>JAQPPZ010017079.1:6213333-7626666 GCA_028583015.1 Wollemia nobilis | reverse complement strand
AAACAAAAATTTGAAAATCTATAGAAGTATGAGGGTGGTTCGGTGAAGTTCGGCAATAATGGTGGAGCCAAAATAATAGGTAAAGGATCGGTCAAAATTAGTGAAGGGAAAATCAAGTCAGAAGAAGTTTTATATGTGGATGGTTTGAAACATAATCTGTTAAGTGTGAGTCAAATTTGTGATAAAGGACATGAAGTGGTTTTCAAGAAGCAAGGTTGTGAAGTCAGAAAAATAAAAAGCAAGAAATTGATAGCAACCGGCTCAAGGACGTCTGGTAACCTATACACACTCTCAGAATTTTCAGAAGGTATGTGCTTTATTAGACAAGAATAAGAGAACTGGTTGTGGCATAAGAGACTAGGACACATAAGTTTTGATAATTTGGTGAGAATCAACTCTAAAAAAGTAGTAAGAGATATTCCAACTATTAAGAAACCCTCAAACAGTGTTTGTGCTTCATGTCAGAAGGGAAAGCAAACCAGAGTTTCATTTAAAACAAAAGAATATCACACGAGCAGACCCTTGGAACTCATTCATACAGACTTATGCGGACCCATGAGGACTCAAAGTATAAATGGCGACAAATACTTTATGCTGTGTATCGATGATTATTCTAGAATGACATGGATATTCTTCCTAAAAGATAAAATAGAAGCGTTTGAAATGTTCAGAACCTTCAAACAGCTAGTCAAGAATGAAACAGGGAAAAGGATTAAATTCTTGCGATCAGACAGAGGAGGAGAATTCATTTCAAATGAATTTGCAGAATACTATGAAAAATATGGTATCAGGAGAAAATATTCAATAGCCAGAACTCCTCAGTAGAATGGTGTAGTAGAGAGGAAGAACATAACTATACAGGAAATGGCACGCACCATGCTGGCAGAAAACAAAATAGTAGATAGATTCTAGAAAGAAGCAGCTCACACAACAATATACATTCAAAATAGGTATATGTTAAGAACTCGTGAATGCAAAACATCGTATGAGTTATGGTTTGGTAGAAAAGCAACAACAAAACATCTCAAAGTATTTGGCTGTAAGTGCTACATCAGAAAAACTGATGACAACCTTGGAAAGTTTGAAGATAGAGCAGATGAAGGTGTTTTTGTTGGTTATTCTCCACATAGCAAAGCTTACAAATGCTACAACAAGAGACTCAAGAAAATTATGGACAGTGCAGATGTTAAATTCGATGAAGGGAGGAAACAAATAGTTAATTTTCAAGAAAACTACCCAATCTACGAAGAAGTAATTGAAAGTGATGAAGTTCATGGCATAGAAAATACATCTACGGCTGATACAGATGACTTATCAGATGACTCAGAGATGCAAGAAAACAGAAAATTCAAAATGGGCAGCTGGCAGAAAAATCATCCTAGAGACCAAATAATTGGAGATCCCACAACTGGAATTTAGACAAGAAAGAAAGTAATAAGTAATTACTCTCTTTTATCCAGAATTGAGCCCAAAAACATAGATGAAGCAAGCAAATATGATAGCTGGATGAAGGCAATAAATGAAGAATTAGATCAGATTGAAAAGAACAGAACTTGGGAGTTAGTACCTAGACCTGCAAACAAGAATGTAATCGACACCAAGTGGATATTTCGAAACAAATTAAATGAAGACGGACAGGTCATTAGGAACAAAGCAAGACTGGTTTGTAAAGGATATGCACAGGTCGAAGGCATTGATTTTGAAGATACGTTTGCTCCAGTGGCCAGATTAGAAGCAATTAGAATGTTTTTGGCCTTAGCAGTTCACAAAAACTTCAGGGTATATCAGATGGATGTAAAATCTGCCTTCTTAAATGGGAAACTCGAAGAGGAGGTCTTTATTGAACAACTAGATGGATTTAAAATTAGTGAGGATCCTAACCTTGTCTATAGATTAAAGAAAGCACTGTATGGACTAAAGCAAGCACCACGGGCTTGGTATGCTAGGCTAGATAACTATCTCTCTCAACAAGGATTCAAAAAGGGTTTAGTAGACAGTAATATGTATGTGAAAATAGAATATGGGCATCTCATTGTTTTAGTTGTCTATGTAGATGATATCATATTTGGCAGCAACAAAGATGAAGCTTGTAAAGACTTAGCAAATAAGATGCAGAAGGAATTTGAGATGTCTATGATTGGTGAATTGTCTTACTTTCTAGGGCTACAAGTTAATCAAAATGAGAAAGGAATATTCATTTCCCAAATCAAATATGTGAAATAAATGCTAAATAGGTTCACTATGGAGGACTGTAAGCCAGTAAGCACTCCCATGACAACAAGCTGCAAATTGATTAAAGAAGACAAATCTCCACCTGTAGATCAAACCATGTATAGATCAATGATAGGAAGCTTACTATATTTAACAGCAACCAGACTTGATATTTTGCAGGCAGTTTGTATGGTAGCCAGATTTCAGGCCAGTCCCAAAGAGACTCATGTAACAGCAGTTAAAAGGATATTTCAATATCTCAAAGGCACCATGGAGTATGGGCTATGGTATCCAAAAGGCAAATATTTCACTCTTATATCATATTCAGATGCAAATTGGGCTAGATGTGAAAGAGTACCAGTGGAGGAGCATTCTATTTGGGGGATAGATTGGTTGCATGGCATAGTAAGAAGCAAGAGTCAGTTTCTCTATCTACAGCTGAGGCAGAATATATTGCAGTAGCAACATGTTGTACACAAGTTTTGTGGATGAAACAAACTTTGAAAGATCTAGGCATTAATTTTAGTGAACCAATATCAGTAAAGTGTGACAACACCAGTGCAATCAACATTTCTAAGAATCCAGTAATGCACTCACGGACTAAGCACATTGCTATAAGGTATCATTTCTTGAAAGAAAAAGTTGCGAAGGAGAAGTTAAATTGGACTATGTCCCAACTACGGAACAGGTAGCAGTATATTTTTACAAAACCATTGCCCAAGGAAGTATTTGAGTATCTTCGAAGCAAATTAGGAGTAGTGACACTTCCTAAGAAGTGACTAGCTACGAGGATCACTTTCTCGGGGGGAGCATTTGAGTATTTGAGGATGGACTCGGGGGGAGTCAAATTGTGCCTGAGAAATGTGAGGATGGACTCAGGGAGAGTCTGCAGTAGCCCTTTGGTATTATTGACAAAGGGGGAGAAGAGTTACAGGAATGTATATAGGTGTTGCCAACAATTCCAAAGGGGGAGATTGTTGAGCAAGGTGTTGCAAGAAGGTTGTCATTGTTGTCAACATAGGTAGTTAGATCCAAGGATGCAGTGGGTAGACAGATCAGAAGTCATTCAGATGCAAAAAATTCGAAGAAAAAGACAAGTGAGAAAACTGTCGCGATATCGCGACATGTTTTCTGTCACGATTTCACGACAAGTCGGAGGAGAGAGAAAATGTAGCCAAAAATGTCGTGATTTCACGATGAAAATGAGGAGAGAGAAAGTGCAGCCGGAGATGTCGTGATTTCACGATGGAAGTAAGGAGAGAGAAGGCGCAAGGCAAACTGTTGCAATTTCGTGACAAATCAGAGGCCAAGAAGTCAAGTCAAGAAACTGTAGCGATTTCGCTACATGTTGACTTTTCGCTGGCAAAAACAGGGAGAAAGTGTTAAGTGAAAAAGTTGTAGCGATTTCGCTACAAGTTACAAAGACAAAGTAAAGGTGTAGCAATTTCACTACGAGCTGCAAAGGCACAAAGTAAAGGTGTAGCGATTTCGCTACGAGTTGCAAAGGGACGAAGTAAAGGTGTAGCGATTTCGCTACGAGCTGCAAAGGCACAAAGTAAAGGTGTAGCGATTTTTCTACGGGTAAAAGATGCGCAAAACAAAGGTGTAGCGATTTTTCTACAGGTCTAAAGTGCAGACATCAAAGGTGCAGCAATCATACTTCAAGTCGAAAGTGTAAGGCACAAGTCAAAATTTCTCAAGAAGAAGCAAGTTGGAAGCATAAGGCAAAGTTGTAGAAATTTTGCTACTGCATGAAGCTCAAATTGTATGGAAGCCGAAAGCGTCGCGATTTTGTGACAAAGATGAAGATGATGTCAGCAAAATCTGAAAGTGTCGCAATTTCATGACAAGGTGCAAGAAAAGCTGCTGGAAGCTGGAAGCATCGTGATTTCACGACAAGAATGATGATGACGTCAGCAAAAGCTGAAAGTGTCACGATTTTGTGACAGGGTGCAAGGAAAGCTGCTGGAAGCCGAAAGCGTTGCAATTTTGCGACAACATTAAGGATGACGTCAGCAAAAGTTCGAAGTGTCATGATTTCATGACATGAACAGTGGGAAAGCTTTCAAAGGCCAAAATAGTTGCGATATCACGACAACAAGGTCAAGGACGCATACGGCCACAAAAAGTGTCGTGATATCATGACATGTTAGTTTTTTGGGGCAACAGCAACAGAAAGGTGACAGAGAAGCAGCAGCGTTTGAGGCCGACAAGTTGAATCGAGGTCGATGATTTTTAGGGTTTCAAAGCTGACTTTTTCTAGGGTTTTACAACGAATGTTTTTAGGGTTTCGAAGCCAACATTTGCTAGGGTTTTTACAGTGAAAGTGTTTAGGGTTTGCAGTCGACAATCATCAGGTTCAAGCAGCCAAAAAACTCTAGGGTTTGAAGATGACATCATTAGGGTTTGCAGCCGACGTCTGAGAGTTACAGCCGACTATGATTTAACATTTGTCTTAAACATTTCTTCTATAAAAGGAGGGCTAATTGAAGATGGATGGTGAATCAGATAAACATAAAGTGCGGATGCGAAAGTTACTGTGCGTAGAGAGTGAGTCGGTTCGATCTGAGCTAAGATCGAAGCGATATTACGCAAACTGTAGATGTGAGAGTTCTTTGGAGTTGTAGTAGAGTGTGCGTTGTGACAAGATAGTGTGCATTGCGATGAGATGATGTGCGAGAGCGAGCAGAGTGACTTGTGCGAAGATAAGAGCGTGATGCCTAGAAGTTGTGTTATAAGTCCGAAGTGACAGTGCACAGTTCACAGAAGAGATCGATCGGCTGAATATAGCAGAGAGCACGAAGAAGAATAGAGAAGCGGTCGGAGAGTGTGAATTATTTTGCGCAGAAGTAGCAGAATGCAGAAAAATAGCAGATCATGAAAATTGAGGTGAAAGTTTTATTTTGGAATTTTTATTTTTGTCTTCCAAGTTGTAGCTTGGCAAAAGGGGTTGGTGCCTCTTTCCAGTAGGTGCTGGTAAAATAGGAGTTGGTGCTCCATTCTGTTGAAACAGATAAAGTTAAGGGGTTGGTGCTCCTTCCAGTTGGTGCTGGTAAAGGATTATGTAAAGTTGTAGCTTTGCATTGACTGGATTTGGATGGTAGTCCAAGCAGTCATTTTTTAGGAGTAGCCACATTGGTGAACCTCGTTAAATTGCCTTGTTATGTGTGATGCTTTCTTGATGCATTTAGTATTCTTTTCATCTGTTTTAAACTACTGCTATTTTTAAAATCATATGTTTTAGAAATTTTTAAAGAACACACTGATTCACCCCCCCTCTCAGTGTCATTGTGATTACAACAACTTTTTCTCCTTTGATTAATTACACAGTAGAATGTTATAAATGTCATAATTTTGGGCACATTGCAAGAAACTGTAGAAGCACATTTTCATCAAATCAATTTCAAGGAAGAAAATTTCAACCAAACAGGATGAGACAAAATAGGAAACTTCTTGTAAAACATGAACAAGTTGTTGATAAGGGAAAAACAAAACAAGAGCCCAAAACTACTATCAAAATAATGTGGAAAGGGAAAGAACGTCTGAAGGAAGAAAAGGAATCCTTAATCGTTCGAACTGCTTTCAAAGCACATAATAAATATGTACCATGGATACTAGATAGTGGATGCTCCAGTCATATGACAGGTGACAAATAGAAATTTGATAAGTTACAAAAATATGAAGGAGGATCAGTAAAATTTGGAAATAATGATGGAGCCAAGATAGTCAACAAAGGCTCAGTCAAAATTAGTGATGGAAGGATTAAATCAGAAGAAGTCTTATTTGTGGATGGATTGAAACATAATTTATTGAGTGTAAGTCGATTTGTGATAAAGGTCATGAAGTGGTCTTTATGAAGTAGGGTTGTGAAGTCAAAAAATCCAACAGTGGAAAATTGATAGCAACAGGGTCAAGAACTTCTGGTAACCTGTATACGCTTTCAGAGACTTCAAAAGGAGCTTGCTTTATTGGACATGAAGAAGAAAATTTGTTGTGGCACAAGAGACTTGGTCATATCAATTTTGATAATCTAGTGAAAATCACCTCAAAAGGGGTTGTAAGAGATATTCCCACCATCAGCAAACCTGCAAGTAGCATTTGTGCTTCATGCCAAAAGGGGAAGCAAACTAGAGTCACATTCAGAACTAAAGAATACTACACAAGCAAACCGCTAGAACTAATACACACTGACTTATGTGGACCCATGAGAACACAAAGCATAAATGGTGACAAGTATTTTATGTTGTGCATTGATGACTATTCTCGAATGACATGGATATTCTTCTTGAAGCGAGAAATCGAAGCTTTTGATATGTTCAAGATCTTCAAAAACCAGGTTGAGAATGAAATAGGAAAGAGGATCAAATGCTTAAGATCAGACAGAGGTGGAGAATTCATTTCAGAGGAGTTTTCAGAATATTGTGAAAATTATGGTATTAGGAGACAGTTCTTAGCAGCAAGAACACCTCAGCAAAATGGGGTGGTAGAAAGGAAGAACATAACTGTGCAGGAAATGGCACGAACTATGTTGGCTGAAAGCAAAGTAGCAGACAGATTTTGGAAAGAAGCAGTCCATACTGCAGTGTATATCCAAAATAGATACATGCTGAGAACACATGAAAGCAAAACTCCTTATGAATTGTGGTTCAGTAAAAGGGCAACAACAAAATACCTCGGAGTGTTCAGTAGCAAGTGCTATATCAAAAGAACTGAAGACAATCTTGGTAAATTTGAAGATAGAGCAGATGAAGGCATTTTTTTTGGTTACTCACCAAGAAGCAAAGCTTACAAATGCTACAACAAGAGGCTAAATAAAATTGTGGACAGTGCTGATGTTAAGTTTGATGAAGGTAAAGAACGAGTGATTAGCCATGAAATGAACTACCCAATTTATGAAGAGGTTATTGAAGGAGATGAGGAAAACAAAATTGAAAAGATACAAAAAATTGACTCAGATGATGTAAGTTGTGATTCAAAAGTAGAAGAGAATAATAAATTCAAAACAGGCAGCTGGTAGAAAAATCATCTTAGAGATCAAATAATTGGAGACCCCAAAGTTGGTGTTCAAACAAGAAGAAGAGTAGCAAGTAACTACTCTTTATTATCCAGAGATTGAGCCCAAGAATGTTGTTGAAGCAAGCAAATATGAAGGTTGGATGAAGGCTATAAATGAAGAATTAGACCAAATTGAGAAAAAAAAAACCTGGGAATTAGTACCTAGACCTACGAAAAAAAACATAATTGGGACTAAATGGATCTTTCATAAAAAATTGAATGAAGACGGACAGGTAGTCAGAAATAAAGCAAGATTGGTATGCAAGGGGTATGCACAAATTGAAGGCATTGACTTTGAGGAAATGTTTGCACCAGTAGCTAGACTAGAGGCAATCAGAATGTTTTTGGCTTTAGTTGTCTACAAGAACTTCAAATTTTATCAAATGGATGTGAAATCAGCCTTTCTGAATGGGAAAATTGAAGAAGAGGTTTATATTGAGCAACCAGATGGGTTCCAACTTGGTGATAATCCAAACTTTGTCTGCAAGTTGAAGAAAGATTTATATGGCTTCAAAAAGGCACCCCGAGCATGGTATGCAAGACTAGACAACTATCTCACTCAATAAAATTTTAAGAAAGGTATGGTGGATAGTAACCTGTATGTCAAAATAGAAAATGGGCATCTTATTGTTCTGGTTGTATATGTAGATGATATCATATTTGGCAGCAACAAAGATGAGTCATGTCAAGATTTAGCAAATAAGATGCAAAAGAATTTGAAATGTCAATGATTGGTGAACTATCATATTTCCTCGGCTTGCAAGTTAATCAAAGTAAGAAGGGCATATTTATTTCTCAAGTTAAATATGTAAAAGAGATGTTAAAGAAATTCACAATGGAGGATTGTAACCTAGTTAGCACTCCCATTATGATAGGCTACAAGTTGAGCAAATATGACAAATATCCACCTGTTGATCAAACCATGTACAAATCTATGATTGGAAGCCTACTGTACCTGACATCTACCAGACCAGATATTTTACAGGCAGTATGCATGGTAGCACGCTTTCAGGCCAATCCCAAAGAGACTTATGTGACAGCAGTAAAGAGGATTCTTCGATATCTCAAGGGTACTATGAAGTATGGGTTGTGGTATCCAAAAGGTAAAGACTTCACTCTTATATCATATTCAGATGCAGATTGGGCTGGATGTGTAGATGACAGAAGAGTACCAGTGGAGGTGCATTCTATCTGGGAGACAGATTGGTTGCATGGCACAGTAAGAAGCAAGAGTCAGTTTCTTTATCAACAACAGAAGCAAAATATATTGCAACGACAACATGTTGTACATAGGTTCTGTGGATGAAACAAACTCTGAAAGATCTTGGTATCTACTTCAGTGAACCAATATCAGTTAAGTGTGATAACACCAGTGCCATTAACATCTCTAATAATCTAGTTATGCATTCACGCACAAAGCACATTGCCATCAAGTATCACATTTTGAAAGAGAAAGTTGTAGAAGGTGAGGTTAAATTGGATTTTGTTCCAACCACAGAACAAGTAGCAGATATTTTCACAAAACCATTGCCCAAGGAAGTGTTTGAGTACCTTCGAAACAAATTGGGAGTGGTCACACCTCCCAAAGATTGACTAGCTACAGGGATCACTTTCTTAGGGGGAGCATTTGAGTATTTGATTATTCTTTTGCTCATGATCATAATTTGTGCTAAGTGCAACAAATTGTGCCTGAGAATGTTGTGCATGGACTCAAGGGGAGTCTGCAGTAGCCCTTTGGTATTATTGACAAAGGGGGAGAAGAGTTACAAGAAATTACACATGTGTTGCCAACAATTCCAAAGGGGGAGATTGTTAAGTAAGGTGCAACATGAGTATTGTCATTATTGTCAACACAGTCAGTTAGATCTAATGATGTAGTGGAAAGGCAGTTCAAAAGTCATTCAGATGTAGAGGATAGGATTTCTAAGGTTATTCAGAGTATGGACAGTGAGTTTCCAAGAAGACCATAGTGGCCCATTTGCAAAATATCAAAGAAAAATACAAGTAAGAAAAGTGTCGCGATATCGTGACATATATAGCAGGCAAGAAAAACTGTCATGATTTCGCAACATATTAGAAGAGAGAGAAGTAGCAGGTAAAAGTGTCATGATTTCACGACATGTTGGAGGAGAGAGAAAAAACAAGGAAAACTATCACGATTTCGTGACATGTTGGAAGAGAAGAAGGCAAGTCGAAAAACTGTAGCGATTTCACGAAATGTTCGAAGCAGGGGTGCAAGCAGGTAAAACTATCATGATTTCGCGACATGTTGGAAGAGAAGAAGGCAAGTCAAAAAACTGTCATGATTTCGTGACATGTTCGAAGCAGAGGCGCAAGCAGGTAAAACTATCACGATTTCGTGACATGTTGGAAGAGAAGAAGGCAAGTCGAAAAACTATCACGATTTCGCGACATGTTCGAAGAGAAAGCACAAGCAGGAATAACTATCACGATTTTACGACATGTTAGAAGGGGAAGAGAAACTAGGTTAAAGTGTCTCGATTTCATGACAAGTCAGAAGAGAAAGTGAAAGCAAGATAAAGTGTCACGATTTCGTGACGTGCTGCAGAAAAGAGAGTCCAAAGTGAGAACTGTCATGATTTTGCGACAAGTTTGAGGAGAGAGAAAGTAAAATGAGAACTGTCATGATTTCGTGACATGCTACAGATTTTGAAGTGAGAACTGTCATGATTTTGTGACATGCTGCAGAGTTTGAAATGAGAACTGTCGCGATTTCGCGACATGCTGTAGATGAAAATGTTCCAAGTGAGAACTGTCACGATTTCGTGACATGCTGCAGACAAAAGTGTTCAGAGTATGAAATGTCACAATTTCGTGATAGGTTGAAGAGAAAGCGTACGGATGCATAAAGTGTTGTTATTTTGTGATAGGTTGAAAAGAAAGCGTACGGATGCAGAAAGTGTCACGATTTCATGACAGGTTGAAGAGAAAGCATACAGATGCAAAAAGTGTCACGATTTTGTGATAGGTTGATGAGAAAGCATACAGATACAAAAAGTGTCACGATTTCATGACAGGAAAAAAATAAAGCATACAGATGCAGAAATTGTCATGATTTCATGACATATTGAGATGGCAGCGTATGGTTGGAGAAAGTGTCACGATTTCATGACAGAAACATAAAGCAGATCTTCAACAAGAGAAGTGTCATGATTTCGCAACAAAAGCTAAGATGTGAAGTACGGAAGCAGAAGTGTCATGATTTCATGACAAAAATAGAAAGGAGGTCGACGAAGGGAGAAATGTCGTGATATCACGACAAAAGCAAAATTGATGCTGACAAAGGCAGAAGTGTCACGATATCGCGACAAGAGCTTAGTTGAAGTCGACAAAAGTAGAAGTGTCGTGATATCATGAAAAAAGCCAAAAGAAAGTGTATGGAGGCAAAAGTGTCATGATATCATGACATGTATTTTCATGACAAAAGCTACAGAAGAGTTATAGAGGCGGTTGAAGCCGATGAAGACCAATGTTAGCCGACGAAGATAGGGTTTGTAGCCGACGAAGATTAGGGTATGCAGCTGACTAAGATTAGGGTTACAGTCAACTAATATTAATTTTTTGATCTTGAAAATGTGGTTATAAAAGGAAGTCTATTTTAAAGATTTTAAAAAGTGGAGTTGTGCGACGTTCGAAGATAGTGCATAGAGTGCGAAGTTCGATCGTAGTGCGCAGAGAGCAAAGTTTGATCATAGTGTGTAGAGTGAGATTTGTCGAATCATTCTAAGTGTGAAGATCATAAAGGAAGCAGAGTGCGTGAAGGGGAGAAGATGAAAATTCGATAGTTAAGCAGCAGATTATGCGAAATGATAGCGCAGAGAGAGCAGAGTGCACACAGGATGAAAAAGTGAAGCTGATCAGTCAGGGTCTTATTAAAGGCAAAGGTATCTTACTATCATTCTTCTAAGTTTCAGATTCGAATTCCAAGTTGGTGCTTGGCATAAGGGGTTGGTGCTCCTTCCAGTTGGTGCTAGAAAATCAGGGGTTGGTGCTCCTTCCAGTGGGTGCTGGTAAACTATTTGTAAAAGTTGTTGCTTTGCAAAAGGTTGGATTTGGATGGTAGTCCAAGCAGTCATTTTTGAGGAGTAGCCACATTGGTGAACCTCATTAAAATCTTGTGTTGTGTGATGTTCTCTTGTTGTTCTTGCTATATCTGTTTATAAGTTTTAACTGCTGCTATTTTTAGAGCTTTTAATTCATAATTAAAGAGCCACACTGATTCACCCCCGCTCTTAGTGCCATTGTAAGTACAACACCACCCATATAATGATGGTCAAATAGAGGTGGCTAATAAGTGCCTTGAGATATATCTTTGATATTTTTTCTCTGATAACCAATACAAGTGGAGTCAATGGCTTCCCTTAGTAGAATGGTGGTACAATACAACTTTATATACAACCATAATAATGATGTTGTATGAGGCAATATATGGTCAAGTTCCTACAACTCTTCTTATTACCTACCAAGTAGCTCAAAGGTTGAAGTAGTTGACATAGTCCTCAATTTATGGTAGGAAGTTTTAGCTATTCCAAAATAGGATTTAGCCACTATTCAAAATTACACAAAATAGTAGAAAATTAAACACAAGACCAAGAAGAAATATGTAGAAGGTGACATGGTCTTTCTTTATCTTCAACCCTACAAGCAATTATCCCTAAAATAAAAGGGTTGACACAAGCTTGCACCTAAAATATATGGACCCTACAAGGTAATTTATTGGATAGGGTACATTTCTTACAAATTGGATCTTCCTATGACATCCAAGATTCACCCAAATTTTCATGTATATTTTCTATAAAATGTGGTGAGAATGCATAACCAAGTATAGAAAATCCTACCTAAATTAGATGAAGAATATTCATTCTTCTACAACCTACAACAATTATAGATTATAGGACTAACCTTATTTGTTCTATGATATTATCAAAGTGCTTGTATAATGGCATGGAAAAAATTAAATTAGTTTTAGCAATAGTTTCTAATATTTTATCTTTAAGGAAAAGGCTTTTCTAAGGGAGGTGGCATGTTACTTACCCCACATTTGTAACTTATATTGGTATATGATATTGTATGTAAAGTGGACTATATATTAAGTTAGAAGTAGACCACATGTAAAATCCGATATAGGTAGGAGTGCGTATCATAGAATCATGTATATAATTTTTGTATAATCATGAATGTAATTATCATAGAATATGTAGTCAAGAATATTGTCATAATAGGTTTTCATAGAATATTAGGAAATATGCTTGTAAATATTATAAAAATGGAAGCATGTAACACTCACATGATTATTGAAGAATTATAATATTTTGTAAGGAGTTTTTCCCCTCAAAGAGGCTTGTGATAGCAATATTAATTATCCCAAATTCTTGAATTTGTTGTTATTTTGCATATCCATGTTTTATGTAGTGAATGCTTATATTATTGGATAAGCTATATTAGTTCTATCAATTATCCTTGTTATCATGCTTAGAATTATATTTGGCATTGCATATCTTATCTCTTTACAACTTAGAACTAATAATTTCAAGATGAAATAATTGCATGAGAAGAATTTCATTACAATATAATCTGGATTTGGATGTTCACTTTAGTCATTTGACCACACAGTAAGTGGCACCTCTTGGTCCAAAATCTACCTAGTCTATGAAATGCACCCCGAACTTTGGCCAAGATTGGATTACTAGGAAATATCCCAATTTCAACCTTCGGAGAAGGCCAAATAATTGTAATAATTTACAAAATTAAAATAGGGGTTTAATACTAAAGAAAAAATAGATGGGTTAGAAAGGGATAAGAGTTTAGAAAATGTTGGAAGGATGGATGGGATATAATGTAACAACACTAAAAATGCACTGCATAAGAGTCTTACACAACCAAATCTAGATGAAGCTTAACAAACCAACCATCAATGAAAGCTTTATATAATTCATAAAGTTTTGGTTATACACTTTAAGCATTCCAAATACTATATGAAGAGGAATATAAATAGTGATCCAATTGAGCAAAATTTACTTTAGCAGAATTCATTAATCATAAAGTGCAAATAAAAATGCATCAAAACATAAAATTCATTTAGGAAACCTAATAATGCAATCACAATGGAGGTCAAATAGCATTCACTTTTCATTTATTGGCAATGTTCATCATAGAATATACAACAATCAATTGCTACAGAGTTGACCCTCATTATGAGGTGCATTGGGCTATTTATAAGCTACTACATGCATCTTGCAACCCAATATTTATAAAATTTTGTTATAGATAAGTTAAAAAAAAACCTAGTAGAATGCTCATGGGAGTGAAGGTCATTTTCATTCTCTATTCCAATCAACTATTTGCATTACTAATTTTACTGATGTGGTCAGTTCAAATTTCATCTTTCAACTTTGGCTCATGTGTGTCTTCAATCGGATCCATTGATTTTCAACTATCACCCTTTAAAAATTTCTTGAAAAATACAATTATCTATCATAGATGTCCTTTTCAAGCTCAATGGCTTTGGCTCAAGTGGCTAGGAAACACCTATTTGCTTACAACTTCTGATAGGTGTGATATTGGATGAAAAGGATGTGTCTAGGTATTTTTTTACTCATTATTGAAGTTTGCAGTAATGTTAGTATTTGCAATGGAGACATTTTTAGATGAAGTCATGGTTTTGAATATGTTTTATTGATTTCATCCCTTTAGAGGATGTAGTTTATTGTATTCTTGTATGATAATTTTTTTTTTTAGCATTACATATTTTTGGACTTTCATGGAGATTATGGTAATGTAAGCACTTGAAAACCTAAATTTGTGTTTGTCCCAACTTTAAATTTTATTAATGCTTCAACTTAGTCAATATTGGGATTATGTTATTTTGGATTCCTCATTCCCACATTTATCTGAACCTTTGCATGACATCATCATTGAGAAGTTCTAAAATCAATTAATTTTAGATTTACGTGTTATCAGAGCGTTCTGGGACTTGGTAATTTTTAATTTTGATAAAATAATGCATTATGCTTCATTGCTTTTACATGATTTTGGGTCTTCTAAAAAATTTTCATAACCTTAGGACTTATCTTTGGATTAATGTATTTAATCCTTCAATAGTTGGTTTGTGTTGATACTATCTTTTGATCAAACTCTAGGTTGTCTACCTTAGCAAAATGGCAAGTTGTATTGATTTGTAAGGGCTTGCAAATGAGGGCATCATTTTTACCTATATTCTTGACACCTTTTAGGGATTTCTACTTGCAAAAATGAAGGACCTCAAAATACTTATTTATTGGGTATGGATTCAAAACAATTATAATATATAAGAACTATAGAGTGATAGGAGAAGATAAGTACTCGAATATGTGGATGATAATGAAAAGTGATAGTGTATGCTATGTAATAGTAATTTAGGGTAGTTATAAATGGAGAAGGATGTAGTTAAATGAAGCATAGATAATGATGGGATGAATGGGGAGAAGAAGAGTGCAAGGAAAGGAAAATTATAAATAGAAAATGGAAATAAATGCGAGAAGGAGAAAGGCAAAGAAGGGAAATGGAGATACATGGATGATGGTACCCCCTAAAAAAATAATACTTCTCTCAGCATAGTCCACCATAGCTAGAAGTTGCTTTAGACCCAAGAATACTAACTTAGCTAAATATTCTAGGAATTTGGGTATTAAGGCCTTCCATTACTTTCAACTCTCTTATTTACAAAATTGAATAGAAATTCTTCTTCAAAATTGAAGACTATTGCACAAGGCTTCTCTAGTGATTCTAAAAAATGCATGGCAATCTAGTCACTTAGCCAAATCTTTGGACCATAACTATATTGTCCTATCCTAGGATTGTATTCCCTTTTATAGCCTTTTATTGATGGTTGTTCAAACTAGCTTGCAATGACCGATGATATCATTTTTTTGAGCTAGAAAACTCTTCCAAAAATTCATTCCTTTTTGTGGTATGTTCTTTCATGTGATATTCTTTCTAACATCCAATACCTTGTTTCTAGCAAGCTCTTCCCCATTTGGACATATCATGCTTAGTTGCATCATTGGGTAGTTGAAGCATCATGTTGTGAGCTTATTATGGCCTTTTATTGCCTTTACATGTCAACTAGTTTTTTATCAGCTTCTATTATTACATCTTCAATGGTTGGAGATTTTATGGTCTTGCCTTAATTGTACATTTTTGGCCTCTACTAGTTCTTTTTATTTTTCTTTTCTAGTTTTCTATTTGGATAGGGTTTTTTTGGATTTTTACAACACTTGACAAACCATATCCCAAGTCTCTAAGGTTGGGTACTTGATCGCTTTGATCTCGTCATTGATCATTTTTAGCCAAAATGAATTTTCATATGAAGGATATTTGTATATTCTAGGAATATCTTGAAGTTTAGCCTATATTATATTTAGCTTGTATAGAAACCCAAAAACCTAAATTTATTCAATAGGCTCTTAACGATTGATTTAAATATTTCTCGTTGTTGGCTATTAGCTTTATTTGGGATTGAAGTTCTTCCGTTGAGCATAATTTATGTTGCTCATCCCAAAAATCCATAAATCCAAATTCTTTGGCTTCTTTTTTTGGGAGCATCATTTTTTTTGCTTTTATTAGTAGCCTATCCATCATCTCCACACTTGTTAGACTAGCTTATTTCCTCCTATCAAATTTTGGGTAGCATATATTGCTCTATTCCCTTCTCTATTTGTTATCTTTATTGACGGTGGTTTGAATTTTCCAGCTAGATTGATCATTATTTCTACCTATTCTATTTATCTTCTAACTTAGCTTAGACTTTTGCTAGATCCACATTTGTAGATTCTATGACTTGTATGTTGAATATAAATTATTCAATAATTGGATATGCTTTGAGATACCTTTGGAGGATTTTGCTCCAACTTTCCTTAAGTTGCATTAATGTCTCCTAGGAGAAACAAGAAGCTTGAGCCTTTGTCTTTTAATGTTCCAACTCTTGCTATAGGCCTTGTATTTTTATTTTTATTTTTTTCATGGTGGAATTGGTAGTCGCCATAGTTTTTGGCACTATCTGCCCATATAACCAACATGTTGGATCATTGTAAACCTTTTACACCACCAAAAGCACAAGGAATATGGACAAGCATTTAGTTTGGTAAGGCCCGAGATTTGAACCTTGGACAGTCATCCCCCTTACGGGGTTTTCTCGAACTAATTGGTCTACACCTTGGACCTGCTATAGGACTTGTATATTTTCTTGTAAAGCTTGAATAATTTTATATTTTTTCATGCAACTATGCCAAAGTTGAAGCTTTCATGATCGTTCACCATAGTTGTTGAATGTCATTTTTTAAATACTTATTTTTTATTTTTCTCTACTTTTATTGTTTCTTCTAGGCTCTTTATTTTATCTTACATCTTATTGTATTTCCTTCTTAGCTTATCACCTTGGAGATACATCATGTTGAATTGACTTTGAGTACTATGCAAGGTGTCCTACAACAAAATTTTGGCAATGTCTATTTCTTTCAATCACATGTTATAGTTGTCTAGTGTCATCTAAGATTCAATATTATCATATTTTGGAGTAGATGTTGCTCTCAATTGTTTGTATGTAGTTGGTTCAACCATATTCATTAGCCTGGGTGGCACTCTTTTCTTTTCATTTCTTGGTGGTTTTTCTTTCCACCATTTTTGGGTATTCCAATCCATCTTCTTGAGTTGATTGATGACGAATATGGATGGATGGTCAAAATACAATGATGTTGTGAAGATGGGTTGGAGAATGAAAAATGGATATGAAAGGGTCTTTTGGTTTGACATAAGAATAACTATGGGGATTTGAATTTATGAGGTGTATCAAGTATCATTTCTTATTGGATGGTTTGCCTTGGCAAGGAATGTGGTGGTGAGAAAGAATAGGAGGGGATTTTAAAAGTAGTTATAGGGATTTGCAAAATCTTACCTATTTCTTTCACTTGAGGTTGCTCTAGAGCTAGTGCAATTACCTTTGACATTATCTTAACTGTACTATGATATTTAGCTTTCTTTTCTCCCTTTTCTTCTTGGTTCAAAGGATAATGCTTCATGTTTGCTATATTTTGTTCTTGTGACAAGGTTGTAGGAGTAGGATATTGTGGTCCTAGATGAGGATTATCTCCTTTATCTAGATGATTAGTACTAGTTTCACCTATTTCTTAATTTTTCCCCCGCTTCTATTGTAGACATGTTTGTAGGCACATATCTATCTCATCATTGCTTTCTCTAGTTTTAGCCTAAATTTTGCATAGTCTTGACTAATGGTACTTGTTCTAGGAGAATATAATGCTTATATGGTCCTTACATAAACTATATAATTTTCATTTTCTTGGACTTAGTAGTGTGAGATCCTAGAGCTAGATATATTTCTATTTTCTATATTTGTGGGGGCTTCAGTCTTCCAAATGTTATTTTCCCTAAGCCTACTCCAGTATAGCACATATTTTTTATTATCCTAGCCCATTTTATATAAGTTTTCTACTAAAATTATTTTGGTGTGAATGAGGAACCTTCTTGGTGTTGTTCGATACTTATTTCTAGAGGCCTCTATTCTTTAATATTTATTACTTTTGGGCTTTTGGCTTACTTTGTACTTAGAGTTTGCATATCTTCTTCAGCATGTTCATCTCCAAAATATTTTTCCTCAATATATTCATTGTTAGAGTTACTATGTTAGTAACTATGATTATTACCTCATTTAGGTAATTTGCAATATTCACCTAGGTAGATTTTATTTTACCGCATGGTAAAAAGTAGTTTGTTACTTTTTACCACTAGTATTTACTTTTACTAGTTACCTAGGTTAGTTACTTACCTTATCATCATTTCTTGTGGATGACAGATATTGTGGATGGTAAGTTAGACGACAGGTTAGTTTTTGTAATCAACTTGATTACGTTACCTTTGTCCTATATAATATTTGCATTTCAATAATATGATTAATGTTTGCCTTACCTACTTTCATGGTATCATAGCAGCGACTACGAAGTTGGGCAAGGTGATTCGAGCGTGGGTAGATTATCCTAGGAAGAAGTTTACCTAGACAACAGGGCTAAAATCCCAAATTGGGACCCCCTCCTAGAGCTTGCATAGAAACCCATGCATTGGCATGCATCCTGAGGTAAGGTTGACTAGTTTACTGGCATGGTTAATTTATATGGCCTATAGGACCGATTCCACTAGATGGGGTGAGACATTGAAGCCCACAAACTTGAGGGTTCCATTGGATGGGACGAGTGATTGAAGCCCATAGAACCTTAGATCTGATAGTAATTTTCTACCAAACCTGTTAGGTCTAACAAGTTCACATTGGGAAGGAGGCCTACATGCTCCCACGATGGCTGACCTCGATCGAAATGTGGGCCATCAGACCTTCATCGATGAACTGTCTATAGTAGATCTTCGAACCACCCATTGACATGGTGAACAAGATCTAAGAGAGCAGGAGGACCCTACGATCACCAGTGATCGATGATATTGTAGGCAGTTCTTCACCCCTGTCAGTGACCAAAATTAGAGAGAGCATGCGGCCATCAGATATTCGATGACCAACACGACAACCATCGACTAGAGCCAGGGCAGGAGTGCCTTAACTTATGATAGGTGATGAAGACCACACAAACCAGGATACATGGACACGCAGTGCTTGTACAAATCCTATATGTAACCAAGATATGTGGACACCTTAGACATCTGCTAACTGGATCTGACCTGATGCTGACTAGATTGGGCATAAAAATTGAGGTTGACATGGAGCTGACTGGGCAATCATGGGTGACATGGAGCTGACTTGGAATTTCATGATTGGTCCATTGGGTTGCTTTAGGGGCATGACATGGAGGGGTTTGATTAGTTTTTGGGTGGCAAAAGGGTGGTCAATATTGACTACTCGAAGGCAGTCAAGAAACTAAGGGCGATTTGAGCCCTTTATAGAGTGAAAAATGTTTTGTGGGATGAATGTGGGATAATATCCCATTTTTCTCCCGATAGCCTTCATATAGAAGGTTGCACTCTTCCATTTCCATCAGGCTTGCTAGCCCAACTGGCAACTACGGCCAGCTTAAGGCGCTGCCCACCAGGCCTGAGTTCAAGTCCCGGTGGGGACTCAAAAACCATTTTTTTTGTTGCTAATGGTTTTCCAAGGTCATACCCAAGGTAAAAAAAATATTTTTTTTATTTTTTTTGTGATTTTTATTTATTGTTTTTAGTATTTTTTTATTAATAATTTAATAAGTTTTGTTTTAAATCATTTTTTTTTAAGATTATCATGATTTTTAATCAATTTTTTTTATTATTAATTGATGCTAAAATTAATTAGCAAATTGCATTAAAATAGAAAATTAATTTTTTTTTATTGCAACTATAAAATTAAGTGTTTTTCTTAGTTTTCTCCTTCAAAGGGGATAAATAGACAAGAAAGAATTACACTAATCTGTTGCATTTTTGAGATTTTTATTAAACCTTTGCTCCCACATTTTTTTTCTAATCTATTGATTGGAGAGCACAAGTTAAACATCTCATGAAGACAAAACCTTGGATAAAGAAAGCTCTTCATCGTTGGTAGGAACATAGAGTTCCTAGCACAAATAATTGATAAATAAATAAATAAACCTAAATCTAAATGAATCGCTTTTGAATTGTCGGGAAGTCCCTTCAATGATTTTATAATCATATATTATATATTTCATGGATATCCCAAAAGTTATGATTGTATAATATCTTATACCCCTTTTAGGTTATGAGTGAAGAGTCACAACCCTAATGTTAAAATAATATAATAATTAATATATAATTAATTATTATATTATTTTATATTTTAACCATAAAATATACAATTTATATTATTATTATTATTATTATAAATGTATGTTAGGATAGGATCCTAACATTCCACCCCTCTTGAAAAATGACTTTGTCCTCAAAGCGATGGAAATATTTTCGCCAACTTCGTCTCATAATAATCGTTGCGAGTGGATTATCTTTGAATGGAGCATTTGCCTCCCAAAATTTTGAGTCTTCTCTAATTCAAGTTAGTGCTGGTATGCATAATATGCCTTCATTTCATAAGTCCGTAGTGCTTGTAGTATGTAGCTTGTAGCTTATGATATGGCTAGAGACTCAATGTGTCTCCAATATGTATAAGAGGTCTTTAATGCAAATATTAATAATTATCTTCTCCAACATTGATGCTTTGAGACGTAATGTTCTTCTCTAGTCTTCAAACAAGTTGCAATTAGGTTAATGGTGGTGGCACCTTTTGTTGCAACGTTCAAGGTGCGATGATGAAGATGACATTACGTCTTAGCGTGCATCCCTTTGCTAATGCTCTAATATGGGCTAGGCAAACAACATGATGTGAGGAATAGTGGTATCATGGTGGTCATAAACCACATACTGGGCAAACAGATTAGGTCTTAGACTTTGGCTTATGAATCTGGTCACATTTGCACTCGCAGACGCATCCAGTTTGAAGAATTTTTAGGACACTCTCTACGCCAATTACGAACGCCAATTTTACAGGGAGTGTCATTTTATGGCAGATGTTTCTTCATCACATAATGTTGGACCAAGTGTAAAGGATGGATCTTCTGAACCTCCAGGTCCTTCTCTATCAAAGGATGACCATGCACAACATATTACACTTGTGGATTGTATTCGTACCAGTTGGCCTAGAGCTGTATGTAATTGGGTTGGAGATCCTCCCAGTATTGTTTGACAAGTGGTCTTATGCATGCATTGAAAGAAGGATTGAAAAGAAACTGTCGGTATTTTCTGTTGTTTATTTTAAAAGGGGCAGATTTAAGAGGCTTGCATATCTCGTCCCTCTCTGTCTGCAATTTTAGTTTGTATATGAATTTTTCAATGATTTGAGCTTTGTACATATGTCTATGAGTTTTGAAAGATCATTTGTTCATGATTACGGCTTTGTAAACTTCCCAGTGTTTGGATTGAAGGCTTGGAAATAGAGATTTTACTTCGACTGCAGCATGACATACGTGGAAGCGGGGATGACCTGTCCACATATCGTCAATATATCCATGCTCTTAGGAGGGATCCTTTCATGGGGTATTATGTGGCCTCTTGTTAGAAAACATAACGGATATTGGTATCCCTGTGAATGTGTTTTCCTGGGATCATCCACGAATATAGAATTTTAGACTCGAGACTCAAGACAATGCTTCTGGTAGTTCTGAAACTAAACAGGTGGTAGGCTCGAGGGCTTCGCTTGGGAGAGATCCGATAACAATAGGTCTGAAATGTTTTGTTGAAGGTCACTTTGGCTACATGAACATAAGTTGGCAGGCGGTGCATTTTTGCGAAGTCAGCCCAATAATTGTTTGTAACACCGGTGCTTAAAAAAATGGTATGGAAGTTCTTTTGATTTTTCCAATGACGATGAAACCTCTAGAATTGTTTTCCTGCTGCCAATTGTTTCCTACGAACTTTCGATGGAATTCTGGCCCGAAGCACAACAAATCAATCTTCTGTGCATTGGGATATGATTCAATGAGTCCACTTAATATACTGTTGTTGTGTTGTCACCAATACCGTTTAACAAGGACTCCTGGTGCAGGATTTAATCTCGAAAACTCATGATTTTGCCGATTTGCCACCGTGAAATTATTCAGGCACCGTAAAATATTTTATCCTTATAATATAATGTTTTTAATTTTAATCAAGTTCTGTCGTTAATTCTTGTCCTCGCCGGAGTTTCCCTGGGATGTCGTTGTTTATGAATTCTTTCACGAATTTTAATTTCTTTTGAATCTGGTTTTATGTCCTCGGTGACAGATTCTTTATTTTATTTCTTTTGTTTAATGCTGGTGAATTACATCCTCCTGACTGTGTGCTGGTGCTATCAATGTACAAATATTCAACTTCATATTCTTCAAGATGTCCTCGACGTCAAAAGCAATATCGTGAACACTCTGAATCCATTCTTTCACATACTCATCCAGAGTACTCAGTTCATGTTTGGAGATGGCCATGGAGGTGGCCTCATAGAAGGAGAATTTCATTTTTCAAAAATTTATGGTGGCCATGGTGGAGGGCGATTGTCTGAGATCAATCTAGTGTCCAACATATCCCCTACCTATTTTCCTTGCACTTATCTTCTGATTTAGTTTATAATGACTGCTTTGATTTTTTTCCTTCATCTTCTCAACGTTTGCAGTTGGGCTAGCCTTGGCGCTAGTGTTTATCTTCTCGTTCATAAAATGTCACCCAAGGTACTTCTGTACTGATGATAAATCCGGTCGTCTGTGTTTGCATACAGTCTCCATATATGGTGTTTATTATTTGTATACCACAGGTAACTATGGGGTTTTATACTTGTGCACCACTTGCAAATTTGAGGTATCTTATTTCTATACCATTTTGAATTTGGGATTTTTATTTTTATACAGTGGGCTGTAAATTTTGAAAATCTGATCCATCATGAAACCAGGCACAAAAATTGATCGGATGCAACTCAAACTTGTGGAGGGGTATACAAAGAGCAGCCAAGAGAAATGCCAAGATCTACAAGCAATCCAATTGAAAAGACCACTAAATGGAAGTCTTTAAATAGAATTTTCCACTTCAATTTCACCAATCCTTTCAATATGAATAGATAATATCCTCATTCTTGGTTAAGATGTTAGCATCCGACTTGAGGAAAACTGATAAAATTCTTGATCCTCTTCCAATTGACAGCCCCTGGAATAATTCTAAAATTTATTCAGAATTCATCAGTCACAAAATTTTCTATTGAAAACCAAACTTTTCATGTTTTGTACCAATCCTCCATTTCTCCTGAGGTTTACATCCTGATGCTAGATAGGCGACAAGATCTTGTTTTGTTAGTGGTTCTATCATGACTGCAACATCTTCTGTTGGAGGACTCACAACAACAACAATTAGTTTTCTCCTTCTTCCTCGGTTAGAATTCTCATCTAAACAAGTCCGTCGATTCATTCCATAATGCAGAAGAACAATCTTATTGTCATTCATTGACAGGAGCTTTTGTCATGTTGTTAGAGGAGGTGGCCATGGTGGAGGCCGAACGGAGGATAGCTGTGCTGGAAAAATGTCTTGGAGAAAAATATTTTTATTATCATAAATTGATTTGATGAGGATGTCCATCAGCCTTGAAACCTTACTGGAATTTTTTCTTCTTCCTTTATATGCGGTCATCAACCTTGCTGCGTAACAATTTTGGTAGGAAACAACATTCCTTTCAACATCACAAGCATACCTAATAAACTTCATTTTTATTGAAATTTGTGTGAGCACTTTATTTTTCCTTTGTTTTCTTCGAGAGCTCCTATGTTTTACATTATTGACGAAGGTCCTTTTTTGCACATATATAGTTTTAGGGTTTGCATAAAAATTTTCTTCTTTTTCTTTCGAAAGTACATTATCTACTTTTTGAAAATTTATGGCTTCGGGTTCTTTCGTAAAAATTTTTCTAGGTTTTTCATTTTCTTCATTCTTGGAAGATGCAATGGATACCACCTGAGATTCATCGGCTATGGGTTCTTCCTCCTCTTGCATTTCCATTAAATATTGTATAATACGATCAGAACGTTCCATTTGTTTATTTTGTTTTCGTTCAATCATTCTTCTAATTTTTGCAATGTCATTTTTTATTCCTTTGATATTTATGTCCCATATGGTTGGATCCATATGGCTCTGATACCAGATGGTAGGAACCTAGAGTTCCTAGCACAAATAATTGATAAATAAATAAATAAACCTAAATCTAAATGAATCGCTTTTGAATTTTTGGGAAGTCCCTTCAATGATTTTATAATCATATATTATATATTTCATGGATATCCCAAAATTTATGATTGTATAATATCTTATACCCCTTTTAGGTTATGAGTGAAGAGTCACAACCCTAATGTTAAAATAATATAATAATTAATATATAATTAATTATTATATTATTTTATATTTTAACCATAAAATATACAATTTATATTATTATTATTATTATAAATGTATGTTAGGATAGGATCCTAACAGTCGTCAAAGAGTTATAAGAAAGAGGAACAAACTACGATGCCAAACAACAAGATCTCATTTTCATCGTATGCTTCGTGAGTATCGAATAAGTTTACCTCATTCCATAATTTATACTAATCCTTAAAAGGGGTTGGACCGAATTTATGGTCCCATGAGGATTAGGGAACCTTTTGATCCTAATTCCCCTCCCATATTTGAGTGTTGAAGACTAAAAGGGTCCACTAAAATCAAGTCGTGTGTTTACTGGTTCTGGAAGCCTTTCAAACACAGATCGTATGTCGAATTGTCTTGGAAGGAGTGCTAGTTCTATTAATTTTACAAATCAAGGGGGAAGACGAGAAATTGATCTTCTTTGCAAAATTGTAACACAAAAGTGAGGAGCACTTTAAAAAAAAATAAAGTTGTTAAATTTGGAAAACAAATAAGAAAAGGCAATTGTTTCATACCCCATTCTTTTCAAATTTGGAAAACAAGAGGAGATAAAATATATCAAGTTTTTGCAAAACACAAATCCAAATTTTGTTGCAAAAACTAAAAGGTGCATTTTTTATTTTACTCGACACCTTCATTGGAAAAATAGGTGCATTTTCGGTTGCATATGACACCTATGTGATAAGAATTTTATGGGCATTCTTGTTTGATTATTGCATTACTTCTTTTTACAATTATAAGTCATAAAATCAAGAACACTCAACCCCAAAATTTCACAATAATTTGTGTCAACCATTGCATAGGTTTAAAGCCAATTTCACTTGATATTCTCTCCTAAAACAAAGACCCCTAATTTACTCTTATTTTTTTGGCTTAATTTCCTCAAACTGATTATTCCTCTTCAAGAGGATTTTTAGGTAGGTGCCATTAAATATAATTTTTGAGTGAAATAGTTTTTGTAATTATGTTTTGCATTGATGTGATAGGGTTTGAACCAGAATGAATAATTTTTTTTATGTTTTCTTGACTTTGTTCTATATTCATCCCACTTAAGTACTAGGTTGTAAATTTGATAATCCCATTACTAAGCCTTTTTATCAAACCATCACTAAATTCTAGTTTGATGTTCCTAGAGGCTATTATAAGCTTTCTCCATTTTTCTTCTAGGAATAACAACTATGACATTCAAACACTTACCAACTAAATATCTAGAAATTCTCCTTTATCTATCAATTTAGTCATTGGTAACTCTAGGTGTAGAGTCATAACAACTTATTTTCTATAGACTAATGAGTATTGTGAGGCCTTTAGTACTTTTTCATTGTGATGTGTGTTGGACATTTTTAGTAGTTGTGTTGTCATTGATGTCAAGAGACAGTGTCAGTGATGTCATAAGTCAGTACAAGGGATTGGCAAAAGGAGAATTAAAATATTTATATTTTAAGCCCAAGAGATTTGGTTTAAAGCTTCACATGATTGGTCAAAAGGTGGACAAAATATCCTGAAGAAAGGAGATACCTAGGCTCAAAGGAAATAATATTATAATATTTATTATTATAATATTAAAGATGTTCAGATAAAGCCTAAGGTTGGAAAAAGAAAATACCTAGGCCCGAAGGAAATAATATTATAATATTTATTATTATAATATTAAGAGTTTAAGTTAAGCCTAAGGTTAATTAATTATAATATTTATATTATAATTAATAATATAAATTAATTTAATTAACTCCTAAGTTAGGGTTGGTCACAAAATATTTCATTTCAATATTTTCGTGTCGACGTCGAGAAAATAATAAGATATGGTATTTATACCATATGGTTTGGATGCAATAAAGCAAGTCTTCAAAAAATATATTGCGCATGCGAAGGGCTAAGAAATATTTCGAATAATTTTCATGAGCAAGGCAAAGGTTTTAATTTTTGTTAAAGGTTGAAGTGGATGGCAAACGAATAAAGTGGAGTGAGGGTGCACTCCCATCACCATTTTCTCATATGGTCTAGTGGTAAGGTCTGGTGTATAGGTTGTTGGCAGGATAGAGACCCCGTGTTCGATTCCCAATGGCAGCGGAGGTTAAAGGCTTTTTGTCATTTGGTTTTTGGTATCGATGAAGGAGATAAGAAGCGAAAGGTGCTTCTTTGTTTTTGTGAGGCCATGTAGCCCACGTGGTTTCCAAAGTCGTAGCTAAGGCGCTTGGAGAGTAGGTGAATGTGAGTTCGAATTATGTGGGGTGCTTTTTGGAGTCTAAGGAATGCATAAATTAATTTTTTGCTTATGTCTAAGGTATGAATAGATTTTTTTTTATGTTTTTCAAGTGTTAATTAAAGTTTGGAGTTTATAAGGGTTTCCAAGGATTTTTTTTGGCATAATTTGGAATTTATGTTGGGCTGAGAATTGGAGAGGATAAGGTGTATTCAAGGACTTTATTATTGTTATTTGAAATTTATTTTGAGGGTTGAAATTTGATTGAAATATTTTATTGAGTTAAAAGGAGTTATAGGGAGATTGCCATTTTAATTATTTTTGTGAGTGAATGATTCATTGATTGAAGATTGGTTTTTAAGTAAGGAGTAATAAGGTGTATTTGTGATTTGTTATTTTATTTGTATGATGAAATATTTGTTGGGATAAATATTTCTGTGGAGATTTTGAGATAGGTTGTTGCTATCTAACCTTGAAATTGGCAAGAGGATTTATTGTGATTAAAACAGGTTTTGAAGACATATCTCCATCAAAACAAAAGGTATGGGCACATCATCCTTATGATTAATTTTTTTTTGATTGAATGTTGTGAAATGCAAATGTGGAGTGAAAAGGATTTTTTGATAAGCATTGTTGGAAATGTTTGAGTGAGTTTTCATATGCATGATTGGTGAATGATTAAGAGAATATTTGAGTTAGATATTGAGGATTATTTGAGTTAGGGTTTGAGACCCACATTGTGCATTTTGGTTGGAAGTAGTGTGAAACACTTGATTAGGATTTGTGAGCAAGTTGTGTTTCATTGATTGAATGATTGAGTAAAATTCTTGAGCATTGGTTTTGAGTGATATTGAAAGTGAATGTGCAAACATTAGAAATCAGATTTGTAAAAGTGACATAATTAATGATTGAGTAGAACATATTGAATTCTTGATAGAGTACATCATTCTCTATATGTTCTAGAGGTTAAAAGAATTTTGAATAGAATATGTCTAAAATTATTCAAGTTAAAGGAATTACTTTGAAGGTTAGACAAAGAAATTAATAGCATTGAGTGTAAGATTTGAGATTGATGGAGCATATCTTGTGAGTTGTTTTGAGCAAGTGTTTGAGAAATTTTGAGTAATATTTTTTGTAATATTAAGGACATATTTGAGCAAGATTTTGTGAAAGCTTGTAAAGTAGATTTGGGAAAGTCTTTGTGAAGACTTATAGGTAGATTTGAGTAAGTATTTGAGAAGGCTTGTAGGCAAATTTGAGGTAAGTATTAGAGAAGACTTGAGAGAATATTTGAGGTAAGTCATGCAACAAATTTGGACTTCATTGCCTTTGACCAACGTAGTCGAGCATTGACCAAGTGCTCCCTGACTTAGCACTTTCTTCCATGCGTAGCCTGATTGCACACATTTTTCATGCACAACCCGACTATGCACATTACTCCATGTGCAACTTGACTGTGCACATTACTCCATGCATAACCCAACTACACAAGTTTTACTTATGTAGCCTGATTGCACAAATTTTGAGAGCACAGCCCGATTGTGCAAATTTTGGGAGCGTAGCCTGATTGCACAAATTTTGGGAGTGCAACTCGATTGCACAATAGTTAGGAGTGCAGCCCGAGTTTGGCTGCATAGCTCAACTTTGGGTCCTCTCTTCGCTTTGCAATCCCGCTCTCGATGATGGAAAAAATCAAAATTAAAACTACAAATTGGTATTGTTGAAACCAAAAACCCATTACATAGATGAAACCAAAAATGTGATAAGAGAAAATGTGTTGTTGACTTGTAACATTGAGGAGTGCCAAAAGAATATCTGGTATTTAGACAGTGGGTGCAGCAACCACATGACGGGGAACAAGGATATGTTCTCCCAACTATATAAAATAGTCTAGTCTAAGGTGAATATGGAGAACAACAACAAGGTTCCCATAATAGGGAAAGGAAATATCCTCATCCACACTAGGCACAATGAACAAAAGTAGATTTGTGATGTCTACTATGTGCCTGTCCTGAAGCACAACCTGCTGAGTGTTGGACAACTCATGCAGAAGGGACATACAGTCCAATTCAAATATGGAGTTTGCACCATCAGAGACAAGTCACATGGGTAGATTAATACTATGTCCATGATGAAGAATAAAATATTTTCACTACAGATTCACAATGAATCATTGATGTCTTTGAGTGTAGTTGTGAAAGATGCTACCTGGCTATGCCATATCATATTTGGTCACTTGAACTTTAGTGGCCTGAATCAACTGTACAAGAATCATATGGTGAAGGTTTTACCCCTAATAGAGAAGCAAAATAAAGTGTGTGAGGGCTACTTAGTCAGCAAACAACATAGGGATTCATTCCCTTCTAGTCAGTCTTGGAGAGCATCACAACCACTAGAGCTGGTGCATTCAGACATTTGCGATCTGATGCACACCAGAACATTTGTCGATAACAAATACTTCTTAATGGTCATAGATGAATTCAGCCAGAAGACTTAGATCTATGCCATTAAGCTAAATTCAGAAGCATTTTCCTGATTCAAAGAGTTTAAGGCTCTGGTGGAGAAACAGAGCAGATATTAGATCAAGAATCTTAAGACAAATGGTGGAGGTGAATACATCTCCAATGAATTCCATAACTACTACAAGCAGCATGAAATTCGAAGGTAGTTCACTACTAGATACATGCCACAACAGAGCGGTGTAGCTGAGAGGAAGAACCAGAACATCATGGATATGGCATGAAGCATGATGAAGGCAAAGGGATTACCACATGAATTTTGGGTAGAGGCTGTAACATGTGCATTCTACCTGCAGAACAGATGTCCCACCAAAAGTGTGAAGGACAAAATCCCTTAGGAGGCCTGGTGTGGTGTGAAGCCAAGTGTAGCTCACTTGCGTGTGTTTAGGTGCATTGCATATGCACATGTTCCAGAAGAGAAGCGACAAAAGTTGGATGATAGAGCTGAGAAGTGCATTTTCATAGGGTACAATGAGCAGGCAAAGGCATATAGGTTGTACAACCCTATGATGAATAAAATCATCATCAGCCATGATGTGAAGTTTCTTGAAGATGAAGCCTGGAACTAGAAGTCAAAGACTGGCCAGTCAGAGCCAGCAGTAGTAGATTCTGTTGACTTGGAAGAAGGAAGTGTGTAGCCACCTATGACCTCCAGTAGCAAAAAAAGTGCCAGTAGTAGCACAACCACTCCATCTCGATCGCCTCCACGTGCAAGTAGAATCCAAAACCTGGTGACACCAGTGAAGACAAGGAGCTTGCAAGAAATCTATGAGGAAACCCAAACCCATGTAGATGAAGAGTACTCTGACTTTGCATTCTTTACTAAAGTTGATCCAGTAGAGTTCGAAGATGCAAGTCAAAATCAAAAGTGGATGCAGGCTATGGATGAGGAGATTGAAGCCATTGAAAAGAATGATACATGGCAACTGACAGATCTTCCAGTAGGGAAGAAGACCATTGGGGTCAAGTGGGTGTATAAGACAAATTTCAACACCCAAGGAGATGTTGACAAGAATAAGGCTAGACTGGTGGCAAAGGGCTACAAATAGAAGTCAAGCATCAATTACCATGAGGTTTATGTTCTTGTAGCCTGACTTGACACAGTTAGGATGATCCTGGAATTGGTATCCCAACAGGGTTAGAAGATGTACTAGATGGATGTCAAGTCAGCCTTCCTCAATGGAGTGTTGGAGGAAGAGGTCTACATAGACTAGCCACTAGGTTATGAAATTGAAGGCTAGGAAGGCAAAGTCTTGAAGTTGAAGAAGGCCCTATACAGTTTGAAGCAGGTGCCCCGGGCTTGGTACAATCGAATTGATAGTTATTTTCAAGAAAATGGGTTTGAAAAATGCCCATATGAGAACAACCTATACATGAAGACAAATGATGTAGGTCAGCTCATAATCGTCTGCCTGTATGTGGATAATTTAATTTACACTAGTAACAATACAACATTGTTTGCCCAGTTCAAAACAACCATGAATAAGGAGTTCAAGATGACAGACTTAGGGTTGATGAAGTATTTTCTCGACATTGAAGTTGACCAATCGGTAGATGGCATCTTCATTTCTTAGGGAAAGTATGTGAAGGATGTCCTAAAGTGGTTCAATATGGAGGACAACAAACCTACCATCACACCTGTAGACACATGTTTGAAGCTGAGCAAGCTGGATTCAGGGAGGAATGTAGATCGAATGCTGTTCAAGAGGCTAGTTGGAAGTCTGATGTATTTGACTACAACTCGGCTAGATTTGATGTTCAGAGTCATTCTGATCACCCATTTTATGGAGACTCTGAAGGACATGCACTGGAAAGTAGACAAGAGGATCTTGCAATATGTCAATGGGATGTGAAACAATGGCCTATTTTATGCCAGACAGGACCAGTTGGAACTGGTGGGCTTCATAGACAGTGACAAGGCTGGCAACACTGACGATCGAAAGAGCACCTTTGCATATTATTTCCATCTTGGATTAGGGATAGTCTCATGGGCATCCAAGAATAAACCCATCATTGCGTTATCCACAACTACAGCTGAATATGTCACTACCATGTCAGTCGCATGCCAGAAAGTTTGGCTATGAAGAGTTTTGAGTGAACTAAACTATCCTCCAAAAGGCACGACAACAATTTTCTATGATAACAATTCAGCCATTGCACTATCAGAGGATCCTGTGTTCCATGGTCAAATGAAGCACATTGATATTCATTATCACTTCATTAGAGAGTTGGTGAAGTTTGGAGAAATTCAACTGTAGTTTTGCATATCCAAGGAGTAGTTGGTAGATATTTTCATGAAGCCTTTGAAGGAGGAAGACTTTAGCATATTGTGAGAGCAGCTTGGAGTCAAAGCGCTCATGAAATTAGGCTTAAAGGAGGGTGTTAGAAATTTTAATCTTAATTTCATGCCTCCCCTAAATTGCGCTCCAAAATTGGGTGAAGCCAGACTACGCTTCAAACTTTGATGAAGTCGGACTGCACTCGCGTAGTCAGGGAACTCGACAAAAATTTTGACTTTACGTCGCATGTGCCTTCTAAAATATGTGACGTTTGACAGATCTAATCACCACAAAAGTTAATTCCAGTTTGGCGATTGGTTAGAAACCCTAGTTCAAGGTCTGTTAGAACCTATCAGAGGATAACCTCTATCTTCCTCTCCCCGTTTCTATATAAGGCAATTCAGATCTTTAGACAAAGAGAAGAGAGTGGGGGAAATTTAGGGAAACAAGCAAGAGAAAACAAGTCTTTCGTAGACTAGCAGATGAGATCGCTCCAGTGAGCAGTGTAGCTCATCTATTTAATGTCCGAGCAGCAGACTCGACATTTGTTTTCCCTTTCAGTTTATCTTGCAGCTTTAGTCTGTAGATGTTAATATTTCCTCAGTTGAGGACTTTTGTAACCCTCATCTTATAAGAATAAAATTTGCTTTTGTTTAAGGCATCTATAGGGTTTGCGGTTATCTATGTTGGCACAAATCTGTTGTTATCTGTACAATCACCTTAGAGCATTTTATTTTGTTTTCTATAAGTTTGAGCTCAGATCTAAAACATTGCATTCAGATTCGGTGTTTCTCTCATCCCGTACAGTTCTTTCCAAGCCAATAAAAACATCGTTGTAGCCACACAAGCCTCTGGATAGCAAAATTATGCCAAGAAAAATTTGGCTAATCCTGGAGCTATTCACCCAACTACGCAGCAAAGTCGGACTTCACTGCCTTTGACCAACATAGTCGGGCATTGATCGAGTGCTCCCTGACTTAGCACTTTCTTTTGTGCATAGCCTAATTACACATATTATTTGTGTGCAACCTGACTGTGCACATTAATCCGTGTGCAACCTGACTATGCACATTACTCTGTGCACAACCCAACTGCGCAAGTTTTACTTGCGTAGCCCGATTGCACAAATTTTGAGAGCATAGCCTGATTGTGCAAATTTCAAGAGTACAGCCCGATTGCACAAATTTTGGTAGTGCAACCCGATTGCGCAATATTCAAGAGCATAGCCCGAGTTTGGCTACGCAGCCCAACTTCGGGCCCTCCCTTCGCTTTGCGCTCCTACTCCTAATGATGGTAAAAATCAAAATTAAAACTACAATCATGTCTGCACATTGGATCATTGCTTCATGTCAAGCCGTATAGTTCAATTCGGTATGCAAACCATTTATCCTCATGACTCACAAAACAATTGTCTAAGTCTACTGCAATGGTATCTATAGAGTATTGTAATGGTCATCGGTTGCTACAACAAAAAATAATGGATGTGCGATTGGATCAACGGAGTGCAGGATAAAACAAATGTTTTTCCATTAGTCCCACATGGTACATACAAAGCATAATAAGTGCTTTATAAGGAAACACTCTCTTTTATTATCGACCACCTGGTTAGAAACCTTTTATCGATCGCCCCCTCAACTGAGTGCTTCAGGTTAGGTTTATCCACCAGTGTCGTGTTGCGTGGCACAGTTCTTCCAGTCACATCTAAGTTGGCCTTTCGATTTAGTGGTTGTGTGCCATGTGTATGGTCCATCTGTCCAGGTATCAAATCCTAATCAGTGTCCTTGGCTTTCGTGTCAATAATACACTACGTTAGAGTATCCAGGTCCTACGTCTAGTCAGTCTGACCTTGATCTGTACATCTAGGTAGTCGAGTTCTTCAGGTCCAATGGTTAGTTTGTAGTTCGTCCAGTGTGTAGCTGGTTCTCTCACATCTAGCGTGCATTCTCAGGATGTGTTCCTGAGTGGCAAGTCTAGCCCGATATGCATTCCTGAGTGGTAGGTCTAGCCCTACCGTAGGATGTGTGTCACTCTAAAAATTGAGGAAACCTCTCCAAATAATGAGCCTCAAGAATGCCTTGACTCTGATACCAATACTATAGAGCTAGAAAATTGTTCACATAAGACTCTTCCTCTTACTAGCTTAGTTGGCCAAATTGTAATGTCATACTATTGTATTTTGGTAATCCAACTAGCTATTTTCTCTCCTAATTCTCCTTGGAGAATGAATTTTATGATATTTGGATGTACTATGTAGAATAATGTTTTTCTCTAGGAAAAATAATGTCTAAGATTTTTAAGTGACTTCATGAGAGTGAACACTTATTTCTCTAGGAAATTGTAGTTCTTTTGATAACCATGGAGTGTCTGTCTATGAAAGGATATCAGATGCTCCTCTTGGTTGTCATACTTAATACTGTAACATAATTATCTTTAGACCCATAGACATATGCAATGAAGTCCTTTCCATATTTTGGATTGACTAAAATTGAAGCTTGTGTTATAGCCTATTTAATTTGTTCAAAAACTTTTATCTTATCTAGGGTCCAAGTAAATGCAATATATTTCTTTAGAAGTTCTCTCATAGGATTGACTATCTATGTGAAATCATAAACAAACTTCCAAACAAAGTTAATTTTCCCAAAGAGGGATTGTAAAGTTTTTTTATTGAGAGGAACTGGTATTACCAAAATAGCTTTAATTTTATTTGGATCAATGGCTAACCCTTGTTTAGACACATATCCTAGCAATTTACCTTAATGCATAGCAAATATGGATTACTTGGGTTAAGTGATACTTCAAACAAGACCATTTGTAGGTGATCCAAATGCTTTCGCTTATCATTGGAAAAGGCTATCATGCCATCCAATAAAATTATCTGGTTAACCATCTCCCCAAAAACAAAATCCATAGCTCTCTAAATTGTTTCTTTGACATTGAATAAATCAAAGGGTATTATTTGATTTGAAAATTTTGAAGGCAATGCCTTCACTAGTCTTCTACAATACTTATAATTTATACTCGCTCATGCAAATTTACACAATATTAAGTAAACAGTAACTGAATAAGCAGCGATAATGGAATCAATAATATTTAAAGCATTCGCCTCTCTGGGAGGGTAGGTCCCCACCTCGAATGGGCAATTAACAATGAAAATACAAATGAATGATAGATGAAAAAGATAATAAAACTCTTGGATAACTAAACTAATAAATAATGAAATTGGAAAGCTTTGTAAAGTAAAATCCGACATATGTTCATTCATAATTGGAATGTAACATGACTCCCCTCCTCAGAAAGATTTATCCTCAAAGCTGAAAATGACTGGAAGATACTTTCAGATTCCCAGGTTGCATCGTCTTCAAGTAAATCCTGCTACTTGAGAAATTCCTGGATGTGACAAAATTTGATTCTATGTGTTCTAGTTTGTAGAACTTCTTCTGTTTGTAGATATATACACCCTTCTTCAACCAGCACTAGTAATTTTGACTGAGCATGTAATTTCTAGCCAATCACATTTTTTATACAACAGACATAAAATATTGGATGTATGTGAGAATATTTTGGTAAATCTAGTTGATAGGCTACCTCACCAATGTGATGCACAATTCTATAAGGACCATAGAATTGTGGTGCCAACTTCTGACTGGATTTGAGCTTCAATGATAGCTGCTTGTAGGGCTGAAGATGTAAGAATACCCTATCACCAATATTGAATGTTCTTCCTGAACATTGCTTGTTATGTTGCTTCTTCATACGATTTTGTGCTTGGACCAAATTATCTTTCAAGATAGTGAGCATTTCTTGTCACTTATGTAGCCAATCATCCACTTGGTCCACTTTGGAAGATCCTGGTACATAATCGACTATTGTTGGTGGCTTCATTCCATATAATGCTTCAAAAGGAGACTCTTAGTGGAAGAATGGTAAGAAGTATTGTACCACCATTCTGCCAATGACAACCATTGACTCCATTGATATTGTTTATCCTAAACAAAACATCTTAGGTAGGTACCCAAACATTTGTTAACTACCTCCGTTTGACCATATGTTTATGGATGGTATGTAGAAGACATATTTAATTTGGTACCACTAAGTCAAAACAATTCTCTCTAAAAATTGCTAGTAAATATGAGATCACGATCACTTACAATATTTTTGGGCATTCCATATAATTTAAAAATTGAATCCATAAATACCTTGGCTACTTTGCTTGCTGAAAATGGATATTGTAAAGCCTAAAAATGAGCATATTTGGAAAGGTGATTAACTACCATAAAAATTACTATTTTACGTTTCGACTTAGAAAGACCTTCAATAAAATCCATGGAAATATGGTCCCACTGGTGATCCATAATAGGTAACAGTTGAAGCAATCCTAGTGATTTTAATTTTTCTCCCTTATTGCATTGGCACACTTCACATTCAGCTACCCATTGCTTAACCTCTGCTTTTTATCCTTTCCAAAAAAATGATTGTTTAACCTGCATGTAATTTTTCAAAAACCCTGAATGTCTTGCTGAAGGAGAAGCATGTGACTCCTCTGTAATTTGTTCTTTTATTGGTGATTTGTGATGTATGTAAATGGGATTCTTCTTATGTAATATTTGGTCATCATATGTGAAAAGAAGGTATTTAGAGGAACCCATAGATAATTCTTAAATTATTTGAGTTGTTTCACTATTGGACAACCATTCTGCTGCAACTGAGATACCCACTGTGAACATGGTCTTGAAATGGCATTAATAACTACTTCATATTCGTATTTTCTAGATAATTCATCCACTGACATATTTTATTTCCCTTTCTTATATTCAATCACAAAATCATATCCCAATAATTTAGTCAATCACTTTTTTTTTTTGGGATAAGAAAACCTTTGTTCTAGAAAATGCTTGAGACTGTTGTGATCGATTTTAATAATAAAATGACTATTGATTAAGTAGTGCCTCCATTTTTCCACTACATGTAGAATAGCCAACATTTATTTTTTGTAGGTGGATTTAACCAAATTCTTCCCTGAAATTTGTTTGCTTTCAAATACTAATGGGTGACACTCCTGCATTAAAACTGCCCCAATACCTATGCCTGAGGCATCACATTCAATAACAAATGGCTTTTTAAAATATGGAGTGGCCAAAATTGTAGTACACATTGCTTCCTTAAGAGCCTCGAATGCTTTGGTAGCTACTTCTAACCATTGAAAAGCATAATTATTGGTGATATCCATGAGAGGACCCATAATTTTACCATAGTTATGCATAAATTTTGGGTAATATCCAGTGAGACCAAAAAACCACAAAGTTTCTTGATGGTTTTAGTTAAAGGCCACTCTTGTATTACCTTAATCTTATTGGGATCCACCTTAACACCTTTGTGAGATACTATATGACCGAGGTACTCAACTTCTTGAACACCAAAGGAGCATTTAGATCATTTGACAAACAACTTTTCTTTGCGTAGGATATGGAGAACTTTGTCCACATGTGCTAAATGATCTTTCCATGATTTATTATGGATGAGTATGTCATCAAAGAAGACTAGAATAAATTTTCGTAGGAATGGACGAAACACCTAGTTCATGAGACTTTGGAAGGTATATGGTGCATTAGTGAGACCAAAGGGCATGACCAAGAATTCATAATGACCTTCATGAGTTTGAAAAGTTGTTTTGGGGATATCTTCTTCCCTAACTCGGATTTGGTGAAACCCTGAACGTAAGTCTAATTTGGTAAAGAATTTGGCACCATGTAATTCATCTAGTAAATCATCAATGATAGGGATAGAAAATTTATCTTTGATCGTGATTTTGTTGAGAGAGAGAAAATCAGGACACATATGCCAATAATTGTATTTTCGATGAGCTAAGACTAGTGGTGAGGAGTAAGGGCTTGTACTACGATGGATGACACCATGGTCTAATAGCTCTTGGACAATATTTTCAATTTCTTATTTTTTGGGGTTGGGGATATCGATACAGAAGACCATTGGGTGGAAGAATACTAGTCACTAGATGTATAGCATGGTCATGAGACCTTTTGGGGGATAATCCTTTTGGTTCTTGAAAAACCTCCACATAATTAGCTACAATGATTTGGAGATCATCTTATTTGATTTCAGGTATATCTTGATCTAATTTCTCTATGCAATTGATTCGGGCTATGAATCCCTCACCATATTTTCTTAATATATTTTCCATGCTATGTGAACTTACAACTTTTTATGGAGGTGTGGGTATTCCTTGAAGACGAATAATCCTCTCATTGGCTTGCCATTCGATAAAGCGATGTTTGTGGTTAAACCCCACTATGGTTTCCAAATTTTCCATCTATGCAATGCCTAAAATAACTTCTAAATTTCCTAATTCCATAACAAAAAGAGGACCTTGCCAAGTATACATACCCATTTGTAATGAAACTGATGATGTCTTACCTAGATATTGAGAAATTTCCCTACTTGTAGTTCTGACTTGAAATTGATCTTGATTAGAAGAGAATACGTGCAACCCTAATGTCCTTGCAATTTTTGCATTGATGAATTTGTGAGTACTTATGGAATCAATTAATACTATCACACTCTATTTCAAAATGAAACCTTCCACCTTGATTGCATGGTGAGAGGATAACCCCATGAGAGCATGTACTAAAATAGTCATGGTATCCTCCTCAGTGATAACTTCGTCATGTTTATTTTGGTTTTCAACTAGGAGATCCTCAGGTGCATCATACTCGTATATTTCTTATTCTTCCTTGTTTGCATATTCAATCTAAATTTTTTATCATGGTGTACATGCTTGATCTTTTTTATGCTGAGTGTGAAATTTGTAGTAGAAGTACCGTGACGATTGATCATTTCTATGAAAAGAGTTATTGCAGAATGGAGGTCGCCCATATGAATCATGTCATGTGGATGGGCCTACATGCACCTTTGTATCTACCAAATTAAAAATCCTTATACACTCATCCAAATTGGATGGACTGTGTAGGTCTACTTCAACTTTAATAAGTGCTTTTAATCCATTTCGAAAAGCTGCTACTACCACATCCTGTTGTAGGTCTTGTACATAGTGAAGCATACTGATGAATTTTAAAATATAGTCCCCTACTGATCTGGTTTACTTAAGTGACAACAATCGTACTGTGTATGAACCTATGGGACCTTTTTTGAATATTTTAAGAAAGTCTTTGCTGAAAGAATCTCAATATATTGCATATTGGGCATCCTCACATTTATACCATGTAAACCAATGATAAGCTTCAATGCCGAATTTGGTTGCTACAAAAGGGACTTTATCCCCTTCCTAGAATTTGTAGAATTCTAAGATGCCTTCCATTTTTTTAATCCACCCACATGGATCCTAGCCTTCAAATGTAGGCATGTCAACGCGTGGATAATTGACTCTAGTTGGACCTCTTGGTTGGGAGTGAACATTATTTCTATCTTGTTCCTTGTTACTTCGTTGTCTCTGGTTATTATTTTGATAAGGCCTATTAAAACCTCTTGGTTGATCCATATTTTCTTCATTACTCCCATCCTCAATATTTTTTTGACCATTGTGATTTAGGGACTGACTATTTTGACCTCTATGGTGTGTATAGTCATCATAGTAGATGTCTGTACTCCAGTGATTGTAACTAGAAGGCTTTGGTTGGGGTGGTTTCCTAGATGCGTTGAAGCTTGCAATCATCATCTAAAGATTTAATATTAATTCCTTTAATAACTCATCATTTATCAATAAAAGATTACTTTCTACTTGGGTGACATTTTCTTGTGTGAAATTTGGAGAGGTATTAGATGCCATTGGGCTGACCACTAGATGACCCAGATTAAACTACTAATTCTGGAAGGAGAAGGATAATTTTTTGTACCTTGGCTTCGACGAGATCTTCTTGCATTATTGTTGGGAGTTTTTGAGCTTGATAGTTGACCGTAAGATCCTTTGATCCACTGTCTGCTCATGTACTAAGGTATGGGCACATTCTTCTTATGAGTATGATTGGTGTATGTTTTTTGAAATAAGGTTGGAGTGAAAAGGTATTCTACTAGGTATCCTTTGGCTAGGTGTAAATCCTATTTTCTAGTTTTTTGAAGACTACTTATGCATTGTTATCCTTAAGGAGAGTTTTTGGTGAATGCATAATTTCTGGTTTGAGATAGTGGAAGCTTTGTGCACTAGGGTTTATATTTGTGAGTCTAGATACTTGCATTGAGTTGGTGGAACCCTTGGTTGGTTGTTTTGAGTTTGATGGTTGAGTTGCTTCCATAGAGGTTGTTTGATCAAGTTATTGCTTTACTTGATTCATGATATTGGGCTTACTCCATTGAGTTGATTTGAGCAAGTTATTCTTTGCATTTGGTGATATTGTGTTGGTGGCTATTTTGTTCAAATATCTTTGGAGGGAAATGGATTTCTACTTGTTTCCTTTTCTTGTGATGATTGGTTGAATGCTTCAAGGTTGATGTTGAGTTGAATGGTGTTCGTTGACTAAACCTTGTTTGATGAGCATTGTTGTTGAAACCCTAATTGATGGTGAAAAGAACATAAGTATCATTGTTATGTGATTCTTTGCACAGTTGGAAATTGTTGGGGTTTCATGTTCTTGAAAGAAAACATTCTATCCTATCCATTTCAGATATTGAGTTGAGTTTTCATATATGAGATTGAGATTGAGCTGAGTTGATTTGAGTTGAGTTTTGAGATTGGGATTTGAGTATAGAACATATTGAGTCTCTAACAATTCTCTTTATGCTTCTGTGAGTTTGACAAATCACATTGGGTCTCTAACAATTCACTTTGTGATTTCCTACTAAGAAAGTTTTTCTTGGTGAGCTTGCTGAGTTTTTGAATAGGTTCCAGTGGGGACTTGTGAGCAGTTCTTGGATAGGTTCCAGTGGAGACTTGTGAGCAGTTTTGGACAGGTTTCAATGGGGACTTGTGAGTATATTTGGATAGGTCCTAGCAGAGGACTTGTGAGCTGAGTTTGATAGTTCTATCAGAGAACTTGAGGACAAAGGTGCATTGGTTCTATGAGAAGAACCTGAGGACAGTTGGCAAGTATTTGAGAAGGCTTGTATGCAGAGGATTGATTTGTTCAAGAGTTGGACAGATTTTATAGATAGAGGAAGACTTGTACTAGATCGACTAACTATTTTTGGTACAGGTTGCTGAGCTACTGTGGACATGATCATAGAAGGTAGAGGTCTCTTAGGCTAAGCATTGAGGACAGGAGGTCTTCGGTGGAAAGGAGTTCCACGTGTTGGCAAGAGGTAGAGGCAGTTGATCTTTTGAGGGATCATTTCTAGAGTAGAGGGGAAGGTATCTCCTTTGGGCCGAGGCTCATAAACATTGTAATTGGGAAGGATTCCCAAAGAACTTTGAGATAACTTTTAGAGAAAAGTTTTTGTGGATGTAGCCCAACCATTTTGGGTGAACCACGTTAAAAATGGGTCTTCAATGTGTGATGTTGATGCCATTGCTATCTAAAGTTAAAATTATTAATTGGTTAAGTCTTATATTGTTCACCCTCCCTCTCAGTATAAGTCCATGTTCTTCAATTGGTATCAGAGCCGGTCTCTCCAGAAAGAGCCTAACAGCTTGGAGAAGGATCTATCGGAGGAACATACTGATTCGTGAAAGAGATGAAGAGGTTGAGTTCGATCTCAAAGGTGAATTCTTCTTGGCTTTAAGAAAGCTTGAGAAATTTAGGGAAGAGAATTTTGTTCTCAAGCATCAATGTCAAGAAGAAGAGACAGTAAGATTAGAATTGTCTCAAAGTGTTATAGACTTCAAAATTCTAGCTGAAGAAGGGAAGAAGGTTGAACAGGTTCTGACAGAGGCTCTCAAAGGAAAGGAAGCTGATTGCAAGAAACTAGAAGAAGAGGTTATGTCTCTTAGAGTGAAGTTGGAACAGTTGGCTCTCAGACAGAATACTCCGTGTGAAAAGAAAAAGAAGGATTGTATCACCATTCATGAAACAGGGTCTTCGAGCAAGATCAATCTTCATCCTGAATAGCGGTGGATTCCAATTGGTCACAAGAAGAACAATCATCCAAGGCATCAAAACAGGTTACATAATACTTTCCATGGCTATTGTTTTTCCTACAAGAAATTTGGTAATAAAGCTATGCATTGCAATAAGTCTTTGAATAGCCATAGTAAGGAAAATGTTAACTCTTTTGCACCTCTTATGAATAAAAATGTCATGTGTTACAAGTGCAAGAATTTTGGGCATATAGCAAATATGTGCAGTTTGGATAGATCTAGCCTTGAGTTCACTAAAAAGAGAAATGAGATCAAATTTAAGTCAATGATAGTTCAAACTGCTTTTCATGCTCAAGACAAAGTAGAAAAATGGTATCTTGATAGTGGTTGTTCAAAACATATGACTGGTGAAAAGGAAAAGTTTTTGGTCTATTGTGGTTGATCCACAACACACCCCAAAATTGGGGACCCACCTTTTTTGCAGGCTTGCAGAAGAAATCTCAGGGACCCAGATGCTAAAAATGAAGAAAAGAGAAAAAAATGCATGTGTTGAAAGTGTCGCGAAATTGTGACATGTCGCGAAATCATGACATGTCGCAAAATTGCGACCTGTCGCACCATCGCTACCGAAAAATAGAAAGTGTCATGAAATCGCGACAGGTTGCTCCATCGTGGCCAAAATAGGAAAAATGTCATGATATCGCGACATGTTGCTCCGTTACTGCCAGAATGAAAAAGTGTCACGAAATAGCGACGTGTTGCTATAGAAGTTGTACGGATGAAAATAGCGTAGCGATTTCGTGACATGTTGCTCCATCGCGGCAGAAATAGGAGAGAGAAAATGAAGATGAAAAAGTGTCATGAAATCGTGACATGTCGCTCCGTCGCGGCCAAGTAGGAGAGAGAAAGGCAAAATGGAAAGGCGTAGCGATATCGCGACGCGTCGCAAAATCATGGGTCAAACTGGTCAAAGGGCACAAAGCGAAAAAATGTCGCGATATCACGACAGAAAGAGGTCAAAGAGCACGAAGCAAGAAAACGTCGCGATATCACGACAGGAACCAGTCAAACAGGGCAAAAGGCCAAAATGGTCGCGAAATCGCGACAGGATCAACCAGAAAGCATAATGCGCAGAAATGGTCGCGAAATCACGACAGAAAGCAGCAAAGGGGAATGAAGCGAAAAGGCGTCGCGAAATCGTGACAGGTCGCAGTTTCGCGGCTCCGAAGCAACGAAGTAGTACGGATGGAGGCAGCGTAGCGATTTCACGACGAAAAATTGGCAAGTGTACGAAAATGGAAAATGGTAGCGAAATCGTGACAGCATTGAGCGCAAAGGAGTGCAGAGTCAAAACGGTAGCGAAATCGCGACAGTTTGCGGTGAGAAGGCCCGAAACAAAAAATGGTAGCGAAATCATGACAGTTTGCGAAAAGAAGGTCCGAAAGAGAAAATGGTCACGATTTCGTGACAAGAAGCGGCCGAAGACGTACGAACGAGGAAAGCGTCGCGATATCGCGACATGTTGCGATTTCGTGACATGTCGCGTTTTCGCGGCCAGGAAGGTGAACAGGCTGCATGCTATTTTTGTCACGATTTTCATAGGAAGACGTTACAGAAGGCACAAAAAATGCAGGACACATGGCATACAGGTGTCGGAGTTGCAGAAGCGTTACATGCAATGGTAGATTTTGAACGTTTCAGAATCGAACATGGAACAAAAGCATCGAAAAGGCAGGAATTTGAAAGGTCACATGCTGGAAGGTGAAACGAAGCGACACAGGGAGAACCGAAGAGACGTTTCAGTTAGTATAAAATCTAAAGCACGGATTGATACAAGGGTCGAAAACCGCTGGAGCAGAGTTGCAGTGCTAGAGGCCAGAGGGCCATTCTGGGCCTGCTTGGGGCTATTTTTGCCTTTTGCTGGTTTTGAGAAAACCAGAGATGCTGCCATTGTAACTTGACATATTATTAATGCAGAGTGTTCAAAAATTTGCATCTTGTTGGCAAGAAAGAAGGAGTTATTTTCTGCATGCATGTTTTAATGTTTATCTTTCCCTTTTTCAGATTTCTAGGATTATAGATGAAGTTTAATGCAAGTTCTCTTGGTTGCTTCATGTGAATGTCTGAAATCTAAAAATATCATTTCAAACCCCAGGGACCAAGCACTTAGCTTATCGGGATTGTGCATGTTTGCAGGTCCAGTAAGTTAGGTTGCATGCATGGAAACCTCACAGCTTCGGTTTTGCCAGGACGGGATAGCATCAGACTGGATGCAATTTTTAATTTCTTTTCTTTACATTTTATTTTCTTTTGCTGTATTTTATTTTTCAGAAACTCCAATTTTATTTTCAAGCATTAAAATAAAATTTAAAAATTAAAAAACTTCAAAACCCAAAAATAATTCCATTCATGTTATGGCATTTCATTAAATTTTATTTTGAAGTTACAGCATGGTCATTTAAGGATCAAATCACATTTACTTTATTAGGGTTCAAGGAACAATCATTAAATTTCACAGTAAAATAAACCACAGTGCCCCTTGTTTTCAGTTACTTGCAACCACTAAGGTGTTCCTAGCATTTTAATTAAATATCTTTTATACACAGATGCAAAATGCTCACATAACAGGAACCTTGGAGAAATTGTTTCTTTGCAAGCAGAGGATTTAGAACCCAAATCCTATCGGAGAGTGTGTTTTCACAATCGGGTGAAAATACCACTCAACAGATTGGCGCTAGAAGGAGGGCCTGTTCGGGTTTATTTTATCGTGATTTTAGATGCTACGGATTTATAATTTTTTTTTGCTAAATATTTCAAGTCCATTTTATTAGCATCTTCGGCCTCTAACACCACTCAACGGTTTGGTGCTAGGAGGGCCGTACGGGTTTATTTTTAGTGTAATATAAATTTAAATTTTTGTATGCATTAGTCCTCTAACATTCAGCAGATTGTAAAAAGGACGGTCTGAATTTATTTACCTGTTCTATTTTAATTCAGGTATGCTGTAATATTTTTCTGATTGTTCATACAGAAATATGTGATTTGATTTAATTTTGAAAATTTTGGTCTCATGCAATTACTTTTCATTTGATTTTAATGAATACATCTCTTAGTTGATGCTAACTTGATTTCTGTTTTATATTGCAGGTTGAATATTCAACAGATTTGGTTCTAAAATTACATTTTAAGTTCACTAATGGCAACACTTGAGGAGCAAATGGTATCCCTGAGAGCTGAAATAACATCTCTAAGAGAGAGAATGGTATTAATAATGGAGGATTATTATGAGGGTTTACATGTGATACCCTATCATATTCCTACAATGTTATTGGATTTTTTACGATGTTTTAATCAAGAGGTGCCACTAGGATACTTGCAAAAACTGCATGTCTACAAGGATGCATTATGTAAATTCCAGATTTTTTATGAGGAGGTGGCTTGTAAGTTATTTGCATACATTTTGGATGATAGACCATTCTTTTGGTATAGCCAACTACCCATGGAGGTTAGGACTTCTTGGATACAACTAGAAGTAGCCTATCTTAATCATTTTGGTAATCGAAGTTGACTTAGAAATCCTGAAAAATCAGTTTACCTCCATATGTAAAGAGTCTAATGAATCCTTGAGTCAATTCAATGGAAGATTTCGGGAATTGCACTCCCAAATGTGGGAAAATTTTAACACATTGGAAGAGGAAGCCATGGAAGTATACCTAGGAGCCATACACCCCACACTTGCTTCACTCATTGAGGAAAAACTGAGTGGTTTGTCCCTAGAGAGAATCCATGAGATCTTAGAAGAGATAGAACGACAAGGTCTTGAAGAAGAAAAGGCACAACATATTCACATGAGAGATTGTTCTTTTGATGCCAACCTACACCAACCATCAAACATAGCACCCTCCACTCCAATGATACCTAAGGTAAGTGATCAAGGGGATGAATTTGAATACCCAAATTTTATGACCACCTTAGATGTAGTCCAAGAGGAGGTGCAAATTGCTAAAACAACATCCACTAGTGAGGATCATGTAGAGATACATGATTATCTAGATGAAGGGGTTCTAAATTCAACAATGTTTGATATATGTGAACAGATGGAACCCACCATGGAATTAAATAAAGTGGTTGAAAGTGAAATGGAAAGAAAATCAATAAATAAATTTGAAGACATGATAGAGTTTCACCACTTGTTCTTGGAAGATACTATTGATGAGACGTGTAAAATTAAAGATCAAGAAATTCTTCACCCTCCAAATTATGATAATGAATCATGGGTTACTAATTTGGACAATGATAGCCTTATAAATTTGAATTCAAGAAATAACCCACTTTTGGAAATAATTGAACCATCTAAGGAAGGTGAAGATGAATTTGATGAGAAGCACATTGATGAATTGGAAGATGTTGAAGAAGTAGTTGAACGTCACCACTTGATTTTGAAAGATGATTATTATGATGCTTGGAAGAAGTGGGAAGACTTCACTCTTTCCAAAGCTACTAATGAAACTTTTGTGCCAATTGATATGCAGGACAACATAATTGCCTACTCAAAGGAAGATATTACAACTCCTGTACAATTTGAGGATGTTTTGGAAGAGGGTTTCAAATCTCATCAAATTTTGGAAGATTATAATGATCCTATTGCCAAGGACAAAGAAGAAAAAGAATTTATGAATGAATCAAGAGATCATGTCACAAACATCATGGAGTTTCATCCCATGGATTTGGATGACAATTTTTACAATGGTTGGGGAAGGTATGGTAATGCATTCTTTTCTCACATCCCTATAGATGAAACTCATATTTCACTTGACATGCAGGATGGTGAGCCTTCTACATCATACGAAGATCTCATATTCGCAGGATTTGAAAAGGTGACAAAATTAGATCATGTTGAATATAAATTCATTGAAAGTGGGGATGCAAGTTTGCATGATGATTTTGAGGATTCAAATGAAGAGATACCATGGATAGTGAACAAAGAATTGGAACCAAATGATAGAGAGATTGATCAATTGGAAGCAACTCAAATGAAGGATCATCAAGATGAGTCATGGGACATACACTTTGACCAAGAGTGTTTGAGGATTGAAAATTGGATGACCATATTTTGAATTTGATTGATAGTTGAATGATGAAATGTCATTAAAGGTAAATGAAAAACAAGGTATAATTTTTAATCACACCTTTAATAACATGGTTTTAATGAATGGAAAAGAAGTTGATGCACTTGAATTGTTAAATAAAATTCATCAACAATTACTAATTGAATCTAGGATAAAAACTTTTAATGATCCTAATTTAGTAAATATCTTAGATGCTTGTAAATTGTTACACAAATTTGATTGGCCTACAAATTTGGAAAATGATTTGGCTAAGAAATTTGTAGAAATAGGCTACTACTTACAAAATTGCATATTTGAAAAGGATAGCCTAATTCTAAATCAAGGAGGGAATTATGAAGATTATATTTTAAAGAATAGACATGATAAAATTGAAAATCATTTATTGTCTAATCATTCTAGTAATTTGATGCTCACCTATGGGAGTATTATTGGAACTAAATCAAATTGGTATGGTGAGCATGGCAAGTGGAAATTTGTTGCATTGTTTGGCTTATTCTTGTTTGTGTTGGATTCCCACAACATTTGGCATGCATATCATGTCATATTTTTGTTGAAATGTTCTAATCATGTGTGGGATCCAGGAAAGTGATAATCCAAGCTCTGCATCATTTTGTATTATAGTGTACATTTGTATATAGATTTTGATTTTTGGTTTTGGGTTTGTGTTTTCAAGTTTCATTTTGGGATTGCTATTTGGATTTGAATTTAAAGTTGTGTGTTTATTTGACATGTTTTGTTTGTCTATATAAAAAAAAAAAATGATGATGAAAAAGTTGCCTTGAGATGCTAACTTATGTTCTAGATCGGGAGAATATGAAACATTGGAATTGTCTTGTAAAAGCTCCACAAGTAACACAAACAGTTTAATAATATTGTTTGATTTTGTGATGCATGAAAGAGTCAGTTTTGCATGACAAATCATTTTCATTTGCAATTCAAGAGATAATGCATTCATGTTCCATCTCACTTTGCACATACATGCCATCTTAGTTGCAAATGCATTTCAAATACAAATCATTAAAGTGTGTCAAATCCTCTTAAGGTTATGCTATCACATAAATAAGAAGAGAATCCTAAGGTTGGAAACTGAGTCTTGAGATATCTAGAACCAAGCACGTCTCATACATTAAAAAGGATCTTGAGTAAAATGATCAAAACCTAACTTGGAAGAAAAGGGTTGGGCGAAAGAAGTATTTCATGTCTATCCTATTTATGCAGCATGATCCTTAAACAGTGGTTTTGACCACTTCCATTAAGCTTAAAGCCTAAAATTAGAGTAGTAAGGATAGGGCTAAATCCTCATCGAACTTAGGTTGAGGATCCAATTCCCCAAAGCTTTGATTTGACCTACATGGAGTAGTAAGGATAGGGTTAAATTCTCATCTCGCTTAGGTTGAGAATCTGATTCCCCAAAGCTCTTATGTCTCATTTCATGATAAATCTTGGATTGGAAGGATCATACTATTTGTCCTCTGCAAAGGATGGGTAGTCATCCCCAAGGTCTAAGCAATAAAATTAATATTTTCCATTTACATCTAAAGTTTGGATTGGAAGGATCGTACTACATGTCCCTGGCAAGGATGGGTAGTCATCCCAAAGGTCCAAGAAGTAAAAAATAAATTTTTCCCATCTCATCTTTATATTGGATTGGAAGGATCGTACTACTTGTCCTCTGCAAAGGATGGGTAGTCATCCCCAAGATCCAAAGAAATGAAGATAAGTTTTGGATTGTGGGGTTAGATATACCCATGCATGGCATCATGTCTTGTCTAAAAAACAAGACCACCGATTGTCCAAAGGGTTAGACTAGCATGACCATTTCTTCCATAATTGGTTAAATTATTTTTCTCAAGTGAGGTAATGAATTCTAAATCAGAATAGTAAGGATAGGGTTAAACTCTCATCTCGGTTGGTTGGGAGTCTGATTCCCCAAAGTTCTGATTTCACATTCACTTGCACATGGGTTCAAGATAGTAGGGACTCATAACCAACTTTGGGATATAATAAAGTAATTAATTAGTGGATCCTAAGAGGGTTTGGCAATCTTGAATGTTTGTGTATGATACTAGAAGGTCTATGTTTTTTTTTAAAAGCAAAATCTCCAAGCATATTTATTAGGTTACACAAATCATTCACAGTCTCATATATGCATTCATGTAAAACTGACAATGGAATGTTGATCAATTTCAAACGATAGGGAATGAAAACACATTGCACACACCGAGCTAATACTTGATGATTCTGATGATTCATGTACTTCTGATCTTTGGGCATTTGTTATATTGCTTATGTGCTAATGCATGTTTTTGAGTTTATATATGTTTCCAGGTTGGGTTCTCACCAAATGCTCAGGAGCATTTGACAGCAGAGTCGCCATTTGTTGTGGCTGATCCACAACACACCCCAAAATTGGGGACCCACCTTTTTTGCAGGCTTGCAAAGAAGATCTCAGGGACCCAGATGCTAAAAATGAAGAAAAGAGAAAAAATGCATAAGTGTTGAAAGTGTCGCGAAATCGCGACATGTCGCGAAATCGCGACCTGTCGCACCATCGCTGCCGGAAAATAGAAAGTGTCACGAAATCGCGACAGGTTGCTCCGTCACGGCCAAAATAGGAAAAACGTCGCGATATCGCGACATGTTGCTCCATCACTACCAAAATGAAAAAGTGTCACGAAATCGCGACGTGTTGCTGCAGAAGTTGTACGGATGAAAATAGCGTAGCGATTTCATGACATGTTGCTCCGTCACGGCAGAAAGAGGAGAGAGAAAATGAAGATGAAAAAGTGTCACGAAATCGTGACATGTCGCTCCGTCGTGGCCAGGAAGGAGAGAGAAAGGCAAAATGGAAAGGCGTAGCGATATCGCGACGCGTCACAAAATTGTGGGTCAAACTGGTCAAAGGGCACAAAGCAAAAAAACGTCGCGATATCGTGACAGAAAGAGGTCAAAGAGCACGAAGCAAGAAAACATCGCGATATCACGACAGGAACCAGTCAAACAGGGCAAAAGGCCAAAATGGTCGCGAAATCATGACAGGATCAACCAGAAAGCATAATGCGCAGAAATGGTCACGAAATCGCGATAGAAAGCAGCAAAGGGGAATGAAGCGAAAAGGCGTCGTGAAATCGTGACAGGTCACAGTTTCGCGGCTCCAAAGCAGCGAAGTAGTACGGATGGAGGCAGCGTAGCGATTTCACGATGGAAAATTGGCAAGTGTACGAAAATGGAAAATGGTAGCGAAATCGTGACAGCATTGAGCGCAAAGGAGTGCAGAGTCAAAACGGTAGCGAAATCGTGACAGTTTGCGGTGAGAAGGCCCGAAATAGAAAACGGTAGCAAAATCATGACAGTTTGCGGAAAGAAGGTCCGAAAGAGAAAATGGTCGTGATTTCGTGACAAGAAGCGGCCGAAGACGTACGGACGAGGAAAGCGTCGCGATATCGCGACATGTCGCGATTTCGCGACATGTCGCGTTTTCGCGGCCAGGAAGGTGAACAGGTTGCATGCTATTTTTGTCGCGATTTTCATAGGAAGACGTTATAGAAGGCACGGAAAATGTAGGACACGTGGCATACAGGTGTCGGAGTTGCAGAAGCATTACATGCAGCGGCAGATTTTGAATGTTTCAAAATCGAACATGGAACAAAAGCATCGAAAAGGTAGGAATTTGAAAGGTCACATGCTGGAAGGTGAAACGAAGCGACACAGGGAGAACCGAAGAGACGTTTCAGTTAGTATAAAATCTGAAGCACGGATTGATACAAGGGTCAAAAACCGCTGGAGCAGAGTTGCAGTGCTAGAGGCCAGAGGGCCATTCTGGGCCTGCTTGGGGCTGTTTTCTGCCTTTTGCTGGTTTTGAGAAAACCAGAGATGCTGCCATTGTAACTTGACATATTATTAATGCAGAGTATTCAGAAATTTGCATCTTGTTGGCAAGAAAGAAGGAGTTATTTTCTGAATGCATGTTTTAATGTTTATATTTCCCTTTTTCAATTTTCTAGGCTTATAGATGAAGTTTAATGCAAGTTCTCTTGGTTGCTTCATGCGAATGTCTAAATCTAAAAAATATCAGTAAACCCCAGAGACCAGCACTTAACTTATCGGGATTGTGCATGTTTGCAGGTCCAGTAAGTTAGGTTGCATGCATGGAAACCTCACAGCTTTGGTTTTGCCAGGACGGGATAGCATCAGACTGGATGCAATTTTTAATTTCTTTTCTTTACATTTTATTTTCTTTTGCTGTATTTTATTTTTCAGAAACTCCAATTTTATTTTCAAGCATTAAAATAAAATTTAAAAATTAAAAAACTTCAAAACCCAAAAATAATTCCATTCATGTTATGGCATTTCATTAAATTTTATTTTGAAGTTACAACATGGTCATTTAAGGATCAAATCACATTTACTTTATTAGGGTTCAAGGAACAATCATTAAATTTTACAGTAAAATAAACCACAGTGCCCCTTGTTTTCAGTTACTTGCAACCACTAAGGTGTTCCTAGCATTTTAATTAAATATCTTTTATACACAGATGCAAAATGCTCACATAACAGGAACCTTGGAGAAATTGTTTCTTTGCAAGCAGAGGATTTAGAACCCAAATCCTATCGGAGAGTGTGTTTTCACAATCGGGTGAAAATACCACTCAACATGGTCTTAAAAGAAACAAACAGAGGAACAGTCAGTTTTGGATATAACAGGTCAGCTAAAATCTGTGGTAAAGGGACTCTTAGTTTGGATGGGAAATCCAAAACAGAAAATGTGCTTTATGTAGAAGGCCTAAGACATAATATTCTAAGTGTGAGTCAACTTTTTGATCAAGGGCACATAGTATCTTTCTTTTCAGATAGATGTGAGATAAGTAAAGAAAAAAATGGAAAACTCATTGCTAGTGCTACAAGGACTCCAAACAATCTTTACATGCTAAGTGAGATAAAAAAGGAAAAGTGTTTTCTAACTCAAGAAGATGAGAGTTGGTTATGGCATAAGAGATTGGGGCATTTGAGCTTTGATAATCTTGTCAATATTAGTAACAAGGAAGCAGTTAGAGACTTTCCCAAAATAAAAAGGCCCCATAACATCATTTGCGGTCTTTGTCAACATGGAAAACAGACCAGAACCAGTTTCAAATAAAAAGGGTAAACTTCTTCAAAACCATTGGATATTATTCATACTAATTTATGTGGCCCTACTAGAACTCAGAGCATTCAAGGAGAAATCTACTTCATGTTGTTTATAGATGATTATTCTAGAATGACTTGGGTTACTTTTCTCAAGGAAAAATCTGAAGCTTTTGAAAAATTTAAAGCTTTCAAAGAAATGATTGAAAATGAGACTAACAAGAGAATCAAATGCTTAAGATCAGATAGAGGAGGAGAGTTCACTTCAAATGAATTTGTGGAATACTGTGAGCAACAAGGAATCAAAAGAGAATATTCAGCAGTAAGAACTCCTCAACAAAATGGAGTAGTTGAAAGGAAAAATAAAACTATTGAAAATATGGCTAGAGCTATGTTAAATGAGTCAAAACTTTTAGATGGTTTTTGGAAAGAGGCAGTCAGTACGGAAGTCTACATTATCACCAGGGCCCAACTTAGAGTCAATCATCATAAAACTCCTTATGAGTTGTGGAAAGGAAGACCAACTACAGTAAAATACTTCAAAGTGTTTGGGAGTAAGTGCTTCATCAGAATGGAAGATCAGAATTTGGGTAAGTTTGATCCTAGGTGTGATGAGGGAATCTTTCTTGGATATTCTAGCAGAAGCAAGGCCTACATATGCTTCAACAAAAGAACTCATATAGTTGTAGAGAGCATAAATGTAACAGTTGATGAAAATACAGGGATAAGAGAACCAGTCAAGGAACTCGATGATGAAATTTGTCAAGAAGAATTCGAGAGAGGTTTCGGATGAAGAAGAGGAAACACAACAACTGCTTCCCAAAACTCCTTCACGATATGTTTAGAAACATCATCCCAAATATTTGATCATTGGTGATCCAAATAGCAGGCAAACAAGAAGAAGAGTCATTCCTTTGCATGATTCTACAAATGTTTCATTATTATCTCAGATTGAGCCAAAAGATTTTAGTGAAGCATGTGCAGATAAGTTTTGGGTAAAAGCAATGGATGAAGAGCTAAATCAAATAGAGAAAAGTGAAACTTGGGAATTGGTTCCAAGAGCTAAGGACAAGAATGTCATTGGCACAAAATGGATATTCATAAATAAACTCAATGAGGATGGAAATATTGTCAGAAACAAATCTAGGTTAGTCTGCAAAGGTTATGCTCAAGTAGAAGGTGTTGATTTCGAAGAGACGTTTGCTCCTGTTGCTCGTCTTGAAGCTATCAGAATATTTTTGGCCCTTTCAAGCTTCAAATAATTCAAGGTATATCAAATGGATGTAAAGTCAGCTTTTCTAAATGGGGTGTTGGTAGAAGAAGTCTACATAGAACATCCAGAAGGAGTGTCTCTCTCGAAACATTCAGACTATGTGTGTAAACTGAAAAAGGCCTTGTATGGGTTAAAGCAAGCACCTAGGGCTTGGTACTCAAGACTTGACGGGTATCTTCATGAGCAAGGCTTCAGGAAAGGCGTGGCAGATAGCAATTTGTATATTAAGAATGAAAATGATCATATGTTGATTATGGTTGTCTATGTTGATGATATTATTTTTGGGGGAAATAATACTCAGACGTGCAAAGTTTTTGCTAACACAATGCGAAGGAATCGAGATGTCTATGATTGGAGAGCTGTCATTCTTTTTAGGTCTTCGATTGCTCAATCAAAGGATGGTATATTTCTCTCTCAAGGAAAGTATATCAAAGAAATTTTGAAGAAATTTGGGATGATGGACAGCAAACCAGTGTGTACTCCAATGATTACAGGGTGCAAGATGAGTAAATATGATGAATCTTTAGCGGAAGATCAAAGGTTGTACAGATCTATGATTGGTAGTTTATTATATATTACAACTACCAGACCAGATATCATGTAGGCAGTTGGGTTAGTAGCAAGATTTTAGGTATCTCCAAAATATTCTCATGTTATAGCAGTTAAGAGGATATTCAGATATCTAAAGGGCACTATGGACTTTGGGCTTTGGTATCCCAAAGGTGATGATTTCACCCTCACAGCTTATACAGGTGCATATTGGGCAGACAATATTGATGACCTGAAAAGCACTAGTGGTGGAGCATTCTTTATGGGAAAGAGTTTGGTTTCTTGGCTAAGTAAGAAACAACCTTCAGTTTCCTTATCTACAGTAGAGGCTGAATACATAGCAACGATGGGTCGGGTGTACACAGGTTTTATGGATGAAAACCACCTTGGAGGATTTCAAAGTCAATCATGAATAACCCATCTCCATACTTTATGATAATACAAGTGCCATAAGTATTTCCAAAAATTTGGTAATGCACTCAAGGACAAAGCATATTTCCATCAAGTATCACTTTCTAAGGGAGAAAGTGCAAGACAAGCAGGTCAAGGTAGGTGTCTACTAAAGAGTATATTGCAGATATATTCACCAAAAATCTTCCAAGAGATACGTTTGAGTATCTAAGGGAGAAATTGGGAGTTGTACCCCCACCCTAGAATTAATCACCTCATTAGGAGGTGGGGGATGGACTAAGCTAAGAGGCTCATTCTTAGTCCCAAGCCCCAAAGGTGACCCTTTGCCATTGATGACAAAGGGGGAGAGATTAAAAGTGAAGAGGAAAGCCTCAATATAGGGGGAGCTGTTTATGTTGAGTTTCTGTGTTGTTGAGAAGCATGGTTTGCCATCAATGACAAAGGGGGAGATTGTTGGCAATTTTGGGTTTGAGATCCTAGCTTCTTGTCTATGAGTTGTCATTGATGTCAAAATGAAATGGCATTAATGTTAAGAGGATGTGTTGGCTTCAAAGGTGGAAGATTCCAAGAGAATCTTTTTAAGATAATCCGGAGAGATTCCATTGGCAAGGGTTTTTCATTAAAACCAAACCAGTTTTTATTAAAACCAAGTTGGATAGGGTTTTTATTAAAACCAAGTTAAATGGTTTTTATTAAAACCAATGGAGGTTATCTTTATTATTTATTTAATTATTATTTAAAACCCTTCAAGGTTTTAATTAATTAATTATTTAATTAATTAAGGGAGAAATTATTTTTAATTTATTAAAAATACTTAAAGGTTTTTAAACCTTTTTTATTCTTAATTTATTAAAATTATTTAAGGGTTTTTAAACCCTTTTTGAAAAGACTTTTGATTAATTTCGAAATGGTATTTATTTCCACCGACGTCAAGGTGTCTTCGAAGAGACTATTTATTCTCCAACTCCTAAGGTTGGAAGGCTAATTAATTCAAAATTCCTCGAATGCAATTTGCGGTGTTTGTGCTCTGCATTCGCTGCGATCGAAGGAAGACTTAGAAGCACGTGCGGTTGAAAAGTCTTCGGGGGTTTTCTCGAGGGTGAAGTGGAGGGAAGTTCACTTGTGAACTTCGTAGCCCACGTGGGCTAGTGGTAGCGAAGGCTACTGTTGGGCGCTGCATTGGTGGAGGTCTCCATTTCGAGTCTCGCGGGGGTGCTTTGCTAGAGTAACACATGTTTTTATTAAAACGTATTTATGCCCCAAAATTCTGAGTTTCTTGGACAGTGATTTATAAGTTTGATAGTTGTGTGTGGTGACAACTTGAAGGTTCAATTATCTTCTACTCCAATAAGGTATGGGCACATTATTCTTATGAGTATGATTGGTGTATGTTTTCTAAAATAAGGTTGGAGTGAAAAGGTATTCTACTAGGTATCCTTTGGCTAGGTGTAAATCCTATTTTCTCGGTTTGTTGAAGACTACTTATGCATTGTTATCCTTAAGGAGATTTTTTGGTGAATGCATAATTTCTGGTTTGAGATAGTGGAAGCTTTGTGCACTAGGGTTTATATTTGTGAGTCTAGCTACTTGCATTGAGTTGGTGGAACCCTTGGTTGGTTGTTTTGAGTTTGATGGTTGAGTTGCTTCCATAGAGGTTTTTTGATCAAGTTATTGCTTTACTTGATTCATGATATTGGGTTTACTCCATTGAGTTGATTTGAGCAAGTTATTCTTTGCATTTGGTGATATTGTGTTGGTGGCTATTTTGTTCAAATATCTTTGGAGGGAAAAGGATTTCTACTTGTTTCCTTTTCTTGTGATGATTGGTTGAATGCTTCAAGGTTGATGTTGAGTTGAATGGTGTTGGTTGACTAAACCTTGTTTGATGAGCATTGTTGTTGAAACCCTAATTTATGGTGAAAAGAACATAAGTATCATTGTTATGTGATTCTTTGCATAGTTGGCAATTTTTGGGGTTTCATTTTCTTGAAAGAAAACATTCTATCCTATCCATTTTAGATATTGAGTTGAGTTTTCAGATTTGAGATTGATATTGAGCTGAGTTGATTTGAGTTGAGTTTTGAGATTGGGATTTGAGTATAGAACATATTGAGTCTCTAACAATTCTCTTTATGCTTCTATGAGTTTGACAAATCACATTGGGTCTCTAACAATTCACTTTGTGATTTCCTACTAAGAAAGTTTTTCTTGGTGAGCTTGCTGAGTTTTTGGACAGGTTCCAGTGGGGACTTGTGAGCAGTTCTTGGACGAGGTTCCAGTGGGGACTTGTGAGCGAGTTTTGGATAGGTTTCGGTGGGGACTTGTGAGCAGATTTGGACAAGTCCTAGCAGAGGACTTGTGAGCTGAGTTTGATAGTTCTATCAGAGAACTTGAGTACGAGAGGTGCATTGGTTCTATGAGAAGAACCTGAGGACAGTTGGCAAGTCTTTGAGAAGGCTTGTATGCAGAGGATTAATTTGTTCAAGAGTTGGATAGATCTGACAAACAGAGGAAGACTTGTACTAGACCGATTGACTATGTTTGGTACAGGTTGCTGAGCTACTATGGACGTGATCATAGAAGGTAGAGGTATCTTAGGCTAAGCATTGAGGACAAGAGGTCTTCGGTGGAAAGGAGTTCCACGTGCTGGCAAGAGGTAGAGGCAATTGATCTTCTGAGGGATCATTTCCAGAGCAGAGGGGAAGGTATCTCCTTTGGGCCGAGGCTCATAAACATTGTAATTGGGAAGGATTCCCAAAGAACTTTGAGATAACTTTTAGAGAAAAGTTTTTGTGGACGTAGCCCAACCATTTTGGGTGAACCACGTTAAAAATGGGTCTTCAATGTGTGATGCTTTCTATCTTGATTAATGTAGTGTTGATGCCACTACTATCTAAAGTTAAAATTATTAATTGGTTTTCTTATATTGTTCACCCCCCCTATCAGTATAAGTCCATGTTCTTCAACTAATACATAAATCTTCTTTGAATCTGCAAAATGCTGATGTATTGTGGCAAAAAAATTGTTTAATTTCTGTTTGACAATGTCACTCCAACTACGATGTGGATTTTATGGGTCTCCTTGCAATTTTTTATTATTAACTTTTTGATGAATTTTAGCAACTTTTAAATGAATTTTAAACACATTTTTAGGATGCTGACATGAATGACAGCTGGTAATGATAGCTAAGTAGGACCACGATGCAAAACACGAACAAAAACCTGAAATGATAGTGCTCACAAAGGATAGGAGACTTAAAACAATAGGATAGCTTAGAAGTACTGGACCCTAACAATGACTTGGCACCATAGGAGTTGATATGCCAGACACGAAAAAATTGGCATGACAAATATCACAGAGCTAACACAACACAATTGACACGATAGCCAACTACGTGGACTATACGAGATGACAACAACTGCTACTAGAGGGAGGACTAGATGACAACAGACGATGCTAAAAGTGAAGACAAGATACAACAACCTAGATGACAACAGATGATGCTAACAGTGAAGACAAGACACAACAGTCGCTACTAGAGGAAGGACTAGATGACAACCAAAAAAAATTGACAACTAATGATTTGATTGAATTACAGAATGAAGGACATGTGGAACATAGGGATCGAAGATTAGGATAAGATACAACCATTTATATGCATGTGAAGGAAGGCTTCATGTGACCATTTATATGCATGTGAAGGAAGGCTTCATGTGACCATTTATATGCATGTGAAGGAAGGCTTCGTGTGACCATTTATATGCATGTGAAGGAAGGCTTCATGTGACCAAGGTCACATCAAGCTACTGGTGTGAAAATGTATATAAACCCCATGATGGTTTCTCCACACACAATGTAGGATAATGGCTATGACAAAAGAACAACGATAATGCGAATAAACGTAAACCTTAGCAACTAAATTATCAAGAGTATATGGAGGATTTCTATTGGATGTGAATGATATTGGATGTGAATGACGCTCAATTTTCTCATCTACCTCACTACGTGAAGTACAGATTCTGCCTATGATTTTCCTCTCCAAGAACCACCATTTTGACCTGTCATCGGTTTATGTTTTATTGGATGTGAATTATAATTTAAATCACCTACTTGTACTACGTTATTTAGTTCATAGGTTCATCTTAACCATTGGAATGGGAAGGATGGTGGTTCCCAAGTTTAACCTGCTTATCAATAAGATTATTGCAAACATGTAAGAAATATAGGACAACACCTGCTTCACTATCAGTTTAAGCTTTATGATGAATTTTGCATGTCTGGGATTTATGCTATCATGCCTACCAGTTTCATGGTTTTGGCAATTTCGATTAGTGTTTTGAATGCAAGTAGTGTGGCTTCTTGGCCACGTGTATGGCACTAACGACGTTAGGTTTCAGAGCAAATTTATTCGTCTTGATTTATTAATTAATTATCTACTTTTAATAGATGAGCCTTGCATCTGCACTCCTCACGACTGTGCTAAACACGCTAGCCTTCGTGACTGTAAATAGATAAAGGATCAAGCTTGGATCCACTAAAGCACAACTTGGTTTTCAAGGATATTTGTGCCAGGAACGAATGGATATTGATACCACTTGGAAGGCAATGCCTTCACTAGTCCTCTACGACACTTATAATTTATACTAGCTCATGCAGATTTACACAATATTAAGTAAACATTAACTGAATAAGCAACGATAATGGAATCAATAATATTTAAAGCATTCGCCTCTCTGGGAGGGCAGGTCCCCACCTCGAATGGGAAATTAACAATGAAAATGCAAATGAATGATAGATGAAAAGATAATAAAACTCTTGGATAACTAAACTAATAAATAATGAAATTGGAAAGCTTTGTAAAGTAAAAGCCGACGTATGTTCATTCATAATTGGAATGTAATAAAAAGTCCTCCATTTGGTGGTGAAGGTTTTCTTGCACTAATATTTGTCTTTTACCCATATTTGATTGTAAGCATTAAGGAGTGAAAACCTTTTTGCTCCATGTACTGCTTGCAAAATCTTATTGATCTATGGGAATGGATAATGCTCTTTTAATGAAGCCTTATTGAGATTATAGAAATTGACATAAAGGTCAATGTCTCCATTTTTTTCCTCACTAAGACTAGTTTTGCTACCCATGTAGAATTCTTAATAGGGTATATGATTTTGGTGTTGAGTATCTTGAGGATTTCTTCTTTCATTATAGATTTAATTTTGACATTGACTAGCCTCTATTTCTACCTAAATGGCTTAAAATTGGGAAGTAGTTCTATAGTATGTTGGATGATATCCTTGCTATAAACCTAAATATTATCAAATTTCCATGCTATTATATCTTGATACTCTCTACACAAAGATATGAGATCATCTATTTCTTATTTGGAGCAATACACTCTAACCTTTAATTTTTTTTGGGTTCAACCTAAACTTGCTTAAATGCCTATTCATATATATTCATCATTTGTATACTGGACTAATCATTATTTTCAAATAAGCACTCTAAAGAAATCATCCTCTTATGAATGTGATTGTTCTTAAGTTGAATAAATTCTTCCTGGTCAACCTGTTGTTGAATTTATTCATATTGTTCTGCATTGATAGCTTCCTTAGTCAAAAAATTGATGATTTTATAATTAGTTTTGAACACCTACTATAAAATGCCTTTATCTAGGATTGACTATCTGAAAACCATATTTACTAAATTTGGCTTTTTGCCATAATCAATGGTTAGATTAATATTTATCCCTTCAAAAGCTAGTGCATTAGTTATTTCATTCTACCTCCTAAGAACAAATCTCATGTTTATAGCTTCAAAACTCTCCATCAGATCCCATATTCTATTTTAATATGCTTTTAAATAGTTACTATTAGACTTCTTTGTCACTTTATTGAACACCAGCTCAAAGTCACCAAAAATGGATAATAATTTAACACCCATTTTTTTGTCTACACCATACCAAGGCATAGGGCATCATATTCAACTATATAATTAGTGCAAATCCACATTAGTCTATAGGAGAAGTTTTTGTTCCATATAAAGGAGATATTAGAACCACTCCAACTTTGGTACTATTTTTGCATCTAGATCCATCCAAATAAAACTTCCAAAGTTTTGTTTCCTAGAGTTCTTGATTTGAAATTGCTTGTATTTTTTGTGTATTTGGATCTATGTATAGTATGTACCTATTCTAATTTTAATCATGGTATTGAAATATCGAGGGGAGAATTCATTCTCTATTTGTATTTCCTCTATGATTATATCTAAAGGATTCATCTCTTCATTTATCAAATTGATTTAGTCTTCCTCTATTCTCTCTATATGATACGGTGTCAGTTTTTCTACATAGACCTTTATCTTCTTTCCTTTATGTGGGATTATTATATGTGAATAGTCTATCACCATGCCACCCAAATTTGTAATGAACTCCTGGGAAAGGTAAATATCAAAGTATAATTTGATATTGATAATAACTACTTCTTGTATCATGGTAACTCCTAGCACTTTATGCTATACCATTGGGATATATTTTATTGATCCATTTGTTTTAACAGGAGTACCATCTAATTATAACACTCTTGGGCATGATCAGTTATATTTCATACCCATTGCTTCACACATGTTTTTAGGTATAATAGTGTTTGTAGCTATAAATTTGACCATATAGTTATGCAAAATCCATACCTTCATGAGTAAAGACATGTAGAAATGGGTGGTCTCTTCTTTCCCATTCTAGAAATAGGTTGACCCTAAGTTAAATTGAACTCTAGGTAAAATATTCCTTTAGAATGGATGGTTTTCAATGAGGATTTGAGAAGGTTGATTTGTTTGGGAATCATTAGAGCATCATACATAATTACTCTCAAGTGGGTCCTTTTTAGGTATTCAACTATATCAAATCATAATAATTCTCTTTATTTCTTTTCCTTCCTTTCTAACTCATCAAACATTTTTGGGTATTCTAGGGTTGCTTCCAACCTTTGTTGTTTGATTATGAAATGGTACTAGAGTATATACCATTCTTGTTCTTTGGATTCTACTTGATCTTCCTTTATATATTTTACTTTATTTGGCTTCAATTATTCTCCCTCTTGCTCAGGTAGAGGTTGGACTTTCCTTGGATCTAAATGAGATAGAGTTTTGTTATATCCTAGTTGCATTTGGTTCTTTTATTTTACCTTTAGAGCTAGGATGGAACTCTAAAAGTATCTAATTTTTTTGGGTCCACTTGTAAAGGTTTATTTTTAGATCTTGTCAAAACAAATATACATTCTTATTTTAAAGGTTATTCCTCTTCTAAAGGGTATTGCATGAGCATGACTTGCTCCAAATACCATAGCATATTTGCCTAACCTTTATATGCCTTCTTAGAATTTTTCATAGCTACTAACTAGTTTGATGTCGATACATCACACATGTGTTAGTATTATGATGATAATTACATACTAAGAACCAATAATTTTCTTTAGGTGTGGAGGTAGATGGCCCTTCTTGATTTTTACATATATTTTTGATTTATGGAAACATTGCTTGTAGAAGCCCCTTGATCTATAGTGACATAGGGGAAAATTTTGGAATGGTATCTCTTAGTTTCTCTTCTTTTAATAGCAGTCATCTCATTACTTAAAATTTTCAATGTAGTTAACACTTTTTGCATAATCAAATATTCCTTTGACTTTGGGGTAGGCAATGCTGAAAAGGTTGGTCCTAGGGGTAATACCTTGGGATCAAGGATTGGCTCTAATGGTGTGAAATATATGATCATGATCATAGTTTCTTTTTATTGAGTTTGTTGGATAATTTTTGAGAAGTATGACATAAAGACCCTAGGGGGATATTTTCCTATAGAAATCAAATCATTTTTTACATTCACTATGGCTAGAGAGACTTGATGGAAGGTTGTCACATTAGATTATTGTATATGGATGTCTAAATCAATATTAAAAGCACAAAGATAATAGACATATGTGTGAGGATTTAATAGTCTAATTTTTTAAGGAATCCTTCTCTATGTGTAGCTAAACCTGATGTTAAAGTTTGTATTATCTTCTTGAGGGTGTCTTTGAATAGCAATAAACTATGTAAGGATAAAGGATATGCTATTTAATTTAACTCTTGAATGAATGGTCCAACTAGGTCATCCCATGAATGGATTCTTCTATCTTCCAACGAAAGGTACAAGTATGATATTTTCCCATGAAAGATAGTGAGAGGAGTCTCATCATGACATCTTCCTCTTGTATATTATGAATGGTGACCAAGAAAATCATATCTTGATAATGATTTTATATTTTTTTTTATGTACCATCATAGGTAGGAAGAACTTTAAGGGCCACTTGGGGAATATCATTAAGATGTGCTAACCCAAGCGGTTTGATAGTATTCCACCTAGGGAAATTTTCTTGAGATTTTTGAGCCTATTAATCCATGGCCTTTGAGTTAGGCGTATTGATGAATTAGTGGTAATAGGAGAAGAAGGTTCAAAATATGGAAGTATACTTTGTCTAAATACAAAGGATGATAGCTCAAGAAATTGTAATGGTTTTTGAGTTTCTTGGCTACTAACCTTTTTTTTTTGGTAGATAAGGTACTATAGCATTAATACCGGGTTTTACAGGTTGACCCAAAACCTTATACAAAAATCAGCCAAGGGTTGCTGATTAACATATCCTTACTAAGGATCCTATATATGTAAAATATACATGCCACCAAAGCCATTACATCCGATAAGGCACATAGCCTGTTATAAAAAAGAAACTTCCCATACAACATTTTAGGTATACCTTGAGAAAACACACATGCATCATAATTAAAAAAAGGAAACATACACGGATCCCTTCCTTGAGACAATGGAGAAACAAAAAGCTGCAGACACACATGGTAGAGTACTAAAAAAAACTCCCACAAGCTCTGTATTGACAGCTACTCTTAATAATTCTTTGGTAATTGCTTTCTTTCGTATATGACATGCTTTGGTACCACATACTATCTTGGCCAATCAGCCTTGGAGAAGTGAACCTGTTGGCTATATTTATGGTGGTGTCTATCTAGTGGTCCACGTGGCTTTGGTTTTATGTCTTATATTATCGTTTCTTTCCTTCCTTGTGATTATAAACCAACCTCAAATTACTAAGAAAACTAGGAGCCATGTTATTTGACATGTGACTATCCCCATTAGTCTTTATGGTATTTCCAAGCAGCATCCATGAAGACTGACAGCTCAGATAATTTTATTATGAGTCCAATTCAAAAAAGAGACGGGAATACTCCTAGCCTTAAAACTTACAGTGCCTTCCTTGTTGGTAAATTTGACTATCATTCTTGGCATTCTTGTTGAATAAGCTCCTCTACTTCACTTGGGACATCGTGTTTCCATTTGAAAATTTTGTCACCATCGACACCCAAATTTTCCACCTTATCAGCAATTTTGTTAGCTTCACGAAAGACATGTTGGGCTTTTATGTCCTATCTTCCTTGGAAAAGGATCCTAGCCTCTTCAACAATTGTTTTAATCCTCCAAGGAGGTGTTTTCCAATTATTGATGATATTTATAACATGCATAGATTTTCATTCTATGATCAAATTGCCTTCTAAGTCTTGAGTCATTTGAAGGCCTCTCCACATATATCTAGCTTTAGCTTCGTTGTTTGTCCTTATTCCCAAATATTCAAAAAATGCAAGCATCATATTACCATTATGATCTCACACAATTCCACCAGTGCCTACTCTGCCAAGATTATCCTTAGCTTCTCCATCAAAATTAAGCTTAAACCAACCCGTAGGAGGTGGAGACCACTTAATATTGGCTCTGGGGTTGACTACCCTAGGCACAGACTCATCTAACAAGGTTAAGCTTAAATATTGAGCAATCGTGGTCTCCTGTAGATGAGGTTTAAAGATATCAAAAGGGATAAGGTTCACATTCTTTTTGGCAAAGGATAGGATCCTGGCAATGATATTTTTATGATCATGCATAGACTCATTAAAGACTCTATGGTTCTTTTATAACCACACCTTCCAAAGATAGTGATTGAGATAAATTTTCCACATGTATCTAAGTCTTTGGATTGAAAAGGGGCAAGGACATTGGACAAAAAAATGAAGTACGATAGCTGGTTTAACCCATGAAATATTGAAGGCTTGAAAAACCCCACTTAGGATAGTTAATGAAAAAGGGCACTCAATGACAATGTGATAAATGGTCTCCCAATTAGCCCTGCATAGATAACAATGATTAGTGATACAAATACCTTTACACATGATATTATCAATGGTTAGAATTCTTCCTTGGATAACCAACCATGAAAAGACTACAATTTTTGGAATTAAATTTTTTATCCAAACTAAGTCCTTTTGGAGGACAAAATCCTTGTCATCAAGCAGAAGCTTGTAAGCTGATTTAATAGTGAACTTCCAATTTTTCGTAGGAGCCCAGGTCACTTGATCTTCCTTGGGTCTCATGGGGATAAACTATTGCCCGAGAATGTTACAAAGATCATTTGACTCTGCTTGAAATCCCTAAATTCTTATTTGTTTCCACTTCATTCTACCTCTGTCCTCAACCATATAATCGGAGACTTTTCTACCAATGAGTTTTTCTATGATATCTCTAATTTAGGCTAATTTAGGATATTGTGTCAGTGGTTTATCCTTAGTCCACATGTCATTCTAGCAATGTATCCTCTCACAATTTCCTAAAACCCATATTAAGCCTTTTTGATGATTTCCTTACAATTAAGAATTGCTTTCCAAAAAGCAGAACCTTTGATTGGAACTGAGTCACTTAGAAATTCCATATTTTGAAGATACTTTCATTTGATGATAGTTGTCCATTCATTTTCTTCACAAGAAATGAGATACCACGCCTGCTTAGCTAGTAAATCTAAATTTATATGAGCAATTCTCCTCAGACCTAAGCCCCCATTTTCCGTGGGTCTGCACACTTTGGTCCATCCTACAAGGTGTATCCTTTTTTTCTCCTCTGATCCAGTCCATAAAAATTCTTTTTAGAGTTTCTCAATTTTTTGGAAAACCTTCATAGGGGCTTTGAAAATGGAGAGGAAATATACTGGAATGCTCTGAAGAGAGGCCTTAGTGAGGGTCAGCTTTCCTGCTTGAGATAGAATATGGCCTTTCTATCTAGCAAGTTTTTTTTGAATTCTTTCAATAACCCTGTCCCACATTGACTCTCTTAGAGAACCAATGAAAATAGGGAGACCAAGATACGAAGTGGGGAGGTTTACTATATCACACCCTAAAATTTTTGCAATCCTTCCTTGCCTCTGAATGGGGGTGTTCAAGAAATATAATTTTATTTTACTAAAATTAACTTTCTGACCAGCAACGTCCTCGTAGAGTTGCAGGATGTATATAATTATTTTTGCCTCAACCACTGATACCTTAGTCAATATAAGGGTATCATCGATGAATTTTTGGTGATAAACAACCCTAGTGAGAGATGTTGCCTTGATTCCTGATATTAGCCTTGAATTGCAAGCATTTTTTATGGTTCTTCCTAAAGCTTCTACCACAATGATGAATAACATGGGGCTGATAGGGTCCCCCTACCAAATTCCTCTGTGACTTTGAAAGTAACCAAAAGTTGTTCCATCAACTAGAATCAAGAACCATGCTTTATAAATACATTCTTTTATTAAATTAACCCATTGGTGGTGAAAACCAAACTTAAGGAGGACAACAATAAAAAACTCTCAATTTAGCCTGTCAAATGCTTTGTTCATATCAAGCTTGAGGGCAAAAATGGACCTGTTAGTATTATGAGCAGAGTGCAGAGCTTCATGAACTGTGATAACTCCATCCAAGATTGACTTGCCCTGGACATATCTTCCCTAGCATGGATCTATGATGTGGGGCATACTATCTCTTATTCTATTTGCAATGTATTTAGTTAGGATTTTGTAAGAAACATTGCACAGACTGATTGGCCTAAAGTCAGCCATAGATTCAAGGGTTTGCTTCTTAGGAATTAGAGAAATAAAAGTAGAATTGATACCTTTTAGGATATTATTGTGTTGTGGTTGATCCACAACACACCCCAAAATTGGGGACCCACCTTTTTACAGGCTTGCAGAGAAGAATCTCGGTGACCCAGATGCTAAAATTGAAGAAAAGAGAAAAAAATGCCTAAGTGTTGAAAGTGTCGCAAAATCGCGACATGTCGCGAAATCGCGACTTGTCGCGCCATCGCTGCCGAAAATAGGAAAGTTGTCACGAAATCGCGACATGTAGCTCCATCGCTGCCGAAGAGGAGAGAAAAGAAAAATTGAAAGTTGTCACGAAATCGCGACATGTCGCTGAGAAGAAAAGAAATGGTGTCGCGAAATCGCGACATGCCGTTGGAAAAGAATGAAAATGGTCGCGATTTCGCGACGTGTTTTGCCGAAGCGTACGGATGATGAAAAGTGTCACGATTTCGCGACGTGTTTTGGCAAAGTGTACGGAAGCGAAAAAATGTCACGATATCGCGAAAGAAGCGAAAGGACTCGAAGAGGAAAGACGTCGCGATTTCGCGACCGATTGAGCAAAGGTGTACGGAATAGGAAATGGTAGCGAAATCGTGACATGTTTCGAAGAGATGGCCCGAAGGAGAAGGTGGTCACGATTTCGCGACGTGTTTTAGCAAATTGTACGGCACAAGGGAGATGTCGCGAAATCACAGAAATGAAGACCATGCCTGAAGGAGAAACGGTAGCGAAATCGCGACGAGTTTTGCCAAGAGCGTACGGAAAGAAAAATGGTCGCGATTTCGCGACGTGTTTGGGGAGGCGTACGAAAGAGAAAGCGGTAGCGATATCGATGGCTAGCGATATCGGTTTGTTGAAAGAAGGCAAGAGAGGATAATGGTGCGATTTCGATGTTGCAAAGAGGTCGAAAGAAAATGGTAGCGATTTTAGTGAGAAGGAGAGGAGAGATGGTAGGATCTATTGGAGGAGTAAAAGAGGGAGGGAAAGGGATATCGGGAATGAAGGTCCGAAGGTGAAAAACGTCGCGATATCGCGACAGAAAGTGGCCGAAGGCATACGAACGAGGAGGGCGTCGCGATATCGCGACATGTCACGATTTCGCGACATGTCACGTTTTCGCGGCTAGGAAGGTGAACAGGCGGCATGCAGTTTTTGTCATGATTTTCATAGAATGGCGTTACAAAAGGCATAGAGAGCGTGTGACACGTGGCATGCAGGTGTCGAGTGCAGAAGCGTTACATGCAACGAAGGATTTCAGGGGTCTCGGCGTTAAACATGGAATAAAGACAAGGAAAAGAAAGGGAAGTTGAAGGGTCACATGCAGGAAGATGAAACAAAGCGACACGGGGAGAATCGAAGAGCCGTTTCTAGTTAGTATAAAGCCAAAAGTGCAGATTGAAAGAGGGGTTGGAAATTGCCGATTGCAGAGTTGCAGAGACAAGAGCTTCATGCTATTCTGGGCCTGCACTTGGGCAATTTCCTTCTTTTGTTCTGGAATATTTATGCCCGGAACATTCTTTGAATGTAATTGACATATCATTTAATACAAAATACGGAGAGTTGGCATCTAATTGATGAGAAAGAAGGAGTCATTTTTTGTATGCATGATTTAATGTTATATCATTCATTTCAGATTTATAAGGCTTTTAGGTGAAGTTTAATGCAAGTGCTCTTGGTTGCTTCATGCGAATGCCTCGAATCCGGAATTACAGTAGAAACCTTAGAAGCCCGCACCTAGCTTATTTGGATTGTGCGAGTTTGCGGGTTCATTAGGTTAGGTTGCATGCGAGAAAACCTCATTATCTTCGGTTTCATCGAATTGATGGCAGCATTCGACTGTAGTTTAGTTTCTCTTTCATTTACTTTTCTTTATTGTTCAAACCCTTGCTTTATTTTCTGCAGTTTAATTCATCGTATCCAAATAAATAACTGAAAATCCATCAAAATCCAAGATTAAAGTACAATTATTCACTTTGAGTCCATTGTAAATTCAAATTATATAAACCCCAGTGCCCCTTGTTAACATCCACTTGCAAACCCTAAGGTATTCCTAGCATTTCACTTGAATAACATCATTGGTAGACAAAGAATCAGCATAACAGGAACCTTGGAGAAGTTACCTTCTTTGCAAGCAGAGGATTTTAGGACTCAGATCCTACCGGAGAGTGTGCTTTCACAATTGGGTGAAAACACCACTCAACAGATTGGCGCTAGAAGGAGGGCACGAATTGGTTTATTTTATTTTGATTTTCATACATGAATATTTTATTTTTGATTTAATTTTGAAATAATTTAAAATAAAACGGCTAAACTGCAATCTGTTTTTATTGCAGGTTTTCTTAAAAAAATAAAATAAGAAGTTTTCTTGATGATAATCGAGAGTTTCGTCAAGGAGGGCTGAAGCGGTTTATTTTATTATGATTGCTATGCACTGTTCTTAACGCTTTGATGGTTCATACAGGAATAATATGATTTAATTTGATTTAAAATATATATATATATATATATATATATATAATAATAAAAATAATAAAAAAAGAAGGAATTTTTGGCTATTAAAGTTATATTCTTTAACATTCACGAATGGCTATGTTTACACCGTGGATGACAGGTAGCCCATTGAATATACCGGGAATTCAACATTATTTGCCCGTTGGTTTTGAGAGATGTCTTCCTCAATTTTTGTCTAATGGGACAAATACTGCAGAAGAACATATTCAAGCATTCAAATTTGTTGTGAATCACTTGACGAGTTGGTATGATGATGTTGCGTGTAAAATGTTCCTTTATACCTTGGACAAAGTGGCATATGATTGGTTTACAAGTCTGCCTTTAGGGTCTATCACTTCTTGGGCTCAGCTAGAGGCAACATTTCTCAATCAATTCAACAAAAAGCAAGTTGACCCAATCCTCATGTACAATCAGTTAGCCTATATTAGAAAAGGACCAAGTGAAAATGTGAAGTCATTTTCTGAGAGATTCTTTGGATTATATGCTCAATTAGTGACATTTTATGCTCTTCAAGAAGAAATGGCTCTCCAAATATACATCAATGCTCTTGACTCACCCATGTCCACATATTTGCGAGGGATGCCTCAAATCACATCTTTGTCACAAGCCTATACTCAAGCAATGGCAATTGAGCAACAATGGAGTTGTCAAAATTATGGTGTGGGTTTTGGATCATGTAATCTTCAATCATTTAATAACTCCTTTACCCACCCAATGATTTATCCATCACAACCAAGTTCAAGTGTGAATCAATTTCAGAATCAACAATCATTCCCATGCTTCAATCAAATTCAAAGTCCTCAACCTACTTTGCAAGATCAACCATCTTTCTTAAGTATGAATCAACTTCAAAATACTCATCTTGATTCAAAAGATGTTGCTAAAATCAATTTCAATGATTTTCATAGGAATATGATTTTAGGCAAGGGAGGAATACTAGATCCAACTCGTATGGAAACATGTGATAGATTGGAAACCCTTGACTCACCAAAAGATGAATTCTATGAGGATGAATCTGATTCGGATGACACATTGGATGACATTGTTGAAAGTAATGGCATAGGAAATTCACACCTTCCAAATCATGTTAAACGTGAATCATGGGTTACACATGTGGATTATGATAGCCTTATCAATTTGAATGCAAGCAATAACCCAATTTTGGAAGTAATTGAACCATCTAAGGAAGGAGAAGATAAATTTGATGAGAAACATGTTGATGAATTAAAATATGATAAAGAAATAGTTGAGCATCACAATTTGATCTTGAAAGATGATTGTTATGATTCTTGGGAAGAGTATGCTCACTCCAAACCTTCTAATGGAGTTTATGTGCCTATTGATATGCAGGATAATACAATTGCCCTTTCATATGAGGATATTACAAGTCCTGCACAATCTGAGAATGTTTTGGAAGAAGCCTTGGAATCTCATCAAGGGTTGGAGAAGGATAATGATTCTACTACCATGGATGAAGAAGGAGAATCAATTGTTTTTGTTCCCCTTGGGGGGCAAGAAATCAAAAATCTTGATCCACCTATTGTTTCTACAATGTCTATGCCATCTCAAAATGATGAAATTACAAAACCTAAGTGGTGTGGGTTAGATGCTACTGATGATCCTAATGAAAATATGGAGTTTGGGGCAACTCAAGCCATTGATCGGGGAAAGGTGTCACGTGACATATATCTTGAAAAATTAGGCTCTTGTTTTGAAAAATATGGACGCATGTTTGATTGGGTGCCTAACTTTGGTGTTTTTGAACAGGTATTGGATGATGAAGAAGACAAAGAGAAAAAAGAAAAGGCTACTAATACTCATCAAGTTATGATAAATTTTAATCATGATGGGTTGAGTATGGATGACAAGGGGAAATCTGTACCTTTGGTAGTAGCTACAAAAATTTCAAGTGATAGGTCACATGATGTCCCTTTGGATGCTAACATCATTAATGAGGAAATGCCAAACTTTGTTGATGCTTGTCAAGTTTTGAATGATTTTGATTGCTTTAAAATCCTGGAAAATGATTTGAAGTCAAGATTTTTAGAAATAGGCTCTTGTTTGCAACATCTCACATTTGAAAAAGAAAGCCTACTTCTAAATCATGAAGGGAACGATGAAACTTGCACTTTAAAGAATAGACAAGATAAAATTGAATATCAACTATTGTCTAACCAATTTGATTTGAATCTCACCTATGACGTTGGTAATAGAACTAAATCAAAGTGGAATGGTGAGCATGGCAAGTTGAAATTTGTTGCATTGCTCGGTTTGATCTTATTGTTGTTGGATTCCTACAAAATTTGGCATGTGTATTGTGTCATATGTTTTTTGATATATTCTAATCATGTTTGGGATCCAAGAAAGTAATAGTCCAAGCTTGGCATCATCTTGTACAATAGTGTATATAATTTTTGGTTTTTTGGTGTGGGCTTTCAAGTTTTTGTTTTTGGGATTGTGTTTGGGTTTTGGTTTTGGTTTGTGTTTTTCAAATTTTATTTTTTGGATCCTTAGTTTAATCATGATTTAAGTTGTGTGTTTGATTTCAATTGGCATGCTTTGTTTGTTTTTATAAAAAATAAAAAATAAAATAAAATAAAATAAAATTGAGATGTCAACTTATGCTTAAGACTAGGAGAACATGAAATATTGGAATTGTCTTGTAAAAGCTCCACAAGTAACACAAGCAATTTAATTACATCGTTTGAAACTTGTGATGCATGAAAGAGTCAGTTTTGCATGACAAATCATTTCATTTGCATTTCAAGAGATAATGCATTCATGTTCCATCTCACTTTACATATATTTCATCTTAGTTGCATATGCATCTTAGGTGCAAGTCATTAAAGTATGTCAAATCCTCTTAGGATTGTGTTATAACATAAATATAAGAAAAATCCTAAGGTTGGAAACCGAGTCTTGAGATATCTAGAACCAAGCACGTCTCATTCATTAAAAAGGATCTTGAGCAAAATGATCAAAACCTAACTTGGAAGAAAAGGGTTGGGCGAAAGAAGTATTTCATGTCTATCCTATTTATGCAGCATGATCCTTAAAACAGTGGTTTTGATCACTTCCATAGAGCTTAAAAGCCTAAAATCAGAGTAGTAAGGATAGGGTTAAATCCTCATCGAACTTAGGTTGAGGATCCAATTCCCCAAAGCTTTGATTTGACCCACATGGAGTAGTAAGGATAGGGTATAAATTCTCATCTCGGTTGGTTGAGAATCTGATTCCCCAAAGCTCTTATGTCTCATTTCATAATCAGTCTTGGATTGTAAGGATCGTACTATTTGTCCTCTACAAAGGATGAGTAGTCATCCCCAAGGTCTAAGCAACAAAATTAATATTTCTCATCTAAAATTTGGATTGCAAGGATCGTACTACATGTCCCTAGCCGGGATGGGTAGTCATCCCCAAGGTCCAAGAAGTAAAAAATAAATAAATTTTTCCCATCTCATCTTTATATTGGATTGTAAGGATCGTACTACTTGTCCTCTCGCAAGGGATGGGTAGTCATCCCCAAGGTCCAAAGAAATGGAGATAAGTTTTGGATTGTGGGGTTAGATATGCCCATGCATGGCATCATGTCTTGCCTAAAAAACAAGACCACCGATTGTCTAGAGGGTTAGACTAGCATGACCATTTCTTCCATAACTGGTTTAATTATTTTGCTTAAAGTGAGGTAATGAACTCTAAATCAGAATAGTAAGGATAGGGTTAAACTCTCATCTCGGTTGGTTGGGAGTCTGATTCCCCAAAGTTCTGATTTCACATTCACTTGCACATGGGTTCTAGATGGTAGAGACTCGTAACCAACTTTGGGATACAATAAGGTAATGAATTAGTGGATCCTAAGAGGGTTTGGCAATCTTGAATGCTTGTACATAATAATAGAAGAAGGACCATGCCTTTTATGGAAGCAAAATCTCCTTGCACATTCATTAGGGTACACAAATCATTCACCATCCCACATATGCATTCATGCAAAAGCTGATAATGGAATGTTGATCAATTTCAAACGATAGGGAATGAAAACACATTGCACACACCGAGCTAATACTTGATGATTCTGATGATTCATGTACTTTTGATCTTTGGGCATTTGTTATTTTGCTTATGTGCTAACATATGTTTGCGAGTTTGTGATATGTTTCAGGTTGGGTTCTTACTAAAATGCTCAAGAGCATTTGACAGCAGAGTCGCCATTTGTTGTGGTTGATCCACAACACACCCCAAAATTGGGGACCCACCTTTTTGCAGGCTTGCAGGGAAGAATCTCGGTGACCCAGATGCTAAAATTGAAGAAAAGAGGAAAAAATGCCTAAGTGTTGAAAGTGTCACGAAATCGCGACTTGTCGCGCCATCGCTGCCGAAAATAGGAAAGTGTCACGAAATCGCGACATGTAGCTCCATCGCTGCCGAAAAGGAGAAAGAAAAAAATTGAAAGTTGTCGCGAAATCGCGACATGTCGCTGAGAAGAAAAGAAAAGGTGTCACGAAATCGCGACATGCCGTTGGAAAAGAATGAAAATGGTCACGATTTCGCGACGTGTTTTGCCGAAGCGTACGGATGATGAAAAGTGTCACGATTTCATGACGTGTTTTGGAAAGTGTACGAAAGAAAATGTCAGGATATCGAAAGATGAGGAAAGAGTCGCGATTTCAGAAGTTGAAAAGGTGTACGAAGAGAAAATGGTAGCGATATCGTGACATGTTTGGAGAGATGGCCCGAAGGAGAAGGTGGTCAGATTTCCGAGGTGTTTAGAAATTGTATGAAAGGAGATGTGAAATCAATGAGCTGCCTGCACGGCGTACGGAAAAAAAATGGTCAGATTTCAGACGTGTTTTGGGAGGCGTACGAAAGAGAAAGTAAATGGGATATCGAGAGAAGTGAGGTGAGAAAGGTAGTGTGGAAGGATGAGAGATGGTAGCGATTTCGCTAGGTTTGTGGAAAGGAGGTTAAAAGAAATGGTAGCGATATCGATGAAGGTCGAAGGTGAAAACGTCGCGATATCGCGACAAGTGGAGAAGGTGGGGGGTCGGGAAGAAAGGCATACGAACGAGGAGGGCGTCGCGATATCGCGACATGTCACGATTTTGCGACATGTCACGTTTTTGCGGCTAGGAAGGTGAACAGGCGGCATGCAGTTTTTGTCATGATTTGCATAGAATGGCGTTACAGAAGGTGCAAAGAGCGTGTGACACGTGGCATGTAGGTGTCAGGTCTGCAGAAGCGTTACATGCAACGAAGGATTTTAGGCATTTCGGCGTTAAACATGGAATAAAGACAAGGAAAAGGAGGGAAGTTGAAGGGTCACATGCAGGAAGATGAAACAAAGCGACACAGGGAGAATCGAAGAGCCGTTTTCGTTAGTATAAAGCCAGAAGTGCAGATTGAAAGAGGGGTTGGAAATTGCCGATTGCAGAGTTGCAGAGACAAGAGCTTCATGCTATTCTGGGCCTGCACTTGGGCAATTTCCTTCTTTTGTTCTGGAATATTTATGCCTGGAACATTCTTTGAATGTAATTGACATATCATTTAATACAAAATACAGAGAGTTGGCATCTAATTGATGAGAAAGAAGGAGTCATTTTTTGTATGCATGATTTAATGTTATATCATTCATTTCAGATTTATAAGGCTTTTAGGTGAAGTTTAATGCAAGTGCTCTTGGTTGCTTCATGCGAATGCCTGAATCCGGAATTACGAGTAGAAACCTTAGAAGCCCGCACCTAGCTTATTTGGATTGTGCGAGTTTGCGGGTTCATTAGGTTAGGTTGCATGCGAGAAAACCTCATTATCTTCGATTTCATCGAATTGATGGCAGCATTCCGATTGTAGTTTAGTTTCTCTTTCATTTAATTTTCTTTATTGTTCAAACCCTTGCTTTATTTTCTGCAGTTTAATTCATCGTATCCAAATAAATAACTGAAAATCCATCAAAATCCAAGATTAAAGTACAATTATTCACTTTGAGTCCATTGTAAATTCAAATTATATAAACCCCAGTGCCCCTTGTTAACATCCACTTGCAAACCCTAAGGTATTCCTAGCATTTCACTTGAATAACATCATTGGTAGACAAAGAATCAGCATAACAGGAACCTTGGAGAAGTTACCTTCTTTGCAAGCAGAGGATTTTAGGACTCAGATCCTACCGGAGAGTGTGCTTTCACAATTGGGTGAAAACACCACTCAACGGATTGCTTTCTTGGAATTCTTTGACAACAAAAATTACATCCTCACTTATGATGTCCCAAAAATCTTGATAGAAACAAGGGGGAAAGTCATCGGGTCCTGGGGCTTTGTCTAGCTCCATGCTAAACAAGGCTTCCTTAATTTTCTCATCAAAAAATGGAGCTAGAATCTTAAGGTTTATATCCTCATTTATTATGCTAGGAATGGATTGCAAGAGAATATATTTGGCCTCCTCATTGCACTATGATTCCTGACTAAGGATATAATTGAAATAAGTTATTACCTCCTTTCTGATTTCTGTTAAGTCTTGAGTAATAGAACCATCTACTTTTAAAAAAAAATTATCTTGTTATTGCTTATTTTTCTAAGCGTGGTGACGTGAAAAAAATTGAAATTTGAATCTCCATATTTCAACCAAAGAGACCTTGATTTTTACCTCCAATATATTTCCTCACAGGCCAAAATGTTATGAAACTCTGCTAGTTTTGTTCGTTCCTCCTGCCTAGTAGTTTCATCAGCATCACCATTTTGGATCCTCTGATCAATTATCTTCAAAATTTCAACAACCTGTGATCATCAGAAAAGGGAGCTAGAAGCTTAAGGTTTATATCCTCATTTATTATGCTAGGAATGGATTGCAAGAGAATATCTTTGGCATCCTAATTGCATTGCGATTCCTGACCAAGGATAGAATTTAAATAAGTTACTATCTCATTTTTTATTTCTGTTAAGTCTTGAGTAATAGAACCATCTGCTTTTTAAAAAAAAATTATCTTGTTATTGCTTGTGTTTCTAAGCATGGTGACGTGAAAAAAATTGGAATTTAGATTTTGGATTTAATGGAAATTGGGTTAGAATCAAGTGAAACTTGTAAACATAGTCACCAAGTGAATAATCATAATATCTCAAAGAATAAAATTTCACCAAAGTTTCTACTTAATAAAATAGGTAGGACAATAAGAGAAATTTATCCCATTGGATATGCCAAAATATCTTGGTTAGCACAATGGGTATTCGCTTTGGATATCTTAGTATGTTATTTATTGTGAGGTATTTTTATGAAATTTTCCCCATTGAGAATGCTATAAAATCTTGGTTAGCATGGTAGAGGGGTGAATTTCATGATCCCAATAGTAATGCATTGGTATAAATAAACCAAATAGGTTTGGTCACATTTGTTATAAATAGATTATATTACATCATTTAGGTCATGTAAATGTACCTTCCTAGGTACATACTTAGGATATTTAGGGGGAGGTTATCTAGTTACTTAATGCAATGTAATAAATACACAACTATCAATGTGCAAGGTGTCCCTTGCATAGCTAGGTAGAGTGTTGGCCAAGGAACATATATTCCTATATAAAAAGAGTCTCATTGTAACAAGTAGATATAGAAGCTTAGAGCATATTGCCATATTCGTAGGTAGCAGCATAGTGTTGTGTATATAACCATATATTGATGATGGGTGCAATGTAGTCTAGTAGCTTTGTTCATGGAGTATCCATTTCCTCCATAGCTATATTGTATTCATTTTTATCATTTCTAGTTATATCATATTTCAATAATCTTGTGGATTTACTTTCTTTCATATTATTCTACATCTTGTGATTTCTATATTCTAATGCACACTGTATCAAAAGCTAACTGTGGTATCAGAGCCATAATAGATCTAGCCATAGTAGATCAATAGGAAAACCACCATTATCATTGAGCTTGAGTTTTTCTTCAACCTGACACATTACTGGACCAATTACTATCAAAATTTCTCAGAAGAGTCTAAGTGGTAAAATTATGGAGAGCCATAAGTGAGGACTAAAAAAAATCTAAGTTTTGGAAATACTGATATTAAATTTGACTAGATTCTTTCCATAGAGTTGTAGGAGAAACTCATGAAGACTAGGACTCAACATTCAATCGACTAGATTGACAAATCAACTAGTGAAGGTCATACAGGATATTTGGAATTTTTTAACTATTGCCCAAAGTTTCTTTTGTTGTAGAAAATTAATTTTTAGATGATTGGAACACCTCATACAATAGAAATATAGGAGACTTCAACTTTGTTATCCAAAGGTCAACGTGTCTTCATAGTGTAGATATTAGTTCCTTGTGCAAGAAAAGAATACTATAAAATAAGACTTCTAGAGAAGAGTTGTATTGAAGTTAGGAGACTAGAGATCTCCATTGCTAGATTGAGAAATTCATAGAAGAAGAAAAGGCCATATAAGCCTTGATCAAGAAGAAAAATCCATAGAAAACTTGTTCTAGAAGAAAAGTCCATAGAAGCCTTGATCTAGAAGAAAAGCCTACAAAATCCTTAATATTGAAGATAAGGCCACAAAATCCTTATCCCAGAAGAAAAGGCCATAGAAGCATTGATACTAAAGGAAAGGTCACATAAGCCTTGATACTAAAGTAAAGGCCACATAAGCTTTGATACTAAAAAAAAGGTCACAAAAGCCTTGATATTGAAGAAGACTCCATAAGAGAGTATCTAATTCAGAAGTAGATTAAGATTTTAGTACTAATACTTTGTTGCAAGGAAAGGATATTTAGTGAGTTGGAAAACTTCCTACAAGAAATTTAAGAAGAGTATCTTCTTCAGAATCAATCTAGCACCTGAAGTAAAATTGAAGGTAAAGAGATCAGGAGAAGATCTCATTGAAGAAATTTTAGTCTTAGAAGAATAAGAAGTACTAGGAGAGTTCTACTTGAATCCATAAGTAGAAGAATCATATATCTAGAAGAATATCTCACCACCAACACTTTCAGGAGTAGAAGGTTGAATAAAATATCTCAAGGAAGACTAGAAGAAGCTGTAAGATCAAAAATCTTGGGGAGGTCTCAATGAGAATCCAGTAAAATGCTTGGATAGCCTTACTAAAGAAATCATCAAAGGATAACTCATTGGATAAATTCAATACAAAATATAGTAAAATATTTGGGACAATTATCGCCATCTGAAAATAAGCCCAAAATAAGAAGAAGAGTTTAGAAAGGAATTCCAAATCTCAGAAGACCTCAAGACATTTAGAATCTTGAGAAAAAGATCCTGCTTGAAGTCAAAATTTTATAAGAATACTTGAATATAGGAGAAGCCAGCAAAATCCAAGAGATTTGAAGATTACATATCAAAACAAGAAGACATTATTTCCTAGGATAAATACTTCTAAAAATCTACAACAAAAATGAGGAGACTACAAGATGATAACAAGCCACCAAATCCTAGGCTCATGAAAGAAAATTCAAGACCAATTTTTGGTGAATAAGAAACTAAGAACCAATATCCTACTCAAACCAACAACTTGGTGATCTCAGACACAACATCTACATCCTCTAAAAAAGCTGCAAAAGAGATACAAAATCTTTCAAAAAGGTAAGAAACTATTGGTGCAAGTAGATTCATTAGTTGGATTACTTATCAGATTTTTTAAAGCACCTTAATTTCAATTAGAGTTGCAAAAAGAGGAAAATTAAATTATATTCTTCAAAAAGTGTAAAAATGAAAGTTATTTTTAAGGTCAATTTGAACATTAGTTTTGGAGTTGATTAGATTATAAAATTACAACTATCTATCAACTACCAAATATCTACATTTGAAAGAAAAAGAATACTAGTTCCTACAACTTTATTTGTAGTGAAATTGCTGAATAACTCTTGAAGATTCATTTCATATTATTCTTGATTAATTGCAATAAATTTATTAAGTGCACTTATAAGTTATTTTGAGAGTTTATTGGAGTGATAATGTGTTGTTGTTAGTGCATTAAAAGTAAAATATTAGTGGGTTCATTTGCACTACTATATTACTCTAAAAAAGCTTAGTGTTTGTGTTCTTGAGAAAGGCACAAAATCAGAATTTGAAAAAGTGTCTAAAGACACTATTAGTGCATTAAAACCTAAAACACATAGTTTCCAAGAGAAGACACCAAAACATATTAGAATACTCCAAAATATTGAATAAGAGGACAACTAACCAAAATCATAAATAGAAGCTTCAAAGATTGATTGGTGAGTGTCAAATTACAAGGTTAGTTGCAAGGAGAAAAGTGCAAAAAATAAGGAGTTTCTATATACTTCTATATAAGATTGGATTTGTCATAAAAGTATCCAAGTAAAATGGGAAGGTGTCTAATCAAATAAACAACCTCAAAACCCCTAAATTGCATTAAAAAATTCTGCCACAAAATAAAAATTCAGACCTAAAAAAAGAAGTGTGAAAGAGGGTGCAATAAAGGCTATTTTATACATAAATTTATTACATTGCATTGCACTATCCTAATATGGTTTATACAAGAAATATATAATATTTGAAGGTGCCTCAAAGGCACAATATTCGTAGGGTAAACCTATCAACGAGAGTTGAATACTTGCACACTCCAAGCAAGGTAAACAAGCACCATAGAAGGGTTATATTCCCTACTTCTTGGATAGCCAAACCTACAAGCAATAAAGGCACCAAATAAAATAAGGGAGAAGCATTATATTTAGGTCTACAAAAGGAGCATAGCAGGTTGAAGAAAAGTAAGCAAAGCAATACATAGGTAAGAGCACTCTATACCATTATTGGAGCTCCACCAAGGCTCCACCAAAGCTCAACCATAATATTTCTTCTCACTCAAGGCACCATCAAAATCATTTAGAACAAGGAAAATAAAAAGACCAAGCTTTTCTAATAAGGATAGTGAAGGGTTACATTGAAGGAGCACATGCCCATGCACAAGGAGGAAGTGACACTTGTCACTTGGAATAAAACCCTAATATTCCATCCATGAGTGCTCATATTGGTCAAAGAAACATTGCTAATAGTAGGTTGGTATGTTGAGAACGTATGAGAAACTTTTCTACAAAGATAAAAAACACTCACCTACAGAATATAACTCCCAGGTATTATAGGAAGCTACAAGTGTCATCTAGCATCTTTCATTCCTCAAGTTCTCAAGAAGAAAATGGATGTATCACTTGGCATTTAAATCAAGATTCTATTCCATTTAAATTGTGCCAAGGACCAAGGAATTTCAAACATTCACTCATCCTCATTCAACACTCCGTAGTTTTCATGCATAGGGCCAAATTTGCAACGTGGAAGCAAGGAGAAGAGCCTTTAATGCTCTGGTCAAGGGAGATCAAAGGTAGAGACTAAAGACACCATATTTAGAGCATTAAATCCAAGGAGGATTCTAAGCATTCTATTTGAGGGAAATACCAAAGCAAATACATTAATATTGCAGACATTGCACACCTAAAATTAGCACCGTTTATTGCAGTCTTTGTATAGTGCAAGGTAAGATTTATTCCCATTTTTAAATGTGCTTTTATTTTTAGGAGTTATAAGGTTGATAAATCAAGGTTAAACTTAGAAAACTTTAACCATATTGAAATCCATAACTCAAAGGGAATAATTTATCAAATCAATATAATATTTGCAATATTAAAGTTAGAAGTAATAAGGGTTTCTATTGGAAATTGATTTTAAAATATTTGCAAATATTATTGTGGTCTAATTTTTCTAAAATTTGGGAGTTATAATGGTTACTACATCAAATTAATTTATTGGAAATTAGATAAACTAACATTAAATCCTAAAGGGATATTAAAAGATGCTATTAAGGTTTTTCTAAGGTTGGGAATTTATAATATTCTTGTCTAAAATTTTCACAAAAGGAACAAAAGAAATCCAACATTAAAACCTCTTCAAATTTGGAAAAAATACTTAGTTCAATAGGAGCAATAAGGTATTATAGAATTTGATTTTGCGATTTAAATTTTTTTACAAAATCAACCAAAATTGAACTATATTTTACAAAACCACTATATTCATCTTATATACTCTCATTACTAGGGATACATAAGGAAGTCCACAAAATCTAAGGATTGATATTAGGGAATTTAAATGGAATAAAAAAAAATCTTCCTAGAAGAATGTCAACTACTCAAGGGTCCTAATTATTTCTCCTGGAAGAATAAAGTGAAATCAATCTTGGTATATGAAAAAAATTGGGATATTGTCAAAGGTAAAAATAGAGACCTGCCACAAGTGATACTAAAATCCTAAAGTTTAAGGAAAATTATTGAAAGACTCTAATGATAATAAACTTTTCTATCACAGATGACGTACAATCCTCTATCAGTTTAGCAAAAACATCTTCAGATGCATGGACAAGCCTAGAAAAAATATTTGAAGGAAATAATAAGGTAACTGTTCTTCATATTCCAAATCAAATTTACTCATTAAAGATGCATAGTGGAGAAAGCATAGAACTATTCCTAAGGAAGGTAGCAACTATTAAAGGGAAATTATTGACCTTAGGAGAAAAAATTAAGGATGAACTTCTTACTCAAGTAACCATGAAAGAACTTCCAAACAAGTATAAGCATTTGGTAACATCTTTACAAGTCCTCAGTAAAGATACATCTTTTGATGACCTAGTCAATATTCTACACGAATATGAGGTGAAAATATAGTTAAATATGAAATGACTAACACTACATTGGCATCTAAAGATAATCCATAGGGAAATATTATTTCTTCTTCAGAAGGTAGAAAACCATGGTACAATATGTATTGCCAAATATGCAATAGAAAAGACCATAGTACCATCTATTGTAGGTTCAATCCCAAAAATTAGAATAAAGGAAATCAGATGAACAATGTGAACCAATTTTAGCCATGACAATATCAAAATCATCATCATAAACAATTGTTGTATCCAACAAATTATCCCCAATTGGAGTATAGAAAAAGAAATAAAAAAGGACATCTAGCTCAACAGATAGAAGAAATTGAAGAACTTGAAGAATCTATAAATTATAATGAAGTCAAAGCTATTTCAGTAAGAATGATAGGTTATGAAGACACTAACTACTTGCTTGAACAGGTTACAGAAAATAGAGAAGAAGAATTTGAATGTCAATATCAAGAAGGAGATTCACATTTAAGACTAATGTATTCAATACTCAAATAATGCAATACAAGGGGGTGTTAGAAATAGATTATATTACATCATTTGGATCATGTAAATGTACCTTCATAAGTACATACTTAGGACATTAGATTACTTTAGGGGGAAGTTATCTAGTTACTTCATGCAATGTAATAAATGCACAAGTGTCAATGTGCAAGTTGTATATGTGCAAGGTGTCCCTTGCACATCTAGGTAGAGTGTTGGCCAAGCAACCTATCTTCCTATATAAAAAGGGCTTCATTATAAAAAGAAGATATAGAAGCTGAAAGTATATTTGTAGATAGTAGCATAGTGCTTATGGGTGCAATGTAGTCCAATAGCTTTGTTCATGGAGTGTACATTTCCTCCATAGCTACATTGTATTCATTTTTGTCATTTCTATTTATAGCATATTTCAATCATCTCATAAATTTACTTTCTTTCATATTATTATGTATCTTGTGATTGCTATATCCCATTGTACACTGTATAAAATACTAACACCATTGGGTATGCCAAAAATCTTGTTCTAAAATCTACCTAGTCTATGAAATGCACCCTAGACTTTGGCCAATATTGGATGACTTAGATTTCTCCTAATTTCAACTTCCAAACAAGGAAAAGCTCGTTGTAATACTTTGTAAAATTAAAAAATGGGTTTAATACTAAAGAAATAAATAGAAGGGTTAGAAATATACAAGGTTTTAAAAAATGTTTGAAGTATGGATGGGGTATAGTGTAACATCACTAAAAATACACTACATAAGAATATTACACAACCAAATCTAAATAAATCTTAACAGACCAACCATCACTGAAAGCATTACATAATTCATTAAGTTTCACTATACACTTTAAGAATTCCAAATACTATATAAAGAGTAATCCAAATAGTGATTGAATTGAGCAAAATTTGCTTTCATAGAATTAACTAGTCATAAGGTCCAAAAAGAAATGCATCAAATCATAAAATTCATATATAAAAACCTAATAATACCATCATAATGGAAGTCAAACAACATTAATTTTTTATTGTTTGATAATAGTTATAATACAATATACAACAAGCAATTGCTATGGATCCGACTCTCATTATGAAGTTCATTGGGATATTTATAAGCTAATACATGATTCTTGCAACCCAAGATTTACAAAAATTTGTTATAGGTCTTTTAAAAATAGACTGGAAAAATTCTTATGGGAGTAGAGGTCATTTGTATGCTCTACACCAATCAACTACTTATATTGTTGATTTTTCTAATGTGGCCAACTAAAAATTCATTTTTCACCTTTGGCTCGTGTGTGTCTTCAATTTGGTCCATATATTTTTAATTGTCATCCTCTATAATTTGCTTGGAAACTAGAATTATCTATAAGAGATGTCATTTTCAAGCTCAAAAACCTTGGCTTAAGTGGCTAGGAAGCCCTTAGGTAGTTACAACTTCTTATAGGTGTGATATTTAATTAAAATGACATGTATGGGTATTTGTTACTCATTATCAAATTTTGTAGCAATGTCAAGTCATTTTATTTTCAACATAGACCTTTTGATACTAATACAAGGTTTTGAAGATGTTTTTCTAACATCATCCCTTTAGAGGACATAATTTCTTATCTTCTTGGATGATGCTTTGCTTTTCTAGAATTGTGAATCTTTAGACTTTTGTGGAGCTTATGTTGATATAACAACTTGGAAAACCTAACTTTGTGTTTGTCTTAGCTTTGAAATTTATGAATGCTTCAACTTAGTCAATGTTGTGATTACATTGTCTTGGCTTCTTCATTCCTAGATATTTTTTATGCATTACATGATGTCATCATTGGAAAATTCTAAAATTGATTAATTTTGTATTTACACATTATTAGAGCCTTTTGGGACTTAATTATGTTTTCATTTTGAGATATATGCAATATGCTTCACTAATTTTCCATGATTTTGGATCTTCTAAAAATGCTTAACTACCTTGTATCTTATCTCTAGATTGATGTGTTTGACCCTTCGATAGTTGGTTTCTATTGATACTATGTTTTGATCAACCTCTATATTGTCTTCCTTAGAAAAATTTGGGTAAAATTTTAGCAAAATAGCAAGTTGGATTGGTTTGTAAGGGCTTGCAAATGACGATATCATTTTGACCTATAGTACCCCCATTTTTAATTAAGGCTTGAAATTTTTCCTAATTTAAAGTATTGATATACAAGCCCAAGGAATTTGTTATCTTACTATCTATAAAGTTATTTGTTTTGAACCAGTAAACACATTGACATGTTTAATAAATCAGTATACCTTGATAGTATGGTGAGTTTAATAAATCCTTGTCTTACCAATAGGAGAGATCATGGTGACCTTGGAGGATATCTATCGGATATATAGGTTGTCGATTGATGGAGTGATAGTGATGGTGGCGGGGAAGGAGGCACGAGATGGTATCCTAGAGAGGGCCTTTGGGGAGTGGTGGTGGTGGGTGGAGGTGAGGAAGGGAGTTGATTATATGTACTATTGGAGGAAGGAGTGGCTCTCATTGTGTCATGCGATGGTGATGTTACTGATAGTGATCCATGCCCTACCAAATGCTTCAGGGGTGAGATTATCCTATAATATGATGGGGATTTTATGTGACATGGTGGAGTGGGGGCAAAGATATGCATGGGCACCCTCACTATTGACATAGGTGTATTGTGAGCTACATGGGATGGTGAGGATGGGTAGTACTGGGTTGAGTGTTCTTCCATTGCTGTAGATATGGGCATGGGAGCACATCACTATTTTGAGGCTTGTATATTTATTGTATGAGGTACATACACATGAGGGGGATGAGATAGCCTATGCCATGATATGGCGAGAAGATATGGAGAAGAAGAGGAGGGAGCACGATGGTGATTTGATGCACCATAGGGTGAAGTTGGGGGAAGTGAAAATGGAGCATATTATATGGAGGCCCTGGTGAGGAGGGCCTAGTTGGAATCAGGATGCCTTGCATTTGGTATGCTTTCGGTGTGGTAGGTGGGTGGTGGGTAAGTAATCCTCAGAGGTGGAGTAATTTTCATTTTCTAGGGTTTAGTGGTATTTCGTACTAGTGCAGGGGTGACCTGATCCTCCTATGGAGATTTATAGGGTGAGGTAGGATAGGGGGCCATATCCTGTAGTGCCACCATTGGACGTGATTATGGATGATGTGATCATTGTCTCATATGTGGATAATGTAGGGATGATAGCTGAATATGATTTGTGGTGGTCAAGGCAGACCTGAGAGCCTAAGTGAGGTGTGGTGCATGGGTGGGTGGATGTAGCAGGAGCTCTACCCTACGTAGGTATACTAGGAGGGGCAAGAGTGAGGTCACCATTACGATATGTGGAAGATAAGTAGGATGAAGGATCACCCAAACTAGGTGAAGAGGAGGAGGATATGGAGCGACTGGTGAGGCATGTGCATCCATTTTGGGATGATCACGATCAATTGGTTAGTGATGTAGATGTGGGGTCATCGATAGGAGGTGGTGGGGGGATGAAAACTATGGAGGATGTTGCCATGATGGATGTGGATGATTGGTTGGTGAGGCCACAACATGATAACCAAGGTAAGCTAGGGAGTGACAGTGGTGTAGGGCCATTAGGAGGGGGTGGCGAGAGGACGGTGGCTATGGAGGATGTTCCAGTGATGGACATGAGGGAGGACTTGTAAGATGAGGGGCCATTACTAGGGGAGGGGATGGTGGGGGATGTGGATTAGTTTGACTTTGGGTGTGAGCTACATGGTACTATATCAATGGAGGGTGAGGTGTAGTAGCTTCAGGAAAAAGTTGAGGAAGGTACATAATTATTTTGTTCAAGAGGCAGATAGAGTGAGTGATTGAGAGATTCATCTAGGAGGAGGAGAGGAAGTATACAGACGTAAGGGCTACCTTTTAGGAGTGGAATGCAGCCAAGGTTTGATTATAGCAGATGATAAAGGAGATGGAGGTTCTCATGATTAAGCAGGATGGTCTTAGGCACGAGCGTGATACCATCTAGAGGGAGCGGGATGAGATGGTTGAAACCGTAGGGTGGTTTCAATAGTTGTTATATGAGGAAAGGGTGGAGATAGATGTTGTGAAGGCCTATCATTTAGTGCAGGTTGCAGATATAGAGCAGACTATGCAAGAGGTACAACAGGCGAGAGAGAGGGTAGAGCAGGAGATTGCTCAGTTAGGGGATGTAGTGCCATAGGAGAGGTGGTATGAATGGGGAGGATGAATTAGTAGTTGATGGTGGCCAACACCAAGGAGGACACCAAGAGGATGATGGTAGAGAATAATTTTATGGTGAATGGGATACCTATGTTGAGCTACTCAAGGTTGATTCATTATCGTAGCCTTAGGAAGAGTGGAGTATGCCCTTGGTTGGTAGGGTGGGCCAGCAGGTAGTGATATCGGTGATGTCATAGGTGCTAATGAGGATGATGCCATCAATGCATGTGGGGGTAGAATAGATAGTAGAGGCGAGAGAGGCCGAGTCATCTCAATAAGTGGCAGGACGAGCCTTAGCAGATGAGGGGTTGGGAGAGACTTTTACGAGGTAGCAATCATGATGGAATGGTTGGTACATGATTTTTTGTAGGTGCTCATGGGGAGTAGATTCTTTTTGTGGGGAGATGTACTTGATGATGCTGCATTTCTTATTGTAGTTGTATGGTAGTTTTTATGGTGATGTATTTGCATGGAGATATGATGATGTGCCTGTAAGGGCCCACATATTTTATTATAGCCTAATGGCATCGATTTTTGATACATACATATATATATACATATGAGATTCTATAGCACTTGTGTCTATTTACATGTTTGTTTTTGTTTGTTTCTACTTATGATGATGCATGAATGATATGAATGCAATGATGGTTAAGTACATGTGAATGTGAGATGTTGGATGCATAAAGTAATTGGTATGGATGTTATAGAATAATGTAGTATGATATAACAAAGTAAATGTATTGCTTAGGGATAGCATTTGCATCATTGCAGTAGTCAGTTGATGTAATCCAGTCCATTATTTCAATGAGGGTGGATATGAAACATGTCATGAGTAGATTCAAACACTACAATTTAGAAATCAATCCCATTGACTTACTGAGAAAAATTTCTTCAAGAACTTGGAGGCTATGGGATGTGATGTGGAAAGTGATGTTCATTTTATCATTATGAAATAGGGTGGGTTATAACTGCATGATAACTGAGCTTGTATGCTAGCTCATTGGTAAATACCTAAGGACTATAGGGATTCAAGCAGATAATACTCTTGAGGCCTTGGATTTTGTTTTCTACCTCCTATGATATGACTATCTTTGTATGGGTAGTACTCTTTTCTCTTTTTGTTTCTCTTTTCTTCTTCTTTTTTTTGGAATACTTGCTCAAATTAGATATAGAGCAAGGGATTTTTATTTTATTTTGATTTTTTGGGATACTTGCTCAGATTAGATATAGAGCAAGGGATTTTATTCAAGTGGGAGGGGGGATCTTGTCCTTTTGTCGGTCCTCCGGTTCATGAGAAATCATGTAAATGATGTAAAATGCAAAGGTATTTTTTCTAAGCATCAGCTAGCATGCAACTCAATCAACCCCATTTCTAGAATGTTATTAATATGTAAGATATGCAAGTAAGTCCAATAAAGAGAACAAGGTGACCAAGGAAATCCTAAAAGTATGTCTAAAATATGCTTTGGATGGTGGTTGATTATAATATTGTTTGTGGGTGAAGCAATCAAGGCATATCTCTAATCCTATCTCCTGAAAAGGGGAGGTGGGCATCATTCTGGTATGCTAGCATGTGCATGTTTAAGTCCCCAAGAACGATATTTACAATGAATATATACAAATGCCTATGTGATTGTAACAAAATACATGAATTTATGTACAAGGTTGCCCTAGTTTTACAGATAGTGGACTAGGGCGTAAGTGGAGTAGATTGTCTGAAGGGGGAAGAAAATGAAGAAGAAGAGAGGAGGAAGGGAGAAAAGAAGAAAGAAACCTATCAACGGTATGTAGCCGATCAAAGCATGACCATACAAATTTGATGAGTAACTTAGAGGAAAAATATTAGAAGAGAACAAAGAAACAAAACCTATCCAAGGTATGTAGCCACTCAAAGCGTGACCATACAACATGGATGGGATCCGAGAAAGCAAATAGGATAAGAAGAGAAAAGAAAGATAAGAAGAAGAAAAATACAAAGAAGGAAGGGGGGAAAATGAAAGGTATGTAGCCGCTCGAAGCATGACCATACAACATTCACGAGAGAGGAAAGGAGAGGAGAAGGAAGAAATGAGATAGATGAAGCAGTTATAAATGTACATGCCAATTAACCTAGTGCCACATAATGCCAAAAATGATGATGTAGTTATTGTGTGGTTTTGTGTTTTTGATTTTTTTTTTATATACATATGTACAAGTGGTGATGAGCTATAATGCCTACTACTAGGCGTAAAATGCTCGCAAATGAATAATGTTAATGGGCTCAAGTTCAACTATTCCTTCCAATGTGTCCAAATGATATGCCCCAGATACAAGCTTATGAGTAACCATGTAAGAGCCTAGCCAATTGGGTGCAAATTTATTGCGAAGATGGCACAGTTGGCTAGCAATTTGTTGGTTTTCCTTAAGGACTAAGTATCCAAATTGGAATTCATGTTGATGTACCTTGGAATTGTAGGCACGATGGATATGATCTTGATAAATGTGTATATGTTCCATCATGTGAATGAGACGTTCATCTAGTAAGTTCATGTATCGCTCCAAATTTTTTACATCCTTACCTTTAGGCTATAGGATCCACGCCCGGAAGGAGGATGCGAGAAGGATGGGACCCTTTGAAGGTCCTGCCTCTTGGGGGAGGGGTATAAGGGTGAATTTTCGACGGATGGTGCGTTCACCAGGAAACTTTTGAGTGGCAGTTTCCACACCTAGGTTGATAGTGGGTGTTCATTTTGAACTTTAATCATTCAATTCCTACGTTTGGCCAAGATGAATCTAAACTATTCTATATGCCAATGCTAATTTTTATGGATACATAAAATATGAATAAATGCTAAACATAGAGAATGTGCCAAATGAGACAGAACATACCTGATTTCGGATGTCTGATGAAGATTATGAGTTTTGTAGCAGTCCATATCGTCTCAACTCATACGTAATCATATGAAATTTCATAGAATCGTCTCAAATCACAGTCGGTCGTCTGAGATCAGACGAAATCATTTGAGATCTGACGACGAATTCATCAGAAACCTGCAATCACAAAAACAGATACGAAGTACTGAATATGCAACTGCAGAAGCAAAGGAGAATGATAGAAATCATAGCAAACATGCCTAAATAATAGATTCAAATAGCAAATAAGAAAATGCAGTAGATTTAATGATTGATTTTAACTTTGTCATGCAGTTATGCTAAATGAGGTGAACTCCAAGATGCATAAATATAATAACTAAGATAATGTATAAAGGAATACAGGAAAAAAGGTAAAGAGATGCAAACTCTAGACTCTGATTGCCCCCAATCTGGACTACAGTTGAGATTACCTCCAATTGTATGAGATTGTCTGTGCTCCTTGACAGGATCATCCAAAATCATTCGAGCTAGCTTCGACTGAAAAACAGTAAAGTTCCTGCAAGAAAACATGAAATACAGAATGCAAATGATGACGTGAGGATGCTTTGAGGTGCATGGAAGTTCAGGGGGGTTTAAGCAAATTTTTAGGCAAAGATTCAGGGGGAATCAGGGGGATAAACTGAGAAAATCTTAGTTTATATAGGATTAGGGAGAGATTAGGAGGTTGGGGATAATCCCAATCTGGGAGATCTTCAACAGGGAAATCTCCAACTGTGTAGATGTGCTTATGCCCAAGTTGGAGAGGCTGTTGAAACATAAGCTAATTATGAAAATTTAGTTTTGGGATGAAATCATCTGGACGTTCTGTTCCAGACTAATTCGTCAGATCTGGGATGATTTCATCTAATCTACGACGATATCGTCCAAATATCCAAACAAATCCTAAAAATGGCACAAAAAACAAAGAAAGTGGGTAACAGGAGGTTAATGGGCAGATTGAGGTTAAAATTTGAATTTTTATCTTTTACTAAGGTTTAACTGTGCCAATTTTAGGGTGCTACATTTTACCCCCTCTTTAGCAAATTTTTTGAATAAAATGCATTAAAGACGAGTTCTTCCCATTTTACGAGAAAGCAAAAATATACTCAAATTTCTAGGCGATGATTCTAGGTCGAATCGTACAATTGCTGACTATGGTGCCCCATCCGTGTTTTTACCCAAATCGAACGTTTGAGGTAAAAACGCGAAAAAGCAAAATTAAAATGTTGTTGGTTTTGAATAAAATTAAAAAAAATAGGGTAAAACCCTAATTCATTTTTACTGTTCCAGAGCTTTGTAGAGAGAAAAATGGTGGATACAGCGCACAGAGCGACAGAGGTCCGACGCGGGCTATGGGTAAGGATCTAATCCTAGTAGATTAGGTTTGAATTTAATTTGTGCAATTTTTTGTTTTAAATTTTGATTTTTTGGGGCATCGCGACCATTTTTAGGCCGTCGACAACGTCGAGACGAAATCGTCCCTATTTCATCGAAATCATCCCTAAATCGTTGATTTTGTCCAAGGGAAAAATCGACGAACTAGGGGCGATCTCGTCCAACAAGGGGCGATCCCCAAGTTGTGAAATAGGAGATGATTTCATCCTAACAAAGGATGATGTTTCCCAATTTGGGACGATATCATCCAATGGTGGACGATATCATCTTTAAGCTTGATTAAAATGTGTTTAATTTGATTGCAATGATTGATTTATTAATAAATTTTATTATTTTATTGTTTGTTTTGTAGAAAGGATTACTAAAGAGTCGGGAATGGAAATACGATGGGTTGAGAGATGACTTGGCTACTCTTGATCAGGTAGAGCATGACCGACTAGCACAGGTCGGTCTACAGCATGTGGCAGAGATGCCACAAGTATCGACGGACATGGGGCTACTGACAACCCTAGCAGAGAGGTGGTATCCGAGGTCGTCTTGCTTCTAGCTACTAACAAGGGAGATGGCTCCCACTCTAGAGGACGTATGGAGGATCATGAGGATCTCCATACAAGGACGGTTGATGACACCTATGGCCAATTAGGGCTAGGCTATGATGATATTGATCGGAGACCCGAGCTTCGCCCTAAAGAAGGGCGGGGTGAACATCGAGTCTCTAAGGCAGATGCTTGGGGCATCTAGGATGACTCAAGTTTTGGTAGGGGTGGTAGGTGGCTTACTGATATGCCACCAGAGTGGGTACAGGCTACCATGGCTCCTATCAGATATAGTTTACAACATGAGAGACCACAGGTACAAGTTTGCATGGGGTAGCTTTATACTATGCTGCTTGTATAGGATCCTGCATGGGGTCATATACAAGGGGGGTCAATGTCTGGTCTTGACATCGTTGCTAAAGGTTTGGTTCTGGGAGCACATCGTAGTGTGGAGACCAGTAGGGATTCCACTGACAAGGGTTGATCAGGAGAGACCCCATGTTTTCTATTGGTGGCTACAGAAGGGGTCACAACGACAGATAGATCTTCCAATGTCACGAAGGTTACTAGATGACCTCATCCCAAACCAGATCACCTAGAGGCCATGTTGAGAGCACCCCGAGTGGGCAGAGGATGGGCAAGAGCTATCTCGCATCAAGCAAGTTTGCTATCTAAGGATGGAGTAAGGAGAGGTAGAGCTCCATTGCTACAATCAAGTTTTATGGTAGTTCGGTCTTCAGTAGGGGATCCCTTCTCTCAGGGATTACGAGTACTCTCAAACTGTTCGAGATAGTACTACACTGAGCAGGGCTTCAGACATGCAGTGGTTCTGGAGCCAGGACATGGATGATGCCCCTATTCAACCAGTGGATGGTGATGATTCTAGGGTTATCGATGGATACGATGCTTAGTATGTAGGCATCTTCCCTCCTTGGATGATGAGGGCATAGGATCCAATGCACATCATGGTGCATCGAATGGGGAGGCGGTGCCAGGCTACTATTGAGGCAGCGTGGGGTCATGGTGGGAGAGAGTAGCGATGGTCTCGACAGGAGAGATGTCAGAGGATGGCATGGGCTCCATAGAGACCACAATAACCAGGGAGGATGGAGGAGGGACTTCCTTCTCAGTAGGGGGAGAGACCACCATCACCCAATAAGGGCAAGGGTGTTGAGGTAGGGGAGAGCAGTGAGATGATGGCTCTCCGGGCTAAGGTTGCCCACCTTCGGGCTCAGGTGCAGAAACTACAGGATGAGGCTACACGGATCAAAGCTTAGGGTGGAGGAGTGAGCATGTGGGAGTTGGCATGGTCTATGGCTCAGACTGCGTTCTATCGGGGAGCATACTACCTGATGGTTCTAGAGAGCCAAAGGTTATAGCTACCAGCTGACATTACAGGGCTGATCAGGATGGGGTCATCGAGGAAATCATCATGATCGATGTCAAGGACCCACGACATATGGTGCACTCTGATGGGGCCTCCTCCTCCACCTCAGGGTGGGAGAGGAGATGAGGTTGAGAGCTCGAGGGCTTCTCAAGACTAGACGCTCACTGCACAAAGATTGCATTTATTACTATATATATATATATATATATATATATATATATTTTGGAGGATTGAGTATGCCAAGCTATTGATTATGGCATACCAGTCCAGTTTTGATATGATGTACATAATTTTTTGATATATATATATATGGTCTTTTGATTATATGACTTGTTTTAATTTTTTGTATGATGCTTTAATGTTGAATTTTGATTGATTATTGATGATTCATGTAATTATGTCATTTTAGAAATATTATAATTTTATGTCATGTTGTAAAATTTAAATGAAATAATCTGATGTAAACAATTGGTTGTTTTGGTGTGATTTGATGAAAAATAAAAGGGACTTATAAAAATAATTTCAAAGGACATTGTTGTTGTTATAGACCATTTCATGGAGTCGCCACTCGCTAGGTCGTCAAGCTAATCCTAGTATAGAAATATTTCTAAAAGTAAAAGAATACTTAAGAGACTGTCTTAAGACTTTGTGTTGTGATGATGGAAATGATGATGGTTTGATGATTTGTTTTCAGATTTTCATAAAAATAGTATGTGTGAGATACTAAAAGAAATATGATTTTGCTAGGCATAAATTCCTAAGTGTGATAAAATTTTAAACAATTCCTTATAAATTATACCATGGTTGCAAAATTAAATGTTGACAAAATGACATGAAATAGAATAAGTGTTCATTCGTTTCAAAGCACAATTGTGTAACATAATGATGTAAGTCATATGTTTTTATGAATTTGTTTAAAATAAATGGAAAATAAAATTAGAACAATGGTTTGCGCTAGGCATAGAATTATAGGTATAGACTTATACCATCATCGCGAAATCCAAAGAAGAAATTGATATTTTGGTTTTATTGCACGATTGATTTTTTTTTATAAACATAAAATAATAATATGAACATGATTTTATTTGCTAGATTTTGTAATAGGTTGTTTAAAATAATTTTTGATGTGTGAAAACAATGTATGTAATTGTGTTTATACTAAACAGATGTTCTGAAATAAGAATAAAATTTATTCCAAAAGAGTTGAAGAAATATTTTAAATTTTCTCAAAGACAAATATAAATTTGTAAGGAACCCTCATGTGCATATGTGAGTTCATTGCCGATCTTGATTTATCATAATGATAGATAATCTCTCAAATACAAATGTGTGTGCAATTGTATTGTTCATTCACCAATTTTGAGCAAAAAAATTTGATACAAGTAATTTGAATTAACCAAATGAATGTTCGTTGACCATGATTTATATGCATGTAACCGTACTAGACTACTGTGTAAGTTAGGTTATCAAGAGCTAGCTAATCCATAATCCAACATAGGTCTGTACAAAATAAGGTCGCTAATGTGACAGACATATCGCCACGCTAGGGATTACCCAAGGCCAAGTGGGTTGGGCACAAACCACCTGTTATGGGGCTTACCTCACAGTTTTCGAATAATTGAGAATTCTAGGGATTCAATCTCATTCACCCTTCTTTTCTTTTCAAGGGGTAGGGAAAGGGATTGATTGCAGTTTGCTTTTGCTTTTCTCTTTTCTCTTTTTTTTTTGTATTTTTGCTTGATATTGAAATAATGTTGAAATATTGTTGTGATACAAAATAATATTTTTCTTTTTCTCTTTTTCTTGGACTTTTCTTTTTCTTCCTATGCTAGGGATACTTGCTCGGATTAGCTGTAGAGCAAGGGATTTTTATTCTGGGTAGGGGTGACCTTGTCCTTTTGTCAATTATCAAAGATTCTAGACCATGTGCATGATAGGATAGCAGGGGAAACTTTTCGCTCAAGAAACCACTTCTACTATGTAGCATCATATTGAATTTGCAATGAAATCATTTTAATGTGAAAAGATATATTTGGTTCAAGTAAATAACAAGATCAGTTCTCTATGCTCAAAACTTTATTTAATTCAACTATGGACTTTGATATAAGAGAGATTAATAATCATACAAAATAAAATCAAGATATTTATTCATGTGAATGTGAAAGTGCGGGATTCCAAATAAATGCTAATTTATCTAAAATAATTGAAAATATAACTGCAATACTTCAAGAATTGATAGGTATGAAAATAAAATATGGTTTTGAAAATTTTGATGATTTTGATGTTTTTATATTTTGATTTTAATTGATGAATTGCAAGAAGAAATACTATTACTATTTTTGAAAAATATTTTGATAGAAATGGCTAAAATGAAACAATATACAAAATACAATATATACAAATGATGAAATGACCCAATGTTATGCATAATAATGCTTAAGATGCATAATGTTAATAGGATCTTTAAGATCTTTACTATCTAAGGTAGCTAATCGATATGATCCCGATCCAAATTTAGCAGTGATGACATATGGTCCAAGCCAGTTGGGCTCAAATTTACCTTTAAGGTCTTTAGTTGCATTAGTATTTTTTTGATTTTCTTTTAAGACAAGGTCACCGATCTCAAAGGATCGCTGATGAACTTTCTTGAGGTACGCTCTCTTAAGCTTGTTTTGGTAGGCACGAAGATGCTCCAAAGCATTGATGCGCTTCTCATATAGGAGTTCTAGCTAACTAAGTCTTCCAGCACGATATTCATCTCCTACTTCAGTATCTTGAAGTAGTAGAGCTAAAGAAGGAACTTATAATTCAAAGGGGAAAATGGCTTTAGCACCATAAACCAAAACAAAAGGTGAAGTGCCTATGGGGGTATGAACGCTAGTTCGATAAGCCCACAAAGTTAGATATAATTGAATGTGCCAATCTCAACCAGATTTATTGACCAATTTTTTGAGGATTTTAATTAGTGTTTTATTAGACGCTTCTGCTTGGCCATTACCCTGAGGATAATAGGGAGTGGACCAATGATGTTTAACTTTATACTTTTGACATAATTTCTTAACATATTTATTTTTTAAACAAGTTCCATTATCTGAGATGAGATTTGCAGGAATTTCGAACCTACAAATAATTTGATTAAAAATAAACTTGGAAACTTGGGTTCCAGTGCAAGAAGCTAATGGCATAGCTTCAACCCACTTCATGAAATACTCAGTTTTGGTTATGATGAATTTGTGTCCATCGGATGACACAGGGTTGATTTTTCCAATGATGTCTAAGCCCCATTTTGAAAAGGGCCAAGGAGATGAAATAGCCTATAGCTCTTGTGCAGGTGCATGGACAAGGTCAGCGTGTTTCTGGCACTTGTTGCAATGACGCACATAAGCATGTGCATCATTCTCCATGGTAGGTCAAAAATATCCTATCCTAAGGAGTTTCTTAGCAATGGCACTACCACTAAAATGTCCCCCATAAGATCCATTGTGGGCTTCACTCAAAGTTGATTTAGATTCTACAAACATCTCAACAAGATGCCTTCAAAAGATCTCCTATATAAGGTATTACCAATGATCACGAAGTGACTTGCTCATCTACGTAATAACTTATGTTGGTTGCTATTACAACCATCAGGAAAGGTCCCATTTTGAAGAAAATTAAATATATCAGTGTACCAATGTTCATGAGTAGTTTCTTTGATTAGAAACACATCCAAAGGTTCTAAGCATGATTTGCTTGAAGCGGGTTCTTGGAGTCGATGAATAATGATGGTAGCATATTCGTCATATAACTCCAAGGGCAAAAGATATGCAACTGCAGCCATAGCGTCAACCGCATGATTGCTAGTTTGAGGAATAGCTTCCAAGGTAACTTGATCAAATAAAGATAATAATTGTAAGACATATGCTTTATATGGGCATAATTTATCATCTCTGGTCTGATAAACATCATTGATTTGATTTATGACAAGTTGCAAATCACCGAAAACCAATAAATTTTTAATTTTCAGTGCCAAGGTAGCTCGTAATCGAAGGATAAGAGCTTCATATTTAGCAGTTTTATTGGTGTAAGTAAATGTTAGTTTGAAGGACAGAGGTATAAGATGTTTTTGTAGAGATATTAAAATAATACCTACACCAACCCCACTCATGCATCGGGCTCCATCAAAGTATAGGGACCATTTCTCTGGATGGTCTGCCTCTAGTTTAAGGCATTCATCAAGAAACTCAATGATGAGGGGATGGGTAGACTCCAAGGGTGCAGTAGCTAATTGATATGCTATGATTTGATCCTTAATAGAATTTTGTCCTATAAACATGAGTTCAAACTCACTTAGCGCAAGAACCCACTTTGTTGTGCGACCAGATAAGTACGGTCGACTCATGAGATATCGCAAAGGGTCGAATTTGGCAATAACATACGTTTTCTGATTGAGCATATAATGTCATAGTTTTTGTGTAGAAAATACGACTGCTAGACATAAATTCTATAATATGGTATAGCGAGTTTCATAACTGATCAAGGTCCTGCTAATGTAATAATTAGCATGTTATTTCTTCTCATCGTCAAGCTGAGCTAACGTAGCTCCTAAGGCAAAATCGAAAGCAAAAATGTACAAAATAAATGGATGATCAGATCTAGGTGGGGAAAGCACCGATGGTTTAAGGAGATATTATTTGAGGAGTTCGAATGCTTCCTGACATTCTTCGTCCCAATGAAAAGAGAAATATTTCTTAAGAAGCTTAAGAAAGGGTCCAGTTTTGTCCGCCAACTTATCGATGAAGTGGCGAATATCTTGAATCTTACCTTGTAAACTTTGTAATTTTGATATATTTGTGGGTGCGGGCATATTAGTGATAGCCATGATCTTGAGAGGGTCAATTTCAATTCCATGTAAAGAAACTATAACCCCCAATAATTTACCGGACTTAACTCCGAATATACATTTGGCTGGATTTAGTCGGATAAGATATTCCCTTAACCAATCAAATACTATTCTCAAGTCATTTAAATGATCATCTTCTTTGATGGAACGAGCTATAATATCGTCTACATAATCATGTAGAATATCATACATCATATCATGAAAGATATAAGTCATGGCTCGTTGATATGTTGCACCTGCATTCTTTAAATCGAATGGCATCACTTTCCAACAAAAGGTTCCCCAAGGGGTAATAAAGGCTATTTTAGCCTGATCTTCAGGAGCTATCCTGATCTGATTATAATAAAAAAATCCATCCATTAGGGATATTATTCCACTTCTAATAGTAAAATCAATGATCTAATCCATGTTGGGAAGAGGAAAATCATCTTTAGGGCATGCAGCATTAATATCTCTAAAGTCTGTGCAAACCCTAACTTTAGTGGCTTCTTTCTTAGTTCTTGGAACTACATTTGAGATCCATTCAGCATAATCAATGGCTTGTATAAAAATAACATTTAAGAGTTTTTCTAATTCCCCTTTGACTAGTAAGGCCACTTTGGGATGCATTTTTCTAAGTTTATGTTTAACGGGTTTAGCATCCGGATGGACTACTAGGTGATGCATAACTACAGAAGGGTCTAATCCTAGCATATCTTCATATGTCCAAGCAAAGACGTCTTCATATTTTTTAAGGAATGTAATGTATTTATCTTGTTTTTATTGACTCAATTCTGATCCAATGTTGATTATGTGAGGGTTATCTTTGGTTCCAATGTTAATTTTTATGATGTTTTCTACTTCCATATGTAGATCTCTCTCAAAATTAGGTGGGGTGGGTGAAACACCTAATTCTTGTAATTTTGAAGAACGTGGACTTATACTTGAGAGGGGGGGTGAACAGTATAAGACTTAACCAATTAATAATTTTAACTTTAGATAGCAGTGGCATCAACACAACATTAATCAAGATAGAAAGCATCACACATTGAAGACCCATTTTTAACGTGGTTCACCCAGAATGGTTGGGCTACATCCACAAAACTTTTTCTCTAAAAGTTATCTCAAAGTTCTTTGGGAATCCTTCCCAATTACAATGTTTATGAGCCTCGGCCCAAAGGAGATACCTTCCCCCAATCAAAATTTATGAGCCTCTGCTCAAAGGAGATACCTTCCCCCAATCTAAATTTATGAGCCTCTGCTCAAAGGAGATACCTTCCCCTCTTGCTCTGGAAATGATCCCTCAGAAGATCAATCGCCTCTACCTCTTGCCCGACACGTGGAACTCCTTTCCACCGAAGACCTCCTATCCTCAATGCTTAGCCTAAGAGACCTCTGCCTTCTATGATCACGTCCACAGCAGCTTAGCAACCTGTACCAAACACGGTCAGTCGGTCTAGTACAAGTCTTCCTCTATCTATCAGATCTGTCCAACACTTGAACAAATCAATCCTCTGCACACAAGCTGCACTATCTTCGCACACTCTGTGCCCATACAGTAGCACTCCACGTTCATCTTTGCCCTTTGTGCTCTCTACGCCCTCTGCTCTCTCTGCGCACTCACAGTCGCACTTGGTCGAACTTCAACCTTTGCACTGTCTATGCAAACACAGCGGCACTTAGAACAATTCACCATGACTCTTCGCTCACTCTGCACACTTCGATCAAATTTCACACTCTGCTCTCGGCGATCGAACTTCTCACTCTGCACTCTATCTGCGAATGTCACAACAACAATGCTTACAACTCTTCAAAATAGCCTGCCTTTTATAATAACACTTTCAAGATCAAAACCTTAATCTTAGTCGGTTGTAACCCTGATCTTTAGTCGGTTGCACAACCCTAAACTTCGTCGGCTCACATTTAACTTTGTCGGCTTCAAATGCCTCTGTAACTCTTCTGTAGCTTTTGTCGTGAAACTACAACATGTCGCGATATCATGACACCTTTGCAACCGTACACTTTCTTTTGGCTTTTGTCGTGATATCGTGACACTTCAGCCTTTGTCGACTTCAACTAAGTTCTTGTCACGATATCGCGACACTTCTGTCTTTGTCAGCATCAACTTTGCTTTTGTCACGATATCGTGACACTTCTCCCTTCGTCGACCTCCTTTCTACTTTTGTCACGAAATCATGACACTTCTGCCTCTACAGACTTCATCTTCATTTCTATCATGAAATCATGACACTTCTCCTATAGAAGACCTGCTTTCAGTTTCTGTCACGAAATCGTGACACTTCTGCTTTCGTTTGCTTTCTTTTTTGCTTGTCATGAAATCGTGACACTTTCTGCATCCGTACGCTTTCCCTTCATCCTGTCATGAAATCGTGACACTTTCTTCATCCGTACATTTTCTCCACAACCTGTCACGAAATCGTGACAGTTCTCACTTCAAAACCTTTCCTTTGCTGCATGTCACAAAATCATGATAGTTCTCACTTGGAACATTTTCATCTGTAGCATGTCACAAAATCGTGACGGTTCTCACTTCGAACTCTACAGCATGTCACGAAATCATGATAGTTCTCACTTTGAACTCTGCAGCATGTCACAAAATTGTGACACTTTTCTTGTTACTTTCTCTCTCTTCGAACTTGTCATGAAATCACGACAGTTCACACTATGGACTCTCTCTTCTGCATTATGTCATGAAATCGTGACACTTTTTCTTTTGGACTCTCTCTCTTTGAAATTTTTTTTGTCATGAAATCGTGACACTTTTTCATCCGTACAACCTTCCTTGCAATATGTCATGAAATCGTGACACTTTTCCTTCTCTGCCTTCTTGCTCTTTTCAAGTCACAAAAATGCGACATGTCACGAAATCACGACACTTTCCACCTTGCTCTCTTTCTCTGCCAACATGTCATGAAATCGTGAGTTTTTCCACTTGCCTTTTTCTCTGCCAACATGTCATGAAATCATGACAGTTTTTCCTGCTTCTTCTCTCTCTTCCAACATGTCATGAAATCATGATAGTTTTCCCTGCTTCTTCTCTCTCTTCTAACATGTCGCGAAATCGCGATAGTTTTTCCACTTGCCTTTTTCTCTATCAACATGGGGTTTGCAAAAGTCCTTTGAAACTGTCATGTCATAACCTTCATCAAAACAAATTATTTGACATCAAATCAAATTCCTTCAAAAGCTTCTTGACATCAATGACAACTTATACACTTGAGCAAAGGCAATGTACCCAAAGTACCCAAAATTGCCAACAATCTCCCCCTTTGTCATTGATGGCAAACCTTTACTGAAAACACTTCTCAAGAGCCAAAACTGAAACCAACTGTGCTAACAACTGAGAATCTTCCTTTGAAGTTTTGCTCCCCCTGACTTGAAGCTCTCCTCTTCACTTTGAAGCTCTCCCCCTTACTCATATCTCTCCCCCTTTGTCATCAATGGCAAAGGGTCACCTTTGGGGCTCGGGACTAAGAATGAGCCTCTTAGCTTAGTCCCTCCCCCACCTCCTGATGAGGTGATTAATTCTGGGGTGGGAGTACAACTCCCAATTTCTCCCTTAGATACTCAAACGTGTCTCTTGGAAGAGGTTTGGTGAAGATATCTGCAATCTACTCTTTAGTAGACACATACTCTACCTTGACCTGCTTGTCTTGCACTTTCTCCCTTAGAAAATGATACTTGATGGAAATATGCTTTGTCCTTGAGTGCATTACCGGATTTTTGGAAATACTTATGGCACTTGTATTATCACAAAGAATGGAGATGGGTTGTTCATGCTTGACTTTGAAATCCTCCAAGGTGGTTTTCATCCATAAAACCTATGTACACCCAACCACTGCTGGCTATGTATTCAGCCTCTGCTTGTAGATAAGGAAACTGAAGGTTGTTTCTTACTTAGCCAAGAAACCAAACTCTTTCCCAGGAAAGAATGCTCCACCACTAGTGCTTTTCCTGTCATCAATACTGCCTTCCCAATCTGCATCTGTATAAGCTGTGAGGGTGAAATCATCACCTTTGGGATACCAAAGCCCAAAGTCCATAGTGCCCTTCAAATATCTGAATATCCTCTTAACTGCTATAACATGAGAATCTTTTGGAGCTGCCTGAAATCTTGCTACTAACCCAACTGCCTGCATGATATCTGGTCTGGTAGCTATACTATATAGTAAACTTCCAATCATAGATCTGTACAACCTCTGATCTGCCACTGGAGATTCATCATCTTTACTCATCTTGCACCCTGTAATCATTGGAGTACACATTGGTTTGCTGTCCATCATCCCAAATTTCTTCAACATTTCTTTGATATACTTTCCTTGAGAGAGAAATATACCATATTTTGATTGAGCAATCTGAAGACCTAAAAAGAATGACAGCTCTCCAATCATAGACATCTCAAATTCCTTATGCATGGTGTTAGCAAAAACTTTGCACATCTGAGTATTATTTCCCCCAAAAATAATATCATCAACATAGACAACCATAATCAACATATCATCATCTTCATCCTTAATATACAAATTGCTATCTGCCATGCCTTTCCTGAAGCCTTGCTCATGAAGATACCCATCAAGTCTTGAGTACCAAGCCCTAGGTGCTTGCTTTAACCCATACAAGGCCTTTTTCAGTTTACACACATAGTCTGACTGTTCTGAGAGAGACACTCCTTCTGGATGTTCTATGTAGACTTCTTCTACCAACACCCCATTTAGAAAAGCTGACTTTACATCCATTTGATATACCTTGAATGATTTGAAGCTTGAAAGGGCCAAAAACATTCTGATAGCTTCAAGACGAGCAACAGGAGCAAACGTCTCTTCGAAATCAACACCTTCTACTTGAGCATAACCTTTGCAGACTAACCTAGCTTTGTTTCTAACAATCTTTCCATCCTCATTGAGTTTATTTCTGAATATCCATTTTGTGCCAATGACATTCTTGTCCTTAGGTCTTGGAACCAATTCCCAAGTTTCACTTTTCTCTATTTGATTTAGCTCTTCATCCATTGCTTTTACCCAAAACTTATCTGCACATGCTTCACTGAAATCTTTTGGCTCAATCTGAGATAATAATGAAACATTTGCAGAATCATGTGAAGGAATGACTCTTCTTCTTGTTTGCCTGCTATTTGGATCACCAATGATCAAATCTTTGGGATGATGTTTCTGAACATACCGTGAAGGAGTTTTGGGAAGCAGTTGTTGTCTTTCCTCTTCTTCATCTGAAACCTCTCTGAATTCTTCTTGACAAATTTCATCACCGAGTTCCTTGACTGGTTCTCTTATCCCTGTCTTTTCATCAATTGTTACATTTATGCTCTCTACAACTGTATGAGTTCTTTTGTTGAAGCATCTATAGGCCTTGCTTCTGTTGGAATATCCAAGAAAGATTCCCTCATCACACCTAGGATCAAACTTACCCAAATTTTGATCTTCCCTTCTGATGAAGCACTTACTCCCAAACACTTTGAAGTATTTTACTGTAGCTGGTCTTCCTTTCCATAACTCATAAGGAGTTTTATGATGATTGACTCTAAGTTGGGCCCTGGTGATGATGTAGACTGCTATACTGACTGCCTCTTTCCAAAAGCCATCTGAAAGTTTTGACTCATTTAACATTGCTCTAGCCATATTTTCAATAGTTCTGTTTTTCCTTTCAACTACTCCATTTTGTTGAGGAGTTCTTGCTACTGAATATTCTCTTTTGATTCCTTGTTGCTCACGGTATTCCACAAATTCATTTGAAGTGAACTCTCCTCCTCTATCTGATCTTAAGCATTTGATTCTCTTGTCAGTCTCATTTTCAATCATTTCTTTAAAAGCTTTAAATTTTTCAAAAGCTTCAGATTTTTCTTTGAGAAAAGTAACCCAAGTCATTCTAGAATAATCATCTATAAACAACATGAAGTAGCTTTCTCCCTGAATGCTCTGAGTTCTGGTAGGGCCACATAAATCAGTATGAATAAGATCCAATGGTTTTGAAGATGTATACCCTTTTGATTTGAAACTGGTTCTGGTCTATTTTCCATGTTGACAAGGACCGCAAATGATGTTATGGGGCCTTTTTATTTTGGGCAAGTCTCTCACTGCTTCCTTGTTACTAATATTGACAAGATTATCAAAGCTCAAATGCCCCAATATTTTATGCCATAACCAACTCTCATCTTCTTGAGTTAGAAAACACTTTTCCTTTTTTATCTCACTTAGCATGTAAAGATTGTTTGGAGTCCTTGTAGCACTAGCAATGAGTTTTCCATTTTTTTCTTTACTTATCTCACATCTATCTGAAAAGAAAGATACTATGTGCCCTTGATCACAAAGTTGACTCACACTAAGAAGATTATGTCTTAGGCCTTCTACATAAAGCACATTTTCTGTTTTGGATTTCCCATCCAAACTAAGAGTCCCTTTACCACAGATTTTAGTGGACCTGTTATCTCCAAAACTAACTGTTCCTCTGTTTGTTTCTTTTAAGACCAAAAACTTTTCCTTTTCACCAGTCATATGTTTTGAACAACCACTATCAAGATACCATTTTTCTACTTTGTCTTGAGCATGAAAAGCAGTTTGAACTATCATTGACTTAGATTTGATCTCATTTCTCTTTTTAGTGAACTCAAGGCTAGATCTATCCAAACTGCACATCCTTGCTATATGCCCAAAATTCTTGCACTTGTAACACATGATATTTTTATTCATAAGAGGTGCAAAAGAGTTAACATTTTCCTTACTATGGCTATTCAAAGACTTATTGCAATGCATAGCTATGTGACCAAATTTCTTGCAGGAAAAACAATAGCCATGGAAAGTATTATGTAACCTATTTTGATGCCTTGGATGATTGTTCTTCGTGTGACCAACTGGAATCCACCGCTCTTCAGGATGAAGATTGATCTTGCTCGAAGACCCTATTTCATGAATGGTGATACCATCCTTCTTTTGCTTTTCACACGGAGTATTCTGTCTGAGAGCCAACTGTTCCAACTTCACTCTAAGAGACATAACCTCTTCTTCTAGTTTCTTGCAATCAGCTTCCTTTCCTTTGAGAGCCTCTGTCAGAACTCTGTTCAACCTTCTTCCCTTCTTCGGCTAGAATTTTGAAGTCTATAACACTTTGAGACAATTCTGATCTTGCTATCTCTTCTTCCTGACATTGATGCTTGAGAACAGAATTCTCTTCCCTAAATTTTTCAAGCTTTCTTAAAGCCAAGAAGAATTCACCTTTGAGATCGAACTCAACCTCTTCATCTCTTTCTGAATCTGTATGTTCCTCTGATAGATCCTTCTCCAAGCTGTTAGGCTCTTTCTGGAGTGACCTGCTCTGATACCAATTGAAGAACATGGACTTATACTGAGAGGGGGGGGTGAACAGTATAAGACTTAACCAATTTATAATTTTAACTTTAGATAGCAGTGGCATTAACACAACATTAATCAAGACAGAAAGCATCACACATTGAAGACCCATTTTTAACGTGGTTCACCCAAAATGGTTGGGCTACGTCCACAAAACTTTTCTCTAAAAGTTATCTCAAAGTTCTTTGGGAATCCTTCCCAATTACAATGTTTATGAGCCTCGGCCCAAAGGAGATACCTTCCCCCAATCAGAATTTATGAGATACCTTCCCCCAATCTAAATTTATGAGCCTCTACTCAAAGGAGATACCTTCTCCTCTGCTCTAGAAAATGATCCCTCAGAAGATCAACTGCCTCTACCTCTTGCCAGCATGTGGAACTCCTTTCCACAAAAGACCTCCTGTCCTCAATGCTTAGCCTAAGAGACCTCTGCCTTCTATGATCACGTCCATAACATCTCAGCAACCTATACCAAACACAGTCAGTCTATCTAGTACAAGTCTTCCTCTGTCTATCGAATCTATCCAACACTTGAACAAATCAATCCTCTACACACAAGTTGCACTGTCTTCGCACACTTTGTGCCCATACAACAACACTTCATGTTCGTCTTTGCCCTTTGTGCTCTCTACGCCCTCTGCTCTCTCTGCGCACTCACCGCCGCACTTGGTCGAACTTCAACCTTTGCACTATCTTCGCAAACACAGTGACACTCAGAACAATTCACCATGACTCTTCGCTCACTCTGCACACTTTGATCAAATTTTGCACTCTGCTCTCGACGATCAAACTTCTCACTCTACGCTCTATCTACGAATGTCGCAATAAAAAATTCTTACAACTCTTCAAAATAGCCTACCTTTTATAATAACACTTTCAAGATCAAAACCTTAATCTTAGTCGGCTGTAACCCTGATCTTTAGTCGACTGCACAACCCTAAACTTCGTCGGCTCACATTTAACTTTGTCGGCTTCAAATGCCTCTGTAACTCTTCTGTAGCTTTTATCCGCTGGTTGGGTCGGGTGTTAACCTTTGTCTTGGACTGTTCAATCTCTCACTCCTGTTCTTGTTTTTCCTTCTTTTGCCCCAAATCTTGTAGCTTTTGCCGTGAAACTACAACATGTCACGATATCACGACACCTTTGCAACCGTACACTTTCTTTTGGCTTTTATCGTGATATCGTGACACTTCAGCCTTTGTCGACTTCAACTAAGCTCTTGTCGCGATATCACGACACTTCTATCTTTGTCAGCATCAACTTTGCTTTTGTCATGATATCGTGACACTTCTCCCTTCGTCGACCTCCTTTCTGCTTTTGTCATGAAATCATGACACTTCTCACTTCAAAACCTTTCCTTTGCTACATGTCATGAAATCGCAATAGTTCTCACTTGGAACATTTTCATCTGCAACATGTCACGAAATCACGATGGTTCTCACTTCAAACTCTGCAGCATGTCACGAAATCATGACAGTTCTCACTTCGAACTCTACAGCATGTCACAAAATCGTGACACTTTTTGTGTTACTTTCTCTCTCTTCGAACTTGTCACGAAATCATGATAGTTCACACTACGGACTCTCTCTTCTGCATTATGTCGCAAAATCATGACACTTTTTCTTTTGGACTCTCTCTCCTGCAATATGTCACAAAATCGTGACACTTTTTCTTTTGGACTCTCTCTCTGCCAATATGTCACGAAATCGTGACACTTTTTCGTCCGTACAACCTTCCTTGCAATATGTCACGAAATCGCGACACTTTTCCTTCTCTGCCTTCCTGCTCTTTTCAAGTCACGAAAATGCGACATGTCGTGAAATCGCGACACTTTCCACCTTGCTCTCTTTCTCTGCCAACATGTCATGAAATCGTGACAATTTTTCCACTTGCCTTTTTCTCTGCCAACATGTCACGAAATCGTGACAATTTTTCCTGCTTCTTCTCTCTCTTCCAACATGTCATGAAATCGTGACAGTTTTCCCTACTTCTTCTCTCTCTTCTAATATGTCGCGAAATCGTGACAGTTTTTCCACTTGCCTTTTTCTATGTCAACATGGGGTTTGCAAAAGTCCTTTGAAACTGTCATGCCGTAACCTTCATCAAAACAAATTATTTGACATCAAATCAAATTCCTTCAAAAGATCCTTGACATCAATGACAACCTATACACTTGAGCAAAGGCAATGTACCCAAAGTACCCAAAATTGCCAACAAATTCTTCCAAAGTTAGCTTGGATAATTTGTCTTGAGGAGTCGTGGCCTCAAGCTGGGCTATACTAGGTATAGAGCCATCGAAATAAAATTTGTTATGTAAAAATTCCTTAATGGAGACATCATGAAAGATATCCCCCTCCAACTCGTTGTCGGATTCGATAATCATCTCATGGTAAGCTATGGATAACATATTACATGTAAGAGGCTTATTCATTAAATGCAAGACATCCCGTTTATCCAGATAATCTTGGTAACATATGAGGTGGTCATTATCCTCAAATGGGAAAGGATGACCTTTACTAGGAAATAGGCCCACACCACATTGGGCAGGCCATGGTTCAACCTCAAAAGGTTCTTTCATACCATTTTTGGAAGGTCCCAAACATTTCCATTTATAGCCCAATCTAAGCATTATAGGTTTAGCTTTAACATACTCATTAGCAAAATAGCATCTAGCATATCCATCACAATGTATCTTGATGTTTCTAGGTATTCTTCCCTAGTCATATCCCTTATAAATAAAAGCACAACTTTCGACTTGGTAGATACTTCCCATAGGCTGTGGGATGCCCAAGGTACGAGGAGAGGGTGGGAGTTTATTTAAAATAAGGGAATCTTGCATGGCAGTGTTTTTTTAGATAAATCAGGTAAGAGATCATCAGTAAGAGCATAAGAGGTAGAAGGAACATTTCCTACATCGTCGGATGTGGAAAGGATGCCTATAGTGGATGTAGATGTTATAGAGATATCGATGGATGAGTCTATAGGTATGGAAGTTATAGGAGTAAAATAAGAAGCATTGGTTGTAGTTTTAGGATCTTTTCGAGGTCCTAATGTGGTTTGTTTAGAAGATGGTTGAGATATATGTAGAGGTGTAGTTGAAATAGTAGATGATGTTATGGGTGTGTGTTTCACACGTTTGGGTGGGTGATGAGAATTAGGATGTGTGGATGACAAAGCAGGGCAAAATTGTACTCCAATAGGTTATGCCAAAGCACACATATCAAAGGGTCTAGGATCACCATGAATGGTAACCAACTGATTTTTAAATTCAAATTTAACACACTGATGTAAAGTGGAGGGAAAAGCTCGCATCGCGTTGATCCAAGGGTGACCCAAAAGTATATTGTATGATGCAGGGAAATGTACAATAAACACGGTCGTGTCTAAGGTTCTAGGACCAACTTGTAAGGGGATAGTAATAACTCCACACGTTTCTTGTGTTTTGTCATTGAATGCTTTTATAATCATATCAGTTCTTTTCATTTCGTCACTTCTAAACCCAAATATTTGGTAGAAGTCAAAAGTGCATATGTTTAAAGATGAACCATTATCAATCAAAACTCGTTTAACTGCTACATCCCTAATTAGGGCAATAATATATAAGGGGTTATCCTTATGTAAACTATGTTGTGGTATATCTCTATCCTGAAAGTCAATACAATCGACTTCTCGAGTTATGATAGTATTGGACATGGCTTCAGGTTGAATATTTTGTGGTACCATAATTTGGCTTAATGTGAGCATCAATTCATCCCTATGGGTAGGAGAAGATCTTAAAAGATCCAAAAGGGAAATTCTAGCTGTAGTATTTGATAATTGTTCATTAATATTATAAGGAGGCTTAGGTTGAACATTAGGCACGCAATTCTCTTTATTGGGATTTTTCAAAACAAATGGAGCTGATCCATCGTTTTGAGTTTGATCCTGTTGAGAGTTTTGAGCCTGTTGTCTGGTAACGGCTCCGATGGTACCTACAATATTATTTTGCGGATGATGAATAGGTCTTGGTCTAGTGTTTATGACTTGTTCATTAGAAAGTATTTGGTGAGAAGATGGTCTAGTAGTGACTCTTCTAGGAAATGGTTCTTCTGGAACCATAGAACTTGTGATAGGTTGAACAGGATTTGATTCATCTTCAGAACTATTCGATTTATTTGAGGTGATTTCCATGTCACTTTCAGTCTCATATTCGGTATCACTAATATCAAGTGTCCAAATATTATATAGAGGTCTGGTCGTAACCATGGATAAATTTGTGTCAAAGATTTGTGGATCGTGAACAGGTAATTGTCCACTAATAGTTCCTACATATCGAGTAGGAGGGGGAACATTATGATGCTCAATTTTATTAGCCACCTCTTTACCATGCTTTGATAAAGGATGTTGAAATATGTCCAATGACTAATTGGCATTCTGATTCTGGTTTTGGGGGATTTTATTTTGAGCATTATTAGAAGGATTTTTTTTAGGTTGAAAGGATTGCACCTCCATCTCATTGTTATCAATCAGGTCTTGTATTTTATGTTTTAAACTTTTACAAGAGTTGGTAGCCTGTCCAGGTCCTCTATGGAAGTCACAATGTAAATCAGTTTTGTATCCAGGTATAGTTGGATCAGGTTCCTAGATATTTGGTAATTTAATCAAACCTCATGCTAATAGTTGCGAGAGAATGGTTGATAAAGGTTGATTTAACCTAGTAAATTCTTGGGGTGGTTTATCAGGAGGTTTCAATATGAACTTATCTGTTGTTTTCACAGTATTAACATTGGCAATGTTTCTTCTATCAGTGACTCCATCACCCACAACTTGTTTATTTTTATATTGATTTCTGGATGTTTTCTCATCATATTTCTTTTTAAGTTGACCTCTCCTAACAAGAGCATCTTCCACTCTTCGAGCTAAATCTATAGCTTGATCGAAGGTGGTCAAGGTAGCAGTTGATAATTCATAGGATAGTTGTTCTTGTAAATTATTGATAAAGATATCCAACATTTCCCGATAAGGTAACACAAAGTGTAATTTTCCTATCAACTACCTCCATCGAGCTAAGAAGTCAAAAACTCATCTTTTTCTTGTTTTAGGTTGTACAAATATTTAATGGTTACATGCCTTTCGATATAGGCACTAAATTGATGCACAAAAGATGATGGTTTCTTCGAAATTCCTCAAAGAATGAGTGGGTAGTTGATAATACCACTCCAATGCCATCCCTGCTAAACTTTTTGGGAATATTTTTAGTAATAACAAGTCATCATGTGATATATCATGACATGCTATCCTAAACATACGAAGATGCTCTATGGGATCTTTAGTTCCTTTGTATATTGGTAGGACAGGCATAGGAAAGTGTTTGGGATATGGTTGTGCTACAACTATAGGATCTAGAGGCTGACTACACATCTCTCAATAATTGTACGAGGGACGATAGGGATCTATCTAGTCCATGCGGGAGACTAACTGTTTCACCATGGCTTCTAGATTACCAGTTTGTCCACCATATTGGTTCGGTGGTACATGAGTATGGTATTTGTGAGCATAGGATGGAGTGACGTAAGGATTAGATGTTATATTGCTATTATGCAAATGCTTGGTAGGAAGAGTATTATGAAGAAGATTTGTTGTAGCATTATGTTGTATCCCAGATTGTTGGAAATTGGTATTTGGTTTTGTTTTAGGCTTTTGTTGATTTGAGGTATATTGATCAATAGCTCGGTGAAATAGAGCAGTGAATGAAGGTTTGTTTTGTGTGGGAATAACCCTAGGCTTAGTAACAGGCACTCTAGGTGGTTGGGTAACCTATTGTTGTTGTGTGTTTTGAATTATAGCAGCCATATCCAAATTGGATGGTCCAGATTGATCACTTTCTTGATCAACGAAGGACAAAGGATTAGTGCATGTGTGATATATGTCTTATAGGGTTTCTTGAGTGTCACTAATTTGATCTTTGTCCCTATGGACTGCTCTATTAAGGGTGCCAATATTGGTATTGAGGAACTTCTAGAAATGTTCCATGTTCTCAAAAGTAACAGCTCCTTCTAGAGATATTTTAGGGGATGAGGATCCTTCCTCTCTATAATTTATTTTTGTTCATTTCCTACAACAAATTCTTCTTCTTGTTGGTCGAAGGTTCTTTCTTCCTGAATTGGGTCTTCAAGAAGGACATCTGGGTTATTTTCTAGTTTTCTTAACCAATCTTCTTCTACTTCAATCTGTTTTCCATTCTTGCATCTAGTCATTATGTTTAAATTTAGATTTTAGCAAATATATATTAATATATTTGCAACAGATTTGGGAGGTATATATTTTAATTATATACCTACTATAATGCTTAAAAGAAAATGTTTTAATTTTTGTTATGATTTTGTTTTGTTTTTTATTTTATTTTATTTATTTTTTATGCTTATAAAGACAATAAAAAACACACTAAATGCAAGAAATAACAATAATAAAAGAATAGCTTAGTTTTCTATAAATAGTTTATAGATGTCATTGATAGGATCAAGTTCATCAGGAGTCATGAAATGCTCCTCTTCAAATTGGAAATGGTTTTTCAAGAACTTGATAAAGTGTGCTATAGTGATATTATCTGCTTTTGACTCGTCTTGTAAAAATAGATCTCATGGAAATACTCTCGATATAACACAGCTTTAGGAACTCTATTCCATATTTTTCTATCCGTAAGAACGACTTCTTGGTCCTCTATACAGGATATAAATTTATGTACTGCAACTGCATTATCGAGGTATCCCTCAAAGGTATACAACTCAGAAGACACAAGGGATCTTTTATCTGCTAACCACCTATGGCAAGCTCTCTGAAGCTCATGATACATAGTCACTTTATTGGGATCCAGGATTCTATCTAGGAAAAACCTCTTGATTTACCTAAGTTCGGTTGCTCTAGATGAAATGAGATTCAATATCCTATTAAGCTCATCCCATAAAGGTGGGACTCTATATGTTTGAGATAGTCTAAGCAAAGAATTAATCTCTATGGCTACTAATTGATTTTCAACATTAATAGTGATAGCTCATATTTTATTATAATCTACCATCTAAATATGATATGCAATCTTTGATTCTAAATGCATTTATGTTTTGATTTTTTTTTTGGATTGTTTTCAAAAGGTTTTTAGTTTTTCACGTCGGGTTCACCAAAATGTATCGCTCCAATTTTTTTGCATCCTTACCTTCAAGCTATAGGATCCATGCCCAAAAGGAGGATGCGAGAAGGATGGGACAATACCTCGGACTAAGAGGCCCTTTGAATGTCCCTCCTCTCGGGGGAAGGGTATAAGGGTGAATTTTTGACGGATGGTGGGTTCACCAGGAAACTTTTGAGTGGTAGTTTCCACACCTAGGTTGATAGTGGGTTTTATGTGTTCATTTTGTACTTTAATCATTCAATTCCTAAGTTTGGCCAAGATGAATCTAAACTATTCTATATGCCAATGCTGATTTTTATGGATACAAAAAATATGAATAAATGCTAAACATAGAGAATGTGCTGAATGAGACAGAACATACCTGATTCCGGATGTCTGATGAAGATTCTAAGTTTTGTAGCAGTCCAGATCATCTCAAATTGTACGTAATCATCTAAAATTTCATAGAATTGTCTCAAATCATAGTCGGTCATTTGAGATCAGACAGAATCATCTAAGATCTAATGAATTCGTCAGAAACCTATCACAAAAATAGATACAAAGTATCGAATATGCAACCATAGAAGCAAAGAAGAATGATAGAAATCATAGCAAACATACCTAAATAATAGATTCAAATAACAAATAAGAAAATGTAGTAGATTTAATGATTGATTTTAACTTTATCATGCGGTTATGCTAAATGAGGTGAACTCCAAGATGCATAAATATAATAACTAAGATAATGTATAAAGGAATATAGAAAAAAATGATAAAGAGATGCAAACTCTAGACTCTAATTACCCCTAATCTGGACTACAGTCGAGATCGCCTCCAATCGTACGAGATCGTCTGCGCTCCTCGACATGATCGTCCGAAATCATCTGGAATCGCTTACAACGATCCGAGCTAGCTTCGACTGAAAAATAGTAAAGTTCCTACAAGAAAACATGAAATACAAAATGCAAATTATGGCGTGAGGATGCTCTGAGGTGCGTGGAAGTTCAGGGGGGTTTAAGCAGAGTTTCAGGCAGATAGTCAGGGGGAATCAGGGGGATAAACTGAGAAAATCTTAGTTTATATAGGATTAGGGAGAGGTTAGGAGGTTGGGGGTCATCCCAATCTAGGAGATCTCCAACGGGGAAATCTCCAACTATGTAGACGTGCTTTTGCCCAAGTTGTAGAGGCTATTGAAATAGAAGCTAATTATGAAAATTTGGTTGTGGGATGAAATCGTCTGGACGTTCTATTCCAGATGAATTCGTCAAATCTGGGACGATTTCATCTAATCTGTGACGATATCATCCAACGGTCAAAACAAATCCTAAAATTGGTGCAAAAAATGAGGAAAGCGGGTAACAGGTGGTTAACGGCAGATTGAGGTTAAAATTTGAATTTTTATCTTTTACTAAGGTTTAACTGTGCCAATTTTAGGGTGCAATCTGCACCCTAAAACATCACAAGCTCTCCAACCTATTCAGTTAATGTGGCCTTTTTCACAATGGGGCCTAGATCTCATCAAAAACATCACACCTACATCATCTACCAATCATAAGTTCATCATTACAGTAACTGAATACTTCATGAAATGGGTTGAAGCCATTCCTCTAGTTCAAACGACCAGTCCCAAAATTGTTGATTTCATCACTCAACACATCATTTTTCATTTTGGCATCCCATCCAAAATCATCATAAACAATGGTACTCCATTCAAAAACAAGAATGTTTGTACACTATGTGAAAAATTCAATATCCAACATAGCTTCTCTACTCCATACTACCCACAAGGTAATGGCCAAGTAGAAGCTACAAACAAAACCATTTGTGCCATTCTTCGCAAAATAGTTGCAAAGTCACACCATGATTGGCACAATCAAATGCCATTAGCACTATGGGTCTGTTGTACCAGTATTTGCATTCCAACTGGGGCAACCCCATTTTCCCTTGTCTATGGCACTGAGACCATCATACCCTTAGAGATTGAAATACTATCTTTGTGGGTGTCCACGCAAGAGTTCATTTATGATGATACAACCCGTTAGGCTTGACTTGACCAACAATTGGTATTTTCACCCAATTGTGAAAGTACACTCTCCCTTAGGATTTGGGTTCCAAATCCCCTCTTGCAAAGAAGTTAAACAAACAACTTCTCCAAGGTCTCCCCTATATTAGCATTTGCATGTGTAATGGTAATCTCAAATAAAGATATTCAATTTAAATGCTTGGAACACCTTAGTGATTGCAAGTAACTGTAAACAAGGGGCAATGTTGGTTTATTTTACCATGAAATTTTAGTGATTGTTCATTAAACCAGAATAAACAAATGTGAATCAGCCCAGTAATGAAAATTTCCATTTTCAGATTTTTTAAAGATCTGCAATAAAACAGCAACTTCGGTGAATTTTTTAAAATACTAAACAACTCCGAAAATGAAATTTCAAATTGCATATTTGAAGTATGAAGTATAACCTACGCAATGGTTACATTATTTTTTTGTATTTTGAAGCCTTTTTTTATATATTTATTTTAATGTCTAAATATTAAAATAAAGTTAAAATTTCTTGAAGTAAAATGCAGAAAAAATGAAAATGCATTCAGTATGATGCTATCCTATTATGACAAAACCGAAGATATGAGGTTTTCATGCATGCAACCTAACCTATTGGACCTACAAAACAAGCACAATCCGGATAAGCTAAGTGTTGGCTCCTAAGTATTTGAATGAGGTTTTCAGATTTAAGCATTCGCATGCAGCAACCAAGAAAATACTCACATCAACTACATTTACAAGCCTAAAATCTGAAAAGGGAAAATAGACATTTAATCTTGCATGCAGAAAATGACTCCTTCTTTCTTGCCCATAAAATGCAAATTTTTGAACAATTCTGCATTAAAAATATGTCCTGTTACAATAGTAGAATCTCTGGTTTTTCTCAAAACCAACAAAAGGGGAAGAAAAACACTCCACAACAGGCCCAAAACGGCTAATAACCCTTAACTCTACAACCCCACTCACAGCGGTTTCTGACCCCTGTGCCTATCTTCGCTTGCACCTTTAAAATTTCTGCTACGGCTCTCTGCTTCGCCTTGTGACGTTTCGTTTCATCTTCTAGATCGATTTGTTTCGTCTCCTTTTTGTTCAATGTCTTAAATGTTTAATATTCTTGGTGAACTGTAATGCTTCTGTCACCCTTACACTTTTATGCCATGTGTTTTGTGCTCCTTTGCATGTTCCATAACTGCCCCCTGTAAATCGTGACAATAAATAGCATGTCATGATATCATGACGTTTTTCTGCATGTAGCTTTGCTCTTCCACCTGCACCGTGAAAACAAGACGTGTCATGAAATCGTGACACTTTTCTGCCAATAGCCTTGTCAGTTTTCATGCACAACGAAAATGCGACATGTCACGAAATTGTGACATATTTTCCTTTCATACCATTTTGCTGCTTGGAGCCGTGAAAACACTACCTGTCACGATATCGCGACATTTTTTTGCTTCATACCCCTTTGCTGCTTCTTGTCGCGAAATTGCGACCCTTTTTTCATTTGGCATCGCGACGGAGCAGCATGTTGCGATATCGCAACACTTTTCATTTTTGATCAGCGATAGAGCAACACGTCGCGGAATCGTGACACTTCATTTTCTGGCCAGCGACAGAGCAACACGTCGTGAAATCATGACACTTTTCATTCTCTTTCCGCGATAGCGCAACACGTCACGAAATCGTGACAACTTTTCATTTTCGGCCGCGATGGAGCAACATGTTGCGATATCGCAACAAATTTTCATTTTCGGCCGCGATGGAGCAACATGTCGCAATATCGCGACACTTCTTCTCTTTTGTGATATTTTTCTTTTTTCCTTGATTTTTAGCATCTGGGCCACTATGGTCTTCTTTGAAAGCATGCAAAAAAGGTGGGTCCCCAATTTTGGGGTGTGTTGTGGATCAGCCACAATAAATGGCGACTCTGCTATCAAATACTCTTGAGCATTTTGGTGAGAACCCAACCTGGAAGTATACAAACTCGAAAACAGGCATTAGCACATAAGAGATAAACAAATACCGATAGATCAAAAATACATGAAACATCAGAATCATTAAGTATCAGCTCGGTGTGTGCAATGTGTTTTCATTCCCTATCGCTTGAACTTGATCAACATTCCATTGTCAGTTTCACTTATGATTTGTATGCAAGGCTATGAATAATTTGTGCAAGATTTAATGCATGATGAAGATGGTAGAGATATAAAAACCTACTTTACAAAGGCTCAAACCTTCTAATATCATGAAAAAACATATTAAAGTTGTCAAACCCTCTTAGGATCAAATATATGTGTATTGAATTAATTTATTAGATCCCAAAGTTGGTTATGTGTCACTACCATCTTGAACCCATGTGCAAGTGTAAGTGAAATCAAAACTTTAGGGAATAGGATTACCAACCTAAACGAGATGGGAATTTAACCCTATCCTTACTATTCTGATTTGGAGTTCATTACCTCATCTTAAACAAAATTATTTAACCTGTTATAGATGCAATGATGAGGCTAGTCTATCCATATGAGCAATCAGTGGTATTTCTTTTAGACAGGACATGATGCCACACATGAGCACTTAACCCCATAATCCATGATTTGGATTCATTCATTCTCTTTTTCCTTGGACCTTTGGGATGACTACCCATCCTTTCTAGGGACATGTAGTACGATCCCTCCAATCCAATATTAAGATGAAATGGGAAACATTAATTTTTATTTCTTGGACCTTTGGGATGACTACCCATCCTTGCTAGGGACATGTAGTATGACCCCTCTAATCCAAGATGAAGATGAAATGGGAAACATTAATTTTATTTTTGTTTCTTGGACTTTTGGGATGACTACCCATCCTTTGCAGAGGACATGTAGTACGATCCTTCCCATCCAAGTTTTATGATAAAATAAAAGATGGAAGCTTTGGGGAATCGGATTCTCAACCTAGGTAAGATGAGAATTATGCCCTATCCTTACTACTCCATGAAGGTCAAATCAGAGCTTTAGGGAATTGGATCCTCAACCTAAGCGAGATGAGGATTTAACCCTATCCTTACTACTTTGATTTTAGGCTTTAAGCATTATGGGAGTGGTAAAAACCACTATTTTAAGGATTATGTTGCATGATAGGACAGACATGGACTATTCCTTTCACCTCACCTTTTCTTCCAAGTATGGTTTTAACCATTTTGCTCAAGACTCTCTTTAATATGCGTAGAACGTTCTTGGTTCAAGATAGTTTGGGCATCAGTTCCCAACCTTAGGATTTTTTTATGTTTTATGTTATAGAATAACCCTAAGAGGATTCAACACCTTTTCAATGATTGTACATGACATGAATATGCAACTAAGATGAAATATATATGCAGTGTGAAATATAACATGAGATATGAATGCATTGCTCCTTTTGAAATGTTAATGGAGTATACATCACCTACTTTACCATAATGTGAAAAACTGACAACTTCATGCATCACAAGTTCCAAACAATATTCTTTAATGTGTTTGCAATATTCGTGGAGATTTCTGCAATACAATTCCGATGTTTCATATTTTCTCGATCTTAGGCATGAGTTGACATCTCAATTTTTTTTTTATCAAAACAAACTAAACATGTCAAATGAAATCAACCACACAACTTAAATCCTAATCCAAATAGCAATCCCAAAATGAAACTTAAAAACACAAACCCAAACCAAAACCAAAATTTATATACAATATAGTACAAGATGATGCCAAGCTTGGACTATTACTTTCATAGATTCCAAACATGATTAGAACATTTCAAAAGACATATGTCACAATACACATGCCAAATGTTGTAGGAATCCAACAACAATAAGATCAAACCAAGCAATGCAACAAATTTCAACTTGCCATGCTCACCACACCAATTTGATTTAGTTCTATTACCAACATCATAGGTGAGATTCAAATCAAATTGATTAGACAATGGTTAATATTCAATTTTATTCTGTCTATTCTTTAAAGTGCAAGTTTCATCATTCCATTCATGATTTAGAAGTAGGCTTTCCTTTTCAAATGTGAGACGTTGCAAACAAGAGCCTATTTCTAAAAGTCTTGAATTCAAATTATTTTTCGAGATTTTAAAGCAATCAAAATCAATCAAAACTTGACAAACATCACCAGGATTTGACATTTCATCCTTAATGACATTAGCATCCAAAGGGACATCATGTAACCCATCACTTAAAATTTTTGTAGCTACTACCAAAGGTAAAGATTTCACCTTGTCACCCATACTCAACCCATCATAATTAGAATTTACAACAACTTGATGAGTGTTAGTAGCTTTTTATTTTTTCTCATTGTCTTCTTCATCATCCAAAACCTGTTCAAAAACACCAAAGTTAGGCACCCAATCAAACATGCGTCCATATTTTTCAAAACAAGAGCCTAGTTTTTCAAGATATGTGTCGCGTGACACCTTTCCATGATTAATGGCTTGAGTTGCCTCAAAATCCATATTTTCATTAGGATCATCAATAGTATTAAACCCATACCACCTAGGTTTTGTAATTTCATCATTTTGAGATGGCATAGACATTGTAGAAACAATAGGTGGATCAAGATTTTCTATTTCTTGCCCCTCAAGGGGAACAAAAACAATTGATTCTCCTTCTTCATCCATGGTAGTAGAATCAATATCCTTCTCCAACCTTTGATGAGATTCCAACCCTTCTTCCAAAACATTCTCAGATTGCACAGGACTTGTAATATCCTCATGTGAAAAGGCAATTGTATTATCCTATATATCAATAGGCACACAAAATTCATCAGAAGGCTTGGAGTGAGCATGCTCTTCCCAAGAATCATAATGATCATCTTTCAAAATCAAATTGTGATGCTCAACTATTTCTTCTTCATATTTTAATTCATCAACATGTTTCTCATCAAATTTATCTTCACCTTCCTTAGATGGTTCAATTGCTTCCAAAATTGGGTTATTGCTTGTCTTCAAATTGATAAGGCTATCATAATCCACATGTGTAACCCATGATTCACGTTTAACATGATTTGGAAGGTGTGAATTTTCTATGCCATTACTTTCAACAATGTCATACAATGTGTCATCCGAAATAGATTCATCCTCATAGAATTCATCTTTTGGTGAGTCAAGGGTTTCCAATCTGTCACATGTTTCAATACTAGTTGGATCTAATACTCCTCCCTTGCCTAAAATCATATTCTTATGAAAATCATTAAAATTGATTTTAGAAACATTTTTTGAATCAAGATGAGTATTTTGAAGTTGATTCATACTTAAGAAATATGGTTGATCTTGCATATTAGGTTGAGGATTTTGAAATTGATTGAAGCTTGGGAATGATTGCTGATTCTGAAATTGATTCACACTTGAACTTGGTTGAGGTAGATAAATCATTGGGTGGGTAAAGGAGGTATTAAATGATTGAAGATTACATGATCCAAAACCCACACCATAATTTTGACAACTCAATTGTTGCTCAATTGCCATTTCTTGAGTATAGGCTTGAGACAAATATGTGATTTGAGGCATCCCTCACAAATATGTGGAAATGAGTGGGTCAAGAGCATTTACATATATTTGGAGAGCCATTTCTTCTTGAAGAGCATAAAATGTCACTAATTGAGCATATAATCCAAAGAACCTTTCAGAAAATGACTTCACATTTTCACTTGGTCCTTTTTTAATAGTGAAAAACTGCTGATACATGTGGATTGGGTCAACTTGCTCTTTGTTGAATTGATTAAGAAATGCTGCCTCTAACTGAGCCCAAGAAGTGATAGACCATAAAGGCAGACTTGTAAACCAATCATATGCCACTTTTTCCAAGGTGTAAGGGAACATTTTACAAACCACATCATCATACCAAATTGTTAAGTGATTCACAACAAATTTGAATGCTTGAATGTGCTCTCCTGCGATATTTGTCCCGTTAGACAAAAATCGAGGAAGACATCTCTCAAAACCAACGGGCAAATAATGTTGAACTCCTGGTATGTTCAATGGGCTACCTGTCATCCACGGTGAAAACATAGCCATTAGTGAATCTTAAAGAATATAACTTTAATACCAAAAAAAAATTCTTTATTTATTTATTACTTTTTTTTTTTTAAATCAAATCAAATCACATTATTCCTGTATGAAAAATCAAAGCGTTAGGAAAGTGCATAGCAATTCATGTCCTCCTTTTGACAGTACAAGGTTGTATTGTTAAAAGAGGGCTAAAGATAATAACCAATAGGGCATGAAATATTCAAAATTTAAATCCCTATAACATTTAAATCACACTGAAATAAACCTATTCATGCCCTCCTTCTAGCACCAAAATGTTGAGTGGTATTTTCACCCAATTGTGAAAGTACACTCTCCCTTAGGATTTGGGTTCCAAATCCCCTCTTGCAAAGAAGTTAAACAAACAACTTCTCCAAGGTCTCCCCTATATTAGCATTTGCATATGTGTAATGGTAATCTCAAATAAAGATATTCAATTTAAATGCTTGGAACACCTTAGTGATTGCAAGTAACTGTAAACAAGGGCCAATGTTGGTTTATTTTACCATGAAATTTTAGTGATTGTTCATTAAACCAGAATAAACAAATGTGAATTGGCCCAGTAATGAAAATTTCCATTTTCGGATTTTTTAAAGATCTGCAATAAAACAACAACTTCGGTGAATTTTTTAAAATACTAAACAACTCCGAAAATGAAATTTCAAATTGCATATTTGAAGTATGAAGTATAACCTACGCAATGGTTACATTATTTTTTTGTATTTTGAAGCCTTTTTTTTATATTTATTTTAATGTCTAAATATTAAAATAAAGTTAAAATTTCTTGAAGTAAAATGGAGAAAAAATGAAAATGTATTCAGTATGATGCTATCCTATTTCGACAAAACTGAAGATATGAGGTTTTCATGCATGCAACCTAACCTATTGGACCTGCAAAACAAGCACAATCCGGATAAGCTAAGTGCTGGATCCTAAAGATTTGAATGAGGTTTTCAAATTTAAGCATTCGCATGCAGCAACCAAGAAAATACTCGCATCAACTACATTTACAAGCCTAAAATCTGAAAAGGGAAAATAGAAATTTAATCTTGCATGCAAAAAATGACTCCTTTCTTGCCCATAAAATGCAAATTTTTGAACAATTCTGCATTAAAAATATGTCCTGTTACAATAGTAGAATCTTTGGTTTTTCTCAAAACCAGCAAAAGGGGAAGAAAAACACTCCACAGCAGGCCCAGAATGGCTAATCACGCTCAACTCTGCAACCCCGCTCGTAGCAGTTTTTGACCCCTATGCCTGTCTTCGCTTGCGCCTTTAAAATTTCTGCTATGGCTCTCTGCTATGGCTCATCTTCTAGATCGATTCATTTCATCTCCTTTCTGTTCGATGTCTTAAACGTTTAATATTCTTGGTGAACTGTAATGCTTCTATCGCCCTTACACTTTTATGCCATGTGTTCCATGCTCCTTTGCATGTTCTGTAACTGCCCCTTGTAAATTGTGACAAAAAATAGCATGTCGCGATATCACGATGTTTTTCTACATGCAGCTTTGCTCTTCCACCTACACCGCAAAAACAAGACATGTCACGAAATCGCAACACTTTTCTGCCAACAGCCTTGTCAGTCTTCATGCACAGCAAAAACGTGACATGTCATGAAATCATGACATATTTTCCTTTCATACCATTTCGCTACTTGGAGCCGCAAAAATGTGACCTGTCGCGATATCGCGACGTTTTTTTGGTTCGTACCCCTTTGCTGCTTCCTGTCATGAAATCGCAACCCTTTTTTCGTTTGGCACTGCGACGGAGCAACATGTCGTGATATCGCGACACTTTTCATTTTTTGGCTGTGATGGAGCAACATGTCGCGATATCGCGACACTTTTCATTTTTGATCAGCGATAGAGCAACACGTCGTGAAATCGTGACACTTTTCATTTTCTGGCCAACGACAAAGCAACACGTCGCGAAATCATGACACTTTTCATTCTCTTGCCGCGATAGCGCAACACGTCGTGAAATCATGACAACTTTTCATTTTCGGCCGCGATGGAGCAACATGTCGCGATATCGCGACAACTTTTTATTTTTGACCGCGACGGAGCAACATGTCGCGATATCGTGACACTTCTTCTCTTTTGTGATATTTTGCTTTTTTCCTTGATTTTTAGCATCTGGTCCACTGTGGTCTTCTTTGAAAGCATGCAAAAAAGGTGGGTCCCCAATTTTGGGGTGTGTTGTGGATCAGCCACAACAGGATGAAGGTTCATCTAATGGCACTTGGGAATGAGGTTTGGGAAGTGATTGAAGATGAGTACACCATTTTTGAACATGGTCCTAATACTAAAGAAGAAAGGCTCCTACATCACAACAATTCAAAAGCAATGAATGCAATCCTGAAAGGCTTACAAAAAGCAGATCTCACCAAAGTGATTCACTACAAGATAGCTAGTGAAATGTGGAAACAGTTGAAGGTGGTTCATACAGGTGATACAAATGTTAGAAAGGCCAAGTTGAGACACTTCAAAGGTATGTTTGAACAACTCAAGATGAATAATGATGAAAATATTAGTGACTACATGCTTCGTATGGATGAGGTTGTTAACTCCATGAAAGACTTAGGTCTTGAGCTTGCTGAAAATGATGTTTGTGATAAGATTTTAAGATCTCTTCCTAATAGATTTAGTGAAAAGATTTTTGCTATTGAGGAAGCTAAAGATTTGGATAAGTTGAAAAAGGATGAGCTCCATACTATACTTGCAGCATTTGAGTTGAGAACTCAAATGAAGGTTGATGTCAAGAAAGAGGCAGCTTTCAAGGCTACCAAGGAATCCAAGGGTAAATAGCTTCAAGACAGTGATGATTCTTCTAGTGATGAAGAGGCATATTACAGCAAGAAAGGCAAGTTCTCTAGAAAGCACAAAAGTATGAAAAATATAAGATGTTTCAATTGTGGAAAGTTTGGTCATTATGCTACTGACTGTATTGTTCCCAAGAATGAAAGTGATGAAGATAAACAAGATTCTAAGAGCAAGGATTCTGAAAAGCACAAGCATCATAGGAAGATCAAATATGAGCACAACAATCAAGGAAAGAGGTATTCTCACAAGCACAAGAAGAGTTTCTACGTAGACAAAGCAAGTAAGTGTTCTAGTAGTGATAGTGAAAGTTCTTCAAGTGATCATGAAAATGAGATGTTGTTCATATCAAAAAAAGAGGAAGAACCGAAACATAGATTCATTATCATGAAATGTCTTAGATGTGGAAATTTTGGTCACCTTGAGGATGATTGCACAAATAATGATTTGGTTTCTAGTATGTATGAGGATGCTTGAGAAAACTATAAGGAAGATGCATGTATGGTTTTTGAAAAGGGTAGCACCTCTAGTGATAAGAAATCTAAAAAAGGCTTTGATGATTCAAAAAGCAAACAAATAGAGGAAGATATAGAGGAAGGTGAAGTAGATCTTGAAGGTGAAATTATTAGTGCTCTTAGTGCTTTTAAAAAGGAAAGAAAGAAGAATGCTAGACTCAATGATAAGTTAGATGAATGTTGTATGGAGAGAGATGATCTTATAGAAAGTCTTGACTTCTCTATGGCCAAGACACAAGAACTCAAGGATGAGTTAGAGTCTAAGGTTCTTGAGTATAGTGAGTTAGAACAGAAAATGGCTTCTTTGAAAGAGGAAACTAAAGATTACAAGGATAAGTTTTATAGGTTTCAAGATAGCTCCAAAAAAGTTAAGTCACTCATCAAAGGTCAAAGAAAGACAACAGATAAAACATGCCTTGGTTTTGTTAAGCCACACAAGGAACAAGTTGGAGAGTCTAGTAAGAGACTCCAAAAGGAAGAGAGTTCTGATGAGGAAAGTATTTCAGAAAAGGAGTCCTTGAATGATAGATGCATAGAAAATAGAATTCAGAATGAGAAGAAGTTTTCAGAACCTAAGAGGTCAATTAAAGGAAAGTTTCAAGGCAGATTTTTTGCTTGTCACAGGTTTGGTCACATGGCTTCACATTGCATGGCTCAAGTGAAGGAGGTAAATGACAGTTTCAGAAGTGCTAGTTACTTTCAAGGGTATTGCTACTCTTGTCAATAGTTTGGGCACAAGGCAATTTATTGCAAGGCAAATAATAGGAACAGGTTTGGTCAGAACAGGTTTGGCCAGAACAGGTTTGGTCAGAATAGGTTTGGTTAGAACAGGTTTGGCCAGAACAGGTTTGGTCAGAACAGGTTTGGTCAGAATTGGTGGATTCAAAGATCAGGTTTACCTTAGAGAAACAACATCATCAAGTGTTTCAAGTGCAACAATGAAGGTCACATAATCAGAGAGTGTAGAGCTGAAATTCCATAATACAGGAACAGGAACAGTGGCATGATCAGGTCCAAGGATCAAGGAATGGACAAGAACAGGGATGAGAATAAGAACAAGAATAGTGATAGGAACAGGAAAATATGGACAAAGAGTTCAAGAGAATTCTTGTCAAGGAAGTTATAGACGCTGATGATGATCGGTGCCTAATGGGAGTTTTACTCCCACCCAAGAATTAATCACCTCATCAGGAGGTGGGGGAGGGACTAAGCTAAGAGGCTCATTCTTAGTCCCGAGCCCCAAAGGTGACCCTTTGCCATTGATGACAAATGGGGAGATATTTGAGTAAGGGGGAGAGCCTCAAGATAGGGGGAGCTATTTATGTTGAGTTTATGTGTTGTTGAGAAGCATGGTTTGCCATCAATGACAAAGGGGGAGATTGTTGGCAATTTTGGGTTTGAGATCCTAGCTTCTTGTCTATGAGTTGTCATTGATGTCAAAAGGAAATGACATTAATGTTAAGAGGATGTGTTGGCTTCAAAGGTGGAAGATTCCAAGAGAATATTTTTAAGAGAATCCAGAGAGATTCCATTGGCAAGGGTTTTTCATTAAAACCAAACCGGTTTTTATTAAAACCAAGTTGTATAGGGTTTTTATTAAAACCAATGGAGGTTCTCTTTATTATTTATTTACTTACTATTTAAAACCCTTCAAGGTTTTAATTAATTAATTAAGGGAGAAATTATTTTTAATTTATTAAAAATACTTAAAGGTTTTTAAACCTTTTTTTATTCTTAATTTATTAAAATTATTTAAGGGTTTTTAAACCCTTTTTGAAAAGACTTTTGATTAATTTCAAAATGGTCTTTATTTCCACCGACATCAAGGTGTCTTCGAAGAGACTATTTATTCTCCAACTCCTAAGGTTGGAAGGCTAATTAATTCAAAATTCCCCGAATGCAATTTGCGGTGTTTGTGCTCTATATTCGCTACGATCGAAGGAAGACTTAGAAGCACGTGCGGTTGAAAAGTCTTCGGGAGTTTTTTTTGAGGGTGAAGTGGAGGGAAGTTCACTTGTGAACTTCGTAGCCCGCATGGGATAGTGGCAGCGAAGGCTGTTGTTGGGCGCTACATTGGCAGAGGTCACCATTTCGAGTCTCGCAGGGGTGCTTTGCTAGAGTAACACATGTTTTTATTAAAACGTCTTTATACCGTGAAATTCATAGTTTCTTGGACAGCGATTTATAAATTTGAGAGTTGTGTTTGGTGACAGCTTGAAGGTTCAATTATCTTCTACTCCAATAAGGTATGGGCACATTCTTATTATGAGTATGATTGGTGCATGTTTTCTGAAATAAGGTTGGAGTGAAAAGGTATTCTACTAGGTATCCTTTGGCTAGGTGTAAATCCTATTTTCTGGTTTGTTGAAGACTACTTATGCATTGTTATCCTTAAGAAGAGTTTTTGGTGAATGCATAATTTTTGGTTTGATATAGTGGAAGCTTTGTGCACTAGGGTTTATATTTGTGAGTCTAGCTACTTGCATTGAGTTGGTGGAACCCTTGGTTGGCTATTTTGAGTTTGATGGTTGAGTTGCTTCCATAGAGGTTGTTTAATCAAGTTATTGCTTTACTTGATTCATGATATTGGGCTTACTCCATTGAGTTGAGTTGAGCAAGTTATTCTTTGCATTTGGTGATATTGTGTTGGTGGCTGTTTTGTTCAAATATCTTTGGAGGGAAAAGGATTTCTACTTGTTTCCTTTTCTTGTGATGATTGGTTGAATGCTTCAAGGTTGATGTTGAGTTGAATGGTGTTGGTTGACTAAACCTTGTTTGATGAGCATTGTTGTTGAAACCCTAATTGATGGTGAAAAGAACATGAGTATCATTGTTATGTGATTCTTTGCATAGTTGGCAATTGTTGGGGTTTCATGTTCTTGAAAGAAAACATTCTATCCTATCCATTTTAGATATTGAGTTGAGTTTTCGGATTTGAGATTGAGATTGAGCTGAGTTGATTTGAGTTGAGTTTTTAGATTGGGATTTGAGTATAGAATATATTGAGTCTCTAACAATTATCTTTATACTTCTATGAGTTTGAAAAATCACATTGGGTCTCTAACAATTCACTTTGTGATTTCCTACTAAGAAAGTTTTTCTTGGTGAGCTTGCTTGAGTTTTTGGACAGGTTCCAGTGGGGACTTGTGAGCAGTTTTTGGAAAGGTTCCGGTGGGGACTTGTGAGCAGTTTTTGGATAGGTTCCAGTGGGGACTTGTGAGCAGTTTTGGATAGGTTCCGGTGGGGACTTGTGAGCAATTTTGGATAGGTTTCGGTGGGGACTTATGAGCAGTTTTGGACAGATTCTGATGGGGACTTGTGAGCAGATTTGGATAGGTCCTAGCAAAGAACTTGTGAGCTGAGTTTGATAGTTCTATCAGATAACTTGAGGACAGAGGTGCAGTGGTTCTATGAGAAGAACCTGAGGACAGTTGGCAAGTCTTTGAGAAGGCTTGTATGCAGAGGATTGATTTGTTCAAGAGTTGGACAGATCTGACAGACAAAGGAAGACTTGTACTAGACCGACTGACTATGTTTGGTATAGGTTGTTGAGCTATTGTGGATGTGATCATAGAATGCAGAGGTCTCTTAGACTAAGCATTGAGGATAGGAGGTCTTTGGTGGAAAGGAGTTCCACGTGCTAACAAGAGGTAGAGGCAGTTGATCTTCTAAGGGATCATTTCCATAGCAGAGGGGAAGGTATCTCCTTTGAGTAGAGGCTCATAAATTCTGATTGAGGAAGGTATATCCTTTGAGCAAAGGCTCATAAATTATGATTGGGGGAAGGTATCTCCTTTGTGCCGAGGCTCATAAACATTGTAATTGGGAAGGATTACCAAAGAACTTTGAGATAAATTTTAGAGAAAAGTTTTGTGGACGTAGCCCAACCATTCTGGGTGAACCACGTTAAAATTGGTGTCACTTTGTGGATGGTATTGTGCATTGCTTTGATATTTCTTTGTGTATATTGCTTTACTATTTTGAAGTATAAAGGAAAAATTAAAAAGAGGTCTTATACTGTTCACCCCCCCTCTCAGTATAAGCTTGTGTTTTTCAATGTGCCTCACAGAAATTATATATTCTAGATGCCACAGAGGAAGGGAAATCTACTGAAGAGGAACCTGAACTCAAAGTAGAGGTATTATCCAACACACATGAAAGTGACGAAGAAAATGCACCAAATGTTTCCTTCAATGCCCTTGTCGGATTTTTTGCCCCTCAAATAATGCAAGTAAAAGGGTATTTTAAGAAAAAAAACCTTACCATGCTCCTCAATTCTGGTAGCACGCACAATTTATCGATCCAAAGGTGGCTAAAAAAGCAAATTATTTTATATACCCTTGCAATAACTTTGAAGTGATTATTGGAAACGATGGAAAAATTGCATGCAAAGGAAAATACAAAAATATAAAACTAACTATGGGGGTTTATAACATGAAAGGTGACATGTACGTCCTACCCCTAGGTGGGTGTGATATTGTACTAGGCATACAATGGTTACGAACCTTGGGTGTAGTCCAATGGGAATTTGATGAACTATGGATGAAATTCACAGCAAAGAACCAAACCTATATTATCCAAGGCCTAAAATCAGGACCTTCCCAAATCGTCAACTCACATAGAATGGAGAAAATTATCTGAGAAGGAAACAAAGGAATGGTCACCCAATTATTTTCAATTCAACCTAGTCACAAAGAAGACGAGACACCAGAGTTACAAAAGATTTTAGACCACCATAAGGTTGTATTCAATGAACCAAAAGGACTACCTCCACAACGAAGTCACGATCACACTATTCCACTATTTCTAGGGCATCAACCTCCTAATATTAGACATTATCATTATCCATACATCCAAAAGACCAAAATAGAGAAATTAGTACAAGATCTTCTTAAGGAAGGAGTCATTAGACCTAGAAAAAACCCTTACTCCTCTCCAATTATTTTAATTAGAAAAAAGGATGGCTCATGGTGTTTATGTGTCAATTTTTGAGCGCTTAATAAAATGACCATCAAAGATAAATTTCCTATTTCGGTCATAGACGAGCTATTAGATGAACTCCACATGGTAGCTTATTTTCCAAGTTAGACTTACGGTCAGGCTACCACCAAATACGAGTCAATGAAAAGGATATTCCTAAGACAACCTTTCACACTCACGAAGGGCACTACGAATTCTTGGTGATGCCATTTGGCCTGACCAACGCTCCTTCTACCTTTCAAATTATAATGAATAAGGTATTTCACCCTTTTCTTCATAAATTTATATTATTTTTCTTTGATGAAATTTTGATTTATAGCAAAACATGGGAATAAAATTTGGACCATGTTAGACAAGCATTCCAAATCTTGGAGGAAAATCAACTTTATGTAAAAAGATCAAAGTGTTCCTTTGGAAAACAAGAAATTGAATACTTAGGGCATATTGTCTCAAAGGAAGGAGTTATGGTAGATCCTTCCAAAATCGAGGAGGTGAAAAATTGGCCTATTCCAAAAACCTTAAAAGCTCTATGTGGGTTTCTTGGACTAACGGGATATTATAGAAAATTTGTCCAAAATTATAGTAAAATTGCTGCTCTAACAACATTACTTAAGAAAAATGCTTCCAAATGGTCGTCTAAAACGGATGAGGCCTTTATCACCTTGAAAAATACAAAGTGTACCACCCATGTTCTAGCCATGCCCAACTTTTCTAAATCCTTCATCATTGAAAGTGATGCTTCAGGAATAGGAATGGGAGCCGTACTCATGCAGGATGAAAGGCCTCTAGATTTTATAAGCAAAGCATTTTCTCCTAAGAATTCAGCTTTGTCTATGTATGAAAAAGAGATGTTGGTGATTTTCCATGCTATTCAACATTGGAGGCCTTACCTTATTGGCCAAAATTTCATTATACGTACTGACCATCATAGCTTGAAGTATTTTTTGGAACAAAGGACTAATACCCTAGAACAACAAAAATGGGTTACTAAACTTCTTGGCTATGATTATGAAATTACATATAAAAAGGGAAAGGACAACATGGCAACCGATGCACTTTCTAGAAAATTTGAAGATATGCCTCAAGTCCATGCTATTTCCTCCCTTATTCCTAAATGGGTAGATGAGGTGCATGAAGAATGGATAAATGATCCTACTATCCATGCCTTAATTCAACAACTTCAACATAATCCTAGTAGAAAACCTCCATACACTTGGAAGGACAATATATTAAGATACAAAGGAAGTATGGTCCTCACCCCCAATTCAACTTATCATGAAAAACTTCTTCATGAGTTACATACCTCACCCACTTCAGGCCACTCAGGGTTCTTAAAAACCTATAAAAGAGCCACTACCTCCTTCTATTGGGTAGGAATGAAAAATTACATCAAAAACTTTGTAAAAGAATGTGAAGTTTGCCAAAGACAAAATGGGGAGACCCTTGCTATTCCAGGATTACTTCAACCTCTTCCTATACCCACCAAAACATGGGCAGATATTTCTATGGACTTTATTGAAGGATTACCAAAATTAGGAGGAAAAACAACCATTTTCGTAGTCATTGATCGTTTATCTAAATATGCCCATTTTTGTTTCGTGGCTCATCCTTATACCGCTAGCACTATAGCCCACCTCTTCCTAGATAACATCTTTAAATTACATGGTATGCCCTCCATAATTGTTAGTGACCGTGACCCAAATTTCACTAGAACATTTTGGAAGGAATTGTTCAAATTACAAGGTACTCAACTTCGTATGAGCTCCGCTTATCATCCTCAAACCGATGGCCAAACAAAAGTTGTAAATAAATGCTTGGAAATATACCTTCGATGTTTTGTTTCTACTCAACCACTCCATTGGGTAAAGTGGCTTTCAGTAGCGGAATGGTGGTATAACACTTCATACCATACGTCCATCAAAATGACTCCTTATGAAGCACTATATGGTCAAACACCACCATCCCTCACTTCCTATATTCCAGGGACTACAAAAGTCCATGCGGTGGAAATGAACTTGCTAATAAAGATGACATACTACGGATCCTAAAAGAGAACCTAAATATCGCCCAACATCGCATGAAGAAGCAAGCCGATCAACATAGAAGCGAACGTAGTTTCCATGAGGGTGATATGGTTTTCTTATGTCTCCAACCTTACCATCAATACTCTCTTAAACAAGAAGGTTCTTAGAAGTTAGCTCCCAAATTTTACGGGCCATATAAAGTTCTCCAACGTATTGGGACCGTTGCTTATAAACTAGAGCTTCCTACCTCTTCCAAAATTCACCCCGTATTTCATGTATCTTGCCTTAAGCTCATAGTTGGAGCCCATATCATGACACAAACCACTCTCCCTAAATTCTTCGATGATGAAGTACTTTTAGTCGAGCCAGGAGCTATCTTGGATCGCCGCTCTCGTCACCTTCATACTCATGATATCACAGAAGTTTTAATACATTCGAAAGGTCTACCTTTAGAAGACGCAATGTGCAAAAATTTTGAAGATATCCAACAGTAATTTCCAAATTTCTAGCTTTGAGGACAAAGCTCCTTTAAGGGGGGTGGCATGTTAGGACCCTCCTAACATGTCCTAATACTTATATTATTTATTAATTATATTCTAGGGTCACAACCCTTCACTCTTACAACTATTATACTAGGTATTTAAATGCAATCCAAATATGATAATAAGGCATCATTGAACAAATATATAAATTAAGTCTATTGTGGGTTTTCTAACTTACAATCAAAAAGTGATTCAATATAAAAATGATCCTACTTCCCATACCATTTAGTTTCATACCACATGTTCCATTGTGGGCCAGTAATAGCCCATTTGTAAAATACATTTGGTGATGGCCATGCCACTAAAATGGCTGCCATAGGTACCATCATGGGTCTCTTGAGTAATGCATTGGGATTCAAATGGCTTAAGGCAGTGCAATAGTATGCCATCATCACTTCGATTGTAAAGGATATGACCTAGCAATGTGTAGCAAATAGCATGCATTTTAAAATATCGTTTGTGAGTATGACTTAAATCAGGTGGTAGGATACTGAGCTTGATGTAATCCTTAACTTGGGAAAACCATGGATCATGTGTAGCTTCGATGGTATTGATGTCATCGCCACAAGGATTCGGCTTGTTGGAAATGGCAAACTGGAAAAGGGTGTGAATGAGAATGTGAGTGGTGTCGAAAAGTGGGTTTTGCAGAATGAATGAGCCTAGGGAGGCCATGGTATCAGTAAAAAATTTTGTGGAGCGTGGGATAGTGGTGATGTCATACCACTCAAATTGGGCCAATAAATTTTCAGCTACCTATTTGTATTGTTGTAATACTAGGAAACTACATTGCCATTCTCCCTTAATTTGATTTACAATAAGGAGGGAGTCTCCAAATATGTCCAGGTGGTGAATGTGCATGGAGAGCACTTGATTTAGGCCAAGGATAAGAGCCTCATACTCAGCATTGTTGTTGGTGCATGGAAAGCCTAACTTGAAATAAAAGGGGAGGGTCTCCCCTTGTGGTGTGAAAAAAGACTATTTTTGCACCACTAGCGTGTGTCCATCGGGAGCCATCAAAGAAAATAGTTATTTTGGTAGTTGATTCAGGCTCTATAGGTTCTTTGGCTTCACTGATGTAAAATACTGAATCGTATGGAAGTTGGATAAGTAATGGCAGATTACTTGGTAATGGAGCCTCAACCAATTGATCAAAAATGACTTGGCCTTTGATGGATTTTTGGTTGATGAATTTGAGATCGAATTCTATGAGGAGCATGATCCATTTGGTCGTGCGACTATTGTGGTAGCTTCTACCCATCATGTAGCGAAGTGGATTATCACGGGCAACTACATAGGTAGTATGATTGATCATGTAATTTTGTAGCTTTTGGGTGGTAAAGACAATGGCAAGGTAAAGTTTTTCCATGTAAGCATACCACATTGTAATCAATTAATGTGTGGCTAATATAGTATACATCTTACTCTTGGTCTCGTTCATTCTTTTAAGCAATAAGTGTGTCCAATGCGACATCGGTAGTAGAAATGTACAGGTGGAATGGACATTCGAGATGGGGTAGAATGAGGATAGGTGGAGATGTGAGGTAGGATTTGATGTCATTAAAGGTGGCTTGGTATTTACTATCCCATTTAAATGGGACCCACTTTTATAAAATATGATTAAATGGCTGACATTTTTCTGAAAGTTGGACGATAAATCACCGTATGGATTGGATTCTTCCTTGTAAGATGTGAAGCTACTTGAGGTCTGTGGGGGGAGGCATGTCAAGAATAGCTTGGAATTTGGTGGGATCTACTTCGATGCCTTTCTAGGAAATGATGAATCCCAATATTTTTCTAGTGGTGACACCAAAGACACAATTCTTCAGGTTCAATCAGACATTGTGTTCTACGAGGCGATAAAATATTTTTCGTAGATCTTCTAGATGTTGACCACAGGTTTTGGATTTAACAATGAGATTGTCGATTTAGTCTTCTACAATTTTGTGCATAAGATCATGAAAAATATAATTCATGGCACGTTGATAGGTTTCCATAGCGTTCTTGAGGCCAAAATGCATGACTTTATAATAAAAGGTCCCCCAGGGGGTGGTGAAGGAGGTCTTGTATTGGTATTTTGGATTGACACAAATTTGATTGTAACTTGAAAAACAATCCATGAGTGATAGTATTTCGTGTCTAGCTGTAGCATTGACCAAAGTGTCAATATTAGGGAGTGGAAAATTGTCCTTGGGACAAGATTTGTTAAGATCTCTAAAATTAGTGCAAATGCAGATACCCCCTTGGGTTTTCTGACAGGAACCATGTTTGAAATTCATTCAGGGTAATCGATAGGTATAATTAAATCAACATCAAGGAGTTTCTGTAACTCCTTAACCATAAGCATGACTATGGGGTGCATGTAGCACAAATTTTGTCTCATGGGTTTGGCTTTGTCATCTAGGATAAGGTTGTGAACAACCAACAAGGGTTCAAGGCCAGGTATATCTTTGTAGGACCAAGCAAAAACCTTAATGTAGAATATAAGAAAATTGGTATAAAGGACACACTCTTCTTCAATGAAGTTGATAGTTAGGTAGATAATGTGAGGATTGTATAGATCATTGCCAATGTTAACTTCAATAGTATCCTCAACAAGCATGTGAGAACCATCATGAAGTTGTGCTGGTGTGGGGATGAGATGTAGGTCATCAATGGAATCAGGGGTCTAGAAATCATCATCGAGATAAATATTTGCATGATGAATCCAAGGGACGTGGGGTGGTATGGTAGGTAATGGTGCGCTAGTGGACCGGATCATGTGGGGTGTGGGAAGGAAATTAGCGGAGTATGGGGTGGAGGAGATATCATCAAAATCAATGAAATAGTCGATAGGATATGGTGTGTAGTCAAGTTGATTCGAGTAGCAAAGGGGTGTATAGGTCAAATGAAATCATGTTGACCGATGCACTATAAATGAAGGAGGTGGGTGAGGGAGGTTCTGAAGAATTAAAAGAGGATAGGAAGAAATTAGGAACCGGATGGTGGTGACTAGGATTCAATACCATGGGTGGCAAAGGTGAACGAGAAATTTGGTATTGAGACGGAATGGTTTCATGAACATGTAAAAATAGAAGAGCAAGAAGAGAGGAGGGTGATGGAGAGGGAGGTGAGGATGGATCGACAGGCAGGGTTGGATCAGTAGGTAAGGGTAAATCAGTAAGCAGGGGTGAATCAATAGACATGGGTGAATCGATAGGCAGGGGTGAAGCGGTAGACATGGGTGAATTGGTAGGTACAGATGGATCAATGATGAGATAGTGAAATGGTAGACAAGGGTGTCAATTTCTTGTGGTGAAAGGGGCTCATTGGGTGGAGATGGCAGAAAGAATATAGATGGTATATCAACTATGGAATTAGGAGAAGATCTATCAAGTGGCATAGTAGGTTCAAATTCCTCGTCAAGCAGAAGATCAGGAAGATTAAGATCTATATGTTGAAATTCATGTTCAAGATTGTGAATAGTGGCTGGATTGTTACTGAGTTAAGATCGATCGGTGGGAAGAGAAGTGGGAGGACTGGTATAGGAACGACATCCTTGTTCATATCTCCCTAGGCCATACCCATGATAGTTATACCGACGTAGATATTTCCAGGCAAAAATAGGATTAGACATGTGATTAATATTGCCATAAAATATAGTTTGTGGTATCAGAGGTGCTAGCGGCAGCACTGATGATTCAAGGCCTCCATAAACAAAGTTCATGGAATTATTAGGAGGACCAAGATGAACTACTACCCCAATAGTCAAGTGCACATGATGAGGTCAGTCGAAATCATGGGTGGTTTGAAATATGGATGGAGAAACTCAAGATTTGGTAATTTTATACTCACCAGGATTGGGCATGGTCATGTGGATAGAAAAATTGGGAGTATCAAGACACTCAAGTGGAGGAGAGGACCCCCGTGTGGTAGTGGAAATTGTGCATCAAGTGGAGGTGGAGTGCTTGGTAGTGCATGTGCATCAGTATAGACAGATTGGGCTAATTGTGCATCAAATCGAGTAGCATGTTGTGCCCACTCATAACATTCGATTGGAGATATGTCAATGGTATGATTAGCATGGGGAAATTGGATTGGATGAATGGGGTACCATGCGTGCTCATGCTGATCATGACATAAAGCGATGAGTAGATGGAGTTGGCATAGGAGGGATAGGTGTAGGGGGTGGTTGTGATGGTTGCAGATAGGTTTTATCTAGTGTGCAACATGGAATGAGGGTGAATTGTGTAGATGATAAGGATGGACCAGGTGGAAGGCTGATGATATTACAAAATTTGAAGGGATAACCATCGATAGGGATGTAGTGAAATAATCCATTATAAACATATTTGTTACAATGATGAAGAGTGGAGGGGATGCATTGCATGTCCTGAATCCAAGGTCATCCTAAAAGGATGTTATACTACATCTCACCTTCGATAACATGGAAGAGAGTGGAAATGGTTTTGGCACCAGCCTTGATGGGTAAGACAATAGTACCAATGGTAGGATGCATAGAGTCATAAAAGAATAGGATATCTATGGATGGGGTGGCAAGATGAGAATGAGGAAGGAAAATGTGGTTCAAGGCAACGGTTGGAATAATGCTGATGGATGACTCGGTATAAATGAGAAAATTTTTATAGGTAACGACATTGATGGAGGCTTGAATGTGTAATGGGGGATCCGATCCCTCACCTAAAACCTTTGTAATTTCATGTCATGGAAGTTGATAGAAGGTTGGAGGTATATTTGAATATTGCCAATGAATTTGACAAAGGCATATGCATTAGTAGTCTCAAGATCAAGAAAGTGGAGGATAGAATCAAGGGCTTGGGATTGTTGTAGGAGGTCATAAATGGATAACCTTGCAGGGATAGTATAGATATGATGAGAAATACTAAAATGTATGGTGATGAAATTCCATGGGATAGGTGGAGAAATGTGTGGGGTGATGATGGTGTTTGTAGCAGGTGGATTTTAGAAAGTGGAGATTTTTTGGGTGGTCACAGGGGGTGGATAGCGTTGATTGCGAGTGGTGATGTTGATCATACCCACAAACCCCTACTGAGAAGGTCCTTGATTGACATGATTGACTTGGTGTGGATCAGTTTGAGGTGGATTACCCCCATGCTTAGGTAAGGTATTTTGATATATCCCTAAGTTTTGATTTTATGGTGCAAGGGGGTTTGAGACATGAATAGTACCTCGATCGATAAGGTCTTGTACGACATGGTGAAAGATGCAGTATGAATCAATGGTGTGGCCATGTTTTCGATGATAATAATATAAGGCTTGTGGATTTTAGTCCCATGGGAGAGGATTATTTGGATCGAGAGGTTGGACATTTGGCAAGTGGATGAGGCCCCCCTTAGTTAATCGATGAAATAGAGTTGGCATGGGCTTAGATAAAGGTGTCCAATTATGTGGAGGGTGCAGGGGACATGGATTATGACCTTGGTATGGATTATACTATGGTGGGGGATTATGTTATTGTGGAGTGGGAAGAAATGGAGGATTAGCTTGGAATTGATTTTGAGGAGATCATGGGGGAGTGGGTTGTGGAGCTTGCACAGATGCCACTTGCACTGGCGAATATGGAGAATTGAGAATAACTTGATTGGTTTGCGATGATTGTGTGGTAGGTGGTACATATGGAGGGTGATTTTAATGGTATTTGGTGGGGTGGGATGGTTTCTAACGCAACTTGATTTTTCCCGTATGGACCTTGATGTCCTCAATAACTTTGGATTAGGAAATGGCTTCCTCAAATGTTCAACTTTGATGTATCTACAATATTTGGGAGATTTATTTATAACAACTCTTGATGAAGAGTTTGATGAGATTTTAAGGTGGAAGAGGGAAGGTGATATCATGAAGGACCACTCTCCAATGGGTGACAAAATCTGTAATAGGCTCATCATCCCACTGATGTAAAGCATACACATAAAACAAGGTAAGCTTTGTCTTGATGTTGATGGTAAAATATTCAAGAAAAATATTGGCCAAATGCTCAAATGCATACAAGATATGGCGAGGTAAATGGTTGTACCAATATAATGTTTGACCTTCAAGTGACATGGCAAAGGTACGAAGCATAAGGAGATCACTTCCATGCAATTGGTAACAAGAAAAACGGTAATTGTTTAGGTGCTCTCTAGGATCCTCCTTACTTTTAAATTTGTCAAATTTAGGAATCTCAAATATGTAAGGATAAGGATGGACAAGAAAAAATGGGTGGATTGGTTCATTGCACAACTCATCATATGTGGGTTTTTGAGGCCCATAACCAGTTGTACATAGATCGAAAGCATGCAACTACTTCTACATAGCCTGAAACTCGGTAGAGATCATGGTAGTGGTTTGAGGAGGGTAGGAAATGGAGGAGGCGATGCGGATGTAGGAGGTGGTTGTGATGAGGCATACACATAATCCAAATGTGGTGGATATTGCATCTATTGTTCCTCCCACTACTAATAGTAAGCATCCTGCTATGGAGTAGGTGTTGAAATTAAGTGGTACTGTGGGATATGAACCTAAGTTGGATGAGATGAAATGTATAATTCCTAGGACATAGATGATATTTTTTGTGATGGATCATATTATCCATGGGGAGATGGTCCAAGAATCAGGATCTATTGCTGCTGCTATGCATCATAGTAATCAGGAGGTGACTGGTCAGGTATGGGCATCTACTATTGCTACTATGTATACTGAAAGGTAGGTTTCACTAGAATAATAGTAGTGGATGACCATGTGGGTGGTGTGGTGAAAAATGCTAGAGGTTTGGAATAAGGGTGTGGAAGAGAAGTGGATGTGTGAAATAAAAATTGTTGGAAACTAGCGGGTGGTACGGATGAGAACTACGATGGAGCTTATGGGGTAGCAAACAAAGAATTAGGTTGGATGGAATAGCAAGGGGGAATGCCTTGATAGGCAGGTTTTAATGGAGGTGGTTGATATAAAGGAGGAGGAGGTAGCCAAAATGTATTGGAAGGCACTGATGGAGGACCATAGGTGGAGAATAGGGGATAAATGGTAGGTGGAAATGTGGTGAACTACAAAGTGGGTGGTGGTGGATGCGACGTGAAGGATGTAGGTGGCAAAAAAACTTGGATGGTGGGGTTTGTGAGACCTGGTAAAGTGGTGCAATAACCTTGAGATGGGTGTGAATAATATGTTGGTGGACTAGAGGATGGAGTCTAAGATGAAGGTGGGTGGCTTGATGAGACATACTGATATATCGATATCTATGACAAAGATGGTGTGGAGGAAGACAGATCAAAAATCATACTGACTATCTGGATAGTGGTAACAACATCTATGATGATTTTGAAAATGACAAAATCGTCATACAAAATGGATGAGAAGAGTGATCGATAAAAGGATGAGTGGAGGATGGTGAAGGAGGGGGAGTGAGCTCCTTTGCCACCATAACTAGTATGGGGCGACCTGGAAATGTGTAGATGACATGTTGGTAGAAAGTAGATGGAGGATTGGATGAAGAGAGATCCTCTAAGGGAGGGGGCCCTTAAATATTCTAATATAGGAGGTAAGATGGTATAGAATATTCTATGTGGGATGTAGGACTAGCCCAAAGGGTAGAAGGCCATGTTAATAAATTAGATGCAACTCAAGATGAAATATGATCAGACTCAGAAGGTGGATTTATGGTCTAAGAATAAGAGGCCCCTATGATAATTATAATCCATTGGGTAGCCTGGGTAGCCTTGGTAGCACGATGAAGTGCTTCACATGGATGACTACATGTAAATAGCATGGTAAAATGTGTAACGAGTGGAATAATAGTAAACAGGTGTGAAATATGAACTTACAAGTTTTTTGTGACTGATCGGAATACTCTCTAGTGAAAGAAACATAGATTCATAGACTAGGGGTGTGGACCAATTTGGTTAACACTCTAGGGGTACGGACCACCAAAAATGAGAAATAAAAGGCCAAAATGTGCAGTATGGGTCTCTGTGTGTTGTATGTGCAATTCAGAACCTAAAAAATAGATTTGCACTCTTAGGGTGTGGACCAAAAAGGTTCACACTCTAGGGGTGTGACCCAACCAAAAGTAAAATAGAGGGTGAAATTTATGTTGTATGTACCATCTCTGTGTTGTATATACCTGTGTGAATCAGTATGGTAGCCTAAATTCTAGATTTTTGCACAAAATCATGCGAAATAAGCTTGAGTGTAGGACGATCACGTTGGGTGGCATAAAATACCTAAAAATAAACTATGCAATGAAAATTATGGTAATGAAACTATGGAACAATCTGTAAGTGATTTATAGCACGTTTGATGTGCAGTTGTAACCACTTTTCCTGAGACTCAACAAAAAACAAAAGTTCTTTCTTTTTGGTCTTTTTGTGTGTTTTTATAATAGAATATATGGCCTAGTAGTAAAATCCAGGTATTGGGTGATCTTATACTATGAATCAGGTATGTCATAACATAGAACCCTTTGAAATGCCCCAATAGCACATAAAATAGAACTATGTTTCCAACGGGAAAGTGGCAACCTAGATGTACATGGTAAAGTAAAATGATATCCAAAGTGGGAGACTCAAAATGCTCTAATGAGTCAAATAAACTCTCACGAAGAGAGTTCACGTTGTCAATGTGGTGCTACCGACATACCCATACTTTCTCTTAACCCTCATGTTTAAGGCATCCACAATAACAACAGCTGTGCCCACTAATTATTTTGAAAAACCTTGTGGTAAAGGGGCTTTATAAAACTACCCACTCTAAAGTTACCTTCCAGTGATCAATTCTAGATAACCAACACTCAAAGCAGGAAGGATTGGCTGGGTAGTAAATCTGGAACGATCCACCTAGGGGGAAAATATGGTGACTAATACGGAGGTGAGCTAGTGGAGTGTAATCCCAGACACCATTGAACTTTGGTGTTCAATTGGTGATGAAATCCAATTTGGGCTGGAGATGAAACCCAACGCCTTACATAATTTAAATGGAACGTGAGTGTGTGGTTTTTGTTTGCGCGATACTATTTTTAAGTGTGTTTTCAAAATAAACTATGCTATTATGCCTTTTCAGAGAAAATCTATTTACTTGGTTGGGGTGCAAAAACAAATTTAATCTATGGGTTTTCAAAAGGGAAATCTAACTATGTAGTTTTCTCAAAAATAAAGTTGCTCTATTTATTTTCAAAAGATAAATCTAGTTAATTGCTTTTGAAGGAAATGACCCAAAATAAATGATTGGAATGTGAAGCTATACTAAAAAGAGACTAAAAATTCTATCTAAAACAAACAAGAATGTGCGATGCTTATGGAAATTGTAGCTCAACATGTTAGATTAGCTTTTGAACAAAGAAAATTTGAAGGATTTCACACAAAACTTGCGTCTAAAAATCTCTTGACCTATTTCTCTATTAAGGGTTCTAAAATTGGGTTGACCATTCCTTGTATCTGTCTGAAAGGCTTGGAGTTGGGTTTTAATGGAATCATATGAGTTATCACATTTTGATCATAGGTTTTCAAATCCTTATAGCTCCATGCTATGCAATCAATACATTACTTTAATGCATGAGTGGTAGACTCCCTTTATTGTCTTGTACATGCCTTAGCGATAAATACCTCTCGTGGATCTTTTGCACTCCCTAAGTTGATTAAATCACATGATTCTTTAGGGGTTGGGACCTTTATACATCTTTTTTCTTGATATCCAATATCAAATATATTTTCTAAATAAGCCATACCATTTGGCATCTCATTCCACACTCCGGTTGCTTCCTTTTTCAAATTTATTTCTTCTTGCCCCCTCTCATCTTCATCAATGACCTGATTTTCAAATATACTAGAATTAGTGACAAAATTGAAAATGTGTCTGTCACTATCAAATACTTGGAAATTAATAACATTATCTGGTATTGATGGGCATGGCACTAGTTCAATTGAAAACTTCTTGCATTTCTTATGGTCCATAGGTTTGAGCATGCTTGTGGCCACAACTAAAGAATATACCATTCGATTGGTTTTCCTAGAAATAAGGGAGATATTAAAAGCATCAAACTCATATATTAACTCCCTGACTCTAGTTTTTTACAAGATTAATATTTTCTCGTGACAAGTATATTGCCCTTTAACTTGTTTAACCACCAACTCTGAATCTCCCAATACTTTGAGACATTTGAATTTCTTCCTTAGGGCTGATTGAAGTCCAAAAATAAGTGCTTCATACTCTGCCACATTGTTTGTGGCTGGGAACTGTAATCTATAGGTAGCAAGTATAGGCTTGTTACCTAGACATGTAATTTCAATTCCTTCTCTAGCACCTTGTTTTAACTTAGATCCATCAAATATTAGAGTCCAAACTAGATTATCCTCTTCCTAAGTGTTAAAAGAAAAATTCTCATTATGAGGTTCTTTGGTAGCTTTTTCTATGTCCAAGCTATAAGCCCCTAACTCAGTTTTGACATATTGTATTTCGTTGGGTTTTTTGTATTTAGTTATCATCTCCTTGAGTCTAGGTTCACTATCCACCCAAATATGATTTGCTACTCCTCTCCAAGGCAACCGCATATGGGAAGAATCTGTTACAATATACCCATTCTAATTATTACTCCAATATCTTCCCAAAACCATTCCATACTTGGTAGGAATATTAAGCACCAATATATCGATGTGATGTTGAACCTTAGGTTCTGATTTAATCTGAATAAGGACATCATTTAGACTTCCAACCATGTCCATAACAGATCTATCCAATTGTACCACCTTACTCTTAGAAGGGATGGGTGTGAGTCCTAACTTTTAAAAAATTTCCAGGGACATGATGTTGGTCGAAGCACATAAATCTATCAAACAATTGTGTAAATTTTTACCTGCAATTCTAATGGTTATGATAAAGGGAGTTACTTCTCACTTTTCCCTTTTCAAAACCAATTAAGACTCGACAACCTTGGCTTCATGGACTTGACTAGGTGGGTTTTTTGGCGAACCTATCTCTTGAACTAAAATTTTGGCTACTTCGAACAACGATATATTAGCCTTGTTTTTCTTCATGTCTTCTTCTAAGTCATAAGTGAGATTTTCTAAATTTGGCATATTTTTTATCGACTTGGAAACCTCTACAATCGATGGAGGATGTGGATTAACATCACCTTTTGTATCAGGATGCAATAATGGGTTTTTTGGAGGAGTAGAGGAAGTTTTGGGATCCTTAGAGCTTCTTGTATAATATCAATGATTTTCTTTCCCAAAATGTCTAGTGGCTTGGACTTCCAAAGTATCTTCATATTCTTCTCCTAATACCTCAACATCCTCCTCTTCCTCGCTTTCTTGAATGTGGACAACTTCAGTTAACAAAGTCTCTTACTTCCCTTGGCAACAATGGGGAAGTTCATCATCATAGGGTTCTAACTCACCGTAATATTATGACACATCTGCCTAATTGGCTACTGGGTTGGGTACATGCCCATTATTGGGATGAGTGTTGTATGGCCCATTTCATCTATGGTTTTGAGGTTGGTTATTTTTGAGGGATTATACCAGAATTTTATTCATGTTTCCCACGTTGATTGTAAGCTTGGCCATTTTGTCTTCCAACTTATACATCCTGGCTTTAGACCCTTGTCATTGGGGTGTTGTGATTCCAGGTCCAAATGCCTTTCCTATATTATCCACTTCTAGAATAGGCACCATGGCTTGACTCTAAGTATTTTGGTTCCACCTAGGGCTCACACTTTGAAGTGGTGTGATCGAAGGATAAGTTTTTGGGCTTTGGGTATTAATTGCACTGAATCTAGGCATGGTCAACTGATTGTTAAGCATGATGAACCCTGGCATGGTCATATGATTGTTTGGCAACATGGTTGGTGGTGGAATGGATGTGTTAGGCAAAGCAAGAAATGGTGAATACGCTTGCATAAATGGACTCGATTGTTGGAAATTGTTCATTTTTGGGACCTGTGATGCCATTACCAGATTCATCATGGCAAATTGGTTGTATGGACCATACTGTCCCATCCCAAGCTATCGAGATAACCCCCCTCCTAGTGAGTTTATGTGTTGCTCAAGGGTCATGGTTTCGGCATAAGCTAAGGCAAGGGTTGTGACCTGAGTGTTTCTTCAGGTAAACAAGGACGTTACCAGATATAAAGCTCCATAATATAATTGAAGGGCTACACTGACATCTATCATAAAGTGGTGAGTTACATTCATGTATAGCTTTTGGAACCTAGCATTGAATGTCCTAATAGGATCTTTGGGTAACATTTTACAGGACATAAATAGATTATAGATGATGGAAGGATATAGCAACAATCAAAATTGGATAATGAATGGGGCTTCCAATTGGTCCCACGAAGTAATGGACCCTACGGGTAAGTTTCTATACCACTCATTAGCCACATGGTCCAAACTGTTAGGAAACACTCGACACACAACATCTTCAATAGTGACCCCATGTCTAAATATGTAGTCCTTGTAAATTTGGACATGCTCTTCAGTAGTAATGGGACCATCATGTATGAACTTGGGCAGTGATTAATATGCCTAGGCAAGTCATGGACATCCTCAGGTATATTCAAGTGAGAGCTTTGCACACTGCACCAAAGAGTGGGTTGTTGTTGTTGTTGGGCCATGTTATGCAACGACAACGACCCTACGAGAATAGTAGAAACTATTGAAGTGATGGGGAAAAATACACTTGGTGTGGTTGTCACAATGGAAACAATGGGTGGAGACCCACTAGGTGTACTTGAACCTAAAGGTGACTCTAGATCAAGTATGCTAGGTGGGATTTTGATCCCTTGAGTTTTTTTTTTGGTTTCCTGTAATTAGGAGTAAGACTTTGAAAGATAGTTTCCCCCATAGTTTTAGATCTAGTAGCAATATGCTCAAATGGGTCCAGCTTGGGAAACTTAAAAATCCTAACAAGGCTTCTCACAAACAACTCAAAATAAACCAAAATAATTTTGTACCTACAAGCATAATAATGTGGAAACAAAATTGACCACATTAACCGTTAGTAAGATCTAAATCTCAAAGCAATAAAGAAGGCCCTCCTTCTAGCGCCAAAATGTTGAGTGAATATTTTGCCCTATTGCAAAATGATCACCACAAATACAGTATTGAATGGAAAACTCTGTTTTGAAAAGAAATTTAAATGAGACTTATTCATTTCTCCAAGGTTCTGGTAAGCAAACATTCATATAAAATAAAACATTTATACCAGAATAACTCAAAAATTGCAAGTGGTAGTTAACAAGGGGTCTTTACGGTTCCTTTCAAACATTGCTTAGTAATCATAACCTTCAAAACTTCCAAGATGCAAAATATTGATTCCTTTTAGTTCTCTTGATATTAAAATAGTCTACCCTAAACCCCAATTAGTAGACTCTTTTAGCTTCCAATTAGAAAGGTTCCAAATGCAAAAGTGCATGGAATAGTCCACTTCATTTTAGAATTCATGTCCTTAATGTGTGGTTAATTTTGAAGTTAGTAGATTTATTTTATCTTCATTGTAAATGTTCCACTATCTCTATGTCAGAATTTTGTGTTAGTAGAAATTAGCAAATTAGCATGTTAGTGCTCATTTGCTTTATCTGTCTTAGTGTAAATTTGGCGTTAGTAACCCTCATAAACCAGTATTTTATTTGAATATTAAATGGATGTATTTGGAGGTGCAAAAATTTTGGATAAGGACCAGAATAGAAGCAAATGAACCAGAAATAAAACAAGAAATTCTAGAAAATGGACTAGAATGAAAATGAAAATTGAACACAAATAGAAATTATGGAAAGACCAAAATGGAAATACTTAAACTAAAATTCTAGAATGGACCAGAATGAAAAAGAAATAAAAACTTAAATTTTGGAAGGACCAGAATGTAAAATAAATAACAAAAATTCTGGAAGGACCAGAATTAAATGGAAAACAGATTAAAAATGTTGAAAGTAAACAATAAAAAGAAATTATCTACAAGGTTAGTTGGGAAAAAAAAAATGACATCAAATTTGGTTAGAAATCCCCTCCCTACAAAATCGTAAGTCATGAGATGAATCTAAAACAACTTGACCTAATGGACATACAACATAAGCACAATCAAATTAGACCAAGTACGAGACTCCAAGGATGAAACAAACTTGCATTATTTCTAGCATTCACCTATTGTAACCCATTTCATGGCATAAAAAAATAGATACAAGCATAAAATAATGCAGAACATAATATACAATAACAAAATAGTTTTAGACGTGATCTCCCTTTGATCTTGCACACAAAGGTTGCTCTTGCCAAAATGAAAGTCTTATATTTTGAAAAAAATATCTTTGGTTACACCGTTTTCCAACCACCTTTATTAATGGCCTCATTGTGCTTTTAAAACCTTCCTCTAATGGTTCGTTTCATGTCCCTTATGAGGTGTACCATGGTGAGGTGTCCACCAAAGAGGTGTCCCCTAAGGTGTCTTGGGTCATGAGTGAAGTTGGGTGAGAGAATCCCTCACCCATCCAAAAGTAATGATGATTAGGGATAAATATCAATTTGCAATTAATATTCACCTTTATGGAAATATCTTAGCATTAAACAATCATTTTTATGTGCAAAAGTCTCCATCTTGCATTAATGACCCAGGGGCATGTGGGGTGGAGAAATATCTGGGTGGAAAGGTGGCAGGGCTAGGATAGGCTAGGCTAGGTGAGGTGGAAGACTATGTTAGTCAAAGTAGACTAGGTGAGGTGGAGGCTTTTAATTAAATCAATATTAGATCTAATTAAGTATGAAATTAGCCATAAAGCACAATTTGACCAAAATATTGACTTTTTGACCATAAAGTGGTTTTTGACCATGGTGAAGGTTTCAACCTTAGTTGAGTTGGCATGAGATCACATGAGGGCCTAGGGTTAAGTGTAGGAAAGGACTTAGCTAGCCCAAAGAGTCTAATGATGATGAATAGTGGTTTTAGCCAATTTATGCAATTTTTAAAGTTTTTGTAAATTTATTGACCACGAAGATGGGGAGAGGGACAATGTGTAACTTTTCGGTGTCTACAATACAAGCCCAAGGACTTTGTTGTATTACTATCTATAAAGTTATTTGTTTTGAATCAGTCAACACATTGACATGTTTAATAAATCCTTGTACCTTGATAGTATGGTGAGTTTTAAACCCCATAAGAGAGTGAGCAAAGATATTCATATTTTGCCTCATCTGTGGTTGCTTCTACTATACTAAATATTCATCTTCATATATTGTTGTGTCTTCACCTTCCACTTAAAAGTTATGATGTTCTTCATTGGATTGAACTTGGGGATAGTGTGAACAATATTTTAAATAAAATAATCTCTATGAATGCTCACTATTGTAACAAGGATGGCAAGAGTTGAAATCATGTGTGTATTGGGAACTAGAATATTGAAGTTTTTGTTCTATCACTAAAGTTATTAGAGTGTAGGGATCAAAAATATCAACTTCTGATTGAATTTTATCCTTAGGACCAAGGCAAAGGGTTAAGACCACCACCACTAGATTCAATTTGTGGTTTTAGGTGAGAATACTGGTGAACTCAAAGAAATACCCCTCCACTATTCTTGTTTTCTTTGTTTTCATATGATGGAACACAAAATATGTGGAAGATTCTTTGTTGAATTTCCAAAGAAATATTCTTTGAAGTTATGCTACAAAAAAAACCCCTATGTTTATAAAACTACTATAAAAACCATTGACGAGATTGGGTTCCTAACTTATAACTTGCTAATGCAATATGACCTACTTTAGGAACATGGTACAAGTAGATAAGGCTACTCATCTTGGTCAACCATCCTTATGTATGAACACCTTCAAAGTTGGTCATGTTGATTAGAGGAATATGAACTTCATGAGGCCAACCAAAGAAATTAGAAGAACCTCTTGTCATATCATCTAAATTAAAAGCATAGCCTAGGTTGCAAGCACCCATAGCTAGAGGAAAGCCTTTGGTGGCATAAGGAGTTAAGTGAATTCCATAGGAATTTAGAGGATTACAACTAGATGGTGGTTTTAGAAGAACATTAGTATTTGGTGTCTAATGAATGATTAGAGGTTGTTCCCCATGGTTTATTGTTATCCGTAGATAAGAGGAGGTATATTAGTGGATATTTGTAGGACTCGTTGGATGTTATTCAATGATTTGGCAATGGAACTGAAAGTAATCATTTGTTCTTGATACAAAAGATGTGCATGCAAATTATGGCCAATTGTCCTAGAAAGAGGATTACAAATTGGATGGATAGTAGGAGGATTTATTAGGGGAGGATTATTGGAAGGGGAAGAGGAAGAACCTGATGTGTTGGTAGGAGGTAAAACCATGGAATTTTAAGAAAGAAAAAAGACATTTAAAACTAACGATATATGGAAAATTATTGTGATGCTTACCATTTTTTGGGTTGGAATTTTTTTTCTCAATACTCTTAAATAATAGTACACTATAATAAACCATTGACATGGTCCCAACCAATAGAGCTAGCAAATTCATTCATACACTAGGGACAACTAAAAATTCCAAAAAAATACTTGGAATGCTACTAGAAAACAATGTTGTGAAAAAAAACCTCTTATTTTAATCACCTTGAAGAGATTAAGACAAAGAGATAGGTATTCCACAAGGGTCCTGTTGAGTGGATATTTTTCCCTATTTCAAAATGATCACCACAAATAGAGTATTGAATGGAAAACTCTCTATTGCAAAGAAATTTAAATGAGACTTATTCATTTCTCCAAGGTTCTGGTAAGCAAACATTCATATAAAATAAAACATGTATACCAGAATAACTCAAAAATTGCAAGTGGTATTTAACAAGGGGCCTTTATGGTTCCTTCCAAACATTGCTTGGTAATCATGACCTTCAAAACTTCCAAGGTGTAAAAGATTGATTCCTTTTAGTGCTCTTGATATTAAAATAGTCTACCCTGAACCCAAATTAATAGACTCTTTTATCTTCCAATTAGAAAGGTTCCAAATGCAAAAGTGCATGGAATAGTCCACTTCATTTTAGAATTCGTGTCCTTAATGTGTGGTTAATTAATAAGTTAGTGGATTCATTTTATCTTCATTGTAAATGTTCCACAATCTCTATGTCAAAATTAGTGTTAGTAGAAGTTAGTAAGTTAGCATGTTAGTGTTCATTTGCTTTATCTGTATTAGTGTAAATTTGACGTTAGTAACCCTCCTAAACCAGTATTTTATCTTAAATATTAAATGGATGTATTTGGAGGTGCATAAATTTTGGATAAGGACCAAAATAGAAGCAAATGAATTAGAAATAAAATAGGAAATTCTGGAAAATGGACCAGAATGAAAATGAAAACTGAACATAAAAAAATATTTTGGAAATACCAGAATGGAAATGCTTAAACTAAAATTATGGAATGGATCATAATGAAAAATAAAAAAAACTTAAATTCTATAAGGACCAGAATGAAAAAGAAATAACAGAAATTCTGGAAGGACCAGAATTAAATGGAAAACAGATTAAAAATGTTGAAAGTAAACAATAAAAAGAAATTATCTACAAGGTTAGCTGGAAAAAAAAATGACATCAAATTTGGTTAGAAATCCCCTCCCTGCAAAACCATAAGTCATGAGATGAATCTAAAACAACTTGACCTAATGGACCTACAACATAAGCACAATCAAATTAGACCAAGTGCGAGACTCCAAGGATGAAACAAACTTGCATTATTTCTAGCATTCACCTATTGTAACCCATTTCATGGCATAAACAAATAGATACAAGCATAAAATAATGCAGAACATAATATACAATAACAAAATAGTTTTAGACGTGATCTCCCTTTGATCTTGCACACAAAGGTTGCTCTTGCCAAAATGAAAGTCTTATATTCTGAAAAAAATATCTTTGGTTACACCGTTTTCTAACCACCTTTATTAATGGCCTCATTGTGCTTTTAAAACCTTCCTCTAATGGTTCGTTTCAACTTCTCATACTTGGTTGGGGTTGAAATAGATAATAACAAAACCATGAAACAAATTACATTGCTTCATCATTTCTATAACTCTCAAGTACCTCCTATAACTCCCACAAGGCCTTATAGTATAAAACAATTAAAAGATCTTATCAAAATCCCACAAAGAAACTTAATTCTTTATATTATATAATAATAAACCTTAAGGGACTTTATTAAATTCTAATAAAGAAGCTTAAGATTTAGTATTATATAACATAAATTTTAAAGTCCCTGAATAAAACTTAAAACTTTAGTTTATAAAATATAAGCTTTTACAAAAAATCTCTACTAAAATCTAATAACACCATTAATACTTCTCCTTAGATAATATCACCTTCATATGGAGCCCTTTCTTGTGAACTTGCGTTCGTCCACTGCACTGCCTGAAACTTCACAACCTCCAGTGTCCACTTTTGCAGGCCCCCTTTTGTTTTCAAAACTAGTGACAAAAATTAGCCTCTGTTCGGTGCACCAAACAACCTCCCCACACTTTGTTTGAGATTATATAGGTAAGTTTCCAATTTAGGGTTTGAGGGAGAGTTTTAGGGTTTTCGTCTATCCGCCTGCGCCTTTCTAAGTGTTGCCCAATTCTATCCCTGTGATAGAGAATATCTAAAAATTACTCGATTAGTCCTGTACGTCCTGGAGTGAAACAACCATTCTGACACCTCGTGTGTCAAGAACCTACTCTCGATTGTTATCGCATATTTTTCGTATCCTAGTGCATCCACCAAATAATCTGTCAGGTTATGTATTCATTGCCTGGGTCAACGTCAAACTCTTTGTTGTCCTCCGTTATTTGAGATGTTCTACCTGACGCCAAGAATCCACATCCTCCAACTCAGCATTATTTTGTCTCACTGTTGGCCACGTTGGTCTGACCTGATCATGCTGTCTAGAAACCCACGTTGTTCGAACACATGTCACCGATGATTGGTGCTCATCACGCATCTGCATCTTGGATACCTCTGCCACATCACTTTTGGTCCCACGACATTAAACCCATTCGTTTACCATTCTAAACATTGACATCTTTCATTCATCAGCAATGGGCACTACTGGATTCCACTATTCACCACTGGAGCATTTAATATTTCTAAAATTGCTCGCTTCCCAGGTGGTTTTACTATACATCACCCTGTCCAAGTATTTTTTGTGTACATTAATGACAATCACTGAAGATTCCCACTCTCTGTCGTCACTATCATTCATCCTTCGAACACTTTGTTTTTGGAGACGTCCGTTTTGAAAACCATCTCTACCAAGCTTGTTATCTACTCCGCTATGCACATGATTATTAGTCCGTTATCGTGAATGAACATACCTCGTGTCTTTTTATGATTTTACCAAATGTGACTAACTAATGTCATTTGGTCCTTTCTTCATGGCATACAGGTTTAATTTATTTAGATGCCCTCCATTATTACTAGAGGTAACAGAAGTTCTGTTCATCAGGCCAAATTCCATGTTGCCTACGAACATCTGCTTTCTAGGCTTCACTATTGTGTTATGTACCGCATTCTCCACACCTGCGACTTATGTGTCACTGAGTACCCACATAACCACCATGTCACCTGTCCCAGCATCTTCGACTGCTCTACCATTGCTAGCATATAACTTCGTCAAACTTGGCCACCTCACCATTTTGTCCTCATGGCTTTTGACATTCGTTAGCATTTACTTCCCCGCGGCGTCTTAACTACATCTGTACCCATCCGTGCTTGTTGGGCTCTCCATTTCAAAGCCCCAAGTCATCTACCACGTCATGGTAGTCATCACTGTTCGACGTCCTCGTCACCTTTGTCCTCGATGCACCTGCTAAATATCAAAACTGTTGTTAAACTTTATAACACACAATATCAACACTTGAAATCATCCTTTATAACATGCAAAATCCACGTTTAAAATCATAACACAGCATGCATAGTTATAATGTGAAAACATAAAGGTGAGGACTTACTTTTTAATTTTAAATTAACATTTAAATTATCAATGCTATTGAGATTATATATCTATATCTATATATATAATCATTATTTTATATGTTTTTTTGTATACCTATATATGTGAAATACATATACGTATATATTTGTTTTATTTTTTTATTTTTTAAATAATATATATATATATATTAATAATAATAATAATAATTATATATATAACTTATTTGTTTATTATTTTTTATTACATGTATACATAGATATATATATGAAAGTATAGAATGCATATATATACATATATTTGATTTTTATTTAATTATTATTGTTAATTCAAATGTTGTTCAAATTAGCTTCAAATAACATTAATCATTTGAATTATTTTAACTTTGAAACATAAAAGTTGAACTCTTCAAATTAATCTCAAGAGCAAACCCATTGAAATTCCACACACAACTCTAGACCTTCTATGAAAACTTGAATCAATCCAAGACCTATACCCAAGTGATTTACCACAACAAATGGAGGTAAGAAACACCCAAAAGCGAATCCTCGACAGCAAGCCCATGCATGAAGATCTATGACAATTGACACTCAAATAAAGCCACAATCCCAAACAAACCGAAAAAAGTGGGTCCCCAAAAATTGGGGATAGTTGTGGAGTAGCCACAATAGGTCCTAGGTAACTCACCTTCCAAAAATGTATTTTTGGATATACTCCTTGTTCTGACCATATCGAAGAGATAATTGCAGTCATATCGGTATCCCATAAGGGTCAAGAAACACCACATAGATATTTTTTAATTGGGTTTAAGAAAAGAAACTAATGACAATGTACTCACAATATTCTAGAAGATAATTGGATTAGAATATGGACTAAAATAAAATTATGAAATAATTACTAGGAAATAGGTACTTGTAATGTTTGATAGAGGTTTTGGAATGATTTGTGTACCCTTTTGTTTCAAATTCACAGCCCATAAGGAGCTAAGATCAAAGATATGATATCACTTGTTATGAATCAACTTAAAAAATTATGGAAATAGCAATGGCAATGCAATAATATGCAAAATAACATTTCTAAGATGATAATAATAATTCAAATATAATTTCCAAAATATCAAATATGCAATAGTCAAATTCCATATTCAAATCAGTGCAAATCATTAGCCACTTAGAGAAGGCAAAGTTTCATAGCTTCTAGGAGAGGGAAAAGTCTCATATACATAGTGTGCATGACTAAGATTCGAATATGAAATATCTCAACTATCACCTAACTCTTGCTATTTATAGATTAAATCAATCATTAAGCCTAACTCTAATTCTCAAGGACAGACTATGTAAACCTATAACTTGGGCTAGTAAAAATGAAGATAGTTGAAATAACTATATTGGAGTTGTTATAGAATCTTCCACTTGAATCATAGTCTCTAATAAATTTGAAATTTAATATGTGCAATCTAGGTATTGTTGAGTGGTAATTTTACCCAATTGCAAAACCGCACTCATATTATGCTTATGAATGGAAATACAAAGTTTAAAAATATAATTTACCTCCAAAATGTAAAAAAATAAAATTCCAAAATTATAAAAATCTACATAAAACAGTCATTTTCAACAATTTTTATAAAATCGAAATGACTTCGGAATGAACTCAAATTTATTTCATATGATAGATTGTATCTCATTATTCACACCCATGTAATTATTTTTGTCATTTTATTTTTTTCCAATTTTTATTTTAATCCTCGAGATTTAAAAAAAACTGCAAAAAGAAAGACAAATTAAAAAAATGAAATTTGAAATCAATTAAATGCTGAAAACATAAACATGCAAAAATTTATCAGTTTGACTGTACCCTGTCCTACAAAACCGAAGATGTGAGAAAAATCATGCATGCAACTTAATCTATTCCAACCTGCATTTGCAAAATCAAAATAAAATAAGCGCTAGCTTCTTAGGAGACAAAAAATAAATTCCAAGATTTAAAAATTCAATAATGTAACCATTAAAATGCATTAAACATTATTTATAATTCCAAAACCTGAAAATGGAAAGATAAAACATTAAATTCAAGCATGTAGAAAATTCTCCTCCTATTTCACAAACAAAATCCAAATTTCTGAAAAATCTCTTGCATTAAAAAATGTTCCTCTTTTACACAAATTTTCCAGCAACATTTCTCTAGTTTTTCCAAAAAAAAACAGCCCTTGTTCAATGTTTCAATGGCGTATTTAACATCGCAAAAAAAAACCTTTCATTTTCTTCCCTTTGTTTTGTTTCTTGTGATTCATTTTGGCTTATTCCTTTTACCTTTGAAAATCCATTTCATTTTCCCCGAGTATATTCTTTATTTTTCTTTCTCATGTTTTCTTTTCATTTTCATAATGGTTGAACATCCTTAATGGACACCTATTTTGCCACGCATGGAATTTTCTGTCATACACCTTTATACACATGAAGACCCTAACTCTATTTTAATCAGTTGGGTCCTTTCATAATGTATAAAATTCCCTTTTGATTTTTTGATGTCCTTATCTAGATGGTATTTCTTTCCCACCATTTCAAAATATGTCCCTTTAATTTATAGTGTGATCCTACCATAAATCAAACGTTGGGTCTAAAATCATCGTCACACTATATACCATATATAAAACTCAAGGATGATCTATCATAAATCCTAACCTTATGTGACATGTATGACATATATCAAGATGTAACCACCATGAGTTTATCTATTTGGGTCTGAGTTAGCGGGTTCCTCTATGAAATTGCTATTGCAAGAATCCTATAATATGCTGCAAAATGACCAATGTTCTGCTACAAAATAGACATATGGCTACCATCGGTTTTATCTGCACATTACTCCATTCATTAATACCTCTATCGGATAGTTTATGACACCTATTTTGGGATCGTATTTCATTCCATGATGGTGATAACTTACTGACTAGATCTCGTTTTGTGACCATCGAAATGGCATTTGGTGATCTTCCACCTCGTTGCCCTGTAGTCTTCAAACTGTCATAGTAGAGTGTGACATGCCATCACACCATGTGTGCAGCATTGGAAGTCTTCTCCAACTCCTGTTTCCATCCACCAAGACAAGATGCTTCATCATCCACATGGTCGATGACCTATCGGTCCATACCTATTCTGCTATCTATTGCCATCTGTTGGCCATTTACACTTTGAAATTACCTCACATTGTCACTCCTTTTCTAATGAATACATCTACCTACGGTCTTTAATGCTATGCCTACGTCCAATTTTCATTTTTTGTATGGAGTATTTGTAGCCAGATATCATTTTCCTCGATGTGTTCATGCCTACTCTACCCAAGTACTGGTAACATCTCTTCCTCAATCATCATACTCAATGATTATATGCTGATGTGATGAAATTTATGTTCTGGTGCTCGTCTCCATTGTCTTTAGTGCACTCCATCATCCTTGTGACAATCTGACCATGGAAATTTGTTGTGAATGTTGTTGTGTTATCCACCTTGCCTGCCAAATATGCATCCTAATCATCATATGCATTCAAAAATGGGTTGCACGTCTCCTATATTCATCGCCATGTATCATACCCTCACTACATTGTCTTGTCATTTTTTATCCCTATTATTCATCTATGCTTCCCCTACACTTCCTTCGGGTAGTAGCTAACTCGTCGTCCCATGTGCCTATTCCACTGGGTAATTTCCTCGCTCCGCACCTAATCCATCACCACAAGTTTGAGGGCTCCAATGCCTCAAAAAAAAAAAATCCATGCATGCTCGGTTCATGTCCTTCGGTGCGTCCTCTTCTAAAAATCAATGATGTTCAACTTGTGCTCCATGTCATAGTGGAAATGCCACCTCATCGCTCTTCATTCTCAGTGTTCATGGCTTAATTTTCCCATTGTTGCATCGTCATTTAGTTGGTTTTCGCATCGTTGTCCATGTCCTCAATGAATACGTCCATAGTCCTCATCACATCTACATGTCCGGGTCGGTCTAGGATATGACATCATTACCCGATCACTCCTTTGTGTCAATGATCTTTGACTTGCAACCTGCATCAAGCTTTGCATTTTAGAATTCATAAAATATTTATAAAATAAGGCGAAGCTTTTAAAATAAAATAGAAACGATTTTATTATGAAGCGTGAAAGTATATGGAAACATTTATTTTATTTTATTCTATATATACATATATATATATATATATTATTTAATTTTTTATCTATGCATATATTATATTTACATAAATGTAAATACATATGTATATAGATAATATTGTGTTTTAATTTATTTTATTTTTTTAAATCACTTTAATCAATTTTAATATTTGGATCATCTTGATTAAGATAATGCATGAGAGAAAACAACATTAAAATGAAAACTCCAACAATAATCTTAACCAAAGTACCAAAACGAACACATGAAATTGAAAATAAAAAATTTGACAACAGAAATGCTAACAATAAATTTGATGATAAATATCATCAAAAATAAATTGACGATAAAAATCATCGACAAGAAATTGACGATAAAAATCGTCAACAAGAAATTGACGATAAAAATCATCGACAACAAATTGACGATAAAAATATCATCGACAACAAATTGATGATAAAATATCATCGACAACAAATTGATGATAAAAATATTGTCGACAAAAAATTGACAATAAAAATATCATCGACAACAAATTGATGATAAAAAATCATCGACAACAAATTGACGATAAAATATCATCGACAACAAATTGACGATAAAAAATCATCGACAACAAATTGGCAAAAACTGCAAACCCAAAACAAAGCAAAGCATTAGACACTTAAAACAAAATGCAAACACCCAAATACAAAAATAAAAGGTGGGTCCCCAATTTTGGGGTGAGTTGTGTGACAGTCACAACAAATGGTGACTCTGCTGGGAAATGCTCCTGAGCATTTTGGGTGAAGAACCCAATCTAAAATGAGAACACACAAGATCAGTGAAACATAAATTATTTAGCAATGTCCCAAGAAGGTGGGGGTAAACAGCTTCGAATAAAAACAATTAATCCATCTGCCTTTGCTTAGTGTGTGAAAAAGTGATTCATTATTGCATCTCTAAAAATCCTCCAGATTCCATCATCCCTTTTTGCATTAGGCTATGAAGTATAACTCATAAAAGAAAAATTTTACAGACAGAGCCCCACTGCTAGTCAGGCATCTATAGCCCCGATAGGGTTTATCTAACTCACCCTTGTGTTCGCTTAATGCTTTGCAAAGCCTTTCCTTTTACCCGAGTTGTGTCTAGATAGAGCCCTACTATCGGTCAGGCATCCATAGCCCCGGTAGAGTTTATCTAGATCTTGTGATTGATTTGATCAAGCTTTTCAATGCTCATTTTCCTCTTCTTTTTTTTTTTTTTTTTCAAAATAAAAACTTTGCAAAGCTTCAAGCATCACTAGGGTTAGGAAGCCTACAAGTGGAGCATGTTGGATTTTTTCCTAGGGTTGCAAATCAAGATAACTTCATCCTTCATAATTTCCAGAAATACCCTTTAATGTATGTGAGTTACATGTGGAGCTCTAGAAAAATCTTTCATTGTTCCACTCTCCACCATATTAGTCCCAAAATCTGAGCATGATCACCAAATAACTCATCCCCCTTTTCTCGGGTTCACCTATTTTCATATTAGATATTCCAACCTACTAAACAAAGGAACACAAAAAATGGGTAAGAGACCATAAGTTAGCGACCATGAAACATCACCTCAAAACAAGGGAACAACCCCAAAACATAAAACTAAAAATACAAACCAAAACTATATACAAATGTACAATATGGTACAGGATGGTGCAAAGTTTGAGCTATCACTTCCCTGGATCCCAAACATGACTAGCACATTTCAAAAGACATATAACATGATACACAAGCCAAGTTTTACAGACATCCAACGAAAACAAGATTAGGCCAAACCATACAACAATCTTCATCTTGCCTCTCTCACCCCACCAATTTGATTTAGTTTCATTAATGATCCCATAGGTGAGCTTCAAATCATTAAATTGATTAGACAATAATTGATTTTCAATTCTTTCTTGTCTATTCATTAAAGTGTCAATTTCACAATTCAATTCATGATTTAGAATTAGGCTATCCTTATCCAAAATGAAGTTTTGCAAACAAGAGCCTATTTCTAAAAACTTTAAAGCCAAATCATTTTTCATGTTTGTAGGCCAATCAAACTCATGCAAAAAATTGCAAGCATCTAGGATATCTACTAAATGAGAATCATTATAAGTTTTTATCCTAGATTCCATTATTAATTGTTGATGAATTTGATTTAACAATTCAAGCACATCAACTTCTTTTTCATTCATCAAAGCAATATCATTAGTGGTGTGAGTAGAAATCAACTTTAATTCTTCATTCACCTCTAATGGCATTTCATCATAAATAGCATTAGCATCCAAAGGAACATCATGCAATCCATTACTTGAAATTTTTGTAGTCACTAACAGAGGTAAATATTTCACCTTGTCATCCATACTCAACACATCATGGTTAGAATTTACCAAAACTTGATGAGCATTTGTAACTTTTTCTTTCTCTTCATGATCTTCATCATTATCAAACACCTGTTCAAAAATACCAAAGTTAGGCACCCAATCAAAAGTATGACCATCCTTTTCAAACCATAAGTCTTTTCTATCTAGGGATGTATCAAATAACACATCTTCTTGATCAATCATTTGAGTTGTTTCAAATAAATCCACCTCTTTTTCATTTGGGGAAGATTCCCATTCCTTGCTAACCACCCATGGTATTTCTTCATCTGAATATTCAAAACAATCATGCAAATTTGTATCCAAATTTTCATTATCCCAAAATGAAAGAGAAGATTTTACCTCTTCCTCATCCAAAATAGATGAGTCATAAGAAATATTTACCATTTCTTCCCTTTCTATTTCAACAAGATATTCAATAAATTCATATTCATCATGATCTAATTTGGGAACCTTCTCTATTCTTGCAAATGTAAGATCTTCATGTGAAGTAGAAGTTTCAACATCCTGCATATCAAGAGGAATAGAAGTTTCATCAATAGGAGTGTGAGAAAATAACACATCTTCATATCTTCCCCAACCATTGTAAAAATTGTCATTTAAATTCATGGGATGAAACTCCATTGTATCTTTTGTATGATATTTTGATTCTTCTATCAATTATTTTTCTTCTTTATGCATGGTAGTAGGATCATCATCGTTTTCCAACACTTGATGAGATTCCAACCCTTTTTCCAAAACATCCTCAGATTGTACAGGACTTGTAATATCTTCCTACGAGAAAGCAATTGTGTTATCCTGCATATCAATTGACACAAAGGGTTCATTAGAAGGTTTAGAGTGAGCATATTCATCCAATTTCTTCCAAGAATTATAGTAATCATCTTCCAAAATCGAGTTGTGATGCTCAACTACTTCTTCAACCATCTTCCAATTCATCAAGGTGTTTCTCATCAAATTCACCTTCACCTTCCTTAGATGGTTCAATGATTTCCAAAAGTGGGCTACTCTTTGTATTCAAGTTTGTAAGACTATCATAATCCACATTTGTAACCCATGATTCAATTTCATCACAATTTGGAAGGTGTGGGTCTTCTTGACCATCAGTTTCAAGAATCTCATCCAAGAGTATCTTCCAAGAACAAGTGGTGAAATTCTATTATGTCTTCAAATTCATTTATTGATTCTCTTTCAATTTCACTTTCAACCACTTTATTCAATTCCATGGAAGGTTCTGTCCTATCACATATCTCAAAACTAATTAGATTTAGGACACCTCCATTATCTGAATACTCATGCATTTCTAGAAATGAACCCATCTCTACACAATCCTCATTGGTGGATGTTGGCTTGGCAACTTGCACCTCCTCTTGGATGATATCTAAGGTGGTTATAATATTTGGACATTCAAATTCATCCCCTTGATCATTCACCTTAGGCATCATTGGAGTGGAGGGTGCTATATTAGATGGTTGGTGTAGGTTGGCATCAATAACTCTAGAAGAACAATCTCTCATGGGAACATGTTGTGCCTCCACTTGCCCTTGTTCTACCATTATTGCGACCTCATAGATTCTATGCAAAGATGGGTCATCAAGATTTTCCCTTAAAAGTGTAGCAAGTATGGGGGGTATGGCTCCCATGTATACTTGAATAGCTTCCTCTTATGTTGTGTCAAAATTTTCCCACACTTGAGTGTGCAACTCACGAAACCTCTCATTGAATTGACTTATGAATTCATTAGGCTCTTTACGAATAGAGGTAAACTGATTTTGCAACATATCTAAGTCAACCTGATTACCAAAATGATAAAGATATGTTGCTTCTAGTTGGACCCAAGAAGTCCTAACCTCCATGGGTAATTGGCCATACCAAAAGAATGATCTATCATCCAAAATGTATGAGAATAACCTACAAGCAACATCCTCATGGAAAATTTGCCATTGAATTAACATGCTCTTGTAGATATCCAAATTTTGTATGTATCCCAATACCAAATTCTGCCCACACTGTGGTGGACCCTCCAATATACATTCAGGAATTTGATGGGGTATTCCAAGTATTTTGAACAAACTATAATAGTCCCCTAACATAGATATCATTCTTGCTCTTAGTTCATCAAATGTCGCCATTAGTGAAACTCAAAGAATAGCTTCAAAATCAACTTTGTTAGTCAAATAAAGATATCTTGCAAAGAAGCATAAAATGACTAACAATTTTCAAATGAGTAAACCATAAAGATCATCATGTTAGTATCGATAACAAGATATGCATCAATTAAACCATGACATTAAAGAACATTCTCAAATTTACAAAAAAAGGTTAGTATTAACACATCATCAAATAGAGAATGCTAGAATCAATGAAAGTGATCAACAAAATCTCGTTAGTCAAGACCAATGTCTTTGAATAAATCTTTCAAGTAACATGAACAATTTAGCATCTAAATAGCAATAAAATAAATCAATTCAGGCCCTCTTAGCTCCCAAAGTGTTGAGTGTTAAAAGAGGCCAAAGATGCTAATCAAATGGACTTGAAATATTTAGCAATTTAGAACTCTCAAAGTTACACCAAAATCACATTATTCATTGTATGAACAATTCAAAAGCATTTAGAACAACAATGAACAATTTAGCATAAATAAAATAAAGTACCAATTCATGCCCTCCTTCTAGCACCAAAATATTGAGTGGTAATTTTACCCAATTGCAAAACCACACTCACCTTAGGATTTTGATCACAAAACCCTCTCTTGCAAAGAAGTTAGAAATCAAAACAACTTCTCCAAGGTTCCGCTATATAAGCATTGCACATGTGTATTAGTAATCTCAATGAAGATATATCAATTAAATGCTAGGAACACCTTAGTGATTGCAAGTAACTGTTAACAAGGGGCATGTGTTGGTTTATTTTATTATGCCATATTAATGATTGTTCATGAAACTTAAAGAAAAGCAAATGTGAATTGGCCCTCATATGACCACGATGTAAGCCTTAATTCCTTTTATCTTGAATATTTTTAGGTAGATTTTATCTTCCTTTATTAAGTAGATTTTAAACAAGTTTTATCTTGTATTAAATCCTACTTTAAGCATGAAGTAGAAGATTAAAACCTATCTATGAATGTGAATTTGAAATGATGAAAAGATCCATTAAATGTAGCTTCTATCATGAAGATAAAGATAGCCTTTGATATTCAAAAGCATGGTTTTGTTGACCCCTCTTTATGTTATAACTGTGGGAAGGATGAGGAGTCTTTTGGATATTTACTTCTCCAATGCGACTTTACTCGTCAACTTTGGAATTATTGGTGGGGAGTGTGGAATCAAGCTTTTTCGCATGCTTCATCTATAGTTGATTTTTGGAGGAGTATGGGTCGGCCTCCTACATGGGCTTTCTTTTTAAAAGTTGGGTGGAGCATTGGTTCTTCATGCATTTTTTGGCAGATTTGGCTTGAATATAACCGTCGGATTTTCCAAAGGAAGGATTTGACTGCTTCTTAGGTATGGCAGAGGATTTTGCTAATGATCCAAGAAATTATGTTTGCAAAATGTTAGATTATTCTCCCATGGACCAAGTGGAACGTCAGATCATGGAAGGATTAGGTTTGTTGGTTAATGGTCCTTGTCCCAATGTCTCTTATAGATGGATGGGTCAGAGTAATCGGGTGCAGAAGGCTAGTAAATGGAATCTGCCTCCTCCAGTAGTGCTAAAGATTAATACAGATGGATCTTCTCGAGGTAATGTAGGTAATGTTGGTATTGGTGGTGTGGGACGGGATAGTAGTGGTATTGTCCATTTTTTTTCTCTTGCTTTAAGGGATATCATTCTAATAACTTCATGGAAGCCATTGTGATTTTATATGCTTGGGAGCAAGGGTATGCTTTGGGTTGGCATTAAATTGTTTGTGAATTTTATTCTCAGATTATTATAAATTTGTTGAATTTTGGGGATAGTCTTCATGGGAGTTGGTGGTTGATTTGGATTTCTCGGTAAATTCTCAATATATTTGCTCTCTTGGAGTTCATTTATTTTGTGCATATTCCATGGGAGTGGAATGGGATAGCGAATTTGTTAGCTAAATGGGCTTATGAGTTTTAGGATGGTTGGGATGTTCAGAATTGGTCTCAACTTTCTTCTGATTGCTCTCAATCTCTCTCTTCTTTATTGAGAGCTAATATGTCTGAATAGCTTCTTCTTTTTCTTTGTATCTTGGATGTTTTGCTGAGTTAATAACTTTTTACCCTATTTTTCAAAAAAAAAATATAGCCTTTGATATAATTAATAAATTGTCCCTCTTTAATGAAATTAATTTTCATAAAAAGACACCAATTTATTGCCTTCAAATAATGGCCTTAAAATGTTATAATAAATTATCCCTCTTTAATGAAATCAAAATTTTCATAAAGAATAAATAATTTAATGCTTTAAAACAATAGCCTTTGATGTAATGATAAATTACCTCTCTTTGATGAAATCAAAATTTTCATAAAGAGAAGGGTATTTATTGCTCTTAAATGATGGCCAATGAAATACCGTAAAAAATTACCCCCCTTTAATGAAATTGAACTTTTCATAAAGAAAAGGTTATATTATGCTTATGAATGGAAATGCAAAGTTTAAAAATCCAATTTTCCTCCAAATTTAAAAAAAAATCTAAAATTATAAAAATCTGCATAAAACAGTCATTTTCAACAATTTTTATAAAATCGAAATGAATTCAAAATGAGCTAGAATTTATTTCGCATGATATATTGTATTTCATTCTTCACACCCATGTAATTACTTTTGTCATTTTATTTTTTTCCAATTTTTATTTTTATCCTCGAAGTTTAAAAAAAATCTGCCAAAAGAAAGAAAACTAAAAAAAATAAAATCTGAAATAAATTGAATGCTGAAAATGTAAATATGCAAAAATTTATTAGTTTGATGGTACCTTGTCCTGCAAAACCAAAGATATGAGAAACTCATGCATGCAACTTAATCTATTCCAACCTGCATTTGCACAATCAAAATAAATTAAGTGCTAGCTTCTAAGGACACAGAAAATAAATTTCAGGCTTTAAAAATTCGATAATGTAACAATTAAAAATTCATTAAAAACTATTTATAATTCCAAAACCTGAAAATGGAAATATAATACATTAAATTCAAGATGCATAAAATTCTCCTATTTCACAAACAAAATCTAGAGTTCTGAAAAAACTATTGCATTAAAAAAAATGTTCCACTTTTACACAAATTTTCCAACAACATTTCTCTGGTTTTTCCAAAAAAACTAGCCCTTGTTCAATGTTTCAATGGCGTATTTAACATCGCAAAAAAAACTTTTCATTTTCTTCCCTCTATTTTGTTTCCTGCGTTTTATTTTGGCATATTTATTTTGCCTTTGAAAATCTGTTTCATTTTCCCCGAGTATATTCTTTATTTTTCTTTCCCATGCTTTCTTTTCATTTTCATAATGTCCGAACATCTTTAATGGACACCTATTTTTCCACGCATGGAATTTCCCATAATACACCTTTATACACATGAAGACCTTGGCTCTATTTTAATCAATTGGGCCCTTTCATAATGTATAAAATTCCATTTTGATTTTCTAACGTCCTTACATAGATGGCCTTTCTTTCCCACCATTTAAAAATATGTCCCTTTAATTTATAATGCGCTCCTACCATAAATTAGACATTGGGTCTAAAATCATCATCACACTATATATCATATATAAAACTCGAGGATGATTTATCATCAATCCTAACCTTATGTGACATGTATGACATATATCAATATGTAACCACCGTGAGTCTCTCCATTTGGGTCTAAGTTATCGGGTTTCCCTATGAAATTACTACTACAAGAATCCTGTAATATGCTGCAAAAAAACCACTGTTTTGCTGCAAAACAGACATTGGGCTACCGTAAGTTTTATATAGACATTACTCCATTCGTCGATACCTCTATCAGATAGTCTATCACACCTATTTTAGGATCATATTTCATTCCATGCTGGTGATAACTTATTGACTAGATCGCGTTTCGTAACCACCGACATGGCATTTGATGAGCTTCCACCTCGTTTCCTGTAGTCTTTGAACTACCATAGTAGAGTGTGACATGCCATCACACCATACGCACAACATTGGAGGTCTTCTCCAAAGCATGTTTCCACCCACCAAGACAAGATGCTTCATCATCCACATGGTCGTTGGCCTATCGGTCCATACTTGTTTCTCTGTCCACTACCATATTTTAGCCATTTACGCTTTAAAATTGCCTCACATTGCCACTCCTTTTCTAATGAATACATCCACCTACGGTCTTTAATGTTATTCCTACATCCATTTTTAATTCATTGTATGGAGTATTTATAGCTAGCTTTCATTGTCCTCGACGTGTTCATACCTAATCTACCCAAGTACTACTAACCTCTCTTCCTCAGTCACCATACTTGATGATTATATGCTCTTGTATTGAACTTTATGTTGTGGTGCTCATCTTCGTTGTCTTTAGCGCACTCCATTATCCCTATGATAATTTGACCATGGAAATTTATCATGAATGCTACTGTGTTGTCCACCTTGCCTGCCAAATATGCATCCTAATTTTCATCTGCATTCAAAATGGGTTACACATCTCTTATCTTCATCGTCATGGATCATACCCTTGCTACACTATCTTGTCATTATTGATCCCTACTATTCATTTATGCTTCCACTACACTTCTTCTAGGCAGTAGCTAACGTGTCATCCCATGCACCTATTCCACTAGATCATTTCCCCGATCCACACCTAATTCATCACCATAGGTTTGAGGGCTCCAATACCTCCAAATAAAAAAATCCACGCACACTCAGTTCATATCTTTCAATGCATCCTCTTCTCAAAATTAATGATGTTCGATTTGTCCTCCATGTCACAGTGGAAAAGCCACATCATTGCTCTTCATTTTCAATTTTCATGGCTCAAGTTTCCCATTGTTGCATCGTCATTTAGCTAGTTTCCACATTGTTGTCCATGTCCTAAATGAATACATCCATAGTCCTTATCACATTCACATATTCGGGTCAGTCTAGGATATGACGTTGTTGCCCGGTCACTCCTTCGTTTCAATGATCTTTGACTTACAACCTGCATCAAGCATTGCATTTTAAAATTCATAAAATATTTATAAAACAAGGCAAAGCTTTTAAAATAAAATAGAAACCATTTTATTATGAAGCGTGCAAGTATATGGAAACATTTATTTTATTTTATTCTATATATATTATTTAATTTTTTATCTATGCATATATTATATTTACATAAATGTATATATATATATATATATATATATATATATATATATATATATATATATATATATGTATATAGATAATATTGTGTTTTAATTTATTTTTAATTTACTTTAATCAATTTTAATATTTGGATTATCTTGATTAAGATAATGCATGATAGAAAAAAACATTAAAATGAAAACTCCAACAATAATATTAACCAAAGTACCAAAATGAACACATGAAATTGAAAACTAAAAATTTAACAACAGAAATGCTAACAATAAATTTGACGATAAATATCATCAGAAATAAATTGACAATAAAAATTGATAAGAAATTGACGATAAAATCATCGACAAAAAATTGATCATAAAAATATCATCAACAACAAATTGACGATAAAATATCATCAACAATAAATTGACGATAAAAATATTGTCGACATCAAATTGATTATACAAATATCGTCGACAATAAATTGATGATAAAATATCATCGACAACAAATTGACGATAAAATATCATCGACAAAAAATTAGCAAAAACTACAAACCCAAAACAAACCAAAGCATTAGACACTTAAAACAAAATGCAAACACCCAAATACCAAAACAAAAGGTGGGTCCCCAATTTTGGGGTGAGTTGTGCGATAGTACAAGAAATGGTGACTCTGCTAGGAAATGCTCCTGAGAAATTCAGGTGAAGAACCCAATCTAAAATAAGAACACACAATATCAGTGAAACGTAAATTATTTAGCAATGTCCTGAGAATGTGGGGGTAAATAGCTTTGAATAAAAATAATTAATCCATATGCCTTTGCTCAGTGTGTGAAAAAGTGATTTATTATTGCATCTCTGAAAATCCTCTAGATTCCATCATCTCTTTTTGCATTAGGTTATGAATTATTGCTCATAAAACAAAAAAAATTACAAATAGAGCCCCACTGTTAGTCAGGTGTCTATAGACTTGGTGGGATTTATATAACTCACCTTTGTGTTTTCTTAATGCTTTGCAAAGACCTTCCTTTTACCAGAGTTGTGTCTATATAGAGCCCTACTATCGGTCAGTCATCTGTAGCCCCAGTAGAGTTTATCTAGATGTTGTGATAGATTTGACCAATATTTTCAATGCTAATTTTCCTCTCTTTTTTCTTTTCTCTCTTTTTTCTTTTTTGAAAGAAAAAACTTTGTAAAGATTTAAGCATCACTTGGGTTAGGAAGCCTATAAGTGGAGCGTGTTGGATTTTCTCCTAGGATTACAAATCAAGATAACTTCATCCTTCATAATTTTCAAAAATACCCTTTAATGTATGTGAGTTACATGTGGAGCTCTAGCAAGATCTTTCATTGTTCCACTCTCCACCATCTTAGTCCCAAAATCTGAGCATGATCACCAAATAACTCATCCCCTTTTTCTTGGGTTCACCTATTTTTAGATTAGATATACCCACATTCTAAACAAAGGAACATAGAAAATGGGTAAGAGGCAATAAGTTAGTGACCATGAAACATCACCTGAAAACAAGGGAACAACCCAACACACAAAACTAAAAACACAAATCAAAACTATATAAAAATGTACAATATGGTACAATATGGTCCAAAGTTTGAGCTATCACCTCCCTGGATCCAAAATATGACTAGCACATTTCAAAATATAGCTAACATGATATGTAAGCCAAGTTTTATAGACATCCATCTAAAACAAGATTAGGCTAAACCACACAACAATCTTCATCTTACCTCTTTCATCCCACCAATTAGATTTAGTTTCATTAACAATCCCATGGGTGAGCTTCAAATCATTAAATTGATTAGACAATAACTGATTTTCAATTCCTTCATGTCTATTCATTAAAGTGTAGCTTTCACAATTTGATTCATGATTTAGAATTAGGCTATCCTTTTCAATAATAAAATTTTGCAAACAAGATCCTATTTCTAAAAAATTTAAATCCAAATCATTTTTCATGTTTTTAGGCCAATCAAAGTCATGCAAAAATTTACAAGCATGATATTTATTAAATGATAATCATGATAAGTTCGTATCCTAGATTCAATTGTTAATTGATTATGAACTTGATTTAACACTTCAAGCTCATCAATTTCTTTTTCATTCATCAAAGTGATGTCGTTAGTGGTGTGAGTAGAAATAAAATTTAATTCTTCATTCACCTCTAATGGTGTTTCATCATTAATAGCATTAGAATCCATAGGAACATCATGCAATTCATTACTTGAAATTTTTGTAGTCACTAATAGAGGTAAAGATTTCACCTTGTCAACAATACTCAACACATCATGGTTAGAATTTATCAAAACTTGATGAGCATTTGTGACGTTTTATTTCTCTTCATGATCTTCATCATTATCAAACACCTATTCAAAAATACCAAATTTAGGCATCCAATTAAAAATATGCCCATCCATTTTACACCTTAAATCTTGTTGGTCAAGGTGTGTGTCAAGTATGATGAGCACCATAAATGCTCATATTTTTGTATATGTACTAACGGTTTTTGCACGACATTATATCATGAGTTGTGTATTTTATGAAGCATTATGTATGTATTTAATAAAATCATGTGTATTATCTAATCTATGTGTGAAGTGTGTTGTGTGTAGCTATTTCCCTGATTTTGTCATCTTTTGCTCAATCGAGGTCCTACATGGACCTGGCATGGTTCCGCTTAATCAGAAGAAGGTAAACTAAAGCATGCACCTTACTAAGGTAGGCACCTTACTGAGGTAGGTGCCTTACTGAGGCAGGCACCTTATTGAGGTAGGTGCCTTATCGAGGTAGGCGCCTTACTCAAGTAAGCGCCTTATCGAGTTAGGCACCTTACCAAGGCCGATGCCCAAATTATGCGTGTTGACCACAACGGCTGGAGAAGGACCCTGTTGACCACCGTTCCACGTCATCTGTGGGAAACCATGGATGGACGAGTTGTCCCAGCCAGAGTGGGTGAACACGTAACCACTCATGAAGTCAAACCGTAATGAAGTGGGGATCATCCGATTACCAGGAAATGATGTAGAGCTGCTTATTGTGCGCCTATTGCAATAACTGAACTATCCCAGTTTAGGTTGAACCGAGATGTCGATTGTAACAGAACTATCGTAGGAAGATCTGTGTGTGTAGTATATAAACACACAGACTTCCTTGTAGTAGGGGAGACATATTTGATAAAGAGCATTGTTGTATGTAATATTCCATTGCATTATTAATAAAGTTGAACGTTCGTTAGCAGTGCCTCGTTTGTGAGAATTATCGGGTGGGATCTGCCTAGAGCTTGGGCCCACTCCAAGCCAGTATTCCTCCCCTCTTAGTTATTTACGTAATTTCATTATGCATGGTAGTATGTTTATGTCTTAGGCTTAAGCTTAGTTATCTTAGAGGTGTGTTTATTTATAAGAAGCATTTTCATTTTGTATCAGTTGGTGTGTTTATTTTATTTGCATTATTATTTTATGAGTGAGTTTTATTGAGGTGGATGATCTTATTGATGTTATACAAACACCCCCCAATGGTAGTTGAATGGATCATCTCTAAAGTGGTAGTGTGACTAGTCTCAACCGTGACCCTTCGCAAGCTTACGAGTTCCCTAGATTGACAATTTAAATGAGAAGTGCTATGACAAATATAGGACAAATTCACCAGTGTTTGGCACCCAACATTTTGGTGCCATTATCGAGGAAGCATCACTAGTAGACTAATTACATTACCCCTTAAGACCTTTGACCTGACCTTGTATGAGTCCACCAAGAAAAAGAGGACCAGATGGTCATTTTATAAAATAGAGTCCACCAGATCAGTTAGAGTCAGCAGAAGACCTAGAGTTTGAATTAGATTCTCCTGACTCATCGCCAACAGTCCACTGGAGTCAGAATCCTCACTTCATGCAAAGTGCCTCCTCATCTCACCGACCTAGGGAAGAACAAACTATTGTAAACCCATTGTTTAAGAGGACACCCTTAGAGGAAGCCCTACTGTGGAAAGTCATAGAGGATCGAACTATAACGCCAACTGACTTCAAGGCTCTAACCCAGAGAGTTTTGAATGACCGAGAGACTATAGACATTGTATTAGAGACCACATTTCCTAAAAAAATGGTAGAAGAATAAGTCTCATCTGGGTTCAGTTTCCCGATAGAGGAAGGGGTAGGAGACACCAAAATGAAAAATATTTCCCCTGCCCATCTCCCTACCTTCAGGGGATACCCAACCGAAGACCCTGACCTATTTTTATTCAAATTTGATGTATTGTGTAGGTCTATCGATTATAAATCGGATGCCCAGAAGCTAAAACTCTTCCCATCGACATTAGATGACTCAACCCTACGATGGTTCATCGGGTTGGGGAACAAGTAGATCACCACATGGGATGGGATGAAGAAGCTCTTTCTAGAGCAATATCAAGACTTCGATAGAGCATGGGATTCTAGAGAGGAAGTCCTCAACATGATGCAGAAAGAGGATGAATCCCTAGAGGAATACTGGGAAAGGTTTAATTTTAACCTGCAATGATCCCCTCATGCAAAGTTAGGGGATAAGTCCCTCAAAAGTATTTTTTTGAGGGGACTAAACAACGAGTCACTGGAAGCACTGAATATGATCTCTGGAGGAGACGTTTACCAGCATGCTATGGAAGATATCCAGAAATTATGCCGGAATTACTCATGGAGGAGAGGTAAGCCAACCACCAGAATAGTGAAAGTGACCGCATCAATCACAAAAATGGAGATAGGCAACATGTTGGAAGATTTAAAGAGTGAAATGCTATCCTCTCTAGCTCTGCAGCTAGATACACTATTGCTGGAGAAGAAGAAATAGGAGAACGACGCAACATTAACCTATTTCTACCCCAAATGTAGAGGGAAGCATGCCAGGAATGCCTACCCAGAGAACAAGGTCAGAGTATGTGTGGTTTTCCAGAAGAATCATAAAACCCGACTATGCCCACAGCTGCCCAATGCCAAAGAAGATACTGACATAACCAAAGCCTACTTTATGGGCAATCGAAGGAATTGGTAGCAAAACCCCATGGGAAATATGCCCACGGGGATGCCACCTTATGGAGGAGGGTCATATATGCCACAGGGGTAGCCACCACCACCCAACATGGGATGGTGGGGACCACCACCCTGGATGAACATACCTCCAGGTGCAACATTCCCAAATCAGCAAACGTGGATGCCATATCAGTAGCCATGGAGGAGCCACATCCCATGGAATATGCCTCCATAGAACATGGTATAGGGACCACCTCAACAAGGCTTACCGACCTTGCCTATAGCAAGACCTATGCAGTTACCAGCATAGCCGACGGTGAACCCAAACAACAAGGTAAACCAGTCAGCATACCAGGTGGAAGGAGAGATGTATCCAATGTACCATATTAGTTGTAATCCAATACAACTTAGATCAGACAAGCAGTTAGGAGTAGAAACGCCTTCTCTGGTAGAAGTGGAGGAGGAAGTAGGAGACTCCCCTCTGATAGAAGAGGTGGGGGAAGAAAAATTTTTTGAGAAGATAGGGGCCCCATTCCCTGAATGGCTACAAGAGCAGAAGAAGTTGACACAGCCCGAATTTGATATCCTATCAAGCCTGAAAAATCTCACCGTAACTATCCCACTTTTCCAAGCTATCTGTGATGTGCCCATATACACTAAGGTGATAAAAGAGATATGCCTAAGGAAATCAAGATGCAAAGCAGTGCAAACCATCAACGTCATGGGAAAGTTAGCCGACTTGATGATGGGGAATGCATATCACCCCAAATATGCAGACCCAAGAAACTCGATATTGATGGTAAAAATAGGAGGGCACTCACTGGTGAATACATTGGTCGACTTGGGGGTAGCCATCAATGTAATGCCATAAGACACCATGCAAAATCTGGAGCTCACCGACCTAAAGCCTACCAAAATGGTGTTACAATTGGTTGATCGGTCAATGGTGGCACTAGAAGGAATGCTCGAAGATGTCATAGTAATAGTCGATGCATGGGAGTATCCGATGGATTTTTTGGTGTTGCAATCCAAAATTGGACTGGGTGGTTACCCACTCATCCTGGGGAGACCATGGTTAGCTATGGTTGATGCCTACATCAGCTACTATGATGGACTGATGACCATTTTAGATGGCCAAAATATCAAGAGATTAACAATCTCTCCCCCGACCCAATCGGTGGATGCACTAGGAGAACCTAAAATAGAAAATTAGGAGGATAATACACTATCTATGCTCCAGCCGGTAATGGCATTAATAGAAGCAGAGGATGAGGCCGAAGAAGATGGTATCATCTCAAGATTCTTCCATGGAGAATCCTCTCTCCCAATTCTTGAGTCACCATTGGTGGGTGCTCAGGACCACCACACCAAGAAAATTGATGTCGGGCATGGCAGAATGTTGAACGTCAATAGTGAGTTGACCATCGCACAGTTGGTAGAATTGAAAGAGCTCCTAACTGAACATCAACTGATATTTGCATGGGATTATGCGGATATGAAGGGAATCATCCTGGAGGTGTGCACTCACCGTATCTATCTGGAAGAACAGTCAACCCCCATCAGACAATCGTAGAGAAGGATGAACCCGACCATGAAGGAAATTGTCAAGGCCGAGCTATAGAAGCTCCTGATGGTGGGATTCATCTACCCGATCTCAGATAGTGAATGGGTATCACCACTCGTGGTGGTCCCTAAAAAGAATGGGAAATGGAGGATCTATGTTGACTACAGATCGCTGAATAAGGTGACTAAAAAGGACCATTTTCCACTTCCTTTCATTGACCAAGTGCTAGACATGTTGTCCAGGAGGAAATACTTTTCCTTCCTGGATGGATTCAGTGGGTACAATCAAATCCAGATTGTAGAAGAAGACCAAGATAAGACAATGTTCACCTACCCATGGGGAACATTTGCATACAGGGTGCTACCTTTCGGGCTATGCAACGCACCAGCCACCTTCTAGAGGGTAGTGCTTAGCGTATTCTCGGATATGATAGGTGAAGTAGTCGAAGTATATATGGATGATTTCATCGTTTACAGGGAAACATTTGAGGAGGCGATGAAAAATTTGGAATGTGTACTCCAGAGGTGCGAGGAAAACAATCTATCCCTCAACAATGAGAAATGTTTTATGATGATGCGGGAAGGCATAGTGTTAGGGCATCATCTCTCGGAAAAAGGGATTAAAGTGGATCACAAGAAGATAGAAGTCATCAAAGACTTACCCAACCCAAAAACATAGAGGGAGGTAAGGAGTTTCCTTGGCTCTACCGGGTACTACAGGTGATTTATCATCAATTTTAGTAAAATTGCCAAACCGCTACACACCCTTCTGACGAAGGATGTAGAATTTATCTAGATAGATGACTATGAGTAGGCATTTTAGATGTTGAAGGAGAAGTTGATCTCTACCCTAGTGTTATGGGGCCCAAATTGGTCTATCCCATTCCACATATATTGTGATGCATCCAATAATGCAATTGGGGTGGTCCTCAAGCAGTAGGATGGTGAAGAGTTCTACGCCATCTATTACGTCAGCAAGAACCTAGCAGGGGCTGAGCTTAATTACATGGTAATGGAGAAGGAGTTTCTCATAGTGGTACACACCATCAATAAATTTTGCCACTACATTACTGGGTACAAAGTATTCATCCACATGGACCATGCAGCCATCAGGTATCTGATGAGCAAACCAACGATCAGTGGCAGGATCATCAGGTGGCTTTTGTTGCTATAGGAATTTGACCTTACCATAGTCGACAAGCCTAAGAAAGACAATGTAGTCATAGACTTCCTATCCAGACTAATTCCAGTAGACTACATAGTGGTAGAAGACCAGTTCCTAGATGAGCATCTATTCATCATCAATGAATAGACACCGTGGTATGCAGACATTGCCAATTATCTGGCCACTGAGAGAACCTCCCCTACCCTCTCATACCGGGAGAAGCAAGGGGTAATAGAAAAGAGTGCATCATACCAATGGATTGATGGCCTCCTATTCAAAATAGGGCCTGATCAGATTGTAAGAAGGTGCGTGGCCAAGCATGAATTCGTAGAGATACTCAAGGCCTACCATAATGAGCCTTGTGGTGGTCACTTCTCAGGGAGAAGGACTGCATATAAGGTATTGTAGACTAGGTATTTTTGGCCCACATTGTTCAAATATGTAGTCGCATATGCCAAAAAATGTGATGAATGCCAGAGGATGGGCAGGCCGACCCATAGGGATGAAATGCCCCTACAACCTCACGTGCACATCGAGCCCTTTGACAAATGGGGCATGGATTTTGTGGGACCCATCAACCCACCTTCAACTAGAAGGAGGTACATTCTAGTCTGTATAGACTATGTCACTAAATGGGTTGAAGTCCAGGTGCTAAGAGACTCCAAGGAGTGGATGGTCATCAAATTTCTATTCTCCCATATTTTTATGAGATTTGGAGTACCCAGGGAGATTACAATAGACCAGGGACCCTAATTCATATCTAGATTAATTGAGGAGCTGATGGAACAGTACAGGGTTTGGCATAACATGACTACCCCATACCATCCGTAGGTGAATGGACAAGTAGAGGTCACTAACAGGGAAATAGAAAACATCCTGATGAAGACCGTGCAGTAGCATAGGAAGGATTGGGTTGCAAGACTACTAGAGGTAGTATGGGCATATAATACGATGTGGAAGTCGACCACTAGTTTTACCCCCTTTCGATTGGTCTATGGGAAAGATACAATGATGCCCATCGAATTTGAAGTTAAGACACTCAAAATGGTGGTCGAATTGGATCTGAACTTGGATGATGCACAGAAGGAATGAATTTGGTAGCTAAATCAGTTGGACAAATTTTGCATGGATGCCCTACAGAGAATATAAATTGTGTAGAGGTAAAGGAAGTAGTGGCATGACCACCACATTAAAAAGAAATAATTCAAATAAGGAGACTGGGTACTATTGTATGACTCTAGGTTCCAAGAGCGAAAGGGGAAGCTGATGTAGAGATGGATGGGACCATATGAGGTGGTGGAAATAATCAAGAATGATGTTGTATGGGTCAAGATGATTGATGGCAATAACACCATCCTAATAGCCAATGGCCATCGGGTGCGGCCATACCATACGTCTGAGGGATTGTTGGTGGAGACTAGAATAGGCATGGGGGAGACCCCATCCAAGTAAAATCTCCCAAATTCTCAACAACATGGTGGACACAAGGACGTCCACCAAAGATAAGTTAGAATAGGTTACTATTTTTTAGCTTACTATGTGTTTTGTAGGGACAACACCCGCATGCAAGCTACAGGCATCCTGAGAGCTAGGGCCTAATAGGCATGGACCCCATTTAACTGCACTTTTTCTTTTTTTGTGTTTTCTTTTTGTAGGGACATGGCCTGATTGTTTGAACAATAGGCATCTAGGAAAACTAGGCCTAGGTCATCTCAACATCCACATACCTGTGCATTAGGAGGATAGCAATGGTTCAGGCATGGGGGGATGCCAAATTCCTCATCGAACATCCCCGTGCCTGAATGAGGTAGACTGATGAAATATGAGGAGAATTTTGGGAGGCTTGATCAACCTCACATCAAAAGACACGTTAGCCATCACTAAATTTTCAACAATAAGGAAGGGGCACCTTACTTTGGAGGAGTGACACCTTACTTTGGTGCCTTACTCTAGAGGAGTGTCACCTTACTCTGGTGCCTTACTCTGGAGGAGTGGCACCTTACTATAGTACCTTACTCTAGAGGAGTGATGCCTTACTATGGCATTACTTGGTGGCTTACTCCCTTAATCTGAGGAGCGGTGCCTTACTTTGGTGCCTTACTCTAGAGGAGCGGTGCCTTACTTTGGCACCTTACTCTGGAGGAGTGACGCCTTACTCTAGCGCCTTACTCTAGAGGAGTGGCACCTTACTCGGTGCCTTACTCTAGAGGAGTGATTTATTAGATTATTTGAGGAGTGATTATTTTACTCTGGAGGAGTGGTGCCTTACTTTGGCACCTTACTCTAGAGGAGCGGTGCCTTACTCTGGCACCTTACTCAAGAGGAGCGGTGTCTTACACTGCCAAGAAGACACTGGAGTCATTTAAAATATATATATCTTTAGGGGGTTATTGTCATGAGGACATGACAATTCTTAGACATGGGGGGAAGCGATGCCTTACTCGGGTGCCTTACTCTAGAGGAGGGTGCCTTACTCTAGTTCCTTACTCTAGAGGAGTGGCACCTTACTCTAGGCACCTTACCTCGCAAGCCAGGCCACCCCTAAACATTCATATATAAATATGTATATGATGGTCAAAGTGGCACCTTACCTTGGCATCTTACCGAGTTAGGCATATAACTGGCACCTTATTGAGTTAGGTGCCTTACTGAGTAAGGTGTCTTCTCGAGTTAGGCACCTTACTGAGTTAGGTGCCTTACTCTGGTGCCTTACCCAAAATAGGTGCCATTTGAGCACCTTACTCAAGCAGGCACCTCGATCAATTAAATTCACATGTGCAACTTGGTAGTATGAGGAGCAACCGAAGCCAACACCATCATGTCATGTGATGGAAATCTGGATGTGGCCAAAAATATTTTAAAATCATTGGGCAAGATTTTTGCACATCCCAAGGCCAACCATCGAGGAGATAGGTATCCCAACTTGAACCAATAGGATCCATCATATTTTTAGTAGTAGGACCTCGAGCGAACCAGGAATGCAGTACCCAAGGTGACGTAATCAACACATGGGAAAAACATCATCGAATGGCAATTTGGCATACTCCACGCAACACAAAATGACCAATCAGGTATGCACATGATTTTAATTAGATATATATGTAATTTTCATATAATATGCTCTCAAAAATGATGATGGCACAAGAATGGAAAATCACCCCTCATGCCTAATACGTCATGCCAAAAATTAATTCGGGTGGCATACCCTGCTAAACCCAACATGGAAACAATTTCTAGAGTTAGGTGCCTCAGGTTATAAAAAGGTGCCTTACTAAGTATAGAACTTGAACTCAGCAGGGAATTCACCATGGGAGGACCTTCAAAGAATCACATGATTAAGAAGCAGGAGCCTAGTGGCACTGAAGGAATTAGGGGGGAAGTCCGCAACCGGTTCGAAGCGGTAGGGTGGATGAATTACTATCACCTGGTCAGCTAGGAATAGGATGTGGAGGCAGCCAAAGAATTTACCACCACTCTGAATGGAGAAGTGGCCCAGATTCATGGACTTGTAATTCTAGTCACCCCAGAGCACATTGCTCAGGTCACTGGCCTCCCCCTCACTAGGGAATGTACATACAAGGATGGCATGGTGAAGAAATGCATCGAAGTGCTGCTCAGATAGGGGAATGTCCCCTACGACCAAGGAGGACTTCCCAAGTAGAGGATCTCAATGCACCTACAAAATATTTTTGAGTAGGTTGTGAGATACTTCACATGCACTAGGAAGTATTCACACCTGAATGCTAACCACATGCAATTCATGAGCCATCTAGTGCATGGGAGAGAAATCAATATCCCGTTCTACCTGGTGAAAGCCCTATAGGATGAGGCATCATGGTACCAAAGAGGGGCAGTCTCTACCTTAGCCCATCATGGACTAATTATAGCCTTGATACGCCATGTAGAGGAGCATAAGGGAAACTCATCGGTGATAGAATTTGAACCCTCTGGTGCATGAGAATAGGTGGTGACCGAAGTAGGGCATGAAGTTGAACTAAGGGGAATAGCCAAGGAGATTAGGGTTGAGCCATCCGATGCAGTAGAATAGACAGACACATAAGGTAGGGCATGATGCTAAATTGGGGGGAATGTTCGAGGAGGAACACCCCCAATTTTCACTAGAGATTGCAGAGGAAGGGTAGAGCCCTCTGCCCATTTTCATGGAAGAGAGGCCAGAATCCTCCAGCATAGAATGTCGAATAGAACGTAGGAAATGTCGAGCATGATGATGGCACCTAATCCTCTCAAATGAGGAAGATGAAGAAGATACAGAGCTCGGTATCGTAACACAAACTTTGCAAAATTTGGCCGCTCGTAGTTCGCAGGACCCACAACCTTCCGTAGGCTTGCAACAATCGATCGAGACATCAATGGAAGAGGACCGCATCGAACAAAGTGAGAAATCCCTGATGTAGGTGCTATTCGAAGAGTACAAGGAGATGACCATGAGGAAATTTTAGAGATAGGAGGCCACCATTGCTCAATTGTAGCAATTGATCCAACAGCTCAAGGAGGAGAACCAACAGTCATGGGCTAGGGTAATAGAGAGGCAAGACGCCTCTACCCAGATCGATTGGGTGATGGAAGTGCCCATGAACTCTTTGACCTCACCAGAGAGAGTAGTCTCATCTAGGGCATTCAGGTCGGATGCCAAAAATGAGGAATTGGAAGCAGGGGAGGAATCATGCACCTCTGACAGAGGAATTCCAGAGGAACAAGGGAATTCTGTTCTTCAAATAGAAACCCCTATTATCTATATCGATGATGATGAGGAGCCTTCAGGGCAAGTCCCTGAACTCAAGGCCAAGGAGGATTCTCCAGGGTGTCAGGCACCCAAAATTGAAGGGTCACTACCTAGAACACTAGAAGAGCAGACGTCGGGTGAATAGGGGGCCGAAGAAGCTGCCATAGAGGGCCTAAGACCAGAAGGATAGAGCCTTGGACCCTCTAACAATGGGGTAACCTCTATGGGAAAGGAAGACATCCCCACTCAGGCCATCATAGTAGTAGAGAGGATAAAATGGAAGGCCCCTCAGATGACTCAAAAGAGGGCCAAAAGGAAGGCCAGGGTGACATTTGCCAAACCAAACCCTCATTCGAATGAAGAATGGGAAGAAGGTGTGCAAGCCTTCGCTGAGCAAAAGGTGAAATTTGAGCAGCTCCGTAAGGAGTTCAAGGAGGCAAAGGCAGCTAGGAAAGCTACCAAAAAGAAATAAAGAGGGCTAGGCATTTGTGTGGACCCCACTGATGATGACCAATTTTGGGACATCTATGGTTCATCGTCGGGTCGGCCCTCTAAAATGAAGAAGTGGCTAGCAATATGGGGAGTCTATGGACCAGAGGCAGAGGTAGCAGCAATCATGGTAGAAAATGCTGGCCTCACCCCTGAGGAACTTTGGCTATACAAATCCAGCATGGTTAAGTGGAAGAGGGATGACTCTGACATTCCCTTTGGAGAGTTGCACCCTCAACATGCTGACCTATGGCAGGAAGTAGAAGCAGCCTTCCAAAAGGGGGTGATGACTGTGGTAGTCGGGCCCAGTACATGTGTTGGGCCAAGTAGGAGATAGAGCCAACGTAATAAGAGGTCGATATAGAATGAAGTTCAACCCAACACAGCCAGACCTCGACATAGCCAGAGGGTAGTACAACCTAGGGATGCCCCACAACAAGCCAAGGCCCCTCAGTAGAAATGGAAACCTCAAGGAGGAGAGCAAGCCAAGGCCACCAACAAGAAAAGGAAATGAAAAGTAGTGGCCTATAGAGAGGAGGTGATTACCGATTTTAGGTGCCATGAGGGCGTGGCACATATTAGGCATGGGGGGATGATGAGCACCAAAAATGCTCATATTTTTGTATATGTACTAACGGTTTTTGCATGACATTATATCATGAGTTGTGTATTTTATGAAGCATTACGTATGTATTTAATAAAATCATGTGTATTATCTAATTGTGTGTGAAGTGTGTTGTGTGTAGCTATTTCCCTGATTTTGTCATCTTTTGCTCAGTCGAGGTCCTACATGGACCTGGCATGGTTTCGCTTAATCAGAAGAAGGTAAACTAAAGCATGCACCTTACTAAGGTAGGCACCTTACTAAAGTAGGCACCTTACTGAAGTAGGCGCCTTACTGAAGTAGGTGCCTTACTAAAGTAGGCACCTTACTAAGGTAGGCACCTTACCAAGGTAGGCACCTTACTCAAGTAAGCACCTTACCGAGTTAGGCACCTTACCAAGGCCGATGCCCGAATTATGCGTGTTGACCACAACGGCTAGAGAAGGACCCTGTTGACCACCGCTCCACGTCATCTGTGGGAAACCGTGGATGGACGAGTTGTCCCAACCAGAGTGGGTGAACACGTAACCACTCATGAAGTTGAACCGTAATGAAGTGGGGATCATCCGATTACCAGGAAATGATGCAGAGCTGCTTATTGTGCATCGGTTGCAGTAACTGAACTATCCCAGTTTAGGCTGAACCGAGACGTCAGTTGTAATAGAACTATCGTAGGAAGATCTGTGTGTGTAGTATATAAACACACAAACTTCCCTGTAGTAGGGGAGACATATTTGATAAAGAGCATTGTTGTATGTAATATTCCATTGCATTATTAATAAAGTTGAACGTTCATTAGCAGCGCCTCGTTTGTGAGAATTATCGAGTGGGATCTGCCTGGAGCTCGGGCCCACTCCAAGCTAGTATTCCTCCCCTCTTAGTTATTTACGTAATTTCATTATGCATGGTAGTATGTTTATGTCTTAGGCTTAAGCTTAGTTATCTTAGAGGTGTGTTTATTTATAAGAAGCATTTTCATTTCGTATCAATTGGTGTGTTTATTTTATCTGCATTGTTATTTATGAGTGAGTTTTATTGAGGCGGATGATCTTATTGATGTTATACAAACACCCCCCCAATGGTAGTTGAATGGATCATCTCTAAAGTGGTAGTGTGACTAGTCTCAACCGTGACCCTTCACAAGCTTACGAGTTCCCTGGATTGACAATTTAAATGAGAAGTGTTGTGACAAATATAGGACAAATTCACCAGTGTTTAGCACCAAATAAAGTAACCCATAATCATGATCAATCACTTGAGTTGCTTCACATATATCAACATATTTATCATTTGGTTCCCATTCCTTTATGACCAGTAGTGGTATTTCTTCATTTGAATCCTCAAAACAATCATACGAATTTGTATCCAAATTTTCAATATCCCAAAATGAAAGAGCAGATTTTACCTCTTCCTCATCCAAAATAGATGAGTCATAGGAAATATTTACCATTTCTTCCCTTTCTATTTCATCAAGATCTTCAATAGATTCATATTCATCATGATCTAATTTGTGCACCTTATATATTCTTGCCAATGTAAGATCTTCATGTGAATTAGAAGTTTCAACATGCTGCATATCAAGAGGAATAGAAGTTTCATCAATAAGAGTGTGATAAAACACCACATCTTCATATCTTCCCCAACCATTGTAAAAATTGTCATTTAAATTCATGGGATGGATATCCATTGTATATTTTGTATGATCTTTTGATTCTTCTATCCATTCTTTTTCTTCTTTATGCATGGTAGTAGGATCACCATCATTTTCGAACACTTGGTGAGATTCCAACCCTTTTTCCAACACATCCTCATTTTGTACCAGACTTGTAATATCTTCCTGCGAGAAAGCAATTGTGTTATCTTGCATATCAATTGATACAAAGGGTTCATTAGAAGGTTTAGAGTGAGCATATTCATCTAATTTTATCCAAGAATTATAGTAATCATCTTCCAAAACTGAGTTGTGATGCTCAACTATTTCTTCAACCTCTTCCAATTCATCAAGTTTTTTTCATCAAATTTGCTTTCACCTTCCTTAGATGGTTCAATGATTTACAAAAGTGGGATACTCTTTGTATTCAAGTTTTCAAGACTATCACAATCTACACTCATAACCCATGATTTAATCTCATCACAATTTGGAGGGTGAGGAATTTCTTGATCATCAGTTTCAAGAATCTCATCCAAGATATTTTCCAAAAATAAGTGGTGAAATTTTATTGTATTTGAATTCATTTATTGATTCTCTTTCAATTTCTCTTTCAAATAATTTATACAATTCCATGGAAGGTACTTTCCTATCACATATCTCAAAACTAATTAGATTTAGGAAACCTCCATTATCAACATACTCATGCATTTCTAGAAATGAACCCATCTCTACACAATCCTCATTGGTGCATATTAGCTTGTCAACTGGCCCCTCCTCTTGGACGATATTTAAGGTGGTTATAAAATTTGGATATTTAAATTCATCCCCTTGATCATTCACCTTACGTATCATTGGAGTGGAGGATGATTTATTATATGGTTGGTGTATGTTGGCATCAATAACTCTAGAAGAACAATATCTCATGAGAACATGTTGTACCTCCACTTGCCCTTGTTCTACCATTATTGCAACCTCATAGATTCTATGCAAAGATGGATCATCAATATTTTCCCTTAAAATAGTAGCAATTATACAGGGTATGGATCCCATGTATACTTGAATAACTTCCTCTTCTGTTGTGTCAAAATTTTCCCACACTTGAGTGTAGAACTCACGAAACCTCACATTGAATTGATTTATAAATTATTTAGGCCATTTACGAATAGAGGTAAACTAATTTTGCAACATATCTAAGTCAACCTGATTCTTGAAATTATAAAGATATGCTACTTCTAGTCAAACCCAAGAATTCCTAACCTCCATGGGTAATTGACCATACCAAAAAAATGATATGTCATCCAAAATGTATGAGAATAACCTAAAAGCAACATCCTCATGGAAAATTTTCCATTGAATTAACATGCTCTTGTAGATATCCAAATTTTGTATGTATCCCAATGCCAAATTCTGCCCACACTGTGGTGGACCCTCCAATATACATTTAGGAATTTGATGGGGTATTCCAGGTATTTTGAATAAACTATAATAGTCCCCTAACATAGATATCGTTCTTTATTTTAGTTCATCAAATGTTGCCATTAGTGAAACTCTAAGAATAGCTTCAAAATCAACTTTGTTAGTCAAATAAATATATCTTGCAAAGAAGAATAAAATGACTAACAATTTTCAAATGAATAAACCATAAAGATCATCATGCTAGAATCATCCAAAATATATGCATCAATTAAACCATGAAATTAAAGAACATTCTCAAATTTGCAAAAAAAGGTTAATATTAACACATCATCAAATAAAGAATGCTAGAATCAATGAAGGTGATCAAAAAAATCTCGTTAGTCAAGACCAATGTCTTTGAATAAATCTATCAAGTAACATGAACAATTTAGCATCTAAATAGCAATAAAATAAACCAATTCAAGCCCTTTTAGCTCCCAAAGTGTTGAGTGTTAAAAGAGGCCAAAGATGCTAATCAAATGGACTTGAAATATCTAGCAATTTAGAACTCTCAAAGTTACACCAAAATCATATTATTCATTGCATGAATCAGTCAAAGTATTTAAAACAACAATGAAAAATTTACCATAAATGAAATAATGCAAATTCAAGCCCTCCTAGCGCCAAAATGTTGAGTATTAAAGGAGACCTAAAGATAACAGTAAATAGGTTAAGAAACATTTAACCATTCATGACCTTATGGTTATACCAAATCATATTCTTTTATGTATGAACAATCCAAAAGTGTTACATCGATGAATACCAATTCATGCCCTCCTTCTAACGCCAAAATTTTGAGTGGTAATTTTAACCAATTGCAAAACCACACTCACCTTAGAATTTTGATCACAAAACCCTCTCTTGGAAAGAAGTTAAAATAAAACAACCTCTCCAAGGTTCTGCTATATAAGCATTGCACATGTGTATTAGTAATCTCAATGAAGATTTATCAAGTAAATGCTAGGAACACCTTAGTGATTGCATGTAATTATTAATAAGGGGTATGTGTTGGTTTATTTTATCATGCTATATTAATGATTGTTCATAAAACCTAAAGAAAAAAAAATGTGAATTAGCCCTCATATGACCATGATGTATCCTTAATTCCTTTTATCTTGGATGTTTTTAGGTAGATTTTATCTTCATTTATTAAGTATATTTTAAATAAGTTTTATCTTGTATTAAATCCTACTTTAACCATGAAGTATAAGATTAAAACCTACTTTAAATAATTTTTTTATTTCGGTTTTAAAGTAGGATTTAATATTTTTTTGATTCAGATTGCATGTTTAAGTTTTGTCATTTTATTTTTTTCCAATTTTTATTTTAATCCTCGAAGTTTAAAAGGGTCTGCAAAAATAAAGAAAAAAAATGAAATCTGAAATAAATTGAATGTTGAAAATGTAAACATGCAAAACTTTATCAGTTTGATGGTACCCTGTCCTACAAAACCGAAGATGTGATAAACTCATGCATGCAACTTAATCTATTCCAATTTGCATTTGCACAATAAAAATAAAATAAGTGCTAGCTTCTACGGACACATAAAATAAATTCCAGGCTTAAAAAATTCAATAATGTTACCATTAAAAATGTATTAAACATTATTTATAATTTCAAAACCAGAAAATGGAAAGATAAAACATTAAATTCAAGCATGCAGAAAATTCTCCTCCTTTTTCACAAACAAAATCCAGATTTCTGAAAAAGCTCTTGTTAAAAAAAATGTTCCTCTTTTACACAAATTTTCTAGCAGCATTTCTCTGGTTTTTCCAAAAAAATCAGCCCTTGTTCAATGTTTCAATGGCGCATTTAACATCGCAAAAAAAAACCCTTTTATTTTCTTCCCTCTGTTTTGTTTCCTGCATTTCATTTTGGCTTATTCCTTTTGCCTTTGAAAATCCATTTGATTTTCCCTGAGTATATTCTTTATTTTTCTTTCCCATGCTTTCTTTTCATTTTCATAATGGTTGAACGTCCTTAATGGACACCTATTTTACCACACATGGAATTTCCCATAATACACCTTTATACACATGAAGACCTTGGGTCTATTTTAATAAATTGGGCCCTTTCATAATGTATAAAATTCCCTTTTGATTTTTGGACGTCCTTACATAGATGGCCTTTCTTTCCCACTATTTCAAAATATGTCCCTTTAATTTATAGTGTTCTCCTACCATAAATTAGATGCTGGGTCTAAAATTATCGTCACACTATATATAATATATAAAACTCGAGGATGATCTATCGTCAATCCTAACCTTATGTGACATGTATGACATATGTCAAGATGTAACCATCGTGAGTCTATCCATTTGGGTCTGATTTAGCAGGTTCCTCTATGAAATTACTATTGTAAGAATCCTATAATATGTTGTAAAACAACCACTGTTCTACTACAAAATAGACATTGGGCTACCATCGGTTTTATCTACACATTACTCCATTCGTCGATATCTCTATTGGATAGTCTATCACACCTATTTTGGGACCGTATTTCATTCCATGCTGGTGATAACTTACTGACTAGATCTCATTTCGTGACCACCGACATGACATTTGGTGAAATTCCACCTTGTTGCCCTATAGTCTTTGAACTGCCATAGTAGAGTGTGACATTCCATCACACCATGCGTGCAACATTGGAGGTATTCTCCAATGCCTGTTTCCATCCATCAAGACAAGATGCTTCATCATCCACATGGTCATCGGTCTATCGGTCCATACATGTTCTGCTATCTGCTGTCATCTGTTGGCCATTTATGCTATGAAATTACCTCACATTACCACTCCTTTTCTGATTAATATGTCCACCTACAGTCTTTAACGCTATGCCTACATCCATTTTTCATTCGATGTATGGAGTATTTTTAGCCAACTCTCATTATCCTCAACATGTTCATACCTACTCTACCCAAATACAGTAACTTCTCTTCCTCAGTCACCATACTCGATGATTATATGTTGATACGATGAACTTTATGTTGTGGTGCTCATATTCGTTCTCTTCAGTGCACTCCATCATCCCTATGACAATTTCACCATGGAAATTTGTCATGAACGCTACTGTGTTGTCCACCTTGCCTATAAAATATGCATCCCAATCATCATCTACATTTGAAAATGGGTTGCACATCTCCTATGTTCATCGTCATGGATCATACACTCGCTACATTATCTTGTAATTATCGATCTCTACTATTCATCTATGCTTCCACTACACTTCCTTTGGGTAGTCGTCCCATGCACCTATTCCATCGAGTCATTTCCCTGCTTCACACCTAATCCACCACCATAGGTTTGAGGGCTTTAATACCACCAAACAAAAAAATCCATGCACACTCGATTCATATCTTTTTGGTTCATATCTTTTAGTGCGTCCTCTTCTCAAAATCAATGATGTTCGACTTGTGCTCCATGTCACTATGGAAATTCCACCTCATCGCTCTTCGTTCTCAGTGTTCATGGCTCCAGTTTCCCATTTTTACATAGTTGTTCAACTAGTTTCCACATTGTTGTCCATGTCCTCAATGAATACACCCATAGTCCTCATCACATCCACATGTCCGGGTCGATCTAGGATATGACGTCGTTGCTCGATCACTCCTTTGTGTCAACGATCTTTGACTTGCAACCCGCATCAAGCTTTGCATTTTAGAATTCATAAAATATTTATAAAACAAGGCGAATATTTTAAATTAAAATAGAAACCATTTTATTATGAAGCATGAAAGTATATGGAAATATTTATTTTATTTTATTCTATATATATTATTTAATATTTTATCTATGCATATATTATATTTACATAAATGTAAATATATATATGTATATAGATAATCTTGTGTTTTAATTTATTTTTATTTGTTTTTTAATTTACCTTAATCAATTTTAATATTTGGATCATCTTGATTAAGATAATGCATGAGAGAAAACAACATTAAAATTAAAACTCCAACATTAATCTTAACCAAAGTACCAAAACGAACACATGAAATTGAAAACTAAAAATTTGACAACAAAAAAGCTAACAATAAATTTGATGATAAATATTTTCAAAAATAAATTGACGATAAATATCATTAGAAATAAATTGATGATAAAAATCGTCGAAAAGAAATTGATGATAAAAATCGTCAACAAGAAATTGACTATAAAAATCATAGACAACAAATTGACCATAAAAATAATGTCAACAACAAATTGATGATAAAATATCATTGACAACAAATTGACGATAAAAATATTATCGCCATCAAATTTACGATAAAAATATTATCGACGACAAATTGACGATAAAATATCATCAACAACAAATTGACGATAAAATATTAACAACAAATTGACGATAAAATATCATCGATAAAAAATTGACGATAAAATATCATCGACAAAAAATTGATGATAAAATATCATCGACAACAAAGTAGCAAAAATTGCAAACCCAAAACAAACTAAAGCAATAGACACTTAAAACAAAATGCAAACACCCAAATATCAAAACAAAAAGTGGGTCCCCAATTTTGGGGTGAGTTGTGCGATAGTCACAACAAATGGTGACTTTGTTGGGAAATGCTCCTAAGCATTTTGGGTGAAGAACCCAATCTAAAATGAGAACACACAAGATCAGTGAAACATAAATTATTTAGCAATATCCCGAGAAGGTGGGGGTAAATAGCTTCGAATAAAAAATCCATCTGCCTTTGCTCAGTGTGTGAAAAAGTGATTCATTATTGCATCTCTGAAAATCCTCTAGATTCCATCATCCCTTTTTGCATTAGGATATGAAGCATTTCTCATAAAACGAAAACTTTTACAAATATAACCCCACTTCCAGTCAGGTGTCTATAGCCCCGGTGGGGTTTATCTAACTCACCCTTGTGTTCTCTTAATGCTTTACAAAGCCCTTCCTATTACCAGAGCTGTGTCTAGATGGATCTCTACTATCAGTCAGGAATCCATAGCATCGGTAGAGTTTATCTAGATGTTGTGATAGATTTTATCAAGCTTTTCAATGCTCGTTTTCCTCTCTTTTTTATTTTTTCTTTTTTTTTTGAAAAGAAAAAACTTTGCAAAGATTCAAGCATCACTTGGGTTAGGAAGCCTATCAGTGGAGCATGTTGGATTTCCGCCTAGGATTGCAAATCAATATAACTTCATCCTTAAAAATTTCTAAAAAAACCCTTTAATGTATGTGAGTTACATGTGGAACTCTAGCAAGATATTTCACTGTTCCACTCTCCACCATCTTAGTCCCAAAATCTAAGCACGATCACCAAATAAATCATCCCCCTTTTCTTGGGTTCACATATTTTCAGATTAGATATTCCCACCTACTAAATAAATGAACATATAAAATGGGCAAGAGGCCATAAGTTAGTGACCATGAAACATCACCTCAAAATAAGGGAACAACCCAACACACAAAACTAAAAACACAAATCAAAACTATATAAAAATGTATAGTATGGTACAATATGGTGTAAATTTTGAGTTAGCACTTCCATGGATCCCAAATATGACTAGCACATTTCAAAAAATAGATAAAATAATACGTAAGCCAAGTTTTATAGACATCCAACGAAAATAAGATTAGGCTAAACCATACAATAATCTTCATCTTACCTATTTCACCCCACCAATTATATTTAGTTTCATTAAAAATCCCATGGGTGAGCTTCAAATCATTAAATTGATTAGACAATAACTAATTTCCAATTCCTTCGTGTCTATTCATTAAAGTGTAGCTTTCAACATTTGATTCATGATTTAGAATTAGGCTATCCTTTTCAATAATGAAATTTTGCAAACAAGAGCCAATTTCTTAAAACTGTAAAGCCAAATCATTTTTCATGTTTGTAGGCCAATCAAAATCATGCAAAAATTTGCAAGCATCTAGGATATTTATTAAATGAGAATCATCATAATTTTGTATCCTAGATTCAATTATTAATTGATTATAAAATTGATTTAACACTTCAAGATCATCAATTTATTTTTCATTCATCAAAGTGATGTCATTAGTGGTGTGAGTAGAAATAAACTTTAATTCTTCATTCACCTCTAATGGTGTTTCATCATAAACAACATTAGCATCCATAGGAACATCATGCAATCCATCCCATCCGAATTTCAAAAGGAGTTGCTCGTTGTAAATTCGTTTGTGTCTTCGCTGATTTTCGTGGATCTTTTGTTCGTCTGTCTGCACTCGTCGTTTGTCGAATCCGTCATAAATTTTATCGTCATCGTGTCACAAAAGAGGAAAGGAAGGGACTGTGGTTTCATTTTATCCCTGGTGCAGAAGGATCAAGGTTAACAGCATGAGGTTTAAACCTCATCGGGTGCCTTTGGCGCATCGGTAGCGTCTAGGCTGTTGGCGCGCTACCCAAATGGGAGGTTTCGCGTTCGAATATCGCAAAAGGGTTTTTCATCATGAAGTGGATGCAGCAGGTGGTGTTAGAATTTTTGCGCAAATTTCTCCATAGCGATTTTTGATGTGGCTAAGGTATTTTCGAAATTAATTTTTGCTAAGTGTTTTTGCGGATGGAGGAAGTTTGTTAGAGGGAAAAACAACTTAGGAGTTATAAGGAGTTTAAAGCTTGTTTATATTTTGATAAAAGATTCTTTTTGAATATTTTTTTGAAATTTCTTATTGCATTCTTATGAGAAATAAATTTTATTTGTGATAAGACTATAAGGGAGAAATAAGGTGTATAAGGGTTAAATCTTTCTTGTAATGTTGAGAGTGCTTTTGGTTGTTTATGGAAATGAAAGCATGATGTTTTAAGGTCAATTGCTTCTTGTGTGAAGTTGTGAAACCTTAAGTGGGAAGCTTTGATATTGATATTTGCTTTCATTAAATTGGTAATAATCAAGCTATTCTTTACTTGGTTAAAGTGTTGAGCTTACTCCTTTATTGATGATTTGAAAAAGTTGTGTGTGCTATTGTGAGTTGAGTTGGTGGATGCTTTTGTTCAAACAATATTGGAGAGAAAAGGAGTTCTACTTGTTTCCTTTTCTGATGTTGATTGTGAAATGCTTCAAGGTTGTGTTTTGAGCTGAATGGTGTTGATTGAACCTTGTTTGATAAGCATTGTTGTTGAATCCCTAATTGATGGTGAAAAGAACATGAGTATCATTATTATGTGATTCTTTGCATAGTTGGCAATTGTTGGAGTTTCATGTTCTTGAAAGAAAGCATTTTATCCTATCCATTTCAGATATTGAGTTGAGTTTTCAGATTTGAGATTGAGTTTAAGTTGAGTTTTCAGATTTGAGATTGAGTTTGAGTTGAGTTTTTCAGATTTGAGATTGAGTTTGAGTTGAGTTTTCAAATTTGAGATTGAGTTTGAGTTGAGTTGATTTGAGTTGAGTTTTGAGATTGGGAGTTGAGTATAGAACATATTGAGTCTCTAAAAATTCTCTTTATGCTTCTATGAGTTTGTCAAATCACATTGGGTCTCTAACAATTCACCTTGTGATTTCCTACTAAGAAAGTTTTTCTTGGTGAGCTTGCTGAGGTTTTGGACAGGTTTTGGTGGGGACTTATGAGCAAGTTTTGGACAGGTTCCGGTGGGGACTTGTGAGCAGGTTTTTGACAGGTTTCAATGGGGACTTGTGAGAAAATTTGGACAGGTCCTAGTAGAGGACTTGTGAGCTGATTTTTGATAGTTCTATCAGAGAACTTGAGGACAGAGGAGCACTGGTTCTTTGAGAAGAACCTGAGGACAAACTTGGCAAGTATTTGAGAAGGCTTGTGTAGAGGATTGATTTGTTCAAGTGTTGGACAGATATGATAGACAGAGGAAGAATTGTACTAGATCGACTGATTATGTTTGGTATAGGTTGCTGAGCTTATGTGGACATGATCATAGAAGGTAGAGGTCTCTTAGGCTAAGCATTGAGGACAAGAGGTCTTCGATGGAAAGGAGTTCCATGTGCTGGCAAGAGGTAGAGGTAGTTGATCTTCTAAAGGATCATTTCCAGGGCAGAGAGGGAAGGTATCTCCTTTGAGCAGAGGCTCATAAACTCATAAATTCATATTTGAGAGGGAAGGTATCTCCTTTGAGCAGAGGCTCATAAATTTTGATTGGGGGAAGGTATCTCCTTTGGGCCGAGGCTCATAAACATTGTAATTGGGAAGGATTCCCAAAGAAATTTGAGATAACTTTTAGAGAAAAGTTTTGTGGATGTAGCCCAGCCATTTTGGGTGAACCATGTTAAAAATGGTGTCACTTTGTGGATGATATTATGTATTACTTTGATATTGCTTTGGGTATATTGCTTTACTATTTTGAAGTATAAAGGAAAATGTAAAAAGAGGTCTTATACTATTCACCCCCCCTCTCAGTATAAGCTTGTGTTTTTCAATTGCTATCAGAGTAGGTGCCTTCAAAAATTTTAACATCTTGAAGGAAAAGCTGGTAAATAACACAATGGATCATTCAAGTGGCAATGTAGCACCTATTCTTGATGGGTCAGATTTTGGTCTTTGGAGTGCGAGGATGAAGGTTCATCGAATGGATCTTGGTAATGAGGTATGGGAAGTAATTGAAGATGAGTACACTATTCCTGTACATGGTCCTAATACTAAAGAAGAAAAGCTCCTACATCACAACAATTCAAAAGCAATGAATGCAATCCTAAAAGGCTTAAAGAAAGCAGATCTCACCAAAGTGATTCACTACAAGACAGCTAGTGAAATGTGGAAACAATTGAAGGTGGTTCATACAGGTGATACAAATGTCAGAAAGGCCAATTTGAGACACTTCAAAGGTATGTTTGAACAACTCAAGATGAATGATGATGAAAATATTAGTGACTACATGCTTCGTATGGATGAGGTTGTTAACTCCATGAAAGACTTAGGTCTTGAGCTTGCTGAAAATGATGTTTGTGATAAGATTTTAAGATCTCTTCCTAATAGATTTAGCAAAAATATTTTTGCTATTGAGGAAGCTAAATATTTGGATAAGTTGAAAAAGTATGAGCTCCATAGTATACTTGCAGCATTTGAGTTGAGAACTCAAGTGAAGGTTGATGTCAAGAAAGAGTCAGCTTTCAAGGCTACCAAGGAATCCAAGGGTAAACAGCTTCAAGATAGTGATGAGTCTTCTAGTGATGAAGAGGCATATTACAACAAGAAAGGCAAGTTCTCTAGAAAACACAAAAGTATGAAAAATATAAGATGTTTCAATTGTGGAAAGTTTGGTCATTATGCTACTAACTGTATTTTTCCCAAGAATGAAAGTGATGAAGATAAATAGGATTCTAAGAGAAAGGATTCTGAAAAGCACAAGCATCATAGGAAGAACAAATATGAGCACATCAATCAAGGAAAGAGGTATTCTCACAAGCACAAGAAGAGTTTCTACCTAGACAAAGCAAGTAAGTGTTCTAGTAGTGATAGTGAAAGTTCTTCAAGTGATGATGAAAATGAGATGTTGTTCATATCGTAAAAAGAGGAAGAACCGAAACATAGATTCATTATCATGAAATGTATTAGATGTGGAAACTTTGGTCACCTTGAGGATGATTGCACAAATAATGATTTGGTTTCTAGTATGTATGAGGATGCTTCAGAAAACTATAAGGAAGATGCATGTATGGTTTTTGAAAAGGGTAGCACCTCTAGTGATAAGAAATCTAAAAAGGCTTTGATGATTCAAAAAGCAAACAAATAGAGGAAGATATAGAGGAAGGTGAAGTAGATCTTGAAGGTGAACTTATTAGTGCTCTTAGTGCTTTGAAAAATGAAAGAAAGAAGAATGCTAGACTCAAGGATAAGTTAGATGAATGTTGTATGGAGAGAGATGATCTTATAGAAAGTCTTGACTTCTCTATAGCTAAGACACAAGAACTCAAGGATGAGTTAGAGTCTAAGGTTCTTGAGTATAGTGAGTTAGAACAGAAAATGGATTATTTGAAAGAGGAAACTAAAGAGTACAAGGATAAGCTTTACAGGTTTCAAGATAGCTCCAAAAAGGTTAAGTCACTCATCAAAGGTCAAAGAAAGACAATAGATAAAACAGGCCTTGGTTTTGTTAAGTCACACAAGGAACAAGTTGGAGAGTCTAGTAAGAGACTCCAAAAGGAAGAGAGTTATGATGAGGAAAGTACTTCAAAAAAGGAGTCCTTGAATGATAGATGCATAGAAATAGAAAACAGAATTCAGAATGAGAAGAAGAAGTTTTCAGGACCTAAGAGGTCAAATAAAGGAAAGTTTCAAGGCAGATGTTTTGCTTGTCACAGGTTTGGTCACATGGCTTCACATTGCATGGCTCAAGTGAAGAAGGTAAGTGACAATTTTAGAAGTGCTAGTTTCTTTCAAGGGTATTGCTACTCTTGTAAAAAAATTTGGCACAAGGCAGTCTATTGCAAGGTAAATAACAAGAACAGGTTTGATCAGAACAGGTTCGATCAGAACAGGTTTGGTCAGAATAGGTTTGGCCAGAATAGGTTTGGTTAGAACAGGTGGATTCAAATATCAGGTTTACCTCAGAGAAACAACATCGTCAATTGTTTCAAGTGCAACAATGAAGGTCACATAATCAGACAGTGTAGATCTAAAATTTCAGAATACAAGAATAGGAACAATGGCATGATCAGGTCCAAGGATCAAGACATGGACAAGAACAAGGATGAGAACAAGAACAAGAACAGTGACAAGAACAGAAATATGGACAAAGAGTTTAAGAGAAGACTCGGCAAGGAAGTTATAGACGTTGATGATGATCAGTGCCTAATGGGAGTTTTACTCCCACCCCAAAATTAATCACCTCATAAAGAGGTGGGGGAGGGACTAAGCTAAGAGGCTCATTTTTATTCTCGAGCCCCAAATGTGGCCCTTTGCCATTGATGACAAAGGGGGAGAGATATGAGTAAGGGGGAGACCTTCAAAGTGAAGAGGAAAGCTTCAATTCAGGGGGACCAAAACTTCAAAGGAAGATTCTCAGTTGTGGGCATAGTTTCTTAGTTGATAGCACAGTTGGTTTCAATTTTGGCTCTTGAGAAGTGTTTTCAGTAAAAGTTTGCCATCAACGACAAAGGGGGAGATTTTTGGAAATTTTGGGTACTTTGGGTACATTGCCTTTGCTCAAGTGTATAAGTTGTCATTGATGTCAAGAAGCTCTTGAAGGAATTTGATTTGATGTCAAATAATTTGTTTTGATGAAGGTTACGACATGACGGTTTCAAAGGTCTTTTGCAAACCCCAAGTTGGTAGGTTTAAATATTACAGGTGGATGCATTGGTTTAATGCATTTGGGTCCAGGAGGAAGTATTTATTTAAATAATTAAAAACCTTGTTAAGGTTCCATTTAATTATTTTTAAATAAATAAATTATTATTTGCAATTGGTTCTCCTAATCCATGGCGCAAATGTTTTAACATTGTGGGTGCTAGCCAAGACCTCCGCCGACGTGTTTAAATCCTCACCAACGTCAAAGAGCTTATGGTAAATTGCATATAAATCTCCCTCGACGAAAACAAAGATCCATCCCATCTGAATTTTGAAAGGAGTTGCTCACTGTAAATTCATCTGTGTCTTCGCTGATTTTCTTGGATCTGCTGTTCGTCTGTCTACACTCGTCATATGTCGAATCCACCATAAAGTTTATTGTCGTCGTGTTGCGGCAGAGGAAAGGAAGGGACTTTAGTTTCATTTTATCCCTGGTGTAGAAGGATCAAGGTTAACAACGTGAGGTTTAAACCTCACCGGGTGCCTTTGGCACACCGGTAGCGACTAGGTTGTTGGCGAGCTACCCGAATGGGAGGTTCTGCGTTCGAATATCGTGAAAGGGTTTTTCGTCGTGAAGTGGACACAACGGGTGGTGTTAGAATTCATGCACAAATTTCTCCATAGCGATTTTTGATGTGGCTAAGGTATTTTCGAAATTAATTTTTGCTAAGTGTTTTTGCGGATGGAGGAAGTTTGTTAGAGGGAAAAATAGCTTAGGAGTTATAAGGAGTTTAAAGCTTGTTTGTATTTTGATAAAATATTCTTTTTAAAGATGTTGTTGAAATTTCTTATTGCATTCTTATGAGAGATAAATTTTATTTGTAATAAGACTATAAGGGATAAATAAGGTGTATAACGGTTAAATCTTTCTTGTAATGTTGAGAGTGCTTTTGGTTGTTTATGGAAATGAAAGCATGATGTTTTAAGGTCAATTGCTTCTTGTGTGAAGTTGTGAAACCTTAAGTGGGCAGCTTTGAGATTGATATTTGCTTTCATTAAATTGGTAATAATCAAGCTATTATTTACTTGGTTAAAGTGTTGAGCTTACTCCTTTATTGATGATTTGAAAAAGTTGTGTGTGCTATTGTGAGTTGAGTTGGTGGATGCTTTTGTTCAAACAATATTGGAGAGAAAAGAAGTTCTACTTGTTTCCTTTTCTGATGTTGATTGTGAAATGCTTCAAGGTTGTGTTTTGAGCTGAATGGTGTTGATTGAACCTTGTTTGATGAGCATTGTTGTTGAAGCCCTAATTGATGGTGAAAAGAACATGAGTATCATTGTTATGTGATTCTTTGCATAGTTGGCAATTTTTGGAGTTTCATGTTCTTGAAAGAAAGCATTCTATCCTATCCATTTCAGATATTGAGTTGAGTTTTCAGATTTGAGATTGAGTTTGAGTTGAGTTTTTAGATTTGAGATTGAGTTTGAGTTGAGTTTTTTAGATTTGAGATTGAGTTTGAGTTGAGTTTTCAGATTTGAGATTGAGTTTGAGCTGAGTTGATTTGAGTTGAGTTTTGAGATTGGGAGTTGAGTATAGAACATATTGAGTCTCTAACAATTCTCTTTATGCTTCTATGAGTTTGTCAAATCACATTGGGTCTCTAACAATTCACCTTGTGATTTCCTACTAAGAAAGTTTTTATTGGTGAGCTTGTTGAGGTTTTGGATAGGTTCCTGTGGGGACTTATGAGCAGGTTTTGAACAGGTTTCGGTGGGGACTTGTGAGCAAGTTTTTGATAGGTTCCGGTGGGGACTTGTGAGCAGTTTTTGACAGGTTCTAGTGGGGACTTGTGAGCAAATTTTGACAGGTCCTAGCAGAGGACTTGTGAGATGAGTTTTGATAGTTCTATTAGAGAACTTGAGGACAGAGGAGCACTGGTTCTTTGAGAAGAACGTGAGGACAGACTTGGAAAGTCTTTGAGAAGGCTTGTGTGCAGAGGATTAATTTGTTCAAGTGTTGGACAAATTTGACAGACAGAGGAAGACTTGTACTAGACCGACTGACTATGTTTGGTACAAGTTGCTGAGCTGCTGTGGATGTGATCATAGAAGGTAGAGGTCTCTTAGGCTAAGCATTGAGGATAGGAGGTCTTCGGTGGAAAGGAGTTCCACGTGCTGGCAAGAGGTAGAGATAGTTGATATTCTAAGGGATCATTTCCAGAGTAGAGGGGAAGGTATCTCCTTTGAGCAGAGGCTCATAAATTCAAATTGAGGGGAAGGTATCTCCTTTGAGCAAAGGCTCATAAATTATGATTGGGGGAAGGTATCTCCTTTGGGCCGAGGCTCATAAACATTGTAATTGGGAAGGATTCCTAAAGAAATTTGAGATAACTTTTAGAGAAAATTTTTGTGGACGTAGCCCAGCCATTCTAGGTGAACCACGTTAAAATTGGTGTCACTTTGTGGATGATATTATGCATTGCTTTGATATTGCTTTGGGTATATTGCTTTACTATTTTGAAGTGTAAAGGAAAAAGTAAAAAGAGGTCTTATACTGTTCACCCCCCCTCTCAGTATAATCTTGTGTTCTTCATTGAAGTCCAAGTTGGGGCTTGGCATCAGGGGTTGGTGCTCCTTCCAGTTGGTGTTGGTAAATCAGGGTTTGGTGCTCCTTCCAGTTGGTGCTAGTAAATCAGAGGTTGGTGCTCCTTTCTATTGGTGTAGATAAATCAAGGGTTGGTGCTCCTTTTTATTGGTGCAGATAAATCAAGGGTTGGTGCTCCTTCTAGTTGGTGTTGGTAAATCAAGGGTTGGTGCTCCTTTATGTTGGTGTAGATAAATCAGGGGTTGGTGCTCCTTTATGTTGGTGTAGATAAATCAGGGGTTGATGCTCCTTTCTGTTGGTGTAGATAAATCAGGGGTTGGTGCTCCTTCGAGTGGGTGCTGGTAAATTGATTGCAAAGTTGTTGCTTTGCAAAGTCTAGATTTGGATGGAAGTCCAAACAGTCAATTTTTGAGGAGTAGCCAAATTGGTGAACCTCGGTACATCTTGTTTTGTGTGATGCTCTCTTGTTATATTTTCTTTATTGGGTTTTAAGTTTTCATTGTTTCGGCTTTAAGATTTGAAGATTTAAGTTTTAAAGAGCTACACTGATTCACCCCCCCTCTCAGTGTCATTGTGAGACTAACAATTGGTATCAAAGCCAGTTTCCCTTGTCAAGCTAAATCAGCTAGGGTTGATCTTAGATTAGTATGTAATGGGTAAGAAGAATAAATCCTCCTCAAACAAGGCATCTCAGTCAGTTTCAGTTCCTATGGAAGAGAAAATTGAACTAGAAAATATATGAGTGAATTTTGAAGTATGTGATGAAAACCTTGAGGGTGAAGTATATCTAGAAGGTGAGTTGTGTTGCAAGTGTGAAAAGGGTTTGGTCTAAGTGGCTCAGAAATATCCTGATTTCTGGCCTAAGTATGAACACATCATGTATTTGTCGGCAAGGGTGTTTGTCGGCATGTATTTGTCATTCTCTCCTTGCTTCCCTATTTCCTCTCTAACTTTCCTTATCCCTCCATCCCTATTCCCTCACATCCCTTTCCTCCCTATTTTTCCTCCTAGATTCCTTTATCCCTTATCTCTCCTTCTTCCTCGCTCCACGTCCCTCCTATCCTCTCTTTCCCTTATCTCCACACTACCTCCCTTCCACTATATAAATAATTGTAAGTTGTTTTTGAAGGTGGCTGCATGCGTAATAAGAAGAGTGAAGGTTATAATAAAATATTTATTATTGTGCTTCGATTTGTTGTCTCACTGCATTGAATTTGACCTCTGGACCTCGAGAAACCAACATCTGGTATCAGAGCCAGACTTCGTCTTCTGTCGGGCACGGTTCCCGAGGCGAAGTGGAACGGGCACGGTTCCCGAGGTGGGTACGCATCCCGACGCATGTCACAGCAGGGCTCGAATCCCGAGGTGGATTGCGAGCAGGCTCGGGAACAGATCCCGAGGCAGTTCAGGCACGGATCCTGAGGCGGATCGTGCACAGTGGCAGTGGCACGACTCCCGAGGTGACAAGTGGCAGCGGCGCGACAGTCGAGGCAGAGGTGACTGGTTGACATGTGGCGATAGCAGATCGTGACACGTGGCGCAGGGCGATTGGCAGTCTGGTTGGCAGCGAGTTGGCAAAATTTTGCCACGTGGCGAACGACGATTTGACAACGTGGCAGCGAGTTAATTTTGATTGGTCGAAGCAGTAATTTGCATCAGTCAAGACTCGACTGCCCGAAGGCAGTCGAATACGACTGTGCGTCGTGAGGGTTAAAAACCCTCGCTGCGCATTTGCGCAGCCCATGTGGGATAAAACCCACTACGTTTTTTTTTTTTTTTTTAAATAGCCACCGGTGATTACAAAGGCGACCGCCTGCAATTAATTCCCGTCCAACGGACGTGGCTCAACGGTCGAGACATTTCATTTGCGCGCAAAAGATCACGGGATCGATTCCCGTTAAGGAAAAAACAATTTTTTTTTAACTGTTGCCGCTGTCGGGAGGTTACAAAGTGCGGCTCGTTCGCTTTCCTTCCAAGCAGAGCCGCTTGGCGCAACGGCGAAGATCGTTTTTGGCTGAGTAGAGGTCCGGGGTTCGAGTGCCGTCGGAGGTATTCAAACGTTTTTTTTTAGAAAATTCGCGCCGTCCGAGGTTTAAAAGAAAGTTGCCCCTTCATTGTTCATGTGGTGGCCGTGAGGTCGCGCGGCTAAGGCGTTAGCTTTGCCCACCGCAGGTCGCGTGATCGAATCGCGACGGAAAGGTAAAAATTTTAATTTTTTGTTTTTTAAAGTTTTTAATTTATTTAATAATTTTTATATTATTTATTTTTAAAATTATCTTTTTTAAATAAATTTATTTTTTAAAAAGGGTAATTTAAAAATAATAAAAGGTTATTAAATTTATTTAAAAAACTTTAGAAAACTTTTAAAGAAAATTTGTGAAAGGAAGAATAATGTGCTCATGGAAATGATAGATGTTTTGATCTGAAGGGTGCTATTATGCACTACTTTCAATTTTGAAGAGTTTTTTGTGGCCAATTAAAACTCGCCCAAGGGGGCTTGAAAATTTGCATACTGTGAACCTGAAAAGTGACGAGAAGTCTTCCGGAGCACCCGTTTAGCACCTCCAAAAATTGTTTAAGGGTTCAATATTGAAGTGGAGCCAGTGCCAACAGAGCCAAAGCCAGTAAATCCAGAGCTAGCGGAGCCAGAGCCAGCGGAGCCAGAGCCAGTGGAGCCAGAGCAGAGCCAGAGCTAGAGCTAGAGCCAGTGTTGGGAGTCTCACAACAAGCAATCAGTAAGAGAATTACTTTGCTTTGTAATTGCTTATTTCAGTGAAATCAAAGTTTGCTTTTAAGTAGCAGAAATGGCTGCAAATACTTGTTTGCCAATTGGTGATTGGCTGTTACAAAACAGTAGATGTTTTAAGACATGAATGTGCCAAAACTGAGAATGATGCAGAGGGAGGAACTCTACTGACTGTAAAAATAGCTTGCACTATCAGAAGCTTGCTGATTCTGTAGACCATTGGAGTTGATTCTGATTTTGTTGGTTGCTATTTGCTGCTATTGTTTGAATGCAATTCTGACAAGGAGTACCATTGTTTGGTGAGTCACATTGCTACCCAAATAAGTGAGAACCACGTGAGACTGGTTTCACAATAAGTTGTTGCATCTTGTTGAAGAGAGACATATACGCTGAAGAGAGAAGGAGGCAGTGTTGTGACATGGAAGGGTATTGTCACATAATGAGGATGAAAAGGCTATTTTTTGATAGAGTTGGGCAGTAAGATACAGTGAAGAGATTTATAGAACTGATTGCATTAAAAAGATAGAAGAGAGTTTTGCTACTGTTTGGTACCAATAAGACATAAAGGTTGCATCGATTCAGGAAAGGAGTGGCTGAGAACTTGGTGGAAGTTTGATGAATGGTGAATTGCAGAATGGCAACCATGTATGAAGATTTGGTTGTGCCTAAATTCGATGGAGATGATTATGCTTATTGGAGCATAAGAATGAAAACTTTATTGATGGCCAAAGACCTTTGGAGCATTGTAGAAGAAGGATATGAAGAACCTTCAAATTGGAGCAGCCTTCAGGAAGATGAAAGAAGAGAGAAGAAAGAGCAACAATACCAAAATTGCTTAGCCCTTATGGATTTGAGAAGAGGAATGGAAAAGAATGTTTTTCCTCTTATAGCCAATTGTAGATCAGCTACAATGGCATGGCAAGTGTTGAAAGATACATATGGGTTTGATAAGGACACCCATAAATCCATGTGTGACAATCAAGAAGATTGTTTAAGCAAGGAGGAGCCTTGCTTTCTTGAAGAAGTTTCTGAATTAGATCCTTTTGCAGGAGCTTTTGAAGACGCATGTGAAGACATGTCTTATGAAGAAGGCATGCATGATGAATTCTTCCTTACGGAGGAAGATGATGGAGAACTTCTTCTTGATGAAAATAAAAGAAGAGGTGTGTATTCCTCAAGAGGAAGAGGAGGAAGACGAGGATTTGCAGTGATAGAAGGAAAAGTGATGAAGAATCCCTTCATGGAGAAGAGGATGAGAAAGAACCTAGTTCCCTAGAAGATCCTTTTGGAGAGTCTTATGAAGACTTATCTGAAGATTGTTTTGAGCAACCATGGGAGACTCTCACTGATGAAGACGTTACTTATGAAGGCATGGAAACTTGTAAGTATCAATTCTCTGTTTTAGAAGGAGAATATGATGAAAATTGTCAATTATTTCCTTTAGAAGGAGAATATGATGAAAATTGTCAATTATTTCCTTTAGAAGGAGAATATGATGAAAATTGTCAATTATTTCCTTTAGAGGGAGAATATGATGATGAAAAGCAAAATTGTATTGATGGAAAAGAGGATGAATGTCTCATTGAAGAGACAATTGTTGAAAGATCATTCTATGGGAATGATGTTTATTGTGAAGACCACTCTAAAGTGGATGATGGCTTGCTTGAAGAATCACTCCAAGAAGAAGGAAGAGAAACACTCACATTGAAGTGTTCCTTGCTTGAAGATCACCTAGATGAGGTGGTGGAAGATGAAAGATGTCTCATGGAGGAGGCATGTGCAGAAGAGTGTCTTATGAGGAAGACACCAAATCAGCTATTTATTGAAGATTGCTTCATGGAGGAGGCACAAAATAAAGATGAAGATGCAGATGATGGAGAAACACTCATAATGGAGTGTTACATAGCTGAAGTCCACTCACATGGCATGGAGACAAATAGAGAGTGTATTTTGGAGAATACACCAAAAATTCTCATGGAGGAGAGTGATGAAAATCTAACCCCAAATTGTTGGCATAATGATGGAAAAGCAATGTTCATGACAAATCATTGGCTTGAAGACCATTCACTTGGAATGGATGTATGCTCTCTTGATAGAGCAACTCAAGATATCCTTGAAGGAGACGATAAAATTGTTCCTCTACAGGGGAAGGAAAATATTAAAGATGAAGAGGAGCTTGATTCACAAATTGTATGGGATGTTGATTCCCATGACATTGTTGATTGTAAGGCTCAAGATATGTGGGATTTTGATCCACAAGAATTTGAAATTGAAGAGGAGATGAAAGTCATAAGCTTCATGCTCAATGGAGGATATCACTCATTAGGGGTGACAAATAGAGATGCTTCTTGTTCATCCACCCAAGAAGTAAAACATGAAAAAGGAGAGATTGATAGTTTTCATGTTGTGATGACTATGAGAACATCAATGCTTGAACCTAGGAATTATCTTGTACAGGCAATTACAAATCAAGAGGACGATTACTCATTTGGTGTAATAGAAAAAGATATTGATGGGTTCCATGTTATGGAAACATCAATGAAAGAAGAAATGAAGGGCATAAGTTTCATGCTCCATAAAGCAGATTATCTCAAGGCTGAGATAATAAAAGGAAAAGAACATTATGAGAAACACTATCTCAAGGAGGAGATAGAACATAGTGAGATAGTCACTAATGGACTTCATGATGCAATGGAGGCATCATCAAAGGAGATTGAAAATTGTCTTGAAGAGGCAATTATGGCTGAAGATCACTCACTTGGAGTGGCTACATTGCAGAAAAGAAGTTGTCTTGAAAAGGCGACAATGTATGATTGCTTTAATGAATGGTGTTTCAACACACGACCATGGATTGATCAAAGGAGAAGAGCTCTTAGTGAAGAGTTGATGGTTGATATTGAAGCACCATACCCCAAAGGAGAAGCTGCTACAAAATAGCTTTATGGGAAGCACCAAATCTACTCATACTAAAGGTAATATTTTTATGATTAATGATTTGTTTTTTGTGAGCAGGAACGAAAAGAAAGGAGAATATCTTCCAAAGGCATTATTGAGAGGAGATTGTCTCATAGAGACAACTTTGATGAAGAGTCTTCTTGGAGAGAAGACAATGATGGAGAGCTTGGGTCACATGGATCCAACTGATGTGTTAACAATTCCTTGGAAGAAGGAATCTTGTAAAATCATTATGTTGAGTGAAAATTTGTATGAGGAGCAACATTTTGTTGCATATGTAATTAGCTATTGCATAGCTATATTTTGTTTGAAGATCTGTGTAGAGGTATGTGAAATTGTAATATGGCAAAACCATCTACATAAGATGATGCATTGTACATACTCAGGAGGAGTATTAGGAGCTGAAATATGGTTTGAAGACCATAGAATGAATGATAAAAGGAATGTGTTGGATTGGTTAATGAGAACCAATACTTATGGTATTCGGGGAATGCCATCATTTGAAGGAGCTTTTGATGAAGGGGGAGTAGCTCATCAAAAGGAGGCACTCTATTACTTGCATGAAGGAGCAATAACAAAGATGGAGGAGATCACACACAAACAATGGAAGGAGTGCCCAAGACAAACAATTTTTGATTTCTTGTTACAAAACTGGAGGAGACGAAAAAGATTGAGTTTCTTCCAATGTTGTGATGCTGATGAGACTTTTTGCAAAAAGTCACATCAACATCAAGGGGGAGAATGTTGCAAGTGTGAAAAGGGTTAGGTCTAAGTGGCTCAGAAATATCCTGATTTCTGGCCTAAGTATGAACACATCATGTATTTGTCGGCAAGGGTGTTTGTCGGCATGTATTTGTCATTCTCTCCTTGCTTCCCTATTTCCTCTCTAACTTTCCTTATCCCTCCATCCCTATTCCCTCACATCCCTTTCCTCCCTATTTTTCCTCCTAGATTCCTTTATCCCTTATCTCTCCTTCTTCCTCGCTCCACGTCCCTCCTATCCTCTCTTTCCCTTATCTCCACACTACCTCCCTTCCACTATATAAATAATTGTAAGTTGTTTTTGAAGGTGGCTGCATGCGTAATAAGAAGAGTGAAGGTTATAATAAAATATTTATTATTGCTGCTTCGATTTGTTGTCTCACTGCGTTGAATTTGACCTCTGGACCTCGAGAAACCAACAAGTTGATCGCTGCACTTGAAGGGTTGGGTATAGAAAGGAAAAATAACAAAAGATTGTCCAAGAAGTTGGAATAATATGGGGATAATATTGAAGATCTCTTCTTACAAATTCATAAAACCAAGAAAATAGAAGAAGCCTTGAAGTCACACTTGAATGATAAAGGCGATATATGTAGCAAACGTGAAGAGGAATCTAACAAAGTTATTAATGATCTAAAGCTACAAGTAGAAGAGTCCAAAAGGATTGAAGAAACTCTCAGGTCACAGATCAATTAGAAAGAGATTGTTTGTTGCAAACAATAAGAGGAGATTGTTTTATTGAGGAAACAACTAGAAGAGGCCAATACAAATCTCAAATTTAAGAAGAGCACAGAGTTGCTAGATAAAATGATAAGGCAACAAAGAAGCCCCATGTGTAAGCTTGGTCTTGGATGTGAAGCTGAACAACCTTCATCTTCTAAACCTGCAGACAAGAAGAAGTCCACTACTGAAGGATCAAAGCAAGAAAAGCTTGAAGCTGAATCTTCAAAAGGAATAAAATCTCAAAGGAGATCTACAGCAAAGCAACCACAACAAAAGAGGTTCTATCACTCTCACTTTATTCATAATACTACTTTTAATGGCTATTTTTTTAAATGCAACCATTATGGTCACAAGGAAATTTATTGTGGATTGAATAATAGATCAAAGATTTATGCTGGTAGAAATACATCTGTTATTTCGGTTGAACACCATGTGCAATGTTTTAAATGTAATGGTCATGGGAACATAGCAAGGTTTTATCCAAGAACTTTTGTATCTAATCTAAGGCAAGACAGTATATTTCATTAGACGCAAAGAATGCAACATAGACAGGGAAGAAATCATGTGCATCAAAGAAAGGAAAATAATCATCCATCAAGGATGCACAAGAGACAACCACCCAGTAGAAATGTTTTTTCACCTTTGATGGATTATGCAGTAGAATTTAATAACTATCATAATTTTGGGCACATTGCAAGAAATTATCGAAGTACATTTTCATCAAATCAATTTCAGGGAAGAAAATTTCAACCAAATGGAATGATACAAAATAGAAAATTTCTCGAAAAGCATGCACAAGCTACTGAAAAAGAAAAGTCAAAACAAGAGCCCAAAACTGTAATCAAACCAGAGTGGAGAAAGAAAGAGGAAAGGAAATCGTGTCTCCTTGGATTGAAGTAGACTACTCTATTGCACTAATCAACTCCAGGTAGCACATCCTAAGGGGGAGCAATCTTAAAGTTTTATTTTAATGCTCCTATGTTGTTTGGTTATCTGAGGATGAAAGGCAAGTAGGCAGGGTAAGTTGTCGTATAGTTGTCAAAGTGTGTTTCAGTTCATGTAGTTGTTTGTGGAGGTAATAAGAGAGCATTAATTTTCTCTAAAGAAATAGCCGTTATCAAAGAGATGCCAGAGTCAAAGAAACTAGTGGCACTAGCACACAGTTGGTCAAGAGTACCAAGTGGCACATGCAAGGCAGAGACATTGAGAGAATAGCGCCCAGGTGGTGAAGCACCAAGGAAGACAAGATGCCTATGCACCTAAGAAAGTATTGCATTATTTGAGAAATGCGAGATATTTCCTGAGGAATCCCTTGATCACAGCGAGGAGAAATGCTCTTTGGAATCACATGAAGAACGTTCGCCTGAGAAATTGAGCTGCACAACGGATGCGAGGCAAAGTCATCAGTCACGGAGGAGGTGGTAGTCAAAAAGCTAAAGAAATTATGCATAGGCTTCCTGGAGAGTCGATCACTTTTGATTTGGGAGTAACTTTTGTGCAGCTAAGAGTTGCGTGTTGATCAAACTATACTAAAAAAGTAAAAGCAAGGTATAATAAGAAGTAGAATATGATGAGCAGAGATTAGAGTGCTTATCCAAGAAGACTTTCTGATAGAAATAGTACCAGTTGAGGTGCATTCTATATTGGAGATAGGTTGGTCGTGTGGCACAGTAAGAAACCAGAGTCAGTCTCCTTATCCATAGCAGAGGCAAAATATATTGCAGCGACAACATGCTGTACATAGGAGAAAGTTGTGGAAGGTGAGGTTAAGTTGGATTTTGTTCCAACAACAGAGCAAGTAGTGGATATCTTCACAAAAAAGTTTCCCAAGAAATTCTTTGAGTACCTTCGCAATAAATTGGGAGTGGTCACGTTTCCCAAGAATTGACTAGCTATCGGGATCACATTCTCAGGGGGGAGCATTTGTGTATTTGTTTATCTTTTTGCTCATGTTTGTGATTTTTCCTAAGTGTAATAATTTTTGCCTGAGAATGTAATGCATGGACTCAGGGGGAGTTTACAGCAGCCCTTTTGGTATTGTTGTCAAATGGGGAGAAGAGTTATAGGAAATTGCACGTGTTACCAACAATTCCAAAGGGGGAGATTGTTGAGCAAGGTGTAGTGATAGTATTGTCATTGTTGTCAACACAGTCAGATAGATCGGTTGATGCAGTGGAAAAGAGTTTAGAGGTTACTCAGAGTATGTACAGTGAAGTTAAATGCTTATGAGGATGTTTTTGATGTTTGGGTGAAGTTGTTACAGGTTGTCCAAGAAGACCGAAGTGGCCCATATGCAAAACATAAAAGAGAAGTGAAAAAAAGCAAAAGAAAAAAGTGTCGCGATATCGCAACATGTTGCATTTTTGCAGTCAAGAGAGAAGAGAAAATGCAAGGAGAAAAAGTGTCGCGATATCGCGACATGTTGTATTTTCGCGGCCAAAAGAGAAGAGAAAATGCAAGGAGAAAAAGTGTCGCGATATCGCGACATGTTGCATTTTCACGGCCAAAAGAGAAGAGAAAATGCAAGGAGGAAAAAGTGTCGCGATATCGCAACATGTAGCATTTTCATGGGCCAAAGCAAAGAGAAAGGACAAGAAGGAAAAAGTGTCACGATATTGCGACATGTTGTATTTTCATGGGCCAAAGCAAAGAAAAATAGCAAGGAGAAAAACTGTCGCGATATAACGACATGTTGTATTTTCATAGGCCAAAGCAAAGAAAAAGAGCAAGGAGAAAAAGTGTCACGATATCGTGACATGTTGCATTTTCATGGTCCAAATCGAAGAGAAAATGTGAGGAAAAAGTGTCACAATATTGCTACATGTTGCATTTTTACGGTCCAAAGCGAAGAGAACGAGCAAGAAGAAAAAAGTGTCACGATATCGTGACATGTTGCATTTTCGTGGTCTAAAGAAAAGAGAAAATGCAAGGAGTAAAAAGTGTCACGATACCACGACATGTTGCATTTTTGTGACTCAAAAAGGGCAGGAAGGCAGAGAAGCAAAAGTGTCGTGATATCATGACATATCACATTTTTACGACTTGAAAAGGGCAGGAAGGCAGAGAAGCAAAAGTGTCGTGATATCATGACATGTCGCATTTTCACGACTTGAAAATGGTAGGAAGGCAGAGAAGAAAAAGTTTTGTGATATCATGACATGTCGCATTTTCGCGACTCAAAATGGTAGGCAGGTAGAGAAAGAAAATGTGTCACGATATCATGACATGTCGCATTTTCGTGACTCAAAAAGGGCAGGATGGCAGAGAAACAAAAGTGTCGCGATACCATGACATGTCACATTTTCATGACTCGAAAATGTAAGGCAGGTAGTGAAACAAAAGTGTCACGATATCGCGACATGTCGCATTTTCATGACTGAAGACCAGGATGGTGAAACAGAAGACTGCATAGTGACGTGGACCCATAAGGAATATTTAATGATTTGAAATCATTTAATATGTACGTTACACATGGAAAGAAGCAGACGCATGCCTATGTGGAGAAAATGAATAATCGAAGAAGGAGAAAACAAACAGTCGTCAAAATATAAACAAAAAGCTTTTTCGGAAACCAAAATGCATACATGTACAAAGGAGAAAATGAACAGTCATGATCGAGAAGACGAATAGTCATGGTAGGAGAATATGGTGTCAATTATTTGCATGTAACGTGTTTTACGAAATGCCTACTCTATATATACAAAAGGAGTTAAATAAAGAAGGCGTTACAATTGACAAGTGGCATATGAGAATTGAAAGGAGGAGTTACAACTGGAGTTACAAAGAGAAAGGATGGTTATAAAAGGAGTGTTGCTTGGACAATTTGAGTGGGGATTATTTAGTGAAGTGTGTGAGAGGAGCACGAGAGGTGAGCGAGAAGGGTGTGTGTTGTGTGAATTGTGGGCGATGTTGAGTAAGCAATAGACCAGTCAGGGTCTTGTAAAAGTGAAGGCATTTATATGTCAATCTTCTAGTTTCATAATTGAAGTCCAATTTGGGGCTTGGCATCAGGGTTTGGTGCTCCTTCCAGTTGGTGTTGGTAAATCAAGGATTGGTGCTCCTTCCAGTTAGTGCTGGTAAATCAAGGGTTGGTGCTCCTTTCTGTTGGTGCAGATAAATCAGGGGTTGGTGCTCCTTTCTATTGGTGCAGATAAATCAGGGGTTGGTGCTCCTTCCAGTTGGTTCTAGTAAATTAGGGGTTGGTGCTCCTTTCTATTGGTGCAGATAATTCAGGGGTTGGTGCTCCTTTCTATTGGTGCATATAAATTAGGGATTGGTGCTCCTTTCTGTTGGTGTAGATAAATCAGGGGTTGGTGCTCCTTCGAGTGGGTGTTGGTAAATTGATTGTAAAGTTGTTGCTTTGCAAAGGTTGGATTTGGATGGAAGTCCAAATAGTCAATTTTTGAGGAGTAGCCAAATTGGTGAACGTCGGTACATCTTGTGTTGTATGATGCTTTCTTGTTATATTTGTTTTATTGGGTTTTAAGTTTTCATTATTTTGGATTTAAGAGTTGAAGATTTAAGTTTTAAAGAGCTACACTGATTCACCCCCCCCTCTCAGTTTCATTGTGAGACTAACAAAATCCTCAAAACAATCATACGAATTTATATCTCGATTTTCAATATCCCAAAATAAAATAGTAGATTTTACCTCTTCCTCATCCAAAATAGATGAGTCATAAGAAATATTTACCATTTCTTCTCTTTCTATTTTATCAAAATATTCAATAGATTCGTATTCATCATGATATGATTTGGGCACCTTCTCTATTCTTACCAATGTAAGATCTTCATGTGAATTAAAAGTTTCAACATCCTGCATATCAAGAGGAATAGAAGTTTCATTAATAGGAGTGTGATAAAACACCACATCTTCATATCTTCCCCAACCATTGTAAAAATTGCCATTTAAATTCATGGGATGAAACTCCATTGTATCTTTTGTATGATATTTTGATTCTTCTATCCATTCTTTTTCTTCTTTATGCATGGTAGTAGGAAAACCATTGTTTTCCAACACTTGGTGAGATTCCAGCCCTTTTTCCAAAAAAATCCTCATATTGTACAAGACTTGTAATATCTTCTTATGAGAAATCAATTGTGTTATCCTGCATATCAATTGACACAAAGGGTTCATTAGAAGGTTTAGAGTGAGCATATTCATCCAATTTCTTCCAATAATTATAGTAATCATTTTCTAAAATTGAGTTGTGATGCTCAACTATTTCTTCAACCTATTGCAATTCATCAAGGTGTTTATCATCAAATTCACCTTCACATTCCTTAGATGGTTCAATGATTTCCAAAAGTGGGATACTCTTTGTATTCAATTTTGCAAGACTATCACAATCCACAATTGCAACCCATGATTCAATTTCATCACAATTTGGAGGGTGATGAATTTATTGATCATCAGTTTAAACAATCTCAACCAAGATATTTTCCAAAAACAAGTGGTGAAATTTTATTGTCTTTGAATTCATTTATTGATTCTCTTTCAATTTCACTTTCAACTAATTTATACAATTCCATGGAAGGTATTGTCCTATCACATATCTCAAAACTAATTAGATTTAGGACACCTCCATTATCTACATACTCATGCATTTCTAGAAATGAACCCATCTCTACACAATCCTCACTGGTGCATATTGGCTTATCAACTAGCCCCTCCTCTTGGACAATATCTAAGGTGGTTATAAGATTTGGATATTTAAATTCATCCCCTTGATCATTCACCTTAGGTATAATTGGAGTGGAGGATGCTTTATTATATGGTTGGTGTAGGTTGGAATCAATAACTCTAGAAGAACAATCTCTCATGGGAACATGTTGTACCTCCACTTGCCCTTGTTCTACCATTATTGCAACCTCGTAGATTCTATGCAAAGATAGGTCATCAAGATTTTTCATTAAAATAGTAGCAAGTACAAGGGGTATGGATCCCATGTATACTTGACTAGCTTCCTCTTCTGTTGTGTCAAAATTTTCCCACACTTGAGTTTACAACTCACGAAACCTCTCATTGAATTGACTTATAAATTCATTATGCTCTTTATGAATAGAGGCAAACTAATTTTTCAACATATCTAAGTCAACCTGATTATTGAAATTATAAAGATATGTTACTTCTAGTATGACCTAAGAAGTTCTAACCTCCATGGCTAATTGGCCATACCAACAAAATGATATGTCATCCAAAATGTATGAGAATAACCTACAAGCAACATCCTCAAGGAAAATGTGCCATTGAATTAACATGCTCTTTTAGATATCCAAATTTTGTATGTATCCCAATGCCAAATTTTGCCCACACTGTGATGGACCCTCCAATATACATTTAGGAATTTTATGGGGTATTCCAGGTATTTCAAATAAACTATAATAGTCCCCTAACATAGATATCATTCTTGCTCTTAGTTCATCAAATGTTGCCATTAGTGAAACTCAAAGAATAGCTTCAAAATCAACTTTGTTAGTCAAATAAAGATATCTTGCAAAGAAGCATAAAATGACTAACAATTTTAAAATGAGTAAACCATAAATATCATCATGTTAGCATCATCCAAAAGATATGCATCAATTAAACCATGACATTAAAGAACATTCTAAAATTTACAAAACAAAATGTTAATATTAACACATCATCAGATAGAGAATGCTATAATCAATGAAGGTGATCAACAAAATCTCGTTAGTCAATACCAATGTCTTTGAATAAATCTATCAAGTAACATGAGCAATTTAGCATCTAAATAGCAATAAAATAAACCAATTCAAGCCCTCTTAGCTCCCAAAGTGTTGAGTGTTAAAAGAGGCCAAATATGCTAATCAAATGGACTTGAAATATCAAGAAATTTAGAACTCTCAAAGTTACACCAAAATAATATTATTCATTACATGAATAAGTCAAAGTATTTGAAACAACAATGAACAATTTAGCATAAATGAAATAATGCCAATTCAAGCCCTCCTAGCGCCAAAATATTGAGTGCTAAAGGAGGCCTAAAGATAACAGTCAATAGGACATGAAATATTTAACCATTCACAACCTTATGGTTATACCAAATCACATTCTTTCCTATATGAACAATCCAAAAGCATTAGATCAATGAATACCAATTCATGCCCTCCTTCTAGCGCCAAAATGTTGAGTGGTAATTTTACCCAATTGCAAAACCACACTCACCTTAGGATTTTGATCACAAAACCCTCTCTTGCAAAGAATTTAAAACAAAACAACTTCTCCAAGGTTCCGCTATATAAGAATTGCACATATGTATTAGTAATCTTAATGAAAATTTATCAAGTAAATGCTAGGAACACCTTAGTGATTGCATGTAATTGTTAACAAGGGGCATGTGTTGGTTTATTTTACCATGCTATATTAATGATTGTTCATATAACCTAAAGAAAAACAAATGCGAATTAGCCCTCATATGACCACGATGTATCCTTAATTCCTTTTATCTTGGATGTTTTTAGGTAGATTTTATCTTCATTTATTAAGTAAATTTTAAACAAGTTTTATCTTGTATTAAATCATACTTTAAGCATGAAGTAGAAGATTAAAACCTATCTATGAATGTGAATCTGAAATGATGAAAATATCCATTAAATGTAACTTCTATCATGAAGATAAAGATAGCCTTTGATATAATTAATAAATTATCTCTCTTTAATGAAATTAATTTTCATAAAGAAACACCAATTTATTGCCTTCAAATAATGGCAATGTTATCATAAATTATCCCTCTTTAATGAAATCAGAATTTTCATAAAGAAGAAATAATTTAATGCTTTAAAACAATAGCCTTTGATGTAATGATAAATTACCTCTCTTTGATGAAATCAAAATTTTCATAAAGAGAAGGGTATTTATTGCTCTTAAATGATGGCCAATGAAATGTCGTAAAAAATTACCCCCCTTTAATGAAATTGAACTTTTCATAAAGGAAATGTCATCTTATGCTTATGAATGGAAATGCAAAGTTTAAAAATATGATTTACCTCCAAAATGTAAAAAAATAAAATTCCAAAATTATAAAAATCTGCATAAAACAGTCATTTTCAACAATTTTTATAAAATCAAAATGACTTCGAAATGAGTTCGAATTTGTTTTGTATGATATATTGTATCTCATTCTTCACACCCATGTAATTATTTTTGTCATTTTATTTTTTTCCAATTTTTATTTTAATCCTCAAAGTTTAAAAAATCTACAAAAAGAAAGAAAAATTTAAAAAAATGAAATCTGAAATAAATTGAATGTTGAAAACATAAACATGCAAAACTTTATCAGTTTGATGGTACCTTGTCCTGCAAAACCGAATATGTGAGAAACTCATGAATGCAACTTAATCTATTCCAACCTGCATTTGCACAATCAAAATAAAATAAGTGCTAGCTCCTAAGGACATAGAAAATAAATTTCAGGCTTTAAAAATTCAATAATGTAACCATTAAAAATGCATTAAACATTATTTATAATTCCAAAACCTAAAAATGGAAAGATAAAACATTAAATTCAAGCATGCAAAAAATTCTCCTCCTATTTCACAAACAAAATCTAGATTTCTGAAAAAGCTCTTGCATAAAAAATAATATTCCTCTTTTACACAAATTTTCTAGTAGCATTTCTCTGGTTTTCCCAAAAAAAACAGCACTTGTTCAATGTTTCAATGGCATATTTAACATCACAAAAAAAGAACTTTCATTTTCTTCCCTCTTTTTCATTTCCTGTGTTTTATTTTGGCTTATTCCGTTTGCCTTTGAAAATCCATTTCATTTTTTCTAAGTATATTCTTTATTTTTCTTTCCCATGCTTTCTTTTTATTTTCATAATGGATGAACTGTAGAAAACCAGCGAACTTAACTTTATTCAGCAGCAACAGGTATAAATAATATTACATAACGCCGGGATTAGCACATCGGCGAAACGAAACTGTTACACAGTTGTAACAGTACGCTAAATAATAAATAGCGATAAATAGAACAGTACGCTAACAATATTGTGCTGCCATAGCACACATAACCCGAATTGTGGTCATCCGAGCTAGTAGGTGCAAAAGTTTCTTCATAGTCGATGCCTTCCTTTTGAGCATAGCCCTTTGCAACAAGACGGGCCTTATGCTTATCAATTGTTCCATCTGCCTTGTACTTGACTTTGTATACCCATTTGCAGCCAATAGGTTTCTTTCCATGCGGCAGATCAACAAGCTTCCAAGTTTTATTTTTCATCAGAGACTCATACTCTGTATCCATAGCGGCCTTCCAATGAGGCTCACTAAGAGCATCTTGCACTGATGCAGGTTCAAGACTATCTATGGTAGACATGAATGCCCTATCATCATCAATATCCATATCCTCAACTTCTCTACTTGGAGTCACAGAAAGTTCCTCAAAAGATTGACAAAGATCATCAACCTCACCAGTTTCTCTGGCTTCTCTTTCCTTTTGAGCCATACTGCGTGTACGAGGTCTATCCAAATTCAAATTGGGAGGAGTGGATAAATTTGCATCTCTGATTGTATTTGTACACCATTTAGGATTATTCTTCGATGATGGTGAAGAAGATGTAGAAGGACCTCCTGTCTGTGTTGACGAAGGAATCTCCTCTTCCTTAGGTTCCACAGTATCCTGGTGTACTGTAGATGTGCTCTGTGATGTGAAAGCTTCATCAAAGACAACATCTCTGCTGATATGAATTTTCTTGGTCAAAGGATCTATCAACCGATATCCTTTAGAGTTCTCAGAATATCCAAGAAAAATACATCTCAGTGTTTTCTCATCTAGCTTATTCCTTTTCTCTTTCGGTATGTGCATGAAAGCTTGACATCCAAAAATACGTAGATGAGATATGGAGGGTTTTCGACCACTCCATGCTTCCTGTGGAGTCATTCCTTTTAGGGCCTTTGTGGGTGCCCTATTCAAAAGATACACTGCAGTGGTGACAGACTTCTGCCCAATATTGTTGCCCAAGAGTTGCACCTGTGAGCATACAACGAACCATTTCCATGATAGAACGGTTCCTCCTCTCAGCAACTCCATTCTGTTGAGGAGTATAGGCAGTTGTTAACTGTCTCTTGATCCCATGCTTATCTAGGAATGCAAAAAATTCATTAGAGGTAAACTCTCCCCCTCAATCTGAGCAGAGGGTTTTAATAGAAGCCCCTGACCCCTTCTCAACGGATTTCTTGAACTGTTGGAAGAATGCGAAAGCTTAAGATTTCAGTTTGAGAAATAAAACCCACATCTTTCGTGAGTAGTCATCTACGAATAACTGAAAGTACCTCTTCCCTCCAACACTGTTGGGTGTGAAAGGACTGCATATATCGATGTGAATTAGCTCCAGAGGTTTTCTTGCTCTTGTAGAGCTCTTCTCAAATGGTACTCTATGCTTGCTTTCCTGCCAAGCAGTCAGAGCACACTGGCAATGTGGCAGAAAGGGAAGGAAGACCCTTTACCATCTCATACTTGCTGAGCTCAAGTAAGTAGCCAGAACTAAGATGCCCATATCTCTTGTGCCATAGGGAAGTTGCCTCCTTGGTAGAGACAGTCATGGCAACATGTGGAGTAGAGATAGCATCTAGTGCAAATAAGCCATGCTTATAAGAAGCTGTTGCAATCTGCTTACCCTTCCTGGTAATGGTACAACACTTCTTTCCATTCTCAACATGAAATTTGACAACCATATTTCTGTCCAGGATTTGTGTCACTGACAACAAATTGTTGGCCAATCCCGGAACATAGAGGACTTTGTCAATCGACACTTGCCATCAAGAAGAGTGAATGAAACTGTACCTTCTCCCTGAACCCTGTAGGTTTTATCATCAGCAATGGTGACAGGTTTGCCCTCTTTGGCCACAAATGATTCAAACCACGATCTGTCACCAGTCATATGTTTACTAGCTCCAGAATCGACATACCAAATAAGATCCCTCTGTATGGAATCTGTGGTAGTCATGAGCACCTTGTGTGCCCATTCAGAATCTGAGTCAGATTCTTCAACAGCAACATTCACCTGGGGTTGCTTGTTCTTATTTTGTGGTTTGTTTTGGCCTTTTTGCTTGTTCTTATGCCAACACCTGTTGGTGTCATGGTTGTCTTTCTCACAGATCTTGCACCACCTCTTCTTCTGTTGAGGTTGCTTGCCTTTTCCTTTCGTATCCTGTTGAGAATTTCCTCCTTTCTAAAAGTTGCCTCCTTTTTGCCCATTACCTTTCTTCCTAGAACCCTGTCTGTTGGTGTATAGGGCTGTATTGGAAGAATCATCCTTGTGAAGTTGGCGTGCCTCCTGTTGTTGGAGCAGATTGACCAACTCGATGTAGGTAATTTGTCGTTGGGACACCTGGATGGAGGTTATAAACATATCAAATGAAGAAGGTAAATCTCTCATCACAAGTGAAATGAGAAGATTTTCGTCCACAGTATCTCCGAGAGAACTCAATTTCTCTTTCAACTCAGACACTCTACACAGAAATAGTTCAACTATTTCACCCTGTCTCAAACTCAGGTTATGAAGTTGTTATTGAATATGAAGAATGGTGGATTCATTCTTCCCCTCATAGATGGTTCTAAGGGCATCCCATGCCTCTTTACCACTTGCTTTGTCAGCTATATGAAGTTGCACTTCATCTGAAACAGCAAACAAAATGAGCACCTTTGCTCTACTGTCTTTCTTGTCAAAAGCAATCTGATCTGCTGAAGGACCTGTGGATCCTGCTGTTGGTGAAGGCCTTGTTGCTACTCCGAGTAACAATATCCCACAAATCTTCCATTTGGAGAATAGCCTTCATCTTATGTTTCTATGGTGTATAATTTGGACCTTTCAATAACTGATGCGGATCAGTCATCAATTTTGCAACAGCGGCCATAATGAAGGTTCCTTATTTCACCAAATTGGTCCCCCTTTCAATATACCTTTTGCTAGGCCAATATGCCATACAAAATACCCGCCCTTACGTGAGGGAAACTATAGGTATTTAGAAAGATCAACAAAAATCACCCGCCCTTATGTGAGGGAGACTATAGGTGAATTTTAGAGATCATACGATACGTGGAACATAAGCGGTACTGAAAGGGAATCGCCTTGTTGATGGCACCTACCATAGAAGATTATTCTCATGCGTGGGGCGTAACTTCCCCTAAAAACTATGAAGAATACTTCGTTAGGATTTACGCCTAAACACAAGTGTGATAAAGGGTAGTGGATGGAGTAAAAAATGCAAAAATGGCATACTTATTCCTCCCCGACGATTTATAGAGAACAAGCTCAGACGTCGTTATAGCAGCTATATTAGGTGGCGGATACAGTAGCCAAATCACGACAGCTTTACCTATAAGTGCTGGCCAGAGGTATCGCAAATACCGAACGCTGCAGTGCAAATAAATTGCACAGATGGGTTTTATATTCCGGGGACTTAGGGAGTGTTTTGATTTTAATTTTTTAATGTTATAGTGCAAAAATGAAATATGCAACATACAACATGAAAAAACTGCCCACAAGAATAACCCTCAAGGTGTCGGTCACAGCCGAAAATACACCTTTTACAATGCCAAATTGCTATTTTTTCTAAAAAATTACTCTCTATCCCCCTTTGATTTTTGAAAAAATATCCCCCCTTAAAAAGGCTTTCTTTAACAAAGCATTTTTATAATCATTATTTATTTAAAATTAAAATAAATAATTTCAATTTATATAGTTTTAAAAACTTTAGAAAAAATAAATTAAAATTAAATTTTAATTTATAAAGTTTAAAACTATATTAAAAAAATTAAAATTAAAAATTTTAATTAAAAATAATAATAATTAAAAATTACTTTGAAAAAAAATATACCTGAGGGGAGTCGGCGGGATTTGAACCCCCGACCTGCAGGCTCCCTGAGCCTTAACCGCATGGCTCACGACCACGTGAGCCAGCGGGCTGATCCGAAAGAGATCAAGAGCCTCCTCCTTTTACAGCGCCTGCTACCTCCACCTCCTCTGCAGCGGCCTCCAGTCGCACGGTTGCTGCTTCGCGACTCGGCGCTCTGTGCTTTTTTTATTTTTTTCGAGACACGACCGCGCTGCGTCTTTCAAAAAAAAATACCGTCCACTGTTGAACACGACCCGGGGGGGGTCCTCCTGTCTTTTTTTTTTTTTCTTCTTTCCTGGCTGCGCGATTCACCGCGACTAGCGCGGGGAGGGGGCGGTCTTTTTTTCTTTCAAACTCCCGGCTGCGTGATTCGCGCTGTGCGCCGGGGGTGGGAGGGGGTTTTTTTTTTTTTTTTTTTTTAATCCTGTGCGCCGCGGGGGGGGGGTTTATACCTGCCCCAAATTCCTGCGTGGGGGAATTTTTAAATTCCCGGGCGGGTTGTGGGGGCGGGGGGGTCTCCTTCTCCCCTGCGCGTGGTCCATGCACGGGATAGTATGTCCCAGCCGACCGGACGCGCGTGGGATAGTACGGGCATGTGGGACAGTACGTCCCAGCCTCCACGACGTAGCGGGGTGCGTGCTGTCCTCCTTGGTCAGCGTCACCACGCAATCAGATCTGCGCATGTTACAGACCGGACGCAGGAGGGGGCTGTGCTTCACGACTCTCTTCGGTCATGCAGAAGCCATTTTTTTTTTTTTTTTAATTCTTCACAAAACGCGTCCTCTGCCCAGCAAACCCGGAAAAAAAATTTCTCCGACTGTCAATTCCAGAGTGACGAAAAAAATTCCCCGCCTGGCAAATTAAAAAAAAAATCCGCCTGCTGTCCGAGCTTCTCTGCTTCCGATTTCACCTTCTCCCTTCACGCCACTGGCTCTGATGCCATGTAGAAAACCAGCGAACTTAACTTTATTCAGCATCAGCAGGTATAAATAATATTACATAACGCCGAGATTAGCACATCGGCGAAACGGAACTGAGTTGTAACAGTACGCTAAATAATAAATAGTGACAAATAGAACAGTACGCTAACATATAGGATTTTCCATAATACACCTTTATACATATGAAGACCCTGGCTCTATTTTAATCAATTGGGTCCTTTCATAATGTATAAAATTCTCTTTTAATTTTTGGATGTTCTTACATAGATGGTCTTTCTTTCCTACCGTTTCAAAATATGTCCCTTTAATTTATAGTGTGCTCCTACCATAAATCAGACATTGGGTCTAAAATCATCATCACACTATATATCATATATAAATCTCGAGGATGATTTATCGTCAATCCTAACCTTATGTGACATGTATGACATATACCAAGATGTAACCACCACGAGTCTGTCCATTTGGGTCTAAGTTAATAGGTTTCTCTACAAAATTACTACTACAAGAATGTTGTAATATACTGCAAAATGACCACTGTTTTGCTATGAAATGGATATTGGACTACCACCAGTTTTATTTACACATTAATCCATTTGTCGATACCTCTATCGAATAGTCTATCACACCTATTTTGGGATCGTATTTTATTCCATGTTGGTGGCAGCTTGCTGGCTAGATCTTGTTTTGTGACCACCGATATGGCATTTGGTGAGCTTCCACCTTGTTGTCCTGTAGTCTTCAAACTGCCATAGTAGTGCGTGACATGTCATCACACCATACGTGCAACATTGGAGGTCTTCTATGATGCCTGTTTCCATCCACCAAGATAAGATGCTTCATCGTCGACAATGTCGTCGGCTTATCGATCCATACCTATTTTGTTGTCTATTGTCGTTTGTTGGCCATTTACGCTCTGAAACCACCTCACATTGCTACTCATTTTATAACGAATATGTCCTCCTACGATATTTAATGGTGTGCTTACATTCAGTTTTTATTCACTATATGGAGTATTTGTAGCCAGCTCTCACTGTCCTCAATGTGTCCATGTCTACTATGCCCAAGTACTACCAACCTCTCTTCCTCAGTCACCATACTCGACGATTATGTGCTGATGTAGTGATCTTTATGCTATTGTGCTCATCTCCATTGTCTTCAATGTGATAATTTGATCGCAAAAATTTATCATGAACGTTGTTATGATATTCACCTTGCCTGCAAAATATACATCCCAATCATCATTTGCATTGAAAAATGGGTTGCGTATCTCCTATCTTCATCACCATGGATCATACCCTCGCTACACTATCTTGTCATTTTTTATCCTTGTTGTTCATCTAGGCTTCCACTACACTTCCTCTAGGCAGCGGCTAACGCATCGTCCCACGCGCTTATTCCATTGGGTCATTTCCCCATTCTACATCAAATTCGTTATCGTGGGTTTGAGGGCTCCAACGCCTCCAAAAAAAATAGTCCACGCATGCTCGGTTCATGTATTTCGATGCATCCTCTTCTCAAAATCAATGACGTCCAACATGTGCTCCACATCACAGTGTAAATACCATCTCATTGCTCTTCGTTCTCAGTGTTCATGGCTCAAGTTTCCCATTTTGGCATCATCGTTCGACTGGTTTTCACATCGTTGTCCACATCCTCAATGAATACGTCCATAGTCCTCATTGCATCCATGTGTCTTGATCGGTCTAGGATATGACATCATTTCTCGGTCACTCCTTTATGTCAATGATACTTGACTTGCAACTTGCATCAAGCTTTGCATTTTAGAATTCATAAAATATTTATAAAACAAGGCGAAGCTTTTAAAATAAAATAGAAACCATTTTATGATGAAGGGTGAAAGTATATGGAGACATATATTTTATTTAATTATATTATTATATATATAAATTCATTTTTTTTATCTATGCATATATTATATTTAAATTAATGTAAATATATATATGTATGTGTGTGTGTATAGATAATCTTGTGTTTTAATTTATTTTTATTTTTTATTTACTGTAATCAATTTTAATATTTGGATCATCTTTATTAAGATAATGCATGAGAAAAAACAACATTAAAATGAAAACTCCAACAATAATCTTAACCAAAGTACAGAAACAAATACATGAAATTGAAAATTGAAAATTTGACAACAAAAATGCTAACAATAAATTTGACGATAAATATCGTCAGAATTAAAATGACGATAAAAATCATCAACAAGAAATTGACGATAAAAATCATCAACAAGAAAGTAACGATAAAAATTGTCAACAATAAATTGACGATAAAAATATCGTCGACTTGAGGATCCTTGACCTCTAATTATTGAAGGAGATTCGCTCAACATTGTGAATTACCTCCTAGGCACCAAAGACTCGTCCTGGAGGGTCTTCAACATCGTTCTTGAGGCAAGGTCGCTACTTTCCCAATGTGGCAGGTGGAAAGCAACATATCCTTAGAGAAGGCAATCACGTCGTTGACCACATGGCCAACAAAGGGCTCGTGACTACGTGTCCGATCGTTTGGTAGTCTCGCTTCCCATCAAATGTGGAAAGAATTTCTAGAGTAGATATCCCTTCATGAGGTGTTTCCCACGCAGATTTTGGAAGGTCCTTCCCAATGAGTATCGGGTTAGGGTGGCATCTTTATCCAATCCCCTATGCGATAGTGGGCGCACGCATCATGTGAAGCGTAGTCCTGTTCCCAAAGTTGTTTGTTTCCAATTTTCCAAGATGCACTAGAATTGGTTCCCTATAGGATATCAGCACACCTTCCTCCACCAAGGTGGTCTTGCTATTTTTTCCCATTCCTGGCATTGGTTCGATGATGGAATTTCAAAGTACCTCTTTCCAATGGTGCTCACGTGTGGTTGGGACATTGGCGGAGTGCGGGAATGTTTCTTTCGATCTCCATGTTCCAGTTTCTTCGGATTTTTCTTATTGTTTTCTAGGTTTTTTTTAGTTTTGTTATATGGTTAATCAGGCTTAAATGCCATTTTTGTAGCCTCATGGCAATTAGTCTAGGGTATGCTTTTCTCGTAATTCGGCTTATATTTCCAGCCAGGAGGCATGATACATCATTATAAGTATAGCTAATTTTGTACATAAAGTTTTGGGATCCTCTATAAAAACCCACTGTTAATCTATTAAAATAATTACCAAAAAAAAAAATATACGTCGACAACAAATTGATGATAAAATATCATTGATAACAAATTGACGATAAAAATATCGTCGACAACAAATTGATGATAAAAATATGATCGACAAAAAAATTACAATAAAATATCACCGACAACAAATTGACGATAAAATATCATCAACAACAAATTGACGATAAAATGTCATCGAAAACAAATTGACGATAAAAAATCGTCAAAAACAAATTAGCAAAAATTGCAAACCCAAAACAAACCAAAGCAATACACACTTAAAACAAAATGCAAACACCCAAATACCAAAATAAAATTTGGGTCCCCAATTTTGGGGTGAGTTGTGTGACAGTCACAACAGGTATGTCATTTTACATGCATGTGGATTAATGGTTGTGGTTCATATAATTTAATTAAAAATTATGATCGAGATACTTTGTTGAGAGTATTTATGGAATATAAAAACTTGATTTAAAATATGAGTATGAAGTAAACATCTTACCATATTAATAGGTGGAAAACACATTGTACAATTCATTTATATTAATAATGAGTTTTTTCTAAAAAATGTATTTTTTTATTATTTTGTTATCCACTTTGATTTTTTTGGTTTTTTAATCAATGTTATATATATTTCTAATTTTTGGGAGGGGAAACATAGGGACATGTAAGGGGGACAACTATGAGATACCCTAGAGTTTTGAAGGAAATAATACTATGTTGAAGTTACCTCCAAAAATCTAGGTACTACAATTATGAATAATCATTGAATTTAACATTAATAAATTGAGGTTCTTTAAACATTTATCTTAAAGAATGACTATATTTGGATCATTTACATTTATAAATCTAATTTTTATATTTTATTGTTTCTAGTAAAATAAACCCGTTTATTTTTCATTTTTTTAAGATTTGGTTAGTGTGAGGAACCCCTATGACCAACACTTAGGACTGGGTATCACCGCCCCACCATGACCTCTCATAAGGGGAGAGCTGAGCTTATCAATATGAAATTTAGCATACAACCACACACACATGCCATGGTTTGAAATTTGGACCTCCCAAAGAAAATCCAAAGCCCAAATAATTGTGATGTCTCCCCAGGACAAAGAAACCCAATTATTTCTTACTTCTAATAATTGTCCATCCAATTTACTATTGTTTCATACTATTATAATATATCTTAAAGCTTCCATAATAAAAATCTCTAGACAAGCAACATCTTCTAAATATTTCTAAATTATTTCTTATAGGAATCACAATATTTTTATTTCTTTTATTCAAATAAACTTATGACTAAATCAATGTTGTACTTATTTAACAACTCATTCTTTATTGGCTATAGTCATACCCCAACTATTCTAAGATACAATATCCATAATAGATTGTGTTCTTATTTGTGGGCTTATGTACACTTTTTAATGCATGTGGTATTTATTTCTAGTTTCTAAGATAAATATCCTTCTTAAATTCTTTTTCCTTTTGTTTTTCTTCTATGGGTTTTCTCTCCTTTTTTCATTCTCATCAATGCTTTAATCCTCAACTAATATATTTTTTCCATATTGTTCATATTTTGACTTATTTTATACATTTATATAGTATTAAAGAATAGAAAGTACAAAATATAACCTTAAAAAGAAATTATTTTAATGGTTTTCTAAAAAAGCTATTATAGTGAAGATTCACTACATTGGGAAAATATTACCTCTAGAGGTAGTTTTGATCAGTATGCCTACCTAAAGCCAAAATGAAGGAGCCCAAAATTTCCTTGAATTATGAAGCAACTGAAACCAAGAGATTATACAAAGTGTAACCAAAGAGGAATAACCATTGCAACCTAGTGTTGAACCTGAAGCTCCCTTTGCCATGAACCTCAACTAATCCATAAAATTAATACTAACTAAATATCAAGCCTTTTTGGTGGCAAGTAAAAGAATTTTTGTTGAAAGTAGTAGTCCTAGATCCTTTTCTACTATAGCTAATGGGATACTACTTTCAACAAGACCTTACCCCATCCATAATTCATGGACCACTACCCTACCTAATCGAGGGGGACCATTGGACTAGCTTTCCTCCAAGTTCTTAGGTACCCAAACAAAGGAAGAAACTAGGATAATTTATGATGAACAATTAGGAATAAGGTCATAGAAGCTCCTAATTTCTTAGGAAGAGCTTAAGGCCTGAAGGACTACCCAAAGCCTATCACCTTAGAGAAGTCCAATATGCAATGCATCGATCATGGTTCATGGTTTCTTAGGTCCAACAAGGTCTACCTCAAAGATCAAGGTAAAAGGATGATAGAGGGTACAAGAGTAGAAGGTCACCCAAATACATTCCCACCATAGCTCAAGAACCTAAATCTATAGTGTTTACCTAGGTATAAATTGAAATATAAATGGATAGGCCACTAATTATGGACATCCTCTCTAAGTGGAAGGTGACACCCATGACCTCTATAAGGTGTGTTGAATGACAAATTTTCCAAAGGAAAACTATTAAGAGCATGGGATAAACCATGTGCTAGAAACCTCCAGACCAATCCATAGGGATAATACGTGAAGGAAAGGATGATGATCTAGTCCTAGCCAGAGTACCCCATAATCAAATGTAGTTCCCTAGGCAATAGGTGAAGCATTAAAGTAATAATAGGAAGGATGGCCCAAGGGGTAACACAAACCTTAAGGCATTTAAAGTGAGAAACTTAAAAATTTTAATCATGGAGATTTATGACATGAAGTAGATCAATGATATTCATTTTACCTATAATATTTATGGCTATGGATATCCAAGACCCAAAGATCATTCATTGTTGATATCAACTAACCTAGGAAAAATTTTGAATTCAAATTTTGGAATCCTACATAGATTGTTGGGGGGGGGGGGGATTTCTCCATTTATTCTTATAAATATGTAAACTTCCTCTCATTGTAATTGTCAAAATCTATCCATTTATTATAAGTGGTGCTTTTCTTTATTCTCTCTTGTATCATGGCTTGGCTCAAATTACCTTATTGATTGATTAGTTTTTTAATCTCTTCTCTCTACATGTATGTAACTCAGAGTTCATATTAATAGAAAATATGAATAGTTATGAAATCCCTATCCTGGTTCTAATGTGGTTGTTATATTTTTATGCATGTTCTCATAGGGAGTTGTGTTCCCCGTAAATTATCAAAATACTTTTCATGTGTTCACTTCAACCCACCATGACATAAATATTCTTATTAGATATTTTGCACATTTCCCTTTTTTCCCTTCTCTTTTCCTTAACAAGATACACGCAATAGAAGTAGGATATAATAGAAGGTAAGGAAGGACAAGTATCAAATATCGCATTAGAACAAGGATCCAACCTTGGTAAAAATCTTGAAGGTCATCCAAAGGAGCTGCATCCCATGATCTCTAAACTTCCCAAGACTGACACCCCACATGAAGAATAAGGCATCAGATGCATCCGCTTGGAGGAATTTACAACCATGGGAGTTCATGATGCCTAAGGTTTAAGGGTCATTTTAAGCCCCAAATAGTTCAAACTAGCATACCTGGTGGAAAAAAAATTGTAAAATCCATCCTCTAAAGTACATTTTAGGCCCCCAATAGAATTCAAGTTGTAGTTTCAATGAAGGGCATTGTCATCAACTTGATAAAGCACCCTATATATTCACCTAGCAATTCCACCACAAAATAACCTAGAATAAATCACCATCCTAGTGTAGACACCAAAACAGCACCAATCCGATTATGTGACGACAAGCACTGATCGCACCAACACACACAGCCCCCAGGGCAGCCCTCGGAGGTTAAACAGTGGTTCTAACCACTCACACAGCGATTTTGCAAGTCAGAAACCAATTTGGCACCTTTTGGACACCTTATTTCTTATTCGTCCCACCCAGGGACGAGTGCTGACTTGCACTCGTCTTTCTTAGGGACGAGTGCTGACTTGCACTCGTCTTTCTTAGGGACGAGTGCTGACTGATAGATACTCGTCTTTCCTAGGGACGAGTCTTGATCGATACTCGTGTCACCCAGGGACGATTACCGGCGCTCGCTTCGGGGTGGGACGATTGTAGAGTTTGACTTGCAAAAAAGTCAAATCTCGGCATATAACAACTCAGAACTGTCACTTAGCTTTCCCTGCATGACATAGGAGTGCGAGTGAGTTCTTTTAACAACACACATCTGCCACTTAGCTTTCCCTGCATGGCATAGGAGTGCGAGTGAGCTCTTTTAACAACACACATCTGCCACTTAGCTTTCCCTGCATGGCATAGGAGTGCGAGTGAGTTCTGTTAAGACAACTCGGATTTGCCACTTAGCTATCCCTTCATTGCATGGGAGTGCAAATGAGTTTTTCTAAAACATGCAAAGACATGCACAGAGGCGGTTAAGAAGCCCTTGATCAAGAAGAAGTCTTCTCTTCACAAACAAAAGCATTCATGCAAAGAAACACTTTTGCATGTTAATTCAAAAATACCCCTTGGGTCTATAAAAGCGGTGAGTTTTCTCACCCAAAAGATATATACGAGAGAAGGAGCATTTTGAGCGACGAAGTTCTGCTAGTTCACTTACTGGCGATTTGTGCTTTCATAATCGTGGTATTTCTTTTAGTTTCATGTTTATGCTTTTGTCAAGTCTTTCATTTCATTTAGATTCATTTCAACCATCGTTAGATTCATCTTTTATGTTTCATACACAGGTGCTACTGACTTTCTTGTTTGTTTCTTTGAGTGCAGAGTTGCAGCATTAGAGGAGCGGCGAGGAGTCTACCTTACCAACGCAAGCGGCGGCAACATTTGGCCCGCCCATTCCAAACGTGGGCATGCGGAAGGAGGAAGACTAAAATCACAAATTGTAACAAAGACCAATTTAACGCTCCTAGCCCCTAAAAGGGGAGGAGACGTATATGTAACCGAGGATAAGAAATTTGAATAAAGAGGGTCTGTGATTTCCTTACATCTGTGCTTTCATTTCCAATTTATCTCTTTTCCTTGTTTTTGTGCATAGGATTAAAGCGTTACATTTCGTCTTATATTGCATAGTTATAGTTTTCCTTTTACTTCCGGAATCTCGTGCTTTCAATGGCGATCACGGTGGGACTTTTGTCCTCTGTTTTTGTTTAGGTTAAATTACTGATCTAAAAATTGCTTGTTTTTTTACAGGTACCTGTTTTTCAACAATCGGACTGTTATTCGTCTCTGCAAGTGACGATTACAGAATTGTTACTCGTCTCACCTCGGGACGAATAAATTATTCGTTCCACCCTGTGACGATTACGGTTCTGTTATTCGCCTCACCCAGGGACGATTATAGATCCGTGCAAATTTTCGGAGCAAATCAGAAATTTCCGATTAGGCGAGAGAAGAGGTAGGGGTTTTTACAGCTTCTGTCAAATTTCTGTTTTTTTTGTTTTTCGGTTTTCAGTTTGAATGGCTTAGGGAAAGATTTCTTTTCGTTTGCTTGTTTCAATTTCGCAAAATTAAAACGAACCCCACACATCACGTTACATTTTAAACCAAGGCGTTGGTCGTAAGACCCCAACCCTTGAGCAAGACCAACGGTGGGTTCATCACCACCTTGGCTTAGCTTTGCATCCATTCCCCGATTGTCACTGTTGTTAGGCGTAAATCCTGACGAAAGCTGACCGAGTCCTCTTTGGGGTGATTCCCATGCGCGCGAGGATAAGTCTTCTATGGTAGGTGCCATTAACGGGACAATCCCCCTTTCGTACCGCCTACGTACCACGTACCATCTGCTCTCACGTACTTATAGTCTCCCTCTCGTAAGGGCGGGTATATAGAGAGGTTGGTATATCGGCCTAGCTGGTATATTGAAGGGGCGACCATTTTTGGGAGTTATAAGAGCCTTCATACTTGCATTTAAACGTTTCACAAAAATTTTCAAAAACAAAACAAACAACAAAAACACACTAAACCAGATCTAGGGCACACTATTAATCTTTAAAAGAGATAAGCATTGCTTGTGAGTGTGTATGCTATTTTCTGTTTTAGACAAAAAAAAAAATCATAAAAAAAAATCATAAAAAGAATTTTTGCATTTTTAGGATAGCATTACCATGGTGAATACTCGTAGCCAAGCCCAATCACGGGCAGAAGGCGTAGAACATGCACCAAGAGAGACAAATCGTCTCCGATATAGCCTTGAAGACTTAGTCATTCCGCCTCACCGGCGGGATACAACAGTTAGTTCACATCATGCAGAACATGGTTCTAGAGCCCCATCATGGCGGGGCACTCCAACCCATACAGTCATAGAACAAGGTTCTAGAGGTGTCTCAAGGAGTGGCTCTCCAAATCAGGCCTTCAATAGACGAGACTTTAGAACCCCTTCTCTAAGGGAAACTCATGAGCAACAAGAATCTTTTCAGGACAATAACTTATATATACCACCTGGTCTAAGCACGAAGCCTCCCTTTGAAGTTCATTATGGATGGCCTAGTGATGAAACATTGTGTAATGCTATGGAACAACAACGGGTCCAAAATGAAGAATTACATAATGTTGTGGTTCCTAATTTACCCCCAATTAATGTCGAAAACAGTAGACCACATCCAGAACAACAAGTCCTCCCGACGAGCAAGGCAATTCTGCCCGCACCTTTTATGCATATCACCAGACAAAGAGAGGAGGATCACTACATCCCTCCAGTCCAGTGTCCAGTACCAAAAAGATGCACGTCTGCACCTGCATTATATCCAGATCGCTTATTGAGACCAGAGTTTCAAGTTAATGCGGCCAACCTCGACAGAGGGAAGCAACATGTAGGGGTCTCAGAGTACTATGATCGAAATAGATATGTAGGAGAGACATCTCGGCCTATCAAACAAGAGACAACAGCACAAAGTAACTTGGCATTTACACAACTAGCCGCCCGCCAAGCGCAAATCATGCGGCTTAAGCAAGAACAACAGGGAATTAGAACATTTGTGTCACCTTGATCAAGAGCGCATTCAGCGTCAGACTGCTGAAAGGTTTCACAACCATGCACGTGAGAGGGCCCCGATCCCTCGTGCACAACACTCTGAGATGTATGTGAGGCACAACCCTTTAGGGCGAGATAGGTCTCCACGACTTCAACAAGCATTGCCTCCAAGACCTTTTAGACACGAGCGGGAGGCCATTCCCCGTGACCATGATGGGTATCCTCCACGGGCGCCCATCCATATTTACAGGCCTAGGCCAAACACTCCTCACGAATATTATGAGGATTATTACCAAGAAGAAGAGCGGGTTGAAACACCCTATCAAGGCGGAAGGAATGCTAACCATTTAGTCATTCAAAGGCCTCAAGTTTCCCGCAACCCACAACGGGAACAAGCTAAGGAGGAGGAAATTATATCCTCCGATGCCTACAAAGTGTTGTTAGAACGCTTGGAGAATATGGAACTTAAGACTGGTGGGCCTCAAAAGCCTACCTTGCGCCAACTCCGTAGTCATCCAATACATCCGTCAGTGCCAGCACCTCCATACACTGAACATTTCAAGCTGCCCCAGTTGGCACTCTTTAAAGGGGATGAGGATGCTCAAGAACATGTGACTCGATTTTTGAGTCAGTGCTTTGGTATACAAGACAATGATGCATTGCTATTGAGAACATTCATAACCACCTTTGCAGGGTCTGCCTCGGATTGGTTTACCCATCTACCAAAGCATAGCATCTACAATTTGGATCAACTAGTGGACGCGTTCCTAGAACGTTTTGCTTTCAATACAAAGAAAAAGGCGTCACTCAGTGATCTAGCTAGCCTCAAACGAGTATGAGGAAGAGTCCATGGTCGCATATGGGAATCGGTGGAGGACGGTGCTTTCAAAGTTGTCCTATCTCCCTCCTATGTCTGACCTAACTCAAATGTTCGCAAAGAGTTGTTTGCGATCGATCTCTGTGCTATTGCAGCTGCGGCAATACGCCACTTTAGAAGAAGCTACGGCGCAAGCTAGACGTATCGAAGAGATCAAGATACGGGATGGCAAAATTGCCAAGCCTAAGAAAAAAGAGTGGAACAAGAGCACCAAAATAGGGAATACGCAACGAGAAACCCGTCGCGGTCAATCAAGTTGCTATTAATGCCCCTACGCCTTGCCCAAGCAACACGGCCTTCAAAGGCTAATTATCGAGCGGTGCCTCATACTAATTATGAGAAAGATAACAAAAAATAGGATCAAAATCAGCGGCGTCGCCCTAAGCGACAATTTACTCCATACACTGAGTCTAGGGATTCCTTGTTTGACCGTTTGTCAGCGGCAAACTTAATTAATCTGCGAGATATTCCAACAATCGATCCTAATGCGCCGAAGTCTAAGGGCTACGAGAGAGGATCTTTTCTGTAGATTCCACCGGAGGAGAGGGCATGACCTTAATGTCTGTTGGACGTTTAAAGGTTTAGTGCAAGATCTTATTGATAATCACACATTGGTAGTGGATAACCCCATCGCACCCAACAACCAACAAATGGGTGTTTTCAAAGATCCTTTACCCACACATGATGCACAAACAAAACCTTTGCATGTCAATGAAGTGCAACAGAGTTACCCCATGGACGGGTATGTTGGAATGATAAGTATTGTGACAAGAAACAAGAGACACCCGGGAGTTGTCCCCGCGACGGCCACTAGGGAAGCTTCATCCACGTCACAACATCAGCCGAATCCTACACAGTTGCCCCCACCTAGACCAGTGGTCACGATTCGATCTAGACTTACTCAAAGTCTACGGACCACATCGGCTAGGCTCTCCATTTATGAGCTTATTCAACAATCGGCGCCCCATCGGGAAGCTCTTATGGAGATATTAAAGGCAATTGAGTTGCAACCCCACGAAGCGGATTCGTTCAACAATTTTGTGGGGCATGTTAAACGAGTAGTCTTGAACCGGTTATTACCTTTAGGGAAGATGAGCTAAAAATGGTGATTGGAGATGTACCGGATCCGCCCTGCACGTTATTGCGCTGGGTCAACGGGACTCCGTACAAACGGGTGTTGATAGATACTGGTTCTTCCAGTAACCTTATTACAACTGCTGCACTGAAACATCTGAAACTACCAGCCTCTCACATTGCACCTTCCACTTATACCCTTCGAGCATTTAATGATACGATATGCTCGACAGTTGGCACAATTGTCCTGCCCATACAAGTGGGACAAAAGATCATTCCTACGTTGTGCCACATTTTAGAAGGGGAAATGGCTTACAATATCTTGCTTGGACGGCCTTGGATCCGGGATATGAAGTGTGTCCCTTCAATTGCTCATCAATGTTTGAAATATACATTTGAAGGACAAGTACACGTGGTCCTCGTAGATTTGGAACCTTTTAAGTACTGCAATTCAGTGCAAATCATGCCGCAGTCGACCCTTCCTTCAACGCACGTGGATTTCCAGTTAAATCCATCTAAACGGGGTTCGACTAAGCAAGAATCTCCCTTGCCAACTCAATCAAGTTCTTCATCTAGTCCTCCCACAACGACGCCACCTACGATGGCCACACCAACGGACAAAGGAAAGAAGCCCCTGGAAGCGGAACCACCTCTAGTCTCCAACATCTCTACAGGAGAGACGCCTAATCGAATGGAAGTTGAGACGCCTAGTGCACCCCACATGGAGTGGACTCAAGGAGAACTCCCATTCACTTCCCCTCAATCGCCAACGATTATTGTTGAGATGTCTAACACAGGCATGGGGGAGTACATAGTGCGAAATGTTGTTGCAACGCCCACACTTCAGTCTATGCAAGACATGGGAAGACCTCGACTCCCCATAGGCTCCGTGGTTCCTTTAGGCTACCCACCTAATCAGACAAATTTTATTTTTGGGGGCCTGGATCATGGCATTGAACCTTCCCGAAAAGAAGAAGAAGATGAAGATCCCTTTATGGAAGATGTCAACTATCTGGCTAACCCAGACTTCGCATTACGTTATCTTAGCCAATGCAATTGGCATGGATACGGGTTAGGCCGGTATGAACAAGGAATGCGTGTTTTGTGTCAACCAAGATACCAAATGCCTTATGACAAGTCTGGAGTAGGGTTTAACCACCCTTTGCCCCTCGACATCTTGGTCGAAAACATGCAAGGCCTAGGGATAGGCAACAAGGATGGGTTGGCATCGGATCCATATGCCAATCCAAATACGACTTATACACTTGGGGACTATTTCCCATTGCACACAAATAACCTTGTTGACCTCAACAACCCTTTCCCTACGGCTAAACAAGGAGAAAACTCACGGACTCACCCACAAGGGGAAGATGGACAAGACCACGAAGGGTCTTACGAAAATGAGTCGGAGGACGATCATTCGCATGAATATCAAATGAATGATGATCAGGAAAGCTTCTTGAGGATGTTCCCATTGAATGATCCTAGTGAGCATAGGTTGCAAGATCCTTTAGACATAGATGACAGGTTGGAACACTTACACATAGATCCAAGACCTAGGAGGCATTTCACCCTGGCGCAGTTATAGCAATTATTGCACCCCCCACTCCAGGCATACAACGAACATCTTCCGCCTAGAGACCCTATCAACTCATCAGTGCCTAGGGCAGACCCTGTTTGCAGGACTACGTATAGGGCTGATCCCTTTGTGCCAGTGCCCACAGAGCCAGATCCAAAGCACCAAGAACATCCAGAATGTCACAGTTGTCACATTTGCGGTTATGGAGATTACAATCATTTCATCAACATGGTCTCCATTGACTTGACCGCCCCCATCCATGATCCAGCCAATCCAACATGATTATTGCATCTAGACATAGAAGCTATTGATTGGGATCGCATTGACACACCACCATCTCCATCAGAGTATTGGCCTTGCGGTGGGATGTTTCATTTCACTCCAAGACAGACTCAGGATGTCTTTCATGCTTGAGGAGGAACTTGATGTTCCAAATGACGATCTTAATTCAGCAAATGATATCCATCTGATCCCCATTCCACACCGGTTGGAAGACGGATCCCATATGTCGATTGAAGCAACGGCCGATGTAGACATCGGCACAGATCCAATGAATCCACGGATTCTCAAGTTGGGGGTAAGTCTTTCCCCTGAAGAGCGAGCCGATTATGTTGCCCTTCTTAAGGAAAAGAAGGAGGTTTTTGCATGGTCATACAAAGATATGCCGGGACTAGACCCACAGCTAGTCACGCACAATTTAACGCTTGATCTGACAATCAAGCCGGTAAATCAAAAACTACGTAAGATGCATCCAACGGTAGCCATAATGGTAAAAGATGAGTTACAAAAGTTATTGGATGCACAGTTTGTCATCTGTGTGAATTACCCACCATGGTTGTCTAACATGGTGCCCGTCAAGAAGCTCGACAGGAGGATTCGCATATGCACCGATTTTTGAGATCTTAACAAAGCGAGTCCTAAGGATGATTTTCCCTTGCCGGAGCATCGACGCGTTGGTAGACGCTACAGCGGGCCACGAAATGCTTTCCCTTATGGATGGTTTCTCGGGGATACAATCGGATTCGTATTAATCCCGAGGACCGGCTAAAAACGGCATTCACAACGCCTTGGGGGACATTTTGTTATAAGGTCATGCCTTTTGGCCTTAAAAATGCCGGAGCTACCTACCAACGTGCCATGACATACATCTTTCACGATTACATGCACAAAATTTTGGAAGATTACATGGATGATTTGTTGGCCAAATCTCTTTTGCGCCCCAGATCACATCGGTGACTTGAGTAAGGTCCTTGATCGCCTCATTGAGCATAAAGTCAGACTAAACCCCAAGAAGTGCGTCTTTGGCGTCACCTCTGGAAAGCTCTTGGGTTTCATAGTCTCCAAACGAGGAATTGAGGTTGATCCAAACAAAGTCAAGGCAATCCTTGAAATGCGTCCCCCAACCACCATCAAGCGGCTCGAGAGTCTGCAGGGGAAAGGTTGCGTCGATCAAGCGCTTCATAGCGCGGTTATCCGACAAATGCCGACCCATGAATAAATTATTGCATAAAGGGGTCACATTTCATTGGGATGACGAGTGCCGGTCGGCCTTTGACGACATTAAATAGTACTTGGCTTCGCCACCGGTATTGGCACCACCCGGACCGGGAGTGCCGTTCTATTTATACATCTCGGCCATCGAGGTGGCACTTGGGCGCCATGCTTTGTCCCAGAAAAATGAACTTCACGAGAGAACGAGGCTACATACTATCTTAGCCGCACCCCGGTCGGTTATGAACTTAACTATGCATATGTTGAAAAACTACGCTTGGCGAGTGGTGTTTGCTACCAAAAAGCTACGCCACTACATGCTTAGTAATAAGACGTATGTTGTGTCTAAGGAGAATCCATTGCGATACATGATGAGTCGTACTTATCATAGTAGCCGCACGGCGAAATGGATCATGTTGTTGACGGAGTTTGACATAGAGTTCATTGGACGAGAAATCTATAAAAGGTCAAGTCATCGCCGATCAACTAGCCGAGGCTCCTCTTGAAGACGATCGGCCTCGACTTTTGAACTACGCGATGATGGGGTCTTCCATGTTTCGAGTCGCCGATTCCGATGAGCACGAGTCCCGAGCTGACATAACCCTATTCTTCGATGGTTCTAAATGTGAGCAAGGGGGTGGTGCGGGAATTGTATTCTTCACTCCACAAGGTGCTCCAATGCCCTTGTCATTTAAATTAGACTTCCCGCTAACCAATAACAATGCAGAATACGAAGCCTTGCTCATAGGTCTTCAGACAGCAATCACCATGAACATTAAACGATTGAACATCTTTGGTGATTCGTTGTTAATTGTCAACCAAGTAAAAGGGATATACCAATGTAAATGTCCAGTTTTGAAGTCTTATAAAACCCTTGTGGATAAATTCTTGGCACAATTTGAATGGTATGACATCGAGGCACTCCCTCGATCATCAAATCATTTTGCGGATACTATGGCCTCCTTGGGGTCACTTATTCCGCAAGACCCTTCCAGTGAAATGACAACCATTCAGGTTAAAACATTATCGCAATCTGCGATGGAGCGTGCAAGCTCTGATTCGACGCCAAAAATCCACATGATCCAGATTGAACCATCTCCGGATAAGTTCTCTCGAATTCGAGATTGTTTGATTAAAGCCAACTGGGGGTCCTTGTTCTCCCCGGCCCCTCTTGCTAGCAACACCACGTTGTTTTTACAAGTTCTTTCTGTTCAGCTTTTGTTCGGGATAAACTTCAAGAGGGATTGGCCGTTCATACTATTGAGGTTTACGATCAGCAAGACTGGTATACACCCATTCGGGATTACCTCAAGCTAGGTAATCTCCCACTTGGATTGACCCAAGCCACGAAAAGATCATTCAAACAAAAAGCGGCAAAGCATGTCTTGGTAGGAGACATTTTGTATCGTCAAAATTATGAAGGAATCCTCCTTCGTTGTTTGGACCAGCAAGAGTCCGCTTGGGCGATCACCCAAGCTCACGATGGTACATGTGGTGGCCACTTCAGCGGTATGGCCATCGCAAAGCGCATTCTTCGCATGGGTTATTATTGGCCATCCTTAGAGCGAGATTGTTGCGCATATGTGAAGAAGTGCGTGAAGTGTCAGCATCATGCTAATTTGACACACGTACCTTCTCAGGCCTTACAGCCGATTCAATCGGTTTGGCCTTTTTCACAGTGGGGCTTTGATCTAATTGGAAAGATCTCCCCTGCGTCGTCTGGTCGTCACACGTTCATTTTAACGGCCACTGAGTACTTTACCAAATGGGTGGAAGCAATTCCGCTGACCACTACGACTGGAGCTCGCATTGCGGAGTTTATTTTGCATAACATCATATGTCGTTTTGGTATTCCATCCAAAATAGTCTCGGATAATGGGACACCATTCAAGAATAAATATGTGCGTGCTTTGACCACAAAGTACAAGATTCAGCATAGCTTTTCAACACCCTATTATCCGTAGGCAAATGGGCAAGCAGAGGCGTCAAACAAAATGCTAGTCGCCATTCTTAAAAAGATAGTTGCGAGATAATCATAAAGATTGGCACATTCGGATCCCGCTTGCCCTATGGGCTTATCGCACCCGACATTCGAACGCCCATTGGGGCAACTCCATTTTCGTTGGTGTATGGCTCCGAGGTAGTCATGCCTTTTGAGTTGGAAATTCCTTCCCTGCGCATTTCAATGCAAGAGTTCATCGATGATGACACTTGCACGGAAATCTTGGTTAGATCAACTGACGTTGCTCGACGAACGACGTGTTAATGCTCTCGAGCATTTGCGTATCTATCAAGAGCGACTTAAGAAAGCATACAACATGAAAGTCCACTTCGGGAATTTCGGGTTGGTGATTTGGTCTTAAAAGAGAACCAATGAGAATTCTAATTTGCCCTCCCATCTTCGGGATAAGTTTGCAGCAAAGCTGGTTAGGTCCTTACATCATTGATAGTAGAATAGGACCTGGAACATACCGGCTTGCCTCTCTTGAAGGAATCAAGGAAACTAGAACCCTTGAATATCATTCATTTGAGGTCATTCCACAGCTAGAGAGCCATAGTCCAACAAAAAGCTCCAAGGATTACCACAATCGCTTGGTCAACCCAAAAGCTCCAAGGATTCCCACAATCACTTGGTCAACCTAAAAGCTCCAAGCGTTACCATAATTGCTTGGTCAACATAAATATTCAAAAATCAACAAAAACAACATAAAAATCAAAATCACAAAAACAATCGCATTTCAATTCCATGCATTCTCAAAAAAAAAAAAAAAAAACATTTGCATTTCCATTCCATGCATTCTCATAACAATCAAAATACAAAAGTATAGTTTGCATTCCGCATTGCATACATACATTGCATACTCCGCTAGGTCATATAAGTCAAAAGCACCATAGGTTGTCATTATTTGGCAATTCCCTCATTTCCACCTTAGATCTATTTTCATAAACACCTACATCCGAGCATATCACCCTTTTATTTTTAGCATCATCGGTGTCGCCTAATGTATATAGGGTTTTCGTCATTGAGATGTCTTTAAATTTCTAGCCAAGAACTGTACACAATTAAGCAGATTTTACATGGGAAAGTTTTACTTGGATCACACCTTGTTACGTAGCATCCCAACACATATTAACACACATAAAATAATTCCTAAGTTGTGTAGACGAAAGATGAAACCTGCACCGTAATCCTGGTTACCATAAGTGAAACGGCTATCTTGCTTATCCCCCTGTGCGAATGACCCTAGAAATGCTGAGAATTGGCAAAAGGACAAGCTTCCTCCCTACCCAATTCCCCATGAATCCCAAGTTCTCAAAAGTTGCAAAACCATCAAATATTTGCAAAACGTCAAAGCACTAAAATTTGACATCCTACAGTGCACACATCAAAAGACACAAATAACAGTGATTATCATCACTCTATATTCAAATCCCTTGCTCAAAAAAAAAAAAAAAAACAAGACGAGTACTATCATTTTATCACTACCAAAGAGCAAGTATCCCAATACCCTTGAAGAAAAGAAGGGAGTCGACCTTGAATCCACGGAATTCTCGGCATTTCGACGAGGTCATGAGGCAAGCTTCGATACCGATTTGGTTGATAGCCTATTGGTTCCTGGTGGTAAACCTCTCGCATGACGATATATCTATCACATTAACTTGTGTACGGATCAATGTTTGCATGTGGATGAGCTAGCTTACGGTATCCTAGATAACATCGCGAGACAAATCGACTAAATACAATAAAGGAGTTCGTGGAGCTAATTAGGTGATCCTCGGTACGAGGTTCGGTTGAAAGCCCATCCGGCATTGGCGGTATCCCGATGAATAACACATAAATGAACTCAATTGCACACACGGGGATGTGAAATAACTTGGTTAAATTCAAGTCAAATTTAGACCTTGTTCGAAGTCTTGTGAGATAAACGAACGAGTCTTGGTTAGTTAGTTAAAAATATATGCATTTCGAGAAAAGCTTAACTACATTTTCAAACAACCGATACATTTCATTCCATACATCACCATAAAACAATAGACAAAATACAAAAACAAAGTTTTCATATGTACAAGCATTCCACAAAGTTATCTTATTACTATAACAAGCCACTCCAATTTTGTACAGTCTATGGTGCATCGACATATCATCCATTCCATATGCATACATCATATAAATTAGCATCATCACATTCATATTAGCATATGCATACATCAATGTAAAAACATGTACATAAACATAAATCATGCAAAAAAAAAAGATACACACCAAAAAGAATCATCTGTATATATCACAACAAAATTGCCCGTAGGCTACAAAACTGGTCCTCAGACCTCCCTCCCATCATCCAAACTCCCAAAACCCCCAGCCTAGGGCGTCGGCCACCATGATCACGCAGGATCGGTGCGACGAGAGCTACCCCCCGCGGTATCTATTCTCTGAGATCTCTCAGGGCGACTGCTCGCCCCTGCATCCCGACCACTCGCACTGCCCTCCTCTCGCCGCCTACGCCGGGATGATGTCGACTGCTCCGTCCCGCTGTCTCTCGTCCTGTGCGACGAGCCACTGGTCGGAGGCTCTGGTATTCGCCCACCCAGGCGGAGAATCTCGGCCTCCATCTCTGACCGATGCCGCCCCCCACGCTTCCTCTCGTCGTCTCAAGTCTACCTCCCGTAGCCTCCACTCGGCCTCTCGCCTACGGTAGTACGCAATGGCATCATCACGCTGTGCTAGCTGCACCCGTAGGAGATCCCTCTCCCGTACAGCATCCGTATCACCACCCTGCTGGCGAGACGCAGCCCCTGCGCTCTCCCGCTCTGCCAACTGTGACCGCAGGCGATCCCTCTCCTGTGTCATCTTCGCAAGCTCTCCTGTCAGTTGCGCTACCTCAGCGCGCAACCCCGCCTCTGTCTCCCCCTGCCCGATCGGCTGCATCGGCCTCTCTGGAGCATCAGCCTGCTCCGAAGCATACTGCATCTCCGGCTGCTCTTCCTCCTCAACATCATCTCCTACCTCTGCCACCTCCACCATCTCTACATCTGCAGGTGCTCCCCAACCCTCTCCTGGTGCCTCTGCACCCTCTCCGCCTCCCGCTGCCTCCTCTCCTCCCAAGGGCCCCTCCCCTCGCCACTGTCGTAGCGTCCACCACTCCTGATATTCGGCTGTCACGCCGATGTCATCAACATCCGGGATGTCCAACACAGCATCTGACTCCTCCCCTAGTGGCTCGAGGATCGGCGCAGCTAGGGTCCTCTCATCACTCCGGCGTCGGTAGGCTACGGGCTCCCCAGGCAATCCCTGGCGTACCCCAAACTACCGCGTCACTCGGAGGTAGTGGAAGTACTCCTGCTCTGTCCCATGCCGCCCAATCACCCATCTCCCCCTCCGGACCCGTCGAAGCCAATCATCTGCCTCTGGCCATGCGGGACAATCCCGATATGGCCTCCATATCACATCTCCGGGAGTCAGTCGTGCTAGTGCATCTCTGTAATGGTCCACGTCTCCCACGAACCGCCGACTATGCCCCCGCTCCTCTGATCGGTACCATAAAGCACCATACCCAATATCCCTGTCCACCATCTCCGCTCGGGTAGTCCAGGGCAACCCTCGTGGTCGCTCTATGGCTATGTCTTTGCCATGCCCAGCACTGCAACAAGAAATTGCACCCCAACCCCTTCCGCCTCCGACAGCGGACCTCGTACAGCTCATCATATAACTGCACCAAAAGCGTCTGGCCCCACCTCATAATAATCGGCTCTATCACTGGGCAATCCACTAACTGCCATACTACCTCCACTAGGTTCCATGGGAACCTCGCTCCTGACGAATACGGCAAGAGCATGTTGGAAATGAGGCTCATGAGTACTTGCATGCCTCACTCCCAACACTCCCCTCGCGTACCACCATCGTACCAGTATCCCCCCAATCTGACAATCCAGCTCTGCCCTCTCCAACGAGGTCATCCCATCCCCATCCCCTCCATGTCCAAAGTATCGCGTCAGTACCGCCGTCCTCTGGCTCCGTGGTGTCGTCCGAATGGGAACCCCGTCTATTGGAATCCGAAGAATCCGATACACGTCCTCTAGGGTGGCTTGTCATCTCCCCTGTAGGAAGATGGAAGGTGTTCGTACGAGCATCCCACGGGCCAATCAATGCGGTAATGTACGCCCGATCTGCCACAACTGCATCCAGCCGAGCCACATGCTTGAGCCCTAGGGCATCAAGCCACTCCCAATCATCATCGATCCAACGCCTCGCGGGCATTAGAAAAAATGGTCGGTACTCGATGTCGACTCTTCACCACCTGCACATCACAAAAAAAAAAAAAAAAAAACAAACATCAAAAACATGCATCACATCACCATTACATGTACAAAAATGCATAACTATACCGTACTATTTTTTCATTCACATGTACATCCAAAAAAAAAAATTATCAATCATTTAATTTCATCACAAAACAATCAAAATTTGACATGGTTTACCTACGGTTTTACCTAAGTTTACCATTTCAAACAAAAAATTCATCAATTTTTCATTTTTTAACAATCAAAATTTGACATGGTTTACCTACGGTTTTACCTAAGTTTACCATTTCAAAACAAAAAATTCATCAATTTATTTTAAATAAAAAATCAAATTCAGTTTAAAAAAAAATCATCAATTTTCATTTCATCAAAATCACCAAAAATTTGACCATGGTTTACCTACGGTTTTACCTAAGTTTACCATTTCAACACAAAAAAATATTTCATCTTTAATTTCATCCAAAATCAATAAAAATTTGACATGGTTTACCTACGGTTTACCTAAGTTTACCATTTCAAAAACATTCATCAATTTTGCAAAAAAGAAACAAATTTGACATGGTTTACCTACGGTTTACCTAAGTTCACCATTTCAACAAAAAAAAAAATTCACCTTTCATTTCATCAAAAATGACAAAAATTTGACATGGTTTACCTACGGTTTTATCTAAGTTTACCATTTCAACCAAAAAAATTCATCTTTAATTTCATCAAAAAAAAAAAAAAATCGACATGGTTTACCTACGGTTTCGACCTAAGTTTACCATTTCAATGAAAAAACAAATTCATTCATTTTCCATTTTTTAATTTCATAAACATAACACAAAAATATGGGCATGGTTTACCTATGGTTTCGACCTAAGTTTTACCATTCACATAGAAAAACATTTTCTAACCATGGTTACCCTAAAGTGTTACTCTAAGTTTCATTTTGGGTTTATCCTATGGTTTTCCATCAGGTTTGCATCCATGTTTCATTCGGTGTCATTCATTTACCTTTTACTTTAATTAATTAGGGTTTCATGTTTAAACACAAGAAAAACACCATAAAAACAACTTTGCATTTTTCAAATTGACAATCGAAGAGATAGTGCACTTCCTGGTCTCGCCTCGGCTCCGCCGCTCGGCGACCCGGTGCTGTGCACTCATGGTGGTTGGATGATCCGGCAGCGCTTCGCGTCAGAAATCTACCTCCTCCTCCCAGAGCTCCAAATCGCAATCGACGAACAGTGCAAATGAACCAAATCCGTCATTTTCGCATATTTATAGTTTTTGTTTGCTGGTAATCGTCCTTCATAGGGACGAGCGCTTTTCAGCGCGCTCGTCCCACCCCGGGACGAGTATACTCCGAGGTACGCTCGTCCCACCCCGGGACGAGTATACTCCGAGGTATGCTCGTCCCACCCCAGGACGAGTAACGACAGACAATCGTTCCACTCCGGGACGAATAAAACAAAAAAAAAAAAAAAATTAAAAACAACCACAACATAAACATGACAAATGCCAACAAAATCAAAAATAGGTCAAAACAGTCGGGGAACTGCTCGAGCATGCTTAGCGGTAAACCATCTAAAGGCACCCTTGCACACGTCATCTTGGGTCAAGCGACTCGTCGCTTTTCTCATGTCGAGTCATTCCCTCATCGATTCGTCGCTTGAGGGGGTAGTCACACTTAGTTGCCAATCAACAACATTATACCTAGTCTTGGAAAAGACACGCATTCAAAGGATCATTGCAAAAGACAATCGCGCCTCTTCTTGGGGCAGCAAACAAGCAATCATCACAAACTAATCATATACTTGGCATTCGTGAATCATGAACTCAAGGTTCCCACAACAAAAGGTTGCGCCCTTTGCCTATTCATGATGATCAATGTCTAAGTTCAAGTAATACCTCACCGAACCAGGTTAATGCTTGACTTAAGTTCCTTAGCTCGTCAGAAGCAAGGATTCAAGAATGCGTGCCCTTTCCATACTTGGGGCATCAAAAGTTGGTTAGGTTCTTGAGAAACCCTAATCATTAGTGCTTTGGTTATATTTTTGCTCAGCGCTGCGCCTTGCATAACGCTTCCCAAAAAGGGGCATCTGTAGACACCAAAACAGCACCAATCCGATTATGTGACGACAAGCACTGATCGCACCAACACACACAGCCCCCAGGGCAGCCCTCGGAGGTTAAACGGTGGTTCTAACCACTCACACGGCGGTTTTGCAAGTCGAAACCAATTTGGCACCTTTTGGACACCTTATTTCTTATTCGTCCCACCCAGGGACGAGTGCTGACTTGCACTCGTCTTTCTTAGGGACGAGTCTTGACTTGCACTCGTCTTTCTTAGGGACGAGTGCTGTCGATAGATACTCGTCTTTCTTAGGGACGAGTGCTTGGTCGATACTCGTGTCACCCAAGGATGATTACCGGCGCTCGCTTCGGGGTGGGACGATTGTAGAGTTTGACTTGCAAAAAAGTCAAATCTCGGCATATAACAACTCGGAAGCTGTCACTTAGCTTTCCTGCATGACATAGGAGTGCGAGTGAGTTCTTTTAACAACACACATCTGCCACTTAGCTTTCCCTGCATGGCATAGGAGTGCGAGTGAGTTCTTTTAACAACACACATCTGCCACTTAGCTTTTCATGCATGGCATAGGAGTGCGAGTGAGTTACGTTAAGACAACTCGGATTTGCCACTTAGCTATCCCTTCATTGCATGGGAGTGCAAATGAGTTTTTCTAAAACATGCAAAGACATGCACGAGAGGCAGTTAAGAAGCCCTTGATCAAGAAGAAGTCTTCTCTTCACAAACAAAAGCATTCATGCAAAGAAACACTTTTGCATGTTAATTCAAAAAGACCCCTTGGGTCTATAAAAACAGTGAGTTTTCTCACCCAAAAGAGATATACAGAGAAGGAGCATTTTGAGCGACGAAGTCCTTGCTAGTTCACTTACGGCGATTTGTGCTTTCATAATCGTGGTATTTCTTTTAGTTTCATGTTTATGCTTTTGTCAAGTCTTTCATTTCATTTAGATTCATTTCAACCATCGTTAGATTCATCTTTTATGTTTCATACACGGGTGCTACTGACTTTCTTGTTTGTTTCTTTGAGTGCAGAGTTGCAGCATTAGAGGAGCGGCGAGGAGTCTACCTTACCAACGCAAGCGGCGGCAACATTTGGCCCGCCCATTCCAAACGTGGGCATGCGGAAGGAGGAAGACTAAAATCACAAATTGTAACAAAGACCAATTTAACGCTCCTAGCCCCTAAAAGGGGAGGAGACGTATATGTAACCGAGGATAAGAAATTTGAATAAAGAGGGCTGTGATTTCCTTACATCTGTGCTTTCATTTCCAATTTATCTCTTTTCCTTGTTTTTGTGCATAGGATTAAAGCGTTACATTTCGTCTTATATTGCATAGTTATAGTTTTCCTTTTACTTCCGGAATCTCGTGCTTTCACCTAGTAAGGTTACAATGGAAACCTTCATCTAGACAACAACACTCCCCACTTGGCAACTTCGCACAAAAGAAGAACCTAAAGAATTTTTCCATAAATAACACTAGATTAAGGTTTTTATGGAGGCTTTAGTCCATATACTTCCATAGAACTAAGTATATTCACTTGGCAACTCCATTGATCATTTGACTAGCCAAATTTAGTAACAAATCCTAAGCCTAAGATCTCAATGAAAGACTTCATTCACTAGCATTAGGGCAATGTGAATAAATAAAGCAAGATATGGATGGAAGAATTTTGACATGGAAGAACCAAATCCCCTTGGTTGTTTTGGTCCCACCTCATACTTGAGATATTGTTCCCATCCATGATTTGGATTCCCTATCAGAGTTTATTGGAGAAGATGCAACTATAGCACTAGAGCACCCACAACATATGATAACACACTACATGGCACATAATGTGGTTTTTCAATATGTAGCCCTTAGGCTACTAGAAAAATATCTAAAAGGGAGATAATGGAAGTGATATGTGTACCTACCTACATAATCAGCAAAGGATTAGGATTAGCTAGCCACTCAATTGGTGGATTGGTTCAAGGAGAAGGAGGAAGCCTTACTGCTAGATCGTTTGATAAATATCAATCAAACTCCCACAAAAGTAATGGAGGATTTCAATGCTCGTTTTCACAAAACCTAGCATAGGATCCCAAATAATATCAAACCTTCCCTAAGTATAACACTCATATTTTATCTTAGAGCCTTCAATTCAAATATTGCCATGATGATCAAAATTTGGGGAGGGAATTATTTTCTTCTCCCCATTAGATAGCCCTCCAACTATAAAATAACTCACACTGATAGGTAATCTACCCAAAAATCCTCCATCTCCTCAACCTATTTTCCCTCTACCACCAACCACTCCATCACCCATAAACCCTATTGGACACCCTTCCATTTGCCCTCCCAATGTAACTTCTTTATGCATGATTAAAATGGATAAAATGATAAGGGAAAAATATCTTACAAAGGAATTATCTACCTTAAGTAATTAATGAAGTAGTGCAAGTGTCTCCTACCATCAAGGCACCCATGTTTTTGAATGATAGAAAGGAAGGAAAGCACCGATAGGTAACTTGACTACCTAGCATGGACCAAAAGCAATAAAACTCAAGGAGGGATATCAAAATTAGTCTTACCAAGGATTTCTAGGGAAGTGGATCAATTGCAATGAAGGAGATGCTTATTACCATGGAAGCACCAAAAGGCAACCACTAAATATCCCAACCAATACAAATATTGACAACCAAGCTTCCTTGGAAGTCCCTAAATCACAACCAGAACCTATGCCAAGAGAAGACCAATGGGAAATAATGATACAATTAAGAGGGGTAGAAATATAGCCACACATATGAGCAAAAGTAATATTTTTCTACTTGACTTTGAGGTATGGGCGAGAGCTAGTCCAAATTTTCTTTGTAGTCATAGTGTTCATCTCCTCCTTACCAAAAGGGATAATTTAGGTGTTAGAATCTATCTGATGGCTCACCAAAGAAGAAATGGAAAAAGTAGATAAAAGCCCAACTTGGTGATTGTCCTCCCATTAAAATACTACTATGACATGCCTTGGGACCAAAATCCAAAGCTAGAGGCAGATGAGGGAGCAAAACAAGGTTTGAAGATCTAATGGGTAGAAATCAAGGGAGAGGTTTCTCCTTAGAAGGTAGCACAAAGCAGATATAGAGAATAGCCTTTCACCAAGGGTAAAATAATGGAAGGATTTCCCAACCCAAAGGAGGAGTCCACCCGGCCCACAAGAAGAAGTGATGCACCATAGAAGTTAGAAAGCATATCCTATAAGGGTCTTTGACCAAACCAAGATGGTATGATTGCCCAATATAAGGAGAGACCCATTGGTCCAATGGGAATTTGTAGATTATATATATATATATATATATATATATATATATATATATATATATATATATATATATAATCATTTCAAGCTTACCTAATCAATGCAAGACACAAGTGATTTTAACCTTATAACTGGAGGATTTGAATCACACGAGATTGAAGGATAGGGTTGTTGGGATCAAGGTATGTATAACAACCCCTAACAATCAGTATAAGCCCTTTTTTGATTAGTTAAAGAAAAAACACCACACCTAGGTAGAGGGAAAAATGATCCCTAAATCCTAGGTATGGAAAAATGAGTCTTTGCATGAACACCTATAATTAGTAGATCAAAAGGATGAGAGTGGGCCTCAAGATCCATCTAGGTGATGTGGCATATAAATTAAGGCATACCTCTTTCCAGGATTTCACAAAGTTTTGAGTGAAGCTACCTTCAACATGTTTCTTCTTTAGGCATATACCACTACTACAAAAGCCTTGGGATTTTCTGGAATCAAACTCCATGTCCAATGGATAAGGCACCTTATATTTTGGTTCCTTAAATCTTGTTAATATCATTTACCCTATGGGTTTCTAAAGCTATAGTGAATATTCACTACACCAAGAAAATCCTATCTCTATAGGAGATTTTAATCAATATGCCTACCTAAAGCCAAAATGAAGGAGTCCAAAATTCATTTGACTTATGAAGTAGTTGAAGCTAGGAGATCATCTAAAGTTTAACCAAAGAGGAACAACCATCCCCAAATAGGGCTAAAACTCAAGCTCCCTTCTCCATGAACCTCAACTAATCCACCAGATCGAATAACAACTAATTATCAAGCCTTTCTAATGATCTCTAAGAGGAGTTTGTTTTATAGTAGTAGTTCCAAAGTCTTTTTGGTGATAGCTAATGGGACCCTACTTAACAAGACTCTACCCTATCCAAAATATGTGGACCCCTCTCCTTTAAAAGTGATCCATCCCAAAGGTCTAATAATGGATATTTATGACATGAATCAATTGCATGACATTCAATTTACGTACGATATTTATGACTACTAATATCTAAGACCCAAAGATCATCCATTTTTGATGTCGACTAGCACAAGAAAAATTTTGAATTCAAATTTTGAAATCCTACATGGATTGTTAGGGGGAAAATTGCTCCATTTCTTCTTATAAATATGTACACTTCTTCTCAATGTAATTATCAAAAGCCATCCATTTATCCTAAGGGGTGTTTTCTTTCATTCTCTCTTATGTCATAGCTTGGCTCAAGTCTTGTCTTGTCGACCAATTAGTTTTTGAATATCTTCTCTCTATATGTATGTAACTCAAAGTTCACACTAATAGAAACTGTGGCTACTTATCATAAATTTATCCTTGATCTGGTGTGGATGTTCTATTTTTATGTATGTTCTCAAAGAGTCTTGTGTTCCTCATATGTTTTTGGATTGCTCTACATGTGTTCATTTTAAACTATTGTAGCATGAATTATTATTATATATTTGACCCATTGCCAACCGTAGGTAGGATAGATAGGCAAGTTAGTATTTACTACTTTTTATTTTTTCCTTTCCCTTTTTCCTTGGTAAGAGACACTCGATAAAAGTAGGCTAGCATAGGAGGTAAGTAAGGTCAAGCACAGAAGATCACATCAAAACAAGGAGCCAACCTTGGTAAAAAATCTTGAAGTTCATTTATAGGTGTCGCATCCCATGTCCCTAGACTTCTCAGGACTGATGCCTCTCATGAAGTGTAGGGCACTGGATGCACCTACTTAGAGGAATTTGCAACTATAGGGGGTTGTGGTGCCTAGGTAATAAGGGTTTCTTTAGACCCCCAACACCTATAGTGCAAGAGATAACCTCCATAGCATATACTTCCTCTTACATTCCATAAAAACCTTGACATGTAATCCATTTTTTCCATATTATTATATTTTATTCTTCCTTGGAAACCTTAATATTCAAGGTACAAAATCTACATTGATTTTATTTTTATTGCAAGGAGATGCTTTTCTACTTTTCAAAAAATTAGAAATCATTTACGTTTAGGTAAAACTCAACCTCCTCCACCTTATATTTTGTAATTGACTTCTCATCTTCCATTACATATTTTTTTTTAAATTTGAACCATAATGGCCTTTTTCATATGATAAGGTAAAGGGGTTTTCTTTTCTACTTTTTTTTGAGTGAAAATTCCTTTTTCTAAGCCAACTTATATGCCCTTACTTTATATTTAATTTTTTAGGGTAATTTGGTTTTTATAAGGGGCGGGGGATGAGGGCAAAAACCATTATATTGAATAAAATATGATAATTTAGTCTCTATTGGGACACCATAGTGGTATATCTTTGGGTTTTCATCTAGAATACCTAAGTTCAAACCATACAGGGAACTGAGACCCTTTCAAATACTTTACCATAAAAAATATTGTCCCATGAGGAATACCATAGTGGTATGTCTTTGGGTTTTCATCCAAGAGATCCAAGTTCAAAATCTGGTACAAGGACAATGAGACCTCTTTCAAAAATGTACGCTTTACCCTAAAAATATTTTCCATGAGGGATACCATAGTGGTATGTATTTGGGTTTTCATTAAGGAGACCCAAGTTCAAACCTCAGTACAAGGGGATCGAGACCCCTTTCAAAAACCCATGCTTTACCCTAAAATTTTAACTTGAAAGGGATAGGTCAATTGGTAGTGGCCAAGTGCTTGCCAATGGGTTTCCTTGGTTTGATTCCCTAGATGGTCAAGGTCCTGTTGACTTCGTCTTTACCCAATGGGCTAGGGTTTATAAAAGTTCCCTATACAACAATATATATATATATATATATATATATATATATATATATATATATATATATATATATATATATATATATATATATATATAATTGATAGATAGATAGATATATATATGATTTTACAAGCAACAACAAAATTGGTGGATAAACACACACCTAGAAGGCCTTGCTTTATCTTTAAGTGTTTATAATAATTATATTTTCATATCTTTCTTATTCATAACATGTATTTGGCTATACATAACATTTTTTTCTTCTCTCCTTAATAGTTAACACCTTCTAGAATCAACAACAAAATTTGTGGATAAACACACCCCTAGAAGGCCTTGCTTTATATTTACATTTTTATCATAACCAAAATTTCATCTATTTCTTAATAATAATGTGTATTTGGCTATACATAACCAGAATATCTACAACGAAGTATATTTGACTATACATTACATTATTTATTTTCTTCTCTACTTAATAGTTAACACCTTCTAAACTCCCTTAAAGTATCATCGATATTATTAATATTATTTTTTTATTCAAAATTTCATATAAAATTTCAAAAACTCTAACCCACCCTAAAATCCTTTTAATATTATTTTTCCATACAATAGTTCTCGTTCTTGGTTCACCCCATAAACCATAGGCTTCCATCCACTATTTTATCTCTAAATTTTGAGTTGTAAAAAATAACTAAAAAAATACCCTTTAAAAAAAATCATTAAATAACTTATCTCAATCCCCACTTCTCTTTAATCCACTTTTAAATATCTAAGAAACTTAGCCAATTTCCATGTCAATTGTATGTTAAGTGTTTACTTTTAAAAACCATTATATCATAACCTATTATCTTATTCTTAATGAACATTGAAATGTATCATTTTTGAAATGTATCAAATGGAATCCTCCTCCTAAAGGTTGGCTAAAATTAAACTTTGATGGTGCTACAAAGGGTAACCTCAAAAATGTAGGAGGCAGTGGCGTTGTTAGAGACCATTGTGGCAAGGTCATCATCACATTCACAAAGAATTTAAGCTACCAAACAACCCATGTTACAGAATTCAAATCTATTTTTCGTGGTCTTTCCATACTAAACGATCTCCCTTGAAAGTATGTTATCAAAGGAGAATCATTGAACACTATTAATTACCTCAAAGGTGACAAGGTCCTAGCTTGTAGAGTTTCTAATATCATCATTAACTCTAAGAAGCCCCTTTATAGCCACCCTAGCATCACTATCCAACATGTCTATAGGGCAGTAAATCGTGCTACCAACTTGATGGTCAACCTGGTCTTGCGCTCGAAGTCCCTTGATGTTTGACACACTGACTTCCCCCAATATTTAATTGATGTCTCCACTAATTATTAGTCCATGTCATCTTAAGTCCTTGCTTGGGCCACCACGTGTCATGTTTGGTGTTGTCCTTGTCATCCATCAGTCCCTCCCTCATCATTTCACCTCTTGTCATATTCATAATCTTTGTGACCCCCCTCACCCTAGCCCTATCATCTCGCAAGTCCACCTCCTTCCTACCATCATTCCCTCAACCACCTGTATTTCCTTATATTGCTTACCTAACAAACCTGTGTCCACTATGGGTCCCCACACCCTACCCATCCTCAACCATTCCATCAGTGCCTTTCATTTCAACCCTTGGTTTAATATTTTTGGATGTGTCCCCTCTGCCAGATCCTAGTTCAATAATTCCCAATATGATCCTAGTTCAATCATTCCCAAGATACCCTTACTTCCAGTACCATCGATGTCATATATGTCTCGAATCTACTCTAGTGGTTCCTTTCCCATGCGAGGAGTGTATCAAACCTACTCTGGTGGTCCCCTAACCATGCGAGGAGCATCTCAAACATGCTTTAGTGGTACCTTTCCCATGCAGGGAGTGTCTTTCATGTCTGGGCACATGTTTCAATCATCTGCAATGATCATATGCAACAACGACTCCTAAAGGAAATGATATCCAGGAACTTTCAACATGCGTTCTCTACAAGCTTCTCGATGAATTCCTTCCTTGAAGAACTATAAATTCACGTACAAGGATCATCTTATACAAAGTCATTTATTGAGTACCCTCCCCTACCCAAGTCTCAAATCATTTTCACTTTCAAAGAGCCTCCCTAGTGGTCAATTATGGCGTTGCTTGAGCCCAAATCACTACAGACTTATCCTGTTGTGGAGGATATTATTGGCAACCATGGATTCCTCTCCTTTTTGAATAAATTTAGCGGGAGTGATGCACAACTATCTTATGATTTTGTGAAGACTTAGAATCAAGATCGTATCTCTGTTCTTGGTTTGCAATTCAAAGTTAACACTTGGGTTTCGATAGAAGTGATTGAAATCTCGAACGATGGGCTTGTTATCTAGTGGTGGAGATTGACTACTTCCTTGATAAAGGTAAGAAAATTATCTGAGAGAAAGGTGGTACCGTTAGGTCTTCCCTTCTGTCTCCCTAATATCGAGTGATGATCCTAGTAATGCAGTATTTTATTGTTGACAAAATTGATGTCCCCCTGCATTGTTTCCATATTGCATTTCTAAACCATCTTAGGGATATCAGAATAATGAATGTGTCTAACTATTTATTTAGATCAAAGAAATATCTATTGATAGTATCAAGGAGAGGGAATTTTTTCCATCTCATCCACCAAGGCCTGCACTTAATCTTGTATAGGTACGCCCTTGATAAGCAAACTCAAAATATTATCATTTCCTACACCATAAACCCCTCCAATCCATCCATTGATCAAAGATCAAGTCATGAAATCCCTGTTAATGATGTGGTCAATGATGATGACCCAAAGTTTGTTTCCCCTAATACCTCCAAGTTGAGAAAAAAGTCAATTTTGAACCCTGTGTCAAAAGACTCTCCGTAGTCCAACAAATTTGAGTTTTGATGTCACTCCTTAAGAATCTTAGTGACCAAGAACAAGTGCATGGACAACCCAAAGATCTTATGGGAGTCCCCTTAACCAAAGAAGGCGAAGATTGATGATTCCCCCATGAACGTGACTTTTGAAGGCAACCCCTCTAGCAGGAAATATTTTGAATCAACGGGTGATATTGTGACCAATACATTCCAAAGTTCCATTCTCAACCACTTCACCAACATCGTGGTGATGCTCCTGGTTGCTGCTAATGCATCCACAACTGCTTGGAAATTATACCACCAAGTCACCAAAGTCATGGATGAGCTTTATGCTAGCTCAATGATCTTCACAAGGCTACTGATGAGACTCGTGAAATCAGTCTTGAGTCAGCCTAAGGATGACCTTTCCTATCCTTTGTTGCATCATGTTTTGTTACCTCACTGGAATCTTCAGATGGTTCTCTTTTGTTTGCTAGGATTACCTTCATGGGTCCATTAACTATTTTGTGTTGTTGTAGGTCTATTGACCTATTATTTTTGTTGATCCTCTTGTAATCAAGGTTTTGGGGCCCTTTCAAAACCCACTCCTCCAATATAACAAAAAAAAATATCATTTCTTTTATTAATAAAAATTGTTAAAATCTTTCTACATTTAATATTACTTTCCTAAACTATAAATAAGGCTTCTTTAAATAACATTTTTTCCTTACCATCTAATTTTTTCTTATGAAATTTTTCCATTTTAATTTCTCTAAAGGTCCATAGAAATATCTTTGAACCTACATTTTATCCTTACTTTGCTTATGCTTGCTCCCCACTTACAATCATTTCACACGTATACTTTGTTTTTTACTTATAATAAATGAGACTATAATCATTGAGATTAAAAGTATCTATAAAATAAATGATAAACTATTAAAAAATATAGATTATTTTTATTTTTTATACGGTGGAATTGGTAGCCTCTAGAATGATCCGGTTGTCCGTCTTTGTGGTTGTCATGGTCGGTGTTTACTTTGGAAGCCATGTATAATACATTTTTATAGCTACTACGGTGTTCCACAATGTTGGTCCACTGTCACATAGTATTATGTGTAGTGGGTCCTTCGAATTGCATGCAGCATTCATTTCAAACCTTTTATGGTACTAAAAACAGTAAAAAAGAACAAGCCTTAAACTTAAGATATCATAAAAATAATTAAAAACATAATTTAAAAAAAATAATTTTATTTAATTTAATGATATAATATTTTTTATTCATTTGCAAATAACATGTTTCTTTTTGTTTTTTTGTTTATTGACGAGTAAGTTTAATGTATAAATTATTTTTTATTAATTATAAACTTTTTAATTATCAATTTTATTTTATCATTAAATTTTTAAATATTAACTATCATTCCATTGCCATTAATATTTTGTTGATTAGAATTCTATTTTGCAGGAGTTATCAACACTGAATCTCCTTAGTTTCCATGTGGCCACCGAGACTTTTTTTCGCCGGAAAGAGGGAGGCAGCGACAGCGAGCTTCGCGGAGTCGTCCCCATTCGAGCACCTAGGGCAAGGTGAGGAGTTGTTCCTGGCCAGCAGCGAGGGAGAGTCCATTATGGTCAGGTGCTTCGAGTCAACGGTGGTATTCTGTGAAGCTCCTCGTTTTTATGGGCAGGTCTTTTTTTTTTTTTTTGGACCTTTCTGCATGCATATCCTTGAGTGTTGTCCTTGAGGAAATCGTCGTTTTCTGGGCCGGAATGTTTCACCACTGCGAGGCCCTCACAGTGGCTGGCACTTTAATTAACTAATTTAAAGCTTGATTGAAGATCATCGTTCGTATGCGCAATAACATCAGTGCAAACGTAGAATAAATAGAAATTCCTTTTTAGGAGGATCAAAATTGAAGCTAAGAGAGCACAACAAAAACATCAAACACCCATACTGCCAAAATCTCCGATCCATCACTACCCTCGAGGTCATTGCGTGTATATATTTGAGCAGTGAGCAGTATTTCCGGACACTCAATCCTCATAACCATCAACCAAAAGTATTATTAATGTTTTTTTATTGAGAGCACTAGGAGAAAGTGGATCAAGTTTATAGTGTTGTTTATTGTATAGTGAATTCGATAAGTGGTCTTTTGGCGAGGGTTGTTGGATTGGTAAGACATTGGGCATTGATTGTGCATACCTATTCTAGAGCAAATGTAGTAGTTTGACTAGAATCTGCTGAGTGTGTACTCAGCCAGCTTGATGACAACGGTACCATCTTTGAGCCACCCGGGGTCTCCTTCACTCCGAGCCGTGTTTACGGACGTGAGGTAAGGGTTATAGTGGTAGCTTTATGATTTGACCCTATGATTGGAAGCAATGTGATTTGACCCTGTGACCAGTTATTGAAAAAAGAAAAACGTTTATTTCGGAGAAACACACTCACCCCTCACCCACGCCACGGTTTGAACCTTGGACCTCCCGAAGAAGAACGAAGGACCGGTTGCACCCCTAAGTGCATTTTATAACCTAATTTTATATAGGTTGTTTTCAATGACTTTTTCTTTTTATATTTCATTATTTTATTTTCTTGGGTTGAGCCTTGGAAAACTATCATTATAATCATTTATCCTACCTCCATAAACATTTACTCTAAGAAAAAGGTTAGGAAAAGTCAGCTGAATTTAAGCTGACAAACACTCAAATTAAAAATTCTTAAAACTAATAATTTTTAAATTATTTTAAAATATAATTTTATTTATATAATTTTTAATATTTACTATAATATGCCATTAACATACTGTTTGATATTTTTTTAATAGTAACATGATCATGAAACAATGGCTCTGTGAACACAGAGTTAACCAAACCATGGTTTTAGTATATAACTCTATAAAGAGGAGGGGCATACATTTTTTAGAAGAATGTGGATTCACAACAAGAACAGACAAATAAAAATACATATAACTTTCTATTTCTTTTAACCACATCCATTTGATAATTTTTTAGAAGTTCACTGCATCACTTTCTATTCGCCAAGAACACCAAGCCCTGTAACAACAAAAATAAAACTTCATAACAATAAAATAAAAATAAATAAATAAAAAGAAACAATATAGTACGCTAACAAAATTATTTTTGAATAGGTAAAACTACTATTAAACCTATTCTAGAGTGTGTAGGGCAAACTAGGACAAAAATGGACATTAATTAGGACAAGAACCAAACTTTCTATTTTAATGCCATTTATATGTGATTTTTTTATTTGTTTTGGTTTTATATGTAATTATAAAAGAGTTGGTTATAATATGTCAAAAGTAGGGTTCAAATTACAAGGGATGCTTCTACCAAACCTATTCCACCTTGTTGTTGCTGAACCAGTGGAGGAGGACCATCGGTTGTTAGGGATTCGTACTATCGTTGTCGGTCTAGCACTCACTCAAAGGATTACCTTTGCAACTAGGCTACCCTAAGGTTTGAACTTGGGTGTCTTATAAGTGACTTCAAGATAAGAACTTAAGATGCAAGCAAATATCTTATATCATGCATACCCTTCCTATGGAAGTCTTCTCCTTTGCACTTTGAGTAAGCAACACAACCTAAAGTTGTAACATAAGGAAGAAAAGAATTCGAAGTGTCAAATCATAATGAAGAATGATGGAAAAATAGGTTTGTGATTTGAATTTCACTTACACTCTACGATAACTTATTAAGTAGTGCATAAGAAGAGATAAATTTGGCTGAGAACCCACCCATGTGTGAAGAACTATGGATAAAAGGGCAAGTTTTGTATTTTTTTTATGATAAATCTTTAGTCCCATCTCAAAAAAAAATCCTTTGGGGAGAATTGTCTATTGTGATTCTTCAAAAACATCTAGGTTTATCAGTTAATATGACTCAAGGCAACAATAATATTAAGTTGAAAACCAATAACAACATTCAATAACACTTACGATTACAATCAATGGATTGGAGAATAGAGCTCTCCTAGGGTTTGCACACAATGCTACCACCATTGCATGATAAGCCTCAATAAGGTGGAATGGATGTGGATTTTAGGAGTTAGGTTTGACTTTCTTCATATCCAACACTTAGAAAAACTACATGTAATTTTTATTTTTTGTATCTTGTCACATAATCATCACAATTTAAAATTGCTTTCTCCCTATCCATGGCTACTTGTGAGGGATCTTCAGGGGCCATTTCTCTACTCGCTTCTCCCAAGTGGTCCTTTGCAAACATAGTGAGGGAGAGACAAGAAGCTGAGGATAAATCTTTGAGTATTGATGCTTTAAAATCCATCTTCTTTGTTGTAGCCAAGAAACCAATAGATAAAGATTTTCAGTCTAGAGTTACTAGTTGTCTTCCCTAGGCAATCACTGTCCCTAGGCTATCACTATCCCAAAATAGGATTTGATTCAAGAATGGAACCCGCTTGGAACCCGCTACATTGGTTTTTTGGGTTAGATTATATGCTCTACCAATGGAATATTGGTGCAAACCAAATTTTGAAAGGTTGGGTAATTTCTTGGAATGCTATTGAGTAGTAGCTAGAGATATGATGATGGGATTTTCATCCATTTATGCTTGGATCTATATTTAGATGGATCTTAATCACCCGCTACTAACTCAAATAGAAATAGATATGGGGGATTTAACCTATATCTAGCAAATAGAATATGAATTGATCCCCTTTCGATGTAGGATTTGTCATAAGCATGAACATATTGCTTAGTTGTACCTTGAGAATATACAAAAGGAGCCCATCCCATCGAAGGCTAATGATAATAACGATGAAATTCCTTAGAAGAAGGTAGAATCTCAATCCACCAAAAGAGGGTATTCAAGCACCTGAGAGAAATAAAAAGCAAAAGAAGATGGTGGGACAATCAAACCAGATAGAAGAAATAAACCTAAACAAGTATGAATTTATTAATACTCTAATGGACATGGAGAATGAGATGACTAAAATGAGGGATAAGGGGAAAATATTCCCTCTAAAAATATAGTAGTCCAGTAGACAATAACTCAACCAATGTTGGAAACCAATATTCAACCCATCACAAACCATATTTCCATAACAACTTTAGAGAACCTCAACCTTTCTATGGTCTTGATTGTGTTAGTGTATATTTACTTAGTTATTATTACATTATTTAGTTGTTAAGTTGTTAGCAACCATTAAGCTAATCTGGGCCTATGCTGTATTATTTAATCAGTGTTGGTATAATGAAATTATATATTGTTTTCCTATAATGGATTAGAGCGGGCTCCGCTCCTGAGTTGGATTGCGCAGAGGGAGGATTGGTGTTTGCTTCTGTCCATCGATGTCCACAGACAGTGATTACAGCACACCGCGTAATCCAAATTCATCTACTCAGGTGGATGGTTGATGGCACTCTCAACCCTCTGAAGTGTCATTGCTAAGCAGCAGATCTATTCGAGAGGATGAATTAGGCGGAGGATAGTCGCAAGTTGTAGACAAATCAGACGTAGAAGATTTTTTTGTTCTGTGTTGAAGAACTCCTTGTGACATTAACGATCGATTGTGGTTTTGTTGAGCAAGGTGCAGCAAAAGTATTGTCATTGTTGTCAACACAGACAGATAGATCAGTTGATGCAGTTGAAGCAGTGGACAGGAGTTCAGAGATCAGTCAGATCATGTACAGTGAAATTCCAAGAAAACAGAAGTGACCCAGATTCAAAAAATCAAAGAAAAAGACAAGTAAGAAAACTATCGCGATATCGCGACATGTTTTCTGTCGCGATATCGCGACAGGTTGAGAAGTTAGAAGGCAGAAAGAAAAACGTCATGATTTCATGACATATCGGAGGAGAGAGAAGGCGCAAGTAAAATTGTCATAAGTAAAATTGTCATGATTTCGTGACATGGACGAGGAGAGAGAAGGCGCAAGCAAAACTGTCACGATTTCGCGACATGTTGCAGGCAAAGAAGCCAAGTGGAAAAACTGTCACGATTTCGTGACATGTTGCAGGCAAAGAAGCCAAGTGGAAAACTGTCGTGATTTCGTGACATGTTGCAGGCAAAGAAGCCAAGTGGAAAAACTGTCGCGATTTCGCGACATGTTGCAGGCAAAGAAGCCAAGTGGAAAAACTGTCACGATTTCGTGACATGTTGGAAGCAAAGAAGGCAAGTAAGAAAGTTGTCACGATTTCGCGACATGTTGGCAGAAAAGAAAGCAAGTAGAAAAACTGTCGCGATTTCGCGACATGTTTGGAGAAGAAGCGCTTGCAGAGAAAAAGTGTCGCGATTTCGCGACAAGTTGCAAGAAAAAGCGCTAAGGAGAAAAAGTGTCACGATTTCGCGACAAGTTGCAAGAAAAAGCGCTAAGGAGAAAAAGTGTCACGATTTCACGACAAGTTGCGAGAAGCGCTAAGGAGAAAAAGTGTCACGATTTCGTGACATAGTGCAAGAGAAAGAGGAGAGAGAAAATGTTGTCGTGATTTCGTGACATGTTGCATTTTCGGAGGCCGAAGCAAAGAGAAAGTGCAAAGGGAAAAAGGTGTAGCGATTTCGCTACATGTTGTAATATCGTGGGCGGAAGCAAAGAGAAAGTGCAAAGGGAAAAAGGTGTAGCGATTTCGCTACATGTTGTATTATCGTGGCCGAAGCAAAGAAAAAGTGCAAGGGGAAAAAGTGTAGCGATTTCGCTACATGTTGAAGTATCACGGGCCAAAGCAAAGGTAGAGTGCAAGGAACAAAAGTGTAGCGATATCGCTACATGTTGAAGTATCGCGGGTCGAAGCAAAGGTAGAGTGCAAGGAACAAAAGTGTAGCGATATCGCTACATGTTGAAGCATCGCGGGTCAAAGCAAAGGTAAAGTGCAAGGAACAAAAGTGTAGCGATATCGCTACATGTTGGGTTTCATGACCCGAAGGGAAGAGAGAGAGTAAGGAAGCGAGAATGTCACGATTTCGTGACATGGTTTTAGATGGCAAGAAGAGGAGAAAAGGAGGCCGAGAATGTCACGATTTCGTGACATGCTGTTTTTGGGGCAAGACAGAAGGAGAACTAGGAGGCCGAGAATGTCATGATTTCGTGACATGCTGGTTTTCATGATGGCAAGACAGAAGGAGAACTAGGAGGCCGAGAATGTCATGATTTTGTGACATGCTATTTTTTTGCGGGTTAAAGCCGAGAAGGGCAGAAAGAGATAGAAGTGTCACGATTTCACGACAGGTCGCAACAACACGTTAAACAGACAGTTAACTGGAACAGAATGATAGTTAAAGGGGCAGTAGTAGAGAAAAGGCATGCAACTTTTTAATAATAGTTAACTGGAGTAAATGCGACAGTTACAGGTGGATTTACTGATAGAATTCATGCAGCTTTTTAATAATAGTCGTAGAAGGAGAAATCGAACAGTCGTATTTTTAGAATCGTAAATTGCATGCATGCACAGAAATAAATACGAACAGTCATAGGAGAGGTATTTGAAGCATGCAACGTGTTCGACAAAAAGCCCCTCATTTATATACGAAAATAAATTACGCAAAGAAGCAGTTACAGTTGTCAAGTGGCAGAAGTGATTTTTAGAAGAACAGTTACGGGCTGCATGCATAAAAATTAAAGCTTAAAAATAGAGATTAATCTGTTATAAAAGCAGGTCTACGTGGAGAAGTCAGGTTGCTGCTGCAATAGTGAAAGTGCTACCGAAAGAGGGTGAGAAGAGTGTTGTAAGAGAGCAACAAGCTGAGCAGTGAGTAATTACTGTGTTTTAAATTGGAGACCAGTCAGGGTCTTGTAATAGTGAAGGCATTTGTATGTCATTGATATAACTTTCAAATCTGTGATCCAAGTTGGTGCTTGGATAGGGGTTGGTGCTCCTTTCTGTAGGTGCAGATAAATCAGGGGTTGGTGCTCCTTCCAGTGGGTGCTGGTAAACAGATTGTAAAATTGGTGTTTTGCAAAGGCTGGATTTGGACCGTAGTCCAAGCAGTCATTCTTGAGGAGTAGCCAAATTGGTGAACCTCGTTACATTGTGTGTTGTGGTGTGCTCTCTTGTGTTTACTTGCTTTATCTATTTTCTAGTTCTCTTTGATTCAGTTTTAAGAATTGCGAGATCAGATTTTTAGCTACACCGATTCACCCCCCTCTCGGTGTCATTGTGAGAATATCAATTGGTATCGGAGCAAGGTTCTTGAACAAGCTTAATCAGCTAAGGTGATCTTGGAAGGAACACAATGGCGGGTAGTGAAGGATTTTCATCAAACAAAGCTCCTTTGTTCAATGGAACTAATTACTCATTCTGGAGACTCAGGATGCAGACATATCTGAGTGCTTTAGGATACGACATTTGGGAGTCAATAGAAAGTGGATACACAACACCCACTACTCCTCCAACAGATGCTGTCGATAAGAAACTATCCGAGAATAACTCCAAAGCAAAGAATGCAATAATGTGTGGGCTAGTAGACAGTGAACTGATAAGGGTCATGAGTTAGTAAATCGGCAAAAGACATATGGGACAAACTGAAAAGCATTCATGAAGGAGACAACAAGATCAAGGAAGCCAAACTGCAAACTCATCGAGCTCGGTTCGAGGCATTACAAATGAATGACGAAGAGAACATTGAGACCTATATGTTGAGAGTCAATGGAGTCATTAATGCAATCAGAGGACTCGACGAAGAGATCGAAGATGCAGTTGTCATGAAAAAGGTACTTAGAACTCTTCACAAAAGATTTAATTCTAAAGTTTTTGCAATAGAAGAGGCTAAAGATCTAAACAATTTTAGCATGGACGAGATGCATGGTTCCTTGACTGCATACGAAATGAGAATAGGACAAACTAAGCCCATAGACAAAGAAGCTACTTTTAAAGCACACAAGAATACAAAAGCTGAACAAGAATCTGAGGCTGAAGAGACATCGGATGAAATGGAAGCCAACTTTGTTCGTAAACTTACAAAAGGAAAAGGAAAATATAGAGGAAAGTTGCCATTTAAGTGTTTCAATTATGGAGGGGTCGGTCACTTTGCAGCTAAGTGTCCCATGAATGAGAAAACCAAAAGTAATGAAGGGTCACACCAAGAAAGAAGTGACTGGAAAAAGAAACCAAACTTCAAGAAAAGCAATTTCAAAAAGAAAAGTTTCATATCCAAGAATGTCAGCTCTTCTGAAGATAGCTCAGGTGAAGATTCGAAGAAGAAATAGGTGAAGCTCTGTTCATGGCATTTGAAGAAGCAAAAACAAAAGAAAAATAGGAAGATGATACAAAAAATAAGGATGAGGCTGAAGTTTATCCGGAAGGTGAGTTGGTTGCGGCACTTAAAGAGTTGAAGTCAGAAAGGAAAAAGAATAATAAAGTCTCAAGAAAGCTTGAAGATGCGAATGACATAATAAACAGTTTAAAAGTATAGACAAGAAGAATTTAAGAAAATGTCTGAAGAACTTGAAGTACAGTTAACCATGAGAATAGATGAGTGCAGCAAACTAGAAGAAGAGATTGTTATTTTAAGAATGCGGCTAGAAGAAAAGAATCAAAAACTGAGCTGCTATCACAAACTTGAAGGAAGTTCTGCAAAGCTTGAAAAGATTATAAATAGTCAGAGGACTACAGACATCAAGTTTGGCTTGGGGTTTGTCGAAGGAGAATCATCAAGTGGATCAAAGGCCATAACTATAGAACCAGTAAAGAAAGAGGATAAAATCAAGGTTGACCAAAGAAAAATGAATCTTGCAAAAGAAAGCAACAATGGCAAGCACGAGAAGACTGTTGACAATGAGGGATTCACAAAAGTCACTCATCAAAGGAGAAGAAAATTTGTGGCTCCTACTACAAATTGGCAAAGACCAACTCCCAGGTTCAATCATTCTTTTTCTGGTTATTGTTTTAAATGCAATACTTACGGTCATAAGATTTCAGACTGCATTTATAATATAGGACAAAGAAATTTTTCTAGTAGAAATGTATTTTCACCCTTGATAGATTATGCAGTAGAATGCTATAACTGTCACAACTTTGGACACATTGCAAGAAACTGTAGAAGCACATATGCAGCAAATAAATATCAGGGAAGAAGAACTCAACCAAACAGTTTAAAGCAAAATAGAAAATTCCCAGATAAACATGCACAGAGCCATCGACAAAGAAAAGTCTAAACAAGTGACCAAAACTACAGCCAAATCAGAATGGAAAGAAAAAGAGCAACTCAAAGAAGAAAAGGAATCCTTGATTGTCCAAACAACATTCAAAGCATAGAACAAATCAGCACCATGGATATTGGATAGTGGATGCTCTAGTCACATGACAGGAGATAAACAAAAATTTGAAAAATTACAAAAATATGAAGGGGGCTCGATAAAGTTTGGAAATAATGATGGAGCCAAGATAGTTGGAAAAGGATCAGTCAAGATAAATGATGGAAAGATCAGTTCCAAAGAAGTTCTATTTGTGATTGGTTTGAAGCACAACTTACTAAGTGTAAGTCAAATCTGTGATAGAGGTCATGAAGTCACTTTTAAGAAGCAGGGCTATGAAGTCAGAAAAGCTCACAGTGGAAAGCTAGTAGCCATTGGATCGAGGACTTTTGGAAATCTATACACTCTCTCGAAACTTCAGAAGGATCATGCTTGATTGGACAGGAAGATGAAAATTGGTCGTGGCACAAGAGGCTCGGGCATATTAGCTTTGACAATCTGGTAAAAATAAGTTCAAAAAGAGCAATAAGAGATATACCTACCATTGGCAAACCAGTAAATAGCATCTGTGCTTCATGCCAAAAATGGAAGCAAACCAGATCCACATTTAAAGCAAAGGAATATTTCACCAAAGAAACCGTTAGAGCTGATACATACTGATTTATGTGGACCCATGAGAACACAAAGCATAAATGGTGACAAATACTTTATGTTGTTCATAGATGACTACTCCAGAATGACATGGGTACTATTTTTAAAGCTTAAATCAGATGCCTTTGAGATGTTCAAGATTTTTAAAAAATAGGTTGAGAATCAGATTGGAAAAAGAATTAAATGCCTAAGATCAGACAGGAGGAGGAGAATTTATCTCGGAGGAGTTTGCAGAATACTATCAAAAATATGGGATTAGAAGACAGTTTTCGAAGCAAGGACACCTCAGCAGAATGGTGTTGTTGAAAGGAAGAATAGGACTATGCAAGAAATGGCACGGACAATGTTGGTTGAGAACAAAATAGCTGACAGATTCTGGAAAGAGGCAGTTCATACTGTAGTTTATATTCAAAATAGGTGCATGCTAAGAACACATGAAAGCAAAACACCGTATGAGTTGTGGTTCGGCAGAAAGGCTACAGCAAGATATTTCAAAGTGTTCGGCAGCAAGTGCTACATCAAACGAACTGAAGATAATCTCGATAAATTTGAAGATAGAGTTGACGAAGGTATTTTTCTTGGATACTCAACAAAAAGCAAAGCCTACACATGTTACAACAAGCGGCTAAAGAAAATTATTGAGAGTGTTGATGTTAAAGTTGATGAAGGTAGAGAACGAGAAGTTACGTATCAAGAAAACTACCCTATTTATGAAGACGTCATTGAAGGAGATGAAGAAATAGAAAAAGAAGAAAATCAAAAAATTGACCCAACTGATTTAAGAATCGACTCAGAAGAAGAAGAGAACAATAAATTCAAAACAGGTAGCTGGCAAAAAAATCATCCCAGAGAACAGATTATTGGGGACCCAACAGTTGGTATTCAGACAAGAAGAGCAGTAATATGGAACTACTCTTTATTATCCAACATTGAACCCAAAAATATTGCTGAAGCAAGCACGAGATGAAAGTTGGATGAAGGCAATTAATGAAGAACTAGATCAGATTGAGAAAAACAAAACCTGGGAATTAGTACCACGGCCAGCAAATAAAAACATAATTGGCACTAAATGGATTTTTCGAAATAAATTAAATGAAGACGGGCAGGTTGTCAGAAATAAGGCAAGATTGGTCTCAGAAAGGCTATGCTCAGAGTTGAAGGCATTGATTTTGAGGAAACATTTGCACCAGTTTCCAGACTAGAAGCAATCAGAATGTTTCTAGCTTTAGCAGTCCATAAAAACTTCAAAGTATATCAAATGGATGTAAAATCAGCATTTTTGAATGGAAATCTGGAAGAAGAGGTTTACATTGAACAGCCAGATGGCTTTCAACTCGGTGACAATCCTGATTTTGTTTGCAGGTTAAAGAAAGCGTTGTATGGTCTAAAACAGGCACCCAAAGCATGGTATGCAAGGCTGGATAACTATCTTATTAAACAAGGGTTCAAGAAAGGTTTGGTGGACAACAATCTGTATGTTAAAATAGAAAATGGCAATCTTATTGTCCTTGTTGTTTATGTAGATGATATCATTTTTGGCAGCAGTCATGATAAATCTTGTAGAGACATAGCAAATAAAATGAAGACTGAATTTGAGATGTCAATGATTGGTGAACTTTCTTATTTCCTCGGACTGCAAGTCAATCAAAGTGAAAAGGGCATTTTTATCTCTCAAGTTAAATATGTGAAAGAAATGCTGAAAAAGTTCACAATGGAGGATAGTAAACCTGTTAGCACTCCCATGACAACAGGTTGCAAGTTGAGCAAGGATGACAAATCTCCAGATGTAGATCAAACCATGTACAGGTCTATGATTGGAAGCCTGTTGTACTTGACAGCCACTAGACCAGATATATTACAGGCAGTATGCATGGTAGCAAGATTTCAGGCTAGTCCCAAAGAGACTCATGTGACAAGTTGTAAAGAGGATTTTTAGGTACCTCAAGGGTACTATGGAGTATGGGTTGTGGTACCCAAAAGGTAAGGACTTCACTCTTATTGCATATTCTGATGCAGATTGGGCAGGATGTATTGATGATAGAAAGAGTACCAGTGGAGGAGCATTTTATCTTGGAGACAGGCTGGTAGCTTGGCACAACAAGAAACAAGAATCAGTCTCTCTATCCACAGCAGAGGCAGAATACATTGCAGCAACAACATGTTGTACACGGATATTATGGATGAGACAAACACTGAAAGATCTTGGTATTCACTTCAAAGAGCCAATTTCGGTTAAATGTGATAACACCGAGTGCTATAAACATATCAAAGAATCCGGTTATGCATTCTCGAACCAAACATATTGCAATCTGGTATCACTTCTTGAAGGATAAAGTTGCAGAAGGTGAGGTCAAATTGGATTTTGTTCCAACTACAGAGCAAGTAGCGAGATATATTCACAAAACCATTGCCCAAGGAAGTTTTTGAGTACCTTCGGTGTAAGTTGGGAGTAGTCACATTTCCAAAGAACTGACTATCAATTGGGATCACATTCTCGTGGGGAGTACTTATGCCTATGTTTATAGTTTTGCTCATATTCATGATTTTTGCTAACTATAACAATGTGTATCTGAGAATGTTGTGCATAGACTCAGGGGGAGTCTGCAGCAGCCCTTTGGTATTATTGTCAAAGGGGGAGAAGAATTACAGGAGAGTGCATGAGTGTTGCCAACAATTCCAAAGGGGGAGATTGTTGAGCAAGGTGCAGCAAAAGTATTGTCATTGTTGTCAACACAGACAGATAGATCAATTGATGCAGTTGAAGCAGTGGACAGGAGTTCAGAGATCAGTCAGATCATGTACAGTGAAATTCCAAGAAAATAGAAGTGACCCAGATTCAGAAAATCAAAGAAAAAGACAAGTAAGAAAACTGTCACGATATCGCGACATGTTTTCTGTCGCGATATCGCGATAGGTTGAGAAGTTAGAAGGCAGAAAGAAAAACGTCACGATTTCGTGACATATCGGAGGAGAGAGAAGGCACAAGTAAAATTGTCATGATTTCATGACATGGAGGAGAGAGAAGGCGCAAGTAAAATTGTCACGATTTCATGACATGGATGAGGAGAGAGAAGGCGCAAGCAAAATTGTCATGATTTTGTGACATGTTGCAGGCAAAGAAGCCAAGTGGAAAAACTATCATGATTTCGTGACATGTTGCAGGCAAAGAAGCCAAGTGGAAAAACTGTCACGATTTCGTGACATGTTGCAGGCAAAGAAGCCAAGTGGAAAAACTGTCACGATTTCGTGACATGTTGGAAGCAAAGAAGGCAAGTAAGAAAGTTGTCGCGATTTCGCGACATGTTGGCAGAAAAGAAAGCAAGTAGAAAAACTGTCACGATTTCGCGACATGTTTGGAGAAGAAGCGCTTGCAGAGAAAAAGTGTCACGATTTCGTGACAAGTTGCAAGAAAAAGCGCTAAGGAGAAAAAGTGTCACGATTTCGTGACAAGTTGCAAGAAAAAGCGCTAAGGAGAAAAAGTGTCACGATTTCGTGACAAGTTGCGAGAAGAAGCGCTAAGGAGAAAAAGTGTCACGATTTCGTGACATAGTGCAAGAGAAAGAGGAGAGAGAAAATGTTGTCGCGATTTCGTGACATGTTGCATTTTTGGAGGCCGAAGCAAAGAGAAAGTGCAAAGGGAAAAAGGTGTAGCGATTTCGCTACATGTTGTATTATCGCGGGCCGAAGCAAAGAGAAAGTGCAAAGGGAAAAAGGTGTAGCGATTTCGCTACATGTTGAAGTATCATGGGCCGAAGCAAAGGTAGAGTGCAAGGAAAAAAGTGTAGCGATTTCGCTACATGTTGAAGTATCGCGAGTCGAAGCAAAGGTAGAGTGCAAGGAACAAAAGTGTAGCGATTTCGCTACATGTTGAAGCATCGCGGGTCGAAGCAAAGGTAAAGTGCAAGGAACAAAAGTGTAGCGATATCGCTACATGTTGGGTTTTCACGACCCGAAGGGAAGAGAGAGTAAGGAAGCGAGAATGTCATGATTTCGTGACATGCTGGTTTTCGTGGTGGCAAGACAGAAGGAGAACTAGGAGGTCGAGAATGTCACGATTTCGTGACATGCTGGTTTTCGCGATGGCAAGATAGAAGGAGAACTAGGAGGCCGAGAATGTCATGATTTCGTGACATGCTGGTTTTCACGATGGCAAGACAGAAGGAGAACTAGGAGGCCGAGAATGTCACGATTTCGTGACATGCTATTTTTTTATGGGTTAAAGCCGAGAAGGGCAGAAAGAGACATAAGTGTCACGATTTCACGATAGGTCGCAACAACACGTTAAACAGACAGTTAACTGGAACAGAACGACAGTTAAAGGGGCAGTAGTAGAGAAAAGGCATGCAACTTTTTAATAACAGTTAACTGGAGTAAATGCGACAGTTACAGGTGGATTTATTGATAGAATTCATGCAGCTTTTTAATAACAGTCGTAGAAGGAGAAATCGAACAGTCGTATTTTTAGAATCGTAAATTGCATGCATGCACAAAAATAAATACGAACAGTCATAGGAGAGGTATTTGAAGCATGCAACGTGTTCGACAAAAAGCCCCTCATTTATATACGAAAATAAATTACGCAAAGAAGCAGTTACAGTTGTCAAGTGGCGAAGTGATTTTTAGAAGAACAGTTACGGGCTGCATGCATAAAAATTAAAGCTTAAAAATAGAGATTAATCTGTTATAAAAGTAGGTCTGCATGGAGAAGTCAGGCTATTGTTGCAATAGTGAAAGTGCTACCGAAAGAGGGTGAGAAGAGTGTTGTAAGAGAGCAACAAGCTGAGCAGTGAGTAATTACTATGTTTTAAATTGGAGACCAGTCAGGGTCTTGTAATAGTGAAGGCATTTGTATGTCATTGATATAACTTTCAAATCTGTGATCCAAGTTGGTGCTTGGATAGGGGTTGGTGCTCCTTTCTGTAGGTGCGGATAAATCAGGGGTTGGTGCTCCTTCCAGTGGGTGCTGGTAAACAGATTGTAAAATTGGTGTTTTGCAAAGGCTGGATTTGGACCGTAGTCCAAGCAGTCATTCTTGAGGAGTAGCCAAATTGGTGAACCTCGTTACATTGTGTGTTGTGGTGTGCTCTCTTGTGTTTACTGCTTTATCTATTTTCTAGTTCTCTTTGATTCAGTTTTAAGAATTGCAGATCAGATTTTTAGCTACACTGATTCACCCCCCTCTTAGTGTCATTGTGAGAATATCAGGTTTTGATCACGTTCTAAAATATTCATTGAAGACATCGATCGTCGAAATATCGGGAGGTTTGCTGCCTAATCATAGAGGTGGCCCTGCCTGTAGCAGGAAGACGCGATGCTTGGAGGTGGATGCTTTAATGATCGATCCAGTAGAAGGACACACACTCACAGATATTTATCTGCATCAAGCGACCAATAGCCCCATCAGATAGCAACAGGTAGCGATCGATAGAAGATGATTTACAATTTTCCTGACTTAGTTTTCGGCACAATATGCAATTCATTTTAAAACCTGCTCGATCGATTTTTTTTTAAAAACCTACTCGATCGATTTTTTTTTTTTAAAAACCTGCTCGATCGATTTTCTACCTAAGCTAGAGAAGTATCCATGCACCAGAGATCGATTTGCGCACCACAAGAAAGCCATCGGCATTGCCCGACGAGCAGACATTGCCCAAAGAAAAGACAATTGCATTGGAGGACGACAAGAAGATCTGCAAGACGTTCATGTAGACGTTGCTCAAAGGCAAAGAAAACTAAAAAAAATGGCTATTTTTCATGTGAAGAAAAATAAATATTCGGTGGCCGAGCAAAGATTGAGTTTTGCTATGTAAATACTCTGATGCAGGATCCACCAGAGGCATCATGCGGAGTGGAGGGGCTGCCTGTTGTAGAGTACCTGAGCGCCACCAGGCCGAGGGAGTCACCAGAGGTCGAAGTAGCGTGACATCGCTGCCACCAAGGGGCACCACCCGAGCAGCGCCATCGGAGGACAACGCAGCCACCCGAGCGGTGCCAACAGAAGAGGCACCGCTTCTAAGGAAGGGCCACAATGGAGGCTTCAAATAAAGGGTTTTACCCTTTAATCCCAGCCGATGCAATAGCTTGGCTGGTTAGTAGCCAAGCCTTGGAATTTGGAGGTTGGGGGATCAAACCCCACCGACCCACCCCACGGAAAGGAAGAGGTATTTTTTTTGCAACATTATATTATTTTTTATTAAATAAATTCAATCAATAATTTAATAGTTGTTTTGATTAAATCGGTTATTATTTTTAATTGATTTTTTTAAAACATATTTAATTATTGTTGTTTTTTATTTAATTTAAAATTTTATTGCAATTAAAAAAAAAAAAGGCAAATTTTAATTAAATTTTTTGATTAAAATTTAAAATTTTGCCAATTACAATAAAAACAAAGGAGGAATTTTTTTTTCTCACACCTTGTAAAGGCAAACAACATGGCATACATTCATCAATACCTGAAACCTATTTTTTTGGGCTTCATAAATAGCAATTTTTTGTTTGAAGTACTTCACACAGGGGGAATTTTTTTTGGTGATATATTGTGCTCATCTGCCTTCGAGGTAAGCTTTGTAAGAGCCTTTTGAGGCTTCATTGTTGCATTTTTTGCACTAAAGGGGGGGATAACATTTTTTTCTCTCCACTATCTTGTACAAAGGCGAGATATAATTTTGCAAAACCAAAGGGGGAAGACTTATAAGGGTGCATTTTTGGCAGTGACCGACACCTTAGTCAAATTTACTTTTGCAAAATTCATTGTAAAAGGTGCATTTTCGGCTATGACCGACACCTTAAAATATGGGCAGATCAAAGAGGAAAACTATCCCAAAACCAACTGATGATGTTGTTAAATCAGTTAAACGCCCATATTTTTCCCCACACCTGGAAGGGATAGATTATTATGAAGATGTCACATTTTGTACACTAAGGAGTGGTGTAAATGCCATAATCAATGATTTTGCGTCTTGTGGAGACATGTAGAAAAATGGTGTTCTAATCCCTATTGGTGCTATAATGGGCATATTCTTGTCATTTTATGCTCTTGACAAAGCACAACAGAAAAGGGACATTAGTGAGGAATTAGAGGTCAAACCCCTAATGGTCGATGCTCATAGTGACACAAGTGATCTTCAGCCCATGGTGGCGAATGCTTGTTGTGACACATGTGACCTTGAGCCCAGCGACCTCATGCCTATGTTGGCAGATATCAGTTGTAGCACAGGTGATCTTATTTCAGTAGCAGATTTTGCTTGCAACACTAGTGACTTAAAAATTGAACCTCATAAGAAATAACTCCATAATCTCATCAATAGTGACAAATGCCATATTGTTAAACACATTGATGAAGATGATGAAATTGGATGTTTTGAAAAACATACCAAAGGATATGGATCCAAACTAATGAAGAAGATGGGATTCAATGGTGAGAGATTAGGTAAAAATGAACAAGGCATTAAAACTCCTATAATGCTAAATGTCAGGGTAAATCATGAAGGCCTTGGCTATTCTGGTCAAGCAAGTACCAGTAAGACCATATTTGTAAATCCTAAATCTCCCACATCTCCTAAAAAGCATTTTTGCAATCATTGTGGCAAAATAGTTCATGTTGCAGCTAAGTGTTGGAGATTAAATCCTTGTGATTTTTGTGGATGTACTAATCACTCTTCTTCACGATGTTGGCATAAAATTAAAATGACCAACAAGGTTCATACTGATTATGGATGGATAGATTTCACATAGTGGACCGTGATGAAATAAATGTTGTATGGCTTCTACCAAAAATGTAAAATCTATGGTAGACCCTGAGGCAAATCCAGTGACAGACCTAGTGACAGTCCCAGAGATAATGAGCCAGAGACATACCTAAAGACAGACCCAAAGACAGTTCCAAATGCAGATCTATAGGCAGATCCAAAGGTAATTATCCAGAGGCAGATACACAGCAGATCCCGAGATAGACCTAGAGGTACAATTCTAGAGGTATGCTTAGAGCCAAAGCCAGAGCCATGAGCCAAAGCCAGAGCCGAAGACAAAGCACGAGCCACCATTCTTTCATTTCTCGTATGGGGGGTGTTAGCATAGCTAGTAGTTATATAATTACCCAAATAATGTAATAAGGGGGGATGTTAGCATATATTTACTTAGTTATTATTACATTATTTAGTTGTTAAGTTGTTAGCAACCATTAAGCTAATCTGGGCCTACGCTGTATTATTTAATCAGTGTTGGTATAATGAAATTATATACTATTTTCCTATAGATTGACAGGGATGTCTCGGTGAAATATAGAGATAAAGATAGAGGGAAGCCTACTCTTGTAATTTAGAAAGCAAAAAAAATTATTAAAAAACTCCCAAGCCAAGAGTGTGGGACAAAAATCAAACTAGGAGCAATTGGCAATCGAGGGTGACCAGCTAGTAAACTAGGGAAGAGTAAAACAGATTGATACTTATTGGGTTTCATATTCCCAATGATTGTACAATCATGGAATATTAGAGGCTTAAACAACAAGTCTCATCAAATTGTTGTTCACAAGTTAATTGAAAGTCATCATTTAGATTTTATTCTCCTTCAAGAGATAAAATATTCAATACAAGTGATGGATAGAATAGCCAATAAAATATGGAGATAGGCAAAGCATATGGTTGTAGTGTCTCAGGGTGTTTCAAGGGGTATAGTGACTTTGTGGAATCCTCTAAACTGAATAGAAATTGATCATGCTATAGGAAGGGAGGTTATTACATCTCTATTCAAGAGTAATATTTCAGGAGAACTTTTGTTGATTTCAAATTTCTATGGTTCAAAATGTTTTGAGGAGAAATACCTCCAATGGGTAGTTTTATAATCAAGTAGGATAGGAAAGGAAGAGGTGAATTAGATCGTGTTTGGTAACTTCAATACTAATCTTTCAACTAGGGATCAAGAAGGGAGCATCCCATATTTAGATCAAGAGGATAGATTTATGATCTCTAGAGTAAATCAACTCAATTTGATTGATGTCTAATGTGCAAGGCCTTCTCATACTTGGATAAACAAACAAGCTAGGTTGGAAAATAGGAAGGTAAATCTAGATAGATTCTTGGTGTCCAAAGAGGCTTTTCAAAGATGGTAAATCAAGCTAAAAAACCTCAATTGTATAGATAAAACCACTTTCTAATTCTCTTGGAATGAGATAAGACCATAAATTTTTCTTTAAATCATTTGGTTTGAGAATTATTGGCTAGAAAAAGAGGATACTAGGAATAAAATACCATATTGGTGTGAGGAGGGACACCCTACCCATGAGACAACATTATTTGGAGTCTTTATACAACTCTAGCATGTCAAATCTCAACTATAAAATTGGAACAAATATAATAAATCAAAATTTTAGATTCAAAGAGTTCCACTTGTTGCAAGGATGGAAGAGCTAGCCACACTCTTTTGGATTGAAACAAACATAGAAGATTTGAAACAGGAAAATGAACTAGTCAAAAAAGAATTAGAGAGAATATACAAAGAAGAGATCTATCAGAAACAAAGAGTTAGAGCATCTTGGATTCTAGAGGGGGATTGAAATATTAAGTTCTTTCATTGCTTGGCCTCAACAATAATACACTCCAATACACTGGCTGGCCTAAAAGATCTTCATGGTAATATGATGGACACTATCCCAGGTATGCAGTAAGCTATACGTTTCTACTTTGAAAATAATTTCTTTTCTTTTACCCATTCTAATATTGTAGTGCAACAAAAGATACTTAATTGCATCCCATATATTATAACAACTAAACAAAACCAAAATCTCTTTAGGACTGTGGATCTAGAAGAGGTGAGACACATAGTTTTCAACATGAGAACCGATAAGTCCTTAGGCCCTGATGGGTTCCCCATTGAATATTACTAGGATTTTTGGGATGACATAGGGGAGGATGTAACAAGGGTAGTAGAATAATCTCATGCAAATAAAATCATATTATGGGCTATGAACCATACTTCCCTTACATTAATTACTAAAATGGGAGAGGCTTCCAACCTTGCATACTTTCACCCGATTACTCTTTGCAATGTAGTCTACAAGATCATTACCAATCTTATGGTTGAAAGGCTTAAGAATGTGTTGCATATTATTATCTCTCTAGAGAAAGGAGTATTTATGGATGACTAACAAATTCTAGATGCAATAATCTTGGAACAAGAAGTAGTTCACACAATGCATCAAAAATGTTGAAGATGCATGCTTATCAAGTTAGATATGTCTAAGGCCTATGATAGAGTCTCTTGGAAATTTTTAGATCAAATTCTAGATAACTTTGGTTTTTTTCAAGGATGGAGAGAGTGGATCAAGAGTTGTGTTTCTTTAGCCTCCTTCTCAAACCTCATCAATGGTATTACCTTGGTTCCCTTTCAAGACTCTAAGGAAATTCAAAAAGGAGATTTTATATCTTTGTACCCATTTATTATTTTTGCTAAAATACTGGGAAGGCTTCTTCGAAGGAACAAATAACAAGGAGTTATCGAAGGAACAAGTAACAAGGAGTTATCTTAGGAGTTCAATTGGGAGCAGTGAATCCAACCCATATACAATTTGTGGATTACATAGGGTTGCTTGAGGCAACCAATGTTAGAGAGGCAAGAGCACTCAAAGATACCTTAAATACTTATTTGGAAGCCACAGACTAGGAAGTGAATGTGATCAAGTCCAAGGTAGTGTTCATTAATACTGAAAAGCAGATCTAGGATCATATTCTATACATCTTAGGTTTTTCTTAGGGATCCCTCCCATTGGACTACCTAGGGATTCCACTCCATTATAAGAAGCTAAAGGTGATAGAATGGAAAACACGAGTGTACATAATTTGTGGGAAAGTGAATCTTTGGATGTATTGTTGGATTTCCTTTGGAGGAAGAGTGGAGGATTAGGGATTCAAAAATCAACATTGAATAACCAAGCTCTAGCAAGAAAACTTTATTAGAGATGGATCTCTAATCAAGAAGCATTTTTTAGAAAATTTATTACTAGTAAGTATATGGGTAACATTCTCCATATGGAAGTAGGCTACATTCCTATGAGTGACCAAGGTTTTGTTGTTAGGAAAGTGTTGAAATTAGGAAAGAGGTAAAACCAAGACTACTTTGAAAAGTGGGTAGAGAGATACAAAAAAAATTGGATTTATTTTTAGGAACAATACCCTCCTTTAATTTTAGAATTTCTAGAGCTACAACCCCTTCAACAGAGTTTGGAGGCTAAAGGTTAGATTAAGACAACATGTTATCTACATACAATGCAAATTGGGACCTTCTCTCTTATGCAACTAAAGTAGTGGAAAGAGTGGCTAATCCCAATCTCTCATAATATGTTGTTGCTTTTAGAGAGGATATTAAAGAAACATTACCTTATAGCAAAGGAAGAAGAGGATAATATAGCTTGGGGTCATGGGAAATTAGCTATGTATATAGTCTAGGATGGTTATAATGAATTTCTCCCTCCCCTTTGGTGTGATTGGATGTTCCATGGGATAGTGTATGGTTAGTAAAGGGTTGGCCACAAATCAATTTCTTTTCCTAGAAGGTTATGCATCAGAGCTTCCTTACTTATGATAACTTATAAAAGAGGGGTTTTCATGGCCCCTCTAAATGTATCATGGGTAATACCTAGGAGGAGACAATAGATCATTTGATATTCTAGTGTGACTTTACTTTGAAGTTATAGAACCAATGGATTGATATCTTAAAGGTCTATCTCAATCAATAATTAGCACATACTAATATATGGGAGAATAAAAAATGAAGAAGGTTAAAAAATAAATTCATTTATTTTGGTTGATATATAGTTTTAAGCTTTATCTAGTGGCACATATGGCTAGAAAGAAATGCTATAATGTTTAGAGAGGAATACACTCTGATAGATCAAGTTTAGAAAAAATATTAAACAAGGTGATAAAAATAATAAATGCTCATGTGGGGGAGCAAGAAAATAAACAAGGAGATCACACTACCATGAGGAAGACTCATGGAGATTGGAAATCCCCACCCTTAGTTGTTAGATTTTGATGTAATGGCCAAAGGGAGATAACAATCACGAGATGCAAAATAATATGAAAGAAATTAAATATGCTAGATGACTGAGATATGTGATAAATAGAAATGATATAAATGAATACAATGTAGCTATGGAGGAAATGAACACTCCATTAATAAAGCTATTGAACTACATTGCACACATCACCACTGGATGGTGATCTACATAGAATTGTACTATGCTCTAAGCTACTATGTCCTCGACTCTCTCTATCTTTATATCTTTGTATTACAATGAGGCCTTTCTTATATAGGTAAAATAGGTTCCTTGGCCAACACTCTACCTAGCTATGCAAGGGACAACTTGCACATATACAACTTGCACATTGACACTTGTGCATTTATTACATTGCATGAAGTAACTAGATAACTTCCCCCTAAAGTAATCTAATGTCCTAAGTATGTACCTTGGAAGATACATTTACATGACCCAAATGATGTAATATACTCTATTTCTAACACCCTTGTATTACATTATTTGGGTATTGAAGACTTTAGTCTTCAATATGGATCTTCTTCTTCTTCATCTTGAGCTTTGTATTCTTCCTCTGCATTCTTTGTAACCTGTTCAAGCAAATAGTTAGTGTCTCTATAATATGTTACATTTGTTGATAGAGCTTTCACCTCATAGTCCTCTGTGGGTTCTTCCAGTTCTTCAATTTCTTCTATCCTCTGAACCAGGTGACCTTTCTAATTTCTCTTTTGATATTCCAGTTGAGGATAATTGGTTGGTCACTAAAATTGCTATTGATGAGGGTTCCTTTGGTATTGTCGAGGCTGAAACTGATTCCCATTATTCATCTGATTTCCTTGGTTCCAGTTTTTGGGATTGTATCTGCAATAGCTGGTACTATGACCTTTTTTTCTACATATCTGACAATACCATGTTTTCTGTCCTCTTGTTGATGAAGCAATATTTCCCTATGGATTATCTTTTGATGCCAATGCAGTGTTAGTCATCTCATATTTCACAGTGTTTTCTACTTCATATTCTTGAAGTATATTGACTAGGTCATCAAAAGAAGTATCTTTACTTAAGACCTGTAAATATGTTACCAAATGCTTATAGTTGTCTGGAAGTGCTCTCATGGTTACTTGAGTAAGAAGTTCATCCTTAACTATTTCTCCTAAGGTCAACAATTTCCCTTTAATATCTACTACCTTCCTTAGGAACAGTTCTATGCTTTCTCCACTATTCATTTTTAATGAGTGAAGTTGAGTTTGGAGATGAAGAATAGTTACCTTATTCTTTCCTTCAAATATTTTCTCTAGGCTTGTCCATGCATCTAAAGATGTTTTTGTTGAACTGATATAAGGTTGAATCTCATCAGTGATAGCAAAGGTTATTATCATTAGAGCTTTTGAATCATTTTCTTCAAACTTTAGGATTTTAGTTTCACCTGTGGTAGGTCTCTGTGTTTTCCCTTTGACAACATCCCAAAGTTTTTCATATACTAAGATTGCTTTCACTTTATTTTTCCAAGAGAAATAATTAGGACCCTTGAGTAGTTGAGATTCTTCTAGGAAGAATTTGTTTGATGCCATTTAAATCTTCCTAATATCAAACCTTAGATTTGTAGGCTTCCTTATGTCTCCCTAATGTTTTTGGAATATAATATAGTGCTTTTGTAAAATATAGTTCAATTTATGGTTGATTTTGTACAGTTTTGTAAAGATCAAAAATCAACTTTTCTAACACCTTATTACTCCTAATTGAACTAAGCACTTTTCCAATTTTGAAGAGGTTTTAATGTTGGATTTCTTTTGTCCCTTTTTAGAAATTTTGAGACAAGAAAATTATAAATTTCCAACCTTAACAAAAAATCTTTAATAACCTCTTTTGTAACCCTTAGGATTTTATTCAAGTGTTTCTAATTTCCAATAACCTAGTTTGATGTTGTAACCCTTATCACTCCCAAATTTGGAAAATTAGAAAATTAATAATATTTTCAAAATATTAAAGAATTTAATCCAAGTAGAATTCCTTATTTCTCCTAGGTTAAATTACAAATATTATTTCAATTTGATAAGTTATCCCTTATAGATTTTTCTTTCAAAATATAAGATTTAACCTTAGCTTATAACCCTTATATCTCCAAAAATGAAAGCAATAATAAAATGGGATTAAACCTTACCTTTGGATGCTAAATCTCCTCACTATTTCGGCACTTTTTTTGGTTGGATATAACAACAATATTAAGGTTACCTTTGGTGCTAGAATCAATGGAGATGCTTTGGAATTCCTTGTCTTCAATGTTGGAATGTAGGTGCTTATGGGAGTCAAAGTCTCCTTTGACCTGCACTTTCTTCTCCCTCGTATGGCACTCCTTCTCCTCCTTGAAATGTGCTTTCTCCTTCTAAATTTAGGTGCTGGTTTATGACAGTGCTTTAAATGCACTTCTTACACCTTTGAATGGTGTATGGCTAGAAAATAGTCTTCTCCTTCCAAATGAGCTATGTATTGCCTTCCATATTCCTTGTTTGACCTCCTTGGCACCTTAAATAGGATGAGCTTCTTCCACTTTGTGACAAGTGTCACTTGAAACATTTTTTTTGTAGATGCCTTCAATGTAAACCTTGCAATGATGAGGTTAGTGGTAACCTCCCAATATTTGTAACTCCTTCCAAGCATGTGTAACATATTTTTGGTGAGCACTTGAGTCTTCACGTACGTTGGAGAGTGTAGAGCATCTGTGCCAAGTGGCACTCAAGGCTTATGCATGTAAGCCTCCCTTGTAACATTTCTTGGAGCCCTTTATCTTGCCTTCTACGTAAACTTGCCTTGTTTCTTGAAATGCAAGTAATCTCCCAACGTTCTTGGTTGCTTCTACATATTGGCTCTTAGATCTTTGGTGCTCCTCCATGGTGGTCCTATGGTAGCTCCTTGTAGTCTTCAATGGTGGACGTTCTCCTTGGATATAGCACTTCCTTTTCCTTTGTAATATGTTGTTGGTTCATTTTTACAATAGCTGAATGCTTCCCTTTTTCTTTATTTTGATAATGCTCCTCTTACATAGGTAATTTCTTTCTTGTAGGCTACCCTTCTACGTAATATTCGGCTAATTTTTGGCTCCTTTTTATGCTTCCAATGTTGCAGGTGATATGTACTCTTCTAGGGCTTGATTTGAAGATTGAAAATCGGTGTTTGTAAACACCTTGACTCCTTGGATGTATGGGCTCTTCGATGGCTCCTTTCTTTTGCTGGATAAAACATCCTTGCTGCCCCCCTATAGATAATACTTTTGTCCTTCCAAAAGAACAAAAGTGGTGCTTTTGTAATATATAGTTTTTGCACCAAAATGAAGAGTTTTTACGTAATCCTTTTTTTCCTTTCCTTGGATGATAGATGATCCAAGCTAATGCTGATTTTGAATAGGAATTCCTACTCTCTGCACTGAAATGAACCCCTTATAATTTCCTTGAATCTTGAGACTTCCAAGGTCTCAATTTGAGGCTTCCTTCAAGGACTTCAATGGTGGTTTTCTTCTTCACCTTTTTCTTCCAATGGTGGCTTCTATAGGCCATGAAAGTGCTATAGATTTTGTGCTAATTTTTATGCTTTCAACAACATAAATTAATTGAGATAACTAGTTAACAAATCAACTAGTATAGTGCTTAACAATGCACCTTTTAATGGTAACAATAATCTCACCTTATTGCTCCACTAATCTCTTAAAAATGCACTTAATAATTTCACTGCAACCTTTCAAGCATAATCTGGAATGAACCCATGCATATTTCACTACAAACACAGTTGTAGGATCAAGTCTTCTTTTTCTTCTTTTTTTTTCAAAGTAGAAGATAGGTAGTTGATAGATAACTCTGAAATCTAATCAACCCCTAATGTGCAAATGAACCTTAAAATGAACCTTTTATTTTTTGCACTTTTGAAGACTATAATTCTGCTTTCCCTTATTGCAACTTTAATCTAAATAAGGTGCTCCAATGAATCTGATAAGTAATCCAATTAATGAGTTAGCTAGCACCAATAGTTGCATACCTTTTTAAAAGCTTCTGTAGCTCTTTTGCCACTTCTATAGAGGATGTGGATCTTGGTGTCTAAGATCACCAAGTTGTTGCTTCGAGTAGGATCTTGCAACTTTTTGTAGACTATCTTGAATAACTCCTTCTTCACCAAAATATGATCTCAAACTTTCTTTCATGAGCCTAAGATTTGGTGGCTTGTTCTCCTCCTTCTATTGTAGATTTGGAGAAGTCTTTGTCTCTGAAGTGGTGCCTTCTTGCTATGAGAGGTAATCTTCAAATCTCCTAGATTTGGTGAGCTTCTTCTATCTTCAAGTCTTCTTGTCAAATTCTGACTTCAAGTAGGATCTTCTTCTCAAGATTCTGAATATCTTGAGGTCTTTCACTAGATTCTTCTTTTGGGATTTGGCACTCCTTGCCAAATTCTTCTTCTCAATTTGGCACTCCTTGCCAAATTCTCCTTCTCTTGGGCTTGTTGTCGGATGGTGATAATTGTCCCAAGTCCTTCACTATCAGGAGCTTCTCCTTGGTAGTGGATTTATCTAGTGAGTTCTCCTTTGATGATTTCTTTAGTAAGGCTCTCCTAGCCTTTTATTGGATGCTCTATGAGACCTTCCCAAGGTCTTTGATCTTGTAGCTTCTGCTGGTCTTTCCTTGAGACCTCTTCAACCTTCTACTCCTGGAAGTGTTGGTGGTGAGATCTTCTTCTAGATATCTAATTCTACTACTTCTAGATTCAAGTAGGACTCTCCTAGTCCTTCTTCTTCCAAGTCTAGAAGTCCTTCAATGAGATCTTCTCTTGATATATTTTGCTTCAGTTTTAATTGATTCTTAAGAAGATACTCTTCCTAAATTTCTTGTAGGAAGTTTCCCAACTCATTGAATCTTCTTTCCCTGCAACAAAAATATTAGTACTAAAATCTTAATCTACTTCTAAATCAGATATTCTTTTCAAATTCTTCTTTAAGATCAAGGCTTTTGTGGCCTTTTTAGTATCAAGGCTTCTATGGCCTTTTCAATATCAAGGCTTTTATAACATTTTTAGTATCAAGGCTTCTATGGCCTTTTTAGTATCAAGGCTTCTATGGCCTTTTCAGTATCAAGACTTCTTTGGCTTCTTCTTCAAGGCTTCTATGGCCTTTTCTATCAAGGCTTCTATGGCCTATTCTTCAATTGTGAAGTTCTTCAATATAGCAATGGAGATCTTCAGTCTCCTAACTTCACCATGGCTCTTCTCCAAAAGTCTTCTTCCATAGTGTTCTTCTCTTGCACAAGGAACTAATCTCTACACTATGAGGGCATGTCGACCTTCGGGCAATGAAGTTGGAGTCTCCTAGCTTTCTATTGTAGGAGGAGTACCAATCCTCTGAGAATTAATTATCTACAACAAAAGAAAATTTGGGTAATAGTTAGCAAGTTCTAGATATCCTAGATGATCTTCACTAGATGATCTATCAATCTAGTGGATTGAATGTTGAGTCTTGGTCTTCACGAGTTTTTCCTGTAACTCTATGGAAAGACTCTAGTCAAATGCAATCTCAGTATTTTTTGGAACTAAGATTTCTTTCAGTCCTCACTTGTGACTCTCCCTAATTCTACCACCTAGATTATTCTGAGATCTTTTGATAGTGGTTGGTCTAGCAACGCGTCAGGTTGACAAAAAACTATGGCTCAATGATAATGGTGGTTTCCCTATTGATCTACATAGACTAGATCTATCGTGGCTCTGATACCACTATTAGCTTTTGATGTAATGGCCAAAGGGAGATAACAATCATGAGATGCAGAATAATATGAAAGAAAGTAAATCTGCTAGATGACTAAGATATGCGATAAATAGAAATGATATAAATGAATACAATGTAGCTATGGAGGAAATGAACACTCCATTAATAAAGCTACTGAACTACATTGCACCCATCACCATTGGATGGTGATCTACACAAAACTGTACTATGCTCTAAGCTACTATGTCCCCGACTCTCTATATCTATATATTACAATGAGACCTTTCTTATATAGGTAAAATAGGTTCCTTGGCCAACACTCTACCTAGTTGTGCAAGGGACAACTTGCACATATACAACTTGCACATTGACACTTGTGCATTTATTACATTGCATGAAGTAACTAGATAACTTCCCCCTAAAGTAATCTAATGTCCTAAGTATGTACCTTGGAAGATACATTTACATGACCCAAATGATGTAATATACTCTATTTCTAACACCCCCCTGTATTACATTATTTGGGTATTGAAGACTTTAATCTTCAATATGGATCTTCGTCTTCTTCATCTTGAGCTTTGTATTCTTCTTCTGCATTATTTGTAACTTGTTCAAGCAAATAGTTAGATTTGTATGCTTCCTTATATCTTCCTAATATTTTTGGAAGATAATATAGTGCTTTTGTAAAATATAGTTCAATTTATGGTTGATTTTGTACAATTTTGTAAAGATAAAAAATCAACTTTTCTAACAGCTTATTACTCCTAATTGAAATAAGCACTTTTTCAATTTTGAAGAGGTTTTAATGTTGGATTTTTTTGTTCTTTTTTAGAAATTTGGAGATAGAAAATTATAAATTTCCAACCTTAACAAAAAATCTTTAATAACCACTTTTGCAACCCTTAGGATTTTATTCAAGTGTTTCTAATTTCCAATAACCTAGTTTGATGTTGTAACCCTTATCACTCCCACATTTGGAAAATTAGAAAATTATTAATATTTACAAAATATTAAATAATTCAATCCAAGTATAATTTCTTGGTTCTCCTAGGTTAAATTGCAAATATTTTTTCAATTTTATAAGTTATCCATTATAGATTTTGATTTCAAAATCTAAGATTTAACCTTAGGTTACAACCCTTATATCTCTAAAAATTAAAGCAAAAAAAATAGGATTAAACCTTACCTTTGGATGCTAAATCTCCTCACTGTTCGACACTTTTTTCGGTTGGATATACCAACAATATTAAGGTTACCTTTGGCACTAGAATCAATGAAGATGTTTTAGAATTATTTGTCTTCAATGATAGAACGTAGGTGTTTATGGGAGTCAACGTCTCCTTTGACCTGCACTTTCTTCTCCCTCTATGGTGCTTCTCCTCCTTGAAATGTGCTTTCTCCTTCTAAATTCAAGTGTTGGTTTATGACAATGTTTTAAATGTACTGCTCACACCTTTGAATGGTGTATGGCTATAAAATAGTCTTCTCCTTCCAAATGAGCTACATATTACCTTTTGTCTTACTTTTTTGACCTCCTTGGCACCTTAAATAGGATGAGCTTCTTCCACTTTGTGACAAGTGTCACCTAAAACATTTTTTGTAGATGCCTTCAACGTAAACCTTGCAATGATGAGGTTAGTGGTAACCTCCCAAGATTTGTAACTCCTTCCAAGTATGTGTAACATCCTTTTGGTTAGTGCTTAAGTCTTCATGTACATTGGAGAGTGTATAGCATCTGTGCCAAGTGGAACTCAAGGCTTATGTATGTAAGCCTCCCTTGTAATGTTTCTTGGAGCCCTTTATATTGCCTTCTATGTAAACTTGTCTTATTTCTTTAAATATAAGTAATCTCCCAACATTCTTAGCTACTTGTATGTATTGGATCTTGGATCTTTGGAACTTCTCCATGGTGGTCCTATGGTAGCTCCTTGTAGTATTAAATGATGTATGTTATCCTTGGATATAGTACTTCATTTTCCTTTGCTTGATTTTGGTAATGATCCTCTTACATAAGTAGACTACCCTTCTACATAATCTTTGGCTGATTTTTGGCTCCTTGTTATGCTTCCAATGTTGTAGGTGATATGTACTCTTCTAGGGCTTGATTTAAAGATTTAAAATCGATGTTTGTAAACACCTTGACTCCTTAGACGTACAGACTCTTTGATGGCTCCTCTATTTTGCTGGATAAAATATCATTTCTACCCCCATGTAGATAATACTTTTTTCCTTCCAAAAAAAAAAAGTGGTTCTTTTGTAATATATAGTTTTTACACCAAAATTAAGAATTTTTATGTAATACTTTTATTTTCCTTTCCTTAGATGATAGATGATCCAAGATAATGCTGATTTTGAATAGGAATTCATGTTCTCTGCATCGAAATGAACCCCTTATAATTTCATTAAATCTTGAGACTTCCAATATTTTGATTTAAGGCTTAATTAAAGGACTTCAATGGTGGTTTTATTATTCACCTTTTTCTTCCAATGGTGGCTTCTATAGGCCACGAAAGTGCTACAGATTTTGTGCCAATTTTTATGCTTTCAACAACAAATTAATCTCACCTACTATAGTGCTTAACAATGCACCTTTCAATTGTAATAATAATCTCACCTTATTTATCCACTAATATCTTAAAATGCACTTAATAATTTCACTACAACCTTTCAAGCATAATCTGGAATGAACCCATGCATATTTCACTAGAAACACAGTTATAGAATCAAGTATTTTTTTCTTATTTTTTTTCAAATTAGAGGATAGGTAGTTGATACATAACTCTGAAATCTAATCAACCCCTAATGTGCAAATGAAGCTTAAAATAAACCTTTTCTTTTTTTTTTTACTTTTGAATACTGTAATTTTTCTTTCCCTTATTGCAACTTTAATCCAAATAAGGTTCTCCAATGAATCTGATAAGTAATCCAATTAATGAGCTAGCTACCACAAATAGTTGCATACCTTTTTAAAAGCTTATATAGCTCTTTTTCCACTTCTGTAGAGGATGTGGATCTTGGTGTCTAAGATCACTAGGTTGCTACTTCGAGTAGGATCTTGTAGATTTTTGTAGACTATCTTGAACAATTCCTTCTTCACAAAAATATGGTCTCAAACTTTCTTTCACGAGCCTAAGATTTTGGTGGCTTGTTCTCCTCTTGTTTTCTCCTCTTTATGCTATATATTTGGAGAATTATTTATCTCTGAAGCGGTGCCTTTGTGCTATGAGAGGTAATCTTAAAATGTCCTAGATTTGGTGAGCTTCTTATGCCTTCAAGTCTTCTCGTCGAGTTATAACTTCAAGCAGGATCTTATTCTCAATATTATGAATATCTTGAGGTCTTTTACTAAATTCTTATTTTGGGATGTGGCACTCCTTTCCAAATTCTTCTTCTCAAATTTGGCACTCCTTACAAAATTATCCTTCTCTTGGGCTTGTTATTGGATAGTGATAATTATCCCAAGTCCTTCACTATCAGGAGCTTATCCTTGTTAGTGGATTTCTCTAGTGAGTTCTCCTTTGATGATTTATTCAATAAGGCTATCCTATCCTTTTACTAGATGCTCGATGGGACCTTCCCAAGGTATTTTATCTTGTAGTTTCTGTTGGTCTTTCCTTGAGACCTCTTCAGCCTTCTACTCCTATAAGTTTTGGTGGTGAGATATTCTTCTAGATATTTTATTCTGTTGCTTCTAAATTTGAGTAAGACTCTCCTAGTCCTTCTTCTTCTTCTATTTTTGGAAGTCTTTAAATGATTTATTCTTTTGATCTCTTTTTCTTTAGGTTTTGAATTGATTCTGAAGAAGATACTCTTCCTACTCTTGTAGAAAGTTTCCCAACTCACTAAATCTTCTTTCCCTACAACAAAAATATTAGTACTAAAATCTTAATCTACTTATGAATCAGATATTATTTTCAAATTTTTCTTTAGGATCAAGGCTTCTATGGCATTTTTAGTATCAAGGATTATATGGCCTTTTCAATATCAAGGCTTATGTGGCCTTTTTAGTATCAAGGCTTTTGTGGCATTTTTAGTATCAAGGCTTCTGTGGACTTTTTAGTATCAAAAAATTTGTGACTTCTTCTTCAAGACTTCTATGGCCTTTTCTTCAAGGATTCTATGTCCTATTCTTAAACTATGAAATTCTTCAATCTAGTAATGGAGATATGCAGTATCCTAAATTCACCATTGCTCTCTCCAAAATTATTCTTCCATAATGTTATTCTCTTGCATAAGGAACTAATCTCTACACTATGAGGGTACATTGATCTTTAGGCAATGAAGTTGGAATATCCTAGATTTTTGTTGTAGGAGGAGTACCAATCCTTTGAGAATTAATTATCTACAACAAAAGAAACTTTGGGTAACAGTTAGCAAGTTCCAGTTATCCTGGATGATCTTCATTAGATGATCTATCAATCTAGTAGATTGAATATTGAGTCCTGGTCTTAACGAGTTTTTCATGTAACTTTGTGGAAAGAATCTACTCAAATGTAATCTCAATATGTTTGGAACTGAGATTTATTTCAGTCCTCATTTGTGACTCTCCCTAATTCGACCACCTAGATTCTTCTGAGATATTTTGACAGTGGTTGGTCCTGCAACGCATCGGGTTTACAAAACACTTAGGCTCAATGATATTGGTGGTTTCCCTATTGATATACATAGACTAGATCTACTATGGCTCTAATACCACTATTAGATTTTTATGTAATTACCAAAGGGAGATAATAATCACGAGATGTAGATTAATATGAAAGAAAGTAAATCTGCCAGATGACTGAGATATGCGATAAATAGAAATGATATAAAAGAATACAGTGTAGCTATGTATGAAATGAATACTCCATTAATAAACCGATTGAACTACATTACATCCATCACCACTAGATGGTGATCTATACATAATTGTACTATGCTCTAGGCTACTATGTCCCCGACTCTATCTTTCTATATCTATTTATTACAATGAGACCTTTCTTATCTAGACAAAATAGGTTCCTTGGCCAACACTCTACCTAGTTGTGCAAGGTTAAACTTGTATATATACAACTTGCACATTGACACTTGTGAATTTATTACATTGTATGAAGTAACTATATAAATTCCCAGTAAATTTTTCTAATGTCCTAAGTATGTACCTTGGAAGATACACTTACATGATCCAAATGATGTAATATACTCTATTTCTAACATTAGGATGGAAAAACTCAACACAAATGAAGAAACCAAGAATAACATAGGAGTAAGAGCCATTGATTTCCTCAAAAGAGACTACAAGGGGAAGGTTATTCATTAGGAATTGGAAGGCCTAGGAGTAGAAAAAAATGATGAAGTAGAGGCTTTGGAAATTAAATAGAGCTCTCTTAATTCCTGGGAGAATAAAGTTCAAAAGATCATAGTGGAGTCTGAATCTCAAATTTTTGTGGGGTTGCTAGATGAGATTATGAATTTTAGACCAAGTGTGTGGTAGATCAAAAACATAGTTAGTCATATTAAAGCCATTTGATAGTAGTTTTAGGATGCCATTTCTATTTATGGAGGTAGAGGGAAGAATGCAGTAGCTAACTTTTTGGCTAAAAATGGAAGTGAGCATCTTGTTTTTTTTGAAAATTTTGAAAAAAGCTTGCATTAAAACAAATTACAGTTACAAGAGGGAGAAAGGGCATCCCAACCAAGAGCAAAGAGACCAGAAGAACAAAGGGCATGAAAACGTGACATGTCGTGAAAACGTGACATGTCGCGAAATCATGACACCTAACCTAACAACCGCCGCGCCACAACAACCAGTCGCGATAACGCAACATGTCGCGAAATCGCGACATGTCACGACATCGCGACAAAAAGTGCCAAAGCCAAACCACTCAAAAAATGTCACGAAATCATGACAGCACAGCACCAAATCACCCAAATGCAAAAAACGTCGCGAAATCGCGACAAGAAAGCCTGAAGGCACCTGCTCCCCAAAATTGTCACGAAATCGCGACGAGTTCTCCTTTAATCAGCAACTTTGAGAAAGTGTCGCGATATCGCGATGGCTTTTCCTTGAAGCCCCAGTTGGCCGAAAGTGTAGCGAAATCGTGACAAGAATTCCAATGGGCGCCCCATCCGCAAAAATGTCATGAAATCACGACATGTTCTCCCCCATGGTGCTCTTTTCTTAAACTAGTCGCGAAATCGCGACGTTTTTCCTTCATGCAGTTTATTCTCCAGAACTATCGCGAAATCGCTACAGGTTTGCCCCTTTGCTTCCTTTCCTTAAAAATGTCGTGAAATCGCGACAGGTTATCCTTTGGGAAGCTTTTCACAAAAAAGGTCGCGATATCGCGACGGTTTTTCCACTTAGCGTAATTTTGCTCAAAACGTCGCGAAATCGCTACAGGTATGCCCCTTTGCATCCTTTCCTCAAAAAAGGCACGAAATCGTGACAAATTTTCCTTAGAGTAGCTTTTCACAAAAAATGTCGCGATATCGCGACAGTTTTTCCCCTTCACGCAATTTTTCTCAAAGTGTCGCGATATCGCGACACTTTTCCTCCAGCAGCAAAACCAACCAAAAAGGTCCCGACATCGCGACACCTTCTCATCAAAGACCGCGACGACGCAACAAGTCATGAAATCGCTAAAATTTTCCTCCCATGGCCGCGGTAACAAAAAGGGTAGCGAAATCGCTATAGTTATCCGGGATAGGTCGCGACAGAGAAACATGTCGCGAAATCGCGACAGATTTCCAAACAAGGTCGCGACGGCGCAATATGTCGTGATATCACGACATAAACTAACCTTAGTCATATTTAAGCTCATGGATGCAGGGATCGTTCTAGACCACTCTGAATCTCTTCATCTATCATAGGCATATCACTGTGCAGCTGAACACCTACCTCTTTCTCAGCACCCATCTTCGCAAGGAAGTCAGCTACCGTGTTCATATTTCTACTCACATACACAGGGATAACATCATCTAACTCCCTCCATAACTCCTTGATTTGGGATATCAACATCCGCAGTCTCCAGGCTTTTAATGAGAAATTCTGCAAGCAATCTAGAGCGTCGATCAGGACTTGAGAATCCGATTCAAGAATTATCCTTCGGTAACCCTGCTTAACAGCCCAGATAGACGTTGACTTAATGGCAAAGGCTTCGGCTTCATTGTTCGTGGCTCTACCCAATCCCTGCAATTCCCAATAAAGGACCGCACTCGAGTGATCCCGATAAACAACACCAATTATTGCGTTGCCTGGGTTGCCTTTTGCAGCCCCATCAATATTGATCTTGATCCAGCCTACAGGGGGAGGTTTCCAGCATGCTCTGCCTTGCCTCTCATGTCCCTCAACCCCCTCTTCAGGATGCCCAAGAGTAGCCTGATTCTCGTCATTAACAAAAATAGCAACAGTTTCTGTGACTTTGCTCCAGATGACCTGCCAAATGCCATCAATCGAGGAGAAAGTGTTTCTAAAGATCCGGGCGTTTCTCTCCAACCAAACTTTCCACCAAATGAAGAGAAAGCCTAACTGCCAGCCAGTTCGGAGAGCTAAGGAATTAAACCTACCCCTTTTCCATTTTTCCCAAATATTGGTATGATTGAAAACACCATTAGCCTGGAGTTTAAATTGAGAGAACCAGCGTTCCCAAATCTGATGAGTAAAAGGGCACTCAAAAAACAAATGATCTGCAGTTTCCTCATGTTGGAGGCATAAAGCACATTGAGAGGGGCCATTGAAACCCCTACTTCTGAGATTGTCAAAGGTGAGAAGACCATTATGCATAAGTTGCCAAGCGAAGAAATTCACTTTCGGCCAACCCTTTGAATGCCAAATCCTTCTCCAATGCTGAACCGAAAAAGAGTGTGGGGGAGGCTCAGGGAGGATCTCTTCATATCCAGCCTTAACTGAGTAGACCCCAAGGCTTCCATAGCCCCAGGCTAATTCATCTTCCTCATCCTTCCCCGTGAGGAACCTTTCTGACAAGATTTTTTGCAGGATGGGCGCCAACTTCGGAGAGACAGTAATTGGCCACTCCTCCCACCGCTTAAACTTTTTAAATTTATACCCCCCCAATTGACTGGTAAGAAGATAATTATCAATATGGATCCAGCCTTGGGCTTCTAAGGCAGTCATGATTGGTTGTAGCTCAGGGAACATGACAATAATGGGCGGATGTTGGTCCCAAGATTCAGTCCAGAAACGAGCCTTGTCTCCTCTCCCCACTTTCCAAAATAATTGATCTTTGATAATCTGGGACCCAAGCTTGAGAGTCTGCCACACTAAGGATCCAGTACCTTCCAAGGGAAAGCGACCCACCTCATTGGGATGAACATGTCCCAAATATTTACTGGAAAGAATTCTGCTGAAGAGGGAGGATGGCTGAGAAATCCACCTCCAATACAGTTTTCCAACCAAAGCTCTGTTATTAAGCATAGAACTTCTCAAGCCCAGCCCTCCTTTGTCCTTAGGCTGGGTAACTTTGTCCCACCCAACCAAGGCCCATTTTTTCTTCCCTTTTGCGCCTTCCCATAAAAATCTTCTAGCCATTTTTTCCAGCTCTTTCCAGATGGTATGAGGGGCAACCAGTATTGAGAATTTATAGATCGGCAAAGCCTGTATAACTGACTTCAGGAAGGTTAATCTACCCCCGTAGCTTAGCCATTTATGGGCCCAATGATTCATTCTGTCTTTGATGCCTGCTAACAGATTCTTCCAGATGTCAATTTTTAACTTTTTGAAATGAAGGGGAACGCCCAGGTAAACAATTGGAAGAGAAGTCCTTGTGAAGCCCAGGATCTCAACAACACGCTCCTGTAGCCGTTGGTCAAGATTGAAAAAGACCACTTTGGACTTCCTGACATTTAGAACCTGATTTGAAGCCCTTAGGTAGAAATTCAAAGTATCTCTGATTCCTCTAGCTTCCCGAAGAGTGGCCGCACCAACCAGGCCAGTATCGTCCATAAATTGCAAGTGAGTCAGAGTTTCCTCCCCAACCTTGATACCAGAAAGAGGACCTTGTTGCCTTCTCCTCAGAAACAGTCTGCCCAAACCTTCAGCCAAGAGAAGGAAGAGATAGGGAGAACAAGGGTCTCCCTGGCGGAGACCACGTGTGGCACCGAAAGGATGCGAGGGAAGGCCCTTGATGAGAACAGAAAAAGAGGGAGAAGAAACACAACTCATAACCCAATCAATCCATTCCTGAGAAAAGCCAAATGCAGCCATCATTTTCGATAAGAAGCACCACTCCACTCGGTCATAAGCCTTGGACATATCCAGTTTAATGAACATTCCTTTGTTGCCCGAAGTTTGCATTGAATGGATGGCCTCCTGGGCCAAAACCACCCCATCCAAGATTTGTCTTCCCTCAACAAAGCCCCCTGTTCAGGAGAAATGATGCTGTGAAGAAGGGGTTTAAGCCTCTCAGCCATTATCTTAGTGATGATTTTGTAGATCACATTGCATAAAGCAATAGGCCTGAAATCAGAGATATGAGTCCCCGCTTCCCCTTTTGGAATTAAAGCAATGAAGGTGTGATTGATTGCCCTGAGCATTCTTCGATTGGATCTGGATTCCTCAGTAACAGCCTGAACATCCTCCTCCAAGGTGTCCCAGAAAGCCTAAAAAATTCAATAGGAAAGCCATCTGGACCAGGAGATTTTCCAGTACTCATACCAAAGACCACATTTCTCAGTTCATCCCTTTTAATGGGTCTAAGCAGGGCCTGATTGTCCTCTTCAGAGATAATAGGAGGAATAAAATTAAGAACTTCGTTCTGAGCCTCAACATCTTGCTGCATACTTTCCTTAAAAAGTTTAGAAAAGAAATCGATAGGATGGGAATGCATGCCAGGAAGAGTATCGAAGACATTTCCATGTTCATCTTTGAGAACTTCCATATTGTTCATCTGTCTCCTAGCACAAGATGACCGATGAAAAAATTTGGTATTTTTGTCCCCCTCTAATAACCAAGTATTTCTAGCCCTCTGTTTCCAGTATATCTCCTCTTGGTTGTCAATGTCCTCAACCGCTTTATGCAGTTCATCATCTTCAAATTTGAGTTGCTAAGTAATTGATCCTTCCCTAAAAAGTTTCTGAACCTCCTCCCATCTAGCCACCAAGGGGGCCCTTTGGGACTGGAAATCCGACTTGTTTCCTTTCCTCCACTGTTTCAATTGAATTTTGACAAATTGAAGCTGTTTATGAAATTTGAACATTGCTGTCCCAAAAGGTGGACGGCCTTCTGTCCACCATTGAGTAATTTTTTGTCGAAGGTCCTCCTTTTGTAACCAAAAATTCTCAAATTTAAAAGGCCTATGGTGCTGCCCTCTCGAAGTCCCTCCCTCAAGCAAAATGGGAAAATGATCCGAAATAGGGCCCTCCAAAATCTGGAACTTAAAAGTCCATTTAACAAAAGCCTCCTCCGAGACCAAAAAGTGATCTAACTTGACCTTCCTACTATGTGGCTCCTTTCTCTTGTTTTTCCAAGTGAAAAAAACACTAGGGCCTTGAACGTCCACTAAATTAAAGGCCTGAACTTGGGCAATCAAAAGACGGTCCCCTGGATCCAAAACAGGGGTGCCACCTTCCTGGTCTCGAATAGATAATTTTGCATTAAAATCCCCTGCAATAATCCAGTCATAACACTCCCTGTATGCTCTCATGTTGTGAACAGCGTCCCATTGGAGCCTCTGGCCATCAATATCTTGGGCCCCATAAAAGTTGGTGATTAGGACCTACTCGGAATTGAAGTTATTTCGAAGAGAGAAGTAAGTACACCCCCGCAAGCTATATGTTCTAAAGCAGATCCTGGACCAGAGGGTTCCAAAGGGTAACAATTCCACCTGAAGCTCCTTGGGCAGCCACGTCCATATACCCAGCTCCCCGCCAGATTTTAGTAGCAATTTTACTCATAATATCTAAAGACATTTTGGTCTCCTGAAGAAGCAAAAAGTCTGTTTTACGGTTTTCTAAGAGTCTTTGAACAGCAGATTGATGGGTTCTACTGTTTAAACCCCTAACATTCCAAGATTGAATAATCATTGAAAACTTTGAGAGCAGTAAGAATCAATGGTCCTCACCAATCCTCCATTGATTAGCTTATCTCCTTGCGCTGTTAGTAGCTCCTTATTGGATTTTCTTCCCGCTCCTTGAGAGTTATTGTTTCTAGATCTCTTTTCCATCTGGGTAATCCCTAAAGCAGGCCTTTCTCTATTTTTATCTGCATTTCCCATGGTGACATCTTTGATAGCCGGCTGTGCTGGGGAGTGTATAACTAATGCCCCTGGATTCTCTGGCTGCAGGTTCTCAGCTGGCACAGTCACTGTTCTACTACAGGAGTGAAGGAAGGAGAAACAAGAGGTGGAGTGTTGACATTCTCACCATTCCCAACCACTCCCTCCATAGATTGGTCCTCCAGATCCACTAATGACTTAAAAATTTCATACCGATTGTTTGGCTTGAGTTGTACCTGCTCCTTGCCATTTTTCTTTTTGTTTCTCTTTCGTTTCACCTGTTCAAAGCCATCCTGCTGAGCATCAGGACCTGGAGAATTGCTAGAGGGTTCATTGACCGGACTGGACTTACCCTCTCTAGGGCGATTTGACATTTTGCTCGGAGCCTCCGTTTTTGTGCTCACTACGTTTGGGCAGAACCTTGCCAAATGTCCATGCTTATGGCATACTCGGCACCTGAAAGGTAGGGCCTCATAGTCTAGCTGCTGGATCCAGGGTACTCCTGCAAGCTCAAGTTCCACCTCAGCTGGTAGAGGCTGACTAATGTCCATCTCTACACATATTCTAGCAAAGACAGCAGTATTACCCTCTATGGTATCTTTGGAGACTCCCAAAAATCTGCCTAGGGAATTACCTATTAGTTCCAACACCTGCTCCCCCCAAAACTCCATTGGGAGAGCGTACAGCCGGATCTAGACCGGGACAACCGTGGGTTCGATGCGGGGGTCGAAACCCACTCTCCAGGGTTGGACAAATAACCCTGCTAGTCCGTGGTTTCTCTTTTCTGATTCAAATGCTCTGTTTCTATCTGCTAAAGAAGAGAAACTTATGATGAAATACCCATTGCTTATAGGCCATAAAGAGTACTCACCGTGTGGCTCCCAGTTCTGGCGAACCCAGGTATGCAAAAAATTCAGTGTGGGCCGGATGCCCATGAATTTGCAGATCAAGTCGTGATTAGCTCGGTAGACGATTGTATCTTCGACCAGCATTGGTTCTATTACAATCTTAGGCCTGGAAGTGGATTGCGGGAGGCATCCATTAACGCGGTGAGCATTTGGGCCATTGGCAACATTCTTGAGTATCGTTTGAAAAGCATTCCGCTGAGCTCCATCAGTGGAAGGCGAGGGATTATCCTTCAACTTCTCAGCATATGAAGTCTTTCTCCCAGCAGGAGAAACTGGAGGAGACCCCATCGGGCCCTCCCGGGACCACTAATGAACCTTCAGACGAAATCAAAATCAACCCCCCAATGCCCCAGGCAAGATCTTCGGGCCAGAATCCCTCGAGCAACACCAGACGCCATCACAAAAATTTTCCCACCAAATCGCCAGAGCCCTATTTTTTCCAATTCATATGTTTTAATGGATCTAAGTGAGCATATTGTTGGATATCAATTGAAATTTGATAAAAATAGGGATACTATAGATTGGATGGAGGTGAAAAAATAAGTTTTATTACTAGCCAGTAGTTATTTAGGCAATAAAGTGTGTGGGACCAGGGTAGATATTTATGATAATTAGCATTTGGTCTAGCATAACGTTTCTACTGGTAGTGTTCTTAGTCCCAATTTGTGATAGCCACCAAATTCATGGTAAGAGAGAGAAGCAATTTTAGGTCCTCTAAAATAGTATTTATAAAAATTGTAATAAGGATAGGAGTTTATGCTCTTTGAATCGCACTAAGAAATTGTTGGCCCATGGAGATATTAGAGTTAGTTTTATTAATATCCTAGGATTTGGTCAAAGTGGTAGGCCAATTATTATAACTTTGAATCTATATTTTTAATACATTTTTCATATTTTTCAAAAAAAAATACTTAATATTAAGTTTGAAATGTTAAATACATGACACATACATATTTAGAAATCTAAAGGAATAGCTTGAAAAATAAAACATCAATATTTGAAACATGAAGTATATCTCGATATGAATAAAGGTAAAGCTAAAGTAATTTTAACATCTATGAGACCATAATTTATATGATACAACCCTAAATTATTATCCAATATTCTATATAAAACCAAACTTGGATGACCAATGTATGATGTACAACTCTATCCTATTGAATTTGAACCTTGAATCTCTAGTTCTATGTTCCAAAGTCTTATCATTTGATCCACTCAAGTCACATATGTCAAACAAGATTACAATATGACTTTCTTATATAAGCTACTTATTTCCACTAGTCTATTCATATGATGGAATTTTGTTCCACATTAATACCTCTTATTATTCTTCTTTAATATGCTTTAAGTGAAGAAAACATCTTGAATCTAAAATTCATGTTTTAAATTACAATACATTGATTTTTTTTTGGGACTTGAGTGGTTTATGAGCTACATCACTCATAAAAATATTTTCCAATGAGGTCATTGGATTATAGGTGCAAATCATCTATCCCACTTATGTAGGACTGCTTGTCCCTATTAACATCAAGTTGTAGCATGTGTATGGGTTAGGGGATAGTTGGTCCACTTGCTTTCTCAGTGATTCATTGTGATGCACTTTTTCTTATATAAACTTATTACTTCCCATGACATATTCCTATAAGAGAATTTTGTTGCACTTTAATTCCCATTATAAATCTATATGTCAATAAATTTTGAACATTTGAATAATAGAATACAACTACACATTATCTTTAGTTTATTGAAAAGTTAAGCATCATGTTTATTCCAATGGATAAGAAAGTACTACATAGCGCTCTACTAAATTAAATAATCATATCCTCCTAATATTACCCCATGTAGTTCCATGCTTGATAACCACACTTAATGGGTAAGAAATGTCATATAAGAAGTGATTTCACCTTGAAGGTAGAATATGAATCTTGGAACTAAAAACTTAAATGTATTGGTATAGATTGTTGTACAATAAAAAGTTCTATATTTTCATTTGCATATTCACTTTACATATTTTTTCGCTTCAATTATTATTATAATTCCCAATATTTTCTAGAAATGAATAGAATTAATCCATCCATTCAAATATTATATAAGAAACACAAAAGTATGAAAGAAAGGAAAAGAGGTAAAAATATTTGAGGGCACCTATATGCACCATAAATAATCACCATATTGTTCATTTATAGGATTCACCACACTCTATTAATAAAATGAGGAGTGGTAGGGGGTATGTATACCAATACCAAAAACCTCAAATATGTAAATAATCTTAACCTTAAGCCAACATAATAAGAAAGGTAATAATATTAATTACAAATTTATAAGGTGGGTTTAACCATTAACAAGGTTAACGATAACCCATTGGGATTATATAACAAAATATTACAATAAATTCAATACATCGTATAATGAATGGCCTTAGGCCTACCCAATATTACATCATATAGTGTTCGTCTTGGTTGTGAATAAGATTTCAATTTCAATACCCCCCATAATATGAACTAAGGGGCTAAGGAGAGAAGACATTAGTAACAATAATATATTTAGCCTATATTGGATTCTTTTTTGTACCTCTACAATTGAGGCTAATCCTTCAAAATCTTCCTCATTATCTAGAATACATCCACTGATCTTCAAGAACTCAGTTTTTGTCCTTTGCAATTTTAATAAGCAATTCTTTGTTGGATGTATTTCCCTCTTTTAGTACCTACAATTGGTATTTGAATTATTTGAGGACTTAGCTTGACACTTAGACCTTTGGCTATTATTCTCCTTAAATTTGAATTATATTGTATGAGCCTATACTTATAAAGTGCAACCACAATTCCTCATTGTAATTGAAAATAAACTATGAGAGAGAAAAGTTGATTAAATCTGCTTGTTGTGGTGCAATGGTAAATGCCCTGGGTGTTGGTAGAGGCTGACCCAGGTTCCATTCCCCTTGTCTCCATCCTGTAGATATATGGTATAGTTAGGAATGTCCTATGTGCTGGTAGAGGTTGACAAGGCTTCATTCCTCCTATACCCAACCTGTTGAAAGTGGCACATTGAAAGGGGTGTTTTCCACTATAAATTAGTTTTACCCAGGTGTTGTAGGTGAGTTGGAGAGGATAGGGCAATCCTCCAAGGGAGGTCCCAGGTTCAAATCTCCACCCTACCAAAAATCTGAATTGGGTACCCAAAATCCAATTGATAATGTTGGTGCGGGCAGGGCTGGGTGTGACTCCCAAGTGACTTTGACGGTGTAGAACCCCCTGTTAGTGGTCTCTCAGACCAAGGCGGCCCCACAAGGGGTTTTTGCTTTAAAAAAAAAAAATTGATTAAGAGTAAGAGTCTTTTAAGATTTGAAAAACATAGGAATCATATATACCTTGAGGTTCAACACTAAAAAATATATATGAAATATTAGCAAGGAAAATCTTCACACATTTTGCATTATCTTTCTTTTTACCACCAAAAGATGCAATATGTACTCTTAATGCCTTGAATCTTGCAATATAGTCTTTAATGTTATCAAACTCAAAAAATTAAGAGAGGATAGCTTTAGTTCCAAATGAATTACTTTAGTAGTATTGACCTTTCCTAATAACTCATGTAATCTTGACCATACCTTAACAGGCTCACTCTTATCTTTGATGTGGAAAAGTAAATTTGGTTCAATTAGCAAGGAAAATAGACCAAGAGCCTCTTCTTATATTTCATGGAAAGTTTCTTCATAAAGGGTTTTTGCTTTATCTTCTTGAAATATACACCATAGGTTCTTATTACATAGCAAGCCAATTATTTGAGTTGACCAAATATTATAATTTCACCCATTGGAATGAGTAACTAGGGCTTTGTGATCCATATTAGTCAATTTAACCCCTAATATTATAAGAGGTCTATGATTTGATGCCATTAATATATAAAGCTTGAAAATTCATACAATTTGAATAAAAATGGATCAAAATACTTTTTTATGTAAAACATATGGTCTCTAACATTTTTTCCATAATGGACCCCTAAAATACAAAAATTAAATATCCAGACCTTAAAGTTGCAAGAGCCATCCTGACCTACCACTTCAAATCCTCTACTTTGTGAGATTGATGATAATTGTTGTCATCCAATTGGTTTATTAGGTTTAGATAAGAAACAAAAATGATTAGATTGCACAAGGAGTTTCCATATTGGCCACTACATTAGCCATTAACTATCCATTAAAATAATGATTAAAAAGGGTAAAATTCTAAAGTAGATTTTAAGGTTGCAATACCATAAGCCATATGAGATTACCTTCATTGGGGATGTTGTTTTACCCAATATATATTTATCTATCCATACTCCAGTTACCGAAGCATGGTCTAAAATCCCACCCCTTGTGGAATTATTTCTTAGGCTCTATGACCTTTTGGAACCTGAACTATTTAAGGTTTTGGAGGATTCTAGGTATAAAGGAAGGGTAAATATAGTCTTCTACTCTACCTGCATTTCTCTTATTCAAAAAAAAAAATAACTCTTCCCTTGATGATTTTAGGTCCATTTCTTTGTATAACTATGTGTAGAAAATCATAGTAAAATTTATTGCATCAAGAATTAAAAGGTTTCTATCTACTTTTATATCTATTGAGCAATTTGGGTTCTTGCATGGTAGACAAATTCACGAAGTAATTGGAGCTTCTTGAAAAAATTCTTCATACCATAAAATCAGATAAACTATCAACTATGGTGATGAAGTTAGATCTCTCCAAGGATTTTGACAAAGTAAAATATCTAAATTTATGAATGATACTCATATTGTGTTTTGTGTGTAGATGGTGAATTGGATTATGTGATGTCTTTATTTTATTTCTTTTGTAGTTTTGGTTAATGGGTCAACCTCTTAGTTCTTCAAAGCTTCTCAAGGGATAAGATGAGGTTGGCCCTTATCACTACTATTATTTCTTCTAGTAGTTGAGGGATTAAGTAAGTACATATTAGAAGCTGAAAGGGTAGAAGCAGTAAAGGGAATTAGAATAGGTGGAACTATGGAAGTCACCCATGAACTTTTTATAGATGATTTTCTTGTTTCATAGATGGAACAATAAGAGTTGCAAAAAAATTAAAATAATCTTTAGATATTTTTTACATGGTGATAGGTATTTATTTCAATTCATATATGTTAAGGATCCCTTTTGACTATGTGGATCATGACCAGACTTGATCTTCAAGAGGTGTTTAAATATCTAGGATTCTTTTTAAAACCCAATCACTACACTAAATAGGACTGGAATTGGTTGACAAAGAACATGGAAGGAATAATTAATATATGGTGCAACAAATGGCTTGCTTTGGGGGGAGGTCGACTTTGGTTAAATCTATGTTGGAGGTAGTACTAATATATTGGCAATTTTTGGCTTATATACCACAAGGAGTTTTGGATAAAATTAGATAGTAACCTATAGGTTTTTATAGATAGAAAAAGACAAAAGGGAAGGTATTCCCCTGGTTAAGTGTTAATCCTTAGCCAATTCAAAGGAAAATGGAGGATGGAGACATAAGAAAATCTTTCTATTTAGCAAGACTCTAGTGGCCAAGTGTGTTTGGAAGATAATATCAAATTTAGGCTTATGGAATAATACCATACAAGAAAAGTATATAGTTTCACTCATAGTAGAGGAGTGGATAAGGGTCCTAGTGAAACAAACCCATAATATTTCAATCTATTGGATGGAAATGATTCAAGCCTTTTATATTGTAGGTTATTTTTATACCTAGAAAATAGGGGATGGTTTAAGGATAATACTAGGCTTAGATCCTTGGATTGGATGTTGTGGTATGCACAAATTGCTAAATAATGTAATTTATGCCCAAAGAGCTTAGGGGATTGGAAATCTTACCCTATCAATTGACCTAGAATCATTTAAAATTTGAAGATAGGGATGGAAGGAAGTAGTAGTGTTAGGGATTTAGGTCTATGAGGCACACCAATGGAAAAAATATATGAAGATACATAAAGCTAGATATATCAAGTTGCAAGAGAAAGCTAATCAATTGATCTAGACAAATAATGAAGATACATATGAGTCCACTCTAAAGTTGGGGTATAAAACTATTGGAATATAGAAATGATGATTCAACATTGTGGTGGAAATCACTCTTAAAGCAAAAATCCTTGTTCAATACAAGACTATTCTTATGTCTTGCCATGAAAAATGAGGTTCTAACATAGGAGGTATTACAAAAGAGAAGCTAAAATGGTCGAGGAAGGTGCCACTTATGTAATATAGATAGTGAAATAATTGACCATTTGTTGATAGCTTGCTTCTTTACTAGACATGTTTGGAGGGAGGTTATAACATAATTAAAGGTTCCTATAGGATGAAAAGAATATTTCCTATGAGAGTATTGAAATATTGGTTTGAAAATAGGCCATACAAAGGTTTTCTTGCTCTCTCATTATTTGTGTGATGGGAAGTAAGGTTATCTAGGAATGTAGAAATATTTTAGAATTATGACAAGACTACTTGGAAGGTTCTCCCAAATCATAAAAAAGTTTTAATAACTATAATGTTTTGATATAAACAAAGATAATCGGACAAATCATCCCTCCAAAGATCAATAAATCAAGGGCCTAGGGTTTTTTTGATGGGCCTAGACAATGGGTCCCTTGAGTTTGTGGAGTAGAATGATTACTATATACTTATGATTCTCATTATTTCAAATTCAAGGCTAGACTAGGAGAAGTTTCTAATAATTATGTTGAAATTATGGCACTTAAATTGTTGGTTCAATTGGTAGAATCAAAAGGAATACAAAAAATCTAAATTTATAGAGATTCACAGGTGGTAATAAATTGGATACTTAGTATTTTTAGGATGGAAAACATGGTTCTACAACCCATATTATCTTAAATAAAAGTTGTGGATCAAAGTAAAGCTTTTAATTTTTGGTATATTTATAGAGAAATAAATAGGAAAGCAGATGAACTCTCAAAGGAGAGGCTTCAAAGTGAACAAAGTATGTGCTTATTATAGGAATTCAGTGAGGGAAATGCAATACAACTGATCCATATCTTTATTTTGTGGGATTAATCCACTCTAGTTTAAGCAAGGATAGTTAAAGCAACTTTTTTTTAAAAACTGATAAGTGAATTATTTAAAGGATATTAGTTGAAAATTTGAGAAGGTGTTAAATAATAGAACTTAGCCTGATAAAGATAGCTAGCTATGATGTATAAGCAACGTGAATTTTAGGTCATTATTAAAGCTTTGAAGAAATGGAAAAAAGGCATCTAAAGAATGTAATTTCATATTTGCTTAGTATAAAATTACACCTTTTTTTTGAGAAAAAGAAAAATCTTACTCTAAAAAAGATTCAAATGTTAAACCTCTATTCATATTTCCAAAGTCTCCACCTTTAGGCCGTTAAGAATGTACACCTAACATAGTAAGAATGCTAAGAAAAGAATTTAAAAAATAAAATAATAATTTCATTAATGAATATATTAATTAAGGCTTTTTATTCCTCTATATAAGCAAAATTTATTTGTGCACTTGTTATTCCAATTTAATTTAATATTTTTCAATAAGAAAACTAGATTTGGTTAGTGTGAGAAACCTCTATGACCAAAACTCATGGAGTGTTATTCCATTTGTTAATAAATAAATTTTAATGTATAAAAATATTTATTTAATCATCAATTATTTGAAAAATATATCTTAATCAAATCTTAATTTGAAATAGTATTCATCTTTCCATTGCCATTAATCTTTTACATAGAAAAATAATATTTTAAATTATATATTTTATTGATAAATTAAATGTATATCTTGACTAAATCTTAATTTTAAATAGTTACATTATCATTATTTTATTTTATTTTGTTTTTGGAAAACATCCAAGAAGGGATGTCACTTTTGGGTAAGACCCAAGGAAGCAGAGGTATATCTTCCGCAAAAAAAACGTCCAAGACTCGCACCTGGCCTACCACCTTTGACACATACAAGAAGCATGCTTGAAACAACACAAAAAAAGAACACACAAACACACAAAAAGCTAAAACAAATAAAACATACTTCTTAAGTGAATCGATAAAAAAAAATACAATTAAAAAAAAAACATGAAACACAAACAACGTAAGAAAACACAATCAAATAAAACACACACCAAAAATAAATTAATTAATTAAAAAAAAAAAAACACAACAATAAACAACCCCAAAGCATGAAACACACAAAAAAAACCATCAACACAACCTAACAAACACTACCATTAATTTATTTAAATAATTTAAAAATAATAGTATTTTATATTCTATATCTCAAACAATTATTTGAAAATATAAAAAAGAAATTAAAAAATATATATTAATAAAATTATAACTGCTTCAATTTGATGTTCTAAAAAGTAAAAATGTTGTTAATTTTGTTTTAGCAAGTTACATAGGGAAGAAAAAAAATCTTCTACTTTCAACGAGATTTCGTGTGTGCCTTCAACCCCACGCAGATTAAGAAGTTTTTACTAAATAAAACAATTATAATAAAAATGAATCACAAGGGCCCATCTTTTCTTTTATATTTATATTAAAAAATAATAACAATGAATTGATTTGATCCTATATTTATACTAATTAATGATTACAAATGATTGAAATTAAGTTTAAAGGTAATTTAATTTTATTATTAAAATAATTAAATTAAAATATTATTTTAAAACAAAGTTATAATGATTGTTCTAGATAAGGACGATAAATAAACTTACAAAACATTGTCATATTTGTGTATGAAGTGATTAAATAATAGAGTCCACTTATGTGATGTTCTAATTTACGGAATTATCCTTTTGACACCATTTACAAAGACCTTTCTATAGACATTGGTGGAGCATGCATCCGCATCATGACTCTATCCACATTCGATTAGACTGTGACTCTATCCACATTCGATTAGACTGTGACGTGGTTCTCTATGGTCATACTTGCTCGACAAAAATAAAAGAGAAGGGCTGGATTTATTAAGAATCATGGCCTGCATAACATTGTATACTTGAAGTATTCGAAAGTGGCCGCTTTAAAGGAAGAGCAGCAGGCTTTGGAGGACCATGTGGTCATCGTGTGTTAAAATAATTTTGAAGGTTGGATATTTTTATTTTAATTATAATTTTTGATGAGGGTGAGAGTTAAGTTTATTAATAGGGATCAAATACACAGTCCCTATTCTAATGGAAGAGTAGGTCTTGGCCATTTTTGTTGTCAGTTTAAACTTTTAGGGCTTGGCCTTTGTCCAGTTGGTCAGTGGACCCTATTTTGTAAAATGGTTTTGGGTCAACCAGTTAAAACCCGGTGTTAATTATAATATTCTCTTACTTACCAAAAAAAAAAATACACAGTCCCACACTCATCTCTTACACATACGCCCATACCACAGTTTGAAAAAAAAAAAGTCCAAAATTTATTTCAATTATAATCTTTGATGAGAGTGAGCTAAACTTATTAATAAAGATCAAATACACGACCATACACTCATCCCTTACATACTCATTCATACTACAATTTGAATAAAAAAAAATCAAATTTAAATTAAAAAAAATCAAAGTCCAAAATAACCATGGCTCACATAGGGGCCAAACTGTCTGAAAATAAATCCCTCCTTTTATTGAATTTAATCAGGAACATCGGTCAAGGAGGCGGTTGAAGAAAGATGGTGTTGACCTTCTAGACTCCATGGCCACTGACCCAATACTTACTATATATGGTGTATCTTGGGCATTATTTATTGTAATTTTTCTTTATCTCTTTTTTCCTGGTTGTTAATTAAATTGTATTTATGCGATGTTGTTTCAATTTCTTTCTTGTTGTATTTCTTAATATGGTGGTCATGGGTATGTTGTACTAAGAGAGTTTTGCTATGTCATTTAGTAGTATTTAATTTATTAAATGTTTTATCTTAAATTTAACTAAATTTTACATAGATTTTTTTTTAAAGCGAAAAACTTCTTGAGGGGCTGTTTTGGTTTGATAGACCACGAACAGGGGGTTCTACACCATCAAAGTCATCCGGGAGTCACACCTGACCCTGCTCGCATCAACATTATCAATTGGATTTTGGATACCCAATTCAGCTTTTTGGTAGGATGGAGATTTTGAACCTAGGACCTCCCTTGAGGATTGCCCTCTCCTCTCCAACTCACCTACAACACCTGATTTAGATACTTTTTGAATTTACATATACTTTTGCATATTTTAACATTGTTTCTTTTATTATTATCGATGTTACTTTAGACTTAAAACTGCTACTATTATTTTCACTTTCTTCTTCTCTAACTTTGCCTCCTATTATTTTCTTTGTTGTTTTATTAGGATTCCCTTATCCATATGCTCCCTCTTTACACTTTCTATGATGGGTTGTAGGTTTTCATAAACCTCCAAAGCAAGATTGTATAGGCTTGCCCGATGTCGCAACGACTTGTCAAAGAAGGACTATGTTGAGTGCTACAATGAGGCCAGATAAGTTTCTACTCTAATGGAGGTAATTTTTTAAAGTTTTATTGAGGAAATAGAAGTATTGCATGTCAATTAGAGGTTCAAAAGCATGGAATTTGTTGGATTTAATCGACATTGATTCATTTTATCCATAGAGGTGTGTACGGCTACCAGACTTTGCATTTGCCTTGCATGCAAGCAAAGAATTTTATAATAATATTTGGGCTTGGAGTGGAATCTAAGGGTGAACTAGTTACCAAATTTAACTGGCTTTGTGGCTACAACTCATAGTGTGGTGTTTTAGTTTTCTGTGGTTGCTACCTGCCCCATGAAACACTTGCTTCTTCATTGGCACATGACATAACAACACATATTTCTTTCTCTACATATGGTATAGTTGTTCTTCTTCCTTTGCATGTGGCATATCAGCATATGTATGTTTTAAAACAAGGGAGCATAAGTTGTATTTAGTGATAACTAGCAACTTTATTTTAAAGGTGTAAAATTTTGAAAAGAAATGGGTCCACATTTGTAAAGAGGTATTAGTTAAATTAAAAGGGACGATTAATATACTAATTTAAAAAAAAAAAAAATACAAGAGTGATATCTAGATTTTTATAAAGGTGATACGTTTGGTTTAACTGAAGGGTGTAAGATGGCCTTGTGGAGGTATATATGAATATTGTAAAATTTTGCTCATAAGTTCTACTTTAAAAATTTTAAGTTCTTGAGTAGTTGGCTCATATGAAGGCCAATTTCAAGGAAACTATTAATAATGGTTTTTTGGTGTGGAGGTGCTTTGAGAGGTTTACTTTCAAGCCTCTTATGTTTGTGATTGTATTATTTCCATTGTCTTCTCAAGCTACTACTTCAATCATGGATTCAAATGACAACTATATGGTATCAAAAAAACTAAATGGCACAAATTATGAAACATGAAATATGGAAATGACACTAATATTACAAATAAAAGATTTATGGGATTTAACAACACAAGACAAGCCAATAGATCCAAATGAACATATTAAATGGGATAAAAAGGACATGAATGCATGAGCACTCATCTTGTGGTAAATAGATCCATCAATCAAGTCTCATGGTCAAGAGCTTTAAACATCAAAACAAGTTTGGGACACTCTTTCTAAAATGTATGAGAGGACTGATAAACTCAAAATAATGTATCTAAAGAAATGATACATCTCAAACTAAAATAAGGATAAAGCATGAATGTCCACCTCACCAAATAAAATGAATAAGAAATTAGTTATCCAATATGCAAGTACTATATAATGACAAAGACATTATGGATTTTTCTAACTGATAGTATACGTAGAAAATATCATAAATTTGTATCCACCCTTGAGCTAACAAAAATTGGTCACAATAATATTGGGTGAGCCATGTGGGGCCTTACTAAGTGAAGAAAATAAATTTAAGAAATTTAATGGTGAATCTAGTAAGTTTGGATAGGTATTGATGACTGAAGGAAAATGAAGATCTACTAGTCAAGGGAAACAAATAAATACAAGCCAACACAACAAATGGAAGAAGCATATGACACAAAACCATAACATAGATAAAGAAGGCAACAAAATTGATAACAAAGAAACATCAATCAAAGCCATAAAATAATCAAACAAGGAATAAATTTAAGCTAACTTGATCTAAGTGTAATAAGTCAATGTATGACTTATCACAATGAAAATTTTGACTCTCTAGAGAAGAAAAATGGATCCCACAAGGTTATTTTAGGTGATGACTCTTCACTTGGTGTTGAAGGTGTTGGCACTATTTCCATGAAGGATAATAATGATAAGAAATGAGAAATTACTAATGTGCTTGATATACCAAATTTGAAGAAGAATCTTCTCTCAATGAATCAAATAACAAAGCATGGATACAAGGTAAAATTTTATCAAGACAAATGTTTGATAAAAAAATATGAGGTATGGATACAAAGTCATACTAGTAGGAACAATAGAAAATGAGATATATGAACTTAAAAAGCTTGCAAACAAGGTTGCTTGTGTGATAATGCATGATTATGTTAGTGAATTGTAGCACCAAAGGTTTGTACACTTGAATGATCAAAGTTTATCTTCATTATCAATGAAAGATAGACTCATATGACCACAATTTAAAATAGAACACAACAGTAAATAGATCCAAGCAAAGATTACTGAGAGGAGAATGCAAATAAGTCTATAATTAAATTATTAGAAGCATAAAAATAAAAATATGACCATAAAAGAGATGTATATGGCTGTAATTTAATATACATTGCAAAAAAAAAGAGATTCAACTAACGATTAGTAAGCAAAGAATACAAGCCTACAATTAAATGATTAGAAATATAAATTAAATTTATGAGAAAAAAAAATGTGTATATGAATGCAATTTAAAATAAAATACAACAATAAAGTGATTCAAGCAAGGCAAAGAATGCAAATGATCTTGCAATGGAATGATAAAAAACCATAAAAGATATTTATATGGCTACAAATAAGAAATAAATGCAACAATAAGGAGATTCAAGCAAAGGATTAATGAGCCAAGAATGCAAATGATCCTGCAACGAAATGATTAGAGAGCATGTAATAACTATGAATGTGAACATAAAATATGTATGTGGTTGCAAATAATATTGATATGACTTTAAAACCCCTAATTTTTTATGTAATTCTCATACAGCTTGTATATTTATTTTTGGGTCTTGACAAAATAAATTTATGGGGGGTCTTGGAAATAAATTCATTCTATACTACATGTAATCATTGATGACCCAAGGGGTAGTTGAAGAATTTCAGGTCTTCTAAAGTCCATGGCCACTAACTAAATGCTTGATATGTGGTGCATATAGGACATGCTTTGTTATAATCCTTCTCTTTTCTCTTTTATTATAACTATCAATAAAAAATTTCTTATGTGATGTTGTTTTAGCTCCCTTATTGTATTTCTTAACAAAACCTTGTTATTAGTTATGTCTAAAATCAAGGCAAAGTAGAGGAAGTGGCCTCAATTATTAACACATGTTTTGTAAATGTGAGATCCATGACCTAGAAGGTCGATATCTCCAAGTATTTAGAGGGAAGCTGACCATTTGATAAAGTCGAAGAAGCATTTAAAGGCATACACATTATGGTGAACAATGTAGGACTTATCAACACCAATATCCTTTTATTTTTTATATGGGTGAGCAATAGTGGGATTGGACCTTCATCATAAACTACAAGGGGATATTTTTGTATTGCAAGGAGATCGCCTCTAGGTTCATCCATAGAGGAGGAGGTCACATCATAAATATAAGTAGATCCTTGTTGGGGACTCTAAGAGTGGAATGAATCGCTTATGTGGACTTCAAGGTTGTCATCAACATCCTCATCAAATAGTAGGTCAAAGGATGAATATAGTGAGTATAGGATTGTACATGTGTTTTGGTAATATAAGTGTGGTTGGATAAAAACATTAGATAGATATAATAAATGAAATCATTTATGAAGGTCATTTCAAATAACCTATATTTTTTGAATGGTAAATACTATCTACTTTAATTTTACTTTACCAAGATATTTTCTACAATTTTTATTAATCATATTCACTTTATAATTTTTATTATTTTAAGATAGGTTAAAATGATTTTTTATAATTCTTGATGATGGTGAAATATATTAATAAGAGATTATATATAAGATAGATGAAGCATATATGGATATCATATGTATTTACTTCAAATCATGAAGACAAATGTCAAAGTACAAGGAGGGTTTCATGTTGATTCCATTATATATGTATCATCCAAAATTGATCTAACCTAAGTGTTCACGAATCTAATAGGCACAATCCTTATTGAGATAAATTAATCCTTGTAAAATACCTTAGTGAGAGGTAACTATCAGGGAGATCCAAATACCATGTAGAAAATGATATATAAATATAATAGGAGTATAAATAGATGAGTTTATATATGAACTTCAATAAATACTTCAAAGTCTTTAAAATACCAATATTTACACAAAAGGATGAATTGGTTTAGAATCTATCAAAATATGGTAGATACTTGGTCAAGTTTAGATATGAGTATTTAGAGAAATCTAAATATTCTACTTACAAAGATTTTTCTTGGAAGAATATTTGGTCACTTGAGACTCTCTCTAAGGGCTCAACATTCCTTTGGTTAACAATATAAAGTAAGATTCTTGTAGGAGAGAGTTTACAACAAAGAGGATATCATGGACCTTTTAGATGTAACTTGTGTGAGAAGTATTTAGAAATATTAGACCATTTATGTTTTGATTGTTCCTTTGTTCACACCATTTGGGGTTACTTTTTTTAAAATATAAAAATATATTGGGCACCTCTATCAACATTGAAAGAGTTGATGAAATATTAGATTAATTATTTCAAAGCTCAATCATTATATATTCTATGGAGGATTTCCCTTGCCATTATTTGTTATAATTTTTGTCTTAAAATAAATAATAGAATTTAAAAAAAAATATCATGTCAAGTTTTTGAACCATATTATTACCTTTCTTGCAAAATATTTATAGGTATGGTGCTCATCATGGGAAGACTCAAGTGCAAATGAAGGGATGGTAACAACTTGGTTATAATATTTGAAAATACATGGAAGAGTCATCTATGGTAAAGGCATTAAACAAAAAATCTACTTCCATTTGGGATAAAATGGAGATATTTAAAAATTGGGTTTATCAAAATTAATATTGGTAGTGCTTCTATAAAAAATATAGAAAAATCTAATGGAGGTGGTGTTTCTTGAAATAAAAAGGGAAAAATTCTCCCCAATTACTCATAATCATATTGAACTTCAAGTAATGTAGAGGCTAGGGTACTTCTTATAGGGATTGAAATTACTATAGACAAAGGATGAAAATATATTTTAATTGTGTGAAATTTACTTATTATTATTATTTTTTTTTATTTGTGGAAAACATCCCAAAAGGGATGCCACTTTTGGGTAAGACCCAAGGAGGCAGGGGTATCCATTCCGCCAAAAATGCCCAGGACTCGGACTTGGCCTACCACCTTTGACATACTCAAGGAGCAAACAAACACACAAAACCAAATTAAAAAAAGTAAATAACAACAAAAATAATAAAATAAAATAAAAAACATGCTCCTTGAGTGTGTCAAAACCAAAAGCACAACCAAACACGCACAATAAGATAAAAGAAACCACAACACAAACCACATAGAAAAACACAAGAACCACATAACAAAACACAAACAAGACAAAAACAACAGAACACTACAAAGACATAACCCAAAAAAACATGAAAAAATAAACACAACCAAAACCTAAAAAATAAAATAAAAATAAAAACAACCAACAACAGACAATAAACAAAAATAAAAAACATAGAAAACACTCACACATAAAAAAATGAAATAACACAAACAAAGAGAAACCCAAGAACAAGAACGAAAAAAAACACAAGAACAATAACAAAAAACATAAAAAAAACAAAACAACAAAAACACAAGAACAACAAAAAACAACACAAAGAACACAAAAACAAAACAAAACAAAAGAACCCACCCACCTTAAAAAACTAAACAAAGAAGACAAAAGAAAAAAAAATGAACAAAACAATGACCTATCTAGACCAGAAGACTATTAATGCAAGAATCAACAGAGGAAACAAAATAAAGAATAGAATGAGCTAGGGAACTAAAAAACTGAATGAACCAAAGAGAAAAAAAAAAAAAAACAAGAAGAAACTAGGTACCTTCGTAACTGGAGCCATCCAAAGAAATGATAGAAAGAAGAGCTTCCCTAATTTGAGAAGCCCACCATATAGGAGGGTGGCCATAACAAGTAAGATCACCTTTGTCCAAAGCCCAATTAGCTAAAGCATCAACACTCTTGTTTTGATCTCTCGACCACATGATTGTAATCAACTTTCAAAAATCCCATCCGGATTAACCGAATCTTCTCAATAATTCTTTTTATTCTCCAATCCACCTTATGATTCTTAGAAGGAGTCTTCAAGAGATTAATCATAAGTTGAGAGTCAGACTCAACTAACACCTTTTCCCATCCAACCTTAGTAGCCTCCTGAAGGCCTCTAAGGATACCATACCCCTCAAGCAAGGTTATTGGAAAGAATACCCAAATTCTCAGCAAAAGTAAAAACCAGGGAGCCATCCGAAAGTCTACCAATTCCTCCCACACTGGCTTTTCCAGGGTTCCCTCTAGAGGCTCCATCAGTATTGACTTTTCCAAAATCCTTAGGAGGAGGTTGCCAATTTCTAGTCCTATCCATCTTACTAATACTCACATTCCCTTTAAGTTGGTTGCCCTTAGAAGGTTTAATCTTCAATATTTGCATCACTTGATCCCATCTTTGGTGGGAGTTTTGGGGGTGATTAAGGAGTTGATGGACTGATTCAACTAAGTTGGCTATGGTCTTTTGCCAAATATAGTGAATATCCTTCCTATCTTGATTAAAAATTTGGTTGTTCCTTTCATTCCAAATATTCCAAAGAAGAATGGTAGAACCCATCCAAACTAATCGCCTAATAAAATGATCAACACCCTCTTGATTAGGCCAATCCCTCCAAAGCTGTTCAAAAGTGAAAAAATTGGACCACTGTAAGCCAAGTAAAGTTGCCATTCTCCTCCATAGCTCAGAGGCTAAAGTACACTCAATAAAAATATGGTTGATATTTTCTACATTCTTTTCACACATTTCACATCTAAAAGGGCCATGAAAACCACGCTTCATAAGTTGCTCACCAAGTAAGAACCCTACGATGCAATAAAATCCAATTAAAGAACCTCACCTTAGGCCAGAGCTTTTGAGCCCACAATTGAGAAAATATGTCGGAAGAATGGTTGGGATTATTATGGCATAAGGTCAAATAACCTTGAGCAACCGAATACTCACCCTTAGTAGTGTTGTTCCATCCAAAACAATCTTTTTCATGGGACCAAGAGAGGGATCTCATATGAAGGATGCCTTGGATATCTTGTCTTTGCCTTTCCGGGATTTGAATAGGCCAGTCCTCAATAGGGATCCAATATCTACCAACCTTTGAATTACCAAGTATGGTACCGACATGAATTAGCCACCTTTATCCAATTAGCTCGGTGAAGCTCCTCCATCCAAGGCCTCCAATCGGGAAACCGAGTTATCAAAGGCTTGTGACCATCCCAAGAATCTATCCAAAAATTTGCATGTTGACCATTATGAATGATCCAAAATAATTTTTTCTTTATCAAATCCTCACCAGTCTTAAGAACTGCTAAAATGGGAGAACCTTTGGTAGGAAGTTGATAGCGAACAAGGTCTTCAGGACTTTTGTTCTCAAGCATATTTAGCACGGAGATTATTGGCCCAAAGAGCATTGGGGTTATGCAACATCCTCCAATATAATTTAGCAGCTAAAGCTTTGTTGTTATTAATTGAAGACCGGAATCCTAACCCCCCTTCACTCTTAGGAAGACATAAAGTATCCCATTTCACCAAGGCCCATTTTCTTTTCTCCTTAGTACCACTCCAAAGGAAACGATGACTGATTTGATCCAATTCTCGAAGAACATCCTTTGGGATATTCAAAATGGAAGAAACATAAATAGGAATAGCTTGAAGGACTGATTTTACCAAGGTGATTCTACCCCCGAAGAAAGCCACTTGTTGGTCCACTTTCCAATTTTCTTCTTGACTTTGTCCAACAACCAATTCCAATCTTTATTTTTCTGCCTTTTAATATTTATGGGAATACCTAAATAAGTGATTGGAAGAGAGGTCTTCTTATATCTTAATTTATCCAAGACCATGGATTCCTGTCTAGCAGAGCAGTGAAAGAAAATAACTTTAGATTTGTCTTCATTGATCAACCGCCCAGATAGCCTTAGAAAAATAGCTAATGATTTGCTTAATATTAGAAGCTTCCTTAATAGTAGCTTTACCTAAAAGGGTAGAGTCATCCACAAATTGAAGATGAGAGATAGGTCTAGCTCCATGAGCAATGGTAACTCCCTCAAGAGTTTTGTTTTCCCTCTTTTTGGTTATAGTCCTACCCAAGCATTCAAAAAGAATGATGAATAAATAAGGGGATAGCGGGTCACCTTGCCTAATACCTCTAGAAGTTGGGAACAACAGAGAAGGCCTACCATTGATAAGAACTAAGTAGGAAACCGAAGAGATACATCCCATAATCCAATCCATCCAATCCTTAGAGAAACCAAATTGCCTCAAAACTTTGATAAGGAAGTGCCAATCCACTCTATCATAAGCTTTGGATAAGTCTAACCGGATGAACATAGAAGGAGAATTTTGCATATCCATGGAATGGATGGCTTCCTGAGCAAGAACTATCTCATCTACTATTTGACGTCCTTCCACATATCCCCCTTGCTCGGGGAAATAATCTTATGCAAAAGAGGCTTCAACCTTTCTCGCCATGATTTTAGTAATAATTTTGAGAAGAACATTACATAAAGCAATAGGTCTAAAAGCTGAGATATGATCAACCTCTTGAGCTTTTGGAACAAGAGTAATATAAGTTTTATTGATAACCTTCAAAATTTCTTTGGATTTCCCGGCTTCTTCCACCACCTCTAATAAATCAACATGAAGGATATCCCAGAACTCTTGGTAGAACTCAATAGGAAAACCATCAAGACTCGGGGTTTTCCCTTTTTGCATTTTAAAAACTACTTGTTGAAGCTCATTGATAGTAATAGGAGCAGTCAAAATAGAGTTCTCCTCCAAAGTGATAAGAGAAGGGATTGCTTGAAGAACATTTTGTTGTGAAGCTGAGTCAAGAGGAGTAGCAGTAAAAATATTGGAAAAGTAATCAACAACAATAGAGTTCATGCCATCCCAAGTATAAACAACATCTCCATAATCTGATTTTAAGGAAGAAATAAAGTTGTGAGATCTTCGAGCTAGAAGATATTTGTGGAAGAAATTTGTGTTTCGATCTCCTTCTTTGAGCCATTGAATTCTAGATTTTTGCTTCCATAAGATTTCTTCTCTTTTTTCCCATTCCTCTAACCGAGTTGTGAGTTTAATTTCATCTGCACTTCTCTTCTCCGTGAGGCCATCTAAATGGATTTTCTTATTCAAATTTTCAAGATGAGCAATAACTTCATGTTTTTTTTTATGAACATCCCCAAACTCTTTCCAGTTCCAAGTCTTGATTTTGGATTTAATGTATTGCAGTCTTTTGGCAAAACAGAACATCTTAGTCCCATGCCTAGGTTTACCTTCCTTCCACCATTGTTGCACACGAGGTCTCGAAGGAAATGTCTCTAAGCCACATTAATTGAAAACGAAAAGGAGAGAAACTCACATTGGTTTTCCACATTTCCACCATGACTGGCCAATGATCCGAACCAACATTATTAAGAGTCTTCACTTTAGGAATGTGACCATGGATTAAGAAATTTTCAGAGAGCAAAAACCTATCCAATCTCTCCATTATACAAGCTAAGCCTTGCCTTCTGTTAGACCAAGTCATAAGGCCATTATCTCATTGGATATCCACAAGATGGAGGTTTGCAATATATTCGCTCATGAGGTCAGTACTTTTGTCCAAATTTCTATTTCCCCCCTTTTCTCATCCAGAGAGAGGATGGTATTGAAATCTCCTCCGATCAAGATCCAAGCTTTAGGAAAATGAGAGATAATATGAGTAATATCCTTCCACTGTCTTCTTTTTTCCTCCAAAGAAGTCGGGGCATAAACAATAATGCAGAGCATAATCTGGTTGGAATGTCTACTTTGAATAGCTATAGCCAACAAACCCCAACAGCCAACCATATGGTGAATAACTACCTCTTTTGGGTCCCAAAGACAAGCAATGCCACCCGAAGTCCCTTGGGAACCGAGGGAAACCACTTTTCCAGTGGCCAAATTTTACTCGGCAATTAAGTCCATATCCTCCATTGACATCTTTGTTTCTTGAAGGAAAACAAGATGTGGATGATTTATTCGAATCATTCTTCTAATTTCATTTTGTTTTGAAAGACTCCCTTTGAGTCCTCTAATATTCCAAGTGATGATCTTCATTAATACCAGGGCTAAAAATGTTGGGAAGGGCATTAATCTTACCTTCCTCTACAAGCTTTTCACCTTCTTTTACCATATGATATTGATTGGTCTTGCGACCTACTTTTTGATTAGAATCCATCTTCAATTTTTTTTTCCCCGTTTCTTGACTTATTCCAATTGAATCTGAGATGGCTTCTAACCTTGAAGAATGCTCATACACAGCCAAAATTTTACTAGATGGTTCAATGGAGTCTATATTGGGACCTGCATTATTTGAAGTTTTGACATTTGAAATATTGTTTTTCTTGTGTAAATTTTCTCCTTTTTTTTCTCGTTGAAAACCTTTGATTTGTTGGTTTGTCTCTAAGTTCTTTCCTTCATATTTAAATTGTGTTTCTAAGATTTCGGTTTCCATTATTTCCTCTTCCTCACTTGGGACATCATTTGTGGAAAGGATTTCAAACATATTAGCAAATGACTTTGATTGATCCTTCATTATCGGTTTTTTCCGAGTGTTCTTCTTCTTAGGTATTTGGAAACCTCGCTGAGTTTATATCTTCTTTCTTTTGATCAAGAATTTTATTTGGGCAAGCACTGGCCAAATGACCATATTCATGGCAAATTCTACAATGAAAAGGAATGTTCTCATAGTCCACTACTTGCTCCCAAGTGTCTTCCCCAAATTGTAATGTGATATTTTTAGGTAGGGGTTTGTCAAAATCCATTAAAACACAAATTCGAGCATAAATAATATGTTCAAAATTTTGAGTACAATCAACAGATCATCATAAAAGTTCCTAAAGAGTTTCCAATTGAAGAAAAAATAGTAGGATTCCAAAATTCAATAGGGAGGCCAAAGAGTCTAACCCACACGGGAGCTATAGAAGGCATCTCTTCTTCGGATTTAAATTTAGTATGCCAGGGCTTCATGAAAAGCCCCGCCCTTCCAAAAACCAAGGACCCCCTTGAAAATTTTTCTCTCTATCTTCATTGTTAGCAAATAAAACAAGAAAATAACCATTTGGATAAATAGAGATTTGTAACTCACCTTTAGTTTTCCAGCTTTTTGCAGCCCGGACTTTGAAAGCGAGATAGACTCAGACGAAAACCCACAAACTGATAAATTAGTCCTCTTTTTTCCAAATCTTCAATGCCAGTCTGAATGTTACCCATATCAAGCTTAACAATAGGAGTTCCATCAACCGCTTTAAGACATCCTGACTCCGTTTTCCTGGGATCAATCTTAGGCATTCTTAGAGGTTTATGAGAAGCCCTAATATTGATATTAGCATTGGGCTGAGGCTGTCCACCACGAAGGGCATCCCTAAAATTCATTTTTGGGACCGAGTCTTCAAAATTCTTACCCTTGATAGGGGTTTTCACAGTAGAATTATTTTGTGGGTGCACCTTAGCACCAGATTCACTTGAGATATGAGCCATTTTTTGATCAACTGCTTGAAACTTATTTCGTGGTCTCTTTAATCCTTGCCCTAGACGTCGTGGAAAGGTATGGTTTTCACTTTTCTTTTGTGCAGCAAATTGGAAGCCGTTGTCACTCAAGTTCACGAGTATGATCTGTTGAAAGACAAATTTCTAACCCATATTGTATCCCCCGCAACATTTCCTGCTAAAATATTGAGCATAAACCACAAAAATATTGGCCGCTAGGGCCCGAAGGCCCTAAAAACCAACCTCCGGAGCTGCTTGCACTCAACCCAGATGAAACCCTCGCATAGCCGCTTGCCAAATATATCGTTCACACATATGGATGCGCTAGGATCTGTGTTGCTCCAAATGATATGAAAATTGGTGGAGACGTTATAGGGTTTTTTCAGGCATCTACCCTCAAAATTTCAGCTCAATCCGAGTTCGGATGAGTGAGATATGGCCAAAACGAGTTCGTCAGTTTGGGCAGTCCTGCAAAAAATGTCTCTCTCTTTTCGTCAAATAAGATTCCTTTTTACTTATTATTATCATTAATGCTATCAACAAAATTGGATGTGGGGATTAGATTAGAAATAATGTCATTATTGATGTTCATTTGTTATTAGTGCAATCTCTTGGAAATGTGAGCATATTTATAGAGAAAGAAATCAAGTAGCAACTAATTTAGCCAATTGTAGTATTGATCTTCATCTTGGAGAAATTCAAATTTTAGAAGGCACTTAACCAAGTGAGATTTTATCTCTTAGTAAAAATTATGTCAATTAGTTGATTTTAGAAATTTAACACTTTGAGGAAGGTAAGGAATATATTTTATAGAGAAAGAAATGAAAATATTTGCAATAATAAGACATGTTATATATGGTTTAATTGACCTAATAACAAATGCCATATTTTGATATTTTTATGGGAGTGGCCCCAATAGAAGCCACATATAAATTCTTAAAAATATATAGCTAGATGAGATATAAGAAAAATTATAACAATATGATAAATATATAATGGAAGCAAACAAAAGTCAAGAGAAATAAGATAATATATCTTATATATCAAACATATGCTATTTTGACAAGATCATGGATTCTAATGATCATCACATATGGAGTTGAGGTTGGCTTCCAAACCAATACAAGAGTATCATGAAGAAATGAAGGATATTACAAGTGTTAAAATTTTCTTATATAGTTTATGTAGGGACTGAGAAGTAATATTTTCTTTCCATGAAACATAATCCTAGATTTATGAAGTATTTCCACTTATCAACAATATATATGTCACTAAAATATATAAAATGATGTAGAGGAAACTCACTCATGCATACAGACTAATAGAGCCACTTGATATACCAAGCACAATTAAGGCTCTTATTAAAGTGAAGTCAAGAAACTAAGTATGTGGTAACCTATGGTTATGAGGTCATCAGTTGGTGTAGTAGCTTTGTCAATAAATATGTAAGAAAAATAAAAGTAAAAATGGCTAAAAAGGAACTAAAAGACCTAAATATATGTTTTAAACATAACTTATACATATCATAAATGATATTTTCAACTAAATAATTATTCTAGTTAATAAGTGATGGGAAGCAATGAGGAAACAATCTAGTAGAAAACAATCAACCATCTCATTCAAAATAATGTTAAATTACATGGTTTATAATATATTTTAGGATTATGTTAAAGACTCTCCTAAGGATACTAAGAATATTAGGAAAAGTCAACCAAAGGAAAAAATATGAAATCCTTATATTTAGTTCCTTCCTCAAATATGACCCACTCTTATCTTGAATTTAGATGTGATTATGAAAAAATAATTTGTACTTGTTTGTTATCCTATATATACCAAGAGTAAAATCTTATCTATAGGTCTCAACTACCACAACTTTACCACCATTAATTTTTACTAAGATCTATGAGATTCTTAAATCCTCACAATAGTTTTAATTTTACACTAGCAATGAACCTATTTAATCCAAAAATTCAATATGATACCAAATATAATACCAATTCCCCTTAACAATCCATTCCCTATGCTTTAAGAGTATTAAATTTTTTCACATCTCAATAAACTCATCTCAAGATCTTTTTAGGGTATAAAAATATTAGAGGATTAGGTAAACTCGTGGATGACACTTAGAGAGTGAATCTCTTCTTAGTTTTTATAGTGGACTACATAATGAAATACCAATAAAATAATACATGGTATTTCACTATAAATATAAATATATATATATAAATATATATATATATATATATATATATATATATATATATATATATATATATATATATATATATATTATTTATTTATTTATTTATTTATTTATTTATTTAAAGTGAAAAACCCCTTACGGAGTTGCCTTGGTCTGAGAGACCACGAACAGGGGGTTCTACACCGTCAAATTCACCCGAGGGTCGCACCCGACCCTGCCCGCACCAACCCGCACCAACATTATCAATTGGATTTTAGATACCCAATTCATCTTTTTGGTAGGGTGGAGATTTGAACCTGGGACCTCCCTTGGAGGATTGCCCTCTCCTCTCCAACTCACCTACAACACTTGGGTATATTTCACTATATTAGTTATCACCACTATCCCTCAAATTTTTTTAATATTCCTTTGATAAGGTGCACATATCCTATCTAAATTCCAAAATATCACATCTAAAACCCTTTCACCATTCTCAATAACATAGTTTTAATTATTTTGCAATGAATAAAAAGAAGGTCAAATATTATTACCTTGACATTACATCCAAGTAAATCCCTAATTCTTGGGAAAGGAGGGATATTGCTTTGTTATGCATAATATGCAAATGGAATAAGAAACAAAACAAAATCATCAATATAAGTATGTGTTGTACTCTAAATAATGGCTACTAATACGATCTTTTATCATTAGGGAAATTGCTTTGTTATGCATAATATGTAAATGGAATAAGAGTCAAAACAAAATCATCAATATAAGTATTTGGTTTACTCTAAATAATGGCTAGTAATAGAATCTTTTATGCCAACAAGTATTCATGCAATTCATAGAACTTAACAATTATCCCACCCTTGAGAATCTTTAGTTTTATTCTTCTTTTTCATGATTTTTTTATTCTATTCCTTTTGAGTGTGCCTAATAGTAAAACTTTGGAACTCTAAATAAGAGGTTCAAGGTTCCAATCCAATGAAGGGTAGAGTTATACATATAACTAGGGTTTGGTTGGACATATATTGGATAAATAATATCCTTTAAAAGTGTATATAAAACCTATATACTACTCTTTTACCTGGGCTTTTAGCTTTTGAAGTTTATACCACCATTTTATATATATAAAACTTATATACTATAGTTATATATTTTATTAAAAATAAAAGAAATATTATACAAATCATATTAAAAAACAAATTAAAGTATATATAACACCTAGTATCTTAAAAATTACTTTGCTTTTACCTTTACCTCTTAAAATTTACTATGCAAAAATTCATATTCCTTTAGGACACCTATATACCACATTCATATATTTTATTAAAAAGATAAAGAGAGTCTTAATAAATTAAACTGCATGTAAAACTCAAGACTCAATATCTTATATTTGAAAAACATTTAAAAAAAAATTAGATCAATATATTATAATTAAAATTTTTTAAATAATAATAAATTATATTAAAAATCAATTATATTACAACTCACAGCAATAAAAAATTAAATATTATGCAAATTATGTGTGAAAACATAACAGATTAAAGCTCATGTACCACCCAATATCTCATGTCTGCACAAGACTCCGACAGCGGTTAGAAATTGAAGTGCATGAACCACCGAATATCTAATGTTTACACAAGTCTCGAACAGCGGTTAGTTGTTTTATGTTTACACAACACTTCCATAGCGGTTAGTTTTTTAAAGTTTAGACAACACTCAAACAACGGTTAATTTTCCGTAATCAGTATATGGAACCTCTGAAAAAGAAAATTACAAGAAAAAGCAAACCAAGGTATAGTGGATATAAGTTCTTTCGTTTCTTATTGGTCTAGGAAATCCTAGCTAGTGCTTGGATAAAGTAATAGGTAAAACAGTTTTTATTGTATCTGAGACGTTTAATCAAACTCTGGTATCATTTTATCTCATTAAATTTGGGCTTAAATTTTTACTTATAATTTAAAAATTTTAAATAAAAGGAAAGTGTTTGTGTTGTGACAGACCATGGCAGGTTTAGAAGGGTTAGAATTAATACTATTTTTTTATTATTTTATAATTAAAATTTTGTATATTAATATTTAATTATATATTAATATTTATCTAAAGATTTTAAGAAAAACCCACAACCAAAAACATTACTCTTATAAAAGACCCAAAAAAGCCTAAATCCCAACAGGAATCACCAAAAAGTTCAGAATTACTACTATTACTATCACTATGAAAACCACATTCCAAAGAACAGGAACCAAATTTTATACTCACCTCACAAATAGTTGCGAACTGTTATTATCATGAACAATTGCACTCTATTTGTGTGATCACTTTGCAATGGTCAATCATTAGAAACCAGTGATTTTATAGCACCTACTAATCCTTCTCTTCCTACCAACTTCTCACATCTAACCCATGAAAACTAAAATTATTACAATAAACATGCACATCTATGACCGTTGTATACTTTCAAGCTTGGATCCATGTACGACCAGATTTTTGAGTAATAAACGCAGATCAGACATAGACTCATCAAAGTGTCTTCGATCCTTATACAGCAACTTTTTAAGCAGATCATGTTATTTCTCAAAGATATCATTTTCCTGATGTGGTTATCAATCGTCATGTCCAACATACCCAAAGAAAAGAATCGTAAACGCTCATCGTCAAGTCAGAAAATCACCAGTCTAATCTTCCAGAAAAAAAAAAACAGAGGAGAAGGAAGAAAATAAGGCAACGAGAAGCTTATAACCCACCTTCACTACCCATCCATCAGTTAACGCCAAAAAGAAAATCACCTCGCTATGTTAATAACCCCCCGACCTCTAACATAGACAGATTAGAATCAGAGCACTCTCAAAAGCAGAAAGACTAGAGAAGAGGATGCCAAGTTCAGCGAGTACTCCAACTAAAGGAAGCAGAGGATTAAACCAACCAAATAAATACCCTCTGCAATTACTACCCAAATTTGGAAAGAATGCATCCCATGAAAAAAAATGAATTCTAATGTCTGCTTTGTTTCTTGGTAGGCACATGGGCCTCCAATAACATGCCTTTAGATACACGCATGAAGAAAATGCTTATAGGGAAGTCACATGATTTAAAGAAAACCACGCCCCCCTAGAAAATGTCGGTCTAGCACTATACTCTATATTCAGAGGCAGCCCAGGAATTTGGTATAGAAATGGAAAAACTGGTTATGTTTTAAAATATCACAGCAAGTTTTTGGCTGAGTTTAGCCAAATTCTCTGGCAAATCTGAGAGTTTTCTATCACTGGTACGGATCGCGTTCACGTACTTCTAATCTGTTCCCAGAGGTTAAGTTTAATACGTGTCCCCAGATCTGGTAAAAGAACTATCGAATGCCCAACTTTCACCGCTGTTAGGGTTTTGCACTTGCAAAATATACAGAAAATTTAAGCACCCACTGTCACTTGATGTTACTGTTTTGCAGAAAATGCAAATAACTGAGGAAAAAACCAAAAGAAACAAAGAAAACCTACATTTTTTAAGGGAATAATCTCAGCGATTGTTGTAATATAATGGAGAATATAGTATCAGATCTAGCAATCAAATAGGTTTGGTAATATTATAGACTGGCGCGGAGATTCACCAGTCTGAATACCACAATTATCAAGTACAATATGAAAGTTTTTACCCATAATTTTAATCAGTTGAGAGTACCCAGAAAAATCCTATTAAAAAAAAAAAAAAAAAAAAAAAAAAAGGGGTTGTAGAGATGTATTACCTTATCAGTTTCTTCACTTCTTCCATTTTCCCCTCACATGAGATTTCCAAGAAATATTGAATATAAGAATGCCAATAGAAATTCTCGCAAGAATCTGTATGAAACTTAGGGAAGGAAAGAAAGACCGGTAATCAGATGGGGCGCTAAACAAAACGAATACTGCTTCAGAAGGCGATGGATCTATTATCATCAAAAACTCTGTCCAGATCGGACTGCGTTTCCCGTTTAGAAAGCAGAAGCATATGAATAGAACACTAATATAACACCATCTTTCTTAACAGCATTTCTCATTTTTCGTGCCCCATCTGTTTACCGGTCATGTCTCTCCTCCTCCGCCTCCTCGTTAATCACAGGGATTTAGGTGATTCGTGCCTAAAAATTAATAAATAAGGGTTAGAACGAAACACCAAAGGAGATTTTATCGCTTTCCTGGCAACCAATAGTGACCTGAGAGAATCAACAGACGACTTCATGTGCAGCTGCTTTGGATTTCGGGAGGAATCTTTGGAATCCAATCTTGTCCCGGAATCCAATCTTGTTATCCTGCATAAAGGTATATTCTATTTTATTTTTTATTTAAAGTAAATGTCAAGTACAACTTGGACACGATGAAAGTCACATTTGGGAAATAATTAAATTTATGTTTTTAATTAAAATCTTGAAAATATAGTTGAGGGTGAGATCACAAAGTATATCCAGTTAACTAATTAAAACAAAGAGGAAGATTTAAACTTTAAAAAAATAAAAAAAATTATGAAAGTTATCATTCCTTTAATATTAAAAAAAAATCATACTTAAACTAGAAACTATTTTTTTACCTGGACACTCATTAAAAAAATATAATTAGCTAGTGGAATAATCATTATTATTAAAGCATTGTATGGTTGGTGAGAGATACCTAAGGGGGGAATGTCCCTGCGACCGTTAACATAGCGCAAATAATCCCATAGGTAGTCTTGAAGTGTCGCCATATACCACGTGGCAGATGTTAGTGGAGGACAAACGTTTGCGATGTGACAATGGCCCCCAACAAATTCTTTCTGTAGCTTTCACTTGTGATATGATTTGGTGAGTAAAGGCAAGAGAGGTTGCATTTATTTTGCGCATTTATTTTGCACAACTATCACCGTGCCAGATTTCTAAAACTATTTAAACATATATAGGAAAGATAAATATGATTTTTTAAGTGAATTTTTATAAAGTCAATAAATTTTAATCATTTAAGAAGTCAAACACTCAACCTACTAAAACTTAACTTTTAACCTAACCTTTAAAGAACAATTTTTTGTTTGTTTCAGGTTTATGGGTAGATCCAAGGTAATATTAACAACGCTCGAAAGCCAAAATTTGCATAGGAGCTTCTTAAGCTTAGAGGAATGGTACAACTTGAATAATGCTGAATACCCCATTCACCATCAAGGCAAAAATTGTGATTTGGACAGGTATTCTTTAGTTGGGAAAATTGGTAAGCCACCCAATATTCATATAAAGCTTGAAATTCAATGGAGAAATTATCGCAGCAAGGACTTTTCCTCTCGAATTGGATTCCATGCTAAGGTTTTCAAAGCAAATGACCATATTTAAGCGTGGAACTTTTTGGATTTCTACATGTCGTTTTTATACATGTAATGGTTAACACATGCACTCCTTAACTCGTTGTTATGAAAAAATCAAAGTTTGTGTTTGTGTTCAATGTAAAGGTTAACACATGCACTTCTTGTGAAAGGCGGGTTTCTTTCTCCAATCAAAGATTGGATAATGCCTAAGCGAGTACCATTCACCAAATTCTCAATATTGATTTTTTTTTTATTATTTAAAGATACATAGAGTTAGTTATAATATTGATTTTATTCTTATCTAATTATTAAGATACATAATACAGAGGTTAATAATATAGTTATAATATTGATTTTATTCTTATCTAATTATTAAGATACATAATACAGAGGTTAATAATATAGGCCTCTAACTTGTTATTGATCTTAATATATTTATGGAGTATAATATATATATATATATATATATATATATATATATATATAAAAAGAAGAGATATTAGGGTTTTTAGAGAGTAAAACCATAACTTTAATTATAAGTAAAGTGCACATTAAAATATTTTAAGAAAAAAACCAGAAGGAGCAATCAAAATCACTTTAGGCCTCCTCCTCAGTCCTCAAAGTATCACATTAGCCCATTTGGGCTTCCATGACCATCCAATTACCACAATTATCATGAACCTCACCTACAAAGGAACTGTAGACAATCCCATATCCAAATTAGAATAAAAAGTATGTAACATGTCATTGTTGATAGCATTAAAAATAATGTTAAAAGTAAAATAGAAAAGCTATAGTGGAAAAAGCATGCAAGTTCCTTTTATTAAATAAGAAAAACATGGTTTATAGATGAATTATATTTATAGTAGTTTTAAAATTCAAAAAAAAAAAAAAACTACTACTAAAAAAAGTCTTGTTATTCATAACATCTAGGATGTCTATATAGTGTGTGTTAGGAACCATTTGTAATTAAATTCAATGGATGTATTGAACTTAAAGGAGTTATAATTCAAATTTTTTGGATCAAATTGAAAAAATAAGACACCTTTAGTTAAACAATTATTTTTGAAATGTTTGTTCAAGAATAATTGCTTTCTCAACTTATATTCTAGAATTCTATTTTTAACTTATAACAAAATAGTAAAATAGTTTTTTTAGATCTAGTATCAAGGACAAGTTTCAATAGTTTAAAATATATTCAATAGTAATGGTAAATAAACAATCAACATATAACGATAACTATGAGTATTGGGAAATTAATGGTTTACAAAGATATATGGAGGCATGTTGAACCCCAATATTGGAGTGCATTGTCACATAGGATAAAAGTGAAATGAAAGAGGTGAAGAAGAAGAATGCTTTGACCATGTTTCTAACCTAGGATGCTAGAAGTGAGAATATTCCCTAGAAATGATCAAGTTAAAAATATAAAAGAAGCTTTGGGGACATTGCAGTCTACTTATCAAGACCTAGATAATGTTAAGTTAGTTTGGTTGCAAAAACTACAAAGGAAATTTGAAAATATTCAAATGAAGGATAACAAGAAGATAGTTGATTTTTATGTTTAAGTGTAATATGCATTACATTAATGGTAGTCATAACAATTCCAATATAGTTGCATCAGTTATATTTCTTATTATTAGCTTGGGCTCTATGATTATGTTAGTTGACCCTTGAGCATTATGGTTACAGTTATTAGTTTTTTTAGTCTATAAATAGAGGAGTTATTCGGTAGTCATCTAATTCCTTCATCCTTTTATTCTTAAGTCATCCCTACTGTACATATGAGGCATCTACCTCTTTAAGTAGCAAGGATTTTAGCACTTTGAAATCTAGATCAATATATATAATAGTTAGTTTATTGTTATCAAATCTAAATTCTATATCAATGAAAGATTTTTGTTTTTTTTTAGAATTTGAAAAATAGATTATATTTATAAAAGTTGTATTACAAAGTAAAATGAGTTGGACAAGAAACAAGGAAGAAAGAAAATCCTCCAATTCCTCCTAGCTCAAAAATTACCCTGTTGGTAGTTTTGTCACCTTGCCATATTAAAATTTTGTTGATGGTTTTTATTGTAAAAAGGTGAAGTATAATGAATAATGTAGCACTTCAAATTTTTTCCAATATATTTTATTGCAATTAATTTGTTTCAATCCTCTCCTTTAAATTTTTATGGACATTGTGTCGGGAAATAATGGAGTTTTAAAAATATAATTAATGTCATGGATAAAAGGAATCGATAAATGAGGTTAGATTTTTATGGAGAACAAAGAGAATTGGAAGCGTCGGTAGGAAAATAAGTGGAAGCGAGTTCACCCCGAGAGAGGCGAAAGTCATTTTTGCCCTCCTTGGGGGTGAAAATTAGTAGTAGAAGTGATTGCATCCAAAAGAATCAAAATCGCTCAAAAAATGTCCAAGGAAAGATAAAATATGTGTTTTCACCCAAAAATTAGCATAAAAAGTAGTTTTGCCTCAAAGGAGGGGCAAAACTCCTTTTTTGCCCCTCCTTGGGGCGAACGTCAGTTTAAAATAAAAGCGAGCAAAAATCACGATGCCATGGAGTTGAAATGCGCCAGATAGTTTCGAGGGTAAACAAGCCCATAAAACGTCATGCAATAAAAGGCACAAACTGATCAAATAAAAAGTCAAAGGTAAGTTCACCCCAAAGGAGGGGCGAAAACCCTTGTCGCCTCTTTTTTGGGTGAACCTTAATTTAAAATGAGTAGATGATTGTGGGTCCACCATTGGTAAGACAAAAAAAAAATCTTAAGGTGCGTTCGGCCTAGACGAGGGTAAAAAATCCTTATCACCCTTCTTTGGGTTAAACATTATTTTGAATAGCAAGTAGCTATGTCAGCAAGAAGAGCTGACAAGTTAAATTCAAAAAGGGCTTTCACCCTAAGTAGGGGGCGAAAATCCCTTTCACCCATCCTTGGGGCAAAATATAGCATGAGGAAGAGTTTAAAAGGTAGTCTGTCATGGGCTCGATATTGATGAATCAAAGTAGGTTTTAAAGAGGGCTTTCACAATTGGGGTGAACGTAAATATTAAAAGCACATGACCACGGTAATTAAAAGGTTGAAAGGTGAAAAAAGGACTTTCACGCCAAGTGGGGGGTAAAACTCCCTTCACCCCTCCTTGGGGAAAAACCATATTAAAAGGTTAGGGGCGCTAATTGCAATTGAGAGGCATGGGTCCCTCTTTTAACTCGTCTTGGAATTTTTGCTCATGCTAGGGGCGAAACTAATAAACGTCTTGGTTTTTCAAGTTCAAAGTATTTTTGTACCTTACTAATTATGGAATTAAAATATGGGTGCGCTATTCCGAATGCAAACATGGATGAGGGAGGTGTTTCAGCAAAGAGAAAGGTAGGAAGTTATGGATGGATAAGAATGACAAAGGAATAGCATTTCGGGCCAATTGATGTCAGAGGAAAATATGAAGAAGGCATTTTTGCCTACCCTTATTCCAAAAATATTCTCTAGGAAAGGACCAAGGAACAACATAATTTAAATTTTGAAGTAAAGTAAGTTGTGCTCCCCAGATTATTGCAATATTAAATACCAAAGGGCAAGTTTTGGTCATTTTCAAGGTGCCATCCACCGAATTCTCACCCCTTCTCAAAGCAACATTAATATTTAGTGGACTTTCTTGGCAAATGTAAATTTCCAAAGCATAGGGGTAACACAGGTTCAACGACCAAGCTCCTAATTTTTAGGCAACTTCACTATGTCTCAATGCACTGATGCTCGAGGTTGTTTTCCATCATTTAATCATGTTGATTTCTCATGTGATTTTCCCACCAAAGTATGATCATTGTTTCCATGAAGAATATTTTGACTAGAACATCATTGATGCTGAGGAAATTATTCACGCTGGTTTTTGATCTACTTGCATTATGTTTGTATGTACATTAAATGAAAGAGACACAATCCTCTATAAATACTAAGCATTTTCATGTAAGAGAGAAGGATGGACACTCTGCAGAAAACACTTCAAGTTTACTGCATCAATAGAGAGACTTTGGCTTCTGGTTCTATGAATTGTGTTGCATTTGATGATTTTATGTATGTCATTTCTGATTATATTCATCTCTGTTATTTGTTGAATTTGAATTTTGCATTTGAACTTAATATTTTTGAGTGATAAAATGAATACTGAGATGCTCTTTGGAGGTTGTCTTTGCAAAACCATAAGTATTTTCTATGCTTTCATTTCTATTGTATGCTAATCGTTGCTTGATCTGAATTTCGACTGTTAGTCTATCCCCATCCTACACTTCCATCTTATAGCCATATTTCTCCATTTCTTTCCTGTTACCTTGAGATTTAAATCATATTAGATTAGAATGGGAGCCAACCCTCTCTAGAGATTGGACCAAAGGACATTTCTCTCCTTCAGCCTTTCAATGTTGCACGGGTCTAGGACGCACAAAACATAGATTTTGTACTAGGCATATTCGTGACCAACAGTTTTTGGCATGCCCAATGGGACACTCAAAAGGTTCCACTTTCAAGAGTATTGGGGTTTGATGTTCACCTTTGTACTATATTATTAGAACATCTAATGACTTAGTTCTACCTAGAAGCCTCCGAATGTGAAGTGAGTGAAAGCTTTCTTCATAATCACAATATTGAATGCCAAAAATTTAAAATGTCCCATTAATTTTTATGAACTTGACACCCAAGTGCTAGGAGAACACCCTAGGTTCGTTACTCTAGCTCTCCTATCATGTGTAACATATTTATAGTTAGTTAGTGTGTTTTTTGTTCCTTTGAGTCCTCCTAGTATAACCACTATTTTTCCACCTCGCCAACCACACACACCAGTTCACATGGCTCAAAATCCACCACCACAGCCACTAAGGCAGTTTTCAACATGGAACCACTTTGGACCTCTAAATATGCAAGCTCAAAACCTGATCCCACAAGTGACGATGAAGGCTCTACCAACTTACGACGGTATGGGAAAGACTACCTATGAGCATGTTCAAAACGTAGCTGCTTTGGTGATAATCCATGGCATCACTGATGAGGATATAATGGTAATATTGCTTGTTCTTTTTCTTTGAGAAAATTGCTTTACTGGTACCGATTATTACAACCTACCACCATTACCACCTAAGACCAGTTGGTTGAACTGTTAATCAAAGGATATAATGAGTAAGCGAATATGTTCTCCCTACTACATCAATTCACTACTATTCAAGGTATTCATAGGAGGAAATCATGGACTTCAATGTCAGTTTCACCCGAACTTGGCATAGGGTTCTTGATGGTCTTTGACTGACTCTCGAACAAGTAGCATTTTACTACCTTTGAGCTTTCAACTTTGACATCATAATGGCCATTCGATAGTCCAATACCAATATATTGTATGATCTATATTCTATGACATAAAAGGTTGAGACTGATTTAATTGTTATTAGTAAGCTTCCACCAAAAATGGTCATGCCTATTTTCCTTGACCTTTCGTAGTATTTGTATGCTAATATGTCTTCTCAACCTTTTCCCATGTCACCCATGTATCCAATTCCTTCATGGGATCTGAGTATATATCAAACCACAACGACAGTTTTTATCCCTTAACTCTTGCTCCAACCATTCCATAGTTACTAGCCCCAGTTCCATTTCTAACACTACCATCTCCACCTATTCCATTACCATTACCAACTCCCCCAACACCCTCAAACCCTAATCCACAAGATAAGATGTTGAAGAATTTGTAGTCTATGAATTTGGCCATAAGAGTGATGGGTATCGAAATTAAGGTGATAAAAATAAAGTAGACTAGAAGTGATTTTAGGCCAAGGAGATTTCAACCACCACTAATCACTAGATAACAAGCAGCTACTCTTATAAAAACTTTTAAAAGGGGTACTACTATGCTTGCAAATGAGGAAGTTGGCATGTCAAAGAGAATACTATAGTGTTCTACCTATAATGATCCACATGGCGAAGATACGTGCATGGTTCATTTGAACTATGTGTAGACATAGGCGGATAGCTCTTCTAGTGGTCAAGTCAACATGTTCATGAAAGTTGATCATAACTTCATGGTCCCATCTGTTGAAAAAGTTTTAGTTCTCACAATACTAGAAAAAATCCTGTCACTGTAGATCCAACTGAAATGAACCCATTGAAGGTACCTACTGAGTAGAATATGCAGAACAAAAAGAGGAAATATCAAGCAATAGTACCCATGTCGACACCTCAGGCAAATGAGCCCGTCTTGTTGAAGGATCTTTTGCCCACACCAGTGAAGGACAAATTACAAGAAAAACGGTCAAGTTCGCAACCTTCAGATACACAAGCACAAATAGAAACAAAAGAGGAGGCAAAATAGAGGCTCAAATACCCATCCTTGACCAAGCGTTAGAGGGTAGAAGCTACACAATAGTATTGAAGAAAGTATAAATATGCTAGTGAAGGAAGAGAAACCAATGCACAATCATACAATATTTTCAAATAATTGAAGGGGATTCTCACCAAGGTGAGCCTCTATGATGTGCTACAACTACCTGGACAAGTGGAGTTGTTGCAAGAATCATTGAAATTTGTGAAGGATAAGAGGAAAAACCCTACACAAATAGTTTTTGCTCAAACACTGTCCACTTCTACCATGGGAAAAATAGACCTCCCTCATTCTATCTATCTCTAAGGATGGAGAGTTGGATCTTGTACAACTATATGATTGACTCTGGTGCAACAATAATTTTTATGCCAAAGGCAGTTTGAGAAATCATGGGTATGGAATACACAAGAAGTAACCTAGACATCTTGTAGTTGGATGACACTCCTATAAAAATTATGGGGGTGATCAAATATATCTCAATTTTCTTACACAGCATGCCTTACATAACTATCAAGGGAGTTCACGACCAAGTTAGGAGGCTATTTGTATTTGGACTATTCTCACCTAGAGATTCCATTCAAAGGGAGGAGAATACGAATTTACAATGAGAAGCCATCCACGTATCATATTGAAAAGATTGAAGAAGAATAAAAGGTTGTAGATTCAATCAATATGGTGACTGAAGAACTAGAGTAGATGGATTGAATGGAGGAAGCTCTAGATGAGATTCATTTAGAGGAATAATTTTCAATGGTTGATTTCAATGCAATGATGGAGATCAAAATTGGTTGTTACACCATTACTAAGCTTGAGAAATTCGAAGAGAAGGTATCTAATGATCTAGGTTCCACCCCTAACCAATTGTGGAAAATTTACTTTTATGGTGCTAGATGCAAGAATGGTGTTGGAGCTGGAATAGTCTTTATCTCTCCTTATGGAATTCAAAATACATATATTGTACCAGTTGACCTAGAGTTGTATGAATAATGCTTCTGAGTATGAAGCACTCTGCTTAGGCTTGAAGAAAGCAAAAAAGCTCGAGATCAAAAAGTTATAGATTTTTTAAGATTCTAAGTTAATTGTCAACCAAGTGACCAACAAGTGCATTTTTAAGTGGCACTACTTGAAGGTGTACTGCAAAAAGGTATGGGATCTGTTTGAGTCATTTATCGCATTGAATATTCAAGCGATTTCATGAGAACAAAATAAAAATGCAGATCTTCTAACATCCCTTGGTGTGAACTTCTCTCCTATTGAGCATGTGGTAAGAAAACCCAAGACTGTGAGGTTAATCTATAGACCTTCAGTCCTCAATAAAAATATCTTCTAGCAAGTTTTTGACAATGATGAGCTGATTGTGAATTTTTTGATTAAAGAAGCTGGTAGTGTGGAGGGAAGGACGTTGGATGAAGATGAAGTTGAGGGTTTAATCCAACTCAAAAATAATCACATCCCAAAAGGATTGATTACTCTTGAGAAGCTCTTTGAACAAAATGACAAAGCAAAAAAGCGTAGGATCAAAGTGGACGAGAAAGAGTATACTGAATTGAAGTTGGAACCTGATAAGATAATCAAAGTCAGGATAGATTACTCTCCAGAGGATTTTGAACAATTTAAGAAGTTATGTTTTTAGTTCCTATATATTGTTGCCTAGAGCTATCATGATCTTAAAGGCTATAACAAATATGTGATCCAGCATACCATCAAGTTGTAAGAAGGGGTAAAACCTTTTAGACAAAAGCAACGACCTATTAATCCAAATATTGAGAAACTAATAAAAATAGAGTTACTAAAGATGTTGGAGGTAAAAATCATATATCCTATTAAGCATTCAACTTGGGTGGCAAATCTGGTCCTAGTACGAAAGAAGAACGAAGATATTTTCTTGTGTGTGGATTTTTGTAATTTGAATCAAGCACCACTAAAATACCATTATCCCTTGCCACAAATCGACTAGATTCTTCATGTAGTTATCGAAGCACAACGATTCTCACTGCTAGATGGTTTCTCTAGCTACAACCAAATCTGGGTGAAGGACAAATACCAGCACAAAAAAGCGTTCACTACCAAGTGGGGCACCTTTGCCTACCAATGAATGTCTTTTGGTCTGTCAAATATCGATGCTAGCTTCTAGAGATAAATGGACGTAGCTTTTGGTGAGTTGTTGAATTTCATTATCATGATATATCTGGGAAGTCCCAGTTTTGCACCCTCCAAATTGAAATAATATAAATTTGTCTCATTATAAATTTTTTTGGAAACAAAATGCAATTTGCCATGTCTACTACACATTTTTTGGCCAAGATTTGCTTGGATTCAAATTTGGCGAATATTCGCTTGGATTTCAAAACTTGTATTTTAGATCCAACCCCTTATGCATAACCATAATTCTAATATTTACATTTAAGTCTCCTCCCACAATTCATTAGTCCTATAGGTAGTTGTCTCTGAAATTTTGGATGGTTACCTATTGATCCCTTTGTAATCTGACTATTGTGCTCCATAGAAATTAACTATAGTCTAGTTTTTCCCATTTTCGTTATTTTGTAACCGAACCATCAACACCCCTCTCATGGAGGCCCCTTATTTATAGGAAAAATTGGTGATTCCACATAGTGGCTAATCCACTTGATTTTCCCTATGTCAATTGAGTAAGGATCTCTCCTTTTTCCATATCCTCCTATTTATTTTTTGTAAGTCTTCTCCTTGCATTTTGATTTCCTGTAACAAAATTATATTTGGACTCATATCTATGATAATTTTTTTGACTACCTTTTATTTGGGGTAGCTTCCTAAACCTCTCAAATTCCAAATAATTGATATCATTGATAATTGGGAGAGAAATAATTAGCCATTGATTTTACCTTTCCATTTTGGCTCAAATTTCTTCCTTGTTCTTCCTTCCCTTGTGTGACTTCCTCCCTATAGATTGGTTTTGTTTTTGTTTCTTCTCCACTTGATGAATCCCTAAATTAGGATCATATTTATTCTTATTTCCTTCTTGTATCTCTATTTTTTGAGTTAAAACTATCTCCTACTCCATTTCCCCTCTTATGGTCTCCCTCGTGGATTGAATCTCCTCTTCCATGAGAGAGGTTGTGTTTGGTTCTTCTCCTTGCTTGTTCCCTGATACTATATTGGAGTATTTTTCTTGATAAACTAGTATGACTTACTGAGTATCCTATTCTAATTCTTCTATTTCAAAATCCCCTTCTATTTCCAAGCTTCCCAGTTGTTTGAATATCTCATATCTATTGTTTGTTCTTCTCATTTTTCTCCTTGTCTTTGATTACTTTGTTGATTTCTTTAGTTTGGCCTTTTGATTACTTTTTTGGAATCCCTTAATGTCTATTGTGACTTTCCCTTCCTTTTAATTTACCTTTTGTTGAAGAGATTGGCCCACCATGTTAATATTTGTTTTTTCCCCTCTTGTTCAAATTGATGATCCTTAACTATTGGGCACATTCTAGCTAGATGTCCATGAGTGTGGCACACCTAACATTTGAATGGAATAGCCTCATAATCCAGTTGTTTGCACCAGATAAAATCCCCTATTTTTTAGGTCTATCTCTATTGGAAGAGGTAAACTAAGGTCCATTTCTACACAAACCCTAGCAAACATTGTTGATACTCCTAATATTATTTCTCTTGATCTACCTTGATAATGACCTAGTAAGTTGTTATTGCATCGAGTACATCCTCTTTCCAAAATTTAAGGGGAAGGGAAAATAATCTTACCCATATTGGTACTACAGTTGGTTCTACCCTTGGTTTGAATCCCATATTTCATGGTTACAAGAGTCCCACTGGCCCGTGATGATACGACCCTCCCTCAAATATTTTTTTTTGGTTTGCCATTGATGTAAACTCTATAGAAAAATACCCATTTGGGAGAGACAAATTTTCAAATTCTCCTTCCATATGCCATTGTTTCCTTATCCACATGTGGAGAAAGTGCATGGATGGTCTGAAACCCACAAATTTACCTATTAGGTTGTGTTTTGTCTTATAAACTATATCCTCAGCCATTTAATCCTCTACTATTTCCAATATTGGTATTTCTTTTGCTTTTAGGAAATATTCATTCACCCTTCCAGGAAAAGATTCCTCCATTTTTTGCATCCTCATGGTGTTTATGATTATCCTTGCTTGTGTTTGATAGTCATTGAAGCTATCTTGGGTTCCAAATAGCTTATCCCGATATGAAATTCCTTTTTTGGAGGATCTGGTATCGAAGTACCTATGACCCCCATTCTTGGTCATGATCCTTGCTATTGAAATACCCTCCAACAATATTTATCCTCTCTTATGGTGTTTTTTGCACGAAATGTTCTCTAGACATCCTTTCTAGCCTCTAAAATCCTAGTTCAATTCCTCAAACCATCTTTTAAAAAAAGTGAAATATTTTTGTTTTTACATTATGAGTTTTACTACTATTTTTGCTATTCTAGAATTTGTTTCATTACAAGTGGTGTTAAATCTTGGATGTTGGATCCCTATGGTGATGTAAAAATTGCTAGAAGGGTGCATGAGTTGTTCCAAAACATCCTTTGACTAGATCTACATCCTATCATTTGTGAAAAATTTATCCTTTTTTTATTCCCATCTTCCAATGCAATTTATTCTCTAACATTGTAAAGTAGTCATTGTTGCCTATGATTTCCAAACTTGTTTAATAAGAAAAATAATTAAAGGTACCTATGACCCTTGTGGGAGTCCTATCTCATTTTTATCACCTTAACAAGTTGATCAAAACAAGGTATATCTTTAGGTTTTTGTCCTTGTTCCCTAATATATGAGCAAACCCTTCATGATTCTTGGTTGGGCATGAGTTAACAAGCATTTGCAATGCACAAATTCATCCAATGATGTTTGCATGAGCAAAACGTAATAATTAAGGAATTTAGACAAGCTCCATAATATCCCAAATTGCATGAACAATTTTGACTTATAGGCTCTTGATTATCCAAACACATGAGTGCCCTCCCACTCTTCCATGTGATATTGCTATCCCCTTTCTATCTAGGATTTCTATCGATCATCATGGTTTCTCTCAAGCATTTAATATTGGAAATAATCATAACCACTATTAGTAATAAATAAACCAATATGTAAGAGAATCTTGATGAAATCAAAGATAAATTATATTGGATACTTGGAAAACAATACTTTTTTTCCCCTCTCCACACTAAGTGCTCACTAAATAGTAATTTCTAGGAGTTTATTAGGATACAATAACAATATCAATAGATATATTCCAAATATTATATGGATGATCCTCTTAAGGTGAGGAATATCCAATATTTGGATACCCAAAAATTTTAACAATAGTATTAAAGGTATGATCTAAGGTTCTTGTAGCATCAAGACACTAGATTCATCCAACATTCACCTCTTCGAATTAATCCTATAGCATCTGTCTGAGTTGCATGCATCCTCACATAACTCTAGGGGATCTTCTAGGTATGTGTGAGATAAATTTATATTGTGCTAATGATCTTGATACCTTAGCAAGAAGTAATTATTTTTACTTAAATGACCTCGTGATGTTTTTATCCCTTGTATTCATATCCTAACCTATGAGAACATAGATATGTATGATTGGGTATTCAAGAAGGATTGCACCAGAAACCTTCACTTTGTTCTTAAGAAAGGTTGTATCACCTTTGTCACTTCTAAATTTAATACCCATACCCATCAAAGGTTTCTATGGGAACTCAAGTACCATGGTCATCATCTTTTGGGGCTAGAGTTTAGAAAAAAACTCCTACTCAAGTTTGATAAGGGTCCCTCTACCTCTTAACTGGTTTGTTTGATGTATAAAAAACAAACAAGATTAGTAGATGGATATTGCACTGAGTTCATGTGACTACTCACTTATTCCATCAATTGGATCCTATGGTGGTTGTATCCTAATTTTGTTGTTTCCTTAAATATTACACCCGACAAGACATAAATATGCATGATTTTATACCCTTCATGATGTTGAGAATTTGGCTTATGAATATAAAAAGAGGATTTAGTTGCCTTATCTCCAACCATGGTGTTATTTTGATCCCATATGGCCATATTTCAATGATTACAATGATGAATCTAATATGGTTCTTCTATTATATATGTCATCATCCTTAGGATCAGGCTTGTGATAAATGGCATAAATTTCAATTGGAAGTAGAAGAGGTAATTTTAGAGGATTATGGGTTGGTCTATCTACCATAGAATAAAATAGTTGAAGTAGATTATTTTGAACATGACACAAATACTATGGGCCTTTCATCATTTTCCTTCATGGGGCTATAGACTCATAACACCATCAAGGTACAACTTCATCAAATAAAAATATGTTAATATGCTAACTAATTCAGGCAATATGCATCATTTTATTGATAATAATAAATCCAAATGATTGGGATTATGCATCAATAATACAAAAAAAATCAAGTTCCAAGTATTCATTACTAATGGGGACATGACTCAATGTATGGTCCATTTTATAAATGTTAGTATCCATATGTGTCCATATGCTTGGTTCAACCATATTAATGCATGGACCTAGGTAGCTTAGATGTCATCTTGGGGGATCAATGGTTGCCTTAGCTAGGGGATATTACCCTTAATATCCAATAGTTGTATGTCCACTTAATGGAAGATGACAAGGTCCTTCATCTCCATGGTACTAAATTTATATCTTCTAGGGTTGTTTGCTTTCACCAAATGGAAAAGATCTTAAAAAAAGGTGATCAAGGATTTTTCCCAAGATAATTACATGGAACTATAGTCCATCAAGTAGCCCCTTCTAGATCTTATTTTTATATTCAATCTCTTACTAATTTTTATATGATAGTATTTGAAAATACCATGGTTTTCCCTTCAATATTTGTATGATCATGCAATCCACCTTGTCCTGGGAAGTTAGCCAACCAATATTTGTCCTTCCCACTATCCCTAGTCATAGAAGTTAATCACAGAGAAGTTGGTTCAAGAGTGTTGGATAAAGATATCATCCATTCAAGTATCTCCTTGTTCCTCTCTAGTGGTCATGGTGAGGTGCAAGGACAATTCTTGACACACTTTCATATTTCCACCCTCTCAACAAAATTACCATCAAAGATAAGCTTTCTATCTCTATTATTGATTATTTATTGGATGAACTACATGGTGCGAAATACTTTATCAAGTTTGACTTATGTTTTGAATTTCATCAAATTAGGATTAGATAAGAGGTATACTTAATAATACTTTATATATACATGAAGGTCATTATGAGTTCTTGGCCATGCCTTTTTGTCTTACTATTGCTTCTTCCACTTTTTATAACCTCATAAAATTTTATTTTTTCATCCTTTTCTTCACAAATGTATGCCAATATTTTATGATGATATCTTAGTTTACTATAAGTATCGGAAAGCTCATTTAATGCATGTTGAAATTTTCTTCAACTTATTATAAAAAGAAAAAATATTTCTCAAGAGATTCAAATATTATTTTGGCATATATAGGGTGGAACACAGTGTCCATTTTGTTTCTCAAGAAATATTAAAGGTGGATTCGAACAAGATCAAATTCATGCAAAATTATGTTCTACCAAAATACCTCAAGTAGCTTCAAGTATTTTTTGGACTTATAGGGTGTTACCAAAAATGTATCCACAACTATAGAAAGATTACAACTGCTCTTACTACTCTTACCAAGAAGGATTATTTTATCTAGTTAGTAGCAACTAAACAAACCTCAATTCCTTAAATGAGGTCATGTGCATCACTCTTTTTTTATCTACTCTTGGCTTCATCAAGTCATTGGCATTGAGTGTAGTTCTTTAATAATAGGTATTTGGGTTGTTTTAATGTAGGAAAAATACCTACTAGCCTTTGAATGTAAGGCTCTCCAATAAAAATTAGGTCAATCCACTTATGGGAAGGAAATATTAGTCATTTTGGATGTAGTATAGAAATGGAAGTCCTATTTATTGACTTGTCATTTTATTATCAAAATTATCCATAATAGCCTCAAGCATTCTATGGAACAATGTATTTCATGTTTAGAACAGATAAATAGTTAACCAAGCTATTGAGATATGACTTCTCAATTAAAAAAATAAAGGAAAGGAGAATGTAGTGTTCAATAATATTTCTCACAAATATGATGATGCAATCACTATCAATGCTATTTCTAATCTCCTTCCACAATGGTTGTCCTCGCTTTATAAATAATGACATTCAAATCTTAATACTATTTGCATCATTCATGATATGGAGGTCGGTAATCCACATGCTTTCTTATTCCCATGTGCTGATGAGTAATTTTGTAAGAAGTATTATATTTATATTCCTCGATGTTCTTAGGTTAAGACGAGTATTATTTATGAATTACATGCTTTCCCATTGGTAGGGCATTCAAGATTTTAAAAACTTACTAATAGATGAAGTAGTATTTTCATCAAAATAACTGAAAGCATATGTCATGCAATTAATGGTTGAATGTGAGGTACACCATAGAAATAAGAAAAAATAGTTAAATCGTCCATTTCTTTTTAACCCCTACCTATCCTCGATTGCCATTTGGAATGCACACCCATGGATTTTATTAAGGGTTTTTCCAAATCATAAGGTAAAACAATGTTTTTTTAGTAGTGGATAACCTTTTGAATTTTTCTTATTTATGTATCATACAACACCCTTTCATAACCAACAAGGTAACCAAGGCCTCCCTTGACTATAATTTCCAAGTCAATTGTCATTGATCGTGATCTATTTTTCACTAAAACATTGGAAGGAATTGTTCACACTCAATGGTTCTTAGCTAAATATGTTCTCTTCTTATGACCCTCAATTGGATGGCCAAAAAAATATTATCAATAAATGTTTGGTTACTTACCTCTAATGTTTTACCTAAGACAAAAAGTATCAATGGGTTTAGTGGATTCCCCTAGACAAATGGTGATATAATTATTCTTATCATATTTCACTCAAGACATCTTCAATTGAGGTATTTTATGGCCAAAAACCATTTTTAATGGAATACTATGCTCTAGGATCTTCCTAGGTGGATAAGGTCAATGATTTGTTGCTATAACATTAGATTTTTCTTCAACTATTAAAGGATAATATTTGTTAGGAATAAAACCATATGAAGTAGCAACAAGAATTGTATCACTCGAAGCTACAATTTATAGTATCTGATATCATCCTCTTATGACTCCAACATTATAAAAAATTACCCATGAAAACCAAGTCTAGTTAGAAGTTGACACCTCAGCTCCATGGTCCATACAAAGTGGTTTATTAAATTGGGAACGTGGGATATCAATTGGAGATACCTTTGAATCTTAGAATTGACCATATTTGTTATGTTTCTTATCTTGAATAGGTTATTAGTCAGAAGGTACATCTTAGACAAAGCTTCTAGTGGTCAATAAAGAAGGACAAATAAACATCTAGACAAAAGTAGCTCCAACTCTATTGCTTTGTAGATTGATTATGTATGGACAAAACAACCTAAGAAATGGAGAACTCGAGACAACGAGCCAAAGGCGATTTGTAGGATTTGGCTGATGATCAAGGTGGAATTCAAGATATAGTAGTCTAAGGGGCCTATGTGGAAGAAATAGATAAGGGAGCTCCTCATCCTTTTGATCCAAAAGCCCATTTTTGGGTCAATATTCTCAAAGGAAAATAGAATCTATATGAGAGTTGCTTCAACTTACAGTAGATAAATGATGATCTGGTGATTCTAGATGTCTTGTTAGATCTAGTGGTTGATCAAGGTAAGATGTATCTAATTGGAAAATTTATTGGTGTGAGACCAGACCTTGATTCCATCCAAAAATGGGCATGGGATAAATTGAGGCCCATCGAGCATATGGAGATTGATGATTTACTAAAGAGATTTTTTTAGGTTAAACTCATTTGCTTAGTGGATAATGAATGGATTATATAAGGAGGGTCATGGTTCTTTGGCCATAGAGGCCTCTTCTTGAAGATATGGAGCCTAGATTTTGATCCTTACACTCAAGGTATCGATATGAAACCCATTTGGGTGTGCCTCCCAAGGATCTTGATTCACTTTTGGCATGAGGAAATACTCTCTAAGGTTGTTAGGAATATAGGTCAGCTAGTGATTTTAGACCCTACTATGTTGATCAGACTCACATGTTACATTCATGGTTCTATGTGTATGTGGACTTAATTTAACAACTCCCCAAGTTGATTAAGTTGACTTCCAAGTATGGGTTTTAGATCCAAATTTTTGAATATAAAAATATGATTGTGAAATGTGGTCTTTGTAATAATATGTGGCATCAAAGTTATCACTACACTACTCAAGGAAATGCCCCCCAAAACAATCAAATATGGGTATAGTGCTAGAATCATATAAACCCTTAGCTGAGGAAAGAAGGATATATGGAGCCTATTAAAGGGACTAGTAAGGGGCAAGTACCAATCCCGTAGCCTATGGAAGAGTGAGGGAGGAGAATTTGTCCTAGGTACCATGGAGTCAAATCCCCAAGGTCAAAACCTATAAAAAAACCTTGTGATTCCCCTTTCAAATCTCTTTTCTTGTTTGAATCCAATCATATAAAATTTGGAGTGCTTGTTTAGTCTGTATCAATCTTCAACTTTGTCGTCAAGCAAAAACATGTGGAAATAGGGTCTTGTTGTGGGGATCCATTGTTCAAAGTCTTTGGGTTTGGTAGAATCCATACCTAACCAAAAATAATATCCCAAAAGGAAGGGTTTTGAGGTGCCAAAAATCATTACTCATAGTCATTCGAAAACTTTAGTAGATGTTGGTCTGAGGGGTAAACATGGCAAGCCTTGCATGGTAGTATTTTGCAGATAAATTTTTCTAGGGAAGTGGCCAATGGGACATAGGTTGTTCTAAATTTTTGAAGAAAGGTCTAGGGGGTCAAACATAAAAGATGAAAATCCTCTCTTGGAACAAAATGTGGTTTAACACCTTTCTAAGCATTGGGTAGTTTATGCTTTGAGAAGGGACCATACAACTCAAACATGCTTCTTATTAAATAAATAAAGCTTGATGATAATAAGGTAGAAAGAATTAGAAACCTCATCTGGAGAGGTGTGGAAGTAATTTTTAGTGTGGTAGAGGGTTCATTTGGGGGCTTTCTTTGTCTTTGGAACAACAACTCTATAGAGGGAATATTAGTCATAAATTCTAGATGGTTCCTTAACCTATTTAGCCATAATAAGGAGTCAAATGAAAATATTTAATGAATTTTTATGCTCCAAACACATCGGTTGGGAGAAGGTAACTTTGGGAGAACCTGAGCAAAATGAGATCCATGTTCAAAGGAATTCCATGGATTTTAGCAAGGGATTTCAACACCCCTCTTAATCCTTTTGACAAGAAAGGAGGATATCTTATCCCTTTAGAAAGTATGCAAGACTTTCAATTTTTTCTTAATTCCAATGAAATCATGGATGACCTAAGAATATTTCACTATACATGGAGTAATAGGTAGTTGGGAGACCAGTTGATCCAAATTTGACTTGATAGGTTTCTGGTCTCCCAAGAGGGCTTCACCTTATTTGGTGATTCCTCGCTCACAACCTTACCCAAAATTGGTTTTAATCATAGCCCAATTCTTTGGGAGGTAGTTAAATACATAAGAAAATATAATATCTTGAGAGGTAGTTAAAGACATGAGAAAATATAATATCCTACTTAGGTTTGAACCAATGTGGCTCAAACACGAAGATTTATCTTCAAATATTGAAGAATTATGGGAAAAATCCTTTGAAGGTCCCGAATTGAGCAAAATTACCAACAAATTAAAACATATAAAGTAAAACCTAAATTCTTGGAATAGGACAACTTTTGGTAACCTATTAAAAAAGAAAGAGGAATTACGAGTCGAGATTCATGACTTTGAACAAAAATGGCAAAAGGATCTATGATAGAGGAAGTTAGAATGAAAGAGAGGGAAATTATCTTAGAGTACCACAATATCCTGACATGTGAGGAAACCTATTGGCATCAGAAATCTAGAATCGTATGGTTGAAGGAGAGGGATCGAAATACTAAGTTCTTTCATATCTCTACCCTTCATCATGAAAGTTACAACAAGATCAAAAAAATTGTTAAAAGAGATGGCTCCCTCCTGGACAATCTTGATCAGATTAAAGAAGTTATGGAGTATTTTAAGGATATTTTGGGAGAGTCAGATACTGAACATCCAAATAAAGAGGACTTTGTTTTTAGTCATTCCTACCCTAATCATTGAAGACCTCAATTTGTACCTCCTCAGTCCCTTCATAAGGGAGGAAATCAAGAAGGTTGCATTTGATTTAGGGGGGGACAAGGCTCTAGGGTCAGACGGCTTCCCAATTGCCTTCTTTCAATATTTATCACATATTGTAAGGTCTAATATGGTGGCTGCCATTCAAGAAACGCAGGTAACCCACCATATCACCTTGGATGTTAATTCCACATTTTTGGCCCCGATTCCCAAATTAGTTGGTGCAAGAGACTTTAAGCAATTTTACCCCATCACGTAATGTAATACTCTTCTTAAAGTCTTGATGAAGTCCATTGCTAACTAACTCAAAGTTGTTCTTCCTTTCATAATTTATGTTAACTATGATGGTTTTGTAAGAGGAAGGAATATTTTAGATGGGATCATCACCATACATGAGATAATCCACTCGATGGATAGAAGTGAGGAGGTTGGTATGCTACTTAAGCTTAACATGAAAAAGCCTATGATCAGGTCTCTTGGAAATTTTTGCCTAATATATTGTATAAATTTGGGTTTAATCAAGAATAGGTGGCTTTGGTTACTAGGTGCATCTCCATAGCCAATTTCTCTGTGTTGGTTAAAAATGCAATAACAAGCTACTTTGGATACATGAGGGGCTTGAGACAAGGTGGCCCTTTGTTACCCTATTTGTTCATAATCTTACCAGAAGCACTTGGTCAAAGCATATCTTTAGCAGTATCCAATGGATGGCTAGGGGGTTTAAGCCTACCTCAATTACTAACCCAGTGTCTCATCAATAGTTTGTTGATAACACAATTATCGTCTCTAAATATTATGTTTCCCAAGTGTGAAATCAAACTCATTCTAAATAAATATGAAAAGGAAGCTGGGAAGAAAGTAAATTTTGTTAAGAGCAAAATTTATTTTATCAATACTCTTGAGGTCAGGCAATGAAGCGTCTCATGAATTTTTGGTTGTGCAATAAGGGATCTTCCAACTTCTTATCCAGGAATGCCACTTTTCAAAGGATAAATGAAGGTTGATATGTGGAACCTAGTTATTGATCATTTCTCCAAGAAATTGATAGGTTGGAGGGGTTGCCTCTTAAGCTAGACTGGGAAAGCCTAGTTGGTTCAATCCATTCTTCAAATTATTCCTATATACTTCATGTCAATTTTTAAACTCCTAGCCAAGATCAAGAATAGATTGAAATAAATCCAAAGATCCTTCCTATGGTCTAGATCAAAGTATAAGAAGAGACTGCCACTTGTGGCCTGGGACCAATTTTGTTCCAAAAAGGAGTTTTTGGGTCTAGGCTTCAAGCGTTTAAAAATAATGAACAAGACTCTTATTGGTAAAATGGGATGGAAGCTACTGAAGAATGACCAATTATGCTGGGTTAAAATTCTTAAGGCTAAGTATATGCATGATAATCAAGACTTCCTCAACTTAGAGATCCACCCTAGAGGCTCTTCTTTCTGGAACAACTTGCTAAACTACAAATCCCTATTGAGAAAAGGAATCAAATGGTGTATAGGAAATGGTGAAAAAGTAGATTTTTGGAAAGATGCTTGGTTGACTGATTCCCCTCTTGAATGCGATTCTTCGTTGCTCCCTCTTATACAATGATTATTAGAAGCCATCAGAAACAAATTCAAAGTCTTTAGAGACGATAGTTGGCATTGGAAATGTTTGAATCTACCAGGTCTCTCGAAAGCACAAGCTAAAGCCCAAAAGGCATTGGCAGACTTGAGGGTCTTTCCTATCAACTCTACTGGAGGTAATGATTCTTTTATATGGATTAAGGATAGTAAGGACCTCTACACTGTTAATATTGGGTACTCATTAATTGATAAAGATATTTTGGATTGGATCCCTATGAATAAGATATGGATCAAGAATCTAATTTCCAAAATCATCATTTTCTTCTGGCTTGTGGTACAAAATAAAAATTTTACCATACACAATTTAGTTAAAAGAGGGTTCAATCTTACCAATAGATGTGCCCTATGTGAAAAGGAAAAGGAATATGTATACCACCTTTTTCTTGGCTGTAATTTTGCTCATGAAGTTTTAATTTTTCTTCTTTCTAGGTTTAGAATCGCTTGGGACTTCCTAGACAACATGGCGGATGTCTGTCTTTAGTGGTCCTCTCTATTTAAATCTAAACAACTCATTCTCCTTTGGTGATTATGCCTCGCTCAATTCCTTTGTGGATATGGCGTAAGCACAATAGCTAAATTTTCAAAGATAGGATAAGGGATGCAAGATCAATTGGTACCCGCATTAGAGTGCACTAGTCGAGAAATGGAAGATCTTTAAAAATCATCAAGAGCTAGTTTCTGCTCAAGAATGAGAAATTTTAAAAGCTTGGGACATAGATGTTTCTCCCCCTTTTTGTGAGAAACCATCCAAAGGTCAAGGTTTATTGAGATTCCCCAATAGATCGAATCAAATTAAATTTTGATGGAACTGCTAAGGGAAACCCTGGGGTCGCTGGGGTTGGAGGTGTTCTTTGTGATTTGATTGATATTATTTTACTAGCCTTTGTCGGGCCTCTAGCCAAGTAATCGAACCATTTTAGAAAGGTCAGGGCCTTAATGTTGAGAACTATGTACTTCAATTAGGAGCTAGGAAGGCAGTATCAGATCTAGCAATCAAATAGTTTCGGTAATATTATGATCTGGCCCGGAGATTCACCAGTCTGAATGCCACAATTATCAAGTACAATATGAAAGTTTTTACCCATAATTTTAATCAGTCGAGAGTACCCAGAAAAATCCTATTAAAAAAAAGGGTTTTAGAGATGTAAATACTTTATCAGTTTCTTCAATTCTTCCATTTTCCCCTCATATAAAAGAACACAGATTTCCAAGAAACATTGAATATAAGAATGCCAATAGAAATTCTCGCAAGAATCTGTATGAAACTTAGGCAAGGAGAGAAAGGCCGGTAATCAAATGGGGCGCTAAACAAAACGAATACTGCTTCAAGAAGGCCATAGATCTATTATCGTCAATAATTTTGTCCAGATCGGACTGAGTTTCCCGTTTAGAAAGCAGAAGCATATGAATAGAACACTAATATAACACCATCTTTCTTAACAGCATTTCTCATTTTTCGTGCCCCATCTGTTTACCGGTCATGTCTCTCCTCCTCCGCCTCCTCGTTAATCACAGAGGAGATTTTAATTAGAACGAAACACCAAAAAAATTAATAAATAAGGGTTAGAACGAAACACCAAAGGAGATTTTATCGCTTTCCTGGCAACCAATAGTGACCTGAGAGAATCAACAGACGACTTCATGTGCAGCTGCTTTGGATTTCGGGAGGAATCTTTGGAATCCAATCTTGTCCCGGAATCCAATCTTGTTATCCTGCAAAAAGGTATATTCTATTATTTAAAGTAAATGTAAACTTGGACTGCAACTTGGACTTGCAGCCTTGGGGTAGGTGAATGTGTGAGGGGTAGGTATGTATCTTCTTGGGAGTTGTTGTTGTAATAGGTTGGAAAATTCTTAGTCAAACCCCATATCTTAATATTACCCAAAATAAAAATAAAAATAAAAATAAATAAACTTGTATGAAAATCACATCCTAAAATAATTCAAATTTATATTTTTAATATAAATATTTAAAACAAAGGTTAAGGATCAGGTAGGTTAATTAAAGTTTTTTTTTTGAAGGGTTGAAATCACCATTTGGTGATACAAAATTCAAACCCACAAAAAATATGAAAATGTAAAATTACCATTCTTTTAATAAAAAAAATCTTTAAAACTATTTTGTTACCTGGACACTCGTTAAAAAATATAATTAGTCAATGGAATAATCATTATTATTAAAGCATTGTATAGTTGGTGAGAGATACCTATGCTCTCCCCATACGGGGAATGTATCTGGCACCCTCGGTACATAGCTACTCCTGAAAATGTCGCCATAATCCACGTGGCAGATGTCATCAGTTGGTGAGAGATACCTATGCTCTCCCCATACGGGTAATGTATCTGCCACCCTCGGTACATAGCTATTCCTGAAAATGTCGCCATAATCCACGTGGCAGATGTTAGTAGATGACGAAGGTTTGTGATGACAATGGTCCCCAACAAATCCTTTCTGTTCTAGCTTTCACTTTTGATATGACTTGGTGAGTAAAAGCAAGATAGGTTGCATTTATTTTGCACAACTATCTCCGTCTTAGATTTCTAAAACTATTTAATATGATCTTTTAAAATCTTTTAGACACCATAGAAGAAGACTGGATTCTAATTTTTCTAAAATTAGGAAGTTTACTAAAAACACTCAAACCTATCAATCAATCTGCCAACCTATCAATCAATCTACCAATTAACCTACTATTTTTTATTTTAAGTTTATAAATAAATCTAACAAAGGCTGGAACGCCAAAATTTGCATATAAATAAATCTAACAAAGGCTGGAAAGCCAAAATTTGCATTTGCATAGGAGTTTCTTAAGCTTTGAGGAATGGTACACTTAAATAATGCTGAATACCCCATTCAGCATCAAGGCAAAAATTGTGATTTGAACAGGTACTCTTTAGTTGGATAAATTGGTAAGCCACCTCAGTATTCATATAAAAGCTTGAAATTCAATGGAGAAATAATCGCCGCAAGGACTTTTCCTCTCGAATTGAATTCCATACTAAAGTTGTCAAGTTGTGCAAATGTGGAACTTTTTATATCTATACAAGTATTTTATAGTACATGTATTTTATAATATAATAGTTAACAAATGTACTTTTTAATTTGATATTAAAAAATATTGTGGCATGCTGGTTATAGGGCGGACTGTACGAAGATCTGTGTGGCGGCTGCTGAAACGGACAGCATTCTACATGTAAATTCAAAAAAAAAAAAAAATGATATTAAAAAATAATTAATATTTAAGTAAGTATAGTCTATTGATAAAAATATTATTTATATTGATGTGATCTAAATTTAATTCCTATAACAAATATATATAAAAAATATTAATAACTCATTATTGGTGTTCTTGTGAAAGGCGCGTTTCTTTCTCCAATCAAAGAATCGATAATGCCTAAGCGAGTACCATTCACCAAATTCTTAATATTGATTTCTTCTTATCGTTGTAATATACTATCAATATCTAATTTTTATATTAAAAAAATTATTAAAAATTTATATTATTAAGAATTTAAATGTAAAAGAATTTTTTTTGAATTTAGCAAAATTACTTAGTGAGGAGCCCAAAAAACTTATTGAGAAGTCACCTTGGTATGGGAAACCACGACCCGAAGGTTCTACACGCACCAACATTATCAATTGGATTTTGGGTACCCAATGTGTATTTGGTAGGAACTAGATTCGAACCAGGAACCTTCCTTGGAGGATTGCCTTACCCTCTCCAACTCACCTACAACACCTTGAATTTTTAATAAGAAATTTAAGTGTTTAAACTAAAATTGTCTCTTACATTAAAATAACATATAATAAAGAATCTAATTCATTATATTCATATTATTTATAGAACTCCTTTCACTACTAGATTTATTGCCAAGAATAAATAATTTTTTAAAAAATCACATGGTGGGAATTTCTTTTGTTCCTTTTGAATCAGCTACTAAGAATAGAGGATAATTTTATTAGGTTCATATTAAGACTAAAATATAACATCACATGAAAGCACAACACTATGGGCCTCTAGTTCGTTGAATAATAAATATTGACCTCAATATATTTATGGAGTACTATATATATATATATAGGACATCGAGACTTTAGAGAGTAAAACCTTAACTATAATCATAAGTAAAGTGCACATTAAAAAGCACCAAAACCAATAAGAGCAATCAAAATCACTCTAGACCTACTCCTCAATCCTAAAAGTATCACATTAGTCCATTTGGGCTTCCATGACCCTCCAATTACCACAATTATCATGAACTCCACCTACAAAGGAATTGTAGACAATCGCATATCCAAAGTAAGATCACCGTGGTCTTTTAAAAATATGTAACATGTTAACGTTGATAGCATTAAAAATATTAAAAATTATGTTAAAAGTAAAACAGAAAAACCATGTTGTGAAAAATAATGCTTAGTGGAAAAAGCATGCAAGTTCCTTTTATTAAAGAACAAAATAAAGAGAAAATGTAGTAGTTTTAAAATTAAAATAATAATAATTAATAAAGAGAGGAACTAATACTAGAAAAGTCTTGTTATTTAGTGGATGTAATGAACTTGAAGGAGTTGTAATTCAAATTTTACGGATCAAATTGAAAAAAAATAAGACACCTTGAATTATATATATATATATATATATATATATATTTATTTATTTATTTATTGATGAATACAAACCCACCTCCTCGCATACTCACCCACATCACGATTTGAATCTTGGATTTCTCGGAGAAGAGCCAAAGTTCAAACCGTTGCACTGTCCTCCCTGGGACAATAATAATTTTTGAAATGTTTGTTAAAAAATAATTGCTTTGTCAACTTATCTTCTAGAATCTTTACAAAGGAATGGTTACAAAATTTACAAAGGAAATTTGAGAATATTTAAATGAAGGATAACAAGAAGATAGTTGATTTTTATGTTTAAGTGTAATATGCATTACATTAATGGTAGTCATAACAACTCCAATATAGTTGCATCAGTTTTCTTTCTTATTATTAGCTTGGGCTCTATGATTATGTTAGTTGACTCTTGAGTATTAGGGTTAGGGTTATTAGTTGTTTTAGTCTATAAATAGAGGAATTATGTGGTAATCATCTAATTTCTTTATCCTTTTATTCTTAAGTCATCCCTGGTATACATATGAGGCTTATACCTCTTTAAGTAGTAAGGATTTTAGTAATTTGAAATCCAGATCAATACTTAAATAGATAGTTTATTGTTATCAAATCTAAATTATATTTCAATGAAATATTTTGATTTTTTTTCAAAATTTGACAAATAGATTATATTTATAGAAGTCATATTACAAAGTAAAATGAGTTGGACAAGAAACAAGCGATAAATAAAATCCTCCTCCAATCCCTCATAGCTCAAAAATTACCCATAAAAACATTATATAGGTGTGTTTGTTAAAAACATCACTTGAGGCCACCATAATGTAGTTATATAGTTGTAGGCTATCCATCTATCTTCCTATTGTTTTGAAGTCATTATTGGCATCTTGAACATGTTTGACATATCTATTGTTTTATGGGGTGGAGGCTTATTTTCTCTTAATCTAGACATACTCAATAAAATATCTATGGCTATGTGTGTTCTATTTTTAAAAACCACACCTTGACCACTTTGAGTCTTCTAGTAGTAATGTCATATAGTAGAGCAATAGTAACCTAAGTGTAGACACCTAAAATGTGTCATGCTTAGGGGAGCTACTCACATAGACACATTCATAAGATCAGATGACATAATCTTGGACTTTCCAAGCATCAACAGTGGTTCTCACCACTCATTTGGGGCATTTTCAAGCCATCCAAGCCTAGCCGCTCAAGCCAAGAGTGACCAGATCTTAGCCGTTGCAGATGACAGCGGCTAAACCCTAAAAGCAGTTTTATCGACAAACAGGCCTAATCACGGGTGGAAGTGGCAGTCTGCATGCAATAAAGGTGAGCGGGAGTAACTTTGCATTCCCTTTCATGACCAGTTCACATAGGAGACTTGAGTTTGCATTTAGACTTTAGTTAACTAGCCTCCAAACATAGACAAAGGACAAAATCTTCTCATGCTAACGACCAGTTTGCATAGGAGACTCAAGTTGGCAGTTATATTTCAGTTAACTGGCCTCCAAACATAGAAAAGACAAAAATATTCTCATGCTAACTCTCACTACGCATGAGAAATTCATTCCTAGGGCTTGGACATAGACCTAGGGTTTCACACTATAAAAGGTGCAAGCCTAAGAGTACCAAGGATCGATCTTTGAAGAGAGGAGAGACATATTTTATCTAAGAGATCTTTATCTAGGCAATTTATCAGGATAGGTCATTGAGGAGAGCTTTCGAGACTTGGAGAGTTCCCTTGGAGATCACGTGTATGGTGAAGCCCTGATAGATTGGAGAGCATAGCAACCATTATTTCAACATCGGATACAAGCTTTGATCCATAGCTTTGGAGCAAAGAGGACGAGAGTCACTTTAGCGGCCGCTGTCTTGGATAGTGGCCCATGGGCTTAGCTTAGGGTTTTAGACATTAGATTCATTATTTTAGCATATCATTAGCATAGCATCATTTCATTCATTCACACTCATAGCATTAGTCTAATTTGCACTTGCTTTCATTTGTTATATTCATTACTAACAACCTCATCTGAGGAGGTATTCTCGGACATCTAAGCGTGTGTTGTTGTTTCATTGCTTACAGGGCCACAAGTTCATCGGATGGAATCTACAACATACGAGAGCAAAAGGGATCCCTCTAGGAAATAGGCCTAGAGAAGGAGGCATCTGTAAGCCCTCATACATTTTCGTGTGCGGAACCGGGAAGCTTTTTGAAAGCGCACCACCTCTTCGTGAAAGAGGCACTCTTTACCTATTTGTAACCTTATTGTATCAAAATGGGTATCCCTAAGAGGGACCGACATGTAACCGGGTTTCAATACAAATAAAGAGATCCATATTTGTTATTTTCATGTTATATGCTTTTCATTGTCTTCCATTTCATTTTGGGTTTTTAATACATTGCAAGTAGCATAAAAAGAGTGGTGCGTGCATCTCGGGGTCACTACAGATGGCGATCACGGTGGGACCTCCACTGATTTTTCATTTTCTGCCTAAATACTAACTTAGTTTTGTGTGCAGGTCTAGCCGCTCTGAGCTACAGCGGCCAAAAATCAGCTGCTCTGAGCTACAACGGCCAATAGAGATTTAGCCGCTCCCACTAACAATGGCCAGGAATCAGCCACTCTGGTCAACAATGGCTAGAATTGGAGTGCAGCAGAGGTCAAAACACCGACTCTCTGAGCTGGATCAAAGGTTGGTACAACCTCTCTGATATTTTATAACTTTCTGTTTGCCTCTGTGTGTCTAAAATAGAGAACTTAAAGCACATTTATGTTTGGAAATTGAAAGAATAAAAGGAGAAAGAATTAAGCATTTCGCATATCTTAGATCTTCTTTTAAATTTCCACTAGGCATTGCTAGGAACAACGGCTTATGCCTGAAAAGTTCACCCTAGAATCCAACGTGCTAGACATTGTATGTTGTTTGCTTGCTTTGAGGCCTTGCTAGAGGCCATAGCTGCATGAAATAAAGTGTGCTCATACAAATCATAGTAGTTCATGCATCTTTCTGAATATTGAAATGTATTTTTGCACTTAGGCATATAGGAAAGACTCATTGTTGCTATATGATGCACTTTATGTTATGCAAGCTTAAAATGAACACCACACATGCACGTCTCATTTAAACATTGGGGAGTTGGATTTCATCACCAACCTTCAATTCAGTCCAGTGACATTGGAATTCATCTCCTTCCACTGGTTTACCCCCTAGAGCTTCCTAGAAATGGATTGAGAAACTTACTTATAGTGATACTAAGTTACTTGTGCTCAAACTATCTCCCACTATTGGAACAATCATTGGTTCAGAGTGGAAGAGCTAGGCGAACCCCCCACTGGGACTTCAATGGTGTACCCTAGCTTCTTTTGAGAAAATCATGTTTGGCATGGGTGTACTTGATTGTCACTATGGATGAGTCTTCTCATTCTTAATCCAAGAACAAGAGCAAGAAATCAAAAGAACAACACATCAAAACACACCAAATAGTTTAGGGCACACTTAAATCGATAATCAAGATAAACATTTGTTTGGTATTGTGTGGTTATTCCTAAATTACAACTCAAAAGATCAATTCATAGACAACATGGTCAAAACAAGAAGTAAACACCCTCGGTCTGATACCGAGGGAGAGACTGAAGCAACTCATACCCATAGGTGGAGTCGTAGTAACATTGAATGACCTACCCGTAAGATCATGAGACGTAGCTCCATGAGCCTAAGGGGTGATAACTCAACCCTTGGGGGATCTCCTCGAGAAACCCCAAGTAGGGAACCACATCATGGAACAAAGTCACATAGACAAAAAGAGGCTTCACAACCATCCTCATCAAGGAGACATGAGGAGACCTCAAGGGCCTCCTCTAAACACATAGAAACATCTCAAAGATGTGAGGAAGCTTCAAGGGCTTCCTCCTCACATGGACATAAAGAAGGTTCTAAAACTCATTCTTTATGTAGGGATGATGAGATTGCTACATCTCCATCCACATGGAGAAAACATGTCACCACAAAGCCCTCTTCATCAAGAAGGCAAGCAAGAGTTGCAACACCTCAAGATTCACAAGAAACATATGAAATAGGTCTGCCCATTGAAGGGCAGGAAACTAGAGCTACATCTAGTCATGGGAATCATATAGAAGAAACCCTTCACACAAAATGAAATATTCTCATAGACTATGACCTCATAGGAGTGAATGGCACCCCATGGGACCAACCATGGAAAATAAGATAGCTAGATGGGTTGGATCGGTTTCCTACATGACCAACTCAAAGAACTATAGCTACTGAGAACTCTACATCTGGAAGCTCATGAACTGTGACTTCTAAATGCATCTCTCAGTCTGGGGGTACCTCAGAGTGACCCGCAAGTAGATGCATGGAGTCTGATCGTAGGGATACTCAATAGTACACTGAACAAGTCACATTAGCTAGCAAGAGTACAGGTACAACAGAAACCTCCTCGAGGAATCTACGAGTCAAGACAACAAGAACAGAGTTAGATAAACATGAGTCTTCTATGATAATGCAAACTGACCATGTGAGGTGGTTAGAAAATGCATTACGTAAGGAGCGAGAGCTAGTGGAAGCTCTCGAACAGGATAAACAAAGAGAAAGACTCTTGCACCAACATGAGCAATGCTTGAGAGAGCAAGTTGAGTGGCTAGCTCTTAACAATTTATAGACAAATGATGATAACCACCAAAGAACTAGATGCACTGACTCACCTAAGGAGAGGCGCACTAGACAAGATAGCCCACAATGAAATCACCCACCAAACCATGAATGAAATCCAACTAGTGGGGAAAGGGCAAACATAACAAACCAGGATCACAATCCTGAGTCCCCTCATAGGAGGGAGGAAAATAGAACAAATCAAATGGATAGAGAGTTACCTCCATTGCCACTGCGAGTAGGCCTACAAGAGGAGGAAATTCGTGCCTCAAAGGTATTTCAAGAAATTGCTAAAAAGATAAAAGCCTTTGAGAAACAAGAGGCAGTTGGGAACTCGCCAACATTGAGCAAAATACACAACCAACCATTGTGCCCATCAATCCCTAGCCCTCCATATCCTAAGCACTTTGAGATGCCTAGGTTAGAAAAATTTAAGGGTGAAGAGGATGCACAAGAGCATGTCACCAATTTTATCAATGCATATTTTCATCTTGAAGACAATGATGCTCTCATGCTAAGAACATTCATAATGACATTTTTAGGTGCTGCCACTCAATGGTTCAACCAACTACCTAAGCATAGCATAACCAACTTTGAACAACTAGTAAATGCATTCCTAAAGCATTTCTCCTTTGGTGCTAAGAAGAAGGTGAACCTTTCAGACTTGGCCAACTTGAAATAGTATGATGATGAGCCAGTAATGGATTATGGGAATAGATGGAGAAAAGTCATGGTAAAATTATCATTCTCCATTCCCATAGAAGAGATCATTCACATGTTCACCAAAAGTTGCTCTAAACACATCTCCCTCTTGCTACAACTTTAGTAGTATCCTTCATTTGAGGAAGCTTTGGCATAGGCCAAGCTCATCGAAGAAATAAAAGTAGATGAGGGAACCATTAAACTCTAAAACAAAAAGGAGTGGAACAAGAATGGTAAGAATGACAAGTACAAGCAGAAGCAGGGCAACCCTGCTCCAGTCAATCAAGTCGTATTGGCTACACCCAAGGATGGGGGTGCACAACAACCCTAGAACTATCAAGCACATCCCCCACTAGCCAATTACGACCAAAGGAACAATCAGGGGTGAAATAGAGAATGCAAGCCACCTCGCTATTTCATGCCTCTGACAGAATCAATGCAATCAATATTTAATCAGCTGAGCGAGGCTAGGAGGATCAGATTTCTTGATATACCTCTTATAGATCCCAACCATCCTAAGCCAAAAGGATATAGGGAAGATCAATTTTGCCCTTATCATAGGATACCGGGGCATGACATTGAGGCTTGCATTGGTTTTAAGCATCAAGTGCAAAACATGATTGAGGTAGGAGAACTCAAAGTTGACAACCCATTGGCTCCCGATAATAGAGACATGGGCATATACAAAAACCCATTGCCCAATCATGAGGCCCCTAGAGAGCAAGGGGCCCAAGTCAATCAGGTTCGAGCTGATATACCTACCCATGGATGCATTGGGATGGTTGAGATTGTTAACATAGCAACAAGGACTAGGCGGTATGGTCAACCACAACCTCCTACAGCTCCCATGAATGTCCCAACCACACCTAGGTAGAGGCAAGACAACCTTCCAGGTCCACCAACATGACCTGTGGTAACTATCCAGAGTAGATTGGAGCAAAACCTATAGATGACTCCGACTAAGCTATCCATCTATGAGCTCATACAATAGTCCCCAAAGCATAGGGAGACTCTAATGGAAATTTTAAGAACAATTGAGCTCCAACCACAAGATGCGAATGCATTCACTCACTTTGTGGGACAAGTACAAGAATGCCAGGAACCTGTAATTCGATTCTATGATTATGAGATTAAGATAGTACCTACTACCTTACCAGACCCTTCGTTGAACATTATGGTGGCAATCAATGACTTACCTTTCAAGAGGGTCTTGGTCGATACAAGTTCATCAATAAACATCATTACAACAATAATAATAGAGCACCTCAAGATCCCCAAGTCCAATATCATTCCAGGAGCTTACACATTAAGAGCTTTTAATGATGCTTTATGCAATACTGTGGGAACAATAGTCCTACCCATCAAGGTGGGGCACAAGACCATCCCTGTGATGTGTCATGTCTTGGAAGGAGCTATGCAGTACAACATCCTCCTAGGGCATCCTTGGATAAGGGCCATGAAGTGTGTGCCTTTGATCTTACACCAGTGTGTCAAGTATGTGCACGAAAACAAAGTCTATGTGGTTCTAGCCGATGAAGAGCCTTTTAAATACATCCATCAGGTGGACATTCTGGGAGAATTTGTAATTCCTTCTACCCACCTATACGTAGCACCTTCATCTCCAACCACACAAATGGATAACAAAGACAAAAGGGTAAGAAAAGACCCATGCACATCAACACCTCCTGGTGCACTCAAAATAGTCAATGCTTCTAAAGTACCATCAACATCAAAACCAAAAGATAATCAGAAGCTAAAGGCACCCTTAGTCAAAGAAGAAAGGCCCAAGGAAGTGCCAACTATAGCCATTGCTAAAATGCCAAGTCCTATGGAAGAAGAAGATCTTCAAGATCAATATGAAGATAGTGATTACCACCCCGCTTCACCAATATCATCCGTAGGGTCATCCACATCGCATGCATCAATACACTTGGCAAGCACAGGCATAGGGGAGTACCTTGTGTAGAACATTACCTTTACGCCTATCATTGAGTCTGCACAAAACATGGGAAGACCTAAGGACTTGAGACCGCTAGTGGGAATAGTGGTTCCACTTGGAATCCCTCCCAACCAAACCAATTTTTTCTATGCTGGCCTAGACTGCACCCATAAGTCTTCAGACGTAGAAGAGGATTATGATGAATTATTCATGATCAATGTTCGTTACCTCTCTAATCCTAAGTTTTCTCTAAGATACTTTGAGCATTGCCATTGGCATGGCTATGGCCTTGGTATATATGAGCAGGGGCGCAAGCGGCCATACGAGCCACAATATCAGCTTCCCTCTGACAGGTTTGGCTTAGGCTATTATATTGGAGGTCGAGATGACTCTCTTGTAGCAACATTGGATAGATTAAGCTTAGGGTTAGGAGAAGACATCGATTTCATTCCTTATCACCCCCTAAGAATAGGAAATTTGAGCAATAGACAAGTGGCCATGGTGAACGTACCGCCACCAAAAATTTATCATCCAAACATCTCAATTGATTCCACCCCAATAGGGTACAACTCATGGGATGAGGAGAATGGATATGAAGCAAGTGATGATGAGGCACAACTTGGCTTAGCCTACCATGAGCCTCACTATTTACAAAGATTCACATGGTCCATCCACAATGAGAGTGGGTACATATCGGATGAAAGTGACTATGAATCAGAAGACTCAATAGAAAGAGCCTACTTAGGCCTGAGCCATCAACCCCTAACTTTGGGGCAAGAGACAAATGCAAATGGATTCTTCATAAGTGATGAAGAATATGAAGATGAAATAGAGATGGCCTACTTGGGGCCAAGACATGAGCCCCTTGTCTTAGGACCGCATACCAATGCTAATGGTTTCTGGATAAGTGATGATGACTTTGAGGATGAGACCGAGATGGCTTATCTTGGACCTCACCACTTGTGACAAGTCAACGAGCTAGTAGAGAGAGGTGGCACTCCATGCCATAGACCCTCATCTATAATTTTTGGGGAGACCTATTGACCTAGCTGCCATTCACCAGATGGTCAATCCCCCTCTACCTACATTCAGAGAGTGATTAGAGCCCAATGATCCTATTATCCACCCTGCTCATGGGCCAGATCCAAAAATTCCCATTCCTCTAGAGCCTCATCGTAAGTATGGAAGGGAAACCCCTGAGATAAGATTGCACCCATGTGGTCTTGGAGATTTCATCCCATCCATCAACATGATCTCCATTGATTTGACCACTCCACTTCATAATCTAGTAGATCCTACCAAATCATTGCATCTTGATATAGAGGCTATTTATTGGGATCATGCTAATTCACCCATAGAGCTTGAAGACCTCTTCCCCAATGAAGAGATGTTACAACCATTCCATTTTGCATCAGGTTGTGCGTATGACGTCTTCCATGTTGGTTTGGAACCTTAGTTAGTAGGTCCTATAAATCCCATCGATGACATTCATTTGATACCCATGCCTCATCATCTAGAGGATGGGTCACATATGGCTATAGAAGCAACTTTCGAGGTGGACATCAGCGATGATCCTACCCAACCAAGAAAAGTCAAGTTCGGAGAAATTCTATCTCCAGAGGAACAAGCCATCCTAATTCCTCTCCTCAAAGAGAGGCCAAATATTTTTGCTTGGACTTACAAAGACATGCCAAGGATAGATCCAAAGTTAGTCATTCACAACCTTTCATTGGATCCCATGAAGAAGCCGATCAAGCAAAATTTGAGGAAAATGCATCCAACCATCACTTTGATGGTGAAGAATGAATTGCAAAAACTACTGGATGCAGTATTCATAGTTCCTATAGACTACCCTGAGTGGGTGTCAAACATGGTACCCATGGGGAAACCTGATGGAAGAGTCCGTATCTACACAGACTTCAGAGATTTAAATAGGGCAACACCAAAGGATTCATTCTCATTGCCAAACATAGATGCTCTTGTAGATGCAACCGTAGGTCATGAGATGCTCTCCCTAATGGATGGTTTTTTTGGATACAACCAGATCTGGATTAAGCCTAAAGATCAACATAAAACTACTTTCATTACTCCATGGGGAACATTCTATTACAAAGTGATGCCATTCGGTCTCAAAAATGTTGGTGCCACATATCAATGGGCCATGACATACATATTCCATGACTATATGCATAAGATCTTAGAGGATTACATGGATGACTTACTGGCCAAGTCCCTGTTGCGGCAAGAGCACATTGAAGTCCTTAGACAAGTCTTTGATCACCTCATAGAACACAATGTCCGATTGAATCCTAAGAAGTGCGTATTTGGCGTAACTTCTAGCAAGCTTTTGGGATTCATCGTATCCAAGAGAGGCATTGAAGTCGATCCTACAAAGGTAAAGGCTATATTGGAAATGGCCACCCCTACCAACATTAGGGAGCTAAGGAGCCTACAAGGCAAGATAACATCCATCAAAAGATTCATCATGCAATTATCAGACAAATGCCGACCTATGAATCGGTTGCTATGCAAGGAGGTCCCCTTTCATTGGGATGAAGAATGCCATCAAGCCTTTGCAGAGATCAAAACTTATCTAGCCACACCACTAGTATTGGCTCCACCAAGGCCAGACATACCATTTTTACTATATATATCGACTACTAATTTCGCATTGGGCACCATGTTAGCCCAAAAGAATGCACAAGATAAAGAGCAAGCCATATATTACATTAGTCACACCTTGGTGAGTTATGAGCTAGGATATGCGTATGTCAAAAAATTGTGTTTAGTAGTGGTCTTTGCAACTCAAAAGTTGTGACACTACATGTTGAGCCATATGACCTACGTCATATCAAAACAAAATCCTTTGTAGTACATGATGAGCAAGACATATCACAATACATGTACCACAAAATGGATCATGCTATTGATAGAATTTGATCTAGAGTTCATAAGCCAAAATTCCATCAAGGGACAAGTCATAGTAGATCAATTAGCAGAGGTGCCTCTTCAGGATAACAAGCCTCTCACCATAGAATTGCTTGATGATGTGGTCTTTGCATTATCAGATCTTCCAGAACTCGAAGAACCTAAGAAAGAAAGAGACATGTCATTGTTCTTTGATGGTTCAAAGTGTGAACAAGGGGGCGAAGTAGGGATTGTCTTTATCACACCGTAGGGTGCTCCATTGCCCTTATCATTCAAACTAGACTTCCCTTGCACAAACAACAACATATAATATGAAGCATTGATCTTGGGACTCCAAACAGCCATAGCAATGGGTATTAAAATATTGAATATCTTTGGTGACTCCTTGCTCATAGTAAACCAGGTCAAAGGACTATTCCAATGTAGGTGCCCACTCTTGAAGACTTACAAGGAACTTGTTGACACTTACCTAGCCCGATTGGAATGGTATGACATCGAGGCAATCCCTCATATGTCAAATAGATTTGTAGACACCATGGCCTCTTTGGGATCCTTAATCCCTCAGAATCTATCTACTGATTTTACAACCATTCATGTGAAAGTGCTTTCACACTCAAGCAATACGTCATGAAGCTTTTGACAATCAAGAATCAATCAACATGATCAACATCGAACCAAATCAGGATTGGTCCTTCATAGCTAGAGATTTCTTGCAAATGACACCTTGGGGGTCTTTGATCTCCCAAGGACCTATGGAATGTGGTGCAACCATACACCATAGAGTTGTTCCTCAATCTATGTTCACCAGCTCAAGAATGCAGAAGAAGCAAGCCATATTTTCTATAGAAGTCATGGCTTATCAAGATTGGCTTTCCCAACTGCGGGACTTCCTGAAACTTGGAATAGTACCTCAAGGTTTATCACATACTGAAAGGTGAATGTTCAAATAGAAAGCAACAAGATACATCTTTCTAGGAGAAATCCTCTATAGACGAGGATATGATGGAGTATTACTCCATTGTCTTGAGCCCTAGGAAGCATCCTGGGCAATTTTGCAAGCTCACGATGGCACATGTGGAGGGCATTTCAGTGGCATGGCCATCGTTAAGCGCATCTTGAGAATGGGTTACTATTGGCCCACCATGGAAAAGGACTACTATGAGTATGTCAAGAAATGCATTAAGTGCCAACATCATGCAAATCTAACGCACTTACCATCGCAAGCCTTGCAACCCATCCAGGCAGCATGGCCATTCTCGTAGTGGGGACTAGACTTGATTGGGAAGATCTCACCCCCATCCTTAGGCTGACACACATTCATCATAATAGCCACATAATACTTCACTAAATGGGTGGAAGTGATCCCCTTAACATCGACAACTGGACCAAGGATTGCGGAGTTTATACTCCACAATATCATAAGTCATTTTGGGGTCCCTTCAAAGATAATATCGGATAATGGACCATATTTCAAGAACAAAAATGTGCATGCTTTAATGAAAAAATACCATATTCAGCATAGTTTTTCAATGCCTTATTATCCACAAGCAAATGGGCAAGTAGAAGCCTCAAACAAGATAATAGTCTCCATCTTGAGGAAGACGGTGCAAGACAATCACAAGGATTGGCACATGCGGTTGCCTCTTGCACTATGGGCATACAGGACTAGTATACGGATGCCCACTAGGGCAACACCATTTTCACTAGTGTATGGCACTGAGGCCATCATGCCACTAGAGTTGGAAATTCCAACTCTACGCATAGCATTAAAGGACTTCATAGATGATGATGTCACGCGGCAAGGCCACCTTGATCAGTTGATGCTTCTTGATGAACGTCGAGTCAATGCTTTAGAGCATCTTCATGTTTACCAAGATCACCTTGCGTAAGCTTACAATAGTAAATTCCACCTAAGGGAATTCAAGGTTGGAGATCTAGTGCTCAAAGAAAACCAATAGAATTTGAATCTGCCACCGCATCTGCGAGACAAGTTCATGGTAAATTGGATAGGCCCATACATGATTTCATAGAGAGTTGGGCCTGGAGCATATCACCTTATATCATTAGATGGTGTTGAGGAGCCTGAACCTCTCAATATCATTCACTTAAAGGCATTCTACACATAAAATACAAAAAACATTCAAAATATGTCAAAAATACAAAAACATTCAAATATGTCAAAAAAAACAAACAAATCATAAAAACATAAAAATTCAAAATACAATCAAAATGCTCCAAGGGCATTCAAGTCGCTTGGTCAAAATCAATTCAAAATGCTCCAAGGGCATTCAAGCCACTTGGTCAAAATCAATTCAAAATGCTCCAAGGCATTATCAAAACAATAAAAATGAAAAAATAAAATCCAAGGGTATTCAAGTCACTTGGTCAAAATCAATTCAAAATGCTCCAAGGGCATTCAAGCCGCTTGGTCAAAATCAATTCAAAAATGCTCCAAGGGTATTCAAACCGCTTGGTCAACTTCAATAAAAAATGCTCCAAGGGTATTCAAACCGCTTGGTCAACTTCAATAAAAAATGCTCCAAGGGTAATCCATCCCACTTGGTCGAAATAAAAAATCTCCAAGGGTACTTCATGCTACTTGGTCAAAAATCAAAAAGCCCCAAAGGCACAATAAGCCCTTTGGTCAAATTAAACAAAAATACAAAAACAACATAAAAATAAAAAATACAAAAACAATTGCATCTCACATCTTGCATCCACATAATTGCATTGCATTTTCAAAACAATTACAATTGCATATGTCATGAGAGCCTTAAAAGTGATACCAAAGTTCGTCGCACAAATCATTCAAATCCATACCTCCATCAACACATGTGTGTAATTGTGTTTTTCAACACAACCATTATTTGTTGCTATACATAATATACTAAGGTTTTTCGGTTAATCAACCACACCTAGTGATCTTATCAACTTTTGTGGAAAAAAATCTTGGTTAGTAGAAGGTAAGGTCTAGCCATGATAATGCCTTGGATATTCAAGATCCCATCACTAATTGAAACACTAAAATCCTAGTTGGTACAAGGAAAATATGAAAGCTGCAAAGCGGTCTAGGTTACCTTAAGTGAAAAGGATCTTCCTTGCTTATCCCCCTGTGCAACCGGTTTAAAGGTGTTGAGAATTGGCAAAAGGACAAGCTTTGCCCTATCCAAATCCCTTGCTTAAATCAAAATAAGCAAAAACCCGAATCAAAGTACATATTCAAAAAGCCAAGCATACAGTCCAGATTTCAAAGCAATGATCCGATACACAAATCAAAGATTAAAAGAAACCTCGCTCAAAGAAAAATCAATAAAAAATAAATAGTGATTTTCATCACTACATATGAGAAAAATAAATAGTGATTATCATCACTACAAGAATCCTCGCTCAAAGAAAAAATCAATAAAAAATAAATAGTGATTTTCATCACTACATATGAGCAAATATCCAAAGCCAAAAGGAAGAAAAGAAGGGAATAAAGCTTGAATCCCTAGAATTCTCAACATTGTACAAAACCGGAAGGAGAGATCCTTACGCATGATGATATGTCTACCACAATTGCTTCATGCATTTGTGTAGACCAATGTTTGAATGTGGATGAGCTAGCTTAGGTAACCCAATATTGCCTAGTGGTATAGTCCAACTAAGTCCAACTTAGGACGAGATGAACACTTGAGAATCCCTGATCTTAGCAATGGGCTGAAAGAATCCCGCCTGACATCGAAGGAAATGCTTGAGTTCTATCTCAAAATATACAATCACTTGCACACACAGAGATCATGAATATCCAGGTCCATGGTAAAAGCCTTACTTTTCAAAAGTCTAGAGTGGTCAGTAGACAACTGTTGATAGGGTAACTAGAGTGTTTGAATCTCCGAAAAGCCCCAAAAATTCTTACATAGCAACAAATCATATCATCATTCACACCATCACTTTCTTTATAAGATTCTATAAATTAGGGGGTATCAACATAGTAGGATAGATACCACATATATATTAGAAATAGTATATAGACGACCATTGACTACTTTATATCTTTTAATTTACAGAAACTTATCAAGAAAATACATTACACACCATTACATCTCATATATGAATACTTAATCAATTCTTATGATAAGAGTGATTATTTAAATTCATGATTATTTTTTTACTTTCTGTGGTATCACCCATTAAGATTGTCAAATGTCATATGCATTCCTTATGTTTTAAGTGATTAGAGCATACAAGTTCATTTATACCATCCCATCACATAAGTTAGATGCATACAATTAAAGCAAAATTAAACATGCATTTAACAATAACATCACATCCATAAACATAAAACCATTAATCATCCATCATCACATCATAAAGCACATCATAAAACATATAGGCAATATCCATTTGCATACAATCATGAATTCATCATTCATCATCAAAATACATCACATCATATCATCAAATCATATAAGCATCTACACATCCATATAAGCATCTACAATATCATCTATCATCTAACATATACATCAAATCATCATAATGCCATCATCACATCACATCATAAAATAAAATAACAATAAAAACATGAGCAATAAATGATACACGTAATGAGTCATAATGCAAAGATATCATAAAAAGTATGTGTGTCAAGTCCATGGATATACAAAAATGCCCATGGGCTACAGTCATATAGGTCAGCCGACCTCAAAAATGAATCAAAACCAAGTGAACCATCAATCAAATATTGGGCTTGTGCCCCTTGCAGCACCGCCCCCTATGGACGGATCTCTGGGAGAATGGTGCGAGCTAGACCCTGCTGGTCTCTCAATACGAGTTCGGGCCCCATGACCAGGCTAGATGGAAGACTACCCTATGGTAGAACTCCTGCTGACCTGTGACCCACCTATGGCTCCTCTCTCCCTAGGGATGGCTCCTAGCCTCCTGATCTACCTCGAGAGAGCGACAATCTGGGCTACATCCTCAACAATATGAACATCACTCTCATCCAACAAACCTTGTAAATGATTGATCTCACCCTCGAGAGCTACCCTCAAAGGACCCTCAAGAGTAGGAGGAGCAACAACAACCTACATCTAAGAAGCTCCTCCTAGAGTGGCCTACAAAGCCTATACCTGATCTGATAGCTACGCTATAGTAGTATCCCTCTGAGCTATGATGGCATCACATTGTTGTACCTATATCTTGGCCGACTGGAGCTCAACCTCCACATCATGTAGTTATGCCCTAAGAGGAGAATCTCTCTCCTCAGGCTCCATATCCTCCTCCACCTCCTCAAGAGCCTCCTGCTCCTCCACTACCACCTGCTCTACCTACTGGCCCCACACCATAGTCCTAGCATGAACCCTATGCCCCTATGGATCTGCCCCATCTCTACCATCATCCTCTCGGCCCAAACTACCCTCATCATGCCACATCAGGTCACCCCACCACCATGCAAATGCATCTGTAACTCCACCAGCTACTCCAAGATCAATAGTTGGGGCATCCTCCTCATCATCTAGCTCTGTAACCTATCGAGGAGGGAGGTCTCTCTCTGCTCCGATGCGCCTATACAAAAATGGTACTAATGGCACATCCTACTACAACCCATACTAATGAAGAACTCGAGAGTAGAATAAGTGCTCCTAGATGTTAACCTTATGGCCAATGAGCCATCGCTCATGCCACGTCCTAGCAGTAAAGTTATCAGGGTCATCCCAAGTAGGACACTCATGATACGGGCACCATATGACATCTCTAGCCTGAAGTCTAGTAAAAGTATCAGTATAATGAGTCAACTCCCCTACAAAAGTGTGGCTCTTGCGCTCCTCGCTCTCTCTAGCCCATCTAGCACCATAGCACTGCATCCACCTATCCATAGCTATGATCTTAATAGGAAGCCCCTTAGGGCGATCTACCCTAATGTGCTCCCATCCCTAGATCTACAAAAGCCAACTACAAGCGATGCTGACATGACCCCTCCGATGGATGTGGTACAACTCATCATAACACTGAGCCAATAGAGACCTACCCCATGCATAGATGATGGGTGCCTCACTGTCCATCAGGTCTTGAACCATCGCAAGGAGGTTCCAAGGGAACCTCAAGCCTAAATAGTCTAGGATAAGGACATTGTTGATGACCATCAACAACATCGCATGCCTCATTGTGAAAACATGCTCTCGGTACTAGTGGATGATAGACACTCCCCTAGACTTGGTGTCCTTGAGAGCATCCTCAGAATGCCCTCTGAACACCCGAGTGAAGATGACCACCTGATCATTAGTGGCCAAAGAAACAATCGCCACTCCATCAAAAGGGATCTGAAAGATCCTGTACACATCCTTCGACGTAATGGTCATCTCATCGATCGGGAGGTGGAAGGTATTAGTCCGAGGGTCCCAATGATGGGCCAAAGCCATAAGGTAAGCCTGGTCCGACATAATATGAGGTAGTCTGGTAACATACTGGAGCCCACGAGCCTTAAGCCACCTCCAATCCATGTCATCCAGAAGAGGTAGAAGGTCATTCATGAGCCTCGGGTCCCGAGCCCGAGTAGTAAGGATCTAAGCAAAGCAAAAGAAAGATGAAACATAACTACAGTGCATCTAAGGCATAAATCCTAATAAAACATAAAAAAATCTGACACTCTCCTAAATCTGAGCAAAGAAGAGGGGGATAAATACACCTAGGCATGCAACACATGCTAAAAAGTAGTTCAAAATTTCAAAAAAAATCTTAAAAATCCAATAAAAAGCAAAAAATTATGCAAAATTGGCTAAGGGGATTAGTCGTTGTCACCTACAGTGGCTAGAATCTGGCCACTGGAGACAATAGTGACCAAAGCCCAATGGTCAAATTTTTGACCGTTGGGGTTCAAACTTAGCCGCTCTAAGCGACAATGGCCAAATTTCTACCACTCTGAGTGACAATGGCTGAAAGGTAACACGACAAACCCATGAACCCTAGGCCATAAAATTAAAAAAAAATTGAAAAAAACAAAAATGGGGACCAACCCACCACTTAAAAACCTAAACTAAGCCTAACTATGGATTTCATTCGTTACCAACAGGTTTAGTGGGGTTCATTTGCCATTTACTTAGTGAGGTTTAGTTTTACCCAAAAGTAGAAAAGAGGGTAGGGTTTGAAAGAATACCCAAGAAGCTCCGGCTCCTCCAATAGCTGATGCCTCACCCTGTGTAGCCATGTCCTCGACGCAGGTAACTTCAGAAATCACAACTGTCACTGTCTCACCAGAGCTCTAAAAAGTGAATTGATAACAAATGAAAGTGATAGGTCAAAACCCTAAAAACATATTTTTTATATTTTCAAATTATGCCTTGGCCACTATTGGCATCAGTGGCCCAAACTTCATGGCCGCTCAAGGCGACAACGGCCACAGGCAGAGACTCAGAGGCCATTGGACCTGACAGCGGCCTGCTCCATAGATAAAAACAAGAAAATTCCTTCCATGGGGGGATAACAAAAACATTAAATAAATGCATTTTGATAAATTGAAGTCATCTTAATGACCAAAATAACAAAAAAAATTGCATATAAGCATAATCTCAAGCAGGCCTCGTACCCAGTTACTTACTCTATCCACTCGACGATTGCAACGATTCACACTCCATGCATTTCGATGAGATGAGTAGGCTACCATAAGGCTACTTGGGGCAAAAGCATTTCATTTTGGAATTACGATGTGCCACCCTTCAATCTCGAAGAAGACCAAGATGGTCGGACTGCTCCACGGGTATGAAAGGATCATCCTAATTCCCCTATGATACCAAAAACATTAAGCCAAAGTGATACAATATGAACATAAATAGAATCACTCATCCTAACTCCCTAAGAAGGCTATTGATAGTTGGACCGCTCCTCGGGATAGGGATGGATGATTATCATAAACAATTGGAATCACACTTGGATGTGGGATTGCCCATTAAAAGCAACAAATGCTAGAAAGGAACCAGATTAGTCATATTGGTCAAGCGACTTGTCACTTCATTCATTGTCATTTCTTCACCAATCCATTGTGTGAGGAAGTAGTTCAAAACTTCAACATAATCATAATCAAAATCAACAAAATATCACTCGATCATAACAAAATCATGTTCATCCTATGAATCATTGCATACAACAATCACAAATTTCCCTTGTTTGTTGGGAATGTAAGCAGACATGACATATTCAATTGTAGCTCTCCTACCGGTCGAAACTATTGTAGCAACTGAAGCTACCCGATTGAGTTTGAGGAATGAGTGCAATTTAACATGCCCAAGCCACTGAGCTAAGTCCTCCGAACATTGAGGCAATGATTCAAAGGATGCATACCATCTTGCATGATTGGGCCATCCAACATTGATCAGACCATTGATCACCATACACCCTACAAATAGATCAGTCTACATTTTTGCTCAACATTGTGTTTTCCACACAACATGTCACAAAAAGGGGCATCTGTAGACACCTAAAATATGTCATGCTTAGGGGAGCTACTCACATAGACACATTCATAAGATCATATGACATAATATTGGACTTTCCAAGCATCAAAAGTGGTTCTCACCACTCATTTGGGGCCTTTTCAAGCCATCCAAGCCTAGTCGATCAAGCCAAGAGTGACCAGATCTTAGCCGCTATAGATGACAATGGCTAAACCATAAAAGTAGTTTTACCGACAAACATGCCTAATCATGGGTGGAAGTGGCAGTCTACATGCAATAAAGGTGAGCGGGAGTAACTTTGCATTCCTTTTCATGACTAGTTCACATAGGAGACTTGAGTTTGCATTTAGACTTTAGTTAACTAGCTTCCAAACATAGACAAAGGACAAAAGCTTCTCATGCTAACAACCAGTTTGCATAGGAGACTCAAGTTGGTAGTTATATTTTAGTTAACTGACCTCCAAACATAGAAAAGACAAAAAAATCTTCTCATGCTAACTCTCACTACGCATGAGAAATTCATTCCTAGGGCTTGGACATAGACCTAGGGTTTCACACTATAAAAGGTGCAAGCCTAAGAGTACCAAGGATTGATCTTTGAAGAGAGGAGAGACATATTTTATCTAAGAGATCTTTATCCAGGAAATTTATCAAGACAGGTCATTGAGGAGAGCTTTCGAGACTTGGAGAGTTCCCTTGGAGATCACGTGTATGACGAAGCCCTGACAGATTGGAGAGCATAGCAACCATTATTTCAACATCGGATACAAGCTTTGATCCATAGCTTTGGAGCAAAGAGGACGAGAGTCACTTTAGCGACCGCTGTCTTGGACAGTGGCCCATGGGCTTAGCTTAGGGTTTTAGACATTAGATTCATTATTTTTAGCATATCATTAGCATAGCATCATTTCATTCATTCGCACTCATAGCATTAGTCTAATTTGCACTTGCTTTCATTTGTTATATTCAGTGCTAACAACCTCATCCGAGGAGGTATTCTCGGACATCTAAGCGTGTGTTGTTGTTTCATTGCTTACAGGGCCACAGGTTCATCGGACGGAATCTGCAACATACGAGAGCAAAAGGGATCCCTCTAGGAAATAGGCCTGGAGAAGGAGGCATCTGTAAGCCCTCATACATTTTCGTGTGCGGAACCAAGAAGCTTTTTGAAAGCGCACCACCTCTTCATGAAAGAGGCACTCTTTGCCTATTTGTAACCTTATTGTATCGAAATGGGTATCCCTAAGAGGGACCGACATGTAACCGGGTTTCAATACAAATAAAGAGATCCATATTTGTTATTTCTGTGTTATATGCTTTTCATTGTCTTCCATTTCATTTTGGGTTTTTAATACATTGCAAGTAGCATAAAAAGAGCGGTGCGTGCATCCCAAGGTCACTACACTAAGGATGAAGACATAAGAGCCTATGGAAAACAACCAAGAAACTTGCTTACCTAGCTTGACACTAGGACAACTTATCATTTATTTTCTTCTTGGTCATTCCTCCATTCCCTAACTATGATATATTCATTAGAATCACTATTTTCTCTTCCTATTTTGCTATTTTCTTGTATCACCTCTCGCATCCCTTGGATTCTTTGGCACTAGCTTATTTGATTGTCCATATGAGAGTCCACATATTACCCTTCATCTAGTTATTTTCCCCATTTTTCTAAATAATCTACCATTCTATTTCCCTCTTCCTTGATATGAATAAGAACATCTTGAAAAACCTTCCAAATTTTTTGAACTGCTTCCACCTTTCTTCTCTCCCCAATTTCTAGCACCTGAAAGGGTCTTATCGAATCCAAGATTTCATCCCATAACTAAGTGTCTATATCTATCCATAGCTTATGAAAATGTAGATATGTATCTATCATTACCAGTGATAAGATCACATGTCCTTCAACTTCATTATTTGTTATCTCCCCCATACCTTATACTCTCCAGTACACCTATTATTCTTTCCAATTTTGTATGATAATACCAAAATCAACTTTTCTAGGGTTTTTAGTAGAAGCCCTATCTATGTTATCCTTCACCCACTCTTTTGGAGGTGTTCTCTACTCTATGTTATTCAATGATATATCACATGTGCATCCAACCCTTAGTTTCTTTTATTTTACAATTGTTCCAAAGCTCCTTAGAATAATCACTTCCTCCATTTCTATGTGTGTTTCCTCTTGTAATCTAATAGATAATGTTTCCATTACCTTACTCATAATCCTCTCCCATACTTTATCCCTTGTTTTGTGATCTGATCTAAATATGTATGCATTTCGTTCTAGCCATAACTGCCACCATATGAAGCTAGGTCCCATCTTCCATATCATTTTCATTGTTTTAGCCTTAAAGCTGCATTGTTTGCATTTCTCATAAAAGCATTCCTAGATCCCAAAGATTTCCCAACATTGTCTCATCTATCTCCACCAACTGATCCATATGTCTTTGGGAAAAGAACACCAATAAAGAGGTTATTCAAGGTCTCCTCTACCTTTTAACACATAACACATTTGGAAGGTCCATAGAAAAATCTTTTTCTCAAATTATCAAATTTCAAGCACTTTCTATGGTTAATCAACCATGATAAAATGTGGCCACCCTTCCTTTTGCCAAAAAAATGTCCATGGAAGTGGTGCTGGGGTAATATCATATCCAGAGGTTACCTTGTATCCCTAATTTGCCTTATAGATTCCCAACTTGCTTCCTCCCCATTCAAGTATATCACTCTTAGAACCATCATGAATTGGGTGTCTTTATATATGTCTCCATAGTTTTTTGGATAGTTCCTCTGTACCCCTCATTGGCCATTCTTAGGGATGTTTCCATTGTAGTAAGTCTGGCACATGTTGATTCCATGATTTTATATAGTAAGAGGCTTTCCACCACCCTACCTTTTGGAGCTCTACTTTCCAACTCTCCATATCTAAGAATTTCTAAATAATTGATTGAGAGGATTCCATGAATCCTCACAAAATAGAGCATCCTTTCCATACCCTAACTTTCAATATAGGTATGGCTTTATTAAATCCTAGCCCACTTTCATTGTTCTCCATACTATAGATCCTTCTCCTTCCACTCTGAGTCTTGGGATGTTTTTCTCAACTACTCCTGGGTAATATTTGGCTTGTAATAGTCTACTTCATAAGACCGCAATAGTTATAATCGATCTCCAGTATAGCTTCTCTGCTAGTGCCTTGCTCCTTTGGGATGCTGATCTTATCCCCAATCCTCTTTTTTTTTACAAATCTTCTTCCATCCAATTAGTGCTAGTTTTTGTTCTCCCCTTGCACGTGACTACAAAATATTTCTTGTGTGTTTGTCAATATATTTTAGAATTCCCTTTGGATCCTGAAGTATGAAAAATTTATAAACTAGGGGGCTTGTAGCACAATTTTAATCATTGTAACCCTTCCTCCCAAGCTTAGCCATTTGTGTGTCCAATTGCTCAACTTAGCTTGTAGTCTATCAATCAACCCTTTTCACTCCTTGATTTTTGCTTTTTTTTTGCAGATAAAGGTACTCCTAAATATTGTATGGGTAAAGGAGTTTTCATGAAGTTCAATAATTGTATGATTTTATTTCTCACCCTCTTTGTTGTATTGAAAAAAACTATTTGAGACTTTTTTCATTGAAAGTTTGCCTAGTAGCTTGATTATACCCATCTAAAAATTATTTTATGTTTCTTTCTACTAGGATATTGTCTTGAATAATAAGTGTAGCATCATCCACAAATTGGAGGTGATTTATCTCAATCTAAGAAATTATTTTTAGACCCCTTAACATCCCCTCTTGTATCCCTTTTTTTAACATTCTCTCTAGATCCTCTATCTAAAGGATAAAAAGGTAAAGGGAAAGAGGGTCCCCTTGCCTTAGTCCCCTTTCTATTGTGAATATGGGTGAGATTTTGCAATTTACTAGAACTAAGAATGATTTAGTATGTGTACATAATTTTACCTAGTCTCTCGAACCCTTTGCAAAGCCCATTTTTATAAAATACTTTGCATAAAGGACCAATATACTCTATCATAGGCTTCAAAAAAATCTAATTTAATAAACATACCTGGGTCCTTTTGCTTCGCCATTGTGTGTATCACCTCTTAGGCCACTACAATTCCATCTAAAATTTGTCTACCTTCAACAAAACCACCTTGCTCACTTGAAATTAGATTTGGTAAAAAATATTTTAACCTCTCTATCGTAAGATATGTTAATATCTTGTATACTACATTACATAGTGAAATATACCTATAATAATTAATTATATCACTAGGTGGGTCCTTAGGAATTAAAGTGATAAAAGTATGATTCAAATATTTTAACATTTGCTTACTCTATTTTATTTCCTCTAGTGCCTCCACCATTGCTTGACCCACAATTTTCCAATTTTTTTTATAAAATTCAATGGGGAACACATTTGGTCCTAGGGTCTTTCTTGTTTGCATTTTTTGTATGATCTACGATGTTTCTTCCAAATAAATTTCTCCATTGATAATTTATTGTGTTCAATTTTGAATAATTGTGAAATTACGTCTATTATCTTATCATGCCATGTTACATTCAAATTTTCATTGCTACTAAAAAGAGTATGGAAGTACTAATTTGCTATAGTTTTCATTTCACTTCCAATGGTTTTTACCTGACCCATCATATTTGTAAGACCTGTAATTGTATTGTGTTGTCTTCTAGCTATTAATGTCTTATGAAAGAAAGTTGTGTTTTGACCCCCATACTTTAACCATGTAACTTTGGATCTTTACCTCCAATAGATCTCTTCTTTTTCCTCCAAAGCTTCCTCTCTCCTAATAATTTTTACCTCATATTACAACAAATCTTAGATAATAGTTCCTTGTCTTATCTCCTGAGAAATATTCTCCTTCTAATCCTTGATTTCATTCTTTTGGATTATAGTGAGTTCCTTCTTATGTTTACTCCAAGCCTTTAATTGGGTCCTTACACATTTTAGTTGTTTGTGGAATTTGAATTTGGTTGTTCCAAATCTTAATTTCCCTAATTTCCACTATTCCTTTATGTGGTCCTCCAAATCCTTATCTTTCAGACACCATAGCTCAAATTTAAAAGATCCTATAATTTTATGATTATCTTCTTCTATGGTAAGGCTTACTAGAAAATGATCTAAAGAAAGCCTATACATGACCCTCGCTTGTTGTTTGGTATGCAGGTATAATTCCTCCCCATGAATAAACAATACAAGCAATATTTGTATGTCTCCTCTTCCTTTATTCTATTTGTCTAGTTCATGGATCCATTTACATTTGGGATATCTATTATATTCATTTGACATGTTATTACTAAAAAGAACCTATCCTTTTCTTCAAAATGGCTCTGCCTTCTTGTTGTTCCTCTATTCTAAGCTTTGCATTGAATTCTCCTCCCATAATCCATTGGTCCTTCAGGTGAATAACACAAGATTATACTGAGAGGGGGGTAAAAAGTATAAGATAAAATTTTCCACTTTTTAATTCAAATGATAACACCAATAATATCAAGTCAATAAATAATGCACAAGTCATCACACACATGAGAGACATGTATTTAATGTGGTTCACCCAATGTGGGCTACATCCATGGAGAAAATATTTCTTATAAATTTTCTCAACAAATCTCTTAGGAACCAAATCCCTATTACAATGTTTATGGACCTCTGTCCAAAGGAGACACCAATCCCCTATGCTCAAGTTTGTGGACCTATATCGGAGACCTCTATCCCCACTACTCTGGTTTGTGGACCTTTATCCATAGGAGAACTCTATCCCCTTTGAATTGGTTGGCTCCAAATCTTATTCTCAAATCTACTCAACTATAATAAAATCTTCTCATAACTCTGATCAAATATGCTCAACTGCCTATACTGATTTGTCTCACACCTTCTCACAAGTTTACCTTAAACATACTCACAAAACCTGCTTAGAACTACTCACAAGCACTCTCAAAATGCCTGCTCAAAATAGTTCACAATCTTTCTCTAATATGCTTACTATCTCTGCATAACTCCGCTCTAACACATGCTCAATACTGCTCATAACACATGCTCAAAACTACTCATAACACTTGCTCATAACACATGCTCAACATTGCTCATAATACTTGCTTTAATAACAATACTTCAAACATATTCTACCCAGATTTCTTATTCAAGAACACATAGAAAATGATATGCAATATAATTTCACAATATGTTCTTTCCAAATATCACTCAATTCCAATGCACAAATTGCTTCACAAAACTGATTTCTAACACTTGCTCATTCACATTCAATGTCACTCAAACCAATGCCCAAAATCTTCACAAATTCATTCAAACAATGAAGCACAATTTGTTCATAAATGCTTGGACAAAATATTTCCAATAATGCATATAATATTTAACCTTATAACTCCACATTATGTATTAAATATAACGTCCTTAAATCACAACCACCTTGAGACAAAGTTAAAACAACATACCTCAACAATTGTCTTGATGATGATGTGCCCTCAAAAACCTGCCTTTAATAAAAGCAATATTCTTTTTCCCATTCTAAAATATGTTAGCAATTTATCTTTTCAAAAATTCCATATTGAAACCTTTCTCAATATGCAAGTTACAAATCAAAAGTACTCACAAATTACACCTTATAACTCCTTTCTCTAGAAAACAAACAACCTTATAAATTCCTTATAAAGATGCAGAAATGATTCCCTTACACTTTCTTAAAGATATAATTTTCTTATTACACCATATAACTCCCACTCTCCACATGCAAATATATTTCCTTCACATACATTACAATTTTCAAATGACCATAGCACACCTTAGACCTCCCACTGGATATTTAATTTAAAATCAAACCAAAAACCATGTCTTATGCATCACCATAACCCATTTAAACCAACTTAATCAAAAATAAAAATTTAAATACCTCCTTTTATTTTGTGAATAAAACCTCAACCTCATGATGTCCATTACTCTCCCAAGCACTTTGACCAGCTGCACTACCGCGGTGATCGAGTCCAAAATATTACAATGTATTTCTTAAATTAGAATTTGCGCACTATCCAATATGAAAAGCATATGTGAAATGACACAGTGACCTCCACTACGCTCACAGACCTCCATTGAGATCACAGATCTCCACTGCATTCACAGACCTCCATTGCATGGGCTACTCCTGATGAACGAGGACTATGATGTAAGCAATGCAAATGTTTTATTCTTATTCTCAATGGAAAATAAAAAAATAGAAAGTGAATAGCAATCCTTTTGTAAGTCTTAAATGAACCAGCAAATCCTCAAGCTCTTCTTTTTGAATTTTGGACAACAAATATTGAAATCTCTCTCCCAAGCATACAACAAGCATCAAGCGTAGGTCTTCAATACAAACATCAAGTTTTCTTTTCACAAATGCATAGTAGATATCATCTTATTTTCAAGTTCTCCTCCCAAGGTGCACAACAACATCAACTTCAAGTATTCAATGCACACAAAAAGTTTTCCTTGACGCACAAGTCTTCAATTTAGTGCACACATCAATCATTTTTTAAGCATAGGTTCCCTCAATGAAAGATATCACAATCCACTCAAAAAAATGTTCTTGATATTCTCAACAAATGACTCTCAAGTCTCTCAATGACTGGCTCTTAATGTGCTCAACGATAAGCTTTTAAAGCACTCAATGATCTTCTCCTTCCCGAATGAAGATGTATCATGCGAACAAACATAATCTTCTCTCGAGAGCAACACAAATCACATCAACTACAACATACCCATCTCAACCACAAAGTTAGGTTAATATATATATGAGTAATTTTAATCCTTTTGACTTTGGAGTCGACCTTCACATTATCAACTTTTAATTTAATAATGTCCCACTTTAGAACCTTACTTTAATATTTAAAATTTTAATTTAAATATTAAAGTGTACATTAATAAATAATGTACATCGCCCTTTTAATTATCCAAGCTCTATAATTTTTATCATGCTCACTATTTGAATTTATCAACCATAATGATATTGACCAAGCTTACCATTTGAATCTCTCAAGCACAATAATATTGATAATGTGGCTTTTTTCTTGAACATCCTTTTGCTTTTGACATCAATGACAATTTCACAAATCCATTCTTGAGCTTACCATCCTTGAAGAGTATTTCCGCTTTTACTACTTTGTTCCTTTGACATCAATGACAACTCATAATTTCCAATAATATCCCCCTTTATCATTGATGGTAACCCAACACAAATTTCTTTGATTTCAACTGGATTACCAATGTGCTCCCCTTGAGAAGCTACTCCCCCTTACTTATTTCTCTCCCCCTTATTGAAACTCTCCCCCTTTGACATCAATGGCAAAGGGCTCATTTGGGGCTAAAAAATAACTCTTAGACCAGCTCCCTCACCACCTCCTCTCCTTGAGGTGATCAATTTTGTGGTGGGAGTAAGACTAATCCCAATTTTACTCTAAGATACTATTTTTTTTTTTTTGCAGTGGCTTAGTAAATATGTCTGCAATCTATTCCTTTGTAGTAACATATTCCAAATTGACTTGCTAATCCATCACCTGCTCTCTCAAAAAATGATATTTGATTGGAATGTGCTTGGTCCTTGAATGCATCAATAGATTCTTTGAGATGTTTATGGCACTTGTGTTATCACATAGTATGGATATGGGATGATCAAGCTCTATTTTAAAATCCCTTAAAGTTTGCTTCATCCATAACACTTGTGTACAACAAGCAATTGTTGATATGTACTCTGCATCTGCTATGGATGAGGATATCGATGCTTATTTCTTGCTTAGACAAGAGACTAAACAATCTCTAAGAAATAATGCTCCTCCACTTGTGCTCTTCCTGTCATCAATATTGCTTACCCAATTTGCATCTATATATACTGTGAGAGTGAAGTTGTTACTTATGGGATACCAAAGTCCAAATTTATAGTTTCTTTTAAATACATGAGGATTCTTTTTACTGCATGTATACGTGTTTCCTTTGGCATTGCTTGAAATCTTGCCACTAGTCCCATTGCCTGCATTATATTTGGTCTTGTAGCTGTGACATATAGTAAGCTACCAATCATGGATCTATAAAATGTCTAATTTGCCTTAGGAGATTCATCATATTTACTCAACTTGCATCCTATAACCATGGGGGTACTCACTGGTTTGCAATCCTCCAATTTGAAAATTTTCAACATTTCTTTTATATACTTGGTTTGTGAGAGAAATACACCTTTTTCTAATTGTGAAATATATAATCCAAGGAAGAAGGACAAATCACCAAGCATTGAAATTTCAAATTCATTTTGCATACATTTTGTAAATTTTTGACACATCTTATCATCACTACCTACAAAAATGATATCATCCACATAGACCACCACAATCAACAAGTCATTTCCTTCATTTTTTTATGTATAAATTACTATCAACTGTTCCTTTTGTAAAACCTTATTCTTGAATATACTTATCCAACCTTGAATACCAAGCCCTAGGGGCTTTCTTTATTCCATAAAGAGCCTTATTTAATTTGCATACATAATCTGGCTTATTAGTCAGAATGAACCCCTTAGGTTTCTCAAAATAGACCTCTTCTTCTAAGAAGCCATTGAGAAAAGCTAATTTTACATCCATTTGATATACTTTGATGTTTTTGGAGCTTGAGAAAGCTAAAAATATCCTTATGGCCTCAAGTCGTGCAACAGGAGTAAATGTTTCATCAAAATCAATCCCTTCAACCTGTGCATAGCCTTTGCATAACAATATTGATTTGTTTCTGACTACCTGACCATATTCATTTAACTTATTTTTGTAAACCCATTTAGTACCAGTTATATTATTGTCTTTTGGTCATGGGAAAAGTTCCCAAGTCTCACTTTTTTCTATTTGATACAACTCCTCATCCATTTCCTTGACCCAAAAGTAATCTTCTCTTGCATCATTGAAATCCTTGGTCTTAATTTTAGATAGCAAAGAAATATTTGTTGCTATACATAATATACTAAGATTTTTCGGTTAATCAACCACACCTAGTGATCTTTTCAACTTTTGTGAAAAACAATCTTGGTTAGTAGAAGGTAAATTCTAGCCATGATAATGCCTTCTATATTCAATATCCCGTTACTAATTGAAACACTAAAATCCTAGATGGTACAAGAAAAAGATGAAAGCTACAAAGCGGTCTAGGTTACCTTAAGCGAAAAGGATCTTCCTTGCTTATCCCCATGTGTAGCCGGTTTAAAGGTGATGAGAATTGGCAAAAAGACAAGCTTAACCCTTTCCAAATATCTTGCTTAAATCAAAATAAGAAAAAACTCAAATCAAAATACATATTCAAAAAGCCAAGCATATAGTCCAGATTTCAAAGCAATGAGTCGACACACAAACCAAGGATTAAAAGAAACCTCGCTCAATGAAAAATCAATAAAAAATAAACAGTGATTTTCATCACTACATATGAGCAAAATAAACAATGATTATCATCACTACAAAAATCCTCACTCAAAGAAAAATAAATAAAAAATAAACAGTGATTTTCATCACTACATATGAGCAAATATCCAAAGCCAAAAGGAAGAAAAGAAGGGAATAAAGCTTGAATCCCTAGAATTCTTAGCATTGTACAAAACCAGAAGGAGAGATCCTTACACATGACGATATTTCTATCACAATTGCTTTATGCATTTGTGTAGACCAATGTTTGAATGTGGATGAGCTAGCTTAGGTAACCCAATATTGCCTAGTGGTATAGTCCAACTAAGTCCAACTTAGGACGAGACGAACACTTGAGAATCCTTGATCTTAGAAACGGGCTGAAAGAATCCCACCTGACATCAGAGGAAATGCTTGAGTTCTATCTTAAAATATACAATCACTTGCACACACATGATCATGAATATCCAGGTCCATGGTAAAAGCCTTACTTTTCAAAAGTCTAGAGTGATTAGTAAACAACTGTTGATAGGGTAACTAGAGTGTTTGAATCTTCGAAAAGCCCCAAAAATTCTTACATAGCAACAAATCATATCATCATCACATTATTTATAAGATTCTATAATTAGGGGGTGTCAACATAGTAGGATAGATACCACATATATATTAGAAATAGTATATAGATGGCCATTGACTACTTTATATATTTTAATTTACAGAAACTTGTTAAGAAAATATATTACATGCCATTACATATCATATATATGAATACTTAATCAAATCTTATGATAAGAGTGATTATTTAAATTCATGATTATTTTTTTACTTTTTGTGGTATCACCCATTAAGATTGTCAAATGTCATATGCATTCCTTATGTTTTTAATGATTAGAGCATACAAGTTCGTTTATACCATCCCATAACACAAGTTAGATGCATACAATTAAAGAAAAATTAAATATGCATTTAACAAATAACATCACATACGTAAACATAAAAATCAAATCACCCATCATTTCATCATAAAACACATCATAAAACATATAGGCAATATCCATTTGCATACAATCATGAATTCATCATTTCATCATCAAAATACATCACATCATATCATTAAATCATATAAGCATCTACACATCCATAAAAGCATATACAATATCATCTATCATATAACATATACATCAAATCATCATAATTCCATCATCACATCACATCATAAAACAAAATAACAACAAAAACATGAGCAATAAATGATACACCTAATGAGTCATAATGCAAAGATATCATAAAAAGTATGTGTGTCAAGTCCATGGATATACAAAAATACCCATGGGCTGCAGTCATATAGGTCATCCGACCTAAAAAATGAATCAAAACCAAGAGAGCCATCAATAAAATATTGGGTCTGCGCCCCTTGCAGCACTGTCCCCTATGGACGGATCTCTGGGAGAATGGTGTGAGATGGACCCTGTTGGTCTCTCTGTACAAGTCCGGGCCCCATAAATAGGAAAGACGAAAGACTGCCATGTGGTAGAACTCATGCTGACCTGTGACCCACCTGTGGCTCCTCTCTCCATAGGTATGGGTCCTAGCCTCCTGATATACCTCGAGAGAGCGAAAATTTGGGTTGTGTCCTCAACAATCTAAACATCACTCTCATCCAACAAACCCTGTAAATGATTGATCTTAGCTTTGAAAGCTACCCTCAAAGGATGCTCAGGGGTAGGAGGAGTGATAACAACCTACATCCAAGCAGCTTCTCCCATAGTGGCTTGCAAAGCATATACCTAATCTGACAGATGCGCTATAGTAGTATCCCTCTGAGCTATGATGGCATCACGTTGTTATACCTGTATCTTGGCCGACTGGAGCTCAGCCTCCACATCATATAGTTATGCCCTAAGATAATAATATCTCTCCTGAGGCTCCATATCCTCCTTCACATCCTCAGAAGCCTCCTGCTCCTCCATTACCACCTACTCTACCTCTTGGCCCTACACCACAGTCTTGGAATGAACCCTATGCCCCTATGGATCTGCCCCATCTCTGCCATCATCCTCTCAGCCTAGACTGCCCTCGTCATGCCACATAAGGTCACCCCGCTACTATGTAAATGCATCTATAACTCCACCAGCTACTCTAGGACCAAAATTTGGGGTATCCTCCTCATCAACCAGCTCTATAACCTATCGAGGAGGGAGATCTCTCTCTGATCCGATGCGCCTATAGAAAAATGGTACTAATGGCACATCCTACTGCAACCTGTACTAATGAAGAACCCAAGAGTAGAATAAGTTCTCCTATATGTTAACCTTATGGCCAATAAGCCATCGCTCATGCCACGTCCTAGCAATAAAGCTATCAGAGTCACCCCAAGTAGGACACTCATGATACGAGCACCATATGACATCTCCAACCCGAAGTCCAATAAAAATATATGTATAATGAGTCAACTACCCTACAAAAGTGTAGCTCTTATGCTCCTCGCTCTCTCTAGACCATATAGCACCATAGCACTGAATCTGCCTATCCACAATTTTGATCTTAATAGGAAGCCCCTTAGGGCAAACTACCTTAATGTGCTCCCATTTCTAGATATGCAAAAGCCAACTACAAGCGATGTTGACATGACCCCTCTGAAAGATGTGGTACAACTCATCATAACACTGAGCCAATAAAGACCTACTCCATGCATAGATTATGGGAACCTCACTATCCATCAAGTCCTGAACCATCGCAAGGAGGTTCCAACATAATCTCAACCCTAAACAATATGGGATAAGGACATTGTTGATGACCATCAGCAGCATCGCATGCCTCATCGTGAAAACATGCTCCCGATACCAGCGGATGATAGAAACCCCCCAGACTTGGTTTCCTTGAAAGCATCCTTAGAATGACCTCTAAACACCCAAGTGAAGACGACCACTTGATCATTAGTGGCCAAAGAAACAATCACCACTCCATCAAAATGCATATGAAATATCTTGTACACATCCTCCGACATATTGGTCATCTTACCAGTCAGGAGGTGGAAGGTATTAGTCTGAGGGTCCCAATGATGGGCCAAATTTGTAAGGTAAGCCTGGTACGATATAATATGAGGTAGTTTGGTAACATACTAGATCCTGTGAGCCTTAAGCCACCTCCAATTCGTGTCATCCAAAAGAGGTAGAAGGTAATTCATGAGCCTCAGGTCCCGAGCCCAAGAAGTAAGGATATAAGCAAAGCAAAATAATTATGGAGCATAACTACAGTGCATCTAAGGCATAAATCCTAATAAAACACAAAAAACATAAAAATATCTGACACTCTCCTAAATATGAGCAAAGAAGGGGGGGATAAAAACACCTAGGCATGCAACACATGCTAAAAAGTAGTTCAAAAATCCAATAAAAAGAAAAAAATTATGCAAAAATGGCTAAGCGGATTAGTCGCTATCGCCCACAATGGCCAGAATTTGGCCACTGGAGACAACAGTGACCAAAGCCCAACGGTCAAATTTTTTACCGTTGGGGTTCAAACTTAGCCACTCTGAGCGACAGCGACCAAATTTCTGCCACTATGAGCGACATGGGCCGAAGGACGACACGACAAACCCGTGAACCATAGGCCATAAAATTAAAAAAAAATTGAAAAAAATAAAAATGGGGACCAACCCACCACTTAGAAACTTAAACTAAGCCTAACTACAGATTTCGTTCGTTACCAACAGGTTTAGTGGGGTTCATTTACCATTTACGTAGTGAATTTCAATTTTAGCCAAAAAGTAAAGAAGAGGATAGGGTTTGAAAGAATACCCGAGAAGCTCCAGTTCCTCCAATAGCTGATCCTTTGCCCTATGCAGCCATGTCATCAACGCAGGTAACTTCAGAAATCACAACTATCACTATCTCACCAGAGCTCTGAAAAGTGAATTGACAACAAATGAAAATGACAGGTCAAAACCCTAAAAAAATATTTTTTATATTTTTAAATTATGCCTTGGCAACTACTGGCATCATTGGCCTGAACTTCATGGCCGCTCAAGGCGACAATGGCCAAAGGCAGAGACTCAGAGGCCACTGGACCTGATAGCGGCCCGCTCCACAGATAAAAACAAGAAAATTCCTTCCATGGGGGGATAAAAAAAACATCAAATAAACACATTTTGATAAATGGAAGTTATCTTAATGACCAAAATAACAAAAAAATTGCATATAAGCATAATTTCAAGTAGGTCTCGTACCCAGTTACGTACTCTATCCACTCGATGATTAAAACGATTCACACTCCATGCATTTCGATGAGATGATTAGGCTACCATAAGGCCCCTTGGGGAAAAAACATTTCATTTTGGAATTAGGATGTGCCACCCTTCAATCCTGAAGAAGACCAAGATGGTCAGACTGCTCCAAGGGCATGAAAGGATCATCCTAATTCCCCTATGATACCAAAAACATTAAGCCAACATGATACAATATGAACATAAATAGAATCATTCATCCTAACTTCCTAAGAAGGTTATTGATAGCTGGACCGCTCCTTAGGATAGGGATAGATGATTATCATAAACAATTGGAATCACACTTGGATATGGGATTGCCCATTAAAAGAAACAAATGCTATAAAGAAACCAAATTAGTCATATTGTTCAAGCAACTTGTTGCTTCATTCATTTTCATTTCTTCACCAATCCATTGTGTGAGGATGTAGTTCAAAACTTCAACATATTCATAATCAAAATCAATAAAAGATCACTCGATCATAACAAAATAGTGTTCGTCCTATGAATCATTGCATACAACAATCACAAATTTCCCTTGTTTATTGGGAACATAAGCAGACATGACATCTTCAATTATAGCTCTCTTACCGGTCGAAACTATTGTAGCAGTTGAAGCTACCCGATTGAGTTTGAGGAATGAGTGCAATTTAACATGCCCAAGCCATTGAGCTAAGTCCTTCGAACGTTGAGGCAATTACTCAAAGGATGCGAGTCATATTACATGATTGGGCAATCCAGTATTTATCAGACCATTGATAACCATACACCTTACAAATAGATCAGTCTACATTTTTGCTCAGCATTGTGTTTTCCACACAGCGTGTCATAAAAAGGGGCATCTGTAGACACCTAAAATATGTCATTCTTAGGGGAGCTACTCACATAAATACATTCATAAGATCATATAACATAATAGTGGACTTTCCAAGCATCAACAATGGTTCTCACCACTCATTTCGGGTATTTTCAAGCCATTCAAGCCTAGCCACTCAAGCCAACAGTGGCCAGATATTAGCCGCTGTAGACGATAATGGATAAACCCTAAAAGTAGTTTTATCGACAAACAGGCCTAATCACGGGTGGAAGTGGCACTCTGCATGCAATAAAGGTTAGCGGGAGTAACTTTACATTCCCTTTCACGACCAGTTTACATAGGAGACTTGAGTTTACATTTAGACTTTAGTTAACTTACCTCCAAACATAGACAAAGGACAAAAGCTTCTCATGCTAACCAGTTTGCATAGGAGACTCAAGTTGGCAGTTATATTTCAGTTAACTGACCTCCAAACATAGAAAAGACAAAAAAATATTCTCATGCTAACTCTCACTACGCATGAGAAATTCATTCCTAGGGCTTGGACATAGACCTAGGGTTTCACACTATAAAAGGTGCAAGCCTAAGAGTACCAAGGATAGATCTTTGAAGAGAGGAGAGATATTTTATTTAAGAGATCTTTCAAGACTAGGAGAGTTCCCTTAGAGACCACGTGTACGACAAATCCCTGACATATTAGGGAGCATAGCACCCATTATTTCAACATCGGATACAAGATTTGTTCCATAGCTTTGGAGCAAAGAGGACGAGAGCCACTTTAGCAGTCGCTGTCTTGGATAGTGGCCCATGGGCTTAGCTTAAGATTTTAGACATTAGATTTATTATTTTAGTATATCATTAGCATAGCATTGTTTCATTCATTTGCAATCATGTCATTAATCTAATTTGTACTTGCTTTCATTTGTTATATTCAGTACTAACAACCTCATTCAGGAGGTATTCCTGAACATCTAAGCATGTGTTGTTGTTTCATTGCTTACAGGGCCACAGGTTCATCAGGCGGATTCTGCAACATACGAGAGCAAAAGGGATACCTCTAGGAAACATGCTTGGAGAAGGAGGCATCTATAAGCCCTCATACATTTTCGTGTGTATAATCAGGAAGCTTTTTGAAAGTGCACATCCTCTTCATGAAAGAGGTACTCTTTGGCTATTTGTAACTTTATTATATCGAAATGGGTATCCCTAAGAAGGACCGACATGTAACCGGGTTTCAATACAAATAAAGAGATCCATATTTGTTATTTTTGGGTTATATGCTTTTCATTGTCTTCCATTTCATTTTGGGTTTTTAATACATTGCAAGTAGTGTAAAAGGATGCGGTGTGTGCGTCTCGAGGTCACTACACTAAGGATGAAGACATAAGAGCCTATGGAAAACATCCAAGAAACTTGCTTACCTAGCTTGACACTAGGACAACTTATCATTTATTTTCTTCTTGGTAATTCCTCCATGCCGTAACTGTGATATATTCATTAGAATCACTATTTTCTCTTCCTATTTTGCTATTTTCTTGTATCACCTCTCACATCCCTTGGATTCTTTGGCACTAGTTTATCTGATTGTCCATATGAGAGTCCACATATTACCCTTCATCTAGTTATTTTCCTCATTTTTCTAAATAATCTACCATTCTATTTCCATCTTGCTTGATATGAATAAGAACATCTTGAAAAACCTTCAAATTTTTTTGAACTGCTTCCACCTTTCTTCTCTCCCCAATTTCCAGCACCTGAAAGGGTCTTATCGAATCCAAAATTTCATCCCATAACTAAGAGTCTATATCTATCCATAGCTTGTGAAAATGTAGATATGCAGCTATCATTGCCAGTGATAATATCACATGTCCTTCAACTTCATTATTTGTTATCTCCCCCATACCTTATACTCTCGAGTACACCTATTATTCTTTCCAATTTTGTATGATAATACAAAAATCAACTTTTCTAGGGTTTTTAGTACAAGCCCTATCTATGTTATCCTTCACCCACTCTTTTGGAGGTGGTCTCTACTCTATGTTATTCAATGATATATCACATGTGCATCCAACCCTTAGTTGCTTTTATTTTACAATTGTTCCAAAGCTCCTTAGAATAATCACTTCCTCCATTTCTATGTGTGTTTCCTCTTGTAATCTAATAGATAATGTTTCCATTACCTTACTTATAATCCTCTCCCATACTTTATTCCTTGTTTTGTGATCTGATCTAAATATGTATGCATTTCGTTCTAGCCATAACTGCCACCATATGAAGCTATGTCCCATCTTCCATATCATTTTCATTGTTTTAGCCTTAAAGCTGCATTGTTTGCATTTCTCATAAAAGCATTCCTAGATCCCAAATATTTCCCAACATTGTCTCATCTATCTCCACCAACTGATCCATATGTCTTTGGGAAAAGAACACCAAAAAAAAGGTTATTCAAGGTCTCCTCTACCTTTTAACACATAACACATTTGGAAGGTCCATAGAAAACTCTTTTTCTCAAATTATCAAATTCAAGCACTTTCTATGGTTAATCAATCATGATAAAATGTGGCCACCCTTCCTTTTGCCAAAAAAAATTTCCATGGAAGTGGTGCTGGGGTAATCTCATATCCAGAGGTTACCTTGTATCCCTACTTTGCCTTATAGATTCCCAACTTGCTTCCTCCCCATTCAAGTATATCACTCTTAGAACCATCTTGAATTGGGTGTCTTTATATATGTCTCCATAGTTTTTTGGTTAGTTCCTCTGTCCCCCTCATTGGCCATTCTTAGGGATGTTTCTGTTGGCAATTTTGGGTTTGAGATCCTAGCTTCTTGTCTATGAGTTGTCATTGATGTCAAAAGGAAATGGCATTAATGTTAAGAGGATGTGTTGGCTTCAAAGGTGGAAGATTCCAAGAGAATATTTTTAAGAGAATCCGAAGAGATTCCATTGGATAGGGTTTTTATTAAAACCAAGTTAAATGGTTTTTATTAAAACCAATGGAGGTTCTCTTTATTATTTATTTAATTATTATTTAAAACCCTTCAAGGTTTTAATTAATGAATTATTTAATTAATAAAGGGAGAAATTATTTTTAATTTATTAAAAATACTTTAAGGGTTTTTAAACCCTTTTTGAAAAGACTTTTGATTAATTTCGAAATGGTCTTTATTTCTATCGACGTCAAGGTGTCTTCGAAGAGACTATTTATTCTCCAACTCCTAAGGTTGGAAGGCTAATTAATTCAAAATTCCCCGAATGCAATTTGCGGTGTTTGTGCTCTGTATTTGTTGTGATCGAAGGAAGACTTAGAAGCACGTGCGGTTGAAAAGTCTTCGGGAGTTTTTTCGAGGGTGAAGTGGAGGGAAGTTCACTTGTGAACTTCGTAGCCCATGTGGGCTAGTGGCAACGAAGGCTGCTGTTGGGCGCTGCATTGGCGGAGGTCGCCGTTTCGAGTCTCGCGGGGGTGCTTTGCTAGAGTAACACACGTTTTTATTAAAACGTCTTTATGGCACAAAATTCGAAGTTTCTTGGACAGCGATTTATAAGGTGTGATTAAATTTTATGAGTTTTGGCTTTTGTGATTAGCATTGAATAAAATCTTAGGAGAAATAAGGGCATATTTCTTTGGATGTATTTTTAAGATTATTCTTTGCTATGCTAAAATTAAAAATGGAGGTATAAGGTGTAAGTTTTGGTTGTTGTGTTTTTGGCTTCTTTGGTGGTTGTTTTTAAAGAAGAGGAGCTAAAAGGTGTATTAAGGAAAGTTTTTATATATGCTCATTTATCTTGGTTCTAACCCTAACTTGGTTGGAAGTTTGAGGGTTGTGTGTGGTGACAGCTTTAAGGATCAATTTTCTTCTACTCCAAAAAGGTATGGGCACATTCTCCTTATGAGTATGATTGGTGTATGATTTTCTGAAATAAGGTTGGAGTGAAAAGGTATTCTACTAGGTATCCTTTGGCTGGGTGTAAATCCTATTTTCTGGTTTGTTGAAGACTACTTATGCATTGTTATCCTTAAGGAGAGTTTTTGGTGAATGCATAATTTCTGGTTTGAGATAGTGGAAGCTTTGTGCACTAGGGTTTATATTTGTGAGTCTAGCTACTTGCATTGAGTTGGTGGAACCCTTGGTTGGCTGTTTTGAGTTTGATGGTTGAGTTGCTTCCATAGAGGTTGTTTGATCAAGTTATTGCTTTACTTGATTCATGATATTGGGCTTACTCCATTGAGTTGATTTGAGCAAGTTATTCTTTGCATTTGGTGATATTGTGTTGGTGGATGTTTTGTTCAAATATCTTTGGAGGGAAAAGGATTTCTACTTGTTTCCTTTTCTTGTGATGATTGGTTGAATGCTTCAAGGTTGATGTTGAGTTGAATGATGTTGGTTGACTAAACCTTGTTTGATGAGCATTGTTGTTGAAACCCTAATTGATGGTGAAAATAACATGAGTATCATTGTTATGTGATTCTTTGCATAGTTGGCAATTGTTGGGGTTTCATGTTCTTGAAAGAAAACATTCTATCCTATCCATTTCAGATATTGAGTTGAGTTTTCAGATTTGAGATTGAGATTGAGTTGAGTTGATTTGAGTTGAGTTTTGAGATTGGGATTTGAGTATAGAACATATTGAGTCTCTAACAATTCTCTTTATGCTTCTATGAGTTTGACAAATCACATTGGGTCTCTAACAATTCACTTTGTGATTTCATACTAAGAAAGTTTTTCTTGGTGAGCTTGCTAAGTTTTTGGACAGGTTTCGGTGGGGACTTGTGAGCAGTTTTTGGATAGGTTTCGGTGGGGACTTGTGAGCAATTTTGGACAGGTTTCGGTGGGGACTTGTGAGCAGATTTGGACAGGTCCTAGCAGAGGACTTGTGAGCTGAGTTTGATAGTTCTATCAGAGAACTTGAGGACAGAGGTGCATTGGTTCTATGAGAAGAACCCGAGGACAGATTTGGCAAGTCTTTGAGAAGGCTTGTATGTAGAGGATTGATTTGTTCAAGAGTTGGACAGATCCGACGAGATAGAGGAAGACTTGTACTAGACCGATCGACTGTGTTTGGTACAGGTTGCTAGAGCTGCTGTGGACGTGATCATAGAAGGCGAGAGGTCTCTTAGGCTAAGCATTGAGGACAGGAGGTCTTCGGTGGAAAGGAGTTCCACGTGCCGGCAAGAGGTAGAGGCAGTTGATCTTCTGAGGGATCATTTCCAGAGCATAGGGGAAGGTATCTCCTTTGAGAAAGAGGCTCATAAATTTTGATTGGGGGAAGGTATCTCCTTTGGGCCGAGGCTCATAAACATTGTAATTGGGAAGGATTCCCAAAGAACTTTGAGATAACTTTTAGAGAAAAGTTTTGTGGACGTAGCCCAACCATTCTATGGGTGAACCACGTTAAAATTGGTGTCACTTTGTGGATGATATTGTGCATTGCTTTGATATTGCTTTGGGTATATTTCTTTACTATTTTGAAGTATAAAGGAAAAAGTAAAAAGAGGTCTTATACTGTTCACCCCCCTCTCAGTATAAGCTTGTGTTCTTCAATTGGTATCAGAGCGAGTGCCTTCGAAAAGTTTAACAACTTGAAGGAAAAGCTAGTAAAGAACACAATGGATCATTCAAGTGGCAATGCAGCACCTATTCTTGATGGGTCAAATTTTGGTCTTTGGAGTGCAAGGATGAAGGTTCATCTAATGGCACTTGGGAATGAGGTTTGGGAAGTGATTGAAGATGAGTACACTATTCCTGAACATGGTCCTAATACTAAAGAAGAAAGGCTCCTACATCACAACAATTCAAAAGCAATGAATGCAATCCTGAAAGGCTTACAGAAAGTAGATCTCACCAAAGTGATTCACTACAAGACAACTAGTGAAATGTGGAAACAGTTGAAGGTGGTTCATACAGGTGATACAAATGTTAGAAAGGCCAAGTTGAGACACTTCAAAGGTATGTTTGAACAACTCAAGATGAATTATGATGAAAATATTAGTGACTACATGCTTCGTATGGATGAGGTTGTTAACTCCATGAAAGACTTAGGTCTTGAGCTTGCTGAAAATGATGTTTGTGATAAGATTTTAAGATCTCTTCCTAATAGATTTAGTGAAAATATTTCTGCTATTGAGGAAGCTAAAGATTTGGATAAGTTGAAAAAGGATGAGCTCCATAGTATACTTGCAACATTTGAGTTGAGAACTCAAGTGAAGGTTGATGTCAAGAAAGAGGCATATTTCAAGGCTACCAAGAATTCCAAGGGTAAACAACTTCAAGATAGTGATGAGTCTTCTAGTGATGAAGAGGCATATTACAACAAGAAAGGCAAGTTCTCTAGAAAGCACAAAAGTATGAAAAATATAAGATGTTTCAATTGTGGAAAGTTTGGTCATTATGCTACTAATTGTACTATTCCCAAGAATGAAAGTGATGAAGATAAACAAGATTCTAAGAGCAAGGATTCTGAAAAGCACAAGCATCATAGGAAAAACAAAGATGAGCACAACAATCAAGGAAAGAGGTATTCTCACAAGCACAAGAAGAGTTTCTACCTAGACAAAGCAAGTAAGTGTTCTAGTAGTGATAGTGAAAGTTCTTCAAGTGATAATGAAAATGAGATGTTGTTCATATCAAAAAAAGAGGAAGAACCGAAACATAGATTCATTATCATGAAATGTCTTAGATGTGGAAATTTTGGTCACCTTGAGGATGATTGCACAAATAATGATTTGGTTTCTAGTATGTATGAGGATGCTTCAGAAAACTATAAGGAAGATGCATGTATGGTTTTTGAAAAGGGTAGCACCTCTAGTGATAAGAAATCTGAAAAAGGCTTTGATGATTCAAAAAGCAAACAAATAGAGGAAGATATAGAGGAAGGTGAAGTAGATCTTGAAGGTGAACTTATTAGTGCTCTTAGTGCTTTGAAAAAGGAAAGAAAGAAGAATGCTAGACTCAAGGATAAGTTAGATGAATGTTGTATGGAGAGAGATGATCTTATAGAAAGTCTTGACTTCTCTATGGCTAAGACACAAGAACTCAAGGATGAGTTAGAGTCTAAGGTTCTTGAGTATAGTGAGTTAGAACAGAAAATGGCTTCTTTGAAAGAGGAAACTAAAGAGTACAAGGATAAGCTTTACAGGTTTCAAGATAGCTCCAAAAAGGTTAAGTCACTCATCAAAGGTCAAAGAAAGACAACAGATAAAACAGGCCTTGGTTTTGTTAAGCCACACAAGGAACAAGTTGGAGAGTCTAGTAAGAGACTCCAAAAGGAAGAGAGTTCTGATGAGGAAAGTATTTCGGAAAAGGAGTCCTTGAATGATAGATGCACAGAAATAGAAAACAGAATTCAGAATGAGAAGAAGAAGTTTTTAGAACCTAAGAGGTCAATTAAAGGAAAGTTTCAAGGCGAGATGTTTTGCTTGTCACAGGTTTGGTCACATGGCTTCACATTGCATGGCTCAAGTGAAGGAGGTAAATGACAGTTTCAGAAGTGCTAGTTACTTTCAAGGGTATTGCTACTCTTGTCAACAGTTTGGGCACAAGGCAGTTTATTGCAAGGCAAATAACAAGAACAGATTTGGTTAGAATGGGTTTGGCCATAACATGTTTGGTCTGAATAGGTTTGGTCAGAACAGGTTTGGTCAAACCGGTGGATTCAAAGATCGGGTTTACCTCGGAGAAACAACATCGTCAAGTGTTTCAAGTGCAACAATGAAGGTCACACAATCGAGACAGTGTAGAGCTGAAATTCTAGAATACAGGAACATGAACAGTGGCATGATCAGGTCCAAGGATCAAGGCATGGACAAGAACAGGGATGAGAACAAGAACAAGAATAGTGACAGGAATAGGAATATGGACAAAGAGTTCAAGAGAAGGCCCGGAAAGGAAGTTATAGATGCTGATGATGATCAGTGCCTAATGGGAGTTTTACTCCCACCCAAGAATTAATCACCTCATCAGGAGGTGGGGGAGGGACTAAGCTAAGAGGCTCATTCTTAGTCCCGAGCCCCAAAGGTGACCCTTTGCCATTGATGACAAAGGGGAGAGATTTGAGTAAGGGGGGGGAGAGCCTCAAGACAGGGGGAGTTGTTTATGTTGAGAAGCATGGTTTGCCATCAATGACAAAGGGGGAGATTGTTGGCAATTTTGGGTTTGAGATCCTAGCTTCTTGTCTATGAGTTGTCATTGATGTCAAAAGGAAATGGCATTAATGTTAAGAGGATGTGTTGGCTTCAAAGGTGGAAGATTCCAAGAGAATATTTTTAAGAGAATCCGGAGAGATTCCATTGGATAGGGTTTTTATTAAAACCAAGTTAAATGGTTTTTATTAAAACCAATGGAGGTTCTCTTTATTATTTATTTAATTATTATTTAAAACCCTTCAAGGTTTTAATTAATTAATTATTTAATTAATTAAGGGATAAATTATTTTTAATTTATTAAAAATACTTTATTTTAAGGGTTTTTAAACCCTTTTTGAAAAGACTTTTGATTAATTTCGAAATGGTCTTTATTTTCATCGACGTCAAGGTGTCTTCGAAGAGACTATTTATTCTCCAACTCCTAAGGTTGGAAGGCTAATTAATTCGAAATTCCTCGAATGCAATTTGTGGTGTTTGTGCTCTGTATTCGCTACGATCGAAGGAAGACTTAGAAGCACGTGCGGTTGAAAAGTCTTCGAGAGTTTTTTCGAGGGTGAAGTGGAGGGAAGTTCACTTGTGAACTTTGTAGCCCGCATGGGCTAGTGGCAGCGAAGGCTGCTGTTGGGCGCTGCATTGGCGGAGGTCACCGTTTCGAGTCTCACGGGGGTGCTTTGCTAGAGTAACACACGTTTTTATTAAAACGTCTTTATGCCACGAAATTTGGAGTTTCTTGGACAACGATTTATAAGGTGTGATTAAATTTTATGAGTTTTGGCTTTTGTGATTAGCATTGAATAAAATATTAGGAGAAATAAGGGCATATTTCTTTGGATGTATTTTTAAGATTATTCTTTGCTATGCTAAAATTAAAAATGGAGGTATAAGGTGTGAGTCTTGATTGTTGATTTATTGGCATGTTATGGTGGTTGTGTTTAAAGAAGTGGAGCTAAAAGGTGTAATAAGGAAAGTTTTTATATATGCTCATTTATCTTGGTTCTAACCCTAACTTGGTTGGAAGTTTGAGAGTTGTGTGTGGTGACAACTTTAAGGTTCAATTATCTTCTACTCCAATAAGGTATGGGCACATTCTTCTTATGAGTATGATTGGTGTATGTTTTTCTGAAATAAGGTTGGAGTGAAAAGGTATTCTACTAGGTATCCTTTGGCTAGGTGTAAATCCTATTTTCTGGTTTGTTGAAGACTACTTATGCATTGTTATCCTTAAGGAGAGTTTTTGGTGAATGCATAATTTCTGGTTTGAGATAGTGGAAGCTTTGTGCACTAGGGTTTATATTTGTGAGTCTAGCTACTTGCATTGAGTTGGTGGAACCCTTGGTTGGTTGTTTTGAGTTTGATGGTTGAGTTGCTTCCATAGAGGTTGTTTGATCAAGTTATTGCTTTACTTGATTCATGATATTGGGCTTACTCCATTGAGTTGATTTGAGCAAGTTATTCTTTGCATTTGGTGATATTGTGTTGGTGGCTGTTTTGTTCAAATATCTTTGGAGGGAAAAGGATTTCTACTTGTTTCCTTTTCTTGTGATGATTGGTTGAATGCTTCAAGGTTGATGTTGAGTTGAATGGTGTTGGTTGACTAAACCTTGTTTGATGAGCATTGTTGTTGAAACCCTAATTGATGGTGAAAAGAACATGAGTATCATTGTTATGTGATTCTTTGCATAGTTGGCAATTGTTGGGGTTTCATGTTCTTGAAAGAAAACATTCTATCCTATCCATTTCAGATATTGAGTTGAGTTTTTAGATTTGAGATTGAGATTGAGCTGAGTTGATTTGAGTTGAGTTTTGAGATTGGGATTTGAGTATAGAACATATTGAGTCTCTAACAATTCTCTTTATGCTTCTATGAGTTTGACAAATCACATTGGGTCTCTAACAATTCACTTTGTGATTTCCTACTAAGAAAGTTTTTCTTGGTGAGCTTGAGCAGTTTTTGGACAGGTTTCGATGGGGACTTGTGAGCAGTTTTTGGACAGGTTTCGGTGGGGACTTGTGAGCAGTTTTGGATAGGTTTCGGTGGGGACTTGTGAGTAGATTTGGACAGGTCCTAGCAGAGGACTTGTGAGCTGAGTTTGATAGTTCTATCAGAGAACTTGAGGACAGAGGTGCATTGGTTCTATGAGAAGAACTTGAGGATAGATTTGGCAAGTCTTTGAGAAGGCTTGTATGTAGAGGATTGATTTGTTCAAGAGTTGGACAGATCTGACAGACAGAGGAAGACTTGTACTAGACCGACTGACTGTGTTTGGTATAGGTTGTTGAGCTCCTATGGACGTGATCATAGAAGGCAGAGGTCTCTTAGGCTAAGCATTGAGGATAGGAGGTCTTCGGTGGAAAGGAGTTCCACGTGCTGGCAAGAGGTAGAGGCAATTGATCTTCTGAGGGATCATTTCCAGAGCAGAGGGGAAGGTATCTCCTTTGAGCAGAGGCTCATAAATTCTGATTGGGGGAAGGTATCTCCTTTGGGCCGAGGCTCATAAACATTGTAATTGGGAAGGATTCCCAAAGAACTTTGAGATAACTTTTAGAGAAAAGTTTTGTGGACGTAGCCTAGCCATTCTGGGTGAACCACGTTAAAATTGGTGTCACTTTGTGGATGATATTGTGCATTGCTTTGATATTGCTTTGGGTATATTGCTTTACTATTTTGAAGTATAAAGGAAAAAGTAAAAAGAGGTCTTATACTGTTCACCCCCCTCTCGGTATAAGCTTGTGTTCTTCAATTGGTATCAGAGCAGGTGCCTTCGAAAAGTTTAACGACTTGAAGGAAAAGCTAGTAAAGAACACAATGGATCATTCAAGTGGCAATGCAGCACCTATTCTTGATGGGTCAGATTTTGGTCTTTGGAGTGCAAGGATGAAGGTTCATCTAATGGCACTTGGGAATGAGGTTTGGGAAGTGATTGAAGATGAGTACACTATTCCGAACATGGTCCTAATACTAAAGAAGAAAGGCTCCTACATCACAGCAATTCAAAAGCAATGAATGCAATCCCGAAAGGCTTACTGAAAGCAGATCTCACCAAAGTGATTCACTGCAAGACAACTAGTGAAATGTGGAAACAGTTGAAGGTGGTTCATACAGGTGATACAAATGTCAGAAAGGCCAAGTTGAGACACTTCAAAGGTATGTTTGAACAACTCAAGATGAATGATGATGAAAATATTAGTGACTACATGCTTCGTATGGATGAGGTTGTTAACTCCATGAAAGACTTAGGTCTTGAGCTTGCTGAAAATGATGTTTGTGATAAGATTTTAAGATCTCTTCCTAATAGATTTAGTGAAAATATTTCTGCTATTGAGGAAGCTAAAGATTTGGATAAGTTGAAAAAGGATGAGCTCCATAGTATACTTGCAGCATTTGAGTTGAGAACTCAAGTGAAGGTTGATGTCAAGAAAGAGGCAACTTTCAAGGCTACCAAGAATTCCAAGGGTAAACAACTTCAAGATAGTGATGAGTCTTCTAGTGATGAAGAGGCATATTACAACAAGAAAGGCAAGTTCTCTAGAAAGCACAAAAGTATGAAAAATATAAGATGTTTCAATTGTGGAAAGTTTGGTCATTATGCTACTGATCGTACTGTTCCCAAGAATGAAAGTGATGAAGATAAACAGGATTCTAAGAGCAAGGATTCTGAAAAGCACAAGCATCACAGGAAAAACAAAGATGAGCACAACAATCAAGGAAAGAGGTATTCTCACAAGCACAAGAAGAGTTTCTACCTAGACAAAGCAAGTAAGTGTTCTAGTAGTGATAGTGAAAGTTCTTCAAGTGATAATGAAAATGAGATGTTGTTCATATCAAAAAAAGAGGAAGAACCGAAACATAGATTCATTATCATGAAATGTCTTAGATGTGGAAATTTTGGTCACCTTGAGGATGATTGCACAAATAATGATTTGGTTTCTAGTATGTATGAGGATGCTTCAGAAAACTATAAGGAAGATGCATGTATGGTTTTTGAAAAGGGTAGCACCTCTAGTGATAAGAAATCTGAAAAAGGCTTTGATGATTCAAAAAGCAAACAAATAGAGGAAGATATAGAGGAAGGTGAAGTAGATCTTGAAGGTGAACTTATTAGTGCTCTTAGTGCTTTGAAAAAGGAAAGAAAGAAGAATGCTAGACTCAAGGATAAGTTAGATGAATGTTGTATGGAGAGAGATGATCTTATAGAAAGTCTTGACTTCTCTATGGCTAAGACACAAGAACTCAAGGATGAGTTAGAGTCTAAGGTTCTTGAGTATAGTGAGTTAGAACAGAAAATGGCTTCTTTGAAAGAGGAAACTAAAGAGTACAAGGATAAGCTTTACAGGTTTCAAGATAGCTCCAAAAAGGTTAAGTCACTCATCAAAGGTCAAAGAAAGACAACAGATAAAACAGGCCTTGGTTTTGTTAAGCCACACAAGGAACAAGTTGGAGAGTCTAGTAAGAGACTCCAAAAGGAAGAGAGTTCTAATGAGGAAAGTATTTCAGAAAAGGAGTCCTTGAATGATAGATGCACAAAAATAGAAAACAGAATTCAGAATGAGAAGAAGAAGTTTTTAGAACCTAAGAGGTCAATTAAAGGAAAGTTTCAAGGTAGATGTTTTGCTTGTCACAGGTTTGGTCACATGGCTTCACATTGCATGGCTCAAGTGAAGGAGGTAAATGACAATTTGAGAAGTGCTAGTTACTTTCAAGGGTATTGCTACTCTTGTCAATAGTTTGGGCACAAGGCAGTTTATTGCAAGGCAAATAACAGGAACAAGTTTGGTCAGAACAGGTTTGGTCAGAACAGGTTTGGCAAGAATAGGTTTGGTCAAAACAGGTTTGGTCAGAACTGGTGGATTCAAAGATCAGGTTTACCTTAGAGAAACAACATCGTCAAGTGTTTCAAGTGCAACAATGAAGGTCACACAATCAGATAGTGTAGAGCTGAAATTCTAGAATACAGGAACAGGAACAGTGGCATGATCAGGTCCAAGGATCAAGGCATGGACAAGAACAGGGATGAGAACAAGAACAAGAATAGTGACAGGAATAGGAATATGGACAAAGAGTTCAAGAGAAGGCCCGGAAAGGAAGTTATAGACGCTGATGATGATCAGTGCCTAATGGGAGTTTTACTCCCACCCAAGAATTAATCACCTCATCAGGAGGTGGGGGAGGGACTAAGCTAAGAGGCTCATTCTTAGTCCCGAGCCCCAAAGGTGACCCTTTGCCATTGATGACAAAGGGGGAGAGATTTGATAAAGGGGGAGAGCCTCAAGACAGGGGGAGCTGTTTATGTTGAGTTTCGTGTTGTTGAGAAGCATGGTTTGCCATCAATGACAAAGGGGGAGATTGTTGGCAATTTTGGGTTTGAGATCCTAGCTTCTTGTCTATGAGTTGTCATTGATGTCAAAAGGAAATGGCATTAATGTTAAGAGGATGTGTTGGCTTCAAAGGTGGAAGATTCCAAGAGAATATTTTTAAGAGAATCCGGAGAGATTCCATTGGAGATAGGGTTTTTATTAAAACCAAGTTAAATGGTTTTTATTAAAACCAATGGAGGTTCTCTTTATTATTTATTTAATTATTATTTAAAACCCTTCAAGGTTTTAATTAATTAATTATTTAATTAATTAAGGGAGAAATTATTTTTAATTTATTAAAAATATTTAAGGGTTTTTAAACCCTTTTTGAAAAGACTTTTGATTAATTTCGAAATGGTCTTTATTTTCGCCGACGTCAAGGTGTCTTCGAAGAGACTATTTATTCTCCAACTCCTAAGGTTGGAAGGCTAATTAATTCGAAATTCCTCGAATGCAATTTGCGGTGTTTGTGCTCTGTATTCGCTACGATCGAAGGAAGACTTAGAAGCACGTGCGGTTGAAAAGTCTTCGGGAGTTTTTTTGAGGGTGAAGTGGAGGGAAGTTCACTTGTGAACTTCGTAGCCCGCATGGGCTAGTGGCAGCGAAGGCTGCTGTTGGGCGTTGCATTGGCGGAGGTCACCGTTTCGAGTCTCGCGGGGGTGCTTTGCTAGAGTAACACACGTTTTTATTAAAACGTCTTTATGCCACGAAATTCGGAGTTTCTTGGACAACGATTTATAAGGTGTGATTAAATTTTATGAGTTTTGGCTTTTGTGATTAGCATTGAATAAAAGCTTAGGAGAAATAAGGGCATATTTCTTTGGATGTATTTTTAAGATTATTCTTTGCTATGCTAAAATTAAAAATGGAGGTATAAGGTGTGAGTCTGTGATTGTTGATTTATTGGCATGTTATGGTGGTTGTGTTTAAAGAAGTGGAGCTAAAAGGTGTAATAAAGGAAGTTTATATTATTGCTCATTTCTTTTTATTCTAACCCTAACTTGGTTGGAAGTTTGAGAGTTGTGTGTGGTGACAGCTTGAAGGTTCAATTATCTTCTACTCCAATAAGGTATGGGCACATTCTTCTTATGAGTATGATTGGTGTATGTTTTTCTGAAATAAGGTTGGAGTGAAAAGGTATTCTACTAGGTATCCTTTGGCTAGGTGTAAATCCTATTTTCTGGTTTGTTGAAGACTACTTATGCATTGTTATCCTTAAGGAGAGTTTTTGGTGAATGCATAATTTTTGGTTTGAGATAGTGGAAGCTTTGTGCACTAGGGTTTATATTTGTGAGTCTAGCTACTTGCATTGAGTTGGTGGAACCCTTGGTTGGCTGTTTTGAGTTTGATGGTTGAGTTGCTTCCATAGAGGTTGTTTGATCAAGTTATTGCTTTACTTGATTCATGATATTGGGCTTACTCCATTGAGTTGATTTGAGCAAGTTATTCTTTGCATTTGGTGATATTGTGTTGGTGGCTATTTTGTTCAAATATCTTTGGAGGGAAAAGGATTTCTACTTGTTTCCTTTTCTTGTGATGATTGGTTGAATGCTTCAAGGTTGATGTTGAGTTGAATGGTGTTGGTTGACTAAACCTTGTTTGATGAGCATTGTTGTTGAAACCCTAATTGATGGTGAAAAGAACATGAGTATCATTGTTATGTGATTCTTTGCATAGTTGGCAATTGTTGGGGTTTCATGTTCTTGAAAGAAAACATTCTATCCTATCCATTTCAGATATTGAGTTGAGTTTTCAGATTTGAGATTGAGATTGAGCTGAGTTGATTTGAGTTGAGTTTTGAGATTGGGATTTGAGTATAGAACATATTGAGTCTCTAACAATTCTCTTTATGCTTCTATGAGTTTGACAAATCACATTGGGTCTCTAACAATTCACTTTGTGATTTCCTACTAAGAAAGTTTTTCTTGGTGAGCTTGAGTTTTTGGACAGGTTCCGGTGGGGACTTGTGAGCAGGTTTTGGATAGGTTTCGGTGGGGACTTGTGAGGTTTGGACAGGTTCCGGTGGGGACTTGTGAGCAGATTTGGACAGGTCCTAGCAGAGGACTTGTGAGCTGAGTTTGATAGTTCTATCGAGAGAACTTGAGGACAGAGGTGCATTGGTTCTATGAGAAGAACTCGAGGACAGATTTGGCAAGTCTTTGAGAAGGCTTGTATGTAGAGGATTGATTTGTTCAAGAGTTGGACAGATCTGACAGATAGAGGAAGACTTGTACTAGACCGATTGACTATGTTTGGTACAGGTTGCTGAGCTCTGTGGACGTGATCATAGAAGGCGGAGGTCTCTTAGGCTAAGCATTGAGGACAGGAGGTCTTCGGTGGAAAGGAGTTCCACGTGCTGGCAAGAGGTAGAGGCAGTTGATCTTCTGAGGGATCATTTCCAGAGCAGAGGGGAAGGTATCTCCTTTGAGCAGAGGCTCATAAATTCTGATTGGGGGAAGGTATCTCCTTTGGGCTGAGGCTCATAAACATTGTAATTGGGAAGGATTCCCAAAGAACTTTGAGATAACTTTTAGAGAAAAGTTTTGTGGACGTAGCCCAACCATTCTGGGTGAACCACGTTAAAATTGGTGTCACTTTGTGGATGATATTGTGCATTGCTTTGATATTGCTTTGGGTATATTGCTTTACTATTTTGAAGTATAAAGGAAAAAGTAAAAAGAGGTCTTATACTGTTCACCCCCCTCTCAGTATAAGCTTGTGTTCTTCAATTGGTATCGGAGCAGGTGCCTTCGAAAAGTTTAACAACTTGAAGGAAAAGCTAGTAAAGAACACAATGGATCATTCAAGTGGCAATGCAACACCTATTCTTGATGGGTCAGATTTTGGTCTTTGGAGTGCAAGGATGAAGGTTCATCTAATGGCACTTGGGAATGAGGTTTGGGAAGTGATTGAAGATGAGTACACTATTCCGAACATGGTCCTAATACTAAAGAAGAAAGGCTCCTACATCACAGCAATTCAAAAGCAATGAATGCAATCCTGAAAGGCTTACAGAAAGCAGATCTCACCAAAGTGATTCACTGCAAGACAACTAGTGAAATGTGGAAACAGTTGAAGGTGGTTCATACAGGTGATACAAATGTCTGAAAGGCCAAGTTGAGACACTTCAAAGGTATGTTTGAACAACTCAAGATGAATGATGATGAAAATATTAGTGACTACATGCTTCGTATGGATGAGGTTGTTAACTCCATGAAAGACTTAGGTCTTGAGCTTGCTGAAAATGATGTTTGTGATAAGATTTTAAGATCTCTTCCTAATAGATTTAGTGAAAATATTTCTGCTATTGAGGAAGCTAAAGATTTGGATAAGTTGAAAAAGGATGAGCTCCATAGTATACTTGCAGCATTTGAGTTGAGAACTCAAGTGAAGGTTGATGTCAAGAAAGAGGCAGCTTTCAAGGCTACCAAGAATTCCAAGGGTAAACAACTTCAAGATAGTGATGAGTCTTCTAGTGATGAAGAGGCATATTACAGCAAGAAAGGCAAGTTCTCTAGAAAGCACAAAAGTATGAAAAATATAAGATGTTTCAATTGTGGAAAGTTTGGTCATTATGCTACTGATTGTACTGTTCCCAAGAATGAAAGTGATGAAGATAAACAGGATTCTAAGAGCAAGGATTCTGAAAAGCACAAGCATCACAGGAAAAACAAAGATGAGCACAACAATCAAGGAAAGAGGTATTCTCACAAGCACAAGAAGAGTTTCTACCTAGACAAAGCAAGTAAGTGTTCTAGTAGTGATAGTGAAAGTTCTTCAAGTGATAATGAAAATGAGATGTTGTTCATATCGAAAAAGAGGAAGAACCGAAACATAGATTCATTATCATGAAATGTCTTAGATGTGGAAATTTTGGTCACCTTGAGGATGATTGCACAAATAATGATTTGGTTTCTAGTATGTATGAGGATGCTTCAGAAAACTATAAGGAAGATGCATGTATGGTTTTTGAAAAGGGTAGCACCTCTAGTGATAAGAAATCTGAAAAAGGCTTTGATGATTCAAAAAGCAAACAAATAGAGGAAGATATAGAGGAAGGTGAAGTAGATCTTGAAGGTGAACTTATTAGTGCTCTTAGTGCTTTGAAAAAGGAAAGAAAGAAGAATGCTAGACTCAAGGATAAGTTAGATGAATGTTGTATGGAGAGAGATGATCTTATAGAAAGTCTTGACTTCTCTATGGCTAAGACACAAGAACTCAAGGATGAGTTAGAGTCTAAGGTTCTTGAGTATAGTGAGTTAGAACAGAAAATGGCTTCTTTGAAAGAGGAAACTAAAGAGTACAAGGATAAGCTTTACAGGTTTCAAGATAGCTCCAAAAAGGTTAAGTCACTCATCAAAGGTCAAAGAAAGACAACGAGATAAAACAGGCCTTGGTTTTGTTAAGCCACACAAGGAACAAGTTGGAGAGTCTAGTAAGAGACTCCAAAAGGAAGAGAGTTCTGATGAGGAAAGTATTTCAGAAAAGGAGTCCTTGAATGATAGATGCACAGAAACAGAAAACAGAATTCAGAATGAGAAGAAGAAGTTTTCAGAACCTAAGAGGTCAATTAAAGGAAAGTTTCAAGGCGGATGTTTTGCTTGTCACAGGTTTGGTCACATGGCTTCACATTGCATGGCTCAAGTGAAGGAGGTAAATGACAGTTTCAGAAGTGCTAGTTACTTTCAAGGGTATTGCTACTCTTGTCAATAGTTTGGGCACAAGGCAGTTTATTGCAAGGCAAATAACGAGAACGAGGTTTGGTCAGAACAGGTTTGGTCAGAACAGGTTTGGTCAAAACAGGTTTGGTCAAAACAGGTTTGGTCAGAACTGGTGGATTCAAAGATCAGGTTTACCTCGGAGAAACAACATCGTCAAGTGTTTCAAGTGCAACAATGAAGGTCACACAATCGGACAAGTGTAGAGCTGAAATTCTAGAATACAGGAACAGGAACAATGGCATGATCAGGTCCAAGGATCAAGGCATGGACAAGAACAGGGATGAGAACAAGAACAAGAACAGTGACAGGAACAGGAATATGGACAAAGAGTTCAAGAGAAGGCCCGGCAAGGAAGTTATAGACGCTGATGATGATCAGTGCCTAATGGGAGTTTTACTCCCACCCAAGAATTAATCACCTCATCAGGAGGTGGGGGAGGGACTAAGCTAAGAGGCTCATTCTTAGTCCCGAGCCCCAAAGGTGACCCTTTGCCATTGATGACAAAGGGGGAGAGATTTGAGTAAGGGGGAGAGCCTCAAGACAGGGGGAGCTGTTTATGTTGAGTTTCGTGTTGTTGAGAAGCATGGTTTGCCATCAATGACAAAGGGGGAGATTGTTGGCAATTTTGGGTTTGAGATCCTAGCTTCTTGTCTATGAGTTGTCATTGATGTCAAAAGGAAATGGCATTAATGTTAAGAGGATGTGTTGGCTTCAAAGGTGGAAGATTCCAAGAGAATATTTTTAAGAGAATCCGGAGAGATTCCATTGGCAAGGGTTTTTCATTAAAACCAAGTTAAATGGTTTTTATTAAAACCAATGGAGGTTCTCTTTATTATTTATTTAATTATTATTTAAAACCCTTCAAGGTTTTAATTAATTAATTATTTAATTAATTAAGGGAGAAATTATTTTTAATTTATTAAAAATACTTAAAGGTTTTTAAACCTTTTTTTTATTCTTAATTTATTAAAATTATTTAAGGGTTTTTAAACCCTTTTTGAAAAGACTTTTGATTAATTTCGAAATGGTCTTTATTTTCGTCGACGTCAAGGTGTCTTCGAAGAGACTATTTATTCTCCAACTCCTAAGGTTGGAAGGCTAATTAATTCAAAATTCCCCGAATGCAATTTGCGGTGTTTGTGCTCTGTATTCGCTACGATCGAAGGAAGACTTAGAAGCACGTGCGGTTGAAAAGTCTTCGGGAGTTTTTTCGAGGGTGAAGTGGAGGGAAGTTCACTTGTGAACTTCGTAGCCCGCGTGGGCTAGTGGCAGCGAAGGCTGTTGTTGGGCGCTGCATTGGCGGAGGTCACCGTTTCGAGTCTCGCGGGGGTGCTTTGCTAGAGTAACACACGTTTTTATTAAAACGTCTTTATGCCACGAAATTCGGAGTTTCTTGGACAGCGATTTATAAGGTGTGATTAAATTTTATGAGTTTTGGCTTTTGTGATTAGCATTGAATAAAAGCTTAGGAGAAATAAGGGCATATTTCTTTGGATGTATTTTTAAGATTATTCTTTGCTATGCTAAAATTAAAAATGGAGGTATAAGGTGTGAGTTCTGTGATTGTTGATTTATTGGCATGTTATGGTGGTTGTGTTTAAAGAAGTGGAGCTAAAAGGTGTAATAAAGGAAGTTTATATTATTGCTCATTTCTTTTTATTCTAACCCTAACTTGGTTGGAAGTTTGAGAGTTGTGTGTGGTGACAGCTTGAAGGTTCAATTATCTTCTACTCCAATAAGGTATGGGCACATTCTTCTTATGAGTATGATTGGTGTATGTTTTCTGAAATAAGGTTGGAGTGAAAAGGTATTCTACTAGGTATCCTTTGGCTAGGTGTAAATCCTATTTTCTGGTTTGTTGAAGACTACTTATGCATTGTTATCCTTAAGGAGAGTTTTTGGTGAATGCATAATTTCTGGTTTGAGATAGTGGAAGCTTTGTGCACTAGGGTTTATATTTGTGAGTCTAGCTACTTGCATTGAGTTGGTGGAACCCTTGGTTGGCTGTTTTGAGTTTGATGGTTGAGTTGCTTCCATAGAGGTTGTTTGATCAAGTTATTGCTTTACTTGATTCATGATATTGGGCTTACTCCATTGAGTTGATTTGAGCAAGTTATTCTTTGCATTTGGTGATATTGTGTTGGTGGCTATTTTGTTCAAATATCTTTGGAGGGAAAAGGATTTCTACTTGTTTCCTTTTCTTGTGATGATTGGTTGAATGCTTCAAGGTTGATGTTGAGTTGAATGGTGTTGGTTGACTAAACCTTGTTTGATGAGCATTGTTGTTGAAACCCTAATTGATGGTGAAAAGAACATGAGTATCATTGTTATGTGATTCTTTGCATAGTTGGCAATTGTTGGGGTTTCATGTTCTTGAAAGAAAACATTCTATCCTATCCATTTTAGATATTGAGTTGAGTTTTCAGATTTGAGATTGAGATTGAGTTGAGTTGATTTGAGTTGAGTTTTGAGATTGGGATTTGAGTATAGAACATATTGAGTCTCTAACAATTCTCTTTATGCTTCTATGAGTTTGACAAATCACATTGGGTCTCTAACAATTCACTTTGTGATTTCCTACTAAGAAAGTTTTTCTTGGTGAGCTTGCTGAGTTTTTGGACGAGTTTCGGTGGGGACTTGTGGAGGTTTTGGACAGGTTTGGTGGGGACTTGTGAGCAGGTTTTGGATAGGTTTCGGTGGGGACTTGTGAGCAGATTTGGACAGGTCCTAGCAGAGGACTTGTGAGCTGAGTTTGATAGTTCTATCAGAGAACTTGAGGATAGAGGTGCATTGGTTCTATGAGAAGAACCTGAGGACAGATTTGGCAAGTCTTTGAGAAGGCTTGTATGTAGAGGATTGATTTGTTCAAGAGTTGGATAGATCTGAACAGAGGAAGACTTGTACTAGACCGACTGACTATGTTTGGTACAGGTTGCTTGAGCTACTGTGGACGTGATCATAGAAGGCAGAGGTCTCTTAGGCTAAGCATTGAGGATAGGAGGTCTTCGGTGGAAAGGAGTTCCACGTGCTGGCAAGAGGTAGAGGCAGCTGATCTTCTGAGGGATCATTTCTAGAGAGAGAGGGAAGGTATCTCCTTTGAGCAGAGGCTCATAAATTTTGATTGGGGGAAGGTATCTCCTTTGGGTCGAGGCTCATAAACATTGTAATTGGGAAGGATTCCCAAAGAACTTTGAGATAACTTTTAGAGAAAAGTTTTGTGGACGTAGCCCAACCATTCTGGGTGAACCACGTTAAAATTGGTGTCACTTTGTGGATGATATTGTGCATTGCTTTGATATTGCTTTGGGTATATTGCTTTACTATTTTGAAGTATAAAGGAAAAAGTAAAAAGAGGTCTTATACTGTTCACCCCCCTCTCAGTATAAGCTTGTGTTCTTCAATTGGTATCGGAGCAGGTGCCTTCGAAAAGTTTAACAGCTTGAAGGAAAAGCTAGTAAAGAACACAATGGATCATTCAAGTGGCAATGCAACACCTATTCTTGATGGGTCAGATTTTGGTCTTTGGAGTGCAAGGATGAAGGTTCATCTAATGGCACTTGGGAATGAGGTTTGGGAAGTGATTGAAGATGAGTACACTATTCCTGAACATGGTCCTAATACTAAAGAAGAAAGGCTCCTACATCACAACAATTCAAAAGCAATGAATGCAATCCTGAAAGGCTTACAGAAAGCAGATCTCACCAAAGTGATTCACTGCAAGAAAGCTAGTGAAATGTGGAAACAGTTGAAGGTGGTTCATACAGGTGATACAAATGTCAGAAAGGCCAAGTTGAGACACTTCAAAGGTATGTTTGAACAACTCAAGATGAATGATGATGAAAATATTAGTGACTACATGCTTCGTATGGATGAGGTTGTTAACTCCATGAAAGACTTAGGTCTTGAGCTTGCTGAAAATGATGTTTGTGATAAGATTTTAAGATCTCTTCCTAATAGATTTAGTGAAAATATTTCTGCTATTGAGGAAGCTAAAGATTTGGATAAGTTGAAAAAGGATGAGCTCCATAGTATACTTGCAGCATTTGAGTTGAGAACTCAAGTGAAGGTTGATGTCAAGAAAGAGGCAGCCTTTAAGGCTACCAAGAAATCCAAGGGTAAACAACTTCAAGATAGTGATGAGTCTTCTAGTGATGAAGAGGCATATTACAAGCAAGAAAGGCAAGTTCTCTAGAAAGCACAAAAGTATGAAAAATATAAGATGTTTCAATTGTGGAAAGTTTGGTCATTATGCTACTGACTGTACTGTTCCCAAGAATGAAAGTGATGAAGATAAACAAGATTCTAAGAGCAAGGATTCTGAAAAGCACAAGCATCACAGGAAAAACAAAGATGAGCACAACAATCAAGGAAAGAGGTATTCTCACAAGCACAAGAAGAGTTTCTACCTAGACAAAGCAAGTAAGTGTTCTAGTAGTGATAGTGAAAGTTCTTCAAGTGATAATGAAAATGAGATGTTGTTCATATCAAAAAAAGAGGAAGAACCGAAACATAGATTCATTATCATGAAATGTCTTAGATGTGGAAATTTTGGTCACCTTGAGGATGATTGCACAAATAATGATTTGGTTTCTAGTATGTATGAGGATGCTTCAAAAAACTATAAGGAAGATGCATGTATGGTTTTTGAAAAGGGTAGCACCTCTAGTGATAAGAAATCTGAAAAAGGCTTTGATGATTCAAAAAGCAAACAAATAGAGGAAGATATAGAGGAAGGTGAAGTAGATCTTGAAGGTGAACTTATTAGTGCTCTTAGTGCTTTGAAAAAGGAAAGAAAGAAGAATGCTAGACTCAAGGATAAGTTAGATGAATGTTGTATGGAGAGAGATGATCTTATAGAAAGTCTTGACTTCTCTATGGCTAAGACACAAGAACTCAAGGATGAGTTAGAGTCTAAGGTTCTTGAGTATAGTGAGTTAGAACAGAAAATGGCTTCTTTGAAAGAGGAAACTAAAGAGTACAAGGATAAGCTTTACAGGTTTCAAGATAGCTCCAAAAATGTTAAGTCACTCATCAAAGGTCAAAGAAAGACAACAGATAAAACAGGCCTTGGTTTTGTTAAGCCACACAAGGAACAAGTTGGAGAGTCTAGTAAGAGACTCCAAAAGGAAGAGAGTTCTGATGAGGAAAGTATTTCAGAAAAGGAGTCCTTGAATGATAGATGCACAGAAATAGAAAACAGAATTCAGAATGAGAAGAAGAAGTTTTAGAACCTAAGAGGTCAATTAAAGGAAAGTTTCAAGGCAGATGTTTTGCTTGTCACAGGTTTGGTCACATGGCTTCACATTGCATGGCTCAAGTGAAGGAGGTAAATGACAGTTTCAGAAGTGCTAGTTACTTTCAAGGGTATTGCTACTCTTGTCAACAGTTTGGGCACAAGGCAGTTTATTGCAAGGCAAATAACGAGAACAAGTTTGGTCATAACAGGTTTGGTCAGAACAGGTTTGGCCATAACAGGTTTGGTCATAACAGGTTTGGTCAGAACTGGTGGATTCAAAGATCAGGTTTACCTCAGAGAAACAACATCGTCAAGTGTTTCAAGTGCAACAATGAAGGTCACATAATCAGACAGTGTAGAGCTGAAATTCTAGAATACAAGAACAGGAACAGTGGCATGATCAGGTCCAAGGATCAAGGCATGGACAAGAACAGGGATGAGAACAAGAACAAGAACAAGTGACAGGAATAGGAATATGGACAAAGAGTTCAAGAGAAGGCCCAGAAAGGAAGTTATAGACGCTGATGATGATCAGTGCCTAATGGGAGTTTTACTCCCACCCAAGAATTAATCACCTCATGAGGAGGTGGGGGAGGGACTAAGCTAAGAGGCTCATTCTTAGTCCCGAGCCCCAAAGGTGACCCTTTGCCATTGATGACAAAGGGGGAGAGCCTCAAGACAGGGGGAGCTATTTATGTTGAGTTTCTGTGTTGTTGAGAAGCATGGTTTGCCATCAATGACAAAGGGGGAGATTGTTGGCAATTTTGGGTTTGAGATCCTAGCTTCTTGTCTATGAGTTGTCATTGATGTCAAAAGGAAATGGCATTAATGTTAAGAGGATGTGTTGGCTTCAAAGGTGGAAGATTCCAAGAGAATATTTTTAAGAGAATCCGGAGAGATTCCATTGGCAAGGGTTTTTTATTAAAACCAAGTTAAATGGTTTTTATTAAAACCAATGGAGGTTCTCTTTATTATTTATTTAATTATTATTTAAAACCCTTCAAGGTTTTAATTAATTAATTATTTAATTAATTAAGGGAGAAATTATTTTTAATTTATTAAAAATACTTAAAGGTTTTTAAACCTTTTTTATTCTTAATTTATTAAAATTATTTAAGGGTTTTTAAACCCTTTTTGAAAAGACTTTTGATTAATTTCGAAATGGTCTTTATTTTCGCCGACGTCAAGGTGTCTTCGAAGAGACTATTTATTCTCCAACTCCTAAGGTTGGAAGGCTAATTAATTCGAAATTCCCCGAATGCAATTTGCGGTGTTTGTGCTCTGTATTCGCTGCGATCGAAGGAAGACTTAGAAGCACGTGCGGTTGAAAAGTCTTCGAGAGTTTTTTCGAGGGTGAAGTGGAGGGAAGTTCACTTGTGAACTTCGTAGCCCGCATGGGCTAGTGGCAACGAAGGCTGCTGTTGGGCGCTGCATTGGCGGAGGTCACCGTTTCGAGTCTCGCGGGGGTGCTTTGCTAGAGTAACACACGTTTTTATTAAAACGTCTTTATGCCACGAAATTCGGAGTTTCTTGGACAACGATTTATAAGGTGTGATTAAATTTTATGAGTTTTGGCTTTTGTGATTAGCATTGAATAAAAGCTTAGGAGAAATAAGGGCATATTTCTTTGGATGTATTTTTAAGATTATTCTTTGCTATGCTAAAATTAAAAATGGAGGTATAAGGTGTGAGTTTGTGATTGTTGATTTATTGGCATGTTATGGTGGTTGTGTTTAAAGAAGTGGAGCTAAAAGGTGTAATAAAGGAAGTTTATATTATTGCTCATTTCTTTTTATTCTAACCCTAACTTGGTTGGAAGTTTGAGAGTTGTGTGTGGTGACAACTTGAAGGTTCAATTATCTTCTACTCCAATAAGGTATGGGCACATTCTTCTTATGAGTATGATTGGTGTATGTTTTCTGAAATAAGGTTGGAGTGAAAAGGTATTCTACTAGGTATCCTTTGGCTAGGTGTAAATCCTATTTTCTGGTTTGTTGAAGACTACTTATGCATTGTTATCCTTAAGGAGAGTTTTTGGTGAATGCATAATTTTTGGTTTGAGATAGTGGAAGCTTTGTGCACTAGGGTTTATATTTGTGAGTCTAGCTACTTGCATTGAGTTGGTGGAACCCTTGGTTGGCTGTTTTGAGTTTGATGGTTGAGTTGCTTCCATAGAGGTTGTTTGATCAAGTTATTGCTTTACTTGATTCATGATATTGGGCTTACTCCATTGAGTTGATTTGAGCAAGTTATTCTTTGCATTTGGTGATATTGTGTTGGTGGTTATTTTGTTCAAATATCTTTGGAGGGAAAAGGATTTCTACTTGTTTCCTTTTCTTGTGATGATTGGTTGAATGCTTCAAGGTTGATGTTGAGTTGAATGGTGTTGGTTGACTAAACCTTGTTTGATGAGCATTGTTGTTGAAACCCTAATTGATGGTGAAAAGAACATGAGTATCATTGTTATGTGATTCTTTGCATAGTTGGCAATTGTTGGGGTTTCATGTTCTTGAAAGAAAACATTCTATCCTATCCATTTCAGATATTGAGTTGAGTTTTTAGATTTGAGATTGAGATTGAGCTGAGTTGATTTGAGTTGAGTTTTGAGATTGGGATTTGAGTATAGAACATATTGAGTCTCTAACAATTCTCTTTATGCTTCTATGAGTTTGACAAATCACATTGGGTCTCTAACAATTCACTTTGTGATTTCCTACTAAGAAAGTTTTTCTTGGTGAGCTTGCTGAGTTTTTGGACAGGTTCTGGTGGGGACTTGTGAGAGTTTTGGACAGGTTTCGGTGGGGACTTGTGAGCAGTTTTGGACAGGTTTCGGTGGGGACTTGTGAGCAGATTTGGACAGGTCCTAGCAGAGGACTTGTGAGCTGAGTTTGATAGTTCTATCAGAGAACTTGAGGATAGAGGTGCATTGGTTCTATGAGAAGAACCTGAGGATAGATTTGGCAAGTCTTTGAGAAGGCTTGTATGTAGAGGATTGATTTGTTCAAGAGTTGGACAGATCTGACAGATAGAGGAAGACTTGTACTAGACCGATCGACTATGTTTGGTACAGGTTGTTGAGCTATTGTGGACGTGATCATAGAAGGCAGAGGTCTCTTAGGCTAAGCATTGAGGATAGGAGGTCTTCGGTGGAAAGGAGTTCCACGTGCTGGCAAGAGGTAGAGGCAGTTGATCTTCTGAGGGATCATTTCAGAGAGAGGGGAAGGTATCTCCTTTGAGCAGAGGCTCATAAATTTTGATTGGGGGAAGGTATCTCCTTTGGGCCGAGGCTCATAAACATTGTAATTGGGAAGGATTCCCAAAGAACTTTGAGATAACTTTTAGAGAAAAGTTTTGTGGACGTAGCCTACCCATTCTGGGTGAACCACGTTAAAATTGGTGTCACTTTGTGGATGATATTGTGCATTGCTTTGATATTGCTTTGGGTATATTGCTTTACTATTTTGAAGTATAAAGGAAAAAGTAAAAAGAGGTCTTATACTGTTCACCCCCCTCTCAGTATAAGCTTGTGTTCTTCAATTGGTATCAGAGCAGTGTGCCTTCGAAAAGTTTAACAGCTTGAAGGAAAAGCTAGTAAAGAACACAATGGATCATTCAAGTGGCAATGCAAGCACCTATTCTTGATGGGTCAGATTTTGGTCTTTGGAGTGCAAGGATGAAGGTTCATCTAATGGCACTTGGGAATGAGGTTTGGGAAGTGATTGAAGATGAGTACACTATTCTTGAACATGGTCCTAATACTAAAGAAGAAAGGCTCCTACATCACAGACAATTCAAAAGCAATGAATGCAATCCTGAAAGGCTTACGTAAAGCAGATCTCACCAAAGTGATTCACCGCAAGACAACTAGTGAAATGTGGAAACAGTTGAAGGTGGTTCATACAGGTGATACAAATGTCGGAAAGGCCAAGTTGAGACACTTCAAAGGTATGTTTGAACAACTCAAGATGAATGATGATGAAAATATTAGTGACTACATGCTTCGTATGGATGAGGTTGTTAACTCCATGAAAGACTTAGGTCTTGAGCTTGCTGAAAATGATGTTTGTGATAAGATTTTAAGATCTCTTCCTAATAGATTTAGTGAAAATATTTCTGCTATTGAGGAAGCTAAAGATTTGGATAAGTTGAAAAAGGATGAGCTCCATAGTATACTTGCAGCATTTGAGTTGAGAACTCAAGTGAAGGTTGATGTCAAGAAAGAGGCGACTTTCAAGGCTACCAAGAATTCCAAGGGTAAACAACTTCAAGATAGTGATGAGTCTTCTAGTGATGAAGAGGCATATTACAACAAGAAAGGCAAGTTCTCTAGAAAGCACAAAAGTATGAAAAATATAAGATGTTTCAATTGTGGAAAGTTTGGTCATTATGCTACTGACGTACTATTCCCAAGAATGAAAGTGATGAAGATAAACAAGATTCTAAGAGCAAGGATTCTGAAAAGCACAAGCATCACAGGAAAAACAAAGATGAGCACAACAATCAAGGAAAGAGGTATTCTCACAAGCACAAGAAGAGTTTCTACCTAGACAAAGCAAGTAAGTGTTCTAGTAGTGATAGTGAAAGTTCTTCAAGTGATAATGAAAATGAGATGTTGTTCATATCAGAAAAAGAGGAAGAACCGAAACATAGATTCATTATCATGAAATGTCTTAGATGTGGAAATTTTGGTCACCTTGAGGATGATTGCACAAATAATGATTTGGTTTCTAGTATGTATGAGGATGCTTCAGAAAACTATAAGGAAGATGCATGTATGGTTTTTGAAAAGGGTAGCACCTCTAGTGATAAGAAATCTGAAAAAGGCTTTGATGATTCAAAAAGCAAACAAATAGAGGAAGATATAGAGGAAGGTGAAGTAGATCTTGAAGGTGAACTTATTAGTGCTCTTAGTGCTTTGAAAAAGGAAAGAAAGAAGAATGCTAGACTCAAGGATAAGTTAGATGAATGTTGTATGGAGAGAGATGATCTTATAGAAAGTCTTGACTTCTCTATGGCTAAGACACAAGAACTCAAGGATGAGTTAGAGTCTAAGGTTCTTGAGTATAGTGAGTTAGAACAGAAAATGGCTTCTTTGAAAGAGGAAACTAAAGAGTACAAGGATAAGCTTTACAGGTTTCAAGATAGCTCCAAAAAGGTTAAGTCACTCATCAAAGGTCAAAGAAAGACAACAGATAAAACAGGCCTTGGTTTTGTTAAGCCACACAAGGAACAAGTTGGAGAGTCTAGTAAGAGACTCCAAAAGGAAGAGAGTTCTGATGAGGAAAGTATTTCAGAAAAGGAGTCCTTGAATGATAGATGCACAAAAATAGAAAATAGAATTCAGAATGAGAAGAAGAAGTTTTCAGAACCTAAGAGGTCAATTAAAGGAAAGTTTCAAGGCAGATGTTTTGCTTGTCACAGGTTTGGTCACATGGCTTCACATTGCATGGCTCAAGTGAAGGAGGTAAATGACAGTTTCAGAAGTGCTAGTTACTTTCAAGGGTATTGCTACTCTTGTCAACAGTTTGGGCACAAGGCAGTTTATTGCAAGGCAAATAACAAGAACAGGTTTGGTCAGAATAGGTTTGGTCAGAACAAGTTTGGCCAGAACAGGTTTGGTCAAAACAGGTTTGGTCAGAACTGGTGGATTCAAAGATCAGGTTTACCTCAGAGAAACAACATCGTCAAGTGTTTCAAGTGCAACAATGAAGGTCACACAATCAGACGATGTAGAGCTGAAATTCCAGAATACAGGAACAGGAACAGTGGCATGATCAGGTCCAAGGATCAAGGCATGGACAAGAACAGGGATGAGAACAAGAACAAGAACAGTGACAGGAATAGGAATATGGACAAAGAGTTCAAGAGAAGGCCCAGAAAGGAAGTTATAGACGCTGATGATGATCAGTGCCTAATGGGAGTTTTACTCCCACCCAAGAATTAATCACCTCATCAGGAGGTGGGGGAGGGACTAAGCTAAGAGGCTCATTCTTAGTCCCGAGCCCCAAAGGTGACCCTTTGCCATTGATGACAAAGGGGGAGAGATTTGAGTAAGGGGGAGAGCCTCAAGACAGGGGGAGCTGTTTATGTTGAGTTTCTGTGTTGTTGAGAAGCATGGTTTGCCATCAATGACAAAGGGGGAGATTGTTGGCAATTTTGGGTTTGAGATCCTAGCTTCTTGTCTATGAGTTGTCATTGATGTCAAAAGGAAATGGCATTAATGTTAAGAGGATGTGTTGGCTTCAAAGGTGGAAGATTCCAAGAGAATATTTTTAAGAGAATCCGGAGAGATTCCATTGGCAAGGGTTTTTATTAAAACCAAGTTAAATGGTTTTTATTAAAACCAATGGAGGTTCTCTTTATTATTTATTTAATTATTATTTAAAACCCTTCAAGGTTTTAATTAATTAATTATTTAATTAATTAAGGGAGAAATTATTTTTAATTTATTAAAAATACTTAAAGGTTTTTAAACCTTTTTTATTCTTAATTTATTAAAATTATTTAAGGGTTTTTAAACCCTTTTTGAAAAGACTTTTGATTAATTTCGAAATGGTCTTTATTTCCGCCGACGTCAAGGTGTCTTCGAAGAGACTATTTATTCTCCAACTCCTAAGGTTGGAAGGCTAATTAATTCGAAATTCCCCGAATGCAATTTGCGGTGTTTGTGCTCTGTATTCGCTACGATCGAAGGAAGACTTAGAAGCACGTGCGGTTGAAAAGTCTTCGAGAGTTTTTTTCGAGGGTGAAGTGGAGGGAAGTTCACTTGTGAACTTCGTAGCCCGCATGGGCTAGTGGCAACGAAGGCTGCTGTTGGGCGCTGCATTGGCGGAGGTCACCGTTTCGAGTCTCGCGGGGGTGCTTTGCTAGAGTAACACACGTTTTTATTAAAACGTCTTTATGCCACGAAATTCGGAGTTTCTTGGACAGCGATTTATAAGGTGTGATTAAATTTTATGAGTTTTGGCTTTTGTGATTAGCATTGAATAAAATCTTAGGAGAAATAAGGGCATATTTCTTTGGATGTATTTTTAAGATTATTCTTTGCTATGCTAAAATTAAAAATGGAGGTATAAGGTGTGAGTCTGTGATTGTTGATTTATTGGCATGTTATGGTGGTTGTGTTTAAAGAAGTGGAGCTAAAAGGTGTAATAAAGGAAGTTTATATTATTGCTCATTTCTTTTTATTCTAACCCTAACTTGGTTGGAAGTTTGAGAGTTGTGTGTGGTGACAACTTGAAGGTTCAATTATCTTCTACTCCAATAAGGTATGGGCACATTCTTCTTATGAGTATGATTGGTGTATGTTTTCTGAAATAAGGTTGGAGTGAAAAGGTATTCTACTAGGTATCCTTTGGCTAGGTGTAAATCCTATTTTCTGGTTTGTTGAAGACTACTTATGCATTGTTATCCTTAAGGAGAGTTTTTGGTGAATGCATAATTTTTGGTTTGAGATAGTGGAAGCTTTGTGCACTAGGGTTTATATTTGTGAGTCTAGCTACTTGCATTGAGTTGGTGGAACCCTTGGTTGGCTGTTTTGAGTTTGATGGTTGAGTTGCTTCCATAGAGGTTGTTTGATCAAGTTATTGCTTTACTTGATTCATGATATTGGGCTTACTCCATTGAGTTGATTTGAGCAAGTTATTCTTTGCATTTGGTGATATTGTGTTGGTGGCTGTTTTGTTCAAATATCTTTGGAGGGAAAAGGATTTCTACTTGTTTCCTTTTCTTGTGATGATTGGTTGAATGCTTCAAGGTTGATGTTGAGTTGAATGGTGTTGGTTGACTAAACCTTGTTTGATGAGCATTGTTGTTGAAACCCTAATTGATGGTGAAAAGAACATGAGTATCATTGTTATGTGATTCTTTGCATAGTTGGCAATTGTTGGGGTTTCATGTTCTTGAAAGAAAACATTCTATCCTATCCATTTCAGATATTGAGTTGAGTTTTCAGATTTGAGATTGAGATTGAGCTGAGTTGATTTGAGTTGAGTTTTGAGATTGGGATTTGAGTATAGAACATATTGAGTCTCTAACAATTCTCTTTATGCTTCTATGAGTTTGACAAATCACATTGGGTCTCTAACAATTCACTTTGTGATTTCCTACTAAGAAAGTTTTTCTTGGTGAGCTTGCTGAGTTTTTGGACAGGTTCTAGTGGGGACTTGTGAGCAGTTTTGGACAGGTTTCGGTGGGGACTTGTGAGCAGTTTTGGACAGGTTTCGGTGGGGACTTGTGAGCAGATTTGGACAGGTCCTAGCAGAGGACTTGTGAGCTGAGTTTGATAGTTCTATCAGAGAACTTGAGGATAGAGGTGCATTGGTTCTATGAGAAGAACTTGAGGACAGATTTGGCAAGTCTTTGAGAAGGCTTGTATGTAGAGGATTGATTTGTTCAAGAGTTGGACAGATCTGACAGACAGAGGAAGACTTGTACTAGACCGACTGACTATGTTTGGTACAGGTTGTTGAGCTGCTGTGGACGTGATCATAGAAGGCAGAGGTCTCTTAGGCTAAGCATTGAGGATAGGAGGTCTTCGGTGGAAAGGAGTTCCACGTGCTGGCAAGAGGTAGAGGCAGTTGATCTTCTGAGGGATCATTTCTAGAGTAGAGGGGAAGGTATCTCCTTTGAGCAGAGGCTCATAAATTTTGATTGGGGGAAGGTATCTCCTTTGGGCCGAGGCTCATAAACATTGTAATTGGGAAGGATTCCCAAAGAACTTTGAGATAACTTTTAGAGAAAAGTTTTGTGGACGTAGCCCAACCATTCTGGGTGAACCACGTTAAAATTGGTGTCACTTTGTGGATGATATTGTGCATTGCTTTGATATTGCTTTGGGTATATTGCTTTACTATTTTGAAGTATAAAGGAAAAAGTAAAAAGAGGTCTTATACTGTTCACCCCCCTCTCAATATAAGCTTGTGTTCTTCAATTGGTATCAGAGCAGGTGCCTTCGAAAAGTTTAACAACTTGAAGGAAAAGCTAGTAAAGAACACAATGGATCATTCAAGTGGCAATGAAGCACCTATTCTTGATGGGTCAGATTTTGGTCTTTGGAGTGCAAGGATGAAGGTTCATCTAATGGCACTTGGGAATGAGGTTTGGGAAGTGATTGAAGATGAGTACACTATTCTTGAACATGGTCCTAATACTAAAGAAGAAAGGCTCCTACATCACAACAATTCAAAAGCAATGAATGCAATCCTGAAAGGCTTACATAAAGCAGATCTCACCAAAGTGATTCACTGCAAGACAACTAGTGAAATGTGGAAACAGTTGAAGGTGGTTCATACAGGTGATACAAATGTCAGAAAGGCCAAGTTGAGACACTTCAAAGGTATGTTTGAACAACTCAAGATGAATGATGATGAAAATATTAGTGACTACATGCTTCGTATGGATGAGGTTGTTAACTCCATGAAAGACTTAGGTCTTGAGCTTGCTGAAAATGATGTTTGTGATAAGATTTTAAGATCTCTTCCTAATAGATTTAGTGAAAATATTTCTGCTATTGAGGAAGCTAAAGATTTGGATAAGTTGAAAAAGGATGAGCTCCATAGTATACTTGCAGCATTTGAGTTGAGAACTCAAGTGAAGGTTGATGTCAAGAAAGAGGCGACTTTCAAGGCTACCAAGAATTCCAAGGGTAAACAACTTCAAGATAGTGATGAGTCTTCTAGTGATGAAGAGGCATATTACAACAAGAAAGGCAAGTTCTCTAGAAAGCACAAAAGTATGAAAAATATAAGATGTTTCAATTGTGGAAAGTTTGGTCATTATGCTACTGACTGTACTGTTCCCAAGAATGAAAGTGATGAAGATAAACAGGATTCTAAGAGCAAGGATTCTAAAAAGCACAAGCATCACAGGAAAAACAAAGATGAGCACAACAATCAAGGAAAGAGGTATTCTCACAAGCACAAGAAGAGTTTCTACCTAGACAAAGCAAGTAAGTGTTCTAGTAGTGATAGTGAAAGTTCTTCAAGTGATAATGAAAATGAGATGTTGTTCATATCAGAAAAAGAGGAAGAACCGAAACATAGATTCATTATCATGAAATGTCTTAGATGTGGAAATTTTGGTCACCTTGAGGATGATTGCACAAATAATGATTTGGTTTCTAGTATGTATGAGGATGCTTCAGAAAACTATAAGGAAGATGCATGTATGGTTTTTGAAAAGGGTAGCACCTCTAGTGATAAGAAATCTGAAAAAGGCTTTGATGATTCAAAAAGCAAACAAATAGAGGAAGATATAGAGGAAGGTGAAGTAGATCTTGAAGGTGAACTTATTAGTGCTCTTAGTGCTTTGAAAAAGGAAAGAAAGAAGAATGCTAGACTCAAGGATAAGTTAGATGAATGTTGTATGGAGAGAGATGATCTTATAGAAAGTCTTGACTTCTCTATGGCTAAGACACAAGAACTCAAGGATGAGTTAGAGTCTAAGGTTCTTGAGTATAGTGAGTTAGAACAGAAAATGGCTTCTTTGAAAGAGGAAACTAAAGAGTACAAGGATAAGCTTTACAGGTTTCAAGATAGCTCCAAAAAGGTTAAGTCACTCATCAAAGGTCAAAGAAAGACAACAGATAAAATAGGCCTTGGTTTTGTTAAGCCACACAAGGAACAAGTTGGAGAGTCTAGTAAGAGACTCCAAAAGGAAGAGAGTTCTGATGAGGAAAGTATTTCAGAAAAGGAGTCCTTGAATGATAGATGCACAGAAATAGAAAACAGAATTCAGAATGAGAAGAAGAAGTTTTCAGAACCTAAGAGGTCAATTAAAGGAAAGTTTCAAGGGAGATGTTTTGCTTGTCACAGGTTTGGTCACATGGCTTCACATTGCATGGCTCAAGTGAAGGAGGTAAATGACAGTTTCAGAAGTGCTAGTTACTTTCAAGGGTATTGCTACTCTTGTCAACAGTTTGGGCACAAGGCAGTTTATTGCAAGGCAAATAACAAGAACAGGTTTGGTCAGAACAGGTTTGGCCAGAACAGGTTTGGTCAAAACAGGTTTGGTCAGAACTGGTGGATTCAAAGATCAGGTTTACCTTAGAGAAACAACATCGTCAAGTGTTTCAAGTGCAACAATGAAGGTCACATAATCAGACAGTGTAGAGCTGAAATTCTAGAATACAGGAACAGGAACAGTGGCATGATCAGGTCCAAGGATCAAGGCATGGACAAGAACAGGGATGAGAACAAGAACAAGAATAGTGACAGGAATAGGAATATGGACAAAGAGTTCAAGAGAAGGCCCGACAAGGAAGTTATAGACGCTGATGATGATCAGTGCCTAATGGGAGTTTTACTCCCACCCAAGAATTAATCACCTCATCAGGAGGTGGGGGAGGGACTAAGCTAAGAGGCTCATTCTTAGTCCCGAGCCCCAAAGGTGACCCTTTGCCATTGATGACAAAGGGGGAGAGATTTGAGTAAGGGGGAGAGCCTCAAGACAGGGGGAGCTGTTTATGTTGAGTTTCTGTGTTGTTGAGAAGCATGGTTTGCCATCAATGACAAAGGGGGAGATTGTTGGCAATTTTGGGTTTGAGATCCTAGCTTCTTGTCTATGAGTTGTCATTGATGTCAAAAGGAAATGGCATTAATGTTAAGAGGATGTGTTGGCTTCAAAGGTGGAAGATTCCAAGAGAATATTTTTAAGAGAATCCGGAGAGATTCCATTGGCAAGGGTTTTTTATTAAAACCAAGTTAAATGGTTTTTATTAAAACCAATGGAGGTTCTCTTTATTATTTATTTAATTATTATTTAAAACCCTTCAAGGTTTTAATTAATTAATTATTTAATTAATTAAGGGAGAAATTATTTTTAATTTATTAAAAATACTTAAAGGTTTTTAAACCTTTTTTATTCTTAATTTATTAAAATTATTTAAGGGTTTTTAAACCCTTTTTGAAAAGACTTTTGATTAATTTCGAAATGGTCTTTATTTTCACCGACGTCAAGGTGTCTTCGAAGAGACTATTTATTCTCCAACTCCTAAGGTTGGAAGGCTAATGAATTCGAAATTCCCCGAATGCAATTTGCGGTGTTTGTGCTCTGTATTCGCTACGATCGAAGGAAGACTTAGAAGCACGTGCGGTTGAAAAGTCTTCGGGAGTTTTTTTTGAGGGTGAAGTGGAGGGAAGTTCACTTGTGAACTTCGTAGCCCGCATGGGCTAGTGGCAGCGAAGGCTGCTGTTGGGCGCTGCATTGGCGGAGGTCACCGTTTCGAGTCTCGCGGGGGTGCTTTGCTAGAGTAACACACGTTTTTATTAAAACGTCTTTATGCCACGAAATTCGGAGTTTCTTGGACAGCGATTTATAAGGTGTGATTAAATTTTATGAGTTTTGGCTTTTGTGATTAGCATTGAATAAAAGCTTAGGAGAAATAAGGGCATATTTCTTTGGATGTATTTTTAAGATTATTCTTTGCTATGCTAAAATTAAAAATGGAGGTATAAGGTGTGAGTCTGTGATTGTTGATTTATTGGCATGTTATGGTGGTTGTGTTTAAAGAAGTGGAGCTAAAAGGTGTAATAAAGGAAGTTTATATTATTGCTCATTTCTTTTTATTCTAACCCTAACTTGGTTGGAAGTTTGAGAGTTGTGTGTGGTGACAGCTTTGAAGGTTCAATTATCTTCTACTCCAATAAGGTATGGGCACATTCTTCTTATGAGTATGATTGGTGTATGTTTTCTGAAATAAGGTTGGAGTGAAAAGGTATTCTACTAGGTATCCTTTGGCTAGGTGTAAATCCTATTTTCTGGTTTGTTGAAGACTACTTATGCATTGTTATCCTTAAGGAGAGTTTTTGGTGAATGCATAATTTTTGGTTTGAGATAGTGGAAGCTTTGTGCACTAGGGTTTATATTTGTGAGTCTAGCTACTTGCATTGAGTTGGTGGAACCCTTGGTTGGCTGTTTTGAGTTTGATGGTTGAGTTGCTTCCATAGAGGTTGTTTGATCAAGTTATTGCTTTACTTGATTCATGATATTGGGCTTACTCCATTGAGTTGATTTGAGCAAGTTATTCTTTGCATTTGGTGATATTGTGTTGGTGGCTGTTTTGTTCAAATATCTTTGGAGGGAAAAGGATTTCTACTTGTTTCCTTTTCTTGTGATGATTGGTTGAATGCTTCAAGGTTGATGTTGAGTTGAATGGTGTTGGTTGACTAAACCTTGTTTGATGAGCATTGTTGTTGAAACCCTAATTGATGGTGAAAAGAACATGAGTATCATTGTTATGTGATTCTTTGCATAGTTGGCAATTGTTGGGGTTTCATGTTCTTGAAAGAAAACATTCTATCCTATCCATTTCAGATATTGAGTTGAGTTTTCAGATTTGAGATTGAGATTGAGCTGAGTTGATTTGAGTTGAGTTTTGAGATTGGGATTTGAGTATAGAACATATTGAGTCTCTAACAATTCTCTTTATGCTTCTATGAGTTTGACAAATCACATTGGGTCTCTAACAATTCACTTTGTGATTTCCTACTAAGAAAGTTTTTCTTGGTGAGCTTGCTAAGTTTTTGGACAGGTTCCAGTGGGGACTTGTGAGCAGTTTTGGACAAGTTTCGGTGGGGACTTGTGAGCAGTTTTGGACAGGTTTCGGTGGGGACTTGTGAGCAGATTTGGACAGGTCCTAGCAGAGGACTTGTGAGCTGAGTTTGATAGTTCTATCAGAGAACTTGAGGATAGAGGTGCATTGGTTCTATGAGAAGAACTTGAGGACAGATTTGGCAAGTCTTTGAGAAGGCTTGTATGCAGAGGATTGATTTGTTCAAGAGTTGGACAGATCTGACAGACAGAGGAAGACTTGTACTAGACCGACTGACTATGTTTGGTACAGGTTGCTGAGCTACTGTGGACATGATCATAGAAGGCAGAGGTCTCTTAGGCTAAGCATTGAGGACAGGAGGTCTTCGGTGGAAAGGAGTTCCACGTGCTGGCAAGAGGTAGAGGCAGTTGATCTTCTGAGGGATCATTTCCAGAGCAGAGGGGAAGGTATCTCCTTTGAGCAGAGGCTCATAAATTTTGATTGGGGGAAGGTATCTCCTTTGGGCCGAGGCTCATAAACATTGTAATTGGGAAGGATTCCCAAAGAACTTTGAGATAACTTTTAGAGAAAAGTTTTGTGGACGTAGCCCAGCCATTCCGGGTGAACCACGTTAAAATTGGTGTCACTTTGTGGATGATATTGTGCATTGCTTTGATATTGCTTTGGGTATATTGCTTTACTATTTTGAAGTATAAAGGAAAAAGTAAAAAGAGGTCTTATACTGTTCACCCCCCCCTCTCAGTATAAGCTTGTGTTCTTCAGTTTCCATTGTAGTAAGTCTGGCACATGTTGATTCCATGATTTTATATAGTAAGAGGCTTTCCACCACCCTACCTTTTGGAGCTCTACTTTCTAACTCTCCATATCTAGGAATTTCTAAATAATTGATTGAGAGGATTCCATGAATCCTCCCAAAATAGAGCATCCTTTCCATATCCTAACTTTCAATATAGGTATGGCTTTATTAACTCCTAGCCCACTTTGATTGTTCTCCATACTGTAGATCCTTCTCCTTCCACTCTGAGTCTTGGGATGTTTTTCTCAACCACTCCTGGGTAATATTTGGCTTGTAATAGTCTACTCCATAAGACCCCAATAGCTATAATCCATCTCCAATATAGCTTCCTTGCTAGTGCCTTGCTCCTTTGGGATGCTGATCTTATCCCCAATCCTCGTTTTTTTTTCGGCAGATCTTCTTCCACCCAATTAGTGCTAGTTTTTTTTCTCCCCTTGCATGTGACTACAAAATATTTCTTGTGTTTTTCAATATATTTTAGAATCCCCTTTGGATCCTGAAGTATGAAAAAATTATAAACTAGGGGGCTTGTAGCACAATTTTAATAATTGTAACCCTTCCTCCCAAGCTTAGCCATTTGTGTGTCCAATTGCTCAACTTAGCTTTAAGTCTGTCCATCAACCCTTTCCACTCCTTGATTTTTGTTTTTTTTTTGTAGATAAAGGTACTCCTAAATATTGTATGGGTAAAGGAGTTTTCATGAAGTTCAATAATTGTATAATTTTATCTCTCACCCTCTTTGTTGTATTGAAAAAAACTATTTGAGACTTTTTTCATTTAAAGTTTGCCTAGTAGCTTGAGTATACCCATCTAAAAATTATTTTATGTTTCTTTCTACTAGGAGATTGTCTTGAATAATAAGAGTAGTATCATCCACAAATTGGAGGTGATTTATCTCAATCTAAGAAATTATTTTTAGACCCCTTAGCCTCCCCTCTTGTATCCCTTTTTTTAACATTCTCTCTAGATCCTCTATCTAAAGGATAAAAAGGTAAAGGGAAAGAGGGTCCCCTTGCATTAGTCCCCTTTCTATTGTGAATATGGGTGAGATTTTGTAATTTACTAGAACTAAGAATGATTTAGTATGTGTACATAATTTTACCTAGTCTCTCAAACCCTTTGCAAAGCCCATTTTTATAAAATACTTTGCATAAAGGACTAGTCTACTCTATCATAGGCTTCAAAAAAATCTAATTTAATAAAAATACCTAGGTCCTTTTGCTTGGCCATTGTGTGTATCACCTCTTAGGCCACTACAATTCCATCTAAAATTTGTCTACCTTCAACAAAACCACCTTGCTCACTTGAAATTATATTTGGTAAAAAACATTTTAACCTCTCTACCGTAAGATTTGTTAATATCTTGTATACTACATTACATAGTGAAATAGACCTATAATAATTAATTATCTCACTAGGTGGGCCCTTAGGAATAAAAGTGATAAAAGTATGATTCAAGGCTTTTAACATTTGCTTACTCTATTTTATTTCCTCTAGTGCCTCCACCACTGCTTGGCCCACAATTTTCCAATTTTTTTGATAAAATTCAATGGGGAACCCATTTGGTCCTAGGGTCTTTCTTGTTTGCATTTTTTGTATGATCTATGATGTTTCTTCCAAATAAATTTCCTCCATTAATAATTTATTGTGTTAAAGTTTGAATAATTGTGAAATTACCTCTAGTATCTTCTCCTACCATATTACATTCAAATTTTCATTGCTACTAAAAAGAGTATGGAAGTACTGATTTTCTATAATTTTCATTTCACTTCCAATGGTTTTTACCTGACCCATCATATTTGTAAGACTTGTAATTCTATTTTGTTGTCTTCTAGCTATTACTGTCTTATGAAAGAAAGTTGTGTTTTGATCCCCATCCTTTAACCATGTAACTTTGGATATTTACCTCCAATAGATCTCTTCTTGTTCCTCCAAAGCTTCCTCTATCCTAATAATTTTTACCTCATGTTACAACAAATATTAGATAATAGTTCCTTGTCTTATCTCCTAAGAAATATTCTCCTTCTGATCCTTGATTTCATTCTTTTTGATTCTAGTGAGTTCCTTCTTATGTTTACTCCACTCCTTTAATTGGGTCCTTACATATTTTAGTTGTTTTTGGAATTTGAATTTGGTTGTTCCAAATATTAATTTCCCTAATTTCCACTATTCCTTTATGTGGTCCTCCAAATCCTTATCTTTCAGACACCATAGCTCAAATTTAAAAGCTCCTATAATTTTATGATTATCTTCTTCTATGGTAAGGCTTACTAGAAAATGATCTGAAGAAAGACTATACATGACCCTCGCTTGTTGTTTGGTATGCAGGTATAATTCCTCCCCATGAAGAAACAATCCAAGCAAGATTTTTATGTCTCCTCTTCCTTTATTCTATTTTTCTAGGTCATGGAGCCATTTACATTTGGGATATCTATTATATTCATTTGACATGTTATTACTAAAAAGAAACTATCCTTTTCTTCAATATGGCTCTGCCTTCTTGTTGTTCCTCTATTCTAAGCTTTGTATTGAATTCTCCTCCCATAATCCATTGGTCCTTCGGGTGAATAACACAAGATTATACTGAGAGGGGGCTAAAAAGTATAAGATAAAATTTTCTAATTTTTAATTCAAATGATAACACCAAAAATATCAAGGCAATAAATAATGCACAAATCATCACACACATGAGAGACATGTATTTAATATGGTTCACCCAATGTGGGCTACATCCATGGAGAAAATATTTCTTATAAATTTTCTCAACAAATCTCTTAGGAACCAAATCCCTATTACAATGTTTATGGACCTCTTTCCAAAGGAGACACCAATCCCCTATGCTCAAGTTTGTGGACCTCTATCAGAGACCTCTATCCCCACTACTCTAGGTTGTGGACCTTTATCCATAGGAGAACTCTATCCCCTTTGAATTGGTTAGCTCCAAAGCTTATTCTCAACTCTACTCAACTATAATCAAATCTGCTCATAACTCTGATCAAATATGCTCAACTGCATATACTGATATGTCTCACACCTCACAAGTTTACCTTAAACATACTCACAAAACCTACTTAGAACTACTCACAAGCACTCTCAAAATGCCTGCTCAAAATAGTTCACAATCTTTCTCTAATATGCTTACTATCTTTGCTCAACTCTGCTCTAACACATGCTCAATACTGCTCATAACACATGCTCAAAACTACTCATAACACTTGCTCAAAATTTCTCATAACACATGCTCAACATTGCTCATAATACTTGCTTTAATAACAATACTTCAAACATATTCTACCCAGATTTCTTATTCAAGAACACATAGAAAATGATATGCAATATAATTTCACAATATGTTCTTTCCAAATATCACTCAAGTCCAATGCACAAATTGCTTCACAAAACTGATTTCTAACACTTGCTCATTCACATTCAATGTCACTCAAACCAATGCCCAAAATCTTCACAAATTCATTCAAACAATGAAGCGCAATTTGTTCATAAATTCTTGGAGAAAATATTTCCAATAATGCATATAATATTTAACCTTATAACTCCACCTTATGTATTAAATATAACTTCCTTAAATCACAACCACCTTGAGAGGAAGTTAAAACAACATACCTCAACAATTGTCTTGATGATGATGTGCCCTCAAAAACCTGCCTTTAACAAAAGTAATATTCTTCTTCCCATTTTAAAATATGTTAGCAATTTATCTTTTCAAAAATTCCATATTGAAATATTTCTCAATATGCAAATTACAAATAAAAAGTACTCACAAATTACACCTTATAACTCCTTTCTCTAGAAAAAAAACAACCTTATAAATTCTTTATAAATATGCGGAAATAATTCCCTTACACTTTCTTAAAGATATAATTTTCTTATTACACCATACAACTACCACTTTACACATGCAAATATATTTCCTTCACATACATTACAATTTTCAAATGACCATAGCACACCTTAGACCTCCCACTGGATATTTAATTTAAAATCAAACCAAAAACCATGTCTTATGCATCACCGTAACCCATTCAAACCAACTTAATCAAAAATAAAAATTTAAATACCTCCTTTTATGTTGTGAATTGAACCTCAACGTTATGATGTCTAGTACTCTCCCAAGCACTTTGACCAGCTGCACTACCGCGGTGATCGAGTCCAAAATATTACAATGTATTTCTTAAATCAGAATCTGTGCACTGTCCAATATGAAAAGCATGAAATCAATGAAGATGTTAAATGACACAGTGACCTCCACTATGCTCATAGACCTCCATTGAGATCACAGATATCCATTGCATTCATAGACCTCCATTGCATGGGCTACTCCCGACGAATGAGGACTATGGTGTAAGCAATGATTCTCAATGGAAAAAAAAAAAATAGAAAGTGAATAGCAATCCTTTTGTAAGTCTTAAATGAACCAGCAAATCCTCAAGCTATTCTTTTTGAATTTTGGACAGCAAATATTGAAATCTCTCTCCTAAGAATACAACAAGCACCAAGTGTAGGTCTTCAGTACAAACATCAAGTTTTCTTTTCATAAATGCATAGTAGATATCATATTATTTTCAAGTTCTCCTCCCAAGGTGCACAACAACATCAACTTCAAGTCTTCAATGCACACAACAAGTTTTCCTTGATGCACAGGTCTTCAACATAGTGCACACAACAATCTTATTTTAAGCATAGGTTCCCTCAATGAAAGATATCACACTCCACTCAAAAAAAGGCTCTTGATATTCTCAACGAACGACTCTCAAGTCTCTCAATGACTGGCTCTCAATGTGCTCAATGATAAGCTTTTAAAGCACTCAATGATCTTCTTCTTCCCGAATGAAGATGTATCATGCGAACAAACATAATCTTCTCTTGAGAGCAACACAAATCACATCAACTACAACATACCCATCTCAACCAAAAAATTAGGTTAATATATATTTGAGCAATTTTAATCATTTTGATTTTGTAGTCGACCTTCACATTATCAACTTTTAATTTAATAATGTCCCACTTTAGAACCTTACTTTAATATTTAAATTTTTAATTTAAATATTAAAGTGTACATTAATAAATAATGTACATCACCCTTTTAATTATCCAAGCTCTATAGTTTTTATCATGCTCACTATTTGAATTTCTCAACCATAATGATATTGACCAAGCTTACCATTTGAATCTCTCAAGCACAATAATATTGACAATGTGGCCTTTTTCTTGAACATCCTTTTGCTTTTGACATCAATGACAATTTCACAAATCCATTCTTGAGCTTACCATCCTTGAAGAGTATTTATGCTTTGACTACTTTGTTCCTTTGACATCAATGACAACTCATAATTTCCAATAATATCCCCCTTTGTCATTGATGGTAACCTAACACAAATTTCTTTGATTTCAACTAGATTACCAATGTGCTCCCCTTCAGAAGCTACTTCCCCTTACTTATTTCTCTCCCCCTTATTGAAACTCTCCCCCTTTGACATCAATGGCAAAGGGCTCATTTGGGGCTAAAAAATAACTCTTAGACCAGCTCCCTCACCACCTCCTCTCCTTGAGGTGATCAATTTTGTGGTGGGAGTAAGACTAATCCCAATTTTACTCTAAGCTACTAATTTTTTTTTTTTGTAGTGGCTTAGTAAATATGTCTGCAATCTATTCCTTTGTAGTAACATATTCCAAATTGACTTGCCGATCCATCACCTGCTCTCTCAAAAAATGATATTTGATTGGAATGTGCTTGGTCCTTGAATGCATCAATAGATTCTTTGAGATGTTTATGGCACTTGTGTTATCACATAGTATGGATATGGGATGTTCAAGCTCTATTTTAAAATCCCTTAAAGTTTGCTTCATCCATAACACTTGTGTACAACAAGCAATTGCTGATATGTACTCTGCATCTACTATGGATGAGGATATCGATGCTTATTTCTTGCTTAGACAAGAGACTAAACAATCTCTAAGAAATAATGCTCCTCCACTTATGCTCTTCCTATCATCAATATTTCTTACCCAATTTGCATCTATATATACTGTGAGTGTGAAGTTGTTACTTATGGGATACCAAAGTCCAAATTTATAGTTTCTTTTAAATACATGAGGATTCTTTTTACTGCATGTATATGTGTTTCCTTTGGCATTGCTTGAAATCTTGCCACTAGTCCCATTGCCTGCATTATATTTGGTCTTGTAGCTGTGACATATAGTAAGCTACCAATCATGGATCTATAAAATGTCTAATTTGCCTTAGGATATTCATCATATTTACTCAACTTGCATCCTGTATCCATGGGGGTACTCACTGGTTTGAAATCCTCCAATTTGAAAATTTTCAACATTTCTCTTATATACTTGGTTTGTGAGAGAAATACACCTTGTTCTAATTGTGAAATATATAATCCAAGGAAGAAGGACAAATCACCAAGCATTGACACTTCAAATTCATTTTGCATACATTTTGCAAATTTTTGACACATCTTATCATCACTACCTACAAAAATGATATCATCCACATAGACCACCACAATCAACAAGTCATTTCCTTCATTTTTTTATGTATAAATTACTATCAACTATTCCTTTTATAAAACCTTATTCTTGAATATACTTATCCAACCTTGAATACCAAGCCCTAGGGGCTTTATTTATTCCATAAAGAGCCTTCTTTAATTTGCATACATAATCTGGCTTATTAGTCAGACTGAACCCCTTAGGTTTCTCAAAATAGACCTCTTCTTCTAAGAAGCCATTGAGAAAAGCTAATTTTACATCCATTTGATATACTTTGAAGTTTTTGGAGCTTGAGAAAGCTAAAAATATCCTTATGGCCTCAAGTCATGCAACAGGAGTAAATGTTTCATCAAAATCAATCCCTTCAATCTGTGCATAGCCTTTGCATAACAGTATTGATTTGTTTCTGACTACCTGACCATATTCATTTAACTTATTTTTGTAAACCCATTTAGTACCAATTATATTATTGTCTTTTGGTCATGGTAAAATTTCCCAAGTCTCAAATTTTTCTATTTGATACAACTCCTCATCCATTTCCTTGACCCAAAAGTAATCTTCTCTTGCATCATTGAAATCCTTGGGATTAATTTTAGATAGCAAAGAAATATTTACATGTTCACCTGTTTCTATTATCTTCCTCCTTGTTTGTATTTCATATGGATTTCCAATAATCAAATCTCTTGGATAATTCTTTTGCACATACCTGGATGAAGTCTTAGGTGGTGGTCTTTGTGCTTCACCTTCTTCTGATTCTTCACCTACTTCTTCTTGGCAACTTTCTTCTTCTTGATATACAATTTCTTGAGCTAGTTCTTTTGACCCTATTTGTTCATCAACTGTCACATTCTTACTTTCTATAATTGTATGTGTACTTTTATTGTAGCATTTATAGGCTTTTATATTAGTGGAATAACCAAGGAAGATACCCTCATCACACCTTGAATTAAACTTACCCAAATTTTTCTCTTCTTGTCTAATGTAGCATTTACTTCCAAAAAATATGAAGTATTTCATAGTAGCTGATTTTCCCTTCCAAAGATCATATGGTTTTTGTGATAATTTACTCTTACTTGAGCTCTATTGATGATATATACAACTGTATGAACTGCCTCCAAAAACCATCTAAAATATTAGTCTCACTTAACATAGCTCTGGCCATATTCTCAATAGTTATGTTTTTTCTTTCCACTACTCCATTTTTTTGTGGAGTCATTACTGCTAAGTATTCTCTTTTTATTTCATGTTGTTCATAGAATTCTATGAATTCATTTCAAGTGAATTCTTCTCCTCTATCTGATCTTAGACACTTGATATTTTTACCTATTTTATTTTCTACTAAAACCTTGAATTCTTGGAACTTATCAAAATATTCTGACTTTTATTTTAAGAGTGCCACCCAAGTCATTCTGGAGAAATCATCTATAAATATCATGAAGTAAATTTCTCTTTGTAAAATATTTGTCCTTGTAGGACCACATAAATCAGTGTGAACTAGTTTCAATGGTTCGAAAGAATACAATTATTTTGACTTAAAAATTTTTCTTGTTTACTTACCATGCTGACATTGTGCACAAATTGTGCTTTGGGGTATTTTTATCCTAGGTAAATATTTGACTGCCTGTTTGTTGCTTATTTTCACTATGTTGTCAAAGTTCATATGACCCATTCTTCTATGCCATAACCAACTCTCATCCTCTTGTGATAGAAAATATTTTCTCCTTTAATTTCACTCAACATGTAGAGATTTTTTGTAGTTCTACTAGCATCTGTAATAACCTTTCTTGTCTTGGATTTCTTGATCTCACATCTATTTGGGTGAAAGGTGACTATGTGTCCTTGATCACAAAGTCGAATTACACTTAGTAAATTGTGTTTCAATCCCTTAACATACAATACATTTTTTGTCTTTGATTTTCCATTATCTAAACTCAAAGTCCCTTTTCCAACAATTTTTGTTGAAGCTTTATCTCCAAATTATATTGATCCTCCATTGATTTCTTTAAGTGAAAGAAATTTACTTTTGTCACCTGTCATATGATTTGAACAACCACTATCAACATACCACTGAAATTCTTTATCTTGTGCATGAAGAGTTGTCTGTACCAAAATTGATTTCTCCTTTTCTTGTTCCTCTTTCCTTTTCCAAATGTTTGAAGTTGTATTCTTTTGAACCTTCTGATCCTCCTTCTTTTTGTTTGATTCAAGAAGCACTATTTTACACCATTTTGCCTTGTGCCCAAAATTATTACATTTGTAATAGATGATATTGTTATCCATAAGAGGTGCAAATGAATTGAATTTTTTTTCAACATTATTTCTCACATGAACCATGCAATTTCTAGATCTATGACCATATTTGTTACATGAAAAAATATAACCATGGAAGAAATTTTATAACCTATTAGATTGCCTTGAATGATATGGTTACAAGATTCTTCCTTTTTTTTTTCTATAATTGATTTTTTTTCCATGATGTTTCTTTGTTTTCCTCTTCCTCGATACTTTTGTCTTTCAATATATCAACATAGGTCATACCTCTTCTTTATTTTATATCTTTGTTTCTTTGGAGATTGACTCCTCTTTCTGTTTCCCTAACCTATATTTTGTTGTAACTTATCCTTAGACTTTTCAACTCCCTTTCTTAGAGAGACAATTTCAAGTTCCAATATTTCACATTCTAACTCTTTTACGTTTAACTGTTTAGCCATATCTTTTTCAATTTTATTTTCCTCTTCAACCTTCACCTTTAATTCTATGAGATTTTTTAGAAGCTTTATCTTTGTTTTCTCATCCTCTTGAATTTGAGCCTTCAAACTTGAATTCTTCTCTCTAAATATTTCTAAATTTCCAAGAGCAGCAATACTTTCCTATTTTATGTCAAAGATGGCTTCTTCTCCATATTTCGTGGTCATGTGTGTTCTTGTAGGATTTTCCTTCAAACTGTTAGGCTTTTCATGAAGGAACCCGCTCTAATACCAATTGAAGAACACAAGCTTATATTGAGAGGGGGGGTGAATAGTATAAGATACAACTTTTTACTTTTTAATCCAAATTATAATAGCAATAATATCAAAGTAATAAATAATGCACAAATCATCACACACATGAGAGACATGGATTTAACGTGGTTCACCCAATGTGGGCCATGTCCACAGAGAAAATATTTCTTATATTTTTCTCAAAAAATCTCTTGGGAACCAAATCCCTATTACAATGTTTATGGACCTCTGTCCAAAGGAGACACCAATTCTCTATGCGCAAGTTTGTGGACCTCTATCCCCACTACTCTAGTTTTTGGACCTCTATCCACAGGAGAAATCTATCCCCTTTACGTTGGTTGGATCCAAAGCCTATTCTCAACTCTGCTTAACTCTAATAAAATTTGCTCACAACTCTGATAAAATATACTGACAAGTCTAATCAAATCTGCTCAATTGCCTATACTGATATATCTCACACCTCATAAGTCTACCTCAAAACTTCTTAGAACTGCTCACAAGCCCTCTCAAAAGGTCTACTAAAAATAATTCATAATCTTACTCTAATCTACTTAGTATCTCTGCACAACTCTGCTCTAACAAATACTCAATACTTCTCATAACACATGCTCAAAACTACTCATAACACTTGCTTAAAACCGCTCATAACACATGCTCAACACTGCTCATAATACTTGCTTTAATAATAATACTTTGGACATACTCTACCTAGATTTCTTATTCAAGAACACATACAAAATGATATGTAAATAGTTTTATAATATGTTCTTTCCAAATATCACTCAATTCCAATGCACAAATTGCTTCACAAAACTGGTTTCTAACACTTGCTCATTCACATTCAATGTCACTCAAACCAATTCCCAAAAGCTTCACAAATTCATTCAAACAATGGAGCATAATTTATTTACAAACCCTTGGACAAAATATTTCCAATAATACATATAATATTTAACCTTATAACTCTAACTTATGTCTTAAATATAATTTCCTTAAATCATAACCACCTTGAGAGGAAGTTAAAACAACATACCTCAACAATTGTCTTGATGATGATGTGCCCTCAAAAACCTGCCTTTAATAAAATTAATATTATTCTTCCCATTTTAAAACCGGTTAGCAATTTATCTTTTCAAAAAGTCCATATTGAAATATTTCTGAATATGCAAGTTACAAATAAAAAGTACTCACAAATTACACCTTGGAACTCCTTTCTCTAGAAAACAAACAACCTTATAAATTCATTATAAATATGCAGAAATAATTCCATTACACTTTTTTAAAGATATAATTTTCTTATTACACCATACAAATCCCACTTTATACATGCAAATATATTGCCTTCATATACATTACAATTTTCAAATGACCATAGCACACCTTAGACCTTCCACTGGATATTTAATTTAAAGTAAAAATAGAAACCATGTCTTATGCATCACCATGATCCATTCAAACCAACTTAATCAAAAATCAAAATTTAAATACCTCCTTTACTGTTGTGAATCGAACCTCAACCTCATGATGTCCAGCACTCTCCCAAGCACTTTGTCTAGCTACGCTACCATGGTGGCTAAATCCAAAAGAGGGTAATGTATTTCTTAAACTAGGGTCTGTGTAATGTCCAACACGAAAAGCATAAAACTAGAAATGATGTGAAATGACACAGTGACCTCCACTATGCTCACAAACCTTCGTTGAGCTCACATACATCCACTGCATTCATAGACCTCCACTACGTGGGCTACTCCCAATGAACGAAGACTATGGTGTAAGCAATGAAAATATTTTTTTCTTCTTCTCAATGGTGAATCAAAAACAATAGAAAGTGAACAAAAATCCTTTTGTAAGTCTTAAATGAACCAACAAATCCTCAAGCTCTTCTTTTCGAATGTTGGACAACAAATATTAAAATCTCTCTCCCAAGAATACAGTAAGCATTAAGTGCAGGTCTTCAATACAAACATAAAATTTTCTTTTCACAAATGCATAGCATATATCATCTTCTTTTCAAGTTCTCCTTCCAAGGTGCACAACAACATCAAATTCAAGTCTTCAATGCACACAACAATTTTTCCTTGACACAAGTCTTCAACATAGCACAACAATCTTATTTTAAGTGTAGGTTCCCTCAATGAAAGCTCTCACACTCCACTCAATGAAAGGCTCTTGATGTTCTCAATGAATGACTCTCAAGGCTCTCAATGACTGGATCTCAATGTGCTTAATGATCGGCTCTCAAAGCACTCAATGCTATTATCCTTCCTGAATGAAGATGTAGCATGTGAACGAACATAATATTTTTCTCCCAAGAGAAATATGAATCGCATCAACTACAACATACCCATCTCAACCACAAAGTTAGGTTAATATATATGAGTAATTTTAATCCTTTTGACTTTGGATTTGACCTTCACATTATCAACTTTTAATTTAATAATGTCCCACTTTAGAACCTTATTTTAATATTTAAATTTTTAATTTAAATATTAAAGTGTACATTAATAAATAATGTACATCATCCTTTTAACTCTCCAATATCTATAGTTTTTATCATGCTCACTATTTGAATTTCTCAACCATAATGATATTGACAAAACTTACCATTTGAATATCTCAAGCATAATAATATTGATAATGTGGCCTTTTTATTGAACATCCTTTTGCTTTTTACATCAATGACAATTTCACAAATCCATTCTTGATCTTACTATCCTTAAAGAGTATTTCCACTTTGATAGGTTTGTTCCTTTAACATCAATTACAACTCATAATTTTCAACATATGGTAGTTGTCTCTAAAAGTTTGGATGGCTACCCATTGATACCTCTATAATATGACTGTCTGTGCTCCATAAAAATGAACTATAGTCCAATTTTTCCTATTTTCCTTATTTTGTAACCGAATCATCAACACCCCTCTCATGGAGGTCCCTTATTTCTAGGAACAATTGGTGATTCCACATAGTGGTCAATCCCCTTGATTTCCCCTATGCCAATTGAGTAAGGATCTCTACTTTTTATCATATCTTCCTATTTATCTTTCGTAAGTCTTCTTTTTGCATTTTTGTTTTCTATAAAAAAATTATCTGTGGACTCATATCTATGTTAATGTATTTCATTGTCTTTTTTCTATGGTAGCTACCTAAACCCTTCACATTCCAAGTAATTAATATCATTGAGAATTGGGAGAGAAAAAATCAGCCATTGATTTTACCTTTCTATTATGGCTTAAATTTCTTCCTTGTTCCTCCATATTTCCCTTGTTTGACTTCCTCCCTATAGATTGGTTCAGTTTTTGTTTCTTATCCACTTGATGAATCCCTAAAGTAGGGTCATACTTGTTCTTATTTCCTTCTTTCATATCTATTTTATGTTTTAAGACTATCCCTTATTCTATTATTCCTCCTGTGGTCTCCCTCATTGGTTGAATCTCCTCTTCCATTAAAGAGGTTGTGTCTGGTCTTTCTCCTTGCTTGTTCCTTGATACTAGATTGAAGTATTGTTCCTAATAAACTAGTATGACTTGCTGAGTATCCTCCTCTAATCCTTCCATTTGAAAATCACCTTATGTTTCCAAGCTTCCTAGTTGTTTGAATATCTCACATCTATTGTTTGTTCTTCCCATGTTTTCTCCTTGTCTTTGATTAATTTTCTAATTTATTCTATTTGACCTTTTGACTACTTTTTGGAAGCCCTTAGAGTCTATTAGGCCTTTTCCTTCTGATTTATATTTTGCTAAAGATATTGGCTCATCATGTTAATATTTTATTTCGTTCCCTCTTGTTCAAATTAATGATCCTTAGCTATTGGGAAAATTATAGCCATATGTCCATGAGCATGGCACACCCAACATATGAATGGAATAGTCTCATAATCTAGTTATTGGTACAAAATAAAATCTCCTATTTTAAGATCTATCTTTGTTGGAAGAGGTTTACAGAGGTCTATTTCTACACAAACTTTAGTAGACATTGTCAATCCTCCTAAAATTGTTTCTCTTGATCTACCTTTATAATGACCTAGTAAGTTGCCTATTACCTTGAATACCTCATCATTCCAAAATTCAAGAGAAAGGGTAAATAATCTTACCCATATTGGTACTACAGTAGGTTCCACCCCCGGGTTGAATCCCATCTTCCATGGTTGTAGGAATAGTCCCGCTGGACCATGACAATATGACCCTCCCTCAAATACATTTTTTTGGTCTACCATCGATGTGAACTCTATAGAAAAATACCCATTTGAGAGAGTTATATTTTTTTATTTTCCTTCTAGATGTCATTGTTTCCTTATCCAAGTGAGGAGGAAGTGCACAAATGATCTAAAATCCATAAATTTACCTATTAGGTTGTGTTTCATTTTATAAACTATATCCTCAGCTACATCCATTCACCCTTACGAGTAAAGAATACTCCTTTTGTTGCTTCCTCATAGAATTTATGGTTGTCCTTGCTATTGTTTGATAGTCATTGAAGTTATCTTGGGTTCGACATAGCTTATCTCAGTATGAGATTTCTTATTTTTGAGGATCTAGTACCGAAGTACTTATGACCTCCATTCTTGGTTGTGATTATTACTATTGAAAGACCCTCCAATAATATTGATCCTCTCTTATGGTGTTTTTTGCATGAAAATGTTCTCCAAGTCTTTGCATTAGCCTCTGAAACCCTAGTTCAATTCCTTAGACCATCCTCCAGAAAAAATGAAAGACATTTGTTTTTACATTATGAGTTTTACTACTATTTTTGTTATTCTAGAAGTTGTTTCATTACAAGTGGTGTTAGATCTTGGATGTTGACTCTCTATGGTGATGTAAAAATGCTAGAATGGTGCATGAGTTATTCCAAAACCTCATTTGACTAGATCTACATCCTATCATTTGTGTAAACTTTATCCTTTGTTTTATTTCCATATTCCAATGCAATTTATTTTCTAACATTGTAAAGTAGTCATTGTTGCCTATGTCTTCCAAAATTGATTAATAATAAAAGAGAATTAAAGGTACTAGGACCCTTGTGGGAGTCCTATCTCATTTTGATCACCTTAACAAGTTAATCAAAACAAGGTATATCTTTAGGTTTTTGTCCTTGTTCCCTAATATATGAGTAAACCTTTCATGATTCTTGGTTGGGCATGAGTTAACAAGCATTTTCAATGCACAAATCCATCCAATGATGTTTACATGAGAAAAATAATAATAATAAAGGAATTTAGATAAGCTCCATAATATCCAACATTACATGAACAATTTTGACATATAGGTTATTTCTTATTGAGACACCATGAGTACCCTCCCACTCCTCCATATGATATTTCTAGCCCTTTTCTATCTAGGATTTATATCGATCTTCATGGTATTTCTCTCAAGCATTTAATATTGGAAAGAATCATAACCACTATTAGTAATCAAAAAAGCAAGATGTAAGAGAAGCTTGATGAAATCAAGGATAAATTGGATTGGGTATTTGGACAATAATACTTTTTTTCCCCTCCTCACACTAAGTTATCACTAAATAGTAAGTTCTAGGAGTTCATTAGGCTACAATAACAAGATCAATAGAAGTATCTCAAATATTATATGGATGATCCTTCTATGATGAGGAATATCCAATATTTGGATGCCCAAATTTTTTAACAATGGTATTAAAGGTATGATATAAGGTTCTTGTAGAATAAAGATATTAGATTCATCCAAAATTCACGACTTGGAATTAATCCTATGGCATCTGCCTAAGTTGCATGCATCCTCACATAACTCTAGGTGATCTTCTAGGTATGTGTGAGATCAATTTAGATTGTGCTAATGATATTGATACCTTAGTAAGAGGTAATTCTTTTTACTTGAATGACCTCATGATATTTTTATCCCTTGTATTCATATCCTAACCTATGAGGACAAAGATCTATGTGATTGGGTATTTAAGAAGGATTGCACCATACACCTTCACTTTGTTCTTGAAAGAGGTTGTACCACCTTGGTCACTTCTAAATTTAATACCCATGCCCATCAAGGGTTTCTATGGGAATTCAAGTACCATGGTCATCATATTTTGGAGCTAGAGTTTAGGAAAATGCTCCTACTCAAGTTTGATAAGGACCCCTCTACCTCTTATGTGGTTTTTTTGATGTAGACAAAGCAAACAAGATTAGTGGAGGGATATTGCACTGAGTTCATGTGACTACTCACTTATCCAATAAATTGGATCCTATGGTGGTTGTATCATAATTTTGTTGTGTCCTTAAATATTACACCCAAAAAGATATAAATATGCATGATTTCATACCCTTCATGATGTTGAGCATTTGGCTTATGAACCTCAAAAGAGTATTTAGTTGCCCTATATCAAACCATGGTGTTATTTTGATCCTATATTTCAATGATTACAATGATGAGCATCCACTGGGGTTCTTCTATTATAGATTTCAATAATTTCATCCTTAGGATTAGGCTTGTGAAAAATGGCATAACTTCCAATTGGAAGTATAGGAGGCAATTTTAAGGAATGATGGGTTGGTCTATATACCATAGAAGAAAATAGTTGAAGTAGATGATTTTGAGCATGACACAAATACTATGGACCTTTCATCGTTTCCCTCATGGGGCTATAGATTCATAACTTCATGAAGGTATAAGGCTTCATAAAATTAAAATGTGTTAATATTCTAACTAATTCAAGTAATATGCACCATTTTATTGATAACAATAAAGCCAAATCATTAGGATTATGCATCAATAATACTACCAAAATCAAGTTCCAAGTATTCATTACTAATGGGGACATGACTCAATGTATGGTTCATTTTACAAATGTTAGTATCTAGATGTGTACCTATGCTTGGTTCAACCATCTTAATGCATGGACCTAGGTACTTAGATGTCATATTAGGGGATCAATGGTTGACTTAGCTAGGGTATGTTACCCTTAATATACAATAGTTGTTGTAGACACCTAAAACACGTCATGTCGATGGCGACTACTCATATGGGACATGCTAGAAGACCATATGGAAGACCTTTGGACAAATCCAAGGTATAGCAATGGTTTTTACCACTCAATTGGGCATCTTTGCCTAGTCAGTTCTAGCCACGGATGACACCTGCGGTTAGAAGTGCTGACCGTGGCTGACACCCATGGTCCCCAATATGCCAATTGGGGACTGCAACTGACACCTACGGTTAGCAAAATCTTACATGCTAACCACAGCTAACACCTACGGTTAGCACTGTAACAAACTCGGGTGACCAGAGCCGAGTCAAATCAGTTGCAACAACCGAATTGCAATGGTTTTCAAAGCGGTTTGGGCTGGGAAGCATCCAAAAGCTTCCTCCCAACTGCCAATTCTTGTTCTTGGCTTCTCCATGAAGCTAGAGCAAGGATTTTGGGAGTCTACTTAAGACCCCAATTTTAGAGAGCAAAGATCCTGAAGAATAGCTCAATTGCACATAGCGGAGCCCTGTCGGATTGGAGAGCAATTTCATATCCCCTTGAGGAGTAACGAAGTGTTGTCCAATTGATCAATGACAACTGTGCATGCAACAATGGAGATCTCAAGAGCTTGAGGAGAAAGCTTGACAATTGACACACCTCCATTGCTAATTCCATTGAATTCAACCACCAATCTATTCCAGAAAACACAGGCGACCCTTGACCATCAATTCCTTGGAGGATTTGAGAGTTTCTGGCCTTGGTTGCAAGAGAAAGGACACTTTCATCTTAACCGTGGCTATTAGCCATGGTTAACAGTGCCAACCACACCTCAGACCTACGGCTAGGGTTTGATGCTCTCTTTCCTCCATTTTAGCATTAGATTTCCATTTCTAGTCATGCATTTAGCTTAATCTCGCATAGATCCACATTTTAGCAGACATTTGACCGTTTAATTTAGGAATTAGAGGTAGATTTGTTTCACCTTTCCTTGCATTTGTTAATCTAGATTAGTTTCATGCAATTCAAGTTTTCTAATGGTTAATTAGGATGTTTCTTAGCTAGATTCATGCTTCTTTACATGCTATATTACAATTTCCTCATTTCTTGCATAGATTGATAGTTTTACATGCTTTCTTGATTTCATGCTATTCTTTATGCAAGATTCCTCCAAAAGCCTCATCAAGAGAGGCCTCCTTTGTTACTAATTGCTTCTTGTTGTTTCTTGATCGCAGGGAACATGATTTGAAGGAGAGATAAAGCATCCAATTCCTTCCTCAACGTGAAGAAGAGGGTCATCGACACCCTAGAGCAGTTCGTGTCACCCTGAGGGGCATTTTGATCACACCTACCCTTGATAGGGAATTAGACACTATTGTAATTGATGTATCAAATGGGTATCCCTAAGAGGGATGAATCTATAATTTGACTCCATTGAAATTAATAAAGGATTCCTTGTATTCATGTTATTTCTTGTTATCAATTTATGCATGCCTATTTGTGTATCTTTCTTCAATTGCAATAGTTAGATCGGGTGTGAGCCTTTTTGGTGGTTACAGAAGGCGATCACGATGGAAACCCCAAAAATTTCATGATCACTGATGTTTTTCTCTATTTTTTTGTTGCAGGTGCTAACCACGATTCACACCTACGGTTCACAGTGCTAACCATGGTTCACACCTACGGTTCATAGTGCTAACCGCGGTTCACACCTGCGGTTCACAGTCGTAGCCACGCCTGACAGACGCGGTCAATAGAGAACAGAAAAATAACAAAATCAGACATCACCAACAGACTTGGACCTGAGGTAGGAGCATTTTTCCCTCTCTGTATTTTTCTATCTGTGTTTTTACAAAAGCATAGATGGATGCTAATTAGGAAAACATAGCAAAAAGTAAAATGGCAAAATCCTAGATGCTTTTTAGTTTTCCACTAGTCGCTGCTAGGAATAGCGGATCTCTGATTGTAGTCCGCCCTAGTCTCCAACGGTCTAGGATATTGATTGTTTAGAGTTTGCATGTATGAGGTCCAATCAGTGGCCATTTTCATCATAGATAGTTGCATTCTCTGAATATCATCTAGCATAATTGTGCATTCTCTGAAAAGCAAACGTTCTTTTGAAAAGCATGTAGGAGAATCATGTGAATGTTGTTTTATGCATTTTATTTTCATGCAAAGTAAAAAGAACCCCACACACCACGTTTCATTTAAACATCAGTGGCGTTGGGCTCTCACATCCAACCCATTTGATTGAGACCAACAGTGGATGTCATTACCACTTGGTTGGCTCATTTGAAATTGTATTATCGGGACCCGCTCGTGGCCAAGGCCGACCCAAGAACTGTCCTATCCATGCAAAATAGCATGCACTCATCTTCGAAAGGGTGTATCGCTATGCACGGTGTGTTGGGTGAGGGTTGGTAGTACCTATGCTACCTCGTTGAGTATGGACTTCACTCCCATATTCGGCTTGTGCGAGTATATAGGTGAAAACCTTTGAACAAATTGAGTATAACATCAACTTATGAAAAACACGATAAGAGTTCAGAGTATATTCACAACAAATCAAATGCACTAAACCAGTTTTAGGACACACATTTAATCCTTAAAAGAGATAATCATATTGTCTACTTTGTGTGTTGCATTATTGTTAGGGTAATTAACATAAGATCCTTGATCTGGGGCCAAACCCTAACCCTAATAATAATATATTTTTTATTCTGCATCCAATGGTTCAAGAATCATGCAAATCGGAGCTATAACGAAGATTTTATTTTGGTTTTATGATTACTCTATTTTTGACCCCGAAAACTGAGAAAAACTGCACTAAAATGGTCATAAAATGGTCTAGACAACTCCAAAAATTGCCAAATTTGTTTTGTTGTCTTAGTTGTACCATTGTGCACCTCTCATAGAAATTTTGGGTCCTAACTCTTCATGGTTCAAAATATCCCAAAAATTCCTAAAAGTGAGAATTTCCCCACGAGCCCCGGTTGGCCAATTATTTCAAAAATACAAAATTTTGACCCGAAAATCATATTTTTGAGTTATAGCTCATTTTGATCAGCTCATCACACTGATAATTTTGATATATAACACTTATAACCTTTTTTGGAAGCCAAAAAAATTTATATGGTCGGGGACCTCCCATGGTGAGCAAGACCTCCAATCTAGAGAGGGAATCAGGTTCCATGACCACTGAACATATTCATATCAGTCCAGAGGACATGGCCATCCCTGAATGGCATCCCAGGTCTTATCATAGCATCAATACCATCCATAGGGGGTCAAACCTTCGAGATAGCCCTATTAGGGAGGCACCCATAGGTCCTCCAGGAAGCCTTCCTGACTGGAACACCTTGATAGAATTCTATATAAGGAACAATCCACCAACTGAGGAGCCTAGTAGGTCAATGTCACAGGTTCACATCCCAGCTTGCTCTATACATCAATCAAAAAGTGATCATGAACATACACCATGGCCTAGCTTGGGTGAGCAAACCACCCCATCGAGTCGAGCAAGTCACCCCCTACTCCTCATAGGGAGCCTTCTGTGCAACCTGAATATACAGAGATTACATCTGAGCCTGAGTATGCATCATTTCTCATAGATGAGGAAGAGGACCCAAGTCATCCTCCTATTCCTTGTGAAGAGTACGTGGGGCAACCACGTTGTGGCTCTACATCGTCAAACTATACAGAGCCCACTCATAACTCAAAATATCAGGTTAATGCAACCTTTAAGGAGTGTGGAAAACAAGTAATAGATCCTACTAGGGGGAAAAGACATGATAAACCCATACGTAATTCAAATACAAGGATACATAGCCCCCATACAACTGAACAATGGGATCATACACATCAGGCACTGAGACCACAACTTGACCAACAACAAACGGATCAAATCCTGTTGGATCAAAAACAACTAAATCAGCAATGGGTGGACTCACCACGAGCACACCTACAAAAGTTGTATCAACAAAAGATACAAGAACAACAAGAGATACAACAAGAGCAAGTGCAAAATACATTGCGTAAAGTGGCACTTACGCCTAGCAACCAGAGGATGCAACAACGCATAAGACGCCCAGTGCAATCTCAAAATATTTCACTGAGGCCATGCAAAAATCATGTTCAACATCATAGGTTGGTATCTGATTATCATCATGAACCTCATACTCCTCAACAGTACCAAGATCAATACGATGAGGAATCATATGTAAAGTCCCAATGGGAACATCAGGATGAAGTGGATGCTTACCCTGAATCCAATTATGATGAGGTGCCTAATGATTATACTTATCATCCACCTCAACATCAAAAGCGACCTCCTCTACCTAATCAAGGGCGACGAAATGAAGATCATATCATTTCATCAAGGGCATACAAAGTGCTAGTTGATCGGATAAATGCATGCAAAAAGCAAAATCAAAGATTGGTTTATCAAAAACCCATGCTAAAACAGCTTAGAAATCAACCTTTGCATCCATCAGTGTCTTCACCGACATACCCATCGAATTTCAAGATGCCTCAACTTGAAAAGTTCAAAGATGATGAAGATGCACAAGAGCACATGACAAGCTTCATCCATATGTGCTTTTATTTTCAATACAATGACCCCTTGATGTTGAGAACCTTCGTGACAACATTAGTTGGGGATGCTTTAGAATGGTATAATCATTTACCACATCATAGCATATACACCTTTGAGCAATTGGCTGATGCATTCCTGCAATATTTTGCCTCTAGTGCTAAGGAAACAATAAACTTGACTGACTTGGTTAGTCTTTGTCAATTGGATGATGAGCCAGTCATTGAGTATGGCAATAAGTGGAGGAAGGTGATGTCAAAACTACCTTTCACCCTACCCACAACAGAGCTCATTCGAATGTTTACGAGAAGTTGTTCAAAACAAATTTCACTTCTCTTGCAATTGCAATAGTATCGAACATTCGAGGAGGCCTTAGCACAGGCCCAGGTCATTGAAGACATCAAGATACAAGAGGGTGATATTCAACTCCATAAAAAGGAATGGCCAAACAAGAATATTATAGGTGGCAGTGTGCAACAAAAGGTGACCCCAATCAATCAAGTTGTTTTGAGTATCCCCAGATCCTCAAACCAGGGTGCACCACCTCCACCAGTGCAGCATAATTACCAAGCTCAACCTCCTCTGGTCCAAAATCATATGCAAAAGAATCAGATACAGGGCCAACAACGTCGGCCACAATGACAATATACTGATTTTCCAGAGACATTAGCATCACTCTTTGATCGATTATATGAGGCGGGAAGGATCAATCTTCCAGAGTTACGTCCTTTGAAACCTAATAAGCGTAGATCAAAGGCGCATAGAGAAAATCTATATTGTGTTTACCATCGACAAAGAGGTCATGACATACATACATGTTATCCCTTTAGAGATGTAGTGCAGGATATGATCGAGAGGCAAGAGCTTCAGATAGGAGTCTTCCAAGACCCCTTGCCTGCACACAAAGTAAACATAGCACCTGTCAATCAAGTTGAACAATCTAATCAGGTGCATATCAATAAACCTCCCCAAGAGTTTGTGGGAATGACTAGTGTTGTAACAGAGAAACAGGATTGTCAAAATCGATCTTCGCAATCGATGGCATCTTCCAATGTTTCACCTTCGCTTGTCTCATCTTAGTGGGACATTGGCACTGCATAAAATTGCACATCACAACAGGGGGAATCAGTTTCTACTACTCCTCCTAGTCAAGCCAATCATGGCACATCAAACACAATGCACATTGGGGGTCTTCAAGGTGTCACACCTTCCCCATCATCCACATCACGATCAATGAGGCAAAGTGAGACTTCTAAAGGTATCACACCTTCCTCACTTTCATTGAGTGGCACACACACTGGGGGGTACTTAAGGTAGCATACTTTCCCCTTTAAAAACATAAAAATAAGAAAAAAATCATAAAATATCAAAATACAAAAACATTCAAAACATTCAAAATTTTAAAAACAATTGAAAATTTTCAAATTTCAAAAATATTCAAATAAAACATTTAAAATTTCAAAAACAATTGAAAAATAAAAAATTCAAATATCAAAACATCAAAAATATGGAAAACGTCAAAATCCATACACATGCACAAAAAGCTCCAAAGGCATCATAAGCCCTTTGGTCAATTCACAAAAGGCCCCAAAGGCATTTGTAAGCCCTTTGGTCACCCCATCAAAAGGCTCCAAGGGTTCCTGAAAACCGCTTGGTCATGTTAGTCAAAGGCCCCGAGGGTTTGCCTAAAACTGCTCGGTCATCCCAAAAGGCTCCAAGGGTTTCCTAAAATCACTTGGTCATGTCAGTCAAAGGCTCCGAGGGTTTGATTTGAAAATCGCTCGGTCATCTCTAAAAGCTCCAAAGGTGCCTATGATCCCTTTGGTCAAACCAAAAGCTACAGGTGTGTTCTAAAAAACCGCTTGGTCAATCCAAAGGCTCCAACAACATGTACTCATTGTTTGGTCAAATATAAGAGATCAAAATTCAAAAAAATTAAAATAACCAAAAATCCAAAAAAAATTGGTAAAGCATAAAATCCAAAAACATATGCATTTGCATTTTGCATTTTCATTTGCATTCACACATGCATTCACTGCATTACATTGCATATAGGCATTCTTCATCCATTGCATTCTGTAGTAGAATGGATCGTGTTTGTCAGTATTACAAATGACACCATGTTTGTGTCTAAATCATGCACCTCTGCATTTATCATAATCCATTGCATTCATACACAATGCTTGTTGCTATAAAATACGTAAGTATCCAAAAGTTTTCCAATCACTCAACCATACCTAGTGGGTTTCTCAGATGTCATAGAAAGTTTGCTTTGCTTTTGTAGATGAGGTCAGTAGTTGGGATAGTACTTGACATATCAAGATCCCATCACTAAGCAAAAAATATAAAATCTTGCTAAGATAAGGGAGGATGAAAGCTATGAAAGTGGTCCTAGGTTCTCTAGAGAGATGGGTTTTATTACCTGCTTGTCTTGCAAATAGTTCGGTCTAGAGTGGTGAACCTTGGCAAAAGGACAAGAATTTCCCCTACTCATACATAGATACAAAGTTTAAATCTCAAATCAAAATTCAAATTTCAAAGTTCAAAGTTCAAATAAAAAAGCTCAAATATCAAAGTAATATAGTGAATCAAAAGCACTATAAAAATCCCTTGCTCAAAGTAAATCGTAAATGAAACATAAAAAATAGTGATATTATCACTACATATGAGCAAGTAAAAAAAGGGTGAGAACTTGAATCCCTGGATTGTTCACCATTTGAAAGCCATAGAGTGAACCCCGATCGCAGCAATGGGTTGAAAGAGTCCCACCTACTTTCGGAGTAGTAGTTCTATTGGGTGATCCCTAATCGTAACAATGGGTTGAAAGAGTCCCGCTTGCTTTTAGAGGGGTAGTCCTGATCAATTTGCAAGATGAGCTAGCTCTAGGTGCCTAGGGTTGCCTAGCATTATAGTCCAATAAAATTTGAAACAAGGATGATACGAACATATGAGGAACCCGATCTCACATATGGGTTGAAAGAGTCCCGACTGACATCTGGGGTATGCCTATGGTCTATCTAAAAATACTCACATGCACACACAAGGGTAATGAATAGTTGGGTCTTTCATGGTGAAAGCCTTGTCCAACAGAAGCCTTGTACAGTTAGTATGTGACATTTGAGAAGTCTACTAGGGTGTTTGAGTCTCATGGAAAACCTCAAAAAGTTCTCTAATAGCAACAACATACCAAATATCACAAACCATCCAAAAATAAATCATGTCAATCATCAAACTGCAAAGTATCAAATCCACGATACATCATTACAAGTAAGCAAAAGTTTTCAAGATATAGGATAGATACCGGATGGATATCAAAAATGATATTTAGATGGCCACTGACTATATCATGCATAAAATTGCAAAAATTGCAAAAGAAGTATAGAGTGACATATGATATCACCCATTTCATACCAGTTCATATCATTGCATCTCATATGTGGGTGTTTAATTGAGTAAATTCTTGTAATGAGGATTTCCAATTACATTCATGATTTGTTATACATTTTGTGGTGTCATCCATTATATTTATAAACACGTATCACATTCATTCCTTGTGTTTTAAGTGATTAAAGCATACAAGTTCATTTACATTAGATTACTATCATGTAAATAATGCATTACCATACATTGCATTCACCATGTCATAACATCATAAATTAGATGCATACAAAATAAAGCAAATTAAACAATGCATCCATATGCATACATCATATTAGTCCATCTACATATCTAGATCACAATATCTAGTCATACATCCATCATCTAGCTAGTGCATGTTATCCATACATCACATCATATAGCATCAAATCAACATAACATATGAGCATTGCATCCACGTGCATCTCATAAACATAAAATCAAAAAAAAAAAAATATTTTTAAGCATCAATTGGGGCATTATCAGTATCGATCCCCAAACGCTCCAAAGAAGTCTAAATATTTGGTCTTTTCATTCAAGTCATAAATGCAAATATTTACTCACAATAAGGAGTTTTAAAAATGGACAATTAAGCAAATCTACAGGTCCAAAATTTCAAAAATTGCAAAATTAATAAAAAAATTAAATAAATCAAAATTCAAAACGATTCAGCAAATCATCGAACATAGTGATTCAACACAAGCATAATTGGAATTGCTATCATCTTGATTCCCTAAGAAGGCCTTCATGGCTGGACCGCTCCATGGGATAGAAATATACAATTACTATTAACAGTTGCAATCATAGCTAATTAGGCCTTGCCAAGAATTCAAATGCTAAATCTTAATTTGTTCAAGATCATTCATAGTGGTCAAGCGACCTCGTCGCTTCATTTAATTGTCATTACCCTCATCGACTCGTCGCTTGAGGGGGTAGTCATAATAACAAATTCATAATCAAAATCAACATTTAAATGCTCAATCATTGCTAAGTGCATTCATTCAAGAGTCATTGTCAAAGACAATCATGCACCCTCCTTGCTTGGGGCAAATAAACAAGATATCAAGATCAAATTTCAAGCAAACTGGGCAGCTTGTCTCCTAATTGCCACTAAGGCTAGGATTTGACTTAAGCTTATCTCCTAATTGCCATTAAGGCTAGGATTGGACTTAAGCTTATCTCCTAATTGCCGCCAAGGCTAGGATTTGACTTAAGCTTGTCTCCTAATTGCCGTTAAGGCTAGGATTGGACTTAAGCTTGTCTCCTAATTGTCGTCAAGGCTAGGATTTTGACTTAAGCTTTCTAGAATCAAGTTCTTCAACTCATCGAAGGTAATGATTCAATGATGCATGCTCTTTTCATGATTGGGGCATCTAATGTTGATCAAACTAATGATCATCATGCAACCTTTGACATCATTTTAGGAGGTCTATTTTTTCTCACGCGTTGTTCGATCTCACAACGCATCATAAAAGGGGTATCTGTAGACACCTAAAACGCGTCATGTCGATGGCGACTACTCATATGGGACATGCTAGAAGACCATATGGAAGACCTTTGGACAAATCCAAGGTATAGCAGTGGTTTTTACCACTCAATGGGGCATCTTTGCCTAGTCAGTTCTAGCTGCAGATGATACCCGTGGTTAGAAGTGTTGACCGCGACTGACACCTACGGTCCCCAATATGCCAATTGGGAACCATAGTTGACACCTACAATTAGAAAAATCTTGCATTCTAGCCACAACTGAGACCTACAGTTAGCACTATAACAAACTCGGGTGACCAGAGCCGAGTCAAATAAGTTGCAACAATGATATGGAATTAAATTGAAGCTGAATTTTATTAAAAAAACATAGGACTTAAATAAGCCCAAAAGGAAAACCGTAATCCTGGAAATCATGAACTGCTCCAAGGATTTACGTACACAAATCCGGAAAGGCTAAAAATGTAAGCCCTACAATGCCGAAAACAAAAACACCTAGACCTAGACCATTCAACGGAGGAAACAAACAACTCACGTTGATTATTTTGCAGACTAAGTCCTAATTACATTATCCTAGGTCTAAAAATAAATTAGCCCCTAGGTCTAAGATTCCTCATCATTCGTCCCAACAAAAGAAGCATTGGACTCCAATGCTTTTAACAAAGAGGGAAAATCTCGGGACAGAATGTGAGCAAAAATCCAGCGAGCCTGATGTGGAAATTGGCCTCGGCGGGCCACAAGATATGAAGTAGAAACACCTTGGCGTGTTTGTCGGGTCTTCGTATCAAAGACTGTATCGGCGTCAAGCGAAAGCTGAGCATCAGGAACCACATCAACTGGATGTATGATGGCTGGAATTGTCTCCAATGTGGAATCATAGTATGGTTTGAGAAGATCAACATTGACAACATCGTGAATGCCAAGATGAGCTGGAAGGTCCAAGCGAAAGGCATTCTCAGAGATTTGTTGAAGAATAGTATAAGGCCCATAACGAAGAGGCTTGATTTTGCTATGTGCCTTATCTGCAAATCGTCGTTTGTCAAGATGAAACCATACTTTGTCACCAACTTGAAAGGAATGAGGAGTGCGGTGCTTGTCCATCTGTTGTTTCTGCTTTTGCTGAGTCTTCTAAAGAATTTGAACCACTTTGGCTTGAAGACTCTGCAAATGTTGCACAAAAGAGTTGGCCTTGTCTTGTTCCTTCTGAATGTGCATTGTGGCTGAAGAAGGCAAAGACAAAGGTAACTCATAAGGAGCAAGTGGTTGAAAACCAAAACACACTTCAAATGGAGAGTGCCCTGTAGAACTGTGGACGGCCCTGTTGTAGGCGTGCTCAATGTGAGTGAGGCTTAAGTCCCACTTGGCTGGAGTGGAATGATGGTAAATCCTCAAACTCTGCACGAGAGTACGATTAACTACCTCTGTCTGCCCATCGGATTGAGGATGATAAGCAGTAGAGAAGTTAAGAGATACTCCCAAAATCTTCCAAAGTGATCGCCAAAAGTGACCCACAAAGCGTGAGTCACGATCAGAGACAATGCTGGTAGGAAGACCAAAAGAACGCCATACCACCTCAAAGAAGAGTTGGGCAAGATCTTGTGCAGTACTTGTCTTGCGACAAGGAATGAATTTGGCCATTTTGCTGAATCTATCCACCACAACAAAGACACAATCATGCTTGCGTACTGTCATTGGAAAACCGCTCAAGAGATCCATGGAAATGCTTTCCCACGGACGAGAAGGAATGGGCAAAGGCATGCTCATTCCCAATGTCCTATTGGCTGATTTGGAGCGATTACATATTGCACATTGTCGCAAGAAGCGAAGAACATCTCTTTGCATGTGTGGCCAAAAGAAAAACCGCTGAAGATGATGAAGAGTTTTCTGCCTACCAAAATGTCCCCCATAGAGTGTGGAATGAGCCTCCTTCAGAAGAGACTCCCTGTTCCCATGAGGAACACAAAGTTTGTCCAATTTGTACAACAGTCCATCCTGAATATGAAAGTCCTGAAGAGCTCTCAAATTTGAAGAAGAAGGATTGGAAAGTTGGTGGAAAACTTTGCCAAAATCTGGATCCATAGGATACTGTGTAGGCCAAGTTTGGAAGCCAAGATGAGAAGTAGTGACAATTGTCAAAACAAGAGTAGAAGGAGGACGACTCAAACAATCAGCCACTGCATTGTTTCATCCTTTCTTGTACTTGATTACCAAATGGAATTGTTGCAAGTACGATGCCCATTTCATGTGCCTAGCTTCTTCAATTTTTGTTTGAGATTGAAGAAACTTAAGGGGCATGTGATCTGTATGAACAATTGTTTCTTTTCCCAAGAGATAATGCCTCCAATACTTGATTGCTTGAACCAAAGCATAGAACTCCTTATCATATGTAGAATAGTTCTTCTTGGCCTCTGAAAATGTTTCTGAATGATAGGCCACTGGATGGCCATTCTGCATGAGCACAGCTCCAAGTGCAACTTGCGAAGCATCAGTTTCTATCTCAAATGGTTGAGACAAATCAGGAAGAACAAGAACTGGTGCAGTACTCAATTTGTGTTTCAATGTGTCAAAGGCTTTTTGTTGATCCTTTGTCCATTGAAACTGAACTTTGATCTTTGTCAAATAGTGTAAAGGTGCAACAATAGAAGAATATCCTCCAATGAACTTGCGATAGAAATTAGCAAGTCCAAGAAAACTCCTTAACTCCGTGACTGAAGTAGGAGTTGGCCAAGAGAAGATAACTTCAACTTTGGAAGGATCTACTTGCACACCTTTTTCACTAATTACAAACCCAAGATAGGCAATGAATGTTTGCCCAAATGAACACTTAGGAAAATTTGCATACAATTGGTTCTTTCGAAGAGTTTGAAGAACCGTTTCCAAGTGTTCCAAATGATTCTCCCAAGTAGAAGAATATATAAGAATGTCATCCAAATAGATGATTACAAATTGATCTAGACAATCTCTGAATACTTCATTCATCAACCGCATGAATGTAGCTGGAGCATTTGTAAGGCCAAAGGGCATGACAAGCCATTCAAAGAGCCCCATTTTGGTCTTAAATGTTGTTTTCCAAGTGTCTTCTGCTTGAATTCTCACTTGATGATACCCACTTTTGAGATCAATTTTGGAGAAGAATTTTGCACCTTGCAATTGGTCCAAAAGATCATCAATGCGAGGAAGTGGATAACGATTCTTGATTGTAATCTTATTGAGTGCCCTGAAATCAATGCATAATCTCCATGTGCCATCCTTCTTCAACACAAGCAAGATAGGAGAAGCACAAGGGGAAGTACTGGGTTTGATGAACCCTTTAGTCAACAATGCTTGAATTTGCTTTTTAATTTCTTCCATTTGCACTATTGATTGTCTATACATTGAAGAATTAGGAAGAGAAGATGCAAGAACAATCTCAATACTATGATTAATCTGTCTTTCAGGAGGAAGACTTGTGGGTTCTTGAAAAACATCAAAAAATGATTGAAGTATTGAATGAACTGAAGAACTCCTGTTATTAGTGTGCTTAGGTGCTTGCTTTTCTTCTTGAATTGGTCTGATGAAGATGAGTGCTAATTCCTTTGCTTGATTTATAGCTTTGCGTGCTTGTCTACAACTCAACATCAAATTATGTGGTGTTTGTTGTGTACTTCTGATTATGAATGCTTTATTGTCTTTGTGCAAAGTGTATGTATTTTTGTACCCATCATGTATAGACCTCCTATCATATTGATAGGGTCTTCCAAGCAACAAGCCACAACAATCCATTGGAGTTACATCGCACACAACCGAGTCCACAAAAGAAGGACTGAAAGCAAAATTCACAGTGCAAGTGTGTGTGATGTCGGATGTAATCCCATTGTCCTTCCATCCCAAAGGATAAGGATGAGGATGGGGATTCATCGGTAACTTCAGTTTGTCAACAACGGACCTCGCAATTAGATTTTTCTGCGAGCCGCTATCGATTATACAATCAACCATAAAGGTGTCACTGAGATGGACCGTAGTCACAAACAAATTCTCACGATCACCTTGTGAAGTATTCATAAGGGTCAATTTGTTTAACCCTGCCAATTCCTTATAAGGCTTACGTTCCCCTGTAGCCTCAATGGGACTTTCTTGTGAGTCCTCATTGGAAGGCTTTACAACTAGGGATTGTTTCTTCACATTTTGCAACTTAAAACACCTCTTTTGAGTATGCCCGGGCTTTTTACAATAATTACAAATCAAAGGTGACTTAGAAGAAGAAGATTTTTGTGAAGAAGAAGAAGGGGAAGATGAAGAAGAGGGAGAAGGAGAAGAAGAAGATTTAGCTCCCTTGGAAGGTTGAGGAGAAGCCTTCTGATTTCCTCCCGACGTAGAAGAGCGAGTCCCACGCGATTGCTCCCTCATTTCCTCCTCAGCAAGAAGGGCTTGATTGAAAGCCATGTCAATGTTAACAATCAACTTGTATTTCATCTTCCTGTAAATGGGCTCCTGCAAACCACTTTTGAATTTGTTAACAAGTTGTGCTGCATTATCCTGTATAGAATTCAAAATTCGCAACTTGCTAAATTGAAAAATATAATCATGAACAGTCATATTGGAGGTTTGTCGAAGACGAAGCCACTTGATCTCAAGCTCAGTGGCATAGTTTGAAGGATAAAAATTATTCTTCAATACTCTTTGCAATTCATCCCACGTGTCAATGGGATTTTGGGTCCGTTGTCGATCAGTGACAAGGACCTTGGCAATGCCAAAAAGTTTCAACTTTGCAAAGTTAACTTCCTGATCCTTTGCGATCTTGATATACTCAAACCAACTGTCCATGTCCAAAATCCAACTGTTGAGGACCTCGGGATCTCGTGAACCAGTGTAAACCGGAACCTCACATTGTTGTTGAACTTCATTAGAAGTAACCTTATCAGCCAAAACGCTGACAAGTTGGGTTACTTGAGCCAACTTATCGGCTAATTCGGAAGCCATTTGACCCCGAGTGATCGCCAGCAAAAATTGTCACAAAAAGACAAGTTACAAAATGTGCAAAATAAAAAGTGCCCAAATTAATTTGCAAAAATTGCAAATGTACAATGGAAGGGCAAAAATAAAAATTTGCACAATGCTTTAAAAAAAAGTCAAAATTTGACTTGGTGGAAAAGACAAAAATAATATTTTTTTTTTTTTTTTTTAATTATTGAATTGAATTTTCCCTTTTTTTTTTTTTTTAAATTGAAAATGAGGGTTGCTTGGCTAATCAAAAGGAAAATGAAACAAACATTAAAGCAAAATCGCATAACCACTGTACCGTCCATCGGATTATCTCATTGTCACCGATAAATCATGATCTCCCAATCAAAAACACGATCCCAACAATCTACTTTAGGGATGACGCTGTATACTCTGGCGTCTGTGCCAGTTTTGCTACGCAATTCCAGTGTTCGTCGCCACCCACCTCGAATTACTGACACAAGCAGCAGGTGCCAGTAGGATTGTCAACATTGATATCATGAGGCTCTGGATCAGGGGCTTTGTGTCATAGAATTGAGCGTGGATGATCGGAGGTTTAGAATTCATAGAACATGCAGGAAAATACAGGGGATTGTCCTGATCTGATAGTGTCTGCGCTGTGCAGGATCCTCAGATTGGCTGCCCTATCCTGCAACGTTCTGCCACCTGGATACACCAATGTATTTACGTGGAAGGGTATAGAATGCACCCAGATCGGCCAGAGTTTACCAAAAAAGATGTCCGGAGGGTCGGGAAACAGGTTGTCATCGGCCAGCATTGGGAAGCACAGGCTTACGACCGTTGATTTTTTTTTTGTTTTTTTTTTTTTTAAAATAGTGTCAGACAAAACCAAGAAATCACCGAATTTTCGTCACGAATTGGACGTCAAAAAACATAGGTCGAGAGGCGTTGGAAAGCGGTCATAGGGACCACATTTTGAAAACAATCTGCCATGATCTGCCATGATGCTGTCTCCGATTGGGGTTGGCTAATGACGTGAATCCTCTGGGGTTTGTCAGTCATAGAAAACTTTAGCTCCTCCTGGCAAATCTAACAATCATCAGAAAACCCTATCGGTGTTGGCAGTCGCCAGTCCCCAACAATGTCGGGGAACATCGACTATATGTCCAGTAGAATGGCAGACCGATGTCACCGCTTCGAAAATCGTAGCTGCTACACACTTCAGAAAATGCAGACAGTCAACGCAGCTGCACACTTCGGGATTGGTAGACAACCCTCAAATGTAGACAAAAACCTCCGTAGAAATGAATTACCACATGCAAAATTTTACTTATTTTGCTTCGAAAGTTGTCGATGAAATTTTTATTGTAGCAATATTGTCAGCAATTTCTGACAACAAATGAAATTGACAACAATTTCTCCTGAGCTTCAAACAGGAACGCAGGTGGTGGAAAACTATCCAAACCACACTTTGGAGATCAGAAATAACCCAAAGCCTCCAAAAATTCCTATGCTCTGATACCAATGATATGGAATTTAATTGAAGTTGAATTTCATTAAAAAACATAGGACTTAAATAAGCCCAAAAGGAAAACCGTAATCCTGGAAATGATGAATTGCTCCAAGGATTTACGTACACAAATCTAAAAAGGCTAAAATTGTAAGCCCTACAATGCCAAAAACAAAAACACCTAGACCTAGACCATTCAACGGAGGAAATAAACAACTCACGTTGATTATTTTGCTGACTAAGTCCTAATTACATTATCCTAGGTCTAAAAATAAATTAGCCCCTAGGTCTAAGATTCCTCATCAAATAACCAAATTGCAATGATTTTCAAAGTGGTTTGGGCTGGGAAGCATCCAGAAGCTTGATCACAACTACCAATTCTTATTCCTGGCTTCTCCATGAAGCTAGAGCAAGGATTTTGGGAGTCTACTTAAGACCCCAATTTTAGAGAGCAACAACCCTGAAGAATAGCTCAATTGCACATAGCGGAGCCCTATCGTATTGGAGAGCAATTTCATATCCCCTTGAGGAGTAATGAAGTGTTGTTCAATTGATCGATGACAACTATACATGCAACAATGGAGATCTAAATATTTTGAAGAGCAATATTGACAATTGACACACCTCCATTGTTAATTCCATTGAATTCAACCACCAATCTATTCTAGAAAAAATAGGCAACCCTTGACCATCAATTCCTTGGAGGATTTAAGAGTTTCTGGTCCTGGTTGCAAGAGAAATGACTCTTTCATCTTAACCATGACTATTAGCCACGGTTAATAGTTCCAACCACACATTATACCTATGACTAGGGTTTTGATGCTTTCTTTCCTCCATTTTAGCATTATATTTCCATTTCTAGCCATGCATTTAGCTTAATCTAGCATAAATCCATATTTTAGCAGGCATTTGACCATTTAAGTTAGGAATTAAAGGTAAATTTGCTTCATTTCCTTGCATTTGTTAATCTAGATTAGTTTCATGCAATTCAAGTTTTCTAATGGTTAATTAGGATGTTTCTTAGCTAGATTCATGCTTCTTTACATGCTATATTACAATTTCCTCATTTCTTGCATAGATTGATAGTTTTACATGCTTTCTTGATTTTATGTCATTCATTATGCAATATTCCTCCAAAAGCCTCATCAAGAGAGGCCTCCTTTGCTACTAATTTCTTATTTTTGTTTCTTGATCACAAGGAACAAGATTTGAAGGAGAGATAAAGCATCCAATTTCTTCCTCAATGCGAAGAAGAGGATCATCGACACCCTAGAGCAGTTCGTGTCACCCTGAGGGGCATTTTGATCACACCTACCCTTGATAGGGATTAGACACTATTGTAATTGATATATCAAATGGGTATCCCTAAGAGGGACAAATCTATAATTTGACTCCATTGAAATTAATAAAGGATTCCTTGTATTCATGTTATTGCTTATTATCAATTTATGCATTTCTATTTGTGTATCTTTCTTCAATTACAATAGTTAGATTGGGTGTGAGCCTTTTTGGTGGTTACAATTGTATACCTAATTAATGGAATATGACAAGGTACTTCATATCCATGGTACTAAATTTATATCTTCTACGGTTGTTTGCTTCCACTAAATGGAAAAGATCCTAAAAAAGGGTGATCAAGGATTTTTTCCAAGATAATTACATGGAACTATAGTCCATCAAGTAGCCCTTCTAGCTCTTTCTTTTGATATTCAATATCTTATTGATTTCTATATGATAGTTATTGACAATACCATGGTTTTACACTTTAATATATGCATGATAACATAATCCACCTTATCCTAGGAAGTTAGCCAACCAATATTTGTCCTTCCCACTATCCCTAGTAATAGAATTTAGTCATAGATAAGTTGGTTCAAGAGTTTTGTATCAAGATATAATCCATCCAAGTATCAATCCTTGTTCCTCTCTATTAGACATGGTGAGGTGCAAGGACAATTCTTGAAACAGTTTTAGATTTCCACCCTCTCAACAAAATTACCATCAAAGATAAGCTTGCTATCCCTATTATTGATTATTTGTTGGATGAATTACATGTTGGTAAATACTTTATCAAGCTTGAATTATGTTTTGAGTTTCATAAAATTAGGGTTATGTTTTGACTTATATAGGGTGGAACACAGTGTCCATATTGTTTCTCAAGAAATACTAAATGTGGATTCCAATAAGATCAAATTCATGTAAAATTATGTTTTAGAAAAATACCTCAAGTAGCTTCAAGTATTTTTAGGACTTATAGGGTGTTACAAAAAATGTATCCACAACTATAGAAAGATTACAATTGCTCTTACTACTCTTACCAAGAAGGATTATTTTATTTGGTTAGAAGCAACAAAACAAAGCTTCAATTCCTTAAATGAGGTCAAGTGCACCACCATTTTTTTAGCTACTCTTGGCTTCATAAAGTCATTCACATTGAGTGTAGTTCTTTAAAAATAGGTATTGAGGTTGTTTTGATGTAGTACAAACACCTACTATGTTTTAATGTAAGGCTCTCCAATAAAAATTAGGCCAATCCACTTATGGGAAGGAAATATTAGTAATTTTGAATTAGTATAGAAATTGAAATCTTATTTATTGAATTATCATTTTATTATTAAAATTATCCATAATAGCCTCAAGAATTCTATGGACAATGTATCTTATGTCTAGAACAAATAAATAGTTAACCAAGCTATTGCGATATGACTTTTCCATTTAAAAAATAAAGGAAAATTGAATGTAGTGTTCAATAATATTTCTCACAAATATGATTATGCAATCACTATCAATGTTATCTCCAATCCCCTTCCATAATGGTTGTCCTCACTTTATAAAGAATGACATTCAAATCCTAATACTATGTCCTCAATCCCCTTCCACCTACTTTCTTATTCCCATGTGTTGATGAGGTTTTTGTAAGAAGTATCATATTTATATTCCTCAATATTCTTAGGTTAGTATGAGTATTCGTTATGAATTACATGCTTTCCCATTGGCAGGGAATTCAATATTTTAAAAACTTAGTAATAGGTGAAGTAGTATTTTTCATCAAAATTACTGAAAACATATGTCATGCAATTTATGATTGAATGTGAGGTACACCATATAATTAAGGGAAAATAATTAAATATTCCATTTGTTTGTAATCCCTACCTATCCTCGATTGCTAATGGGAACACACATCCATGTATTTTATTAAGGATTTTTCCAGATCATAAGGTAAAATAATGATTTTTTAGTGGTGGATAACCTTTTGAAGTTTTCTTATTTATGTACCTTACAACATCCTTTCATCACCAACAAGGTAACCAAGGTCTCCCTTGACTCTTTTTTCAATTTATATGGTACTCCCAAGTCAATTGTTATTGATCATGATCTAATTTTCACTAAAATATTTGGAAGGAATTATTCACACTCAATGGTTCTTAGCTAAATATGTCCTCTTCTTATGACCCTCAATTGGATAGCCAAACAAATATTATCAATAAATATTTGGTTACTTACATCTAATGTTTTGCCTAATATAAATAGTATTAATGGGTTTAGTGGCTTGCCCTAGACCAATGGTGATATAATTCTTCTTATCATTTTTCCCTCAATATATCTCCATTTGAGGTATTTTAAGGCCAAAAACCATTTTTAATGGAAGACTACACTCTAGGATATTCCTAGGTGGATAAGGTCAATTATTTTTTGCTACAACATTAGATTTTTCTTCAACTATTCAAGGATAATCTTTGCTAGGAATAAAATCATATGAACTAGCAACAAGAATTGCATCACTCAAAGCTACAATTTCTAGTAGGTGATATTATCCTCTTATGACTCCAACATTATAAATAATTACCCATGAAAACCAAGTATAGTTATAATTTGGCACTTCAGATCCATGATCCATACAAAGTGGTTTATTAAATTTGGGAAGTGGGATATCAATTAAATATACCTTTGACTCTTAGAATTGACCATATTTGTTATGTATATTATCTTAAATAGGCTATTAGTCAAAAGGTGCATCTTAGACAAAGCTTCTAGTAGTCAATAAAGAAGGGAAAATCAACATCTAGCCAAAAACAACTCCAACTTCATTGCTTTGTAGATTTATTATGTGTGGCTAGAATAACCTAGAAAAAATGGAGAACTCGGGACAAGCTGGTGAGGACAATTTGTAGTATTTGGAAGATGATCAGGGTGGAAGTCAAGATGTAGTAGTCTAAGGTGTCCAAGTGGAAGAAATAGACAAGGGATATCCTCATCTTTTTGACCTAGAAGCCCTTTATTGGATCAATAATCTCAAAGGAAAATAGAAGCTATACGAGGGTTGTTTCAACTTGTAGCCGAAAAATGATGAGTTGGTGATTCTAGATGTCCTAGCAGATCTGGTGGTTGATAAAGGTAATATGTATCTAGTTGGAAAATTTATTGGTGTGAGACCAAACCTTTATTTCATCCAAAAATTGGTATGGGATAAATTAAGGCCCATCGAGCATATTAATATTGGTGCTTTACTGAAGAGATTTTTCTAGGTTAAACTCAGTTTCTAGATGGAAAATGAATGTATTATATATGTAGGGCCATGTTTCCTTGGCCATAGAGGTATCTTCTTTAAGATATGGAGCCTAGATTTTGATCCTTACACTCAAGGTATCGATCTGGTACCTATTTTAGTGTGCCTCCCAAGGCTCTTGATTAGGAATATAAGCCAATTAGTGATTTTGGACCCTACTATGTTGAATTAGACTCACATGTTACATGCACACATCTATGTGTATATGGACTTAAGTCAACAACTCCCCAAGTCTATTATGCTGATTTCCAAGTATGGGTTTTAGACCTAGAGTTTTGAATATGAAAATATAGTTGTGAAATGCAGTCTTTGTAATAAGATGTTGTATCAAAGTTATCACTATACTACTCAAAGGAATACCCTCCAAAAAAACCAAAGGTGGGTACAGTGCCAAAATAATATAAACCCTTAGCTAAGGAAAGAAGGAAATATGGAGCCTATAGAAGGGACTAGTAAGGAGAAAGAACCAATCCTATAGGCTATGGAAGAGTAAGAGGAAGGATAATTTATCCTAGGCACCATGGAGTCAAATCCTCAAGGTCAAACCCTATTAAAAAGGTGTGATTCCTATTTAAAATTGTGTTTCTTGTTTAAATCCTATCATAGAAAATTTGTATCATTTGCTTAGTTTGTATCAATCTTCAACTTTATCCTCATGCAAAAGCATGGGGGAAGAGGGTCTTGTTGTGGGGATTCCTTGTTCATATTTTTTAGTTTTGGTAGAATACATCCATAGCTAAAAATAATATCCCACAGGGAAGGGTGTTGTGGTGCCAAAAATCATCACTCATAGTCATTTGAAAATTTTAGTAGATGTTGGTTTCAGGGGTAAACCTGGCAAGCCTTCCACAATAGTAGTTTTGTAGATAGAGTTTGCTAGGGAAGTGGCAAATGGGATACAAGTTGTCCAAAAATTTGGAGGAAAGATCTAAGGGACCAAACATAAAAGATGAAAATTATATCTTGGAACATAAGGGGTTTTAACACCTCCTCTAAGCATTGGGTACTTTATGTTTTGATAAGGGACCATATAACACAAACATGCTTCTTCTTCAAGAAACAAATTTTGATGATAATAATTTAGAAAGAATTAAAAAAATCATCTGGAGAGGTGTCGAAGTAATTTTTAGTGTGGCAGAGGGTTCATATGGGGGCCTTTTTTTTCTTTGGAATAACAACTCTATAGAGGGAATATTAGTCATCAATTCTAGATGGTTCATTACCCTATTTGGCCATAATAGGGAGTCAAAGAAAAATTAATTTTTAATGAATGTTTATGCTCCAAACACATCGGCTAACAAAAGGTAACTTTGGGAGAACCTGAGCCAAATAATATCTATGTTCAAAGAAATTCCATGTATTTTAGTAGGGGATTTCAATGGCCTTCTTAATCCTTTTGACAAGAAAGGGGGATATCCTATCCCTTCAAAGAGTATGCAAGACTTTCAATTATTTCTTAATTCCAATGATCTCATGGATTACCTAAGAAAAGTTCACTATACATGGCGTAAATGGTAGTTGGAAGACCAATTGATCCAAATTTGACTTATTATGTTTCTTCTCTCCCAAGAGGGCTTCAAATTATTTGGTGATTCCTCACTCACAACCTTACCCAAAATTAGCTTTAATCTAAGCCCAATTGTTTGGGAGGTAGTTAAATACATGATAAAATATAATAGCTTGAGAGGTATTTAAAGACATGAGAAAATGTAATAGCCTGCTTAGGTTTGAACCAATGTGGCTCAAACATGAATATTTATCTTTAAATATTGAAGAATGGTGGGAAAAATCCTTTGAAGGTCCCAAATTGAGCCAAATTATCAACAAATTAAAAGATATAAAGTAAATTTTAAATGTTGGAAAATATGGATATTACATCATTTGGTTCTTTCCTAATGTACCCTCATGGGTGCATATTTAGATTAGGATTAGCTTAGGAGTTAAATGCTTTATTAGAGTAATTTAATAAATGCACAAGTGTTAGAATGTGCAATGATGTAAATGTGCATGTAGTCCACATATGCATGAGTCTTAGGGTTGAGTGAGAGGCAAGGAATCTATCGTTCTATATAAATGCCTCATTGTGAGTGTTTGTGAGAGGATTTTTTTGGAGTGCATAGGTGAGAGTAGTAGTAGGTACAATGTAGCTCCATTTTGATATCATGGAGGAGTTGTGAACTCCATGAGAGGAGCATTGTAATTTTCATGAGCTTTCTTATATGAGTATTTCTAGAGCATTATATCAAGTTTTCTATCATATTTTCATGCATGTTAAGTTGCCATTATCATAGTTATAATTTTGCATGCTTATTTCTATACTTGTGATCAAATTTCCTTTAAGTTAAGGCTCCAAAATCTAACAGTGGTATCAGAGCCATAGTGGGTCAAATAAAATTACAAAGTAATCACCATTGCTATTATTGAGTATTTGTAAACCATATTAGCTATAGTGCACTTTTGCATGCAAATACCATCACAATAGATTTTTTAATAGAAGTAGCTCTAGGTAGAAGAATAGAAAATAGAGAAAGCCACGTGATTGATTTGGCTAGAGTTTTTACACAGAGTTGCAAAACTTGTGAAGACTAGAAGTCAACATTGAATCCACTAGATTGGCAATCCAACTAGTGAAGATTATTTTATTTAGAGTTAGGAATTTTTATTATCTCTAATATTTCATTGCAAGAGAGAAAATAAGTTTTGAGGAGAACCATTAGGTTACTGTCAGAATTTGGTAAGCTTCCTACAATAGATAGAGAAGAATTCCATATTCATTACCTGAAGGTTGATGTTACTTTCCTCATGCAAGGATTAGTTCTGTGTTTCAAAAAAATAAGGATTGAATATTTGAAGGCCTAAGAAGAAAGGTCCAATTGAGATATTTGTAGATTGAAGACTCCTAGTTAAAATATTAAGGAGAGATATAGTGGCCAAGGAAGCGACATTGAAGATTGCAAATCTAGGAAGGAGGTCCTAGAAAGAAGACCCCATTGAAGATTGAAGAGATTCGAGGAGAAGAGTCCTAGAAGATTGGAGATTGGTGATCTCCATTGAAGACTGAAAACTTCACATTGAAGAAGAGGTCCATTGAAGGCCCTATTGAAGAACTTCCATAGTGGAATACTGAGCATTGAGAAGAAATAACAAAATATTCTATTGCATATTTCAGTAGCAGTAGATTTAGGAGATCCTAGAAGAAGATATCACTATGTAACTTCCATATTTGAAGATTACATAGGTCAAGGAAGGTCTCATTCAATATTTTGAAGCTACAAGTTTAAGAACCTTGGATAGGTCTCAAGGATAAACAAGAAGAAGGCTTGGTGAGCCTTATTGAAGGAGTTCCTAGAAGAACTCATTGGGGAAATTACTACCAAGGAAGAATCTAAGGAATTGGGACAATTTTTGCCATCCGACAACAAGCCCAAAGGAGAAGGTTTTGCAAGAATATTGTAAAATCACAAGGTAGATTGGAATAAATCTCAATATTGATAGATTTTTTGAGGAGGAGATCTACTTTGAAGTCAAAATTCGACAAGAAAAAGGAGATAGAAAAATCGTAAAATATGAGATATTTGGGGTCCATAATTGAAGGGTTCTTAAGTGCACATCTTAGCTATTATTTGGGAAGGATCCTACCAAATTTTTGGGATTCAAGGATAAATTTTCAGTGAAGTTATTGAACATTTTAAAATCTAAAATTTTTCATATTTGATGATAGAAAAAGGTAGAAATTTGGGCAGCGTTAGAGACTGCTAAAGATTAAATTTTAGAGGTACATTCTAAAGGAGAATTTGAGACACCAATTTATAGTATTGGGAAGCATATTAGTCAAGTATTGAAGGTAAAAAAAGGTGAGCAAGTGAGCTATTTATGGATAGCCTATAAGAGCTGCAATAACATCTAGAAAAGGTAGAAAATTTAAGTGATCAAAGTCACTATCATCATCATAATCATCTACAAGGAAAAAGGTATGCAAAAAAAAGGTGCAAAAGTTCACTAGTTGATATTTTTACATTTAGATTTCTATTAAAGTTTTAAAGCACCAGTTACAAAAGTTTAAAGTTTGCATAAAAAGTCTCATTTGAAGTATTCAAAGGTAGTGTAGAAGTTACAATCTACAAATTTCAAATGTACACATAGAAGAAAATATAAGTTAGGTTATTTCAAGAGAAATAAATTTATCAAACATTCTATTGCTTATTCTAATTAGAATAAGACTACAAGTTTGCATATACAATAGTGCAAATATTGCATTGAGAAGCTTGGATTTGAAAGAGAAATAATAGCCAAGCAAGGAAGATATTGCCAAGGATTAAAGACAATAATAATATTAGCTTCATTTCTGCCAAATCACGGAGTTAAAGGTAAATTTCACAAGACCTATTCTGAATAAGGATAAGTCAATTTACTTGCAGAATTTTATGGCAAGGAATAGCCCCCAAAAAAAAGGTTAAATATTACCTCCAAAATTTGGAGAAGAAATTCAACATATTACAACAAAAGAAGAGCCTCAAAGGGAGAAGAAAATCTGTTGGACATTTTGAGTCAAAGTTTTCATTGATGTCAATAAATGAAGTTGTCATTGATGTCAAGGAATACGCTACCATTGATGTAAAAAGGTCAAAAGGAACAATGCAAAGGTTAATGGAAAAAGAGCTTCATAATATTTTCAATTTTATGTGGAAGCATAAGTTTAAAGGTTTTTCTTAAAACCATGTTTTAGAAAAATAAAATGTTTTCCTTAAAACCAATGATGGCAAAAATAAAAGGTTTTTTAAATAAAACCATGTGGGCAAGTTGTAAGTTTTTTCCAAAAACCAAGGAGGCCCTAAAGTTTGGTTTAAAAGGCCAAAGTCCATTTAATTATTAAATTATAATAATTAAATTCTTAAAAGAATTTAATTTATTATATTTAATAAATAATGGCCAAATTCGAATGTTGGGCGCCGGTTCTTTCGTGTACATTTTCGATGTCTCCCTCTGTCGACTTCATTGCATGCATTATCAATGTCTTACTCCATCGACATGGGAGCACATTGGAAGGCATATGATATATATATACCATAGCCTTTCCAAAGGTAAAATTATCCACCCAATTCGCTAAAGACTATCACATGCTATTTCGTGTGCATTCCTCGTGGCAGTAACTTCGTGCAACACATTTCATAGAGCATGGGTGAAGGAGCCATATTTTGGCTCATGTTTTTTAGAAGGTCAAAGCGCTGAAGGGGCTTGGAGGATACAAGAGAAGCATGTGGCTCCACGATGTGGAAGCCATGGTCAAGGTGCTAGTGGGAGAGATGCGCTCGGTTCGACTCACACGCATGCCAAAGTGGTAAAGCTTTTTAATTATTAAATTTTATTTTTGCTTAGGCTAAAGTTTGTCTTAGGAGAAATAAGGGGAATATTTTTTTGGAGTTTAACCTAAGTTAAAGGGAATTTTTATGAGTTTTATGAAAGGTGTTTGCTAAGATTAATTTGTGGGTAAACATATTTTTACCTTAGAGGAAAGGAAAAATATTTATTGCATTATTTTTCAAAAGAATTATTTTTAAATGCAATATTAAAGTAGGGAGTTATAAGTAGAAATTGGGTTAATTTTTGAGGATATTTTTCCGAAGTAGCTTATGTCAAATTTGAATGGTTGAGATGAAATTGTGATGAGTTAGGGTTTTTAGAAGTGAATATTGAAACTATTGTGGTGTTGGATATTATTTTAAGAATGGAGTAATAAGGTGTATTTGTGAGTTATTATATGCTTTGTATTGTTATCTAACTTCTTTGAGCTTGGCAAAGAAGTGTTTGTGGTTGTGGCAAATGTTTGAGGTTCCTTCATCATCAAGAAAAAGGTATGAGAACATTATTTCATAGTTGAGTTGATTGGTTGGTTTTCTAGAAAACAAGTTTGGAGTGAAAAGGATTTAATTTGATTTCCTTATTGAGTGTGTTGAGTTAATGCTTCAAGGTTTTTTGGAATAAAGAGTTGTTAAAACCTTGTTTTATAAGCATTGTTGTTGAAGCCATTGATTAAGTGAAGAATCTAAACTAGGGTTTGAAAAGAACATGAGTATCATTGTTATGTGAGATTGTTTTATAAGCATTTTTGTTGAAGCTATTGGTTGAGTGAAGAACTTGAACTAGGGTTTGAAAATAATATGAGTATCATTGTTATGTGAGATTGGTTGATAAGCATTGTTGAAACATTTTGAGTGAAGTTTTATATGCTTGTACTAGGGTTTGCAAGTAAGGATTGTTTCATTGAGTGATTGGTTGAGTAGAGTTGGTTGAGCCTAGTCAAGTGGATGTGTGAAGTAATTTTTCAAGTTCCATAAAACAAACTATTCTATATTCTGAATTGATTTGACAAAGTTATTGAGTATTGAGTTGAATTTGAAGTATATTAAGTCTCTAAAAATTCTCTATATGTTTCTAAAAGAATGAGTGAAAGTGATTCAACATTGAGGTGAATGTAAAGCATATTAAGTTTCTAACAATTCTCTGTATATTTTTGAAAGAGTGATTGAAAGTTATTAAGCATTGTGATGATTATAGAGCATATTGAGTCTCTAACAATTCTCTTTATGTTTCTATGAGATTGGACAAGTTCTAGTGTGGAATTTTTGAGTAGATTTGAGGTAAGTATTTGAGAAGACTTATGGAAAGATTTGGGTAAGCTTTTATGGAAGCTTACAATATAGATTCAAGGACAAAGTTTTATGTAGATTTAAGGATAGGTTTGTGCCAAAACAAATATAGATATTGAGGATAGATTTGTGCTAGAATGAAGGACTATGTTTAGTACATATTTGAGATAGATCTTTGGAGGTGGCAAAGTTTAGGAAAAATATCTCTAGCTAGAGTAGGGATGACATGTGTCTTCTATGGATATAGTTCCATTTTATAAGGGTAGTGGAGATAGAGGTATTCTAGAGGATCACCAACTAGACAGAGTTAGGAGATTGGTGTCTCCTATGGATAGAAATCTATGAACTTGATTTAGGGGATTGGTGTCTCCTTTAGAAAGAGGTCCATAAACATTGTAATAGGGAAATGATTCCCAAGATATTTATTGAGAAAGTTTTAGTAAAATATTTTCTCCATGGAGTAGCCCACATTGGGTGAACCACGCAAATTTGGTGTCTCTATTGTGTGTGGTGATTTGTGCATTGATTTGATTATTGTTATTGATATTGCTATCTATACATTGCATAGTATTGGCTGGGAAATAAAAGTAAAAAGTATTATTATACTATTCACCCCCCTCTCAGTATAAGCTTATGTTCTTCAAATTCCTAGTCTAAGGTGCAATCAAAGGCTACATTTCTGAAAGGACATTTTTGGCAGATTTGAAGAAGAGTGAAGGCAAATTTTAAAGAAACATTGGACAACACAATCAAATAATAAAACTAGCCAATTGAAACCTAAATTTTGAGTGAGATAAAGGCTCAGTTTCCAAGCACAAGGGGGGAGTCATAGTCTACATATAAGAGTCATCCAAAAGGACTCCACAAATGTTTTTAGAAAGTAGGTTATATATGTATAAAAAATACAAGTGTGGGTATTCTAAAAATCTCTAAAAGATAGCCTTAGGAAATAATAGGAAGATTCATCCAAAGGGATACAAAACTTAGTCACAAAAGTTATCGCCTACACATAGCACAAAATCAAACTTGCATATATCCAATACAAATGAGAGAATACAAGGATAGAGTGGGGATTGTAGTGCAAGTATTTTATCATAACCAAGGAGGAGCCACCACATTTTAAGTGAGCTAAAAAATGATAGGTATTCATGTCCAACAATGCCATTGAAGATAGCTTGAGTGCTCTACCCAAGGAGAAGACGTAGACAACAAGAAATATTACCAAGAAGTGAGCATTGGAAAAGTGTTGGAAATAATATTAGGCAAGTCTAAAGGAGTTGAAAAGAAGATATAACTACATAGGAACATAAAAGGAGTGGTTTCATGCACTTTATAGGAAGAGTACCACATTGAAAAATAAGTTTGAGTGCCCAACATCATATCATAATGTTTCATATTTGAAATTTCAGCAAATATAAGTGAAAGGAGTGCTCAATATAAGTTAAAAAGATGAAATAGCATTGATAACACTCCATATATGAGCACCCAATATGGAGAAAGAATGTATAAGTATTGATAACATGTAGCAATCACCTAAATGGAAGGAATCAAGTACCACATGTCATAGGCGTCGGGAGGAAGTGCAATAAGGACCATTTTCAAGAATATAGGAAAGACAAGCACCACTTGGTACTTCCATTCCATAATACATCAATGTTAAAGAGGTGCCCACGTACATAGCAATTAGAAAGAATAAAGAGCATTTAATACAACTAAAATGTTGTTTTTGAAGAGCATGTAGAGTGATAGGGAAACCAATAAAGGAGACACAACTACTCACCGAAGGAAGACCAGTTTTGAAGTGAATTCAAGGCACATATAGCGCACATAATATTCAAGGATAAAGAGTGAGTTTAAAGCACATATTCAATGAGAATCTAGTTGGAGAAAGGAAGACAAACCAAGTTATTTACAAGAAGGAGAAAGTGTGCAAGCAAGGTGAAGAGTATAGTAATCAACCTTTACAAAAACCATACATTTCAAGCAATTTGAAAACTAGAATCAAGCATCAAGAAGGTGAGAAATATTCAGTCATATTGCAAGTTTGGTATCAAGTGCATTATACTTTCTAGAGATATTAGTATTAGGAGTAATAAGGTGTTGAAAGAATATCTAGAGAAAATATTGGTTAAATGAAAGAAATGATTAAAACTAGAAGCATATAAACCATTTCTATTGCTTCAAAATAATTTTAAATATTAAATTCAAGGAGATAAATGGATTAGTAAAACTTAATTTTCAAATACTTCCTATTTCTAAAACTTCTAATTAGCGAGATATAAGGAAAACTAATTCAAATGAATTTCTAGAAATTTAGAAACCTATCATTGCATTGAATTATAGTTTGGAGATTAAGATATTGAGTGCATAAAAATACTAGTTGGAGGATTGAGATAGGACATAGACAATCCAACTAAAGCTATTGAACTCTTATCTATGAAATTGTATTTATAAAATAATTTCTATAAATAATTGGTTGCAAGTGATAAAGGTGAATCATATTTACTAGGGATATATAAGGTATCCTACTAGGACTATCATGACATCAAATAAGTTCATTCTCATATAATATCAACTAATTAAAGGTCCAAACTAATATATTATAAGCCTTTATTTACATATGAAATTGCTCATATAATTTTGCGTACATCATTATCTTAATCTTATTGTATTTTGGCTATCTTATATTTGATCCTATGAGTTTTTATATTAACAATAGGGCTTAAAAATCCATCAATGATATCAGAGCTACTATGAGTAGTTTCTTGCATAAGTTAAAATTATTTAGCTGCATATAAAATCGATTTTATCTCGATTAAAAAAATTGGTTTAGATTTTGTCTACTTTAAAGGGAGTTAGACCTAGAATCTATTGTAAGATCAAAGTAAGTAGAAAGGCTAGATTCTTTGCATAGTTTTATGAACTAGTTAAGACTAGGACTCAACTATAGAGTATTTCCATGGCTAAAAAATAACTAGTGAAGACTAGGACTCATCTAAAGGGTCTTTCCATAGTTATAACTAGTGAGGACAAGAACTCAACTATTTAGGTGAATCAACTTTAAGGTAGTTGATCATTATAGGGAAATATCCAAATCTTGAAATTAGAAGAATTTTTAGGCACATAGATAATATTTGACAACTGATTTCTATCAACTCAAGAGAAAATTTGAAGGATTCAATATAATCAAGTTGTTATAATTTTGATTGAGGTATTAGGGAAATCTGAGTCACCTTGACATCATTTGGGTTCTTAGGTGTGATCTAAAACAAATACAATGTATATTAATTGACAAAAGAGTGAGAAAATTCTTACAATAGATAAAGAAAACTTTCATCTTCAAGTGTAAGATAAAGCATAAAAGGAAATTGATATATCAAGGATTGATATATCTATCTAAATGTAAGCTTTCATCAAGCAAATATTAATTCAAGTTATATAATATTAAAGGCTTCAAGTCTTTAAGGTATACCTTTACATAGTAGATTTAAGATCTTGAAGTGAGACATTGACATAAAATATTTTAGGCCTTGGAGACAAACCTTGACATAGAGAAAGTTATAGGTTAAAGACTTGACATAGAGGCTTGATAAGTGTAGCTATCTAATAGTAGAAATTTAGATCTAAACAATAATATATAGAGGTAAAGAAAAGTTTTTATTTAAGTTTTTTATCAATAGAGAAAAAGGATTCATTTAGCCAACTAGAGAAGAAAGAAGGCTTGAAGTATATTAGCATAAAGAGAAAATTCATCTAACAGTAAGAGGAAATAAATCCAACGAAGAGAAATCTATTTGGATCATAAATATAACAAAGGTCATCCAAATAGCATTATTGGCCATTTGAATAACATTGAAGGCTATCTAAATAGCTTTAGAAGACAACAACTAAGTTATCCAAACATCTATTCAACCTAAACATATAATCTAAATGAAAGCTACATCATTAAATCCATTAATGCAACAATGCACTTACAACAAAGGTTAAGAGAAAAGAGCACAACAAAGGTTAAGAGAAAAATATAGTTGTGCACTACTAGAGTGCCTATATCTTTGGTAGAATAGATAAAAATTAAGTGCTACTACAACATCTATATTTAGGGTAGAGAAGACATCATAACCAAAGTGGAATATAGGACAACAACATGTTATCATTAGGGTAAAATACATCATTATTAGAGCTAAAGATATTGTGACCAAAGAACTATCTTCAAGGTATAATATGTCAAGACCAGAGCACTATCATGTAGGGTAGATGAAATAATGAACTAAGTGTACCAAGAGGAGTGCATATTCAGTGAGCTATCCATTAATCCACCAAGTTAAGTGCATATTCATTAAGCCATCCACTATGCCACCAAATAGAGTGCATATTAAATGAGCCATATACCAATCCACCAAGTAGAGTGCATATATAATAAGCCATTCACCAAGCTACTAGGTGGAGATAACATACAATGATCCAATATGTAATCCAAAGGAGACTTAGAATGTCAACTGAGGGACTTGGAATGCAAACAACCAACAGGTAGAACCTAAGACTTGAAACACAAATAATCATCAAAAAAACTCTTGAGAAAGGAAGCAAACATTTTCTTCACATGTGAATCTGAGTGTTAGAAGGCTAGACATATTGAACAACATTGAGAAAACTTGAGTAACATCAAGGAAAGTTACATTAATATGTAACATACACAACATCGACGTAGGTAATTACCAATATAACATTTGATACTTGCCATAAGAGTGAACACTAGAAGTGAACGATCAATCGCTAGAAGGTAGAACATTTCATAGATCCACATTGCATTGAAGAAAGTAGGTTAAAATATTTTTCCAACTTACTTTGAAGGCAATCAAGACATTACAATGGATCAAGGAAGAATTGGCATGCATTAAGAGTGGAGAATGGTAATAGTTGTAAATCCAAGAGCCAACACTTGAAAATAAAATACCAATTGATTTCCAAAGGGTAGCACAAAGAGAAGATTTGCATAGTAATTTTTAGAGCTAAGTAAATGATGTCAAAGAGAAAACATTGGTAAGTTTAGTGTAGACATATCATTAGCAAAGACACATGTAATTCTTATAGAACTAGGTAATAGTGCCAACAAGAAACACTCAATGCAGATGTTACATTTTTTCATGTAATATAATTTGGAAATCCTAAACTTTCAATTATACCTACCTGAAGTCAAATGTTCAACTGAGGCACATAGCATTCAAACAAGGGAATTTAATATTGTTCATACGAATTTGGAGTTGCATTCAATGCAATACATCTAAGTAGAAGAATAGGCACGAAGCATAGAGGTAAATTTGAATTTGTTTTTTCAAAGTTTATTTTGGAGTGATAAGTAATTTTTTAGGTTTGATTTATATTTTATTAAGGTTATAATTAGTGATAATACCTTTATCATTAATTATTAAGTTAATGGAGGGATAAGTAGATGATAATTTAATATTGAAGCTATAAGGTTTTTAAAAGTTTTTCAATACTTAGATAGATTTAAAATTTGTTTTCTTTATCAAAGTTTTGGAATAATAGATTAACTGATCTTTTTCAAATTGATTAATTTGGGAGTGAAAAGGATTACAACTTCAAGTTTAGGAAAAATTAAATTTGAAAAATTCATATTTTCTTGATTTATAATATTTGGGAGATATAATGATTTCTAATTCATAGGATTTTAGTTTAGATACTTTGATCTTAGGAGTTATAAGGATGTCTACTTCAAAAGATTCAAATTCTATGAATTCAATGGATAACAATATCGAGTTCATGATACAAAAAGAAAAAGTAAATGTCATAAAATTAAGGATCAAAAATTTGATTGACAAATCTAAAAGAAAGATAAATATAGTTTCAAAGTAATCTAAAGTGAAGCCATAGGAGAAAATTTTAAAATATTTGAATACTATTTACATGCAAGAATTTTTGAAGCAATTGATGATGGAAAATATATTATTTTTATAACTTTAGATATTGGTGTCATAATGTATATGGCATTGCTTACACTTAGGTTTCATAAAAAATAAAATTTAAAATAAAAGGAGTTGATTGGATATTTCAAGAAGAAAGCAAAAGTAAACGAATCATTTATTGGAAAAATATTTTGTTCTTCATGCAATATTGATATTCCAAGTTCATATAAATCAAGAACCTATTATGATGCTTTAAGTGAGTTCTTAGAAGTATCTATACAAGAAAATAAAGGGTCATTTAATTCTAAGGACAAAGGAAAAGGAAATATTCTTATGAAAGAATCTGACGACAATAAAAAAGTTCAAGAGACTTGTAATATTGAAGCTAAAAAGACTGAAGAATATAAATCTAAATTCAGAGACGAAGTTAAACAGGAAGAAGAACAAGAAAAATATCAAGATAAAGACCAAATCCATTACAAATTCACTTGAAGGATGAAGACCATAATTGAAGACTAAAGTCTTAAATAACCAAATAATGTAATATAGGGGGGTGTTGGAGAATATTACATTATTTTCTACATGCTTGTAAATATTAGACTAGGTTCAAGTATTAGATTAAAGTGTGAGTGATATTTTATGTAATGTAATAATGTGCAAGAAATGCACAAGTGTTATGTAAGTGTGTATGTATATGAAATGCACAAGTGTCATGTGAGTAAGTGTGCAAGTGTAATGTGAGTATATGTGCACAAGTGTCTTATATGTAAGTGTGCACAAGTGTATTTATATTAGAGAGTGCTAAGTGAAGAGTCATGTATAGGTGTGCATATAAGATAAAGTGAAGAGTCATGTCTAGGTGTGTTCTCTCTTTCGTATGCGTAAAAGGTGCAGGCAGAATTGTCTTGCCCTGTCTGGAAAGCCTGATACTCTGGATATTGCCTAGTGTTTCTAACAGTAATACGGGGTAAAGGAGGGATGACGAAGTCATGTGGCCCCTCCTTCTAGACCCTCTGTTGCTCTAACACTTCATCACTAGGCCACTCATAATGAGCATCTAAGGGAGGCCTACTTTCTATGTTGAGTGCCATGTGTAGGTTCTCTTCTTGAAAGGACATATGTTGAGTGGGAGTGCCTCTCAAAGAGGTGCCTCTATAATCCTGTTCTGTTATGGCATGATGTGGACTATCTTGGGTGGCATGCCACCAAAGAAGGATGACCAAGTCCTCAGGACTATATCGGAGGCGACTTGTCCCCCTTGGTGCATTCTCTACAACTTCTGCCCGTGATTGGGCTCGACTACGGGTGTACACCATGGTGATGTTTACCTAAAAATGCATAGATTTTTTTTTTTCTTTTTATGATTTTTTATGCTACACTAAATAGAAAATATCACACACACAAGCAATGATTATCTCTTTTAAAGATTAAACGTGTGCCCTAAATCTACTTTAGTGTGTTTTGTTTTTATTTTTGCTTTTGAAATATTTTTGTGAAGACCGTTTAAATGCAATTATGATGGCTCTTATGACTCCCAAAATGGTTTCCCCTTTAATATACCATTGCTAGACTGATATACCAACCTCTCTATATACCCGCCCTTACATGAGGGAGACTATAGGTACATGAGAGCAGATGATACATGGAACATAGGCGGTACGAAAGGGGAATCGCTCTATTTATGACACCTACCATAGAAGACTTATCCTCATGCGCTGGGAATCACCCCAAGCTACACTTGGTCAGATTTCATCAGGATTTATGTCTAGCAACAGTCACAATCGGGGTTATGGATGCAATATCTCAAGCCAAGGTGATGATGAAATCCACCATTGGTCTTGCTCAAGGTTTGGGGTTTTACGACCAACTCCTTGGTTTAAATTACCACGTGGTGTGTGGGGTTATTTTTAAGTTGCAAAAATGAAATAAGCAAGCATTTAAACTCTCCTATGCAAGCAAAAAAAACTAGAGAACAGAAAACAGAAAGCAAAAAATTGACAGAGGGTGTTTAAGACCCCTACCTCTTCTCTACCCAAATTGGATGTCTTTGAATTTCTGCCTGAAAGGTGCATAGAGAGCTATTCATACCGGGGTGAGATGAATAAAAGATATGTATTCATTCTAGGGTAGGACGAAATCCTACTCGTCCTTGGGTAATACGAATTCTAGCTCTATATTCACCACAGACAGAAATGAACATCAGTCCAACGTTTGAAAACTAGGTACCTGTAAGCAAAAACAAGAAAATTTAATCAGAAAGTTAATCTTAAAAATCAAGGAACAGAAGTACTACTATGATCACCACTAAAAGCATGAGGATACGGAAACAAAAAGGAATGTGCCAAGCAAGATGAGTTTAAAACCAAACTTAATGCTAAGAGCCTATATATTGCAACATGCATGAAAAGAAAGAACATAGATGAATCAACACAAGATAAAAGTAATATGAAATATGCTACCCTTTTTATTGATATGATTTTAAATTCGTGTTACAATATGTATCCTTCCTTTTTAGGGGATAGGAGCATCAAATATGTTTCTTTATCACATACATAGATAACAAATCCTTCTTCCGCATGCCCACATGTAAGATGGGTAGACCAAAATGTCACCATCGCTTGTGTGTATGATTATTAATTCCTTCCCGCTCCTCTGATGTCAAAGACCTATGTGCAAGGAAACATAAAATATTAGTAGCACCTGCAGATAGAATAAAACATGCATTTCCCAAGGCCTACTGTTAGTGTATGCATGAAAATATTAAAATGATGACCAAATAACATCAGAACGACCAAAAAATTTGAAAAAAGCATGAATATGTTACCAGGATACCATTGCAAAAAGAATAGTCAAGAAATTCCTCACAGATTTGTATTTGCTCCAGGGTGGGATGAATTAACCTGTAATAATTTATCAGAAAGCACCCTCTTCAATGTCCTACCTAAGAAGCTCAAAATGACCTGAAAAGTTGGGGTTAGATAATTGGGGGTGTTTTTGGAGGACCCAGATGGTCATATTTCTCCAATTTTGCCTCTAGAACCCAAATTTTGATGATGGCATCTACAGATTAGTAAAGGTGAGAAATGATAAAAACCTGGTCAAAAATGCTCAGAATGAAGTGAAATTTAAACTACAACCTATTTAAATAACCTATAATAAGATGCAAAAGAAAAATAAAAGAAATATATCATAGATTTATATTCATATTGGGGTGGGGCATTTAGAACTGTGACAGTTTAGGGAGAGCCCGGGGGCAGGACGCCCATTGATTGGGACTTTGTTTCGGCACCAATCCACTTGGGATGGGTCCAAAACCTATTATGGGGTGTTGTCGACAAATTTGGTGGGATATTATGGCCAAAAATTGGGTTTTGGGTCTTGATTCGTGCTTCCAATAGTCACCCAATAACCTCCCTTTTGAATGAGAGATTAAGGATGTGAAAGGCACAAATCACAAGTAGGTATGTAAATTGGTAGCACTTCATTGCTCAAATGATCCTTCTCTGTATATATTTTGGGTGAGAAAACTCACCAATTTATAGACCTAGGGTATCTCTATTTGAATTGCGCATGAGAGGGCACCACTTGAGTTGTTTTTCCTATTTTGAGAGAAAAGCTAATTCCCTGATTTAGAATCTCCTTGCATGAGGTCTCTAAAATAAAGACATGCATGACTGAAGTCTCTCTTCTTGATTTGGAGCCATTCCTCGTAATTGCATGGCTTGCAACTTTAGTTAACTGGAAGACTTGTCGAGGTTTGACTTTTTGCTAGTCAAACTTGCTATTCGCCTCACCCTGGGGCAAATTCTGATATTCATCCCTGGGTAGGATGAATTCCAGTTTGTATTCATCCTTGGGTGGGACGAGCAGAGAGTAAGGTGCCAAAAAGGTGCCAAATTGACCTCTAACCTCCAAACTACTTTTGGGAGTGGTTAGGACCACTGTTTAACCTCTAAGGGCTACCCTAGGGGCTATGTGTGTCAATGCGATCAGCGCTTGTTATCACATAATCGGATTGATGTTGTTTTGGTGTCTACAGTCTTATACTGATCTTCATATTTCACCCAAATATTATTGTATTTAGATTAACCATACAGTAATGAGAACCTATCAGTCCCTGCCACTACCTATAGAATTTGATCAATCTGAGGGAGGGGATAATGATCCTTAAGGGATGCTTGGTTAAGATTTCTAAAATCTACACACAAGCATATATCACCATTTTTTTTCTCACGGGTACCAATTTGGCTACCCAGGTTGAATGTTTTATTAGATATATGATTTTAGCCTTTAATAACTTTAATAGCTCCTCTCTCATGATGGCTTCAATCCTTGTATTTACGGGCCTTTTCTTCTACCTAAAAGGTTTGGCATAAGGTTCTAGCTCAATAGTATGTTGGATAACCTTTTTGTCATATACCTTGAGGTCTTCATATGACCAAGCCACAATATCTTGGTATTTTAAGAATAAAGCTTTGATATCTTCTGCTTCCTCTGGTTAAAATTTGAATCCAACATTGAGCTTCTTTTCCATACTGACTTCAACTTCTTTATAGACTTTTTCACTAAATTTCATGGTTCTGGTCTTTTCCTATCCTCATTGTCAAATAAGCTCTCTAGGGTGACCAATCCTCTAGGAATGTGATTGTTCCTTAGTTGAATGACATCTTGCTGGTCAATTTCTTCTAGATCTTCCTCTTGGACAGTAGAAAGACATGCTTATCTTACCAAAAAGTCAAGTATCTGCTCATAACTTTCAAAAACCTACCAAAAAAATTGTTTGTATGGTACTGCAGGTCTGAAAATCACTTTGATTCCCTTGGCTTTCTTGACCTTATAGTCTATGGCAGGGTTGAAGTTAGCTCCCTTCATTGATAAAGAATTTTCCAGAGTGTTATTTTCTCTGGGAATAAAATTTAAATTTAGGGCATCAAAGGATTCCATCAGATCCCATACCATGTTTATGTAAGCTTTTAGGTAATGGTGCTTACTTCTGCACTTGTTTCTTACTTTATGGACTATTAACTTAGAATCACCGTATATGTTTAAAATATTAATGCCCATGCTTTCTTCCTGTATCAATCCAAGGCACAGGGCTTCATATTCTATAGCATTATTTGTACATGACCATGTTAGTCTATAGGCAAAACTCTTTATCCCCTCTTATTGGGATTGTAAGACCACACTATCTCCTACACCATTTTTGCATTTAGCACCATAAAACTGGATGATCCATATTTCTTTTTCTCTCAGGGACTGATTGGATATAGCAAGGATTTTCTTTTCTAATTTAGTTGAGATACTATATGTTCCCATACCGGTACCAAACTGACTGTAATATTCTCTAACAGGTAACTCATCATCAATATCCAATTCTTCGATGTTTTCCACCAGCTCAAATTATTCAAGGGGATTAATATTACACATGTCTTATTCAATATTTTCAATATGATAAGCTACCATTTTTTTAGGTGTTATTATTATTCTATTTCCTTTTAAAGGAATTACCATACTAGAATAATCCATTTACATACATCCACCTAGTTTTGCAGTAAACTCCGTTGAAAGGCATAATCCAAAGAAGGATTTTAGATCAACCACAACTATTTCTTGTACTATTGTTACCTTAGGGGCTCTATGCAACTTCATTAACACATATTTTATGACTCCAACTATCTTAATATGTGTCCCATCTAATTGCAATACTTGAGGACAAGATCGGGTATACTCCATACCCATTTATTCACAGAATACTTTAGGCATAACTGTAGTTGATGCTCTTGAATCAATCATACAATTTCGGACTACCCAACCTTCCATCCTTACGGATATATTGAAAGGAGGGGGCTTATTATTTAGAAAAATAGGTGATATTTCTTTCTTTTCTGATGACATACTAAGGATTATAGTGGCCTACCTACTTTATGGATACTTATTGAGGGAAGCCTTAAGCAGATCGATCTGAACAGGAATAAATAGAGTGGCATACAGGTTGGCTTTTGATGGAATCTTTTTCATCTCTTCAATAATGTTATACTCAAATTTAGTCAGGGAATGTCTTTAAGGCCTTCCTTCTAGCTCACCATATCTCTTTTTATATTGTTGTGTGGCTTCTACTCTATACATTTTGGTAACAGAGGGGAATCTGAGCCTTTCTTGAGCCTCATCCTTAGATTTTATTTGGTCTCTTTTGGTTTCCTTATCCAGCATCCTAGGAATACTGTCTGTATTCTCTTTATGTTTATATTGAGGGATGGGGAAAGTATCATTGCTTTTAGGAAGGGGATCATTTATTTTTTGAGAAGGGACTTGGAATTGACCCATTTTTTGGGGATCTACTTGCAAATATTTCTTCCCAAACCTTGTCATAACAACAATTGGGCCTTCTTCATCCAGCTCTTTTCCAACCATGATTTGATCAAACTTCCATAACATGTTTACTCTCCCTTTTGATTTCTTTTAGATTGATCCATAGCTTGTTGGATATGGTGTTGGTACATAACACAATACTATGAAGCATGGGGATCATTTCATACTAAACACAAAAAATTAGTAGAGTAGTATTTGAAGAACATTATGGCTTCTCATACACTGCATTCACTCTGATCCTAGTACTATTACTAGGACCTGGTCTCTGATATTTGTTTACATATGGAAACCACCTCTATTGTAACCTTTTTTAGTCTCTCTTTTCCATTAAATTCATCCTATTACTCAGAGTTTTCAGAGTATTTTGTATATCAATAATATGAAAAAATTCCTGAGATGGTTGAGAAGGAGGGGGAGGAAAAAGAGCAGTAGAGGTTGTTGGCTTTGGTTAATGAATTGCATTCCTTTGTGGATATGAAGATGATAAATAAATGGGATCCATGTAAGAAGGGTTTGTAGTTTGACTTTGACTACCAGTGGTTTCTATTTTATAAGGTAGAACAGTTTTGGGGGGAGTCTTCCCACATTAATTAGGATGTTTTCAGCATGAATTATTGTATTATAAACTTGGGGGAAGGTCTCTACTCTAGATTTTTGTGTTTTTAAACCTAGATCTGATCGAAGATCTTGTATATAATACATATATGCCAAACATGTAGCTGGTATGACTATGGGGGGAATTATTTTCCATGTTTTGCTAAATCTCAAATTGAAATCCAAGATAGTTTCTTGTTGAGTTTTCTGCATGGATGTAAATTGGTTAAGTAGGGAGAAAGGGTCAGTAGATTCATTAAATTCTTCCACAAAAGGCTCAGCTCAGGCTTGCCATGAAGTGATGGTATTATCCTCCAGGGTTATAAACCAATGCAATATCTTTCCTCTAAAGGACAGGTCTAGAATTCTTACAATAATATCCTCCTATTTTATGCTATGAATGTTTCTAGATTCAAAATATCTTGATAGTGGTCATAGGATGTCTTCTCAGATCCATCATAAGTGGGGATAGCCTTGGATATAGCCTAGGGAAAGGCATTCATTTGGGCTAATCTTAGGGGATCAGTTGTATTCCAACTAGGGTATTTTTGTAATGGTTGATTAGGGGTCACATTTTGTACCATATTTTTAGGTGTAGATCCTAATGGAGGGACTAATGGTTTATCTGTAGGGTTTTTTTTAGGAAGATCCTCTTTTGAGAGGAAGTCTAGATTCAAAATTTTGATAACTGTAGACCCTCTCTAAGGTAATTTACAAAAAAAATAGGAGTCAAGGTTATTCCTTTTGAAAGACCTGGTATACATGAAAGGACACTAGTCTATAGGGGTAATTATTTTTTTGGGTTTAAGGACCAGGGATTCATGAGGTGAATTTTCTATTCTCCACTTATAAGGTCAAGACAATTAACCAAATCTTGATTCCTTTGGGTAGAGGTAAACAATAACTCATATGATGGGTTTCATGTTCCTTGTGAACTTATCCCACTGGGCATGCTAAAAATATTGGGCACTGAATTACATTAATTTTTACTCAATATTACAATTGTCTATCTTCCTACTTTCTATCCAGGTTTACACCCGATAGCTATAGCTCAACACTCAACATTGGATGGACCAAAACAAAGTTTTTGATCCAACCTCCAGAGTAGGTTGGTTCCTTGTCAACTTAAACAGGATGTTGACACAATTATGCTCACTTAGGGTTTTGATATTAGGGTAAGAAAAGGTTAGGGCTAGAGATATGTGAACAATAGTGTATGGATAGGCTAACCACATTGCACTACATCAAAAATCTTCAAAAAACCAATCTAAAGACACATTACTCATATAAAAATTATCCCAAATTAAATGTACTTTCATTCATTAAAGAACAGTAGAGAAATATTGTAGACATCAATTTCAATATCTATCAGTGATAATCCAAATAACATAATTCACCAATATCTAGATTTTATAGAAATGCACTCCCTAACAATAAAGATCAAACTTAGAAGTAGATTTCAATTACCCTAACAACTAGTAATCCATTAATTTTTCATAAAATAACCATTCAAGTATTCACAAAAATGCAACTAAAGAATTCAAACCTCTAATATCGAAATATGAGGACACAAAATTTGAGGTACAATATAGAGAAATAAGCCTAAATGAAAATATGACAAGTATCAAGAACACATGTCAAGAAGAAATAAGAGGTAAATTACACATTAAATTTAACAATGGATCATCTTTCCAAGTATGCTCATATTTGTACACTACAACATCCCTATTCAATAAGTAATATGGCCAAGGTAATTCCTGATTCCATTTTAAAGTTACATGGGATATCCAAAACCATTGTGAGTGAACATGACCCTATATTCACTAGAAACTTTTGGAAGGATTTATTTCATCATAGTGCTACCAAGTTGAGTATGTCTTCCTCATATCACCCCCAGTTTGATGGTCAAACAGAGATTGCTAATAAATATTTGGATACTTCCTTCATTGTTCTTCTGAATATAAGTAAAATTATCAAGTTTAATGGATTTCATTAGAAAAATAGTGGTATAATACTTCTTATCATATTTCCCTTAATATGTCTCCATTTGAAGCTTTGTATGGTCAAAATACTCAATCAATCATAAACTATGATCTATGATCTTCCAAAGTGGCACAAGTAGATGATTTGTTACAGAAAAATCAAATTGTACTTTAAATTCTTAAAGATAATTTGACCTAGATCCAAAACCATATGAAGCAACCACAAGATTCACACTATTATGAATGATAGTTTAATGTAGGAGATATGGTCTATTTGTGCATACAACCTTCTAAGAAAATTTCCTTGAATATCATGTCTAATTAGAACTTTATTCCATGATTTTATGAGTCCTATAAGATGGTTCATCATATTGGTGAAGTAGCATATAAATTGGAGCTTCCACCCTCTTCCCACATCCATCTAGTTTTTCATGTATTATGTCTCAAACAAGTTATTGGCCAAAAGGTGTAGTCCCAAATAGAGCTTCCATTCCTTGATGAACAAGGTTGAACAAATCTTAAGCCTAAACCAATATTGCAGTCTAGAGTGCATCATATTTGATTACAACAAATTCAAGAGTTTATGATCAAGTGGTAGGACCTTCTAGAAGAAGACACTATGTAACCTGAGAGTATTTTCCAATCATTTTCAGATTTGAGGACAAAGCTTTTTGATGGAGGGAGCCATGTAACGGTACCAATATAGCCATGTTGACTATTATTTTTATCTTGAGCCTTTGATTTAGTTAGTCAACCCTTTAGAAATAGGGTTAGGCTATTATTGATTTTATTTATAAATATGAAAAACATTTTATTAGTTTGGTTCATTAAAGAATTAGAATTTAATTCACATATTCTATGCACAAGAGACTTGACCCTTTCAAAGTGGCTAGGATACTTTACCTTCTCTAAGTGGTTGTCGATTAATTATGATATAGATATGATACAATTTACTATTTTCTTGTTGTCTGGATTGGAATTGATTAATTGCTTATTGTTCATCGCATTTGAATCAAAATTATTAATATTATTTAATAAGCTATGTGTGGCTTCTATTGGGGTCCACTTCCATTAAAAAAATAAATCATTACATTTCTAAAAAGTTAATTAAAGCATACCAAATATATTATTCATTTTCCTTTCTATTAAAGATGTTTTCCATCTTCCTTAAACTGTTAAGTTTCTATAATCAATTCATTTTTTTAAGGAACTAACAACAAGAACAACTCTTACATGACACATAAATCGAACAAATAGATGTAAAACACACATAACAATCATCCATTAAAGAATAAATAAGTTTGATTATTTTATTTCTATAGTAGAGGTTCTTCCTCATTTAGAGTAGCAATATTTGAGAATGTATTTTTACACTTCAAGATCTTGAGGTAATATCTAGTTGTAACACATTTTGTAGGATCTTCATTTTTTCAAAACTAAATATCATTGATTTTTTCATAATTAGATTCAAGAATACCATGTAAGGTGCTAATATTTTTCATGGAACTATCTAGATGGTCTTTAGTAATAATTTAGATTTTATCAATGATCTGATTCAAATATTTCTTTTGGGGTTGAGTCTTTTGTTGCTTGCATGATTCATGTTGGACAATTGGTCCATCTGGAGGATGAGCTTATTTATTTTGAATTGGGGTGTTTGAATATTTTGAATTATTCACATGTAGGGCCTTCTCCTCCACAAATAAGAAATCAGATAATGATCAAATGAACATGCAATACTTCTTCATTTGGTCATATTATTGATAGCCATAACATCTTAGGAAGAAGTTTTCATATTCAATATTTTGGATCCATTTTCCTTTGCATGAGGAAATAGTAATAGATTAAGGACCAAGAACTAAAACATCCATCCAAACAACCAATCTTACTTTAATCATACTAGAAAACTTTCCTTTGTTTGGGCATTGTTGGAACAATTTCTTGCATCCATAGGATTAAATTGTCATGCTACAAAAAATCATTTGGAACCAACGAGCTATTACAGGCCCTAGTCAACCTGCCTCTTTATTCTGATAAAAAATATATTGCTAAAGAAAATAACTAGAACGGGTAAGGAAATCCCAGTGATAAACTTCATATATTACAATTTTAAGCACTCTATATTTTAGTTACACTACTTATATTAAAATGACCAAGCAAAGACAACTATTATTATGCCTTATGTAGACCAGTGCCTAGATTCATTAGGTTGTTATAGAAATTTAACAATGCTTTAAAATATGAACAAAGAGAAGGGAGAAAAGATAAATTGGCTCTATTAAACTCGTTCGAATATCATAACAAATTTAATAGTTTGACCAACGAAATAAATGTTCATAACACATTCAAATAATGTAATCTACTATGAAGTAACACATAGAGCTAAAGATAAAAATGACAGAACTGAACTCTAGAATTATATTAATTTTCAAAAAAATTACATGCAAAGTTGGTAGAATGCCATTGAACTCTGTTATATATTTTTAATACAATGATAAAATATTGTTCAAATAATGTAACAAGACTTCTTCAACTTCTCTCGTTCCAATTTGGTAAAAGGAAAAATATTTGAATTTCAGGCTAAAAAAGAACTAGAAATATTCTCAGCTTCTCAAGCGCAATCCTACCAAAATATGTAAAACAAAGGTGAAGAATGAGAGATGACATATAAAAATAGACACAAAGGATACAACAGGATAATTCATAGGGCACTCAAGTATACATCTTAGAAAAAATGCTATCTCTAATGCTTGATTTTGATTTTGACCGTGGCTACTTGTTTTTTAGCCTCTAGTTCTTGATTCAATTATTTTTGGCCTTATCTAGACCTTACACTTGTCATCCCTTGGTTTGATATTCAATTTATGTACAATTTAAGTACAACTATCCAAGGGAAGGTTGTTTCCATTATTTGTTGCCTCTTAAGTCCGAATGTTTATCACTTTGAATTGTTATAAGCCTTTTAATAATAGAATAACTTCAACGGTAATTTTATTAATGGCTAAGATGTATTTAATCCATTGGATAAGGTTATGGATTTAATTTTTTATTTAGATGAACATTTTAAAATGGCTATTAAGGGTCAAAAATTAAAAACCAATTTTACAAAAGTGAATGCAATAGAGACCAACAAATTTGGGTGAAGGTTTTTGAAAATAAAAAATTTAAATTTGGGGGTATCTGATGTTGAGTCAATTTTTGCTCCAACATAGGCTCTGATTGGGACAATGTGCTGAAAACATGAGGCACTTGAGAATCCTAGAATCTCCTGGTTTTATTACAAGCTTTGGACATAATCATAAACCATCAAACTTGATTAGAAAATAAAAAACATAAAGAAAGAAAACTTAAAATTGAAAATATACAATAAGGAAACAAAACATAATGTGTTGAAGCAATAGAGTACCCCAAAACTGTTATTTTCCTTAGTCAAATTTGATCAAAGGATCAAAATTTTAAGATCAGATGAGCCTTTGAAAATATTGTTATGATTATTCAGCAAGGTCCTAGGATATGATTATACATAATTCATCAAAGTCACTTGTTCCATCATGCCTTGGCCTAAGTGTGTGTTAGTGCATTCATTTTTAATTCCTGGGTCTTCTAGAACTTCATCATGTTTGGAAAATGGTCAAGCCTAATAAGTAATTTCACTCTTTAATATTTTCACCATTTGTAGGGCTCCACTGCCAGTCAAGCGTCTATAGCCCCGATGGAGATGCTACTGATCCCATCTGGTTTTACTCTACTGCCAGTCAAGCGTCTATAGCCCCGATAGAGGTTTTCCAAGATATCTCAAACACTAACTCAATCTGCATTATTTTAATTTTCTTTCTCTTTTTGAGAAATATTTTGATATAAGCAAATTGTGCAATGAGTGTGCCTGAGTTGAGGATCAGTTTTTGGCTAAAGAATAGAGTGTAATGATTTTTAGCTCAACCATCTTACCAAAGATAACTCTATCCCTTGGACCCTAAAATTCCTTTTAGTATCATTTGTAATGTGAGACTTTGTCATGATGGACCAACAACTCTGATTTTACTCTGTTTTGTCTCATACCCTATGATAATTGCATAAACATTCAAATTTGAAAATTGTAAGCATCATCAACATCTAAAATAAATTTCCTCTTCTCTTATTTGTCTTTAGAGAAATAAATAGTAAGGAATACTCATCATCCTATGATAATCATGAGAAACAACACAACTAAAACCACACAAAGCAAAACAAAACAAAACAACAGTAAGGAAATTACTTAACTGACAAAACAAAACAACACAACATTCTGACAAAAATACAACTCTGTTTTTTATTATATATTTTTTCGTTGATTTTTTTATATAGGTTATTTACTCCCTATTGGCCCCATGGCAAGGGTTGTAAATCTTGAGATGTATATGTTTTTAGCTCAAGGTATCCTATCAATGATGACTTCGTTCTTCGTGACCCTGGAATATCCTTAAAATTTGTGGGAGATGTGAAGCTTCAGCATAACACACAGTACCTTCCACCTAATCTGTTGTAGCTCCAGACTTGTGGGACAATTGCCTAAAACCTGGCCCATAAGATCTTAGTGTCATATGTCCTTACTCTAGGTCCTCATTCTTTGACTGATTAGAACAAGTCTATTAAAACTATGGTGCAAAACAAAAACCTTTCAAGGAGACAAAAACATGGCCACGGCTGGACACGGATGGTGACGAGGCAAAAATAAAGTATCATGAAAACTGAGAGGAGGTCAATGCTCCTATTTTGCAAAAACAACTTTATAACCTCAGGATGTAGAGTGAGTGCAAATTCCTTTTATTTTTGTCTAAATGGCCTAGGATACACTCTCAATTCTTGATGATTCCAAAGAAGAACAAACTGTAGTTGAACTTTATGCATTCTTTTTTCTTTGTTCTTTTCATGATGTATCTTCCATTAGACTGGCCAATTCTTGTGGGGTTCCTGATGATGGGTTGGGCATTGGGGATTTTACTCTGAAATGAGGTAACAGATGCGGTATTACCTAGGACTGGAACTTTGTTAATGAGTATGATGGAGAAGTCAACAAAAGAATCAACACCATTTTCCAGACCAATGAGCACTGTGGATTTGTCAATTTTATTTGATTTGACCTATTTTAATCTAATTGATTTCACACTTTTAACATAAATGGGGGAACAATTATTTGTAGAAAAAAAACTCAATAGATCAACTATGATGTTATATGAAGCTCTATTATTAGGTGGGTGATTGCAGACAGAGTATTCATTCATTGGATCCAACATATATCTTTGGAAAACATTGAAGGACCTTGTTTCTGACTGATCAATAAGCCTAAAAGATCTAGAAAATTCATCTTCCTTTTGTGCTATGATTCTTTGACCAGTATATTTTTTGGACTTAACTATACTTTTAGGCTTGTGATTAGTCAGTTTTATCTCAGGATCTTCCTCTGCATTGGGCTTCACAAGGAGAACTTCATCTTTGGATAAATCATCCTCAGTTATTGGCCTTTCATCTACTATTTCATCTTCAACCTGTACAATTTTGTTGGACAATGCTTCTTCCTCTGAATGTTGTTCTGGCATTTCTAATATATCAAAATCATAGATCTGAAGGCTTTTTGGAGCTTCTACTATTATTTATTGATCTTGTGGTATTTCATCAGAACTATCATCAAGAGCTTGATGATGATGTTCTTCTCTAGGATATAATGTTCTTTGCTCATCACTGATAAGATAGGCATTGATATCTTCTTCAACCCATGGCTTATGATCAATCCATTCTGTTTGGTGGTTCTCTTCTGTATTAGACTTAAAAAGACCCCCAACTTTAGACTCATCATTATTAATTGTTGCCCCTTTATCAATTTCTTCTTCTTTAGTTTGCACTATTTTATTGGATAGTGCCTCTACATCTGAGTGTTGTATTTCTTGTATATTGAAATCATTGGTCAGAAGGCTTTTTGAAACTTCTACTATTATAGACTGATCTTGTTTGATTTCATCAAATCTATTATCAGGAGCTTGATGATGATTTTCTTCCCTGAGAAATAAATTTCTTTGTTCATGGATGATAAGACAGACATTGATATTTTCTTTAGACTTAATTATATTTTCAAACTTGTGGTCAATCAATTCTATTTTGTGGTCTTTTTCTGCACCAAATTTTTCATTAATAACCTCATATTTTGATTCATCGTTCTTAGTTGTTGACCAATTATCAAATTTTTCTTCCTCATCCTACACTATTTTGTTGGATTGTATCCCTTCTTCTAAATGTTGTTCTCTCATCTCATCCACATTAGGAATATTCATCTCATCTAGTGTACTCTCAAAGTCCATGGCATGGATTTCTTGAAAAATATCCACTACTGCTATAAGTGGTTCCCATTTGACTTCATCAAGTATGACCTTAGTGGTTTCAGGATGATGTTGCTCTCTTTTGGATATTAAAGTTCTCTATTTTTGATAGACCTCAATATCTCCTTTAGATTTTGGGTGTTTATCCTTGCAATCTAAATTGGTCCTGACTTCTTTACTAGGTCATTCCTTAAGGCTTAGGCTGGGATGCGAAGCTAAATAGATGGCACAACTAGAAGGCTTATGCGGTGAATTACAGGTAGGGCAATAGAAAGAGAATTTACTATCGATCATATTTCTTTCTATGTGGACAACCTTATTCATGCACTCATCAATAGTGTTCACTTGCTCTTTTCTTAGTTCATCATTGAATTCTACAGAGAAAGCATTCTTATAAAAGCAAATGTAATGTTGATCACTAAGAGCTAATTTATCAGAGATTTTGCTTTTAACCTTGATGAATATTTTGTTGAAGTTATTAATCGATTCATTTTTCTCTTTTTTCATTGCAGCCAATTCAGTTATGAGTGAACGTATATTTCTCTCCTTACCATACCTTTCTAAAAAGACTTCTTCCATTTCTTGGAAATTTAATATGCAATGTGGGGAAAGACTATTGAACCAGTCTAAAGCATCTTTCTCTAAGGTCTGTCGAAATAGCCTAAGAGCCACATCTTCTTCTTCGACTTTCAATCTATCTAAGGCATACAAGAAGCTTTCGATATGTTCTTCTCTAGTGACAACATTGTTACCTAGGAATTTAGGTAAGTATTTAAGGGCTTTAATAGGTAACCGATGAAGGTGAGGAGGCAACTGAAAAGGCTTGTACCTATTGGCTCTCTAGGTCTGAAGGTATTGATTATTCTGGTCATTCATCATGATCACAAGGGTGATGATAGAAGATACATTTATGATTAATTGAAATACTCTTATCAGAACAAATCAAGATACTAGAACCACTATTTAAAGGAACCTCACTTGTTAACAAAACCTTACCACTATGATACAATCCAATTCTGTAAACTGGGTTTTTTTGGTTTTGGATAAATACCTTTGGGTTCTCAAATTCTAGAAATAGCTCCTTACCACTTCTCCTCGTATGTGCCAACACGTTCTGCTCCTTCTTTCTTGATTTTTGATTTTTGGGTTGTCCAAACAGAGTCACCAACATAGGTAGTGTAGAAAGAACATAATGTATGATCAAGATTGCTTGATCTTTTTACTCTCAGCCTTATAGGAGATAGTTCTTTGGGGAAATTTCAAGAAAATCAAGAAACATCAAGAACACTTCAAAATATGATTGAAAATTATAGGAAAAAGAAATAAAGAACATAAAAATGTAAAAGTAAAAAATGAAGGTTCTTTATTCTAATTGGTCACCTGTTGATTAAAATATAGTCGTTAAATTCAGGTTAAGAATTTAAAAATTCTTCCTCGGCAACAACGTCAAAAAATTGTTGGAACAATTTCTTGCATCCATAGGATTCGATTGTCATGCTACAAGAAATCATTTGGAACCAACAAGCTATTACAAGCTCTAGTCAACCTGCCTCTTTATTCTAATAAAAGATATATTGCTAAAGAAAATAACCATAATGGGTAAGGAAACCCTAGTGATAAACTTTAGATATTGCAAGTTTAAGCACTCCAGATTTTAGTTACACTACTTATATTAAAATGACCAAGCAAAGACAACAACTATTATTATGCCTTATGTAGACCGGTGCCTAGATTCATTGGGCTGTTATAGCAATTTAACAATGCTTTAAAATATGAATAGAAAGAATGGGAGAAAAGAGAAATTGGATCTATTAGACTCATTCGAATATCGTAACAAATCTAAAAGTTAACCAACGAAAGAAATGTTCATAACACATTCAAATAATGTAATCTGCTATGATGTAACACATAGACTTGAAGATAAAAATGATAGAACTGAACCCCAAAATTGTATTAATTTTTCAAAGAATATTACATGTAGAGTTGATAGAATGCCATTAAACTCTGTTAAAGCTTTTAATACAATGAGAAAACCTTGTTCAAATAATGTAACAAGACTTCTTCAACTTCTCCTATTCCAATATGGTAACAGGAAAAATCTCTGAGTTTCAGGCTCAAAAAGAACTAGAAATATTCTCAGCTTCTCAAGCACAATTCTACCAAAACCTGCACAACAAAGGGGAAGAATGAGGGATGACAGAGAAATAGACACAAAGGGAATACAACAACACAATTCATAGGGCACTCAAGTATACCTCTTAGAAAAAATGCTATCTCTAATGCTTGATGCTAATTTTGACCATGGCTACTTATTTTATAGCCTTTGGTTCTTGATTCAATTATTTTTAGCCTTATCTAGATGTTACACTTGTCATCCCTTGGTTTTATCTTCAATTTCTGTATAGTTATCTCCCATTGCCCTGTTTTACTTATATCTTTGGATTGATCTCTCTGTGTGCTATCCAGTTGTTCTGAACTAGTTAGAGATGAGCTTTCCGTGGATTTTCTTATTACAATTTGCTCTTGATTTGAAGGAAGCTCTCAAAATATGGTGGGCCAAGAATTTTTTATGCTTTATCTTTATAAAGTCCATTCTGAGTAGATTTATTTTGTTACCGCCCAACACGTGATCACTTTCTAAAGATATGAAGAGATCTGATTTGGTTTTCAAGTATCAGATTCATTACTTGAGTAGCTTGTTTTTACTTATCTTGGTACAATCCATGGGATTTAATTTGATTGTCTAAACATTTCTTTCCTCAACTATTGTCTGAATTTGCAGTATTTTTATCACTAAGATTTTAATTTTACTTTGATCAGGTATCAATATCATTGTTGACTATGTATCTTAGAAAATATGTTTAAAATAAAAACTCTTATTTTCCTCATAGTTTTGAACATGTGCATCCGTAGATTTTTCTTTGAGGTGAGTGCTTCCATTAGATCACGTGAATCTGCATGAGGGTTAGCTAAAAGTATACTACAGACTTTAGGAAAATTTTAATTCATTTAAATATTTCAAAATTCAAATTAAAACAATCATTAATTCAATAATTCCTATTGAAAACTTAGGCAATTTACTTTTAATTAGATGGCTTCGTGTAAAAAAATTATTTATCCCTTAAAGGTTGTTTCCATTATCTCCGTGGATAACATATCAGAAGCAATTTAATCTTTGAATAATATTTTAAATATTTTAATTTTTATTAAACCTGTCCCAGACCATATAAGGCTTATACCATTAAAAACCGATCACCTTTTCGGGTGCTTGTCGTTAGATCCATTCATGGAGGTGCGCGCCCATCAAGATTCACCAATCTGTACATTGGTTAGTCCATAGGAGGAATATATCATAACTGGGTTATCTTGGCCCTAGTATGATTATTTTTTTGAAATTTTGAAAAAAAACTTGTATTAAGACATAGATCAATTACAATGTGGGAAGAGCCTCTTCCCAGCCGAGGTCCGAGAGGACACAGTCATACAATAGTAAAGGAAGAACTGCACCGGAGCCAATTTTCGTGAACCAAAAACTAGCTGCCATGGGGTCCCCCATCGTACTCTATTTTTTCGAAGGTCATTAGCTCAAGGACCTTTCAAGACCCTGTCTAATCACCTCATCCTCAATATCCATGTCACTGTGCAACTGAACTCCAACCTCCTTTTTCGCACCCATCTTAGCCAGAAAGTCAGCCGCTTTGTTCAAATCTCTACTCGCATAAACTGGGATCACGTCCTCCAATTCCTTCCATAATTCTTTAATTTGGGTAACAAGAGCCCTCAACCTCCAAGCTTTCAGATCAAAGTTCCTCATGCAGTCTAGAGCTCCAACCATTATTTGCGAGTCTGATTCAAGAATAATCCTGCGGTGGCCATGTTTCACTGCCCAAACAGAAGCAGACTTGATGGCAATGGCTTCGGCTTCATTGTTAGTGGTTCTTCCCAGGCCTTGCAATTCCCAATAGAGCACAGTCCCAGCATGGTTTCGACACACCACTCCAATTCTGGCTCTACCCGGATTGCCTTTTGCAGCTCCATCAGTATTGATTTTAATCCAACCTTCAGGGGGAGGTTTCCAACAATTTTTGTCCTGTCCCTCTTGCAGTTCAACGCGTTCTTCCATAGCTCCAATGTCAATTTGAGCTTCCTCCTCAGCATGAACAGCCACAGTTTCGGTAACCTTGCTCCAAATGGTCTGCCAAACCCCGTCTAGAGCAGTAAAAGTTTCTCTAAAAATTTTGGCATTTCTTTCCAGCCATACTTGCCACCAGATAAAGCTTAAACCGAGCTCCCAGCCAATACGAAGAGCTTTAGATTTGAATCTACCTTTCTACCATTTTTCCCAGATATTCATCCGGTTCAGGTCACCACTTACTTGAATTTTAAAGTATGCAAACCAACGCAGCCAAATCTGTCGGGTGAAAGGGCAACCAAACAACAAATGGTCAGCAGTTTCCTCGCTCTTGTAGCATAGTACACATTGAGAAGGGCCGATGATACCTTTTGATCTGAGATTATCAAAAGTGAGGATTCCATTGTGCATGCACTGCCAGGCAAAAAAGTTAACTTTCGGCCAGCCTTTAGAGTGCCAGATTTTCCTCCAGTCCTCAACCTAAAAAGTATGAGGGGGGGCTCTGGGAGAATGCTGTCATATCCGTCCTTTACTGTATAGACGCCAAGACTCCCAAAGCCCCAAGCTAATTCATCCTCCACGTCTCCCCCTGTAAGAAATATTTCTGTCAGAATTTTAGTCATGATGGGAGTCAAATCCGGAGGGATTGAAATGGGCCACTCATCCAACTTCTTGAACTGCTTAAACTTACACTCCCCCAACTGAGTAGTTGTGAAATAACTTTCAATACGGATCCATCCCTTGGCTTCAATGGCTGCTTTTATTGGCTGTAATTCTAGAAATTCAGCAATGATGGGTGGGAACTGATCCCAAGAATCTGTCCAAAAATGAGCCTTCTCCCCTCTTCCCACTTTCCAAAATAAGCGGTCTTTAACAACCCGAGACCCTAACTTGAGAGCCCGCCAAACTAGGGACCCAGTACCATCCAAGGGGATGCGAGCTACATCATTTGGGTTGGCCTGTCCTAGGTATTTTCTAGTTAGGATTCTACTGAAAAGGGAGGTGGGTTGGGAGATCCATCTCCAGTACAGCTTTCCAGCCAAAGCTTTATTATTCAGCTTAGATTTTCTCAAACCCAGACCTCCTTTAACCTTGGGCTGGGTAACTTTGTCCCAGCCCACTAAGGCCCACTTTCTCTCTCCCTTTGCTCCTTCCCATAAAAACTTTCTAGCCATCCTGTCCAACTCTTTCCATATTGTAATCGGGGCAGCCAGGATAGAGAATTTGTAAATTGGCATGGCTTGAATGACTGACTGTAAGAACGTTAATCTGCCACCATAACTTAACCACTTGTGAGACCAGTGATTAATTCTGTCCTTGATACACTCCAGCAGATTCCTCCATGTGTCTAATTTTAGCTTCTTAAAGTGCAAGGGGACCCCAAGTAAACCACTGGGAGAGAAGTCCTTGTGAATCCCAGGATTTCTAAAATTCTGTTCTGAAGCCTTTGCTCCAGATTAAAAAAAACCACTTTGGATTTCTTGTCATTAATGACCTATTGAGTAGCCCTGAGATAGACATTAAGAGTATCCCTAATCATTCTTGCTTCCCTGAAGCTGGCCACTCCCACCAAACCAGTGTCATCCACAAACTGCAGGTGCGTTAAAACTTCGTCACCCACCCTGATACCCAATAATCTACCTTGTTGTCTTCTCCTCAAGAAAAGTCTGCCAAGACCTTCAGCCAAAATGAGAAAAATATAAGGAGAACATGGATCCCCCTGGCGCAGTCCCCGAGTAGCTCCAAATGGTTGCGAAGGAAGGCCCTTGATTAGCATAGAGTAAGTCGGGGTAGAGACACAACTCATGACCCACTCTATCCAGTCTTGAGAGAAACCAAAGGCTGCCATCATTTTAGCCAGGAAACTCCATTCAACCCTGTCATAAGCCTTTGACATGTCCAGTTTTATGAACATCCCTTTATTACCAGAAGTGTGCATTGAATGGATTGCTTCCTGGGCCACAACCACCCCATCCAGAATCTGTCGTCCCTCAACAAAACCCCCTTGCTCATAGGAGACAATGTTGTGAAGAAGAGGTTTTAGGCGCTCAGCCATTACCTTTGTGATTATTTTGTACAACACATTACATAAGGCAATAGGCCTATAATCTGAAATATGAACCCCCTCCTCCCCTTTTGGAATTAAGGTAATGAAAGTGTGGTTTATAGCTTTAAGCATTCTCTTATTTTCTCTGGACTCTTCTACAACAACCATTACATCTTCCTCTAAGTAGTCCCAGAAAGCCTAAAAAAACTCAATTGGGAAGCCGTCTGGACCTGGAGTTTTACCAGTGCTCATTCCAAAGACCACAGTTTTCAATTCATCTCTATCAATGGGTTTGAGGAGGGCCTGATTTTCATCCTCAAAAATAACAGCAGGTATGACAGAAATAACTTCATTTTGGGCCTCTACATCTTGTACCACACTTTCCTTAAAAAGCTTAGAAAAATAATCCATAGCATGGGAATGCATACCTGGAAGTGTATCAAAGGAATGACCATTCTCATCTTGAAGGGCCTCCATCTTGTTCATCTGTCTTCGAGCACAAGCAGTCCGATGAAAGAATTTTGTATTTCTGTCCCCTTCTAATAACCAGGTGGTTCTTGCTCTCTGCTTCCAATAGGTCTCCTCCTGGTTGTCAATGTCCTCAACCGTTGTACGTAGGGCATCATCCTCAGCTTTGAGCTGGTCTGTAATTACTCCTTCTCTGAACTATTTTTGGACCTCATCCCATCTGGCCACCAATGGAGCTCTTTGGGCCTGGAAGTCTATTTTATTAGCATGCCTCCAATACTTCAACTGAGTTTTGACATATTGTAGTTGTTTGTGGATTCTGAACATTGCTCTCCCATAAGTTGGGCGGCCTTCTTCCCACCACTATGGAATTTTCTCCCGAAGTTCTTCTTTCTGAAGCCAAAAATTCTCAAATCTGAAAGGTTTGTGATGCTGCCCCATCCTAGTCCCGCCTTCCAATAGAATGGGACAGTGATCTGAAACTGGGCCTTCTAAAATCTAAAAATTTATATTCCATTTTACAAATGCCTCCTCTGAAACTAGAAAATGATCTAGCTTAACCTTCCTGCTATGTGGCTCCCACCTTTTATTAGTCCAAGTGTAGTTAATGCCAGGACATTTAATGTCCACTAAGTGCAAAGCCTGGACTTGGGCAATCATGAAACGGTCCCCTGGGTCCAAAAATGGTGTTCCCCCTTCCTGATCTCTAGAAGATAATTTAGCGTTAAAGTCCCCCGCTATAATCCAGTCTAGATCTTCCCTTGAGGTTCGCATGTTATGCACAGCCTTCCACTGCCGCCTCTGACCATCTAGGTTTTGAGACCCATAAAAGTTTGTGATTAGAACGTGTTCCGCAGTGACATTATTCCTAAAAAGAGAAGTGAGAACACCCCTCCAGGCAAGATGTTCTATTGCAGACCATTCAAGAGAGTTCCACAGAGTAACAATCCCCCCTGAGGCACCTTGGGCAGCCACATCCATATGACCAGCACCCCTCCAAATTCTGTTGACTATTTTGGACATAAGATCTAATGACATCTTAGTCTCCTGTAAAAGCAAAAAATTAGTATTACGATTCTCTAAAAGTCTTCGAACAATAGATTGATGGGTTCTACTATTTAAACCCCTCACATTCCATGATTGTATAATCATTGGTTACCCTGGGAGCAATAAGAGTCTATTGGCCTCACCGATCCTCCCGTGATCAGTTTGTCTCCTTGGACTGCTAGCAACTCCTTATTGGATCTTCTACCTACTCCCTGAGAATTGCTATTTTTTGATCTTTTTTCTACCTGGGTTATCCCCAAAGTTGGCCTTTCCCTGTTCTTCTCTGCTATTCCCATGCTGACATCCCGAGATACTGTCTGGCTCCTGGTTATGCACTACTAAAGCCCCTGAACACACTGGCTGTGATACCTCACAGAGTTCAACTACCTGTTGTATGACGGGAGGAGATGAGAGGGGGAGTTGCACGGGAATATTAGAATTTTCCTTATTACCCTCCATGCCCTCCATAAATTGTTCCTCTTCGTCAACCAGTGACTTAAATATCTCATACCTATTGGCAGGTCTGAGATGGGATTGCTCCTTTCCCTCTTTTTTCTTTGTCCGTATTTTTCTTCTAGGTTGTTCAAAACCCTCTCTCTGAGCTTCCTGGCCCTGAACGGTGCTATTAGAATCTTTATTAAGTGTTGCCTTATCCTCTTTAGGCAGGTTTGGCATTCCTAAAGGGGCCTCCATTTTAGCATTCATATTATTAGGGCAGAAACGGGCCAAATGTCCATGTTTGTGACAAACCCTACATCTAAAGGGTAGGGCCTCATAGTCCAGTTGTTGAATCCAGGAGAGTCCTGCCAATTCAATTTCCATCTCTGTCGACAAAGGTCGGCTGAGATCCATCTCCACACATATTCTTGCATACACCGCCATGCTCCCTTCAATTGTGTCTCTGGCAACACCCAGATGTCTTCCAATAGAATTGCCAATCCTTGCCAACACCTGCTCACTCCAGAATTCCATTGGAAGAGCATATAGTCGGATCCATACTAGGACAGTAGTAGGTTCAACTCGGGGATCGAATCCCACTCTCCATGGTTGAACAAATAGCCCTGTCGGGCCATGATTTTTCTTCTCTGACTCGAAAGCCCTATTTCTATCGGCCAAAGATGAAAAGCTAACAATAAAATATCCATTGCTAATAAACCACAATGAATACTCACCGTGAGGCTCCCAGTTTTGGTGGATCCAAGAGTGCAAAAAATTTAGGGAAGGACGTATACCCATGAACTTGCAGATTAAATCGTGATTAGCTCTGTAAATGATTGATTCTTCAACCATACTTGGCTCGATGACAATTTTTGGCCTGGTTTCGGCCTGCGGCAAACATCCATTCACACGATGTGCTGTCGACCTATTCCCAGCAGCCGTGAAGAGCATTTTATATGCCATTTTTTGAGCTTCATCGTTCTTTGGAGGAGATTTTTCTTTAAACAAATCTGCGTATGAGCTGCTACTCCCTGGAAAAGGAGCCGGAGAAGTCCCCATTGGACCCTCCTGGGGCACCAATCTAGCCTTCAGATCCACCGTACCCCGAAAGCACTTCTGTAATCCAGCTGATGCCCTAGTAAGATTATTAGAATTAATCAAAGTTTAATCAATACTTAAGGCACCTCATCTGTAATACTTACTCTTTAAATATTTGTGCATCAAACATAACGCTCACCATTAGATCTGGTTTGCTCTGGGCACTGCCATTGATATTCAGGGACCTGCATGGTCATTAGTCCAAAGATATAAACACATGCCAACTTAACCTGATTAACCTTGAAAACCATGGGGTTAGCAATAATTTGACTAACAATACTTAGGATTGAAACTTTTATCATTCACCTCATGCTCATTATTAATTAATGCATTAATCCCACATAATTGGCAATTGAAAAGTTTAATAACCTTTAATTAAACCAAAGGTACTTATGATCTAATTACCCCTTCATACACTCACTATTAGATCAAATAACAATTGTGTGCACCCGTTCAATCTTTCAGATATGCACAAAATTTAATCTAGAAGAAATGGGTCATTAAAAATGTCATAGACCCTCCTTAATCTTGATTATACAATGAGTTTAGATTTAAATAAAATAGTTTAATTAATCATCCGATAAAAATATCATGAATTTAATATTTAGATGCCTTGGGAAAGAACTGTCATCAGATCAGGGATAGATCAAGCACTGTCGTTAGATATGATGAATATACAATATAGTTATCCTATGCTTGGATGAAAGTTTAAATGATCGGTCAATCTACGACGATTGCCACCGTTGAATCAACTGAGGTTCAAGCATAGCCATTGATATCTTGAGACCTACAAATATTTTAACCATGGGGTGCATACCTTTATCCGTTAATGACTTAAAGCCTTATGTTACAATTTCTTTAGGCCTTGGTGTTTTTAAAAGCAAATATTAAATTAAGGGGAATGACTAGTGGACTAGTGATGCAGTTAAGATCCTCATTAACCTTGATTATCGAAAGCTAAAGTAGAATAATTTAAAAAATTGATTATAATACTTTATGATGCTAAAGATGATTGATTTGAGTAGTGCGTGGTCATTGGATCTCATTGAAATCATGTGCCATTGTCCAGATATTACAAGATGCAAGCTACTTAACATATAGTTGTTATAACATAGTTGATTTTAATCCTGAATCTTATTATTAATTTTAGACCTTGGATTATTCCTTAATAAAGCTTTATGATTAACCTTGATTATCTTTGGTGGGAGTGCATCTATCGGATGAGGACAGAAGCGAGCACTACCTTTGGATCTTTTGAACTTGTTATCAATTTTCTTAGACTTTATGCTATAATTTTTTGACCATGGACTTCATTGACTTATCCCTTGGGTAGCTTATGAAAGCATGTATGTTCAAATCTCGGGGGATGAAGTGCTTTCATCTAGATCTTCGGACTTGCATGAATTTTACCATGAAGGGGGTGCATACCCTCATTTGACCACTTGAATTTTATTAAACCTTAGGATTATTTCTTACCTCTTAAGTCTGAATGTTTTAATTAATTTTCTTAGGAACCTATGGAATTTTTAAAAGACCTTATTTAGCGAATGTTTTATCACTTATAATTTTATAAGCCCTTTAATAATCGAATAACTTCAATGGTCATTTTATTAATGACTAAGATGTATTTAATCCACCAGATAAGGTTATGGATTTACTTTTTGATTTAGATGAACATTTTAAATGGCTATTAAGGGTCAAAAATTAAAAACCAATTTTACAAGAGAAAATGCAATAGAGACCAATAAATTTGGGTGAAGGCTTTTGAAAATCAAAAAATTTAAATTTGGGGGTATCTGATGTTGAGTCAATTTTGGGTCCAATAGGCATCCATATACTATAATGCACCAATGACATTACTATTTTTAGTGAATATCTTCTATCTCCAAAACTTCATAGGGAGGGCATAAAGATTCTCCCAAAGGCATTCATGTTTTCTATAAAAGGGTTGAAACTAGGAGTCCAAGGTCTTATATAAACACCCTTTATCCAAAACACCAATTATATCTATAATCCATTACCCTATCTCTATCCCTTAAATCCAAAAAAAAAATAGAAATTTTTTTGGGGTAGTAGAGTTACTTAGAATTCTATACTAGTCCACTAATTCTAAATGTTTCCTTTGAGCTCATCCTGTAGACATGAAAATTTGACTCATTTTCCTTAGTTTTTCTCCTAGAAAAGTAAGGTCATATTCAAGAGCATTTTTGCCCTATCAAATCATCTTAATTTTTATCAAATTTTATACCATTGGATAGGTCTCAAAAAGAGCTTTCCAACGGTATATAATATGTCTAATTTTGACATTGTTTTCCTTATTTTTCGCACCAACAAACTTAAAATTCTTGATCATTGGGCAAAATCACCCATAAATCAACAAAATCGCCCGACGATAAATAAAATAGCCAGGCGATTTTGTCCCAAACAAAATTTTAACAAATTTGCTAAAAGATAAAATCCATTTTAAAATCTCTTAGCTGGTTTAGATGTCGTTGGATCAGGGTTGTTGGTGAACAGATTGAAGGTGGTAAACATATGAGGGATCAAAACCTCCTCCATGTTTAGCCTAACCTCCCAAATTTCTCAAAACCCCCCTTGGCCTATTTAATCTAGGCCCTTTTCCTTTTTCCTCCTGACTGAATAACTGACTGACTCCCTGGCAAGTTGAATTCAAATCTCTTGACATTGCTGCTAAAATTCTCTTAAGAATCCCTCGCATCAATTTGCCATAGAATTTGGTTTCCTATAACCCCCATTGTCTAATTTTGTTATTGTAGGTGTCAGTTATAATCACCCGAAATACCATCATAATCGCCTGGTGATCGACAAAAATGATAGGCGATTTCGACATAAGTGACAGGAGATTTCATCAAAGACTAGGCAATTTTGTCAGAGCAAGCGATCTTGTATTCAGATCAGCTAGGGGCAAGGATTCAAATCATTGTTTGCATTTATTTTCCAATATTTTGTTTGTCTATGCATTGCATCATGTCCATTTAATTTATTATTTAGATTTAGATATTGCATCTTGGTGTTCACCATCATTCCAGTTAATTGCATCATGAAGTCAGGATCATAATCGCATAAATCTATAGTATATTAGGTTGAATTGTCATCATAGTATTCTCATGTCATTTCATATCCATTTGCATATAGAAATTAAAATATATCTATGACTTGGAGTACGAGAAACTGTTATAATTTGCAAAAAACATTTTTTTCTGTCTTCTATTTGCTATCAACTATTTTGCTGTAGGATTGCGATATAATCGCCTGCAATTTTGTTAAATTGGAGACGATTATGTCTGAACACAGGTGATTTTGTCTATAACAGAAGCGATTCTATCGAAATAGAGGTGATTTTGTTCTGCTACAACCCTCAGAATTTTCATCGAACATCTGACTCAGATAAGGCTTATAATTTCTTATAATTCCAATCTTATGTATTGTATTTCATTCTGTATTCACTGTTTTTTGTCTTCATTAAATCAAAATAGCATATAGATAGTTTAGTTTATTAAAGGCAAAATTTAGGTGTATGAGAAATATTTATAAAAAAAACGCATCAAACATCTTCCAAGCCTAGGTATGGAAACTATCGTTAAAAGTTTCCTGGTGAACCCTTAATTCATTGAAAAATCACCATAAGAAGGTACAACTAAGTGCCTCTCTTTCGAGGTGTAGCTCTACTATTTTCCATTCCCCTCTGAGGCGCGGATCCATTAGCCTAGAGGAAAGGAGTGTGAAAATTTTAGGCCTACACCTCCAAGCTTGGTCTTTTTTCCTTGAGTTTGTAGATAATTGTTCAGGCTTCATGATCAATGAGATCCAACCCCAATTCATCCTTTGAAATCCTAATAGAGAGTCAAGGTTCATCGAGAAGATCCACCTGCAAACCTAAATATTTGTGAAAGGTATTTCTTCTGACCAAAGAGGCTTTCTCACATATTGAAGAGTGACTAATGTACTCTTGATTACAATGGATAACAACCCTCTTCCTTCAGTTCTTGATTGCACCTAGGGTTTGCATCCCTTTCGCAAAGACTCTACCCAAATAATTTTATTTGTTCCATCACTTGAATGCACCTAGGGTTTACCATATTTGAATCATAACTATTATTGTTGCATGTTGTTAATAATAATTTAATATTGGAATGTTGTTGTAGGTATTAAATTAATTGTATTGTTTCACAATAGAATACCCCCAAGCTTCGTCCAAAGTGGTTTATTGGATTCTAACAACAAAATAGTCCCTAGTTTGTTCGTTTGAAGTGCTCTGACCATCCATTCAAGCATCAAGAAAATTCTTTAAGACTTATAATTTCAACTCTTCCCGTTTTAGGAGTTAGTAAGATTATTTTATACTAAAACATGTGTAAACATTTGCTTTGATACCATTTATTCTAACTCTATTATTTGTATAGCAATGTCTTTCAAAACTGACTATAAATAGAAATAAAAATTATTATGTAATTTCATGTTCTACCACATTTTGATGAATGCATAACTCTTTGTTAATTGTAAATAGTAAACACTATTTTTATAGTTAAGAGCATATCAAAGTTTGTATATGAGAGACTAGAACTATATATTCATACTAGTCATATGAACTAAAAATTAAAATATAAAATACCAATTGTTAATATTTTAGTTTTAAAAATAGATGATTTTTTATCAATGTCATAATTGCAATGAGATATTGAAAAAATAATATTAATATTAGTTATTGAAAATGTATGCTTCTCCATGCGACTGATTTCTCACAAGTATTACTTTATGTTTTTCTATCATTAATAAGTATTTGATTTTTATTATTTGCTTCTCCATGACAATGATCTCTCACAAATATTATTTTATATTTTATATCTTTCTAAGTATAAGAATTTTATTTATTTATAAGTAGCAATTCAATAATTCAAAGGAATACTATAAATAATGTGGATATATTTAATGTATTAGATAGTTTAGTTTTAGTTTGAACAATTAAATTTTTAAAATTTTAAAGACTCCTCTCAATTCAAATTTTATTTAACACATACATAATAATCAAATTATTATAATACTAATATAATTATAATATAATACAAATAAAATTTATTTCAAACATTACAAATTCAATAAAAATTTGGATATAACCAATTTCCATATAAAATATCTTAATAATTAATAATTATGTAAAAATGAAAATGGTATAGCCATTATCGATTCTTTGATTGGAGAAAGAAACCCCATTTCACCAGAAGTGTGAGCATTGAACATTAACTGTTTTATACCGAGTTAAGAAGTGCATGTCTTAACTATTGCCATTCAAAGGACATGTAGAGGTACAAAAAGTTCCACATGTAGTCGATGACAAATTAGAAAATATGCTCATCTGCTTTTTGACTACTTTAGTATGGATTCCAATTCGAGAGGAAAACTCCTTGTGCTAATTATTTCTCCATTGAATTTCATATAAAGATTATTTCTCCATTGAATTTCAAGCTTTACATGAATATTGAGATCGCTTACCAACTTATTCAACTAAAGATAACCTGTTCAGATGACAGTTACTGAGCTCGCTTACCAACTTATTCAACTAAAGATAACCTGTTCAGATGACAGTTTTTGCCTTGATGGTGAATGTGGTATCCTGCATTATTAGTTTTTTCTTGCATTAAGAAGCTCCTATACTTGCAATTTTTAGCTTGGAAAAAATCATATTCATCTTTCTCCAAAATGTTTTAGTGCTTTAATTAAATAGTTATAGGAATTTGAGATGGAGATGGTAGTGGAAAATAATTCCAACCTCTCTTGTTTTTACTCACGAAGTCGTATCAAAAGAGACACCTAGAATGGAATGGAATTTTTTAGGCAATTGTCACATCAGGTCGCTTTGAGCATGCTTATCGGACCCAAGTGTCAGTGATTTAAGGGCAAGTTCGGGCATTTTTGGAACTATGCCTCAAGTCCTCCACTAACATTTTCCACCTGCTTTGGTTGACAATTAATATTGTTTATGGCGAGATTCTCAAGACTGGCTTTGCACCGCCTTATGTTAACGGTGCTTAAATCCATTCCCCCTATGGCTAGAGCGTAGGTATCTCTCACCACCCATACAATCCTTTAACATTAATAATCACGGACTAGTTATATTTTTTAACAAGTGTCAAGTATATCAACATGAAAAGAGACTTCCAAACAGTTGAAAAGTGGGCCTTAGTTGTACCTACGTTACACTTTAGGTTTTATCTAAAAAATATAAAATAGAATATACATCTATGTACGATGTTCAAACATGATTGGATTATAAAGATTCCCCCGAAATCCAAAGTAGCTGCACATGAAATCGTCTATTGATTCTCTGAGGTCCCTATTGCTTGCCAGGAAACCGATAAAACTTTTATTTTTATTTTTTAAATCATTTCCCCATGGAACTCATTATATGCAAAATCTCATTTGATGTATCGTCCTCATTCGAGAGACGTTTCCTCTTGTTTATCAATTTTTATGCACGAATTACCTAGATCCATCTCTGATTAACGAATAGGAGTAGGAGGAGGAGGAGGAGGAGGAGAGACATGACTGGTAAACAGATGGGGCACTAAAAATGGGAAGCTCTGTTAAGAAAGATGGTGTTATATTAGTGTTCTTTTCATATGCTTGTGCTTTCTAAACGGGAAATGCAGTCCGATCTGGACAAAGTTATTGATGATAATACATATATTGCTTTCATGAAGCAGTATTCGTATTGTTTAGCGCCCCATCTGATTACCGGTCTTTCTCTCCTTGCCTACGTTTTATACAGATTCTTGCAAAAAATTCTATTGGCATTCTTATATTCAGTCTTTCTTGGAAGTCTATGTTCTTTCCTATGATTCGAAAATGGAAGAATTGAAAAACTGATAAGGTAATTATATCTCTCCAACTTTTTTTTTTTTAAATAGGATTTTTTTTGGGTACTCTCCACTGGTTAAATTTCTGGGTAAAGACTTTCATATTGTAGTGATAATTGTGGGATTTAGAATGGTGAATCTCTAGGCCAGATTATACTATTACCAAAACTATTTGATTGCTAGCTCTGATAGTGTATTCTCCATTATATTACAACAAACACGGAGATTATTCCTTTAAAAATGTAGGTTTTCTTTGTTTCTTTGTTTTTTTCGCCGGTTATTTGCATTTTCTGCAAAACAGTAACATTAGGTAACACTGGCTACTTGAATATTTTGTATCTCCTGGTAGTGCAAAACCCTAATAGCGGTACAAGTTGTCAATTAAAAGACACAGTTACAACTTAGGGCATCCTATAGTTCTTTTAATAATTTGGGGATACGTATTAAACTTAACCTCTATGAAAAAATTAGACATATTGGAACGGCATTTGTACCAGTTATAAAAAACTCTTCGATTTGCCCGAGAATTTGGCGAAACCCAGCGACCCAGAAGAAAACGCAAAACGCAAAACTTAAGACTTGCTTTGATAGTAGGATGCAGGGCATGACAGGAATATAACTATGTTATTTTCTTTGTGATTTGTACTTAAGTTTTTTAATGAGAGTTTAATAATATATCAATTAAAGTAGGGTCACATGTACAATTAATATATTTTGTTGTATTTTGTTAGTTGTGATAGCTATATTTTTGTGTTCCATGCAATGCCCTTCTCATAAATTGGTCCTTATTACCTTCGTAAATGTTCATTATCCTCGTAAATGGTTAAATAGGATGAGCTTTCCAAATGCATCAATGCCCACACTTCTTAATAGTACATAAGGGCAATAGGATGAGCTCTTTTTACCATGACATGATTTATTACATACAAAATTACCTTCCTCTCTAACTTTCACCTTTAAGCCCTTAAGATGCACATAACATTGTTGATGCCATGTTTAGCAAGTTCAAATGAATCTTTCAACATGCCAAAAAAAGAAGCAATGATATTTTCAACATGCCAAACAAAGAATCAATGATGTTATGCACACTTTCAGAGGCTCCTAAGGAGACTCATGCACCAATCATCATTCTTTTATTCCTCGTTAACTTGTCAAACCATGAGAAGATGGGATTTGATAAGTTAGATTGTTAATGAGTACATCATCGTCATATGCACCCATTATGTGCTAGACTATCCAATCACCATATCTCATTGGAACTTACACCAACTAGGATGACATAACCCTCCACTTACCCTATAATTCTTCCTCTTTGACTCTTGGGCCATAAGGACAAGAGGATCTCATTGACTAATGACTGTCTCGTGCATAATGGTCTTGTGGACCCAATAGGCAATGGTCATTGTGGTTGCTATCTCCCTTGGCACATCAGTCAACTAGGTCATAGTTTGATATTTCATTTACCAATTGTTCACATACTTTTGGGCATTCAATCAATAATGCTTACAATTTATATTCATCATATTTGGCCTTAATTGGCCACCATTCATGCTCTTAGGCCTTAAATAAATAATGTTCATGCTTTGGGACCTTAGTTGCCCATTGTTCATATTTTAGGCTTCAACTGGTAACCATTCATGCTTTTGGGCTTTCATTGGCCATGTTTATTTTTTGGGCCTTAACTATCCACAACTCATTATTTTTTATCTTAATTGTGTTAGATTTTGATGCAGTATGCAATGGGAGATAGCAATCACAAGATGTCGAATAATATGAAATAAGGTAAATCTGTGAGATGACTAAAATATGCTATAAATAGAAATGATGGAAATGATGGAAATGAATACAATGTAGCTATGGAGGAAATTGACACTCCATGAATAAATCTACTGGACTACATTACACCCATCACCAATATATGGTGATCTACACAACACTATGCTACTACCTACAAATATGCTATGAGATTGTTACAATGAGGTCCACTTTATATAGGAATATAGGTTTCTTGGCCAACACTCTACCTAGCTATACAAGGGACACCTTGTACATATACAACTTGCATACTGACACTTGTGCATTTATTATATTGCATGAAGTAACTAGATAACTTCCCCCTAAAGTAATCTAATGTCCTAAGTATGTACATAGGAAGGTACATTTACATGACCCAAATAATGTAATATACTCTTATCTCTACCACCCCCTATATTACAGTATTTGGGTATTGAAGACTTTAGTCTTCAATGAGGATCTTCTTCTTGATCTTGAGATTCAAATTCTTCTTCTCTATTTTCTGTAATCTATTCAAGCAAGTAGTTAGTATCTTCATAACTTTTCATTCTTGTTGAGAGACCTTTGACTTTATAATAATTTGTAGATTCTTCAAGTTCTTTGATTTCTTCTACCCTCTAAACTAGATGTCCTTTTTTATTTCCTTTTCGATACTCCAATTGGGGATAATTGGTTGGACGCTAAAATTATTGCTAATGAGATTTTTGATATTTTCATGGTTGAAATTGGTTCTCATTGTTCATCTGATTTTCTTGATTCTAATTTTTGGGATTGAACTAGCAATAGTTGGTACTATGGCATTTTCTCTTCCATATCTGACAATAGTTTTAGTCATTTCATCTTTAACTATATTTTCCACATCATATTCTTGTATAATATTGGCTAGGTCATCCAAAGAAGTATCTTTACTTAGGACTTGTAAAGATGTTACCAAACACTTATAACTATCTATAAGTGCTCTCATGGTTACTTGAGTAAGAAGTTCATCCTTAACTATTTCTCTTAAGGTCAATAATTTCCCTTTAATATCTGCTACCTTCCTTAGGAACAATTCTATGTTTTCTTCATTATTCATCGTTAATAAGTGAAGTTGAGTTTGAATATGAAGAATAGTTACCTTATTCTTTCCTTCAAATATTTTCTCTAGACTTGTCCATGCATCTCAAGATGTTTTTGTTGAACTGATATAAGGATGTATCTCATCAGTGATAGCAAAGGTTATTATCATTAGAGATTTTGAATAATTTTACTCAAACTTTAGGATTTCAGTATCACTTGTGGAAGGTCTCTATCTTTTCCCTTTGACAATATCCCAAAAAAATTCATATACCAATATTGCTTTCACTTTATTCTTCCAGAAGAAATAATTAGGACCCTTGAGTAGTTGATATTATGCTAGGAAGAATTTGTTTGATGTCATTTAAATTCCCTAAAATATCAATCCTTATATTTTGTGGAATTCCTTATGTCTCACTAGTAATGAGAGTATATACCTAATAGGATTTTAGATTTTCTAGAAAGCTCATATCTTCCCAATGGATTTAGAACTTGATAATATTTGGTAGATTCTATTATTATCAAGTTTTGTGGAATGCCTTATGACTTCCTAGTGATTTTGGAATATGATATAGTGCTTTTGTAAAATGTAATTCAATTTTGGGTTGATTTTGTAAATTTTTGTAAATATAAAAAGAAACTTTTCTAACACCTTATTACTCCTATTGAACTAAGCACTTTTACAACTTTAGTAAAATTTCAAAAAAAAAATAGTAATAGTATTTCTTCTTGCAATTCATCAATCAAAATCAAAATATAAAAACATCAAAATCTTCAAAAACATATTTTATTTTCATACCTGTCAATTCTTGAAGTATTGCCATTATATTTTCAATTATTTTGGATAAATTAGCATTTATTTGGAATCCCGCACTTTCACATTCACATGAATAAATATCTTGATTTTATTTTGTATGATTATTAATCTCTCTTATATCAAAGTCCATAGTTGAATTAAATAAAGTTTTGAGCATAGAGAATTGATTTTGTTATTTACTTGAACCAAATATATCCTTTCACATTAAAATGATTTCATTGCAAATTCAATATCATGCTACATAGTAAAAGTGGTTTCTTGAGCGAAAATTTTCCCTTGCTATCCTATCATGCACATGGTCTAGAATATTTGAGAATTGACAAAAGGACAAGCTCACCCCTACCCAGAATAAAAATCCCTTGCTCTATAGATAATCCGAGCAAGTATCCTTAGCATAGGAAAAAAAGAAAAGTCAAAGAAAATGAGGAAAAGAAAAATATCATTTTGTACCATCGTAGCAATATTTCAGCATTATCTCAAGTTCCAAGCAAAATACAAAAAAAAAAAAAAAAGAGAGAGAGAAGAAAATAAGAGAAAAAGAAAAGGCAAAAGCAAAATGCAATAAATCCCTTTCCCTACCCCTTGAAAATAAAATAAGGGTGAATGAGCTTGAATCCCTGGAATTCTCAATTATTCGAAAACTATGAGGTAAGCCCCATAACAGGTGGTTTGTGCCCAACCCGCTTGGCCTTGGGTAATCCCTAGCGTGGTGATATGTTTGTCACATTAGCGACCTTATTTTGTACAGACCTATGTCGGCTTATGGTTAGCTAGCTCTTGATAACCTAACTTACATAGTAGTCTAGTACGGTTACATGCATATAAATCATGGTCAATGAATATTCATTTGGTTAATTCAAATTACTTGTATCAAATTATCTTGCTCAAAATTGGTGAACGAACAATACAATTGCACACACATTTGTATTTGAGAGATTCTCTATCATTATGATAAATCAAGATCGGCAATGAACTCACATATGCACATGAGGGTTCCTTACAAATCTACATTTGTATTTGAGATAATTTAAAATATTTATGCAACTCTTTTGGAATAAATTTTATTCTTATTTCAGAACATCTGTTTAGTATAAAAACAATTACATACATTGTTTTCAAAAATCCAAATTTTTTTTAAACAACCTATTACAAAATCTAGCAAATAAAGTCAAGTTTGTATATTATTATTTTCTGTTTATCAAAAATAAAAAATCAATCATGCAATAAAACTAAAATATCAATTTCTTCTTTGGATTTCACGATGATGGTATAAGTCTATACCTATAATTCTATGCCTAGCGCAAACCATTGTTCTAATTTTATTTTCCCATTCATTTAAAAAAAAACAAACAAACATATGGCTTACATCATTATGTTACACAATTGTGCTTTAAAACGAACAAACACTTATTCTAGTTCATGTCATTATGTCAACATTCAATTTTGCAACCATGGTATAATTTCTAAGGAATTCTTCAAAATTTTATCACACTTAGGAATTTATGCCTAGCAAAATCATATTTCTTTTAGTATCTCACGCATAATATTTTTATGAAAATCTGAAAACAAATCATCCCTATCACAACACAAAGTCTTAAGACAGTATCTTAAGCATTCTTTTAATTTTTGCAATATTTCTATACTGGGATTAGCTTGACGACTAAGCGAGTGGCGACTCCATGAAATGGTCTATAACAATGACAATGTCCTTTGAAATTATTGTTAGAAGTCCCTTTTATTTTTATCAAATCACACCAAAACAACCAATTGTTTACATCAGATTATTTCATTTAAATTTTACATGACATAAAATTATAATATTTCTAAAACGACATAATCACATGAATCATCAATAATCAATTGCAAAATTCAACATTAAAGCATCATACAACATATACACAAGTCATATCATAAAAAAGACCATATATATATCAACAAATTATGTACATCATATCAAAACTGGACTGGTATGCCACAATCAATAGCTTGGCATACTCAATCCTCTCAAAAAATATATAATAATAAATACAATCTCTGTGCAGTGAGTGTCTAGCCTCGAGAAGCCCTCGAGCTCTCAACCTCATCTCCTCTCCCGCCATGAGGTGGAGGAGGAGGCCCCATCGGAGTCCGCCCTGTGTTGTGGGTCCTCGACATCGATCATGACGATGTCCTCAATGACCCCATCCTAATCGGCCCCGCAATGTCAGCTGGCAGCTGTAACCTCTGGCTCTCTGGAACCATATGGTAGTATGCTCCCTGGTAGAACGCATTCTGAGCCATAGATAGCACCAACTCCTGCATGCTCGCTCCTCCACCCTGAGCTCTGAGCTATGTAGCCTCATCCTACAGTGTCTGTACCTGAGCCTAGAGGTGGGAAACCTCAGCTTGGAGAGTTGTCATCTCACTGCTCTCCCCTACCTCGACACCCTTGCCCTTATTGGGTGATGGTGGTCTCTCCCCCTGTTGATAAGGGACTCCCCTCTCCATCCTCCCTGTCTGTTGTGGTCTCTATGGAGCCCGTGCCATACTATGGAGTCTCTCCTACGGAGACCATCGCTGCTCTCTCTCGCCGTGACCCTGTGCTACCTCAATAGCAACCTGACATCACCTCCCCATCCATTGCACAACAACATGCATCAGACCTTATGCCCTCATCATCCGAGGAGGGCGGATGCTTGCGTACCAGGCATCGTATCCATCGATAACCCCAACATCGTCATCATCCACTGGATGGATGGGGGCATCATCCGTGTCCTATCTCCAGAACCGCTACATGTCTGGAGCCCCACTCAGTGTGGTACTATCTCGGATAGTCCAGGAGTACTCATAATCCCTAAGAGAAGGGATCCCCTACTGTAGACCGAACTATCATAGAACCTGGTCATAGCGGTGGAGCTCTACCTCTCCCCACTCCATCCTTAGCCAACAGACTCGCCTGATGTGAGCCAACTCCTACCCATCCTCTACCCACCCTAGGTGCTCTTGCCATGATCTCCAGGTGATCTGGTCCGAGATGAGGTTGTCTAGCAACCTCCGTGACATCGACAAATCTATCCGCCACTGTGACCCCCTCTCTAGCCACCAGTAGAAAATCCAGGGCCTATCCTAGTCAACCCCTATCAGTGGGAGCCCTACCGACCTTTGCACCGTGATCTACTCCCAGCACCAAACCTGTAGTAGCGATGTCAAGACCAGAAATCGGACTCCCTTGTATACGACCCCGTGCAGGATCCTATACAAGTGGCATAGTATAAAGATGCCCCATGCAAAGCTGTACCCATGGTCTCTCATGTCATAGACCACATTTGATAAGAGCCATGGTAATCTGCACCCGTTCTGGTGGCACAGCAGTAAGCCACCTACCACCCCTGCCAAAACTTGAGTCAGCCTAGATGCTCCAGGCATCTGCCTTAGAGACTCGATGTTCACTCCACCCTTCTCCAGGGTGAAGCTCGGGTCTCCGATAAATCTCATCATAGCCTGGCCTTGATTGGTTGTAGGAGTCATCAACCGTACTTGTATGGGGATCCTCATAATCGTTCATACATCCTCTAGTGTGGGAGCCATCTCCCCTGTCGATAGCCAAAAGCAGGATGACCCCGGATACCACCTCTCTGATAGGGCTGTTAGTAGCCCCATGTCCATCGGTACTTGTGGCATATCTACCACATGCTGCAGCCTGACCTGTGCTAGTCGATCGTGCTCCGCCTGATCGAGCGCGGCTATGTCATCTCGTAGCCTACTGTATTTCCATTCCCAACTCTTTAGTAATCCCCTCTATAAAACAAACAATAAAACAATAAAATTCATTAATCAACCAATCATTAAAATCAAATTAAATACATTTTAACCAAGCTTAATTTCATCAAGTAATGATATCGTCCACCATTGGATGATATCATCCCAAATTGGGCAAAATCTTCCTTTGTAGGATGAAATCATCTTTGATTTTGCAACTTGGGGATCGCCCCTTGTTGGACGGGATCACCCCTAGTTCGCCAATTTCACCCTCTGACGAAATCGATGATATAGAGACGATTTCAACGAATTCGGGACGATTTCATCCCGACGTTGTCGACGGCCTAAAAATGGCCATGATGCCCCCAAACAGTCAAAATTTAAAACAAAAAATTGCACAAATTAAATTCAAACCTAATTCACTAGGATTAGATCCTTACCCGTAGCCCGCGTCGGACCTCTATCGATCGGTGTGCTATCTCCACCATTTTTTGTCTGTAGAGCTCTAAAAACCAATAAAATTGAACAGTAAAAATGAATTAGGGTTTTACCCTATTTTCTTAATTTTATTTCAAATCAACAACATTTTTTTACAATTTTTGCTTTTTCGTGCTTTTACCTCAAAACGTTCGATTTGGGTAAAAACACGGAGGGGGCACCATAGTCAGCAGTCGTACGATTCGACCAAGAATCGTCGTCTAGAAAATTGAGTACATTTTTGCTTTCTCGTAAAACGAGAATAGCTCGTCTTTAATGCATTTTCTTTGGAAAATTCGCTAAAGAGGGGGTAAAATGTAGCACCCTAAAATTGGCATAGTTAAACCTTAGTAAAAAGATAAAAATTCAAATTTTAACCTCAAACCACCCGTTAACCGCCTGTTACCCACTCCCCTTGTTTTCCATGCCATTTTTAGGATTTGTTTTGATCGTTGGACTATATCGTCGTAGATTAGACGAAATCATCCCAGATCTGATGAATTCGTCTGGAATAGAACGTCCAGACAATTTCGTCCCAAAACCAAATTTTCATACTTAGCTTCTATTCCAACAACCTCTCTAACCTAGGCAGAAAGCGTGTCTATGCAGTTAGAGTCTCCTCCATTGGAGATCTCCCAAATTGGGATGATCTCCAACCTCCTAACCTCTCCCTAATCCTATATAAACTGAGATTTTCTCAGTTTATCCCCCTAACTCTCTGCCTAAAACTCTGCTTAAACCCCCTAAACTTTCACATACCTTAGAGCATCCTCACACCATCATTTGCATTATGTATTTCATGTTTTCTTGCAAGAAATTTGCTGTTTTTTAGTCGAAGCTAGCTTGGATCGTCGCAAGCGATTCCAGGTGATTTCGGATGATCCTGTCGAGGAGTGCAGACGATCTTGTATGATTGGAGGCGATCCCGACTGTAGTCTAGATTGGGGGCAATCAAAGCCCAGAGTTTGCATCTTTTTATTGTTTTCTGCATTTCTCTATACATTATCTTAGTTATTATATTTATGCATCTTGGAGTTCACCTCATTTAGCATAACCACATGATAAAGTTAAAATCAATCATTAAATCTACTGCATTTCTCTTATTTTTTATTTGAATCTATTATTTAGGCCTGTTTGTTGTTATTCCTATCATTCTCCTTTGCTTTTGTAGTTGCATATTTGGTATTTTGTATCTATTCTTGTGATTGCAGGTTTCTGACAAATTCGTTTGACGAATTCGTCAGATTGACGACGATCTCATCTGATATCAAATGATTATGTACGAGTTGAGACGATCTGGACTGCTACAAAACTCAAAATCTTCATCATACATCCGAAATTAGGTATGTTCTATCCCCTTTAGCATTTATTCATATTTTTTGTATCCATGAAAATCAGCATTGGCATATAGAATAGTTTAGATTCATCTTGGCCAAACCTAGGAATTAAATGATTAAAGCGCAAAATGAACACATCAAACCTACTATCAACCTGGGTGTGGAAAATGCCACTCAAAAGTTTCCTGGTGAACCCACCATCCATCAAAAATTTACCCTTATACCCCTCCCCTGAGAGGCGGGACCTTCAAAGGGCCTCTCAGTTCGAGGTATTGTCCCATCCTTCTTGCACCCCCCTTTCGGGCACGAATCCTATAGCCTGAAGGTAAGAATGCAAAAAATTTGGAGCGATACATTTTATAGTGAATTTTTCCAATGAGTTCTCCTCGGAACTCCTTTGATGATTTTTTCAATAAGACTCTCCAAGCCTTTTATTGGATGCTCGTTGAGACCTCTCCAAGGTCTTTGATATTGCAACTTATTTTGGTCTTCCTTGAGACATTTTATTCAACCTTCTACTTCTAGAAGTTTTGGTGGTAAGATCTTCTTCAAAATATCTAATTCTACTACTTCTAGATTCAATTAGGAATCTCCTAGTTCTTCTTCTTCTTTCAATATTGGAAGTTCTTCAATGAGATCTTCTCCTGATCTATTCAGCTTCCTTGAAAGGATATCATCAACCTCCTATTTCATGAACTCTTCTCTAGATTCTTCTTTATAGTTTAGGAGACCTTATTTGGAATCTTCTATAGGATTAAGACTTATGTGGTATTTTCTTCTAGATCAAGGCTTCTATGGCCTTTTCTTCTAGATCAAGGATTCTATGGCATTTTCTTCTAGATCAAGGTTCTATGGTATTTTCTTCTTCTATGAAGTTCTCAATCTATAAATGGAGATATCCAGTTTCCTAAATTCACCATGTCTCTTCTCCACGAGTCTTATTTTGTAATATTATCTTCTTGCATAAGGAACTAATATCTATTCTATGAAGGCATGCTAACCTTCAAGCAACGAAGTTGAAATCTCCTAGATTTCTATTGTAGGAGGTGTCCCAATCATCCGAGAATTAATTTTCTGCAACAAAAGAAACTTTGGGTAATAGTTAACAAATTCCAGATATCCTAAATGATCTTCACTAGTTGATTTGTCAATCTACTGGATTAAATTTTGAGTCCTAGTCTTCATGAGTTTTTCCTGCAACTCTATGGAAAGACTCTAGCCAAATGTAATCTCAGTATTTTTGGAACTAGGATTTATTTTAGTCCTCACTTGTGGCTCTCCCTAATTCTACTACCTAGACTCCTCTGAGAGTTTTTGACAGTGGCTTGTCCAAAAGGTGCATCAGGTTGACAAAAAACTTAGGCTCAATGATAAATATGGTTTTCTTATTGATCTACCATGGATATAATACCATTATTATATTTTGATGCAGTATGTAATGGGAGATAGCAATCACAAGATGCAAAATAGTATGAAAGAAAGTAAATCTATGAGATGATTAGAATATGCTATAAATAGAAATGATGAAAATGAATACAATGTAGCTATGGAGGAAATAGAGACTCTATGAATAAAGCTACTATACTATATTGCACCCATCACAAATATATGGTGATCTACACGTCACTATGCTACTACCTACGAATATGCTACGAGCTTGTTATAATCTTGTTACACTGAAATCTCTTTTATATAGGAATATATGTTCCTTGGCCAACACTCTAGCTAGTTGTACAAGGAACACATTGCACATATTCAACTTACACATTGACACTTGTGCATTTATTACATTGCATAAAGTAACTAGATAAATTCCCCCTAAAGTAATCTAATGTCCTAAGTATGTACCTACAAAGGTACATTTAGATGACCCAAATGATGTAATATACTCTATCTCTAACAAATTGGTCATTTTTCATATTTTTGGGCCTTAACTAGCCATCATTCATGCTTTTGGGCCTTCACTAGCCATGTTCAACTTTCAGGCCTTAAGTTATTATAATTTATTATTTTGGTCCTAAATTGGCCATTGTTCAAGTTTCTATGCCCGAATATTTATTATTTTTTAGCCTTTGCTAGCCACTATACATAGATTTTATAAATTCTTCAATATTCTACCTTCAAACTGACTAATGTTCATTACTTGTAGGTATTCACTGACCACTATACATAAATTTTATAAATTCTTCAAACTTGTACACATGAACAAACTAATGTTTATTATTTTTGGGCCTTAGCTAACCATTGTACATAAATTTTATAAATTCTTCAAGCTTCTATACCTAAATTGGCCAATGTTCATTACTTTTGGACCTTAATTGACCATTGTACATTAATTTTGTATTAATATTTAATGCTTAAACTAGATAATGTTCATTATTCTTAGGCCTTAATTGGTTACTAGACATAGATAATATAAATATTTTCTTGAATATAATTCACCAATATTTTAGCCCTTAATTGGCCATATACAAAACCATTTGGATCTTAATTGGTCATGTTAAACAATTTTAGGCTGTAATTGACTATGTTTCCCAATTTTGAGTCTTCACTAGCCAAGTTTCACCCTTTTACACCTTTTGGAACTTAATTGGCCACATACAATTCATTTTGTATTTTTCAAAATGGATTAGTTTTGTTAAAAATGCTTCTTGTCTTACACAATCCCCACTACATGCATAAATATCTATAAAATTACATAGAAATTATCCATAGTTTACAACCTATCATTGTTTTACTCCCACATATTTTACACATTTTATAAAATTCTATTTTCATATTTTACAAATTCGACAAAATTTTACATAACTATTTCCAACCAATTTTAACTTGTCAAACATAACAAAACATATATCCAATCATTAATCAATCAACCAATTAAACCACATCATCCATATAATAATCATCAATTACATCAAGCATCAATTAATTTCATATGGATAATCAATTACATAAAATGAACATCATAAATCAAGATATATCTATCTATCTACACACATATATGTATGTATGCATTAAAAAAATGTTATGTATATTGGTCTCAAAATAATACATCCGTTGAACCCTCTCCATAAAATAAACACACAAATAATCATACACACAAAAAATTAGGCCTCCTAGGCCTCACAATCTCCACAAAATTTGGTTGTAGATCCAAAATAGGATAGCCATTAGCTATGATAACTAATATCTACGTTATCACCTCATCTAGTAGGATATGGTGATGGTGTTGGTAGTGGCATGTCAATGATTCTAGATATTATCTAAGATCTATAATGGAATTATGACATGATTCTAGTTGAGGGTGGCATCCTCCCTATAATACACAACACGTCCATACTCTACTTGTTGCTCTTCCTAGGTTCAATCTAACTAGTCAATTAAATATTTGACCATGGCATATTGACTCAAACCTATCTTAGCTATGACTACTTGTGCATAGGCCTCATCCATCCTCCATCTCATGAGTGCCACCAACCCCCTCACATGTTCTACTTTTCATCTATGTGTTTCATGCTCTATTTTCAAGCTTGCCAAATAACCTTGTAAACCATCCCTCTTGACCCTAACCTGATCCACTTTTTCTTACAATTTTACCCTTTGTCTAACCCGATTAGCTCACAAGCCATCTCACTATGATATCACCTAATATATCCTAGCGTACAACTTTGTTATATCTACCTATTTTACCTACGTCTCCATATTCCAACTCATTTAGAGGCTAGTAACTAACACTGCAAATATTGTATTCATTATAAAAGGGAAGACCTCTCAACTACTACCACCTCATCTAGACCTTTACTCCCTCCTACTTCTAGTATCGTTGATGATATGACTAGTATCTAAACTACATCTAGTATCATAGTAGATGAGACACCAGGTGCTGCCCCTATCTTTCTCTTCCAACTCCTCTTCTACACCAATTAAGCTTTCCTTTGTACCACTTTGATTTCTCATGATCAAATCTCTTCCTAATATCTAGAATTAACCTCTAATACATATACCACTATAAATAGGTAGTAATAACTCCTTTGTTATTTACACAAAGATCAACAATTGGTATGACATCCATATCCTCTTATTTTTAGATCTTCAATTTAGGAGGGCATCCCAAACCTCTCTCCCTCGTAATCCATTTGTACCATATCTCCCCATCAACAAGCATATCCTAAATCATATCGAATTGATAAAGCACTCTTTCAACTCAATGGATCTTTCACTCTCCTCATAGACTAATCAATAATCAAACCTTACTAACACATGCCAACTACATTATATATTTAAACCACCCTTTATGGTGGTGGCGCAACCTCTAGATAATCAAACTAGACCTCAAGTCATCGATCATATGCTTGGCTAGTCTCAAGGACCTTTGGGATGGTGTTTTCCTATGCTCATAATCATGGGCCCACAAAAATACTATGGGAGCATCTATGTTATCCAAATGAAAGGTTGGCTATCTTTCTAGGTATCTAATGGCTATGTACTCCCATGTCTATACTTAAGGAACATGTAGCATGCTAGAATATACCCACTCCTCTATACTACTATTAGATTCAACGAACCTTATGTATTATTATTGAACTTGTTTAAATAACAATTACATCAGTCGGGAATAGAACACCGGCGCAACAGCTGAACTGAACTGTTGTAACAGAGCAACAGTCTGTGCAACAGTCTGTCTAATAATATAATAAAGACAATAATGTTTAGTACGCTAACATCCCCCTTTATTACATTATTTGGGTAATGTAATAACTAATAGCTATACTAGACTACTAACATCCCCTTACATTATTTTGCAATACAAAGTGAGTTGCGAAACAATTCAAATTTGACACGTCCAAGTGCCTTAGTGAAAATGTCTGCAACTTGAGCATCGGTGGGAATGTGCTGAAGCTGAATTCGGTGCTTTGGAACTTCATCTCGAATGAAATGACATTGTGTGTCAATGTGCTTTGTTCTTTCATGATGGACTGGATTCTTGAGGAGGTTCAGAACACCCTGATTGTCGCAAAACAAGTGTATTGGAGATTTTGATGGATGGCCCATACTTGTCAGAATGCGACGTAACCATATCACTTCGCACACAGCTTCACGTGCGGCGCGATATTCTGCCTCTATTGATGAAATAGCAACCACCTATTGCTTCTTGCTGTGCCAAGAGATAGGACCATATCCCAGATGAAAAATGTATCCAGAAGTTGACTTGCGATCATCAAATGATCCGACATAGTCGGAGTCCGTGTATCCTTGCAAGAAGAATTTGTTGTTCCTCTTGTATTCTAGGCCATATTCCATAGTACCACGAACATAGTGAAGAACACGTTTTGCTGCTTTCCAATGAGTGGTCTTAGGCTCCTGCATGAACCTCGAAAGATAGTTGACAGCAAATATGAGATCTGGCCTAGTATTGGTCAGATATATGAGACTCCCAATCAACTGTCGATAGAGAGTACCATCTACCCGAGGTGAGTCATCATATCATGATAACCGAAGTCCATTCTCCATTGGAGTTGCCATTGGCTTGCGATCCAGTCATGCGATATTTATCGAGCAATGTCTTGGCATACTTTTTCTGAGACACTTTGATGGAGTGCTCCTTCTGGCTGAATTCCAGACCAAGACAGTAATGGAGAAGTCCGAGATCTGTCATCTCAAAATATTTGCACAAGTTTCTTTTGATAGTAGAGATCATAGTTTATGAACTCCCTGTAATGAGCAGATCATCCACATAGAGTACAAGCAACACTATCTCAGAACCCTGTTTCTTGAAATAGAGGTTTGCATCTGACGGACATCTCTTAAATCCATGCTACATAAGGTGATTGTCCATTTTTATATACCAAGCTCGAGGAGCTTGTTTCAGACCATACAAGGATTTGACCAATTTGCAAACCTTCTGCTGTTGGCCTTCCACTTCAAATCCTTTAGGCTGAGTCATATAGACTTCTTCTTGGAGATCACCATTTAGAAAGGCACTTTTGACATCCATTTGGTGAACTTTCAACCCATATTGTGCTGCCATAGCACACATAACCGAATTGTGGTCATCCGAGTAGTAGGTGCAAAAGTTTCCTCATAGTCGATGCCTTCCTTTTGAGCATAGCCCTTTGCAACAAGACGGGCCTTATGCTTATCAATTGTTCCATCTGCCTTGTACTTGACTTTGTATACCCATTTGCAGCCAATGGGCTTCTTTCCATGCGGAAGATCAACAAGCTTCCAAGTTTTATTCTTCATCAGAGACTCATACTCTGTATCCATAGCGGCCTTCCACTGAGGCTCACTAAGAGCATCTTGCACTGATTTAGGTTCAAGACTATCTATGGTAGACATGAATGCCCTATCATCATCAATATCCATATCCTCTACTTTTGTACTTGGAGTCACAGAAATTTCCTCAAAATATTGACAAAGATCATCAACCTCACCAGTTTCTCTGGCTTCTTTCTCCTTTTGAGCCATACTGCATGTACGAGGTCTATCCAAATTCAAATTGGGAGGAGTGGATAAATTTGCATCTTTGATTGTATTTGTACACCATTTAGGATTCTTGTTTGGTGGAGTTGAAGAAGATGTAGAAGGAACTCCTTTCTATGTTGACGGAGGAATCTTCTCTTCCTTAGGTTCCACAATATCTTGGTGTACATTAGATGTGATCTGTGATGTGAAAGCTTCATCAAAGACAACATCTCTGCTGATATGAATTTTCTTGGTCAAAGGATCTATCAAACGATATCCTTTAGAGTGCTCAGAATAACCAAGAAAAATACATTTCAGTGTTTTCTCATCTAGCTTCTTCCTTTTCTCTTTCGGTATGTGCATGAAAGCTTGACACCCGAAAATGCGTAGATGAGATATGGAGGGTTTTCGACCACTCCATGCTTCCTGTGGAATCATTCCTTTTAGGGCCTTTGTGGGTGCTCTATTCAACAGATACACTACAGTGGTGACAGCTTCTGCCCAATATTGTTGCCCAAGAGTAGCTCCTGTGAGCATACAACGAACCATTTCCATGATAGAACGGTTCCTTCTCTCAGCAACTCCATTTTTCTAAGGAGTATAGGCAGTTTTTAACTGTCTCTTGATCCCATGCTTATCTAGGAATGCAGAAAATTCATTAGAGGTAAACTCTCCCCCTTGATCTGAGCGAAGAGTTTTAATAGAAGCTCCTGACTCCTTCTCAACGAATTTCTTGAACTGCTGGAAGAATGTGAAAGCTTCAGATTTCAATTGGAGAAAGAAAACCCACATCTTTCGTGAGTAGTCATCTACGAATAACTGAAAATACCTCTTCCCTCCAACACTGTTGGGTGTGAAAGGACCGCATAGATCGGTGTGAATTAACTCCAGAGGTTTTATTGCTCTTGTAGAGCTCTTCTCAAATGGTACTCTATGCTGCTTTCCTGCCAAGCAGTCAGAGAACACTGGCAATGTGGTAGAAAGGGAAGGAAGACCCTTTACCATATCATACTTGTTGAGCTCAAGTAAGTAGCCAGAACTAAGATGCCCATATCTCTTGTGCCAGAGGGAAGTTGCCTCCTTGGTAGAGACAGATCATGGCAACATGTGGAGTAGAGATAGCACCTAGTGCAAATAAGCCATGCTTATATGAAGCTGTTGCAATCTGCTTACCCTTCCTGGTAATGGTACAACACTTATTTCCATTCTCAACACGAAAGTTGACAACCATATTTTTGTCCAGGATTTGTGTCACTGACAACAAATTGTTGGCCAATCCCGGAACATAGAGGACTTTGTCAATCTGAAACTTGCCATCAGGAAGAGTGATTGAAACTGTACCCTCTCCACCGAACCTCGTAGGTTTTATCATCGAGCAATGGTGACAGGTTTGCCCTCCTTGGCCATAAATGATTCAAACCACGATCTGTCGCCAGTCATATGTTTGCTAGCTCCAGAATCGACATACCAAACATGATCCCTCTGTGTGGAATTTGTGGTAGTCATGAGCACCTTGTGTGCCCATTCAGAATCTGAGTCAGATTCTTCAACAACAACATTCACCCGGGGTTGCTTGTTCTTATTTTGTGGTTTGTTTTGGCCTTTCTACTTGTTCTTATGCCAACACCTATTGGTGTCATGGTTGTCTTTCTCATAGATCTTGCACCACCTCTTCTTCTGTTGAGGTTGTTTGCCTTTTCCTTTCATATCCTGTTGAGAATTTCCTCCTTTCTAAAAGTTGCCTCTTTTTTTCCCATTACCTTTCTTCCTAGAACCCTGTCTGTTGGTGTATAGGGTTGTATTGGAAGAATCATCCTTGTGAAGTTGGCGTGCCTCCTATTGTTGGAGCAGATTGACCAACTCGATGTAGGTAATTTGTCGTTGAGACACCTGGATGGAGGTTATCAACATATCAAATGAAGAAGGTAAAGCTCTCATCACAAGTGAAATGAGAAGCTTTTCGTCCACGATATCTCCCGGAGAACTCAATTTCTCTTTCAAATCAGACACTCTGCACAGAAAGAGTTCATCTGTTTCACCCTGTCTCAAACTCAGGTTATGAAGTTGTTGTTGAAGATGAAGAATGGTGGATTCATTCTTCCCCTCATAGATGGTTCTAAGGGCATCCCATGCCTCTTTACCACTTTCTTTGTCAGCTATATGAGGTTGCACTTCATCTAAAACAGCAAACAAAATGAGCACCTTTTCTCGACTGTCTTTCTTGTCAAAAGCAATCTGATCTGCTGAAGGACCTGTGGATCCTGTTGTTGGTGAAGGCCTGGTTGCTACTCCAGTAACAATATCCCACAAATATTCCATTTGGAGAATTTCCTTCATCTTATGTTTCCATGGTGTATAATTTGGACCTTTCAATAACTGATGCGGATCAGTCATCAACTTTGCAACAGCGGCCATAGTGAAGGTTCCTTATATCACCAATTGGTCCCCCTTTCGATATACCTTTTGCTAGGCCAATATACCGTACAAAATACCCGCCCTTACATGAGGGAAACTATAGGTATTTAGAAAGATCAACAAAAATCACCCGCCCTTACGTGAGGGAGACTATAGGTGAATTTTAGAGATCATACGATACGTGGAACATAAGCGGTACTGAAAGGGAATCGCCTTGTTGATGGCACCTACCATAGAAGATTCTTCTCATGCGTGGGGCGTAACTTCCCCTAAAAACTATGAAGAATACTTCGTCAGGATTTATGCCTAAACACAAGTGCGATAAAGGGTAGTGGATGGAGTAAAAAATGCAAAAATGGCGTACTTATTCCTCCTCGACGATTTATAGAGAACAAGCTCAGATTTCGTTATAGTAGCTATATTAGGCGGCGGATACAGTAGCCAAATCATGACAGCTTTACCTGTAAGTGCTGGCCAGAGGTATCGCAAATACCGAACGCTGCAGTGCAAATAAATTGCATAGATGGGTTTTATATTTCGGGGACTTAGGGAGTGATTGATTTTAATTTTTAATGTTATAGTGCAAAAATGAAATATGCAACATACAACAAAAAAAATTGCCCACAAGAATAACCCACAAGGTGTCGGTCACAGCCGAAAATGCACCTTTTATAATGCCAAATTGCTATTTTTCGAAAAATTACTCACTATCCCCCTTTGATTTTAGAAAAAATATCCCCCCTTAAAAAAGATTTCTTTAACAAAACATTTTAATAATTATTATACATTTAAAATTAAAATAAATAATTTTAATTTATATAGTTTTTAAACTTATAAAAAAATAAATTAAAATTAAAATTTTAATTTATAAAGTTAAAAAACTATTAAAAAAATTAAAATTAAAAATTTTAATTAAAAAATAATAATTAAAAAATAACTTTGAAAAATTATACCTTGGGGGGAGTCGACGGGATTTGAACCCCCGACCTGCAGGCTCCCTGAGCCTTACCGCACAGCTCACTGCCAAGTGAGCTAGCGGGCTGATCCGGAAGGGTCAATGGAGCCCTCCCTATTTGAGCAGGTTCCTCCTCTGCAACGCTCTGCAGCTTCGTCGGCCTCGTCGCGTCAAAAAAAAAAAAATTCGCTTCCTGCCGCGTCCGCCTGCTCTTTCCGTCCTCCCACGCTGCGTCTTCCTTCAACGCAGACGTTCTTCCGCAAAACGAAAAAAAATTTCAATTTCGTTTCCGTCTGCCTTCGACGCATACGTTCTTTCGCAGAACGAAATTTTTTTTTTTTTATTTCGTTTCCGTCTGCCTTCGACGCATACGTTCTTTCGCAGAACGAAATATTTTATTCCGTTTTCGTCTACCTTCAACCGGCGATCGGGGGGGAAAAAATTTTATTCCGATTCCGTCTGCCTTCGACCGAAAAATTTATTCCGTTTCCCTCTGCCTGGGCGAACGGCAAATGAAATTTTTTTTGGAACGCACGCGATGCGACTGGGCACTCCCTGGCGCGGCGTGCCAGCTGCAGCGTCTTGGGGGGGGTCCCGACACAGCGCGCCGCCACTTGCGTTAGCAGGGGCCGCTCTCCTTCCTCCAACATGTGGGGGGAGACACGACTTTTCACGTTCCGTCCCCTTCCTCCTCCGCACCGCGACGTCAGCACTGCCCTGCGCCCGCTGTACGTCGGCATCGACGCTGGCTAGGGCAGGAACTACGACAAATTTTTTATTTTTTTTATTTATCTTCCCTAGCTGCTACCGCTCGCCGAGAGAGAAATAAAAAAAATTAAAAAATCGCACTCTCCTCCGCCTCTCACTGCTCCCTGCTCGTCGCTGGCTCTGATGCCATGTTAGATTCAACGAACAATATGTATTATTATTGAACTTGTTTAAATAACAATTACATCAGCCGGGAATAGAACATCGGCGCAACAGCTGAACTGAACTGTTGTAACAGAGCAACAGTTTGTGCAACAGTCTGTCTAATAATATAATAAAGACAATAATGTTTAGTATGCTAACAACTACTTACTATAAGAAATTTTAAATTTTTGATAAGATTACAAGAACCCATGCATACTACACCTACTTGTCCCACATCTATGCAACTACCTTTGTAAAACCCCAAAATAGTACACTCTAGTTCATGTTTCCAATCACTAGCATCATCACCACAATACACAATGCTAATCTCAACCCATCTAGATGGGTTCCTTTAAACATGTGATTGAGGTCAATGCCTCCTTGAACCAAAGGTAGCCTCACATAACTAGTCAACATCCTTAAATATTGATCCATGGATGTGTGCTCTACAGATCAAAATCCTAAGAATCCTTTAGACATCCTCTAGGGTGACTATCATTTCACCCATCAACAAATGAAAGATACTTATTTTTTAGTACCACCTCTCAACCAAAGAATTTAAAAATGCCTAATCAAACTTGAGTCAAGGCATCTAGGCTATATGGCAAAGGCCTACCACATATATAAGATCTTCATACACTAGTGTGAGGTGGACATCTAGCATTGTAATCAATGACCATATCCTATACTTTTGACACTCTAGAATGTCATGCTATAAAAAAACCATAAACTCTAATAATCAACTTACAAGACTTGCCAAACCCCATCTATTAGCCAAATTATCCTACCAAAATCCTAAATCTAGCCTACTTTTTCTCTCTTTACAAAATTGCTCCTAACTGGAAAATCATACATTGATGAAATCACTATTGATGTGCAAAATTGCTCTTCGATGAAATCGTGCCTAGGCAACAATATAATAGGAGAATAAAATTGTCATCATTTTAAAAAACAATAACAACTTCATTGTAGATGAAATCACTCCTCCCTAGCAAAATTGTGATATAAATTTTTTCTACAAAACTACGTTATCACTATTAATAAAAAATTAATTTTAAATAACCAAATCAATATTTTAGACCCATTTTTTAGACATACCTATAGGCCTCCTTGCATTCCTCCTACTCACTTGTATCACATCCATGAGATATGTGGGTCATCTATGTTGAGCCATGGAAGTTATCATTAAAAATTTCTCCTAGAGCATAATATTCCTAAATATACATAGGTAAACAAATTGGTCTTTTAACCATCCAACACTTTTATTTCCCCCAGGAACCCTCCTCGGTCAAATTTTCTCTTTTCCTCCCTTTATCACCCCATCCTATTCAAATTTCATTTGGGGTATATATGTTTCATCCAAAAATCAAAGGGGAACCCTATGTTGGGGCATGAGTGCCACAAATGCAATTAATGCTACCTAAAATTAAGTTATTTTTCATGTTGCTCGCAAGAGAATTATTTCCACACCTTACCTTCACCCTAGATTAATGATTATCAGTATATTTTTCTCTCAAAATTAGGGGCATCTACTAAATTTTAAACATATTTATTGTGTAATAGATATATAAAAGGGGGAAAATATAAACATCCAATTTTGGTACACCAAACTTGTAAGCATTGACTAGGCAATCAAATTGATCAATTAACCACCCTAACCCAAAATTTTAGCTTCTTATCACCAAATGTAAAATCACTAATACAATGCAATGAATCCCATGATTTTTGTCGCTAGTGATTTTGTCATTCACACTCAAACCCATCCTTTATTGTCTAGTTTTACTGCTAATGGTCATAATTAAAAAATTGCTTCAATAATTTCATGTAGTAGCAATATATTTTATCAAGTATAGAATATTTGAATCTTGAATTCTCTACCCTTTTTGATCCTCTTTTTATTAATTCATCAATCTTACCTTGAATCTATGTCATATACCCCAATGTATTTCAAATTTTAGAGCTTACCCTTTTTGGTTATCTACCTCCCTTGTCCCCCAAGATATGAATTAAAAATATTACCTTCCATTTCATGTCACCATTGAATGCTCTTATCCATCATAAGGGCCATGAAAATTCTATAAATTGGACCCTTTGCAAGGCCCTTTCAACACAATTTTATGCTATGAAAACATTGCTAAATTGTTCTATCAATTGCTCTCTTGTTCTCATTCTTTCTCAAGATCTCAAGGACTTGGAAAATCAAAGTAAAGGGTAAGGAAAAAGGGCCAACTTGTGACATATTTTCCTCTCTCTCTCTCTCTCATCTTTTTTTCTTATGATTTTTTTCTAAATTCATCTTCTCTTTTTATTTTGTTGATCTCTTGGTTTTACAAAAATTATATTCCTTTAAGCATATTTTACTCTATAAAATATTTGACCGTATTTTGGTTTGGTATCCTTCATAGGTTTTTTTAGGATGTATATTCTTTCTAATGATATTCCAAAACTTTCCTATGCCATATTAGCCCAAATTTTATTCTCTAACCACCCATTTTTGTTATAGGAATGAAATTGTTGTTCTTATAATTTTTATGTAGTGATTTATCATGAGCGGTTTTTTGTAGTTTTTGGTGGAATAACTTTTTATATTTAGCTTTATATTATAATTTATAGTAATAAAATTGCTATTGTAAAAGTAGTGACTTTTTCATTAAAATTTGAAGAAACACGCTTATACTGAGATGGGGGTGAACACTATAAGATAAAACTTTTCTTTCTAAATAATAACTACAATAATAAATCAATGCACAAAATATATACACATAAGAGACATTATTTTTATGTGGAAACACCATTTCAGGAGAAACCCATGATAAAATATTGCTTATATTTCTTCAATAAAGTTCATGGGCACCAACCCAAAGGAGACACCAATTTCCTTGTACAAGTTTGTGGGCACCAACCCAAAGGAGACACCAATATCATTATTCAAGTTTATGGGAACCAAACCTCAGGAGACACCAATCTCCTTGTTCAATTTCATGGGCACCAACCCACAGGATACACCAATATCCTTCTTACCAGTTCGTGGGCACCAACCCATAGGAGACACCAATATTTCAAGTTTGTAGGAACCAACTGATAGGAGACACCAATATATTTTTTCAAGTTCATAGGCACCAATCCATAGGATACACCAATATCCTTGTTCAAGTTTATGGGCACCAACCCATAGGAGATACCAATCTCTTTGTTCAAGTTCATGGGCACCAACCCATAGGATACATCAATCTCCTTGTTACAAGTTCGTGGGCACCAACCCACAGGAGACACCAATATCCTTGAGGCACCAACCTTCTTTTATGAAAACATAGGAACCAACCTACAATCTGAAGGTACCAACCTTGATCAACAAATAGAGAATGATATATTGGTGTTGGAAGCTTCAAATGGCCAAAATGTCCTTCACATTCATTAAGTCTGTCGCTTCCACATGTCTCACATTTATTACATTTTAAAGGTAGCCCAATTCTAGCACTAGATAACTTACTTGTGTGTTGAATTGGATATGCTAATACCTTGCTTTCACTCTTTTATACTTCCACGTTATGAAGCACTTCTCAAGTTCTTCAAATTCTAAATTTCAACCTTCTATGCTTGCTACTTTGTTCTAGGTGCTCATATTTGTTTACTAGTGCATAATATACTTCGGCTATGCGTTGTTATCAAGCCCTTAAGGCTTTATCCTTTGTTCTTTGAATTCTAAAATCAAGTGCTCACAATTTCACTTAATAACTCTACTCAGGTCTGCTCCATTCATCTATCCTTCTATGAGCTTGCCAGGCCCTTGCCAAATGATACATGAATAATATCCAAGCTTTGTTGCTATTAATTAATCTATAATGCTTTAGATTAATTAAATCAAACCTTATAAAATAAATATCAATGCTCCTTATTCCTCCTAATGAATTAAACTTTATGAATTCTCCTTATAAGTCCAACCATAGAAAAACAAATAAAAATTATCTTAAATTTACCTCCAAAATCTTCTAGAGTGCACAATGAACTTCTCCCAAATGGTTAGTTTTGATGGTGCCTTCGATAAGTTCTCCTTCAAACTCATGCACACTTTCAATAATTGTTCGCTCATATGGCGTTTCATAAGTGAAAGTAACAGTTGCTGGATTTGATATTTAGACTTTCCTTGGCATACCTTGTACCTTTGGATTTGTTGCTTTCTTCTTAGTCCTGAATCAGAATGATTTCATATTCGCTTGACTCACAGTCCAAAATCAGGATATCTCCATCTCAACCTTTACTTGAATCACAATCCAAAATTAGGACATCTCCATCTCAGGATTTGCTTGTCTCACATTCTAAAATTAGGACATCTTCTCAACTCGAGTAGATTTTCTAGTCTTCTACCATGATGGCTTCAAAATCTCTCTTACTTTTCAACCTCTACAAGCTTTGGATGCTGGAGACTAACTCTACCGCTGTGTGAAACAATCTCTCCACCACTTCTTGAAATTATATCTTTACTGCTACTTGAAATGATCTCTCCACTACCGATCTTCACCTTCGTATCTCACAATCGCGACATCACAGTATTGAGCCTGCAAGTGTCTGTTTGCTATCCAATGGCTCTCCAACCATAATAAATCCAATGTGTGGGCGTTCTCATAAATACGAGAAATTCATAATAGATGATCATGCTATCTTTGATATTAACCAGGCACATAAATAAGTTTTGTTTGTCTAACCTTGTTCTGTCTAAATGGATCTCCAAACACATGTCTTGCTTCTCATCGTTGGACATGCCTTCTTTACTGACTATGTGGAGTTTTCGCATGCACGCTCTACTCTGATATATCAAAGAACTTTGCATCTGTCACAAACTTCCTTTCTATCATGCCATCAAAGGATTCAATGTATCCCTCTCCTTGTTCGCATCTTCATTCTCATCATGCTCGTGTATATCTCGAAGATATTCAATGAATAATCATAATTCCAAAGTGAACTTGGATTGAATTTATATAACTTTTTCTCTTCCTTATTTTTGGTTTCCAAGTGGTCGATCCATACTCGCTTTACAATAATATTTAAATATCTAAATATTTAATTTAAATATTTAAATATTTAACCAAGTAAAGCCTTTATTTATATGTGTACTTTCACTTTAATATTTAATCTGAATCTTAAATTAAATATTTCAACCTTTGGCCTTTTCAACATTAACATAAATATTTCAAACATGATCTTGAATAATTTACCCACTATTTGTTAACAACCAAGTTGACCTTTGAAATCAATGACAACTCAATGATTCTAACAATCTCCCCCTTTGCCATTGATGGCAACCCTGCAAAGAAAATATTCTTTATTGCAATAAGATCACAAGCTGCTCCCTCTTATTAAAATTTCAAACTACTCCCCCTTACTAAAATTCTCCCCCTTTTACATCAGTGGCAAAGGCTTCTCAAGGCTAAAATATAAGGCACTTGGCAACGCCCCCTTACTACTAGCTCTAACTGAGACTTCAATGATGAGATGAGAGTGAAAATCTCAACTTACTATGCTCCTTTTCTTGTTCCACTTTCTTTTTCTAAACTCTGGAGGATATATCCTTTTGAACATTTTGATCATACTCCTTACTTGATTTCAAAATTTTAGGGAACATTGTTGTACATCATTTAGCTCTATGCCCAAATTTATTATATTTGTAGCAAATAATGTTTTAGTCCATGAGAGGTGCAAATGAATTCAAATTTCTTTTGGTGAAGTGAAAATAATTTTTAGCACAGACCTTGCAACGTATAGCTTTATGACCAAATTGGTGACATGAAAAGCAATAACCCCGGAAAAAATATTGAAACCTGTCTGATTGCCTTGGAGGATATGACCACATGGTTCTCTCATTATTGTTTCTATGATGGACATTGGTCCATGATGATGCTTTGTTTTCTTCCTTCTTGATGTTTCCACTTCTCAACACATCAACATAGGTCTTAGGCTCTTCTTTAATTGTTTTCTTTGATGCCTCTGTTCCTTTTGAGCTCGACTCCTCCATTTCTTTCTTTTGACTTTATTCAAAACCAAGTCTAATATTTATAATCGAAGATCTCTGTGCACTAATAATATCATCCAATATTTTTGTGCTTTTCTCAAACCTAATATTTTAATGTAGTTTATCATTAGATTCTTCCATTTCCTTCCTTAGAGAGATAATCTCATGTTTTAGTTTTTCACATTCCAACTCTTTTGCCTTTAACTGCTCAGCCATTTCTTCTTCAATTCACTTTGCCTCTTCAATTTTCAAATTTCAGTTGGTGAGATCTTGTGAAAGCTTTTCCTTTGTGTTCTCATCCTCTTGTACTTAAGTCTTCAATCTTTAGTTCCTCTTTCTAAGCCTTTTCAACTCTTCAAGAGAAAAAACAAGTTCCTCTTCTATTTCAATTATGGCTTCCTCTTCAATTTTGGATCTTTCTCCTCTTCTTGTTTTTCAACAATAGGAGCATCTTCTTTCACCTCCATGGCCAAAAATATGATTTCTTCTCTTTCACTATCAAAGAGACTTTCATCACTACTATTGGAAGAACTGCTTGCTTTCTCAACATAAAGACTCTTCTTATGCCTTTGAAATATCTTCTTCTCATGCTTGCTTTGACCATGTCTCCTTTTATTTTCATGACAAATTTTTCTTTCCTTCTTTTTACTGTATTCCTCTTATTATTCACTACTACTACTTCCAGCTTGTGGGCATTGATCTGCATAATTACCAATGCTACCACAATTTAAATATTTCACAATACTCTTACCTTTGTGTTTTCTTTGTCCCTTCTTATTTCTTCACACAAAGTTAGCTTCTTCTCTATTGCTCGATTCTTCACTTGACTTTGGTTCTTTATTATTTGTCTTCTTTGAAGCTTTAAACACGACCTCTCGTTTGGATATTTGGTCTTTTTTAGTCTTCATATCATAGGTTGTAAGATTTCTTGTAGCTCATCCATGCTTAAGGTTTTAATATCCTTCATTTCTTCAATTACCGAGACCTTTGCATCAAACCTCCTCGGAAGTAACCTTAATATTTTTTGAAAAATATTAGATTCATCAATATTTTCTCCAATTCCACGAATTGTGTTGACAATTTCATCAACATGGAGATGATATTTGGTAATATATTCCTCATATTTCATATTTAAGTCTTCGAACTTCCTCATATGGGTTTGAATTTTTGCCATTTTAACCTTGTCGTCTCCTTCATACATTCTTTGTAACTTGTTCCATAATTCTTTTTTTGTGGTGCATTGCATGACTTTCACAAACTCTAATTCACATAACCCACTTAATATTGCATTCATTGCCTTGGCATTTTTTTCAAATGGTTTCTTGTTATATTTATCCATGGGAGGGGTTGTAGGTGGGGTGAAACCATCCACGATGGATTTCCATGTATCGTAGCCATGTGTCATCAAATAGTTTTGCACCCTCACACTCTAGAAAGTATAGTTAGTCCCATCAAAAAATGGAACTCTACTTGATGAAAAACCTTATTGGTAAGCCATGTGTGTTCTTGTAAGATCTTCCTTCAAGTGGTTAGGATTTCATGAAGGAACCTTCTCTGATACCAATTGAAGAAACACACACTTATACTAAGAGGGGGGTGAACAATATAAGATACAAATTTTATTTCCAAACAATAACTGCAATAATATGAATGCAATAATAAATCAATGCACAAAATACATATACATAAGAGACAATATTTTTACGTGGAAACACCCTTTCGAGAGAAACCATGATAAAATATTTGCTTATATTTCTTCAATAAAGTTCATGGGCACCACCCCACAAGAGACACCAATCCCCTTGTACATGTTCGTGGGCACCAACCCATAGGAGACACCGATATCCTTATTCAAGTTCGTGGGCAACAACCCAGAGGAGATACCAATCTCCTTGTCCAAGTTTGTGGGAACCAACCTACAGGAGACACCTATATACTTGTTACAAGTTCATGGCTACTAGCCTATAGGAGACACCAATCTCCTTATTCAAGTTCATGGGCACAAACCCATAAGAGACACCAATCTCCTTGTTCAAGTTTGTGGAAACCAACCCATAGGAGATACCAATATCCTTGTTCAATTTTGTGGGCACAAACCCATAGGAGACACCAATCTCCTTGTTCAAGTTAATGGGCACCAACCCACAGGAGACACCAATCTCCTTGTTACAAGTTTGTGGGCACCAACCCATAGGAGACACCAATATCCTTGAGGCATCAACATCAAATATGAAGGAACCAACCTTTTTTTACAATAATATAGGTACCAACCTACAATCTAAAGGTACCAACCTTGATCAACAAATAGAGGATGATATACTATTTTTGGAAGATTCAAATGGTCAAAATTTCCTTCATATTCATTAATTTTATCACTTCTACATGTCTCACATTTATTACATTTTAAAGGTAGCCCAATTATAGCACTAGATAACTTACTTGCATGTTGAATTGGAGATACTAATACCTTGCTTTCACTCTTTTATACTTCCACATTATGAAGCACTTCTCAAGCTCTTCAAATTCTGAATTTCAACCTTCTATGCTTGTTACTTTGTTCTAGGTGCTCAACTTTGTTAACTGGTGCACAATATGCTTCAACTAGGTGTTGTTATCAAGCCCTTAAGGCTTTATCCTTTGTTCTTTTAATTTTGAAATCAAGTGCTTCAAAATTCTGCTTAATAACTCTGCTCAGGTCTACTCCATTCATCTATCCTTCTAAAACTTGTCAGGCCCTTCCCAAGTGATACATGAATAATATCCAAGCTTTGTTGCTATTAATTAATCTATAATACTTTAGATTAATTAAATAAAACCTTTTAAAATAAATATCAATGCTCCTTATTCCTTCTAATGAATTAAACTTTATGACTTCTCCTTATAACTCCTACCATAGAAAAACAAATAAATATTATCTTAACTTTACCTCCAAACTCTTCCAGAGTGCACGATGCTCTTCTCCCAAATGGCTAGTTTTGATGGTGCCTTCGATAAGTTCTCCTTCAACCTCATGCACACTTTCAATCACCATTCACTCCTTTGGTATTTTGTAGGCAAAGGTAATAGTTGCTAGATTTGATATTCAAACTTTCCTTGGCATATCTTGTACCTTCGACTTTGTTGCTTTCTTCTTAGTCTATAATCAAGATGATTTTTCTTTGCTTGAATCAATAGTCCACAATTAGTATGTCTTAATCTCAGTATTTGCTTGGCTCCCAATGCAAAATTAGGACATCTTCATCTCAGGATTTTCTTGGCTCACAATCCAAAATTAGGATGTCTTCTCAACTCGACTAGCTTTTCTAGTCTTCTACCATGATGGCTTCAACACCTCTCTTGCTTTTCAACCTCTATGAGCTTTGAATACCGAAGACTAACTATGTTGTTGTGTGAATCATTCTCTCCACCTCTTCTTGAAATGATCTCTCTATCGTTTCTTGAAATGATCTCTCCACCTTTGCATATCATAATCGTAGCATCATAGTATTCGGCTCCGACTGCTACATGGTCTGCGAGTATCCATTTGCTATCCAATGGATCTCCAACCATAATAAATCTAATGTGTGGAAATTCTCATAAATAAGGGTAACACATAATAGATGAGCGTGTTGTCTCCAAGATTAACCAGGCACACAAAGGAGTTTTGTCTCGCTATCCTTCTTCAGTCTAAACAAACCTCCAAACATGCATCTCACTTCTCATAACTGGACACAACTTCTTTGCTAATTATGTGGAGTTTTTGTGTGCGTGCTCTACTCTTATATATCAAAGACCTTCTCATTTGCCGCAAACTTATATTTTGCCACGTTGTCAAAGGATTTGTGTATCCCTCTCCTTGTTCGCATATTCATTATAGTTGTGCTCATGTATATCTCAAAGATATTCAATGAATAATTATAATTTCAAAGTGAACTTACCTTTTATTTATATAACTCTTTCTCTTCCTTGATTTTGGTACCCAAGTGGTTGGTCCATACTCACTTTACAATAATATTTAAATCTTTAAATTAAATATTTAAATATTTAACCAAGTAAAGCCTTTATTTATATGCAACCTTTCACTTTAATATTTAATTTGAATCTTTAAATTAAATATTTCAACCTTTGGCCTTTTCAACATTAACATAAATATTAATGTTAAATATTTTAAACTTACCCTTGAATAATACGCCCATTGTTTGCTAACAACCAAGTCAACCTTTGACATCAATGACAACTCAATAATTCTAACATTGGCCAATTGTTATAACCTTAAAATTTGTGCATCCTATCATTCCACCAAATTCTTAAGAATGAAATCTCTCCTACTCTATTTGTGATTTCATTGCAATAGTTTTTGTCTTGCTAAATTATAATTTTTTGTGTTTTGTTGTTGACATTGTCAAAATTTATAGTAACAAAATTACTATTTAGTTAGCAGTAATTATTTTTTCGTTGAAAAGTTAATTTTATTACTAAAATAATAATAAATATACTAATCACAAAAAAATCAGGTGTTATAGAAGCACACCCATAAAAAGTCAAACTAAGATTACACCCAAAGTCTTAAACAGGTCCCTGGAGGTTACATAGAAAATCCTATATTTAAAACAAACAAAAACAACCACAACTAAATTGGAATATCTAAACCCTAAAAATAAATAACACCAATAGATGGGGGAGGATCCTTGTCATATGTGTTGCCCCATCCAGCTTAAGTGTTTGGTTCTTCTAGAAGGGGTTCTCATCCAAATTATTCATTAGGAAGGAACTGAGCTATAGTATCTTGAATATCATTCATCTGAGCCCATCCTAAACAATAGGGGAAATCCTTGGAGCCCCATCCTTGATCCTAAGTGGAAGTGTCTCAAACCCATCCTTGCATTTGATAAGGGGATAGAGTGGAGGTCCATCATCTGGTGCAATCTAGAGAGTAGCACTAACATAGAAGATTGTTTAATATTCTACTAGTCCTAGGACTATGAGAGCCTCAAGCTAGGCAACTATAGCCCAACTTTTTTCCTCTTGGGAGAAGTTGACTTTGATGATTGGGAGGGGAGGACATGTTAATAATAACAAAGATATGAGATGTATTATACAAGAAATAAGTTACAATATATAGACATGAAACCTATATTAGAACATAAAAAATATCAAGAGAATATGACAAGTGTCAAAACAAAAGGTATAGTGCACATTAATTCTAACATTCCCCTTAATGTGCACTATCCTAACTATAGAAAAAAACAAGTCAATATTAGGTAACATTCCCCCTTAATGTTGACTCATAAAAGAAAAAACTATCATCCTCCTTTATTACATAATTTTGTCTAGGCTCATGCTTTTTGCGCTTGGCTCTCCAACTATGAATAATGCTAGATCAATGGTGTATACTTCTCGGTCTATTGCCACAAGGTCAACCAGTTCCATGGATCTGTTGTCACTGGATCAACCATCTAAATGCCTGAGGTGGCCATGAACAGGAGGGGGAGGTCCGTATGCAGAAGATGCGCCATAAACAAAACAGTCGAAATTTCTCGTCGAACTGCGCACTCAAGGGAGAAAAATTGGACCACCATTGAATCTCGATGGCTTTGATTTCTTACGGGGGCCCACTCAAGATGGAAACCTGTTGTGGTAGTCGACGGGCACTCAAGATTTCTCGACAACAAAGATGTGGTAAAAAATTCAACCATTTCTTAATCAACAACCATATACAAATTCTCCTCCCAAATTCTTAGAGGAATCTCAATAGAATCCCGTCAGCAACACACTTCGTAGCAAAAACAAAAATCTTAAATTACAGGAGTACAAATAGAGACCCAAAATAGAGACATCCAATGTGAATTGTCCGCAGTTGGCATATCTCGGTAAAGATGAAATTAAAAAATCCTGCACAGCATTTTGCAGTGATGATATCACGAGATCACGGGCCCACCTCTAAAATTCCTGGGGACATTGCTTCTCTCATCGCTGTCCTCCTCCTGTGCAAATAGAAAAATGACGTACATCTCAGAAAACCTGTAGCTTAAGATCAGAGAAGTTAAGATCAGAGAAGCCATCACCGCTCGGTTTCTTCTCCACAATCGGGCCATTATGGGTGCTATCAACCGCAGTAGTCTTCACCGCAACAGTCGTATTTCACGTTCTTGGGCTTGATGACCCACTCATACTTGCCATGTTTTTAAAAAAAATAATTTTCAATAAAAAATAATAATAAAAAAACATTCGTGATGAAAAAATTTAAGGTCCTCCACTGAAGCGGCACATCCGAGATCACCGACAAAACACTTTATCACCAGCACTAGCACAACATTTTCTGTCAATGGTTCATGCTTAAAATAAAATAGCAGACAACATCCGCTGCTTCCTCACACGTCGACCTGGTACACGATCTTAATGAAAAATATGTTATAGTCAGCTACCATGAACTTCTCTACAATCATTCACCCAGATGCAACATTCATTGTAACATGTAACCATGAAAAAAAATGGTCAACAGATATGAGCAGTGGCCACATCACATAAATTCTGCATAATTTACGATAGTGGTCAGTATTGGATCATCAAATCCGCTTAAGCATTCGCTGCAATTATAAAATTCTCCCACTTGGTCGACTTTGAAACATCGGCGATCTCTCAGTAGTATATTTTCATGCACAGCAATTACAGCGCTATCATGAGCAACAAAAGAAATAGATGTTGAAAATCTTTTTGTCTTCATGCTGCGTTAATCTCTCTGATTATCCACCATTAACGAACATTCCACACCATCAGATCGGAGAAAGATGCCAAAAATTTGTTACAAAGGTCATCCGCAGAAATGCAGCGGATGCATTTGCGGAGGCACTATCCACAGGGAGAAATCCCCCATCATGGCGAGATTCATTCACAGCAGTATTAAATGGCTCCACCAGCATGCCCAACCATCACAGGGACCCCGCACCAATGTTTAAAAACTCCCGTGCCACTTCTAGGAATTTTAAACAGACTGTAACAGCAAATCGGGGATCCATGCTAACACTCGCCAAAAAAATACCGCTCCCATCGACAATGGAATAAAACATGGGTGGCAGTTCTGTTGCACCAAGCTCTAGTTCTGTTATATCACACTCCGAAAAAAACAAGCATACGAAAACAGATCATCGCACGAACGCCTCTCATGGATGTCTCGATGCTTATTTCCACTACATTTTCCACATCATCGGTTGCTTTGGAGCACTTCACGATGGCGCAAGTTGAGGATAGTGCATATTAATGGGGAATGTTAGAATATTTTAATGTGCACTATGTCTTACTTGATATTTGTCATGTTATCAAATAGACTTTCTGTTTATATATATGTAATCTTATTTCTTGTATCAATATCATCTCATCTTGTTCATTTTCAACAGTACAAGACTCTAGCCACCAAATAGGGTGGTTTTTCTAGTGGTCAAATAAACTTTATAGATACCCAGGTGTTGTAGGTGAGTTGGAGAGGAGAGGGCAATCCTCCAAGGGAGGTCCCCGGTTCGAATCTCCACCCTACCAAAAAGCTGAATTGGGTACCCAAAATCCAATTGATAATGTTGGTGCGGGCAAGGTCGGATGCGACTCCCGGTGACTTTGACGGTGTAGAACCCTTGTTCTTGGTCTCTCAGACCAAGGCGGCCCCACAAAGAATTTTTCGCTTAAAAAAAAAACTCTATAAATTCTCTACATCAAGATCCACCTTTTTAGCTTGAGCTTGAATATTTAACATCATATTAGAGCAAAGAATAGCCGTTGTGTAAGTAGAGAAGTCTATGGAAATAGTCAAATTAGCAAAAATAACATTATTATAGTCCTTCCAAATGTGAAATATAACTTTTGATCTAAAACAATGCTAGATTTGTTCAATGTTTGTAGGTATGTCAATCCTATCCCCACTGAGAATAATATGCCAAGAAAATCACCTTGGTGTGAATGGCTGGAAGAAGTTATGAATCTAGGTCTAGGTTACTTGGGCTCTTGGAAAAAAATAGAGTAAATGTTTAATGGACTTTCAATGCTGAACGGCTGGAAAAAGTTATGAATCTAGGTCTAGGTTACTTGGGTTCTGGGAAAAAAATAGAGTAAATATTTAATGGACTCTCAATGCTAACAAAAGGGGCATTTGGTGTTTCTCACCCACAAGTAAACCACTCATTCCTTCACTGGCAATCCATGGAAGAGCAAACACCAAGAAAACTGAGCCAATTTGGGCTCTAGAGATGCATCCTAAATAAAAATATATATATATTTCCAGTCCTTATTGAAGAACTGAAGGTATCAATGACCATTGAGCATGGGTATCATGGGAATTTAAGGGGAAAGCCAAAAGTACCCATTTTTAGGTTTATTGTTTCTAAAGACATGTAGAGGTACAAAAAGTTCCACATGTAATCGATGACAAATTAGAAAATTGGTCATTTGCTTTTGACTGCTTTAGCATGGAGTCAAATTCGAGAGGAAAACTCCTTGTGCTGGTTATTTCCATTGAATTTCAAGCTTTACAAGATTATTGAGCTGGCTTACCAACTTATTTAACTAAAGATTACCTGTTCAGATGAAAGTTTTTGCCTTGATGGTGAATGGGGTATCCTGCATTATTAGTTTTTCCCTGCATTAAGAAGCTCCTATACTTGCAATATTTAGCTTGGAAAAATCATATTCATCTTTCTCCAAAATGTTTTAGTGCTTTAATTAAATAGACTTATGAATTTTACATGGAGATGGTAGTGGAAAATAATTCCAACCTCTGTTGTTTTTACTCACGAAGTCGTATCAAAAGAGAAACCTAGAACGGAATGGAATTTTTTAGGCAATTGTCACATCACACACTTCCTGGTCGCTTTGAGCATGCTTATCTGACCCAACTGTCAGTGATTTAAGGGCAAGTTCGGACATTTTTGGAACTATGCCTCAAGTCCTCCACTGACATTTTCCACCTGCTGTGGTTGACAATTAATATTGTTTATGGCGAGAATCTCAAGACTAGCTATGCACCGCCTTATGTTAACGGCGCTTAAATCCATTCCCCCTATGGCTAGAGCGTTTGTTGACAATTAATATTCTTTATGGTGAGATTCTCAAGACTGGCTATGCACCTCCTTATGTTAACGGTGGTGCTTAAATCCATTCCCCCTGTGGCTAGAGCGTTGGTTGACAATTAGTATTGTTTATGGTGAGATTCGCAAGACTGGCTATGCACCCCCTTTGTTAACGGTGCTTAAATCCATTCCCCCTATGGCTAGAGCGTAGGTATCTCTTACCACCCATACAATACTTTAACATGAATAATCACGGAGTAGCTATTTTTTTTAACAGAGTGTCAAGAATATCAACACTTAAAAAGACTTAAGTTCCAATCATTTGAAAAGTGGGCATTAGTTGTACCTAAGTTATACTTTAGGTCTTATCTAAAAAATGATACCTCTATGTACGATGTTCGAAAATGATTGGATTACAAAGATTCCTCCCGAAATCCAGAGTAGCTGCACATGAAATCGTCTATTGATTCTCTCAGGTCCCTATTGCTTGCCAGGAAACCAATAAAATTTTTATTTTTATTTTTTACATCATTTCCCTATGGAACTCATTACATGCAAAATCTCATTTGATGAATCGTTCTCATTCCAGAGACGTTTCCTCTTGTTTATCAATTTTTATGCACGAATTACTTAGATCCATCTCTGATTAATGAGGAGGAGGAGGAAGAGGAGAGACATGACTGGTAAACAGATGGGGCACTAAAAATGGGAAACGCTGTTAAGAAAGATCGTGTTATATTAGTGTTCTTTTCATATGCTTGTGCCTTCTAAACGGGAAACGCAGTCCGATCTGGACAAAGTTATTGACGATAATTTATATATTGTCTTCTTGAAGCAGTATTCGTTTTGTTTAGCGCCCCATCTGATTACCGGTCTTTCTCTCCTTGCCTACATTTTATACAGATTCTTTTTCTATTGGCATTCTTATATTCAGTCTTTCTTGGAAGTCTATGTTCTTTCCTATGATTCGAAAATGGAAGAATTAAAAAAACTGATAAGGTAATCACATCTCTACAACCCTTTTTTTTTTTTTAATAGGATATTTTGTGGGTACTCTCCACTGGTTAAATTTCTGGGAAAGACTTTCATATTGTAGTGATAATTGTGGGATACTATTACCAAAACTAATTGATTGCTAGTTCTGATACTGTATTCTCCATTATATTACAACAAACACTCAGATTATTCTTTTAAAAATGTAGGTTTTATTTGCTTCTTTGTTTTTTTCGACGGTTATTTACATTTCTGCAAAAACAGTAACATTAGGTAACAGTGACTACTTGAATTTTTTTGTATCTCCTGCTAGCGCAAAACCCTAATAGCGGTAAAAGTTGTCTATTAATAGACAGCTACAACTTAGGGCATCCAACAGTTCTTTTAAAAAATCTGGGGATACGAACTAAACTTAACCTCTAGGAAACAAATTGACATATGAAATGCATTTGTATCACTTATAAAAAAACTCTTCGATTTGCCCGAGAATTTGGCGAAACTCAGCGACCCGGAAGAAAACGCAAAACGCAAAACTTAAAACATGCTTTGATAGTAGGATGCAGGGCATGACAGGAATATGACTAAGTTAATTTCTTTGTGATTTGAATTTATGAGAGTTTAATGGCATATCAATTAAAGTGTTTCCACATGTACTATTAATATATTTTTGTAGTATTTTGTTAGTTGTGATAGTTATGATTTTTATTCCACTATGAGTTATATGATGAATATTTTGATAGTTTACAATCTGGATGGTTTCATTTATCTCTCTTTTTATGTTCCATGCAGTGTCCTTCTCATAAATTTGCTTTCATTAACCTTGTTATCCTCGTAAATGTTCATTATCCTTATAAACTGTTAAATAGGATGAGCTTTCCAAATGCATCAATGCCCACGCTCCTTAATGGTATATAAGGGTAATTGAATGAACTCTTCTTACCATGACGTGATTTATTACATACAAAATTTACCTTTCTCTCTCACCTTCATCTGTAGGCCCTTAAGATGCACATAATATTGTTGATGCCATATTTAACAAGTCCAAATGACCCTTTCAACATGCCAAACAAAGAAGCAATGATGTTATGCACACTTTCAAAGACTCCCAAGGAGACTCATGCACCATTCATCATTCTTTTATTCGTCATTGACTTATCAAACCATGAGAAGATGTGGTTTGATAAGTTGGATGTTTAATCAGTATATCATAGTCATATGCATCTATTATGTGCTAGACTATCCAATCACCATCTCTCAATGGTACTTACACCAACTAGGATGACATAACCCTCCACCTACCCTATCATTCTTCCTCATTGACTCCTGGGCCATAAGGACAATGGGATCTCATTGAATAATGACTATCTGGTGCATAATGGTCTTGTGGGCCCAATAGGCAATGGTCGTTGTGGTTGCTATATCCCTTGGCACATCAGTCAACTAGGTCACAATTTGATATTTCATTTGCCAATCGCTCACATACTTTTTGGCATTCAATCCATAATGCTTACAATTTCTATTTTTCATATTTGGCCCTAACTCGCCACCATTCATGCTCTTGGGCCTTAAATAAACAATGGTCATGCTTTGGGGCCTTAGTTGTCCATTGTTCATACTTTTAGGCTTCAACTAGCAACCATTCATGCTTTTGGGATTTCATTTGCCATGTTTAATTTTTGGATCTTAACTGTCCACAACTCATTATTTTTGGTCTTAATTGTGTTAGCTATTGATGCAGTATGCAATGAGAGATAACAATCATAAGATGTAGAATAATATGAAAGAAAGTAAAACTATGAGATGATTGAAATATGTTATAAATAGAAATGACAGAAATGAACACAATGTAACTATGGAGAAAATGGATACTCCATGAATAAAGCTACTAGACTACATTACACCCATCACCAATTATTGCTGATCTACACAACACTATGCTACTACCTACGAATATGCTACGAGCTTGTTATAAGATTGTTACAATGAGGCTCTTTTTATATAGGAATATAGGTTCCTTGGCCAACACTCTACCTAGCTACACAAGGGACACCTTGCACTTATACAACTTGTATATTGGAACTTGTGCATTTATTACATTTCATAAAGTAACTAGATAACTCCCCCATAAATTAATCTAATGTCCTAAGTATGTACCTAGGAAAGTACATTTACATGACCCAAATTATGTAATATACTCTATCTCTAACACCCCATGTATTACATTATTTAGGTATTGAAGACTTTCGTCTTCAATGTGGATCTTCTTCTTGATCTTGAGATTTAGATTCTTCTCTATTTTTTGTAACATGTTCAAGCAAGTAGTTAGTATCTTCATAACATGTCATTCTTGTTGAAAGAACTTTGACTTCATAATCATCTATAGATTCTTCCAATTCTTTGATTTCTTCTACCCTCTATGCGAGATGTCCTTTTTTAATTCCTTTTCGATACTCCAATTGGGGATAATTGGTTGGACGCTAAAATTGTTGCTGATGAGGATTTTAATATTGTCATGGCTAAAATTGGTTTCATTATTCATTTGATTTCCTTGATTTTGATTTTGGGATTGAACCTACAATAGTTGGTACTATGGCATTTTTTCTTGCATATCTGACAATACCTATTGTACCATGGTTTTCATCCTTTTGATGAAGAAGCAATATTTTCCTATGGATTATCTTTAGATGCCAATGCAGTGTTAGTCATTTCATATTTAACTATATTTTCCACCTCATATTCCTATAGAATATTGACTAGGTCATCAAAAGAAGTATCTTTACTTAGGACTTGTAAAGATGTTACCAAATGCTTATAGCTTTCTGGAAGTTCTCTCATGGTTACTTGAGTAAGAAGTTCATCCTTAATTATTTCTCCTAAGGTCAATAATTTCCCTTTAATATCCCGCTACCTTCATTAGGAATAGTTCTATGCTTTCTCTATTATTCATATTTAATGAGTGAAGTTGAGTTTGAAGATGAAGAATAACTTCCTTATTATTTCCTTCAAATATTTTCTTTAGGTTTATCCATGTATCTCAAGATGTTTTTGCTGAATTGATATAGGGATGCATCTCATCAGTGATAGCAAAGGTTATTAACATTAGAGCTTTTGAATCATTTTTCTCAAACTTTAGGATTTGAGTATCACTTGTGGTAGGTCTTTGTGTTTTTCTTTGACAACATCCCAAAGTTTTTCATATACCAAGATTGATTTCACTTTTTTCTTTCAGGAGAAATAATTAGGACCCTTGAGTAGTTGAGATTCTGCTAGGAAGAATTTGTTTGATGTCATTTCAATTCCCTAATATCAATCCTTATATTTTGTGGAATTTCTTATGTCTCCCTAGTAATGAGAGTATATACCTAATAGGATTTTAGATTTTGTAGAAAGCTTATATCACCCCAATGGATTTAGAACTTGATAATCTTTGGTAGAAGCTATTATTATCAAGTTTTGTAGAATACCTTATGACTCCCTAGTGATTTTAGAATATCATATAGTCCTTTTGTAAAATGTAGTTCAATTTTGGGTTGATTTTGTAATTCTTTGTAAATATAAAAATAAAATTTTCTAACACCTTATTACTCCTATTGAACTAAGCACTTTTCCATTTTTTGAAAAGGTTTTACTCTTGGATTTCTTTTGTCCCTTTTGTAAAATTTTGAGACAAGAATATTATAAATTTTCAACCTTAGAAAAAACCTTAATAACCTCTTTTAATATACCTTAGGCTTTTATTTTAGTGTTTGTAATTTTCAATAACCTAATTTGGTGTTGTAACCCTTATATCTCCCAAATATAGAAAATTAGAACACAATAATATTTGTAAATATTAATAATTTGATCTTCCCAATAGAAAACCTTATTAATCCAATGTTTAATATTCATTTTAATTTTACTTTCAATGTGTTTTATTTCTCTAAGTTTTAGCCTTAGTGTATAATCCTTATCTCCCAAGAATGAAATCAAACTATAATGGGAATTATTCTTTACCTTGCAATATTGATGTCTGCAATTTTTGGTGCAGTATTCGAGCATGAATAATAGTAGTGCCAGCTTATTATACCTTGGGTGCTTCAACCAATGGATAGCCTTGGATTTATCTTGGTTTTGAAACTTGAAGAATGATGCCCAAATTTTGACTTTTGGCTCCTTTTGACTAGAGCTTTAAATGCTCTTTCACTTTTCTCCACGCTACAATTCGGCCTTGTGTGAAGTGCTTTGAATGGATATGTGTGCTTAAAACTCCCTTGGTCATTGAACCCTTTAAATGGAAAAATAATATTTGTAAATATGACAAGTGGTACGATAATTACACTTCATAAATGCTTGAGGAGTAGATGGGAGTTACTAAGCACTTATCTTTCTATTGTATGTAATGTATCATATGTTACAGTATTCTTGGTGAGCACTTGACTTCCTCTCCAATATGGGCGCTCCTACAATATTCCAAATTTAGACAAGTGGTGCTCATATGAATGTAACCTCTTATTTATTCTTTGTAACTTCCCTTTGCTAAGCGGTTGAAGTAATTCTTTGTTTTTTGGATGTTATGAATGAATATGGAACCTTAAGAGGTTTGTACCAAGTGGTATTTTACATATAGCTCTTTGTTATAACACTCCAATATGAATGATGTAACTCTTATTCCCTTTCGTATGTTTATTCTATTGCTTGCTATGTTTCTCAAGCAACTTCTTTCTTTTACAGGTGCTTTGATGAGGATGTTGGATGGCGCTAGTTGTGATATCCCTTGATTCTATGGAGATTCCAATGGTGGTTTTATAGCTGATCTTGATGCTCCTATTTGTGGATATTTTTCTCCAAGATTGAAACCTTGGATTTTGCACATATTATTTATACCTTCAACATGTTGATTTTGTCCTCCTTTCCATGTTGGTTTTGATGCATTATTTTCTCCCTTTTTGAACCTATTATGTATTTCCTTATTTGTAGATAATATTTCTCTCAAATATGATGTTTTTCTTTCCTTATGTTGTCCCTTGAAGGCTTATAGGTTCGGCTATCCATAATGGAGAATTTGTGAGACTTTTGAGAGGCTTCTTTGCTATGCTCAGAGTGTGCTAGTGTCTAGTTGTTTTAACCTTGTATAATGTGCCTTTATGACACCTCAAACTATGCCTTATCACTTGTATAACAACTTAGAGTGGTGCAACAATATGTAATAGTTTTAGGATATAAAAACACCCTTTTTGCACCTTTTTGCACTCTGTCTAATTTTCTAATTTTATGGAAGATTTTTGGAGATTATATTCTAAATATGCAACTCTCTTTTTTTATTGGTTTCATGAACCCAACTTATAACCACTTATAGCAATATAGAACTTATAGTACTTTGAATCTGAGACTCACCAAGTCTCCATTTGAGGTAATCCTTGCTAATTTTTAGTGGCTATTTTCTTCTCCAAAATTGGAGGATTGAGCTGATTTTGGTGACTTCCTTTGGCCACTAAAATTTGATGATTTTGGTTCACTAATAGTGTCTTTAGACACTTTATGCTAATCTTATTTTGTGCCCTTCTCAAGAACACAAACACTAAGATTTTTTAGATTAATATAGTAGTGCAAATGAACCCACTACTATTTCACTTTTAATGCACTAACAATCTCACCTTATCACTCCAATAAACTCTCAAAATAACTTATAAATGAATTTAATCAATTTATTGCAACTAATCAAGAATAATCTAAAATGAATCTTCAAGAGTTATTCTACAATTTTACTACAAACAAAGTTGTAGGAACTAGTCTTATTTTTTTTGCAAAGTAGATATTTGGTAGTTGATAGATAGTTGTAATTTTGTAATCTAATAAACTCCAAAGATAATGTGCAAATGAACCTTAAAATAAACTTTTCCCTTTTTGTACTTTTAAATATTGTAATTCAATTTTCCTCTTTTGTAACTCTAATCCAATATAAGGTGCTTTAAATAATCTGATAAGTAATCCAATTAATGAATCTACTTGCACCAATAGTTGCTTACCTTTTTGAAAGCTTTTGTAGAGGATTTAGATCTTGGTGTCTAAGATCACCAAGTTGTTGCTTTGAGTAGGATATCACTACTTAGTTTATTCTTCACCAAAAGATGGTCTCAAAATTTCTTTTACGAGCCTAGGTTTTTGTAATTTGATCATTCAAGCAATATTCTCCTTTTGCTGTAGATTTAGAGAATTCTTTGTCTCTAAAATAATACCTTTTTGCTATGATAGGTAATCTTCAAATCTCTCAAATTTTACAGGCTTCTCCTATATTCAAGTTTTCTTGTCAAATTCTAACTCCAAGTAGGATATTCTTCTTAATATTCTAAATTTCCTAAGGTCTTTTGAATCATATTCTAATATTTGGCACTTCTTGCCAGATTCTCCTTATTTTTTTGGTCTTGTTTTTTTATGGTTATAATTATCACAAATCTTTCACTATATTTTGTAATGAATTTCTCCAATGAGTTCTCGTCAAAACTCCTTTTATGAATTATTTAGTAAGGCTCTCCAGGTCTTTTATTGGATGCTCATTGATACCTCTTCAAGTTCTTTGATCTTGCAGCTTCTTCTGGTCTTCCTTGATAACTTTTCTTCAACCTTCTGCTTTTGGAAGTGTTGGTGGTGAGATCTTCTTCTAGATCTTTGATTCTAGTACTTCTGGATTTGAGCAAGACTCTCCTAGATTTTTCCAATATTAGAAGTTCTTAAATGATATATTCTCTTAATATCTTCAGCTTCTTTGAAATGAGATCATCGACCTCCTATTTCATGAACTCTTCTATGGAGTCTTCTTGCTGGTTTAAGAACCCTTATCTAAAATCTTCTATAGGATTAAGGCTTATGTGGCTTTTTCTCTTAGATCAAGGTTTCTATGGCCTTTTATTCTAGATCAAGGCTTTTATGGCCTTTTATTATTCTATGAAGTTATTAATCAAGCAATGGAGATCTCCAGTCTCCTAACTTCACAATGACTCTTCTCCAAGAGTCTTCTTCTATAGTATTTTCTTCTTGCACATGGAACTAATATTTTATCTATGAAGGCACATCGAACTTCAGGTAACGAAGTTAAAATATCCTAGATTTATGTTGTAGGAGGTGTCCCGATCATCTAATAATTAATTTTCTACAACAAAAGAATTTTTGAGAAATAATTAACAAATTCTAGATATCCTGAATGATCTTCACTAGTTTATTTGTCATTCTAATGGATTGAATTTTTATTCCTAGTCTTCACGAGTTTTTCCTACAAATCTATGAAAATAATTGGTGGATTGAATATTGAGTCCTAGTCTTCACGAGTTTTTCCTACAACTGTTTTTAATGAATCTAGCCAAATGTAATCTCAGTATCTCTAGAACTAAGATTTCATTTAGTCCTCACTTGTGTCTATCCCTAATTCTACTACCTAGGCTCTTCTGAGATTTTTTGATAGTGGTTAGTCCAAAAGGTGCGTCAATTTGACAAAAAACTTAGGCTCAATGATAATGGTGTTTTTTCTATCATTCTACCATGGCTAGAACTATTGTGGCTCTGATACCACTATTAGATTTTGATGCAATATGTAAAGGGAGATAGCAATCATAAGATGTAGAATAATATGAAATAAAGTAAATCTACGAGATGTCTAAAATATGTTATAAATAGAAATTATGGAAATGAATATAATGTAGCTATGGAGGAAATTGACACTCCATGAATAAAGCTACTGTATTACAGTACACCCATAATTAATATATGATGATCTACAAAACACTATGCTACTACCTAAGAATATGTTACAAGCTTGTTATAAGCTTTTTATAATGATGCCCTTTTTATATAGGAAGATAGGTTCCTTGACCAACACTCTACCTAGATGTACAAGGGACACCTTGAACATATACACCTTGCACATTGAAACTTGTGCATTTGTTACATTGCATGAAGTAACTAGATAACATCCCCTTAAAGTAATTTATTGTCCTAAGTATTTACCTAGGAAGATACATTTTCATGATCCAAATGATGTAATATACACTATCTCTAACAATTTGGAAATTTTTCATACTTTTGGGTCTTAACTAGCCATCATTCATGCTTTTGGGCCTTCACTAGCCATGTTCAACTTTTAGGTCTTAAGTGCCCATAGTTCATTATTTTGGGCATAAATTGGCCACTATTCAAGTTTCTATGCTTGAATGTTCATTATGTTTTAGCCTTCACTAGCCACTATACATAAATTTTATAAATTCTTCAATATTCACATTCAAACTTGCTAATGTTCATTACTTGTAGGTCTTCATTGACCACTATACATAAATTTTATAAATTCTTCAAATTTATACACCTGAACAAGCTGATTTTTATTATTTTTGGGCCTTAGCTAACCATTGTACATAATTTTTATAAATTCTTCAAGCTTCTATACCTAAATTGTCTAATATTCATTATTTTTGGACCTTAATTGACCCTTGTACATAAATTTTGTATTAATTTTTTATGCTCAAAATGTCTAATGTTCATTATTATTAGGCCTTAATTGCTCACTAGACATAGATTATATAAATATTTTCTCGAATATAACTCAACAACATTTTAGCCATTAAATTGGCCCTATCCAAAAACATTTGGAACTTAATTTGCCATGTTAAAATATTGTAGGTTGTAATTGGCTATGTTCCCCAATTTTGAGCCTTCACTAGCCAAGTTTCACCCTTTTACACCTTTTGGAACTTAATTGACCACATATAATTCATTTTATATTTTCAAAATGGATTAGTTTTGTTAAAAATGCTTCCTACCTTACATAGTCCTCAAAACTTGCATAAAACTCTACAAAATTACATAGCAATTCTCCACATTTTACAACCTATATTTGACTCCCACATATTTTACGTATTTTATTACATTCTATTTTCATATTTTGCAAATTTGACATTTGTTTACATAATAGTTTCCAACAAATTTTAACTTGTCAAACACAATAAAATATATATCCAATCATTAATAAATAAAATAATTATACCACACCATCCATATAATAATAATTAATTACATCAAACATCAATTAATTTCATATGGATAATAAATTACATAAAAAAATGCATCAAAAATCAAGATATATATATATCTATCTATCTACGCACACATATGTATGTATGTATGTATCAGAAAAATATTAGGTATATTGGTCTCAAAATAAAACATTTGTTGTACCCTCTCCATAAAATCAACACACAAATAATGATACATACAAAAAAAGGCCTCCTACACCTCACAATATCTACAAAATTGGGCTGTAGATCCAAAATAGGCTAGCCATTAGCTATGGAAACTAATATCTCTGGTCTTCCCTCCTCTAGTAGGAGGTGGTGGTGGTGGTAGTGGCCTGTCAATGGTTCTAGATACTATATAAGATCTATAATGGAATTATGACATGAATCTATTTGGGGTGGCATCCTCCCTATAATACACAACACACCCATACTCTACCTATTGCTCTCCCTAGGTTCAATCTAACTAGTCAATTAAATATTTTACCATGGTATCTTGACTCTAAGCTACCTTAGCTATGACTACTTTTGCATAGGCCTCATCCATCTCCCACCTCATGAGTGACATAAACCCCCTCACATGTTCTACTTTTCCTCTTAGTGTTTCATTCTTTTAACTCAACCTTTTCAACTAACCTTGTAAACCATCCCTCTTGATCGTAACCTGATCCACATTTGCTTACAATTTTGCCACTTGTCTAACCCTGTTAGCTCACAAGTCATCTCACTATGATATCACCTAACCTAGCCTAGCATACAACTTTGTTATGTCTACCTATTACACCTATGTCTCTATATTACAACTCATTTAGATCCTAGTAACTAATCCTCCAAATATTGTATTCATTATAAAAGGAAAGCCCTCTCAACCACTACCATCTCATCTAGACCATTACTCCCTACTGCTTCTAGTATCGTTGATGGTATGATTAGTATCGAAACTACATCTAGTTTAATAGTATATGGGACACCAAGAGTTTCCCCTATCTCTCTCTTCCACCTCCTCTCCTACACCAATTAGGCTTACCTTTGTACCACCTTGACTACTCATGACCTACCTCTCTCCCTAATAGCTAGAATTAATATCTAATGCATATACCCTATACCACTATAAATAGGTAGAAATAACTCCTTTGTTATATACACCAAGATAAAAAATAGGTATGGCATCAATATCCTCTTATTTTTCTTTATTTAAATTAGAAGGGCTTCCCAAACCTTGCTCCCTTGTCATCCATTTATACCATATCTTCCCATCAACAAGCATATCCTAAATCATATCGAATTGATAAATCACTCTTTCAACTCAATGTATCTCTCACTCTACTCATAGACTAATCAATAATAAAATCTTACTAACCCATGCCAACTACATTATATCTTTAAACCACCCTTGATGGTGGTGCCACAACCTCTAGATAATCATACTAGATCTCAAGCCATCAATCGTATGCCTGGCTAGTTCTAAGGTCCTTTGGAATGGTGTATTCCTATGCTCATACTCATGGTCCCACCAAAATACTATCCAAGCATCTACATTATCCAAATTAAATGTTGGATATCTTGTTAGGCATCTAATGTCCATGTACTCCCATGCCTAGACTTGAAGGAACTAAAGAACACAAGATTATACTGATGGGGTGAACAGTATAAGATAAAATTTTACTTTTCTTTCCAACCAATATTATCCAATGTTATCTTTCAAAATAAGTATTAACCAATATCATCAATGACAATAATAAAGAAATGCACAAACCATTACACACATGAAAGACATAGATTTAACATGGTTCACCCAATGTGGGTTACATCCACAAAGAAAATATTTCTTCTAAATTATCTCAACAAATCTCTTGGGAACCAATTCCCTATTACAATGTTTATGCACCTTTGTCCAAAGGAGACACCAACCCCCTATGATCAAGTTTATGGACCTCTATACATAGGAGAAATATATCCCCTCAACTCTAGTTTGTGGACGTCTATCCACAGGGGACCTATACCTCCATTGTTCTGGTTTGTAGGCCTCTATTCATAGGAGACCTCTATCCCCTCAAATCTAGTTTATCGGCCTCTATCCATAGGAGATCTTTGTCACTAATGTTCTGGTTTGTGTATATCTATCCACAAGAGAACTCTATTCCCTCAAATCTAGTTTGTTGACCTCTCTCCATAGGAGACACCTCTCCTCTCAAATCTAGTTTATGGATATCTATCCATAGGAGATACCTCTCCTCTCAGCTTTGGTCTACTCCAAAGCTAGCTCAATACTTTGCTCAAAAACTTCTCCAAGTATTCACACAAGGCTTGCTCAAGTCTGCAACAAAATTTACTCAAATCAATGTTCCAATTTTCACTAAGCCTACTCACAAGGCTTGCTTAAATATGCTCTCAAATCTTGCCCAAACCTGCTTCAAGTATTCTCACAAGACTTGCCAAACTTTTGCCCAAACCTGCTTCAAGTATTATCACAAGACTTTCTCAAATCTAACTCAAACCTGCTTCAAGTCTTCTCACAAGACTTGCTCAAATTTACCTCAAACCTGATTCAAGTCCTCTCACAAGACTTGCTCAAATTTACCTCAAACCTGATTCAAGTCTTCTCACAAGACTTGCTCAAACCTGTCTCACTATTTCTAGTCAAATCTTCTCTAACACATGCTCAAAACTACTCATAACACATACTGAAAACTGCTCGTAACACATACTCAAAACTGCTCATAACACATACTCATATATGCTCATAACACATACTCAAATCTGCTCATAAATGATGTTCAAAACAATGCTTGTATCTCTTTCAGAAATGCTTTATTCAACTAGGCAATTCAGAGATATTCTTCCTAGAACTCTTTCAAGAACATATAAAGAATAATATGCAATGCAAATGCTTAATATATTCTCTTCACATTCATTAATTCTGTCACTTTCATATGTCTCACTATCATCAAATAAGATCTCTACTTCTTGTAAATTCCTTGAAAATAAAATCACACTAGTGTATATGAAGAAGTGTGAAAAATGGCTCACCTAAATGTATTGAAACTGAAATGTGATCTAGTGTTTCTAAGAAAGCATGCAATAGAAAGATGCAAAATATGTAAACAAAGCAAACTATTGAAATTATGAATGATTTGAAGTAAAAGAGGGGGTTTCTCCTTGTATTTATAAATACATCAATTCCAAAGGTTACAATACATTCCCCTTTGAGGGCTTCTCATTTTGATACATTTCAGATTACAAATTACAAGGGATCAAATCCCTCCATGAGCTTAATGGTGAGCTTCCAGTGTTCTTCTTGCAACCAACACTTGAGAGCTATTCTTAGGCTTCATTTATATTTCTTCTTATCTCGTCCCTCATGCCTAGAATACCTGCATCTACATATAAGATATTTAATGATGTTAATAGCATATGCATTTAGTGATGAAAACTAGGAAAACTATAGAAAATATGGATCTATGAATATAAAAATAATTTGTGACTATTCTAAACAACTCCAAATGACTTGAAATGCTAGTATGATGTTTAATAGGTGATTTTGGAAGGATTTGAGTAGGAATCATAATGAAATTGTTAGTAGAACTTGTGATCGTTCATGGTAGGAACACATAAGACTAAAATCATGAAAACATTAATTGACCCATCAAATCTACTAAAAAATTTACCAAATTTTGATATGATGCTAATATAATGCTATAGAAATGATATACATAGAAATTAGATCAAAATTGTGGGCCAATTCATGGCCATCCCTAGGAGTTCCAATAAAACCTGCTAACTATCCCTAGGAGGATGGCCATAAATTGGGATGGTTTTTGCACCAATTCCACTTGGATCTGGTCAATAAACCTCTTAGGATTTTTGTCATCAAATTTTGGAAACTAACTCTCAAAATTGATTGGTTTTGAAATCGATTTAGTTTATTTTGGGATCCCCTTGACAACGCCTTTGAATGAAGAGGTTTTCAAGGAAAATACTTGGGCAAATATTGAGGACAAATGTGAGTAGCACTTCATGAGCAATGCTTGTTATTGTCTCTTTCTGAAATTAGGTAGGAGCACCTCAATTTATAGCTAAAATAGGTAAAATGTGAAAAGGGTCAAGTTATGGCATGCAGGGCAAGTGTTACCACTTATCAATGCCCTTGCCATACATAGGGTGGGAAAGCTTTCCCATTTGGGGCCTCCAATTTGTAGGTCTTGATGTTTATGACAACCTCCTAATCAATTTTGGGTGATTGGGTGGAATAAATATCAGGAATTGATTGCCATTTTTCCTACCCTTTAACATTTTGGGGGTCTGGTTCATGGTCATCCCACCCAAAGATGACTGTTGATGGTCGTCCCTAGGTGGGACGACCATGGCTACATGGCCCAAAACCTCCCAAAAGTGGGGTAAACCCTTAAAAAAGTGGTTGGTATCCCTAATTAACCCCTGAGGATTGACAATGGGGCCATATTATGTCGATAAGAGTGGCATATAATAGTCTTATCCGATTTACATAATTTTAGTGTCTACAAATACCCTTTTTTGAGATGCGTTGTGTGCAACAGAGCATTGAGAAAAAATACATGACTAAATAATTAAATTATTGCATTTATTCATTAACCTAACTAAATTTACATGCCTCCATTGCGGGAATAGCATACATTTTTATAATCCTTGCTTTTGACATAGTTGAAGGATTGAATTTGGTATACCTTTCAGCCACACTGTAATGACAGTTGTAGGGGCTCAGGGTATACTTGGTCTTGGTTCTTTATTTCCTTGTAATATTTTTAAAGGGTCCATTCCTAAGGCTTAAAGGATGCCAACCCTTTTTTTTTTGCATTTGCTAATTTTTTGCCCCATAATGGGCTTGCAAATTTGTATTTGGTAATGATTCTTTTGAATGTATGAAAATTGTACTTTTTGAGTGTTTAAGTGTTAATTTGATTATGAAATATTTGTTATGAATACCCCTCAAGCAATGAGTCAATGACAGAATTACTAAATGATGAAAGCAATGATTTACTTGACACATATGACTGAATTGGGATAACGATCACTTTTACCCATTGCAAACCTTATCAATTCTGCTAGGATTTTGATCATTTGAATGATGATTTATGGAAGTGAGAGAAAAAATGCTTCATTCCCATGGATTTTTCCAGAAATAATAGCCTTATTGGAAAGTGAAATAAATAATTTTTAGAGTGCCCATAAATACTTTGAATTTAATCTTGATCCCTTGTTAATTTGAACCATTTTAAACCTATTTTGGTGGGTTTTTTACCCTATTTTTTTTATATTTTTAGTTATTTTTTTAGGATTGTTTGGTGGTTTTTCTTGGATGGGATCACTGCATATTTTATAGCCATCCTAGGGTGGTATGGTCATCCAATTATACAACCATACCACCAAGGGGCAACCATGCTTTTTTGAAGGCTATATAAGCCCAAAATGAGGCAAATGAGCTCATTTGTGCATGTTTGGCTTAGGAATTTGGGAGGTGAAGAGTAGGAGTCTGACTTTTTGAAGTGAAGTGCTGCAAAAACATCCAATAATCACCATGAGCTATCAACAGGACTCATCAAGCGATGGAGCCACTACAAGATGGGTATGGGCTGCATTTTCCTCTCTTTCTTTATTTAAGGTGAAATATTAATTTCTTGTGCTTTTTCCATAACATACACTAAATACCAGTTAAGGAAAATTAATAATAGGTAAAATTAGGAAGTTAAGCAGTTATTTCTAGTTTAGATGCATTATTTTGCCATTATTTTGGTATTGTTTTTCATTTTTAGGTCTAATTTAGGGTCAAAATGACCCTATTTTAGCTATTTTTGGGGTCCGTCCCTGAGTGGGATGGCCAATGGTGGCCATCCCTGGGTGGGATGGCTACAAAATTTGGGGATTTCCCTAGGTGAGATGGTCACAAAATTGGGGCAAAAAGGGCCCTTTTTTGGTCATTTTTTGGGTATTTGGGGACTTTCTTGATGTTTTTTGAGTGCATTTTTGACACTTCGTTAGCTCTATCAGGTGGTGAAGAGTCGGTATTGAGTTTCAACTATATTTCAGGTTTCTAAGGACCTTTTGATAGAGGAGGACTAAAAATGGCTTGATTCCATTGCCCTTAAGCATGTGATACGGTTGGAGCCTGTGGTGGGCGATCATGCCTACTTGACTACCTTGATAGACCTTTGGGATTCATGCACAAACACTTTCTATTTACCTACAGGAGATATGACGGTGAATTTAGAGTAGAGGTGTGCCCTATCATATCCACCCACCGAGACCAAAGATATGTAGTTATGCAAAGATACTTTAGGGGAAACTGGGAGGAGGTAGTGTGTGACCTACACAACGAAGGGATATTAGTAGAGCTATGGTTTGGGGATGATGTATTGGGTGTTAACATGCTTTATTGATGACTTTGATCTCCAACATGTTGCTCTCTGGATAATTAGGATCCAGGTTCCCCTGGAACCTTTTAGAGTTGGTGTTTTCATTGGTAGAGTGCACCGTAGAGTAGTTGTTAGTGATGGCTTGGGGTACTACCTTATTGGCACATCTATATGATGAGTTATATGATATATGATCCCATGGGCTTGGGTTGTAGCTTTCTACTACAATTTTTGGGATGGTAGCATATTTTTGTTGATCAACTGCAGGGACTATCATGAATGACCTAAGTACAACTTACTAACAAAGATATAGGCTATGGTATTCTATGGTAGAGGGCTCAAGAGATAGGTCAGAGCCATCACTTTATAGGTAAGGTTGAGCACTATGTAGAGACCTTAGTATAACTCAAGGTAGAGGAGGTTACCTAGAGATCTTATAGAGATTATCCAGTATTGTCTGAGGCTGAGACACAACTACACCAAGAGAGGTGGGGTAGATGGTTGATTGGGAAACATGGGACTAATCGAGAGTACTTTTATTATGCTCGATTCCTACGGTATTTTGGGCTATACCAGGTTTTACCTAGTGATTCAATGATCTTTTGATATTGCAGGGATGATAAGACCCTTACTTGGACTATAATGGAGGCATTGGGATAGGAGTCTAATCTTGCAATATACATCTTTGAGCTGGATGATGCGGGTACTACAAAGGAGTATGAATCTTGGTGGATGACATGATAATGGCGAGGAGAGGGGCCACTAGGAGGGAATGTAGCTGAGGTGGTAGAGGAGGCATCCAGGGAAGCTCTAGAGGAGGAGGATCATGATGTATCACTATATTATGAGGAGGTTGACATAGGCAAGCAACATGTGTGTCATCATATAGAAGATGAGTGGATAGAGCTCCTTGACTTAGGGGATCTACAGGTTGACCTTTGTGAGGCTAAATTGGATGATCATGGGATGCAGGTATAGTTAGAAGCACGAGATGCTATGATTACTAAGATATAGGGTGAATTTATCTGAGTTTTATGGGAGAGGGATCTCTTCCAGGTACAAGTGCAGAGTGCCTAGACCGATATGGATAGGCAGACAACATTGGTAGCTATCCTTCAGGTACAAGTTGGAGCATGGAGCCCTAGTTGTGAGGTATATAGTAGTGGTGAGATGGCCAAGCTATGGGAGGATGTGGTACAACTTTAGTCTTTAGTGGGAGTATTCTAGGATAATTGCCCATAGTAGAGGACCTATACTGATGAGGTAGAGGATGATATAGTGCACCTTAGGGGGTGCTTACTAGCCCACCCATATTCTAGTGGGTCACACCAAAGTCATAGGAGTGGTATAGTATAGTCTTCTATATATATGGATGCACCTAGCTCTGGATAGAGGTCAAACAGGGTGGGGGTAGCAAGTCTGAGAGTTCTTGATGGGCTCTGACTGAGGGTCAAAGCGAGAGTCATAGTATCAGTTCTATGTGACCGTGGTGTTTGAGACTCTGATGGTTCTTTTTAATATTAGGATTTATGAGTTCTGAGGACACTTTATTAGCCTATGGGAAGTCTATGGATGATGATGTAGCTTTTAATTTCATATATATATATATATATATATATATGTGTGTGTGTGTGTGTGTGTGTGTGTGTGTGTGTGTGTGTGTGTGTGTGAGTTTTATGTTATCATCATGTGATGTTTTATTGCTTTATGAGATGTATGCAATGCTTATATTTTTACTTTATGATGATATGATGGATGCCTAACATGGATGCATGTATTTGTCCTATGATGTGATTTGATGATATTGATATTTGTAAATGCATAATAAAATAAATGATTTGTTTAATTTATATGATGTATTATAATGACTAGTTTAACACATTAGATGCTAGCACCATTGATTATACAAAATTTATCTCATCATTTTCATGTTATTATGACATTATGTAATGGCTTGTGTAAATGTAAACTAACAAACATGTGATGGCATGATGTGAAATGAAATGAATAATATAATGTTTATGATATGTTTAGGATTTTCAGGAGACTCAAACACTCTAGTTACCTAATCAAAATTTGTATAGTAACCATGTAAGACTTCTTTTTTACAAAGTATAAATCTGCAAAGATAACCAAGATATGCAATATCCCTATGTGTGCATGTGATTTCATTACTATGATAACGCATAGAGTTACCCTAGTTCCAAATAGGATTGATTCAACCCATTTGTACTAGAGATCACCCTACGAGTTTTATTATCCTATTTTTTATGTAGTTGGATTAGACCACTAGGTAATACAGGCTACCAAAATCTAGCTCATCCACATGTAAACATTGGTTTGTACAAAATCAAGTTGCTTGTGTTATAGGTATATTATCATGTGTAAGGATACAGCCATTGCCAAGTGGGCTTGATGCCACCCAACATGTAATGAGGATCACCTTATGGTTCTTTAATATCAAGAATTCAAGGGATTCAAGTTCAATACTCCCTTATTTTATTTTGATTGAATTATGCTAGTGAGTTTGCTCATTTTTTTTATGTTGAGCAATGGATTTTAGTAGTGGTGAGAACCACTATTTATTTTACTTTTTGATAATGGTGAAAACCACTCTTTCTTTTGAATATTTTTAAGTGATAATAATCACTGTTTATTTTTCTCTTTTGGATACTTGCCCCAATTTGGTGTGAGGCAAGGAATATTGATTTTTTATGTAAATAGGAACTTGTCCTATTATTAATTCTCAACATCTTTGAACCATTCACACAAGGGGATGAGTGAGATAACTTTTCACTTAAGGTAACTATAGGACCAAAATGACCACATACTTAGGAAAATTTTGAAAATTTTTCCTAAGGCATGAAGATCTTATTTCACACATATTTTAGTGTATTTTGGAGCAGATCCGCAACAAAGGCTACAAGTCTTCCTAAAACTTAGTAAATTTTTGCACTTGGAGAAATTTCACATAATTTCTTATGTCTTTGGATTCAGACTGGTGACATGTCCTAAATCCACAAAAGTTTTTGGAGAAGGATGACATCAGCATAAAAAGAGTGCATATTGGTGACTGCTTTGTATTTTTTAAACATTTTTTGAGCGGCTAAATTTTGGAGAGCCCAATTTTAGAGAGCTCATAGAAAATTTTTACCCAGAATGGTGACAAGAGGCAGAAAGTAGAACAAATACATGTGGTTTCATGACAAAATAGGTCTGAAATGGAATCCAGAGTTGATACACTTGCTGGGGTCCGAAATGGAATCCGTAAAAGTTTTGAAGATAACATGACATCATCAACCTTTTTGTGTAGATTTGTGAAAGCTTTAAATGCAAACAAGAGAAAACAAAGGATAAGGAGCGGATTTAATCCCGCTTTTCTTTCAGATAGTTTTGTGCCAGATTGGCATTTCGCAGGCTCTGAGGGATAAAAGGTGATGTCATTGATTTAAAAAGTGGAATGGTGTTGTCATCTCTCCCTACCATTGTATTAATTTTATTTTAGATTAAATCATATCCATACGATGAGGGAGATCAATGGTTGAGATTTTGTCAAGAATCATGAAGTATATAAAAGCAATTTATCACTGAAATTAAAACACAGTCAGTTGGAGGAGGAAGTCAAAGCATCGAGGGTTTCAAGAAGACAATAACTAGAGACAATTACAGATCGACGGCTACAAAGGGCTTACAAGAAATATTAATGATGCATGTGTGGTCTCCAATTGCTAGAACTCTAGTAAGTGCCAAAAAAATATCAAGTTGAAGAACACAAGCTTATACTAAGATGGGGGTGAACAGTATAAGATCACTTTTTACTTTTTCTTCCAAATCAATATTATGTTGTGTAAAGATAGTAGTAATCAAATCAATGCACAAAAAACATACACAATAGAGACACCACAATTTATGTGGTTCACCCAATGTGGGCTACTCCATGAAGAAAATATTTTACTAAAACTTTATCAATCAATATCTTTGGTAATAAATCCCAATTACAATGTTTATGGATCTCTGTCCAAAGGAGATGCTAATCCCCTAATCTCAAGTTCATGGATCTCTTCCATAGGATAACTCTTTCCCCTTATGCTCTGGCTATGTGATATTCTAAAAGACTCGGTCTCTCTACTGCACTGACTGGTGGACCTCTCTCCACTTGAAGACTCCTCACTCAGATCTATCTTCAACTATGCTACTACTGGATCTCTATCTATTGAGACTTTGTCCTCTATAATTTATCACCTCCAAAGCTCTGTCAATAGGCTCACTAATAACCTTCTCAATAGGCTCACACAAAACCTACTTAACAAGCTCACATAGAACTTGTCCAATGCTGAATAAAAAGCTCACATAGAACCTGTCCAATGCTGAATAACAAGCTCACATAGAACCTATCCAATGCTAAAATAATAAGCTTACACATAACTTGTCCAATACTTAATAAAAATCTCACACAGAACCTGTCCAAATTTGAATTAGCAAGCTCACCAAGAACATGCCCAAATCTTCTCTAGCAAACTCATAAAGGACTTGCCCAAAAATGCTCTAGCAAGCTCACCAAGAACTTGCCGAAAACTATCCACAAATCTGTCCCAATATTGTCCTCAAATCTATCCCAAAGGCCTTATCAAAGGCTCAATCAATCATGCTCAAGTAGTACTCAAAATGAACTCAACAATGAATGGCAATCTCAACTCAACTCAACTTCATAGAAGCATAAAGAGAATTGTTAGAGACTCAATATGTTCTAATCTCACTCTCAACTCAAATCAACCTCAACTCAATTCAAGTCTTATAGAACCATAAAGAGAATTGTTAGAGACTCAATATGTTCTAATCTCACTCTCAACTCAAATAAACCTCAACTCAATTCAAGACTTATAGAACCATAAAGAGAATTGTTAGAGATTCAATATTTTCTAAACTTAATCTCAACTCAACATAGAATTATGGAATAGTTTGTTTCATAGAACTTTAACAATCACTTCACACATCACTTTACTAGGCTCAATCAACTCAACTCAACCAATCATCACAAGGAACAACTCTTTCTCACACAACCCTAGCCCAAGTATGTACCAACCAACTCAAATGTTTCTGACAATGGTCAACCACAAATCTCACATAACAATGATACTCATATTTTTTTCTAACTCAATTTATTTCACAACCAATGGGCTTCAACAACTATGCTTATAACACAAGGTTTAAACACAACTCTCAATTCAGAAAACCTTGATGCATTCAACCAACCACTTTTGAAAAGGAAACCACAAACAATCCTTTTCCCTCCAATGATATTTCAGAAATCAACCACCATAAACAATCAATATATGATGTGCCCATACCTTTTATGAAGTGAAGAAACCCCTTTTCTCACAAATTTTTTTTTCCAATCTTCACAAGGGTTATTAGATCACAAAATAATCAACATTACTCCACTTTTCAATAATCATCACCAAGGTCTTTAATTGCACAACTTACTTATCTCTCCTAAAACCACTTGTACCATAAAATAAAATAAATCAAAAAAATTCATAACCTTTTCACTCCCAAAACCAGTTATACAATAAAATAAAATAAATCACAATATTGCATACCTTGTCACCTCATGAAATAATTAATCCTCTTGAAAAAGAACAAGGCAAACTTCAATTTTGGAACCCCTTTGCAAAATTAGAAATATCTCTTTACACACACCTTATTTCTCCTTCTAAATAAGTTAGTCAAATATCCCTCGAAATAAGATTTTTGACGATATATAATATGCCCCCTTTCCAAAATAAATTGAAACCTTTACATATATATATATATATATATATATATATATATATATATATATGCCACCCTCCATTAATTGCACATAGGTCAACCCTCCATTAATTTAAACTTTAATATATTCATCACCGGAGGTCCTTTTTCGATGAAACAAAATTCCACCTTGGATTTTAAGAAAAGTCCTTTCCACATAAGCCTACCATGGTTTTAAATAAAACCTTTTATTTTTCTTGCCTTGGCTTTCATAAAAACCCTGTATATATCCATGCTCTCCAAAATATCATATATTATTATCTATGAAGTGTTTTTGCCACCAAAACTCAATGTGACATCAATGATCCATGTGACATCAATGAAAACATAAAATAACTCAAATTTCCAACAATCTCCCCCTTTGTCATTGATGGTAACACCTCTAATGCAAATCACTACAATCACTCCAAAAATCATCTCTAAGAATCAAATATGCTCCCCCTGACTCAATACTCTCTATGGAGACTTCTCCCCCTAACTCAATATTATCTTTGGAGGTTGCTCCCCCTAACTCAATAATCTCCCCCTTTGACATCAATGGCAAAAGGGACACCTATGGGGCTAAAATATATAACTCTTAAGCTTAGCCCCCCTCACCCCCTTTTTCTTTTGAGGTGATTAATTTTGGGGTGGGAGTACCTTTACTCCCATATTACATTGATTCTTTCCTCTATCAACTTTCATCCAAGTCTTTTTGATATCCTTCTCTTGATGAATTACTTGATCTTCTTGTCTTGAACCTGTTTGGAATTCTTGCCTTGAACCTATTTGGAATTGAGTCCTACACCATCTTGCAATATGCACAAAGTTATTGCAATTAAAACACTTGATATTTTATCCTTTGGATGGTACCCATGTCCTGAATTCTTTCTTGAAGTAATTTCCATATTCATTCCTTTCCTGAACCCTGTATTGTGAAGCTCTATTTTTAGGACCATTATAACCATGACTTCTGAAATGTGTAGCTCTAAAACCAAAACCATGTTACTCATTTCCTTTACACTAAAAAGATCTATGACCAATCCTGTTGCATGAGAAGCATTGTCCCTGAAAACCATACCTTCTTACCTTGAATTTTATTCTAGAAAAATCAAACTTCTTTGATCCATGGATCTTGCAATGTATAGCCCTGTGTCCAAATCCATTACAAGAAAAACAATATCCTTGAAAAGCCCTTTGTTCATGCCTTGGTTCCTCATACCTTTCTTGACCATTATCCTTATGATTATCTTCAATTTGTGCATTGCATCCTTGAACCTTATTTGTAGCATCTAAAACCTCTTCCTTAGTTTCTTCCTTGTCTTTCTCTTCAAAAATTTGTTTTCCCTTTGAGCTTGATTCACCTATCTCAAAACAAGAACCAAACTGAATATTTGGAGCCATAGGAAATTTGGAACTTTCCTCACAAATATTAGGTGCTTCTTTGCTTTCATATTTTAGAACTTCCTTTCCTTTTGAGTTTGATTCCACAAACTTGAAATATGAAACCTTTGGTGCTTTGGAATCTCCCTCTTATTTTTCTTCATTTGTGTTAAGTAGCAAATTGGCACACATCTCTATAGCCTTTGAAATGCAAGTATCCATTTTTGCTGCTTCTTTTTCTTTGAGAACTAGTTCTTCCTTATAGATTTATAAAATGAAACCTCCTGATACAAATATAGGACCTTGTGTACTTATTTTCAATTTTCCTTCTTCATAACCAAGCCATGTCTTTATAAATGGATCTCATTGTAAATCCAAAAAATTATCCAGTGTTTTTGAATTTCTTTGAAATCATGCTAACTCATTTATGTAGGTCCCCAAAATTTTCTGATATTCTTTTTCTAACTAATCACATCTTTCTTTCCTCTCCTTTAGTTTCTCATAAATAGTTATGCCAAACTCTTTTTATTCCTAAAGCTCTTTTTCAAAATATTGAATGTGTTGATGAAGCATCATATTAACTTTTTCATTTTCTTGAACCTTATTTTCAAGCCTCCTGATTTTATTTTTCAACCTCCTAATTTTATTTTCTTGTTTTGTGGAATTCTCTTCTTCATCATCACTGCTGCTGGAATTATCACTAGAACTGTTGTTTTCTTATTCAAATAAACTTTCCTTGTTGCAATTTTTGTAGTATGTGCAATCATCATTTATATACCCAAAATCTCTGCATATGAAGCATTTTAGTATTCTTAGACCTTTCTTGTACCTATCTACTTGCTCAATGGTTGTGGCAAGCTCTTCATGTCTTTCTTCAATAGATTTATCCTCTTATTTAACTTCAATACCTAGGAATAGATGCTCTTATTTTCCTTCATTTATTCCAAATAATGTACATTCTTCTTCATCTAACTGATCTGTATCATTGTAATCTAAACTATCACTTGCTTCTACAATGTAGTAAGATTTATTAGCCTTACAAAAAAAATTCTTCTTCTCATACCTATTTTTATTGAATCTATCATCTTTGCCATGCTTATGGTTTCCATCTTCTTTTCTTATTTTACCTTGTTTTTCATCATCATTGATTTCTTCATGTGGATACTTGTATGCATAGTTACCAATATCACCACACTTGTAGCACCTGACTTTTCTTATATCTTTGAAATTCCTTGAGTCCTTATTCCTTTTGATGAAGTTAGCTTCCTCATCATTTTCTAAAACTCTATCTATTTTTGAAAATTTTCCTTTCTCTTTTTCTGAAGCCTTGAATGCAATCTCTTTTATTGGAGCTTTATGCTTACTTATCCTCATCTCATAAGTTGTGAGAGTACCTTGCAATTCTTCCATTGTTAGCTTGTTGATATCCATTGTCTCTTCTATTGTTGAAACCTTAGAATCATATTTCATGGGAAGTGATCTCAAAACCTTTTGAGTAACTTCTAATTCTTTCATCTAAAAACCTAGGCCTCTCATGGTGTTAGTAATCTCATCAAATCAAAGTAAAAACATTGCAATTTCTTAATAATCTTCCATTTTCAATTCCTCAAATATTTTTCTATGAGTTTGTAGTTTTGCCAACTTTACCTTGGAATCTCCTTCATAAGTATTTCTCAACTTGGTCCACATATCATTAGTTGAAGTACATACCATGACCTTTACAAAATTTGTCTCATGTAGTCCATTCAAAATGCAATTTATTGCTCTTGCATTTATCTCAACCAATTTCCTGGTAGTCTTATCTTCTTTAGGATCACCCTCAACCTTATAGTATTTTCAACCATCTGCCATACCTCATATCCTTGTGATATAAATTAGTTCTTCATCCTCGTGCTCCAGAAAGCATAATTATTACCATCAAACAATGGAGCCTTATTTGTAGATAATCCTTTCTGTGAAGCCATATGTGTTCTTTTAGAATCTACCCTCAAGTTGTTAGCCTTTCTGAAGGAACCCGCTCTGATACCAATTAAATAACACAAGCTTATACTGAGAGGGAGGGATGAACAGTATAAGACCACTTTTTACTTTTTCTTCCAAATCAATATTATGTTGTGTAAATATAGCAGTATTAATAGCAATAATCAAATCAATGCACAAAAACCATACACAATAGAGACACCACAATTTATGTGGTTCACCCAATGTGGGCTACTCCATGAAAAAAATATTTTACTAAAACTTTCTCAATAAATCTCTTTGGGAATCACTCCCAATTACAATTTTTATGTATCTTTTTCCAAATGATATGGTAATCCCCCTAATATCAATTTCATGGATCTCTTCCACAGGAGAACTCTTTCCCCTTCTGCTTTGGCTATGTGATCTTCTAGAAGACTCTATCTCTCTATTGCACTGACTGGTGGACCTCTCTCCACTTGAAGACTCCTCACTCATATCTATCTTCAACTGTGTTACTTGTTGGATCTCTATCCACTGAGACTCTATCCTCTATACTTTGTCACCTCCAAAGCTCTGTCAATAGGCTCACTAAGAACCTGCTCAATAGTCTCACATAGAACCTACTTAACAAGTTCACACAAAACTTGTCCAATGCTGAGTAAAAAGCTCACACAAAACCTATCCAATGCTAAATAATAAGATCACACATAACCTGTCCAATGTTGAATAACAAGCTCACACAGAACTTGTCCAATGCTTAATAATAATCTCACACAGAACCTGTTCAAATCTAAATTGGCAATTTCACCAAGAACTTGCCCAAATATTCTCTAGCAAGCTCACCAAAAACTTGCCCAAAACTGCTCTAGCAAGCTCACCAAGAACTTGCCCAAAATTATCCACAAATATGTCCCAACACTATCCTCAAATCTGTTCCAAAGGCCTTCTCAAAGGCTCAATCAATCATGCTCAAGTAGTACTCAAAATGAACTCAAAAATGAATGACAATCTCAACTCAACTCAACTTCATAGAAGCATAAAGAAAATTGTTAGAGACTCAATATGTTCTAATCTCACTCTCAACTCAAATCAACCTCAACTAAATTAAATTCTTATAGAACCATAAAGAGAATTGTTATAGATTCAATATGTTCTAATCTCACTCTCAACTCAAAACAATATCAAATCAATTCAAGTATTATAGAACCATAAAGAGAATTATTAGAGACTCAATATGGTCTAACCTTAATCTCAACTCAACCTAGAATGATGGAATAGTTTGTTTCATAGAACTTGAACAATCACTTCACACATAACTTGACTAGGCTCAATCAACTCAACTCAACCAATCATCACAAGGAACAACTCTTTCTCACACAACCCTAGCCCAAGTATGTACCAACCAACTCAAATGTTTCTGACAATGGTCAACCACAAATCTCACATAACAATGATACTCTATTATTTTCTAACTCAATTTCTTTCGCAACTAATGGGATTTAACAACTATGCTTATAACACAAGGTTTAAACACAACTCTCAATTCATAAAACCTTGATGCATTCAACCAACAACTTTTGAAAAGGAAACCACAAACAATCATTTTCCCTCCAATGATATTTTAGAAATCAACCACCATAAACAATCAATAGGAGAATGTGCCCATACCTTTTATGAAGTGAAGAAACACCTTTTCTCATAAAATTATTTTTCCAATATTCACAAGGGTTAGTAGATCACAAAATAATCAACATTACTCCACTTTTCAATAATCATCACCAAGGCCTTTAATTGCACAACTTCCTTATCTCTCCTAAAACCACTTGTACCATAAAATAAAATAAATCACAATATTGCATACCTTGTCACCTCATGAAATAATTAATCCTCTTGAAAAATAACAAGGTAAACTTCACTTTTGGAACCCCTTTTTAAAATCAAAAATATCTCTTTACACACACCTTATTTCTCCTTCTAAATAAGTTATTCAAATAACCCTCAAAATAAGATTTCCAACGATATATAATATGCCCCCTTTCCAAAATAAATTGAAACCTTTATATATATATATATATATATATATATATATATATATATATATATATATATATATATATGCCACCCTCCATTAATTGCACATAGGTCAGCCCTCCATTAATTTAAACTTTAATATCTTCATCACCGGAGGTCATTTTTCGATGAAACAAAATTCTACCTTGGCTTTTAAGAAAATCCCTTTCCACATAAGCCCACCATGGTTTTAAATAAAACCTTTTATTTTACCTACCTTGGTTTTCATAAAAAACTTGTATATATCCATGCTCTCCAAAATATCATAGATGATTATCTATGAAGTGCTTTTGCCACCAAAACTCAATGTGACATCAATGATCCATGTGACATCAATGACAACATAAAATAACTCAAACTTTCAACACAAGTTGTAGAGGATTCACGTTGCTATGGTTGTCTACTTGCAGGGGATTTCGCATAGGATGAACCAGTAAGGAAATGCCAGCAAGAACTCTCTGTTGAGCTGTTTAAAAATTAATATTTGTAATTTTATTTACTATTTTAATTTTGCAAACTATAAATAGAGTTTGAACCCTCATTTTTAGGGATCGGCTCTAGTGTTTTCCTATGCTACTGTAAATATTCCCAAGGGCTAATGAAAGGAGCATTACATTGATTTTCACCTCAAATATTGTGTCTTCATAATTCGATATCAGAGGTTTGACTTCCTAAGCTGTATTTTTGTAAATACTTGAATAGTTAGTTTGTGCTAGATTAATGGATTACTAACTACTAGGGTATTTTAAATCTGCTTCTAAATTATATCTTTGTTGTTAGGGAGTGCATTTCTATAAAATATAGATATTGATTAATTTTTCTATTTGGATTATCATTTTTTGGATATTGAAATTATTATCTATAATATTTATTTGTTGTTCTTTAATGAATGAAAGTGCATCTAATTTGGGATAATGTTGATCTGAGTAATATGCATTCAAATTGGTTTATGGGAGCTTTTTACTGTAGTAACAATGTTTTTAGCCTATTCGTCCACTGTTGCTCACATTTTCTAACCCTAATATCTTCTTACCCTAATATTTAAAACCCTAAGTGAACATAATTGTGTCAACAACCTATTTATGTTGACAATGAACCAACCTACTCTAGAGGTTGGATTTGAAACCTCTATTTTATTCCATCTAATGTTAAGTGTTGAGTTGTAGCTATCGGGTGCATGTCTGGACAGAAATTAGGAAGATAGACAGTCGTAGTATTGAGTAAATATAGATGTAATTTAGTGCCCAATAGTTTTTGATATACTTGGTGGGACCAGTTCATAAGGAAAATGAAAAGCCATCATATGAGTTATTGTTTATCTCAACCCAAATAAATCAATATTTGGTGAATTATCTTGGCCTTGTAAATAGGGAATAGCAAATTCACCTGGTGACTCCCTAGTCCTTAAATCAATAAAATAACTACCCATGTAGACCAGTGTCCTTTCATGTATACCAGTTCTTTCAAAAGGAATAACCCCAACTCTTATTTTTGATACCATCTATTGGAGGGCTAGCCAGCAAGGAGTTGCATAGCCCTTTGCAGTACCCCAACCTTGCCACAAAACCCTCGGGACTACACCTCAACCAATTACACAACATAGCATGCTGCCAAGCATAGACTCTTAGTGTTAACGACAAACGCAAAATTATGCGTGAGGGACAGAAACATGATTCACCATTTTTTTATCCAAGCACACGAAGGAACGCCAAACGATTAACGCAAACCCAACATATTCGACAACCTCATGTCAAGCATGACATAAAATATAATAGTTAACAATTTAACACAACATAGTCATGGCGAAAGGCAAATATTGTATTATCATCATGTAAATCCATTACATAAGGCATCAGCGTACAACAACAACAACAACAACCTTTACAATAAGCACAGAGGCTAATATATACAACACATGGCCAAGAAAACCACTTACAAAACTCTCGCCCGAGCCATGCAATGAAAACCTTACAAACAACTAAACAACCAACTATCTGCATTAACTATTGTACGATAAAATTACACACGACACATCCTTCACCAAGGTATTTCAAATGGGAACAAGCATTTATAACACTAGGGTCCACATAAGCCCATGCTCACATTTAAACTTTCCCGCCCGTTGCCTTGTTAAGTCCATTAACCAACCTGGGTCACTGTCACCATTAAAGCACACTATACGTCTCCAACCATTGTTATCCACCTAAAACATATTGGTTGCTTCATAACCGAGAAGCCAGCCTGGCAAGGTACTTGCCAGCTTACTTGGTAGCACGTTGCCATACACCTTGGCAACTTCTCATCTACACATGGCAAAATTGCTTAGCATACCAAAAAGGGTCAACCACCTTGTTTACATTGCCCCTAGGGTTCCACTTTGTCGTAGCATCATACACCACTCATGGTGAATGCCATTGCCTAAATAACCCACATGCCAAAACCAACTAAGTTCTGTGGCATGTTGGTCGCCCCTTGGCTTGGGACTTCACCATACCACCCGGCCCATTGCGACATCGAGACCTCACAGAATTCCAATCATCATGGTAGGGATGAAGAGACTAACACGCCTCCCATATCCTCCCCTCCTAAGTTCGATGATGCCCTCGACTTTGTGGCTTGACTGCCACCAACTCAATCGAGCAACCCCAAAAAACCTAAGGGATAGAGGTCTCACTGGAAGCCCGACGCTTCTAGTATTCTACTATCTTACAGCCCATTTCAATAAACTTTCCTCATGTTCCCAATTGTCTGCTGTGTTCCCCTTCCAAGTCATAAAGTACTCTTTATACTGCCTGTTGCCCCATTCGACCGTGCATGCATCCCAAAAACTTTGAACTTCTTGCCCAATGGCATCTTGAACATTTGCAGGTGGTCGAGTTGGCAGCATGCATTCAGGTGCGACAACATCATCATGAAGACACCTCAACTGACTGACATGGAACATTAGATGAACCTTCATATGCAATGGCAGTTTTAGCTTGTAGGCTGTGGCACTAATGCGCTCAACCACATCGAATGGGCCATCATATTTTCTGAGTAGGGCCTTGGATTTCCTCTTAGACGATTTGAAAACCTTGGGTTCCATTCGTAATAAGACCAAGTCTCCGATAGCAAACTCCTCCAGCTAGCGCCTAACATCTGCCTACTCCTTCATATTTTCTACCACTTTCAACATATGCATTCTAGCCAAGTCAATATTTGTATGCCACTGCCTTAGATGCTCTTTAGCCAGTCGACAGGTCCTTATATAACCAGCCAAAAATGAAAAGGATTGAAAATCCAACTAACTTCATATTATTTACAAACTCATTATATAGGCACTAATGGCCCAAAATGCATAACCAAACCCATAAAATCATGGATTTGATCCAATATGCTTAACCATAAGCTACTAAAGTGCAAGTGAGAATGCACGTAACTTCTAAGTTAAGAGAAAGGGAATAATTCTAACTAGAAGATCCATTTTAGCTATCTTGAAGTACACACTTCCTACTTTGAGTTCACACTTACTAACTAACACTCTAAATAACAACTAGAAGATAACTAGTGCCCACAAGTGCATGTGAGAAGGAGACTCAAAATTATTAATTTGCAAGAAATAAACTATGCAAACCTAGCTAAGAACTACTAGAGGGGTCATATGAAGGATCAAACATCAATCCTCATCATGCCTCCCCACAATAGAAGCATTGGACTCCAATGCTTTCAGAAGAGTAGGAAATTCATGGGACATCTGATGAAAAGAAATCCAACGAGCCTGATGCGATAGCTATCCTCGCCGAGCCACAAGATATGAGGTGGTAGACCCCTGGCGAGTCTGTCGAGTCTTTGTGTCATAGATCTGATCAGAATCCAATGGTAACTGAGAATCAGGAACCACGTCCATAGGATGACTGATAGCTGGTGCGGTCTCCAATGTAGAGTCAAAGTACAACTTCAAAAGATCTACATTAACGACATCATGAATTCCCAAGTGAGTGAGAAGATCAAGGCAGAAAGGATTCTTGGACACTCGTTGAAGAATAGTATAAGGCCCATAGCGAATCGATTTGATTTTACTATGAGTCTTATCAGTAAAACGTCGCTTGTCAAGATGCAACCAAACTTTCTCACCAACCTAAAATGGATGAGGAATTTGATGTCGATCCATGGCCTTTTTCTACTGCTGCTGTGTCTTTTGCAAAATCTCAACCACATTTAATTATAGATTGTGCAAGTGCTGAATAAATGAGTGTGCCTTGTCTTGCTCCTTCTGAAGATGTGAAGTGACAGGAGAAGGCAAAGACAAAGGTAACTCATAAGGTGCAAAGGGGTGAAATCCCATACAAACCTCAAAGGGGGAATGACCTATAGAAGAATGTAGGGCCCTATTGTAGGCATGTTCAATATGAGTGAGACTCAAGTCCCACTTTTCTGGTGAAGCGTGATGATAGATTCGTAAACTTTGCACAAGGGTATGGTTTACCACTTCAGTCTACCCATCAGACTGCGGATGATAGGCGATGTAAAAGTTAATGGAAACTCCCAAAATTTTCCACAAAGAATGCCAAAAGTGACCCATAAAGCGTGAATCATGATCCGATATAATGATGGTAGGTAGACCAAAGGAATGCCAAATGCTGTCAAAGAAAAATTGGGCTAAGTCTGCTGCAGAACTTGTCTTGCGGCATGGAATAAACTTAGCCATCTTACTGAATCTATCAACCACCATGAACACACAATCATGTTGTCGTACTTTCATAGGAAAACCACTAACCAAATCCATGGAAATGCTTTCCCAAGGATGGGAAGGATGAAGAACACAAGCTTATACTGAGAGGGGGGGTGAACAGTATAAGACCACTTTTAATTTTTTCTTTCAAATCAGCTTTCAATTCAATGTTATGCAGAAAATAGATAGCAGTATTAACAGTAGTAATCAAGCAATGCACAAAACATCATCCACAAAGTGACACAACAATTTACGTGGTTCACCCAAGGTGGGCTACTCCACGGATAAAACTTTTCTCTAAAAGTTATATCACAGTTCTTTGGGAAACCTTCCCAATTACAATGTTTATGAGCCTCTTGCTCAAAGGAGATACCTTCCCCTAATTCTTCTTTGGCTGGTGATCCTCTAGAAGACCTCTACCTCCTCTGCCCTTAGCAAGTGGAACTCTATCCATAGAAGACACCTGTCTTCCCTGCTCTGGCTGGAGATCTCTGTCCTCAACTCTATCACCGCAAAGCTGGTCCTCGAATATGCACTAAACACAGTCCTTCGGTCTAGCACATATGTCCTCTATCTGATCTACACCAAACATAGTTCTTCGATCTGGCACAAGTCTGTCCTCTTCCTCTTTCTCTGTTCTATTACAGCCGCACTTGGTCGAGACTACTTTTGCACTGATCGCGCAAACACAACAGCACAGACTTTGCACACTCTGCCTCTCGATGATCGCACTTCTCTCTCACACTCTATCTACGAATATCACACTTCGAACGCACACTTCGATCGATTCGACTCGACTCGCTCTCTTGCGCACAATAGACTTCACTTGCGCAAATTCGATACACACATTCGATACCTTGAAACTCAAAAATAGTCCTCCTTTTATAGCATTAATTCATGATCAAAAACTTAATCTTTAGTCGGCTGATACCCTAAAGATCATCGGCTACAAAACCCTAATCTTCGTCGGCCCAGATTTAACTTTGTCGGCTTCAACCGCCTCTGCTGCCTCTATCACTTCCCTGTAGCTTCCACCGCGAAACTACAACATGTCACGATATCATGACACTTTTACAACCGTACACCTTCTTTTGCCTGCTGTCATGAAATCATGACACTTTTGCTTCTTTTGGCTTCCTATTAGTTTTTGTCATGATATCACGACACTTTCTGCTTTTGCTGACGTCATCTATACTCTTGCCATGAAATCATGACACTTTAGTCTTCATGGCCTTCTTCTCTGCTTTTGTCATGAAATCGTGACACTTTTGCCTCTTGACGTCATCTTCAACTTTGTCATGAAATCGTGACATTTCTCACTTCTTAACTTTTTCTCGCTTCCAATGAAAACATGTCACAAAATCGTGACACTTTCTCCTTAAGCTCTTTTCTACCTTACGCCCGTGAAACTGGAACATGTCATGAAATCATGACACTTTCGCCTTCGAGCTCTTCCTTCCTGAATTTGTCATGAAATCATGACGCTTCTTCTATTTGAAGACTTGCTAACTGTTTCTGTCGTGAAATCATGACACTTTCTCCAACTGAATGTTGCCATCTCAACCTGTTGCGAAATCGTGACATTTTCTACATCCATAAGCTGGTCCTCCATCCTGTCGTGAAACGTGACACTTTCTCTCATGCTCCCTGTCACGAAATCATGACGCTTCTCATATCAAACTCTTCCCTTTGTTGCATGTCATGAAATCGTGATAGTTCTCACTTTGAGCTTTTTAGCATGTCATGAAATCATGACAGTCCTCAACTTGACCTCTATAGCATGTCGCGAAATCGTGACATTTTACATGTAACTTTCTCTCTTTTCGAACTTGTCATGAAATCGTGACAGTTCTCTTTGTGGACTCTCTCTTCAGCATCATGTCATGAAATCGTGACACTTTTTCATCCGTACAACTTTCTTTGCAGAATGTCACGAAATCGTGACACTTTTCCTTCTCTGCCTTCTCGCACTTTTCGAGTCACAAAAATGCGACATGTCACGAAATCGTGACACTTTCCAACTTGCTCTCCTTCTTTGCCAACATGTCGTGAAATCGTGACAGTTTTGCTAACTTCTTCTTTTTTTTAGCATGTAAATCGAGTTTGCTAGAACTTTCTCTCTCCTCAAACATGTCACGAAATCATGATAGTTTTGCCAGCACTTTCTCTCTCCTCAAACATGTCGCGAAATCATGACAGTTTTGCTAGCACTTTCTCTCTCCTCAAACATGTCACGAAATCATGACAGTTTTTCCAGCACTTTCTCTCTCCTAAAACATGTCGCGAAATCATGACAGTTTTTCTAGCCGCCTGCATACTTTTTCTTACTTGTCTTTTTCTTGATCTTTTGCAACTGGGCTACTCTGATCTTCTTGGAAACTCACTGTCCAAACTGAAACCTTCATCAAAACACATTCTTTGACATCAAACCAAATTGCTTCAAGACCTTCTTGACATCAATGACAACATCTACACTTAGAGCAAAGGCAATGTACCCAAGGTACCCAAAATTGCCAACAATCTCCCCCTTTGTCATTGATGGCAACCCTTAACTGAAAACATATCTCAAGAGCCAAAACTGAACCCTACTGATCCAACAACTGAGAATCTGCAATTGAAGTTTTTGCTCCCCCTGACTTGAAGCTTTCTTCTTCACTTGAAGCTCTCCCCCTTTCTCATATCTCTCCCCCTTTGTCATCAATGGCAAAGGGTCACCTTTGGGGCTCGGGACTAAGAATGAGCCTCTTAGCTTAGTCCCTCCCCCACCTCCTGATGAGGTGATTTAAAACAGGGTTGGGAGTGACACTCCCATTAGACACTCATCATCATCAGTGTCTACAATTTCCTTGTCGGGCCTTCTCTTGAATTCTTTGTCTGTATTTCTGTTCCTGTCACTGTTCTGATCCTCGGACCTGTTCATACTACTGTTCTTGTTTCTTTTATCATTCTTGTTTTTATTCATACCTTGATCCTTGGACCTGTTTATATCACTTTTTCTATTCTTGTACCTTGGAAAATCAGCTCTACACTGTCTAGTTGTGTGTCCTTCATTGTTGCACTTATAGCACGTAACAAAGTTATTTCTGTTCGGCATACCTCTTCTTTGAATCCGTCTGTTATGAGTAACCGTGTTCCTGTTGTTAGTTTTGCAGAACATTGCCTTATGCCCGAACTGATTACAAGAGTAGCAATATCCTTGAAATAAGTTACGGCCCCTGAAACTGTCATTTATCTTCCTTACTTGAGTCATGCAATGCGAAGCCATGTGGCCAAACCTGTGACACGCAAAACATCTGCCATTAAACTTTCCTGTAAATGACCTTCTAGGTCGGGTAAACTTCTTCTTCGCATTTAGAATTCTATTTTCTATTTCTGCGCATTTATCACTCACGGACTCTTGATCTGAAGTACTTTCTACATCAGAACTTTCTTCCTTTTGTAATCTCTTGCTAGATTCCCCAACCTGTTTCTTGTGCGGCTCAACAAACCCGAGACCTATTTTATCTGTTGGTTTTCTTTGACCTTTGATGAGAGATTTAACCCTTTTGGAGCTATCTTGAAACCTGTACAGCTTATCCTTGTACTCTTTAGTTTCCACTTCCAAAGAAGCCATTTTCTGTTCTAATTCACTATACTCAAGCACCTTAGATTCTAACTCAGTCTTGAGTTCTTGTGTCTTAGCCATAGAGACTTCAAGATTTTCTATAAGTTCATCTCTCTCCATACAACATTCATCTAACTTATCCTTGAGTCTAGCATTCTTCTTTCTTTCCTTTTTCAAAACACTAAGAGCATTAGTAAGTTCACATTCAAGATCCTCTATTTGATTGCATTTTGAATTATCAAGGCCTTTTTCAGATTTCTTATCACTAGAGGTGCTACCCTTTTCAAAAACCATACATGCATCTTCATTGTAGTTTTCTGAAGCATCCTCATACATACTAGCAACCAAATCATTATTTTTGCAATTATCCTCAAGGTGCCCAAAATTTCCACATCTAAAACATTTCATGACAATGAATTTATGTTTCGGTTCTTCCTCCTTTTCTGAAATGAACAACATCTCATTTTCATTATCACTAGAAGAACTTTCACTATCACTGCTAGAACACTTACTTGCTTTGTCTAGGTAGAAGCTTTTCTTGTTCTTGTGTGAATACCTCTTTCCTTGATTGTTGTGCTCATCTTTGTTCTTTCTGAAATACCTGTGCTTTTCAGAATCCTTGCTCTTAACATCCTGTATATCTTCATCACTTTCATTCTTGGAAATAGTACAGTCAGTAGCATAATGACCGAACTTCCCACAGTTGAAACATCTTATATTTTTCTTGCTTTTGTGCTTTCTGGAAAACTTGCCTTTCTTGCTGTAATATGCCTCTTCATCACTAGAAGACTCATCACTCTCTTGAATCTGCTTGCCCTTTGATTTCTTGGTAGCTTTGAAGGCTGCCTCTTTCTTAACATCAACTTTCACTTGAGTTCTCAGCTCAAATGCTGCAAGTATACTATGGAGCTCATCCTTCTTCAATTTATCTAAATCTTTAGCTTCCTCAATGGCAGAAATATTTTCACTAAATCTATTAGGAAGAGACCTTAAAATCTTATCACACACATCATTTTCAGCAAGTTCAAGACCTAAGTCTTTCATGGAGTTAACAATCTCATCCATACGAAGCATGTAGTCACTAATATTTTCATCATCATTCATTTTGAGTTGTTCAAACATACCTTTAAAGTGTCTCAATTTGGCCTTTCGGACATTAGCATCACCTGTATGAACCACCTGCAACTGTTTCCACATTTCACTAGCTGTCTTGCAGTGAATCACTTTGGTAAGATCAGCCTTCTGTAAACCCTTCAGGATTGCATTCATGGCTTTTGAGTTGTTGTGATGTAAGAGCCTGTCTTCTTTAGTGTATGGACCATTTACAAGGATAGTGTACCCATCTTCAATTACTTCCCAAACCTCATTACCAAGTGCCATTAGATAGACTTTCATTCTTGCACTCCAGAGACCAAAATCTGATCCATCAAGAATAGGTGTTGCATTGCCACTTGAATAATCCATTGTGTTCTTTGCAAACTTTTCCTTCAAGCTGTTAAACTTTTCGAAGGTGCTGGCTCTGATACCAATTGAAGAACACAAGCTTATACTGAGAGGGGGGGGTGAACAGTATAAGACCACTTTTAATTTTTTCTTTCAAATCAGCTTTCAATTCAATGTTATGCAAAAAATAGATAGCAGTATTAACAACAGTAATCAAGCAATGCACAAAACATCATCCACAAAGTGACACAACAATTTACGTGGTTCACCCAAGGTGGGCTACTCCACGGATAAAACTTTTCTCTAAAAGTTATATCACGGTTCTTTGGGAAACCTTCCCAATTACAATGTTTATGAGCCTCTTGCTCAAAGGAGATACCTTCCCCTAATTCTGCTTTGGTTGGTGATCCTCTAGAAGACCTCTACCTCCTCTGCCCTTAGCAAGTGGAACTCTATCCATAGAAGACACCTGTCTTCCCTGCTCTGGTTGGAGATCTCTGTCCTCAACTCTATCACCGCAAAGCTGGTCCTCGAATATGCACTAAACACAGTCCTTCGGTCTAGCACATATGTCCTCTATCTGATCTGCACCAAACATAGTTCTTCGATCTGGCACAAGTCTGTCCTCTTCCTCTTTCTCTGTTCTGTTACAGCCGCACTTGGTCGAGACTACTTTTGCACTGATCACGCAAACACAGCAGCACAGACTTTGCACACTCTGCCTCTCGATGATCGCACTTCTCTCCTGCACTCTATCTATGAATATCACACTTCGAATGCACACTTCGATCGATTCGACTCGACTCGCTCTCTTGCGCATAGCAAACTTCACTTGCGCAAATTTGATACACACATTCGATACCTTGAAACTCAAAAATAGTCCTCCTTTTATAGCATTAATTCATGATCAAAAAATTAATCTTTAGTCAACTGTTACCCTAAAGATCGTCGGCTGCAAAACCCTAATCTTTGTCGGCCCAGATTTAACTTTGTTGGCTTCAACCGCCTCTGCTGCCTCTGTCACTTCCCTGTAGCTTCCATCGTGAAACTACAACATGTCATGATATCATGACACTTTTACAGCCATACACCTTCTTTTGCCTGCTATCATGAAATCATGACACTTTTGCTTCTTTTGGCTTCCTATTAGTTTTTGTCATGATATCGTGACACTTTCTGCTTTTGCTGACGTCATCTTTACTCTTGTCATGAAATCATGACACTTCTATCTTCATGGCCTTCTTCTCTACTTTTGTCATGAAATCGTGACACTTTTGCCTCTATTGACGTCATCTTCACTTTTGTCATGAAATCATGACATTTCTCGCTTCTTTAACTTTTCTCGGCTTGCCCTAAAATGGAACATGTCACAAAATCGTGACACTTTCTGCCTTAAGCTTTTCTCGCCTTACGCCCACGAAACTAGAACATGTCATGAAATCGTGACACTTTCACCTTCGAGCTCTTCCTTCCTGAATTCATCATGAAATCATGACGCTTCTTCTTGAAGACTTGCTTACTATTTCTATCATGAAATCATGACACTTTCTCCAACTGAATGCTACCATCTCAACCTATCATGAAATCGTGACATTTTCTGCATCCATAAGCTGTTCCTCCATCCTGTAGCGAAAACGTGACGCTTTCAGCTTCCGTACACTTTCTCTACTGCCTGTCGTGAAATCGAGAAATCATGAAAATGTGACATGTCATGAAATCGTGACACTTTCCAACTTGCTCTCCTTCTTGCAACATGTCACGAAATCGTGACAATTTCCAACTTCTTCTCTTTTTCAGCATGTCGCGAAATCACGATAGTTTTGCTAGAACTTTCTCTCTCTTCAAACATGTCGTGAAATCATGACAGTTTTTCAACTTTCTCTCTCCTCAACCATGTCACGAAATCGTGACAGTTTTTCCAACACTTTCTCTCTCCTCAAACATGTCGCGAAATCGTGACAGTTTTTCCAGCACTTTCTCTCTCCTAAAACATGTCGCGAAATCGTGACAGTTTTTCCAGCCGCCTGCATACTTTTTCTTACTTGTCTTTTTCTTGATCTTTTGCAACTGGGCTACTCTGATCTTCTTGGAAACTCATTGTCCAAACTGAAACCTTCATCAAAACACATTCTTTGACATCAAACCAAATTGCTTCAAGACCTTCTTGACATCAATGACAACATCTACACTTAGAGCAAAGGCAATGTACCCAAGGTACCCAAAATTGCCAACAATCTCCCCCTTTGTCATTGATGGCAACCCTTAACTAAAAACATATCTCAAGAGCCAAAACTGAACCCTACTGATCCAACAACTGAGAATCTACAATTGAAGTTTTTGCTCCCCCTGACTTGAAGCTTTCTTCTTCACTTGAAGCTCTCCCCCTTTCTCATATCTCTCCCCCTTTGTCATCAATGGCAAAGGGTCACCTTTGGGGCTCGGGACTAAGAATGAGCCTCTTAGCTTAGTCCCTCCCCCACCTCTTGATGAGGTGATTTAAAACAGGGTTGGGAGTGACACTCCCATTAGACACTCATCATCATCAGTGTCTACAATTTCCTTGTCGGGCCTTTTCTTGAATTCTTTGTCTGTATTTCTGTTCCTGTCACTGTTCTGATCCTCAGACCTGTTCATACTACTATTCTTGTTTCTTTTATCATTCCTATTTTTATTCATACCTTGATCCTTGGACCTGTTTATATCACTTTTTTTGTTCCTGTACCTTGGAAAATCAGCTCTACACTGTCTAGTTGTGTGTCCTTCATTGTTGCACTTATAGCACGTAACAAAGTTATTTTTGTTCGGCATACCTCTTCTTTGAATCCGTCTGTTATGAGTAACCGTGTTCCTGTTGTTAGTTTTGCAGAATATTGCCTTATGCCCGAACTGATTACAAGAGTAGCAATATCCTTGAAATAAGTTACGGCCCCTAAAACTGTCATTTATCTTCCTTACTTGAGTCATGCAATGCGAAGCCATGTGGCCAAACCTGTGACACGCAAAACATCTGCCATTAAACTTTCCTGTAAATGACCTTCTAGGTCGGGTAAACTTCTTCTTCGCATTCAGAATTCTGTTTTCTATTTCTGCGCATTTATCACTCATGGACTCTTGATCTGAAGTACTTTCTACATCAGAACTTTCTTCCTTTTGTAATCTCTTGCTAGATTCCCCAACCTGTTTCTTGTGCGGCTCAACAAACCCGAGACCTATTTTATCTGTTGGTTTTCTTTGACCTTTGATGAGAGATTTAACCCTTTTGGAGCTATCTTGAAACCTGTACAGCTTATCCTTGTACTCTTTAGTTTCCACTTCCAAAGAAGCCATTTTCTGTTCTAATTCACTATACTCAAGCACCTTAGATTCTAACTCAGTCTTGAGTTCTTGTGTCTTAGCCATAGAGACTTCAAGATTTTCTATAAGTTCGTCTCTCTCCATACAACATTCATCTAACTTATCCTTGAGTCTAGCATTCTTCTTTCTTTCCTTTTTCAAAACACTAAGAGCATTAGTAAGTTCACATTCAAGATCCTCTATTTGATTGCATTTTGAATTATCAAGGCCTTTTTCAGATTTCTTATCACTAGAGGTGCTACCCTTTTCAAAAACCATACATGCATCTTCATTGTAGTTTTTTGAAGCATCCTCATACATACTAGCAACCAAATCATTATTTTTGCAATTATCCTCAAGGTGCCCAAAATTTCCACATCTAAAACATTTCATGACAATGAATTTATGTTTCGGTTCTTCCTCCTTTTCTGAAATGAACAACATCTCATTTTCATTATCACTAGAAGAACTTTCACTATCACTGCTAGAACACTTACTTGCTTTGTCTAGGTAGAAGCTCTTCTTGTTCTTGTGTGAATACCTCTTTCCTTGATTGTTGTGCTCATCTTTGTTCTTTTTGAAATACCTGTGCTTTTCAGAATCCTTGCTCTTAACATCCTGTATATCTTCATCACTTTCATTCTTGGAAACAGATACGATCAGTAGCATAATGACCGAATTTCCCACAGTTGAAACATCTTATATTTTTCTTGCTTTTGTGCTTTCTGGAAAACTTGCCTTTCTTGTTGTAATATGCCTCTTCATCACTAGAAGACTCATCACTCTCTTGAATCTGCTTGCCCTTTGATTTCTTGGTAGCTTTGAAGGTTGCCTCTTTCTTAACATCAACTTTCACTTGAGTTCTCAGCTCAAATGTTGCAAGTATACTATGGAGCTCATCCTTCTTCAATTTATCTAAATCTTTAGCTTCCTCAATGGCAGAAATATTTTCACTAAATCTATTAGGAAGAGACCTTAAAATCTTATCACACACATCATTTTCAGCAAGTTCAAGACCTAAGTCTTTCATGGAGTTAACAATCTCATCCATACGAAGCATGTAGTCACTAATATTTTCATCATCATTCATTTTGAGTTGTTCAAACATACCTTTAAAGTGTCTCAATTTGGCCTTTCGGACATTTGCATCACCTGTATGAACCACCTGCAACTATTTCCACATTTCACTAGTTGTCTTGCAGTGAATCACTTTGGTAAGATCAGCCTTCTGTAAACCCTTCAGGATTGCATTCATGGCTTTTGAGTTGTTGTGATGTAAGAGCCTGTCTTCTTTAGTGTATGGACCATTTACAGGGATAGTGTACCCATCTTCAATTACTTCCCAAACCTCATTACCAAGTGCCATTAGATAGACTTTCATTCTTGCACTCCACAGACCAAAATCTGATCCATCAAGAATAGGTGCTGCATTGCCACTTGAATAATCCATTGTGTTCTTTGCAAACTTTTCCTTCAAGCTGTTAAACCTTTTCGAAGGAACCGGCTCTGATACCAATTGAAGAACACAAGCTTATACTGAGAGGGGGGGTGAACAGTATAAGACCACTTTTAACTTTTTCTTTCAAATCAGCTTTCAATTCAATGTTATGCAAAAAATAGATAGCAGTATTAACAACAGTAATCAAGCAATGCACAAAACATCATCCACAAAGTGACACAACAATTTACGTGGTTCACCCAAGGTGGGCTACTCCACGGATAAAAATTTTCTCTAAAAGTTATATCACAGTTCTTTGGGAAACCTTCCCAATTACAATGTTTATGAGCCTCTTGCTCAAAGGAGATACCTTCCCCTAATTCTGCTTTGGCTGGTGATCCTCTAGAAGACCTCTACCTCCTCTGCCCTTAGCAAGTGGAACTCTATCCACAGAAGACACCTGTCTTCCCTGCTCTGGCTGGAGATCTCTGTCCTCAACTCTATCATCGCAAAGCTGGTCCTCGAATATGCACTAAACACAGTCCTTCGGTCTAGCACATATGTCCTCTATCTGATCTGCACCAAACATAGTTCTTCAGTCTGGCACAAGTCTGTCCTCTTCCTCTTTCTCTATTCTATTACAGCCGCACTTGGTCGAGACTACTTTTGCACTGATCACGCAAACACAACAACACAGACTTTGCACACTCTGCCTCTCGATGATCGCACTTCTCTCCCGCACTCTATCTATGAATATCACACTTCGAACGCACACTTCGATCGATTCGACTCGACTCGCTCTCTTGCACATAGCAAACTTCACTTGCGCAAATTCGATACACACATTCGATACCTTGAAACTCAAAAATAGTCCTCCTTTTATAGCATTAATTCATGATCAAAAACTTAATATTTAGTCGGCTGATACCCTAAATATCATCGGCTGCAAAACCCTAATCTTTGTCAGCCCAGATTTAACTTTGTTGGCTTCAACCGCCTCTGCTGCCTCTATCACTTCCCTATAGCTTCCATCGCAAAACTACAACATGTCACGATATCGCGACACTTTTACAGCCATACACCTTCTTTTGCCTACTGTCGTGAAATCGTGACACTTTTGCTTCTTTTGGCTTCCTATTAGTTTTTGTCGTGATATCGCGACACTTTCTACTTCTACTGACGTCATCTATACTCTTGCCGTGAAATCATGACCCTTCTATCTTCATGGCATCCTTCTCAGCTTTTGTCGTGAAATCGTGACACTTTTGCCTCTACTGACGTCATCTTCACTTTTGTCGTGAAATCATGACATTTCTCGCTTCTTTAACTTTTTCTCGGCTTGCCCTAGCAAAAATGGAACATGTCACGAAATCATGACACTTTCACTGCCTTAAGCTTTTCTCTGCCTTACGCCCATAAAACTGGAACATGTCACGAAATCACGACGCTTTCGCCTTCGAGCTCTTCCTTCCTGAATTCATCATGAAATCGTGACACTTCTTCTGTTGAAGACTTGCTAACTATTTTTGTCATGAAATCATGACACTTTCTCCAACTGAATGCTGCCATCTCAACCTGTCGTGAAATCATGACATTTTTTGCATCCATAAGCTGTTCCTCCATCCTGTCGCAAAAACGTGATGCTTTCAGCTTCCGTACACTTTCTCTACTGCTTGTCGTGAAATCGAGAAGTCATGAAAATGTGACATGTCACGAAATCGCGACACTTTCCAACTTGCTCTCCTTCTCTGCCAACATGTCACGAAATCGTGACAGTTTTGCCAACTTCTCTCTTTTTTCAGCATGTCGCGAAATCATGACAGACTTGCTAGAACTTTCTCTCTCTTCAAACATGTCATGAAATCGTGACAGTTTTGTCAGTACTTTCTCTCTCCTCAACCATGTCGTGAAATCGTGACAATTTTTCCAGCACTTTCTCTCTCCTCAAACATGTCGTGAAATCGCGACAGTTTTTCTAGCACTTTCTCTCTCCTGAAACATGTCACGAAATCGCGACAGTTTTTCCAGCTGCCTGCATACTTTTTCTTACTTGTCTTTTTCTTGATCTTTTGCAACTAGGCTACTCTGATCTTCTTGGAAACTCACTCTGTCCAAACTGAAACCTACATCAAAACACATTCTTTGACATCAAACCAAATTGCTTCAAGACCTTCTTGACATCAATGACAACATCTACACTTAGAGCAAAGGCAATGTACCCAAGGTACCCAAAATTGCCAACAATCTCCCCCTTTGTCATTGATGGCAACCCTTAACTGAAAACATATCTCAAGAGCCAAAACTGAACCCTACTGATCCAACAACTGAGAATCTGCAATTAAAGTTTTTGCTCCCCCTGACTTGAAGCTTTCTTCTTTACTTGAAGCTCTCCCCCTTTCTCATATCTCTCCCCCTTTGTCATCAATGGCAAAGGGTCATCTTTGGGGCTCGGGACTAAGAATGAGCCTCTTAGCTTAGTCCCTCCCCCACCTCCTGATGAGGTGATTTAAAACAGGGTTGGGAGTGACACTCCCATTAGACACTCATCATCATCAGTGTCTACAATTTCCTTGTCGGGCCTTTTCTTGAATTCTTTGTCTATATTTCTGTTCTTATCACTGTTCTGATCCTCGGACCTGTTCATACTATTGTTCTTGTTTCTTTTATCATTCTTGTTTTTATTCATACCTTGATCCTTGGACCTATTTATATCACTTTTTCTGTTCTTGTACCTTGGAAAATCAGCTCTACACTGTCTAGCTGTGTGTCCTTCATTGTTGCACTTATAACACGTAACAAAGTTATTTCTGTTCGGCATACCTCTTCTTTGAATCCGTCTGTTATGAGTAACCGTGTTCCTGTTGTTAGTTTTGCAGAATATTGCCTTATGCCCGAACTGATTACAAGAGTAGCAATATCCTTGAAATAAGTTACGACCCCTGAAACTGTCATTTATCTTCCTTACTTGAGTCATGCAATGCGAAGCCATGTGGCCAAACCTGTGACACGCAAAACATCTGCCATTAAAATTTCTTGTAAATGACCTTCTAGGTCTGGTAAACTTCTTCTTCGCATTCAGAATTTTGTTTTCTATTTTTGTGCATTTATCACTCATGGACTCTTGATCTGAAGTACTTTCTACATCAGAACTTTCTTCCTTTTGTAATCTCTTGCTAGATTCCCCAACCTGTTTCTTGTGCGGCTCAACAAACCCGAGACCTGTTTTATCTGTTGGTTTTCTTTGACCTTTGATGAGAGATTTAACCCTTTTGGAGCTATCTTGAAACCTGTACAGCTTATCCTTGTACTCTTTAGTTTCCACTTCCAAAGAAGCCATTTTCTGTTCTAATTCACTATACTCAAGCACCTTAGATTCTAACTCAGTCTTGAGTTCTTGTGTCTTAGCCATAGAGACGTCAAGATTTTCTATAAGTTCGTCTCTCTCCATACAACATTCATCTAACTTATCCTTGAGTCTAGCATTCTTCTTTCTTTCCTTTTTCAAAACACTAAGAGCATTAGTAAGTTCACATTCAAGATCCTCTATTTGATTGCATTTTGAATTATCAAGGCCTTTTTCAGATTTCTTATCACTAGAGGTGCTACCCTTTTCAAAAACCATACATGCATCTTCATTGTAGTTTTCTGAAGCATCCTCATACATACTAGCAACCAAATCATTATTTTTGCATTTATCCTCAAGGTGCCCAAAATTTCCACATCTAAAACATTTCATGACAATGAATTTATGTTTCGGTTCTTCCTCCTTTTTTGAAATGAATAGCATCTCATTTTCATTATCACTAGAAGAACTTTCACTATCACTGCTAGAACACTTACTTGCTTTGTCTAGGTAGAAGCTTTTCTTGTTCTTGTGTGAATACCTCTTTCCTTGATTGTTGTGCTCATATTTGTTCTTTCTGAAATACCTGTGCTTTTCGGAATCCTTGCTCTTAACATCCCGTATATCTTCATCACTTTCATTCTTGGAAACAGTACGATCAGTAGCATAATGACCAAATTTCCCACAGTTGAAACATCTTATATTTTTCTTGCTTTTGTGCTTTCTGGAAAACTTGCCTTTCTTCTTGTTAATATGCCTCTTCATCACTAGAAGACTCATCACTCTCTTGAATCTGCTTGCCCTTTGATTTCTTGGTAGCTTTGAAGGTTGCCTCTTTCTTAACATCAACTTTCACTTGAGTTCTCAGCTCAAATGCTGCAAGTATACTATGGAGCTCATCCTTCTTCAATTTATCTAAATCTTTAGCTTCCTCAATGGTAGAAATATTTTCACTAAATCTATTAGGAAGAGACCTTAAAATCTTATCACACACATCATTTTCAGCAAGTTCAAGACCTAAGTCTTTCATGGAGTTAACAATCTCATCCATACGAAGCATGTAGTCACTAATATTTTCATCATCATTCATTTTGAGTTGTTCAAACATACCTTTAAAGTGTCTCAATTTGGCCTTTCGGACATTAGCATCACCTCGTATGAACCACCTCGCAATCGTTTCCACATTTCACTAGCTGTCTTGCAGTGAATCACTTTGGTAAGATCTGCCTTCTGTAAACCCTTCAGGATTGCATTCATGGCTTTTGAGTTGCTATGATGTAAGAGCCTATCTTCTTTAGTGTATGGACCATTTATAGGGATAGTGTACCCATCTTCAATTACTTCCCAAACCTCATTACCAAGTGCCATTAGATAGACTTTCATTCTTGCACTCCATGCGACCGAAATCTGATCCATCAAGAATAGGTGCTGCATTGCCACTTGAATAATCCATTGTGTTCTTTACAAACTTTTCCTTCAAGTTCGTTAAACTTTTCGAAGGTGCCGGCTCGATACCAATTGAAGAACACAAGCTTATACTAAGAGGGGGGGTGAACAGTATAAGACCACTTTTAACTTTTTCTTTCAAATCAACTTTCAATTCAATGTTATGCAGAAAATAGATAGCAGTATTAACAACAGTAATCAAGCAATGCACAAAACATCATCCACAAAGTGACACAACAATTTACGTGGTTCACCCAAGGTGGGCTACTCCACGGATAAAACTTTTCTCTAAAAGTTATATCATAGTTCTTTGGGAAACCTTCCCAATTACAATGTTTATGAGCCTCTTGCTCAAAGGAGATACCTTCCCCTAATTCTGCTTTGGCTAGTGATCCTCTAGAAGACCTCTACCTCCTCTGCCCTTAGCAAGTGGAACTCTATCCATAGAAGACACCTGTCTTCCCTGCTCTGGTTGGAGATCTCTGTCCTCAACTCTATCACCGCAAAGCTCGGTCCTCGAATATGCACTAAACACAGTCCTTCGGTCTAGCACATATGTCCTCTATCTGATCTGCACCAAACATAGTTCTTCAGTCTGGCACAAGTCTGTCCTCTTCCTCTTTCTCTGTTCTATTATAGCCTCACTTGGTTGAGACTACTTTTGCACTGATCATGCAAACACAGTAGCAACACAGACTTTGCACACTCTGCCTCTCGATGATCACACTTCTCTCCCGCACTCTATCTACGAATATCACACTTTGAATGCACACTTTGATCGATTCGACTCGACTCGCTCTCTTGCGCACAACAGACTTCACTTGCGCAAATTCGATACACACATTCGATACCTTGAAACTCGAAAACAGTCCTCCTTTTATAGCATTAATTCATGATCAAAAACTTAATCTTTAGTCGGCTGATACCCTAAAGATCATCGACTACAAAACCCTAATCTTTGTCGGCCTAGATTTAACTTTGTTGGCTTCAACCGCCTCTGCTACCTCTGTCACTTCCCTATAGCTTTCGCCATGAAACTACAACATGTCATGATATCACGACACTTTTACAGCCGTACACCTTCTTTTGCCTACTATCGCGAAATCGTGACACTTTTGCTTCTTTTGGCTTCCTATTAGTTTTTGTCGTGATATCGCGACACTTTCTGCTTCTGCTGATGTCATCTATACTCTTGCCATGAAATCATGACCCTTCTGTCTTCATGGCATCCTTCTCAGCTTCTATCACAAAATCATGACACTTTTGCCTCTGCTGACGTCATCTTCACTTCTGTCATGAAATCATGACATTTCTCGCTTCTTTAACTTTTTCTCGGCTTGCCCCAGCGAAAATGGAACATGTCACAAAATCGTGACACTTTCGCTACCTTAAGCTTTTCTCTGCCTTACGCCCACGAAACTGGAACAAGTCACGAAATCGTGACGCTTTCGCCTTCGAGCTCTTCCTTCCTGAATTCATCACGAAATCACGACGCTTCTTCTGTTGAAGACTTGCTAACTATTTCTATCATGAAATCATGACACTTTCTCCAACTGAATGCTGCCATCTCAACCTGTCATGAAATCGTGACATTTTCTGCATCCATAAGCTGTTCCTCCATCCTGTCGCGAAAACGCGACGCTTTCAGCTTCCGTACACTTTCTCTACTGCCTATCGTGAAATCGCGACGCTTCTCATATCAAACTCTTTCCTTCGCTGCATGTCACGAAATCGTGACAGTTCTCACTTCGAGCTTTTCAGCATGCCGCGAAATCGTGACAGTCCTCAACTCGACCTCTATAGCATGTCGCGAAATCGTGACATTTTACATGTAACTTTCTCTCTTTTCGAACTTGTCACGAAATCGCGACAGTTCTCTTTGCGGACTCTCTCTTCAGCATCATGTCGCGAAATCGCGACACTTTTTCGTCCGTACAACTTTCTTTGCAGAATGTCACGAAATCGTGACACTTTTCCTTCTCTACCTTCCTGCACTTTCTGAGTCACGAAAATGCGACATGTCACGAAATCGCGACACTTTCCAACTTGCTCTCCTTCTCTGCCAACATGTCACGAAATCGCGACAGTTTTGCCAACTTCTTCTCTTTTTTCAGCATGTCACGAAATCATGACAGACTTGCTAGAACTTTCTCTCTCTCAAACATGTCATGAAATCATGATAGCTTTGTCAAGATTTCTCTCTCTCAACCATGTCGTGAAATCGTGACAGTTTCTAGCACTTTCTCTCTCCTCAAACATGTCGCGAAATCACGACGCTTTTTCTAGCACTTTCTCTCTCCTAAAACATGTCACGAAATCGCGACAGTTTTTCAAGTCGCCTGCATACTTTTTCTTACTTGTCTTTTTCTTGATCTTTTGCAACTGGGCTACTCTGATCTTCTTGGAAACTCACTGTCCAAACTGAAACCTACATCAAAACACATTCTTTGACATCAAACCAAATTGCTTCAAGACCTTCTTGACATCAATGACAACATCTACACTTAGAGCAAAGGCAATGTACCCAAGGTACCCAAAATTGCCAACAATCTCCCCCTTTGTCATTGATGGCAACCCTTAACTGAAAACATATCTCAAGAGCCAAAACCGAACCCTACCGATCCAACAACCGAGAATCTGCAATTAAAGTTTTTGCTCCCCCGACTTGAAGCTTTCTTCTTTACTTGAAGCTCTCCCCCTTTCTCATATCTCTCCCCCTTTGTCATCAATGGCAAAGGGTCATCTTTGGGGCTCGGGACTAAGAATGAGCCTCTTAGCTTAGTCCCTCCCCCACCTCCTGATGAGGTGATTTAAAACAGGGTTGGGAGTGACACTCCCATTAGACACTCATCATCATCAGTGTCTACAATTTCCTTGCCGGGCCTTTTCTTGAATTCTTTGTCTGTATTTCTGTTCTTGTCACTGTTTTGATCCTCGGACCTGTTCATACTACTATTCTTGTTTCTTTTATCATTCTTGTTTTTATTCATACCTTGATCCTTGGACCTGTTTATATCACTTTTTCTGTTCCTATACCTTGGAAAATCAGCTCTACACTGTCTAGTTGTGTGTCCTTCATTGTTGCACTTATAGCACGTAACAAAGTTATTTCTGTTCGGCATACCTCTTCTTTGAATCCGTCTGTTATGAGTAACCGTGTTCCTGTTGTTAGTTTTGCAGAATATTGCCTTATGCCCGAACTGATTACAAGAGTAGCAATATCCTTGAAATAAGTTACGGCCCCTGAAACTGTCATTTATCTTCCTTACTTGAGTCATGCAATGCGAAGCCATGTGGCCAAACCTGTGACACGCAAAACATCTGCCATTAAAATTTCCTATAAATGACCTTCTAGGTCGGGTAAACTTCTTCTTCGCATTCAGAATTCTGTTTTCTGTTTCTGCGCATTTATCACTCATGGACTCTTGATCTGAAGTACTTTCTACATCAGAACTTTCTTCCTTTTGTAATCTCTTGCTAGATTCCCCAACCTGTTTCTTGTGCGGCTCAACAAACCCGAGACCTGTTTTATCTGTTGGTTTTCTTTGACCTTTGATGAGAGATTTAACCCTTTTGGAGCTATCTTGAAACCTGTACAACTTATCCTTGTACTCTTTAGTTTCCACTTCCAAAGAAGCCATTTTCTGTTCTAATTCACTATACTCAAGCACCTTAGATTCTAACTCAGTCTTGAGTTCTTGTGTCTTAGCCATAGAGACTTCAAGATTTTCTATAAGTTCGTCTCTCTCCATACAACATTCATCTAACTTATCCTTGAGTCTAGCATTCTTCTTTCTTTCCTTTTTCAAAACACTAAGAGCATTAGTAAGTTCACATTCAAGATCCTCTATTTGATTGCATTTTGAATTATCAAGGCCTTTTTCAGATTTCTTATCACTAGAGGTGCTACCCTTTTCAAAAACCATACATGCATCTTCATTGTAGTTTTCTGAAGCATCCTCATACATACTAGCAACCAAATCATTATTTTTGCATTTATCCTCAAGGTGCCCAAAATTTCCACATCTAAAACATTTCATGACAATGAATTTATGTTTCGGTTCTTCCTCCTTTCTCGAAATGAACAACATCTCATTTTCATTATCACTAGAAGAACTTTCACTATCCCTGCTAGAACACTTACTTGCTTTGTCTAGGTAGAAGCTTTTCTTGTTCTTGTGTGAATACCTCTTTCCTTGATTGTTGTGCTCATCTTTGTTCTTTCTGAAATACCTGTGCTTTTCAGAATCCTTGCTCTTAACATCCTGTATATCTTCATCACTTTCATTCTTGAAAACAATACAGTCAGTAGCATAATGACCGAATTTCCCACAGTTGAAACATCTTATATTTTTCTTGCTTTTGTGCTTTCCGGAAAACTTGCCTTTCTTGTTGTAATATGCCTCTTCATCACTAGAAGACTCATCACTCTCTTGAATCTGCTTGCCCTTTGATTTCTTGGTAGTTTTGAAGGTTGCCTCTTTCTTAACATCAACTTTCACTTGAGTTCTCAGCTCAAATGCTGCAAGTATACTATGGAGCTCATCCTTCTTCAATTTATCTAAATCTTTAGCTTCCTCAATGGCAGAAATATTTTCACTAAATCTATTAGGAAGAGACCTTAAAATCTTATCACACACATCATTTTCAGCAAGTTCAAGACCTAAGTCTTTCATGGAGTTAACAATCTCATCCATACGAAGCATGTAGTCACTAATATTTTCATCATCATTCATTTTGAGTTGTTCAAACATACCTTTAAAGTGTCTCAATTTGGCCTTTCGGACATTAGCATCACCTGTATGAACCACCTGCAACTGTTTCCACATTTCACTAGCTGTCTTGCAGTGAATCACTTTGGTAAGATCAGCCTTCTGTAAACCCTTCAGGATTGCATTCATGGCTTTTGAGTTGCTGTGATGTAAGAGCCTGTCTTCTTTAGTGTATGGACCATTTACAGGGATAGTGTACCCATCTTCAATTACTTCCCAAACCTCATTACCAAGTGCCATTAGATAGACTTTCATTCTTGCACTCCACAGACCGAAATCTGATCCATCAAGAATAGGTGTTGCATTGCCACTTGAATAATCCATTGTGTTCTTTGCAAACTTTTCCTTCAAGCTATTAAACTTTTCGAAGGTGCTGGCTCTGATACCAATTGAAGAACACAAGCTTATACTGAGAGGGGGGGTGAACAGTATAAGACCACTTTTAATTTTTTCTTTCAAATCAGCTTTCAATTCAATGTTATGCAGAAAATAGATAGCAGTATTAACAACAGTAATCAAGCAATGCACAAAACATCATCCACAAAGTGACACAACAATTTACGTGGTTCACCCAAGGTGGGCTACTCCACGGATAAAACTTTTCTCTAAAAGTTATATCACAGTTCTTTGGGAAACCTTCCCAATTACAATGTTTATGAGCCTCTTGCTCAAAGGAGATACCTTCCCCTAATTCTGCTTTGGCTGGTGATCCTCTAGAAGACCTCTACCTCCTTCGCCCTTAGCAAGTGGAACTCTATCCATAGAAGACACCTGTCTTCCCTGCTCTGGTCGGAGATCTCTGTCCTCAACTCTATCACCGCAAAGCTGGTCCTCGAATATGCACTAAACACAGTCCTTCGGTCTAGCACATATGTCCTCTATCTGATCTGCACCAAACATAGTTCTTCGATCTGGCACAAGTCTGTCCTCTTCCTCTTTCTTTGTTCTGTTACAGCCACACTTGGTCGAGACTACTTTTGCACTGATCGCGCAAACACAGTAGCACAGACTTTGCACACTCTGCCTCTCGATGATCGCACTTCTCTCCCGCACTCTATCTACGAATATCACACTTCGAACGCACACTTCGATCGATTCGACTCGACTCGCTCTCTTGCGCACAGCAGACTTCACTTGCACAAATTCGATACACACATTCGATACCTTGAAACTCAAAAATAGTCCTCCTTTTATAGCATTAATTCATGATCAAAAACTTAATCTTTAGTCGGTTGATACCCTAAAGATCGTCGGCTACAAAACCCTAATCTTCGTCGGCCCAATTTAACTTTGTTGGCTTCAACCGCCTCTGCTGCCTCTGTCACTTCCCTGTAGCTTCCATCGTGAAACTACAACATGTCGTGATATCGCGACACTTTTACAGCCGTACACCTTCTTTTGCCTGCTGTCATGAAATCGTGACACTTTTGCTTCTTTTGGCTTCCTATTAGTTTTTGTCGCGATATCGCGACACTTTCTGCTTCTGCTGACGTCATCTATACTCTTGCCATGAAATCGTGACCCTTCTATCTTCATGGCATCCTTCTCAGCTTCTATCATGAAATCACGACACTTTTGCCTCTACTGACGTCATCTTCACTTCTGTCACGAAATCGCGACATTTCTCGCTTCTTTAACTTTTTCTCGGCTTGCCCTAGCAAAAATGGAACATGTCACGAAATCGTGACACTTTCGCTGCCTTAAGCTTTTCTCTGCCTTACGCCCGGAAAACTGGAACAAGTCACGAAATCGCGACGCTTTCACCTTCGAGCTCTTCCTTCCTGAATTCATCGTGAAATCGTGACGCTTCTTCTGTTGAAGACTTGCTAACTATTTTTGTCATGAAATCACGACACTTTCTCCAACTGAATGCTGCCATCTCAACCTGTCACGAAATCATGACATTTTTTGCATCCATAAGTTGTTCCTCCATCCTGTCATGAAAACGCGATGCTTTCAGCTTCCGTACACTTTCTCTACTGCCTGTCGTGAAATCGCGACGCTTCTCATATCAAACTCTTTCCTTCGCTGCATGTCGCGAAATCACGACAGTTCTCACTTCGAGCTTTTCAGCATGCCGCAAAATCGCGACAGTCCTCAACTCGACCTCTGTAGCATGTCGCGAAATCGTGACATTTTACATGTAACTTTCTCTCTTTTCGAACTTGTCGCGAAATCGTGACAGTTCTCTTTGCGGACTCTCTCTTCAGCATCATGTCACGAAATCGTGACACTTTTTCGTCCGTACAACTTTCTTTGCAGAATGTCACGAAATCGTGACACTTTTCCTTCTCTACCTTCCTGCACTTTTCGAGTCACGAAAATGCGACATGTCGCGAAATCGCGACACTTTCCAACTTGCTCTCCTTCTCTGCCAACATGTCACGAAATCGTGATAGTTTTGCCAACTTCTTCTCTTTTTTCCAGCATGTCACGAAATCGCGACAGACTTGCTAGAACTTTCTCTCTCTTCAAACATGTCGCGAAATCGTGACAGTTTTGTCAATACTTTCTCTCTCCTCAACCATGTCGCGAAATCGTGACAGTTTTTCCAGCACTTTCTCTCTCCTCAAACATGTCATGAAATCACGACAGTTTTTCCAACACTTTCTCTCTCCTCAAACATGTCACGAAATCGCTTTTTCAGCCTTGCATACTTTTTCTTACTTGTCTTTTTCTTGATCTTTTGCAACTAGGCTACTCTGATCTTCTTGGAAACTCACTGTCCAAACTGAAACCTACATCAAAACACATTCTTTGACATCAAACCAAATTGCTTCAAGACCTTCTTGACATCAATGACAACATCTACACTTAGAGCAAATGCAATGTACCCAAGGTACCCAAAATTGCCAACAAAGGAATGGGTAAAGGCATGCCTAAGCCAAACTTCCTATTAGCTAGTTTTGAGCGACAATAAACTGCACACTGTTTGAGAAATATCAACACATCCCTCTGCATTTTAGGCCAGTAGAAAAATCATTGCAAGTGATGAAGTTTTTTGTGCTTCCCAAAGTGACCACCATAAAGTGTAGAAGAAGCTTCCTTAAGAAATGACACTCTAGGCTCACAAGGAACACAAACCTTGTCCAATTTGTAAATAAGTCCTTCTTTGATGTAGAAATCTTGGAAAGGATGCAAATTGGAAGAAGAAGGCTTACTCACTTGCTCAAATATTTTCCCAAAATTAGGATCTTGTGAATACTGATTAGGCCAAGTCTGAAATCCCAAGTGTGAAGTGGACATAACTGTTAAGGCAAGAGCGGCTGGAGGCCTACTCAAACAATCAGCAATAGTATTACTCTTACCATTTTTGTACTTGATCACCAAGTGAAATTGTTGGAGGTAAGAGGCCCACTTCATATGTCTTGATTCTTCAATTTTACTTTGAGATTGTAAAAAATTGAGAGGCATATGATCAGTGTGTACTACTGTATCTTTTCCCAAAAGATAATTTCTCCGAGTACTTGATAGCTTGAACTAATGCATACAACTCCTTGTCATATGTAGAATAGTTCAACTTAGCAGTAGAAAAAGTTTTTGAATGATAACAACTGGATGACCATTCTGTTTGAGCACAGCTCCTAAGGCAACTTTAGAGGCATCTGTTTCAATCTCAAAAGGTTGAGAGAGGTTGGGTAAAGTTAACACAGGTGTTGTACAAAGTTTCTTTTTGAGTTTCTCAAAGGCAATCTCTTGGCTTTTCTCCCAATGAAATGGAACTTTAGACTTAGTGAGATAATGCAATGGAGCCGCAAGGGTGGAATATTGAGGAATGAACTTGCGATAAAAATTCACAAGTCCTAGGAAACTCCTTAACTCAATGAGAGTTGTAGGAGGGGACCACTTAAGTAAAACATCAAATTTGGTGGGATCTACCTGAATTCCACTTTCACTAATCACATAACCAAGGTAAGAAACTGAAGTATTTCCAAAAGAACACTTGGAAGAATTGGCATATAATTGATTCTTTGCAAGAAGATCAAGCGTATGATGGATATGACTAAGGTGTTCCAATTTTTTGAGAAGATCAATATATCATCAAGATATATGATTACAAATTTGTCAAGTACATCACGAAATACATCATTCATCAACCTCATGAAGGTTGCAGGAGCATTAGTAAGACCAAAGGGCATGACCAACCATTCAAAGAGGCCCATCTTCGTCTTAAAAGTTGTCTTCCATGTATCCTCAGCTTGGATACACACTTGATGATATCCACTTTTGAGATCTATTTTTGAAAATAACTTAGCTCCTTGGAGCTGATCTAATAAATCATCAATGCGTGGAAGTGGATATCTATTCTTTATAGAAATTATGTTCAAAGCACGAAAATCAATGCACAATCTCCAAGTGCCATATTTTTTAAGAACCAAAAAAATAGGTGAGGCACAAGCAGAAGTACTTTCCTTAATGAAACCCTTAGACAACAAATCTTCTATTTGCATTTTTATTTCTTTATTTTAAAAAATAGATTGTCTATACATGGGAGCATTAGGTAGTGAAGAACCAGGAATGATTTCAATGCTGTGATTAATTATGCGAATTGGAGGAAGAGACTTTGGCTCCTGAAATATGTGTGAGTAACTTTGCAATATTTTATCCATTGAAGAGTGTTACTTTGGAATGGATGTGGATGTAGAAGTTTTTTGAGAGCGAACGAAAATTAGAGCAACATCACCACCTTTTTTAATTACTCTTTTTGTTTGCTTGGAACTTAGAATGATGTTAGGAGTGTTGGTGCTTTTAATGAGAAAAACCTTACCATATTTTTGAAGTGTGTAGGTTCTTTTGAAAGCATCATAAACAGTTCTCCTATCATACTGAAAAGGTTGTCCAAGAAAAATCCCACAACAATCCATAGGAGTCACATCACAAGTGACTTGATCTATGAAATGGGGGCCAAGTGCAAATTTTAATGTGCAAGTGTGAGTGATTTTTGAGCCTCTTCCACTATCCTTCCAACCTAAAGAATAAGGTTGAGGATGAGGCTCCATAGGTAACTTCAAACGCTTGACAATGGACCTCGCAATATATTTTTCTACAAGCCATTATCCACTATACAATCTGTTGCAAAATTATGGAGCAAATGAGCTCGAGTGATGAACAAAGCATCACGAGCGCCCTCTGATGAACTTACATTTACCAAGGTAACTTCATTGAGCTTACCTTGTAATTTCGTATATACTCTACTTTCTCCTACTGACTCAAGGGGACCTTTGGGAGCATCCTCCTCTTGAGTAGTAATGACTAAACTCTTCTTTTTAAGCTTAAAATAATCAGCTTTTTCATGACCTTTCTTCTTACAATAGTTACAAAACTTTTTAGAAGAAGAAGAAGAAGAAGGTTTGGAAGAAGAAGAAGAAGAAGAGGGAGTAGAAGCGAAAGGGGAAGGAGAAGAAGGAGATGGAGAAGAAACATTCTTCTTTTGAGAAAAATTCTTCTTTTGTGAGAAAGAATTATTCCCTGTTGATGAGTTTGCAACCACTTGAGTAGCAGGTGCGTGGAATGCCTATGAATGCGCTTTAAACTTGTCCTCCGCAAGTTGCGCTTGGTTGAAAACTGAATCCAATGTGTCCATAGAAACAAACATTATTTCCCTGTACAAATGTTCCAACAAACCACTTTGAAATTTGAAAATCAAAGCTTTAATATCTTCCTCCACATTCAAAAGTATCCTGTACCTGTTGAATTGAAAGATATATTCCTACATAGTCATATTAGTACTTTGTCGAAATCGAAACCATTTAATGACCAATTCCTTAGAATAATTGGAAGGATAAAAATTTTTCTTAAGACAATCTACAAGCTCATCCCATGAGGTGAGTTCATCATGACCTTTTTTTCGTTCAACAAGTACTTTAGCTAAACCAGAAAGTTTGAGTTTAGCATATGGAACCATATCCTCATCTGCAAGTTAAGTGTAAGAAAACCAAGAACTCATGTCAAGAATCCAACTATTCAAGACTTCAGGGTTTCAAGATCCATCATAAAGTGGCACTTCACAATGAACTCTCAGGCGATAATCACTAGCAGAAGTTGAAGCATTGTGGACAGAAATGTCATTTACCTTCATTGCAAGGTTACCAAGAACTTCTGCCATGGTAGTATCATTAGCTTTATCTGCTAAAGAATTTACAACATGGGCAAATTTTTCCACTTGGGCAGCCAAGTCAGCAGCCATGTGAGACCGGGTATAAGCCAGAAGTAAAAGGGAAAAGCACTTAAAAATCAAGGAAAATTTGAAGATTCCTTGTTACAATGTTGTGCCCTGAAAATTACCCCTAAGGCTAAAAATTTAAAAATTTAAACTAAGGTTGACAATTTATATTTTATTAATTTAAAAATAACTTAAGTAAAAATTAAATATAATTAATCAAAGATTAATTAATTTACTTAAATTATTAAAAATTAAATTAATAAAAATAAAAATAATGACATGCAACCTTAGAATAGGAAAATTTTAAAAAATTACAAGTTTACCCGTGGTAAACTGAACTCCACTGGCTATGCATGAATTTTTGAACTGCACTGGCACGTTTCTCGAGACATTAATTTCCAAAACCAAGTGCAGTTTGAAATGGGGTGCAGATCCAAGGACCTCCTGTCCTGTGCACCAATCCCGAGCAGACAGAGGCCTGAAGTGCCTGGGCAGCACCAAATACCCAACTCGTGGGTCTGCTGCCTCCTGATGCAAGCAAATTTTGTCTATCCTACATAGGACGGTGTAGGTCCACCCTGTAGGCAAGTAATTGGCCAGCAACCTGCTTGTCATACGCTTCTCTACCTGCCGCACACTGTTTGATGAACAGTGCTGGGTGTAGCATGCAAACATGCTGCCACACGTTGTTCGACTGACAACGTTGTCAGGCTGATAGCTTACTGTCAAAGCCAGACAGTAGCCTATGCCCTACGTGGCTGGTTCAATGTGCCCTACACGCTGTCAGGTTGACAGCTTGTTGTCAGAGCCAGAAAACAACCTGTGCCCTGCGTGGCCAGTTCAATGCACCCTACGCGCTGTCAGGCTGACAGCTTGTTGTCAGAGCCAGACAGCAACCTGTGCCCTGCGTGGCCGGTTCTAAATGTCAATTGCTTGTTGTCTGGCTGACAGCTTGCTATCAGAGCCAGACAGTGGCCTCTACGTGGCCGGTTCAACATGCTAGATCAGCATATTGTTGAGCTGGACGGCACATCGGTCGAGATCGATCATCGGGGCAAGGCACTAAACGTGCCGTATTCGGCCCTGGTGGCCGAAAAAGCACACTATGCCAAATATTTATATATATATATATATATATATATATATATATATATATATATATATATATATATATATATTTACAATGAAAAAGTAATTAAAAATATATATATATATCAATTAAAAGATAAGTTTTCTGAGAAAAACTATGAAAATTTTAAAAATTAACCAGGGGGGTTAATTTTAAAAACCTAGAAACATAGAAAATTGCTAATATTTGAAGGCAAATTACCTTCAAAATAAAAAAAATAGCTAATTTTCTCTTGACTATCCCAAGACTCCTTCAGTAGCTCTCCTTTCAAGATCCAGTCGACACACGACCAGCGTTTGAAAGGCAACCAGATCTAAGTCGACACACGACCTAGTTTTGATGATGCTCGATCTTCAAGACTCTGAAATGGTAGGAACTTCAGGAACAACAGGCTCCCTAATTTACATTTCACCGTAGGATAAATCCAACCCTGCCAAGGGATTTTTGTAGGAAATAAATCGGGGTAAACTTCTCCTATACTTCTTGAGCATAAGGAGAAAGTTGGAACGAGGATTTTGACGCCTAAGGAATTTCCTTCTGCATATGGTTTTCAAGCTCCCCTTGGGCTTGAACCGAGTCCTCAATGAAAACAAGTTTCTCATGAGAAAAATAATTCTATCTCCTATCCTCTCACCTCACAATCCCTAGTGTAAACTTGAACTAGGCTCTGATACCAATGAAAAGGATTGAAAATCCAACTAACTTCATATTATTTACAAACTCATTATATAGGCACTAATGGCCCAAAATACATAACCAAACCCATCAAATCATGGATTTGATCCAATATGCTTAACCATAAGCTACTAAAGTGCAAGGGAGAATGCACGTAACTTCTAAGTTAAGAGAAAAGGAATAATGCTAACTAGAAGATCCATTTTAGCTATCTTGAAGTACACACTTCCTACTTTGAGTTCACACTTACTAACTAACACTCTAAATGACAACTAAGATAACTAGTGCCCACAAGTGCATGTGAGAAGGAGACTCACTTACAATTATTAATTTGCAAGAAATAAACTATGCAAACCTAGCTAGGAACTACTAGAGGGGTCATATGAAGGATCAAACATCAATCCTCATCAAAAACCATATGAGGAGTGAGCAGATGCTAGCCCGTGGCAAGTTCGAAAGGCGAGTACCAACTGGTTCAAGTCTTCCAACTATTGTAATAAAATTGGGCCATGTCGAGGAGATCTAGCCAATTTGTTTGGTCACCACTGAAAAAGTGCCACAGGAATGTTTCCAAGACTTGGTTGATTCTCTCTATTTGATCGTTCATTTTTGGGTGAAAGTGACTCGACATCTACAATCACGTCCTCATCAAATAGAACAACATCCTCTAGAAGGTGCTTTTAAATCTGCTATCTCGATTCGAGACTATACTCAAAGGCACACCCCAAAATTTCACTTCATTCTTGAAGAACAGCTCGACTGCCGTCTCTGTCGGACAAGGTTGTGGGCATGGCACAAAGATAGCATATTTTGAAAACCTGTCAACTATAACCATAATGGAGCTGAACCCCTTGGCTTTCAGTAGACCTACGATGAAGTCCATGCTAACACTTGCCCACGGCTTGATCAAAATTGGCAAAGGCTACAACAAGCCTCTTCACTTAACATTCATTGACTTGTCTTGTTGGCAAATTAAACAGGTTCTGATGTATTCCTCCATGTGCTTTTCCATCTATGGCCAAAATAGCCCACGCTCCAATAAGGCAAGAGTTCTAGCCTACCTTGGGTGGCCCACCCAAATGCTATCATGTCATTCTATGATAAACTCATGGTGCAGCCCGTCCCATCTTGGCACGACCAAGCAGGTCTACCGGTACCACAGCAGCCCGTCACAAAATTGATATCAACTGAATTTGTTGACATCGATCTGCACTTTTGCCGTCTTAGTAAGGGCCTTAGTGATCGGATCTTTCATTATGCCTTCTCGAACATGCACCAACACTTCATCGCTCAACTGAATGGAGCTTTCCCCGTGCATCGCGACGACACTGTCCGCAACCTCTTCCAAGGCCACCAGTTGCTGCTTCCAACTTAACGCATCTGCCACCACATTAGACTTGCCGACCGAAGACAATGCACTAAGGCTACCATTTCCTTCTCATGAATTGGATATTTCTGCTACACGTCATCAAGTTTTTGAGACTCAAATGTGACAAGATGACCCGCCTGCACCAAGACTCCACCCATGGCGAAGTTTGAGGCATCCACGTGCACTTCAAAGGGCTTGGTAAAATCTGACAAAGCCAAAATCGGACTGGACGTTAGCTTTTCCTTTAGCAATTCAAAAGCATTTTGACACTTGGCTGTCCAGACAAAGGGCCGGTCCTGCTTGGTTAAGTCCATCAAAGGGGCCGCCAGCTTGGAGAACCTACTCACAAAGAGGTAGTAAAAATTGGCAAGTCCCATGAACTACCTCACCCCACGGACATCCTTTGGCACTTCCCAGTCACGAATAGCCTCCACCTTCTTCGGGTCTGGCCTGAGTGAGCCCTTGCTAGGCACATGGCCGAGGAACTTAACTTCGAACTATCCAAAGGAAAATTTTTCCTTTTTCACATAAATATCGTGCTCCCTCAATAATTTGAACACCTCCGCCAGGTGCGCTTTATGATCCGCCATGGACCTTGAGTACACCAAGATGTTGTTAAGGTAAACTATAACACACTTGTCAAGCAGAGGCCAAAAAACATCGTTCATTAGGGTGCAGAAGGTCACCGGAGCATTACATAATCCAAATGACATTATGAGAAATTTGAAATTTCCATACCGATACATGCAAGTAGTCTTCTATTCATATCCCGGTGCAATCCTTACTTGGTAATATCCCGAGCACAGGTCCAGCTTCATGAACACCTTTGCTCCTCCCAGTCGATCAAAATAGTCGTCGATGCATGGGAGCGGGTAGCTATTTTTCATGGTTTTTTTGTTTAAGGCATGGTAGTCCACACAGATCCATAGGCTACCATCCGCATTGCACACAAACAACACCGATGCTCCATACAACAAACGAGATGGCCTGATATTACCCACCTCAAGCAACTCTTGCAACTGCTTCTACAGTTCGACCAACTCTGGTCTTCTCAACCGATACAGTGCCCTTGCCAAAGGATCTTAACCTAGTAGCAGCTCGATATAATGATCAATAGCTCTCTGTGGTGGCAAGCGAGGAGGAAGTTGCTATGGCATCTGCTCCTCAAACGTCTTCAATACCTTTTCAACTTCTGGCGGAATCGGCACCTTTGACTCCTCTTCTTCCCAACCCTTGAGTAGCGCTGCGAGGAACATGGGTTCTTTCAACTTCTTTCGAGCTGCCTTATGCAATCTCATGGCCGAGATATCATGCAGCTTTGGCAGTTTCTCTGGAACATCCATCGTCTACCTCCTTTGCACAGGTCTTATGATGCATGACCCATTCTTATCAAAGATGAGCATATAGCCAAGGCAAGGTAAATAGCCAACCTTCGCATAATAGATAAACTCTTGGCCTAGCACCAGGTCAAATTCATCCAAGGGCACCACGGAGACATCAATTTTGCCGGGCACCTCCTTTATCGCACCACAAGTATGCAGAGTGGGGTCGTTGGTCGACTTCAGCTTGTGGCCACCACCCGAGTACTCCAAACCCATCCGCTTGGCAAATTTCTCCTTCAAGAAGTTGTGAGTCACCCCAGAGTCGACTAAGGCAAGAACTTGATGCCCACCGACCATCGTGTCCATATAGAGTAGGTGCTTATTTGCAAACTTCTCTTCTACAAAATATTGGACCATGGCCAGCGCATTGAGCTCCTGTAGGATGGTCACTTGTTTGTCTGCATGCGAACTCTACTGCACTTCCTACTATACCACGGTCAACTTTGCATGCTGGGGCACTCCTTCTATGGGTACGAACCTTGGGAAGTGCAGCACCGCAGCCAAGGCTTACCACCTTCAAACTTAGACATCTTGCCATCATTTCATTTCCACTTTATACCAGCAATAGACTTTTTAGACTTGCTTGAGTCCACAGAGGAGGAGGACGTGGTCTTCAGCTTCGTCGTCAGAGAACCCTTTGACCTGCTCGAGGCCTAGCTTTGGCCCTTACCACCCATCGACGACTTGGTCTTGGCATAGCTAGTAACCTGTGAGCTTTTCTTACTACCACCCACCGTTCTAAAGTCTAATAATGAGTCCACTATGGCAACATATTTAGGTTTGTGTCATTAAAGCTTAACTTAAGCCCATGGATGTAGACTGAATTCAAAGCTAAACATATGATCCTTCTCCACCATGTCGAATATATCCACCATCAGCTCTTGGAAATACTTAACATAATCCCACAACCTGCTAGTATGGTGAAGCGTGCAAAGCTTACGTCGTGCTAGCCAACCCGCATTCTCTGGCTTGAACTAGGCATGCAAAGCCTCCTTGAACTACAAATAGTTTCTTGGCTTCTTACCCTTGCCCGCCATAGCATCCATAATAGTATTCTGCCACCACATCTTAGCGACCCCATCAAGATACCTCATCATAGTTCGAACCTCCTCGTCATCCAGTATTTTTCCCAGCAAGGATAGGTACTCTTCCACGTCCCAGTAGAATTTTTCAAGCACTCTATCAACATTTCCTCTTAGAATAAGAGTTTCTTGAGGAAAATCGTGTAGTTAATCCAACAACCCTTCCAACAATACCTACACCTAGAAATATGGCACAAAATGTAGCCCCTAATCACCATTACATAAGTTCCCCAACTGGAACACAACTAGTCTTCTGATATTAGCCCAAATGAATGCCATCCCCCAGGCTATATCCAAAGCTATCCCCACTTATGATGGATTAGGGAAGACAGATTACGAGCACTGTCAAGATATTTTAAATTTGGTAGTAATTCATAACATAAAAGAGGATATTATTGTAATAATTCTAGCCCTATTCTTCAGAGGAAATATTTTGTATTGGTTTAGAACTCTGGAAAATAATACCATTAATTCATGGTAAGCATTGGATAAGTTGTTTTTAGAATAATTTAATGAGTCTACTGACTCTTTCTCCCTACTCAACCATTTTACATCCATGCAAAAATATCAGCAAGAGACTATCTCAGATTTCAATTTGAGATTTAGCAGAACATGGAAGAAAATTCCCCCTACAGCTAGACTAGTTGTATGTTTGGCCTATATGTATTATATCTAAGCTCTTGGATCAGATATAGGCTTGCAGACACAACAATATGGAGTAGAAACCTTACCCCAAGTTTATAATGTAACAGTTCATGCTAAAAATATCCTAATTAATATGTGGGACTACCCCCCAAAACTGTGCAACCTTTTAACCCAGAAACCACTAATGGCCAAAGACAAGCTGCAAACCCATATTACATAGACCCTCTTTCTTTATCATCCCTATATCCACAAATGAATGCAATCACTCAATCGAATCCATCATCCTCTATAGTTCCTTTCCCTCCCCTTCCTTATCAAACATCCTAAGAGTTTTCAACTATTCTTGATATACAAAATACTCTAAAAACTCTAAACAATAGAATGAATTTGATGGAAAATAGATATCAAGAAAAGTTACAGCAAAGGAGATTTCAATATGTGAAAAAAGATCAAAGACTTGGTCCTAGTAACAGTACTGGGGTTAGAGTGAATGCAGTATATGAGGATCCCGAGTGTTCTACAAATATTACTCTTGCAAATGTTTGGTGTCTGGTATGTAATGATCCTCATGACTCATAATCCTATATTATGTACCAACACCATGTCCAAAAAGCTATGGATCAAGCTGAAATAAATCAAAAGGGGAGAGTAAATATGTTATGGCAACCTGATCAAATCATGGTTGGGAAATATCTAGATAAGGATAGTCCAATTGCTATTATGACAAGGTTTGGAAATAAAACCTTATAGGTAGATCCACAAAATATGGGATAATTCCAAGTCCCTTCCCAAAAAATAAATGACCCTCTTCCCCAAAGTGGTGATACTTTTTCCATTCATTAGGATAAATAGAAAGAGAAAACAGATAGCCTTCCTAAGAATTTGGAGAAAGAAACTAAAAGATACCAGATGAGATCTAAATATGAGGCTCAATAAAGGCTTAGATTCCCCTCTATTACCAAAAGGTAAAGAATAGAAGTCATTCAACAATATAAAAGAAAATACGATGATCCAAAAAGAAGGCCTAAAATACCTCCCCTGGCTAAGTCTGAATATAATATTAGTGAAGAGATGAAAAACATATGTGATGGCATCCTTCTTGAATTTAGGCTCAGCTTGCTTCCAGTATTGATAGTTCGGGGGAAGCTGATCTGCCACAGGAAACTTAGGCTTATCCCAAGGTAGATAATGGGATGTATCATGTACTTGGATCTTCAACAATTTTACCATATTTGAGTCGAGCATTGTGTCATCTGTATCATTCTCCTTTGCATCTTCAGGTGGTAGAGACTTCGGTGCTCAAACTGGTGATGGAATCATCAATTCTTTGGTAAATATACCCATATTATGTAGATATTCTTGCATCCTTGAGGGATTTCCATCAATTTAACCATACAGATTATAGAATTATCTTGGATGGGCATGGTTGATAGAAATGTCTAACTCTCTAGCCATTCATTTGTGAGATTTTCACTCATATTTTTTAGGCCCTTCTTGATCTCTTGGAACTACTCCCTTTGGATGGTGAAAACTTTCATGGATGCATCCCATTATTCATCTAATTTTGGATCTGGTTGCACCCTCAACTTTAATTGGGATACTATTCTGACCCTTGTTTTTGATCTACTCTATGGTGCTCTTTTGGCTTTTCATTTGGGTCATAATTTCTTGGTTGTTCTATGTGCTACTACATCAACTATGGATGTCGATGGACCAACCTCCTCTATATTCTATAGAGGTGGTATTTCCTAGACCTTAGAAGAATATGTTTCTTGCATATCCCGATCCAATGGTGTGTTCATAGTTGGTTCAACCGTGATCTACCCGTCAAACTGACTAGTTATGGTTTGTTCAACTGATGGTTGACCAGTTGACTGTACAACCTCTATGGGATTAGTTGACTCCTATGGGTGGTCCACCTCATGTTATTACTTCTACATTACCTCTGACTAGACAATAGGATCAGATACATGTGTTTCATCAGTGGGTTGAGTGGCATCCATTTGTGTCTTAGACTCCCTAGCTAATTGGGTAGTTCCTACTTGGTCATCTACTATTTGACCATATTATTGGGTAGCCATAGGTGTTTTTGCTGACTCCTTAGCCTCACTATCTTCAATTTTAATTACAGGGGGTTCCTATTGCATAATAGGTCTCCCCTATTCCTAGGAAGAAATATTCACATGGGCCTGTGATTGGTCCCATATTTTGGTCTTCTGGACACCTGATGCCCTCCTGGAATCAGAGTGAAATGCTCCCATGGATGCAATTTTTTCATTCAATTCCATGGAAGAAAGCGCTACGTCCATGACCTAGTATTTTTGCATAGCATCATCGATCTTATCTATTTTGGATACCTAAAATTGTTGGACCCTATTTTCCAATTGTTGCACCATATCTCAAAGCTATTGTACATCATCATTTGCTTCCTTCTACCTTGCTATGGTAGCCTGTCAAGATTCTTGAAATTTGGTCTACTCCTTTTTATATTTTTCCTCCCATTTGGAGGCTTATTTTTTCATGTTCTGTAGTTGGATCTACAAGTCTTCTTCCTGAGTGTTATGAAAGGATATGTCACCACTGGCCATACCATGCAACACTTAAGAAACTAGTTCATCCTCTGTTATGAGGGTGTTTTCTTTTTTGGATGAACTATAATCAACCAGAGGCTCCTTCTGTGCTTTGCTTCTAGTTGTTGGTGGTGATGAAGCCTGAAATGGGCTTGAAATAGTTTGTTCTACCTCCCAATTTGAATGTTAGGAGATAGGTGATAATGTTTCTCTTGACAAACTCTATTCAGCTTGTCCTACCTCCCTTGTAGAATGGCTATGCTAGGAGGTAGGTGATGGTATTTTGTCATAAGGGCCTGATTTCACATGCCCTATTATTTTTGTAGCTTGGTGGCTATGGGAGTCAAGTACCTTTTCTTCCCCTTGTTGCTCCCTGGTTGGATATGCAACAACACCTTCTTCAGTTGTATATTCAACATTTTCTCTAGCGATCGACACACATGTATGCGCCTCGACATATTGAACTAGGGCTGAAATCATCCTGTGATACCCAAATATCATTACTGTTCCTACCCAATACTTATTGGATTCATATTTTAGGGCATACATTAAGTAATAGGGAATATTAATTTTATCCCCATGCATCATATGATTGAGAAATCTGAAATGATTAACATTCAACCAGGAATACTTACCAGTGCAAGTGAAAAATTGAGCCACTTGATCGAACACATTCCTCCATAGGTCTGGCATATACCATTTCGACAATATTGTGTGTGTTGTCTGCATTGATGGCTACCTGAATAATCGTTGCATGCATTGTGCTATATTGCCCTCCTTATATGTTCGGTATTCTATGCGTGGAAGACCAGTCACCTCCATAATATATACCTCTATGACTAGTATGACCAGTCCACACATTCGTACGACACCATCATCTTGTTGAGTGGTAATTTTACCCAATTGTAAAACCACACTCATCCTTAGGATTTTGATCACAAAACCCTCTCTTGTAAATAAGTTAAAACAACACAAATTCTCCAAAGTTCCACTATGTAAGCATTGCACATGTGTATTAGTAATCTCAATGAAGATATATCAAATAAGTGCTAGGAACACCTTAGTGGTTGCAAGTAACTGTTAACAAGGGGCATGTGTTGGTTTATTTTACCATTCTATATTAATGATTGTTCATAAAACTTAAATAAATATAAATGTGAATTGGCCCTCATATGATCACGATGTAAAACCTTAATTCCTTTTATCTTGGAGGATTTTAGGTAGATTTTATCTTTCTTTATTAAGTAGATTTTAAACAAGTTTTATCTTGCACTAAATCCTGCATTAAGCATGAAGTAAAATATTAAAACCTATATCTAAACATGAATTTCAAATGATGAAAGAATTATTTTTATATTGCTTTAAACCTCAAGATGGAATAATTTGGATGACCCACTTTGTAGCTATAGTAGCCTTTGATATAATAAATAAATTATCCCTCTTTGATGAAATTAATTTTCACAAAGAGAGCAATTTATTGCATGATCTTGAAATATCATTATTAATTATCTCTCTTTAATGAAATCATAATTTTCATAAAGAAGAAATAATTTAATGTTTTAAAACAATAGCCTTTGATGTAATGTATAAATTACCTCTCTTTGATGAAATCAAAATTTTCATAAAGAAAGGTGAATTTATTTCTCCGAAAATGATAGCTTATGGAATGCCATTAAAATTTACCCCCCTTTAATGAAATTGAAATTTTCATAAAGGGAAGTTCATTTATGCCTGCAAATAAAAATGTAAAACTGAAAAAATCTGATTTGCCTTTAAAATGTGAAAAAAATAAAATTTCAAAATTATAAAAATCCTCATAAAACAACAATTTTCAATAATTTTTATAAAATCGAAATGGCTTTAGAATGAGTTCGAATTTATTTAGGATGAAATATTGTAAATCATTCTTCACAACCATGTATTTATTTTTATCATTTTATTTTTTTAGATTTTTATTTTAATCATTGAAGTTTAAAAAAAAATCTGCAAAAGAAAAGTTAGAAAAATAAAATAAAATCTGGAAATGGAAATAAAATGCAGAAAATCCAGAAAATGAACTAATAGCAGTTTCATGCTACCCTATCATGCAAAACCCGAGATATGAGAGTTTCCGAATGTAACCCAACCTAACTGGAACTACATTTGCACATCCCAAAATAAGTTAGATGCAAGCTTCTAAGGAATAAAATGACTCCTCTATTTCCATATATTTAGCAATGCAACCATAAAATGCATTAAAAATTGCCTATAAATATAAAAACCGATAAAAAGAAAAATTGACATTAAACACAAAAACATTCAAAAATGATTCTCCTCTTATTTTGCTCAAAAAGGTGCAGAAATCTTGCAATATTTGCAATCAAACCACCAAAATATTTAGGTTTTACATCTTTCATTCTAGCAGCATATTTGGCCTTCCCAAAAGAATCCAGCCCTTCCTTCATCCCTTGCATCAGTTTTTAATATTTTTTGTTATTGCCTTTTCCTTTCCTTTTGTTGGCCTTTCACTTTTCGCTTCTTTCCATTTCCCTGCATTTGAGCTTCATTTCGTTTTCCTCCTTTTAGGTTTGGCTCTTCGTTTCGTATCTTTAGCTTTCTTTTTCTTAACGTTTCATAATGCCTTTGTTTTACTTTTCTTTTTTTACATGCACCACTTGTCTTCTTCTTACCTGCACGTAAAAGACACATGAATTAGCATTGAAAAAAAAAACTACAACCTTTACCCTATTAACTAGTCATTCTAAAACTTTAAAACTAAATACTTTAAAGCCCAAAACCATCCGACAAGCATGAAAAAATTATATATATATATATATATATATATATATATATTTTTTTTTTCTTTCTTTGTTTATTATTTTTTTACTTTTTCTTTTATTTTGATTTATTAGATTTTATATATATATATATATATATATATATATATGTTAATATAATATAATATTTTCTTTCTTTTTTATTATTTTTTTACTTTTTTTTTATTTTGATTTATTTATTAATATATATGTATATATTAATATATTATTTTTGAATGTTTTATTTTCATAATTATAATAAATATATATATACACATATATTTATTAAAATTATAAAAAAATTTATATAAAGCAATCAAATAATTAATTTCAAAAAAATTTACTCATTGAAAATCACAATAAAGGAAAACTTTAAAACTAATCAAAATAAACAAAACCTATTAACCTAAAACACTAGCAAAACTAGTAAAACAAGAAAACATTAGCCAATGCTAAACCATGGAATCTATCAAAATTAGCACTTAAAACTCCTCAAAAACCAAAATTTTAAGGTGGGTCCCCAAATTTGGAGCTAGTTCTATAATGGCCACAACACGTCCATTGAGGCTACAAATTCATGTGCCACCACAGGATGTTGGTCCTAGCTAACCAGGTGGTAATACTCCATCCATCCAATAGCCTCAAAAGGGTTCCTAACATCTCTAGTTATGCCCGAAATATCTCGGGGCTCATTCTTCTTCAAAGCATGATTATTTGAAGGTCCTTCCATGGTAGTTATTGACTTTGTTCTTTGGATTTCTTTGTGTTTGAAAATGAGTACTATTTTTGGTTTATAACATGCCAATGAGTGCGAATGTATCCATGCATACAGGACACCTATCTCTCTGTAATCAACAATAATTATGGGTAATCTGCATAATTAAATCTAAAATTGTGTGCTAGATTTATATGAGTACCACTACAACTGCTTATTTCCATACGATTGGCACCATGTGGTGTAGTGTAGATTTGGGGTTTGTATGATTGGATACGAGTTTCATGGGACATGTGTTGGCACCTTATACAGAAATGTTTTCTTTATGAAAATCATGCAAACACAATAGAAATTTTAGTACATACTTGGATGGTGTTTCATGGTTTATGATATGCAAATGTCAGTGATGCAATTTTATTGGCCGATGTGTAACAATAGTGTCTTTGAGATAAATTAATTATGTGTGTTTTTTCATGCGAAGTAATCGCATCAAATGAAATATCATTGGGTACTACAATTTTATTAGTCTCGATATCTCATGCAAAAACTGAAGAAAAAATGGAATTTTTTTTTACCGTGGCACGACACACATCCCTCCTTGGAAGCTATTTTATTTGTGTCTTGGGAGAATGCATGGGTCACCAATGAAAAATCATGAACTTCGTCGGTCAACAACCAAGAAGTAAAAAAATTTCTTTAATGAAAATAAAAATAGACATACTCTTATCCGTGAAAAAGTTTTACTTTGATTGTGCATGGATTTTGATGCCAACATGGCTCCAGTCACTTCTTCGATGTCGAATATAGAAGCAATCATTGTGTTGGAATACATGTACCCTTATTTATGTGGAAGACAATGTCCTTCTCTGTATTGCAGATACAAGCACCTAATTTGTTGTAAGACAGACGTCCTTCTTTGTATTGTGGATATAGACACCCATTTTATTGGAAGATAGGTACCCTTCTCTGTATAGAAGATATAGGAACCCATTTTTATGGAAGACAGACGTCCTTTATCTATAGTGCGGATACAAGAACCCGTGTAATTGGAATATAGGCACCTTACTCTAACTTACTGGATATAGATACCATTTGTTATTGTGAATACAGGTGTCTTTATTTGGACATTCTAGATACTGGCACCTACACAAGATAACATTTTTCACAAATAGACGAGTTTTTTTTTGCCTACTGCATATGGGATATAGGCACCTTTTGTGAATACAAACGCCTTGAAAATGTTATGAATGTAGGCACTTTTGCTATATGTGATATATATATGCCCTCTCTCGGCTAGACAGTCAATGTTCACTAGGTTGACCCATAGTTAGGTGTCTTTCATCAGTTCAAATATAGGTGCTTCCCCTTGGTGACAAAGTTAGCATCTGCCACATTGACTCATATTCAAGTATTTTATTCCGTGAGGAAGTAGACACATGTACATACATCCAACTATAATTACCTCCTTTCTGGTGGGGTTTGGTACTTATTTCGTTCATTTTTCCTCCTAGAAAACTAAAAATTGTAAGGTGCCACGACTTGTACCTGATATGCCTAGTTTTACTTGACTACCTACATATTACATTCAGGATCATGTGTCCTGCCAAAAATAAACACACATGTAAAGCATAAAATAAGAATCATGGTGCTTGTACCTGATAGGACTAGGTTCCTACAAAATAATAAATACACATGTAAATTATAAAAAAGGAATCATGGTGCCTTTTCCTGATAGGCCTAGGTTTCCCATGATGCCTACAAATTGCATTCAAGGTATGATTTCCTACAAAATAATAAATAAAACAAAAGAAAACAAAACTAGATAGAATGTTTTTTTTTTTTTGCAGATGCACACACATCCATCGACTGCTGGAAGAGAATTTTCATTATGATGGGGTTTCCCCCATGCCTTCTTTGGATCCAATTGTGTGGACTGGTGGTGCATGATATGGCCACAACTGGTGGCCATTCAAGACGATGTCACTTCTATTTATGGTTCATACGTACACATCATCATTATTGATAATTTCAACTACTTCGTACGGTCCCATCTAATACTACATAAGCTTCTCCTTTTGCTCCTAGAATTGAGAGTCATACAATAATTTACAATCTCCCTCTTTGAACTATTTTGTACATATGTGGAGGCCATGCTACCAAGCCCTCTGGTTCTGTATGATCTTCGTTCGTTGTAAAGCATCTTGTCGATACTCATCTAGTTGGTTGAGCTACTCAATACGGTCTTTCTATGCAACATCTAGATTTAAATTTAATTCTATAGTAGTTCACAGGGTTTTTATCTCAAACTCAATTGGCATCATGGTATTTTTCTCGTACACCAATTGGAATGGTGTAAATCTAGTGGTGGTTTTCTAGGTAGTGTGATATGCCCATACTGCTTTTGGTAAATGAGTTACCCAATACTTCTAATGTTGTTGTACCATTTTAGTAAGAATGTTATCCAACAACCAATTTGTGACTTCTACTTTCTCATTTTCTTGTGAATGGTAGGGGTTAGTTTTGTTGTTATGGATTCGATACTACTGCATCAACTCTTGAATCACTTTTGAGGTGAGCTAAGGTCCTTGATCAGTGGTAATTTCTTGAGGAACACCAAATCAGGTGAAAAAATATTTATACAAAAAATTGACTACAATATTCTTCTTCGATTCTCGTAGTGCCTGCACTTCAACCCATTTAGTCATATAGTTAGTATAAACCAAATTATACCTTTTTTCACCTAACTTTGTATTGATGAGCCCCACAAAATCTATTCCCCATTTATTGAAGGTTTCAATGTGCATATAGGACTGAAGTGGCATCTCATCTCGAAGAGTTGGTCTACCCATTCATTGACATTGATCACTTTGGCTAACATATTTTGTTGCATCTTTAAATAAAAAAGGCTAGAAATATTCAGTCTGTAAAAATTTAAATGTAGTCCTCCTTCTTGCAAAATGATCACTGCACAGTTCATCATGGAAAACGTTGAGGATTTTTGTAGTTTCATTATCTACAACACACCTTCACATGATTTGATTGGGACCAGTTCTAAACATGCATCCATAAACACATGAGAAGGATGCAATATTTTCTATCAAAGTTTGAGCTTCTTGAGGTGAGAGTGTAGGAGATACTTTACTGTTGGCTAAGTAATTAGCCATATCTGCATACCATATAATTTTTTTATCCAAAGAAAAATATGCTCATCCGAAAATCTATCCTAAGTGCTTGTATTGTCTTGAGATATTAACTTGGAGAGGAAATCTACAACAATATTATACCTATATGGTTTGTCAAAAATAATTACATCAAATTCCTACAATAGTAAAATCCACCTAATAATTATACCATTTACTGTAGGTTTATTCATTAGATATGTGATGGTTGTATGATCTCTATGCATAAAAATATTATAACCTATAATGTAGTGGCAAAATTTATTAATAGCAAGAACTATTGCAAGGAATTATTTTTTCATGATAGTATAGTTGAACTCAGTACTTGTAATATTTTTACTAACATAGTAGATGTGTGGGTGAAATTTTGTGTCTCTTCACCCACTCTTCCTCTTTTGAATATGATGCCATGTTAGGGTCAGCCTATTTTGGGGTATTAACGGCTAAAGCAGATTCTAGATACCAAGTGGATGAGCAACAGAACAAATCTTCAAGTATGGGATCAAACAAAAGAATGGGCAGGGGTGTGCTCAAAGGAAGACCCTAAATCCTTGACCTGACTATTGGGTGAAATATTGACATCCCAAATCAAAGAATCAGGCTATAGCTTAGTGGTCGCAAGTCCCAATTACCCATCCCTAAAGATGGATGAAACTTTTGGAAAGTGGTATTAGAAGTTTGATCCCAATCTTCCATCCCCATGAATATGCGATGAGCAGAATGTTGGAAAGGTGGCACATCCCTGATCACAACTAACATCAAATTGAAGTCCTTGGAAAAATCAAGTTGGGCCATTAATAATCATAGTTATCCTATTACGATTTTATAAAGAGAAATTGGAAGTACGCAGAGCTTGAAGTGATAAACCAAGCTTTATAGCTTCTCGAAAGGGTAAAGTAGATGGAATTTATTGCTTAAATAGGTCCGAAAAAAGTGATTAAGGGCCTAGATATATGTAAAAATACCTAACTTCCTCTTGAAAACCTCCATTCTTCTAAAGAGTAAAACATCAGTAGATCTTTTGATCATCCTAGTGTGATTCTTCCTACCAAATGTCATTAATAATTGAATTTGAATTCATTGTAAAATATTCTACAAATAGTGGAATGCTTGCCTTTCCAAAGGGTGGATCTATGGCCTTTAACTTTCATATTTAATTCTTTGTTGCCTTGTAAATAATATTCCATCACTATTTAGTCTCTCAATCTATCTTTGCTTCTATTTTTTGCTTGTGTGGATGTTTATTTCTGTTATGGCTTTTTGATCTTGTTCACTTAATTCTGCTATATGGAATTTGTGGGTCTGGCTGGCCAATTCTATAATTTAAATCCATCCCTAGGCATCAAGGTTTATTTCTACTAATTTCAGTTAGGTGGGGTCAATATAATTCTGCTATCTGGATTTCATGCACCCATTTGTTGATCTAGAATTTCCCTTACCCAATATGACGAACGGGGAATGAATATGGGACAAGTTAATCTGTTAGGTGATTGACTATTGTTTTCACTGGTGACACTGAATGAAGTGTGTCTTTATTTTTATTAATTAGGGAAAAATGGTGCACCTAATTAAGAGGAAAAATATGCATCTATCTCCCATATCTCATGAACATCAAATCGAAAGCATGCAAGTATAAATGGAAGAAATACCAAATAACAAGAAATGAAGTAAATAAAGTCCATTTATTATTAATTTGGTGGATCAAATCCAAGGTTACATATAAGTCCCCTTGAGGGCTCAAATATGATACAATTGTTACAAATTGGGTGCCCAAGGATCAAAATCCTCCAAGTAACTCGGGTGCACTTCCAGTGTCTTTCCTCGTACCCACAATCAAGGTGGGTGAGCTACTGCTGCTACCACTTGTATCTTTGATCTTGAGGTCTTGTGATCCTTCCTAATATGCTGTAGAAACCTAGAACTGCACACAAGGAAATCATAAATTTCAAATAGTAAGTGTGTATGATGAAAAACATGCAATCCCCACAGGCACCAAAAGACTAGTAATGATAATATGCATGGATATTATACCAAATAAACTCAAAATTATTTGAAAGTGTATAGGGATTTAAATTATAAGGTTTTAGGAAGATCTAACCAAAAAATAGCTAAAATTATGTCCGATAGTGTGTCGTATTCGTAGTGATCGTTCCCAACCTATAAAACCCAAAGCAAGCAATTTATGACCCTAGACATACCCAAAACACATGAAAATTTGAAATAATGAATAAAATAAAATTTTGAGAGGACCCATGCGGTCAGATTTCCAAAATCAGGTATGGATTCCTATGCATGCTCCAATGGACCCTGCAAGCTTGCAAGAACTTTAAAATGCATGAAATTTGGCCAATAGCATCATATTATATCCTATAATAATACTATTAAAAAATAGTAGAAAAATTGTGCACATATTTGTATTCTTCCCAGGGGAACAAATTTGACTGTCACAGATTAGGGGGTACTCATGGGTGGGACGCCCACCAATTCTGCTCATGTTTTACCATCAATTCCACTATGGAATGGTCCAAAATACTCAAAGGGTTATTATCATAAAATTTTGTGAATAAATTCACTCAAATGGTCTAGTTATATGAACAAATTGCACCTCTTGGATCACCCGCAAACCTCCTTTGCTAGGTAGATATTTCGAGGGAAAAGAGGCACAAAAAGGTGAGTGGAAATCTTAGAAGCACTCTGTTGATATGTTATAAAAATCTTGTCTTATTTTGGTGTGGAAAATGCATCCACTTTATAGCCATATGGCTCTCATGTTCAAAAGGGCATGCGTGGCAAGATGTGCCACTTGGCCACCGGGGTGGAATGCATTGAAAGATGAAGAGAATCTCCCAATTTGGACTCCCTTATAAAGAATGTCATATTTTTGTTGTATGATTTGACCTGAATGCTAGGCTAGGCAGGGTAAATGGTAGTTTTCAGGTGCCATTTGTACTAAATTTAACTTTTTGCTAGTCAAACCTGCTATGCTACCCACCCTGGGATGAATGTTGCTATTCGCTCCAGGGTGGGATGAATTGGATCTGTATTCATCCCAGGGTAGGATGACCTTGAATAAGGAGCCAAAAGGTCCCAAAAATGGTCTAGGACCTTCCAAAACCTTACACAAGGTGGCTATAACCTAGGGGCCTTGGTGTGTCAACTTAGTCGTTGCTTTCGGTAGCATAATCAGATTGACCAGATTTTAGTGTCTATAGATGTTGAGCAAGGTGCAGCAACAGTATTGTCATTGTTGTCAACACAGTGAGATAGATCGGTTGATGCAGTGGATAGGAGTTAAGAGGTTCTTCAGAGTATGTATAGTGATTTTCCAAAAGATCGAAGTGGCCCATATGCTAAAAATCAAAAGAAAATCACAAGAAAGAAAATTGTCACGATATCGCGACATGTTGAGCAAGAAAGAAAAACTATCGCGATATCGTGGCATGTTGAGAAGAAATAAAAACTGTCATGATATCACGGCATGTTGATAAGAAAGAAAAACTGTTGCGATTTCACGACATGTTCGAAAAGAAAGCTCGAGCAAGAAAAACTGTCACGATTTCGTGACATGTTCAAAGAGAAAGCGCAAGAAAGAAAAACTATCGTGATTTCACGACATGTTGGAAGAGAAAAATGCAAGTAGAAAAAGTGTTGCAATTTCGTGACATGTTGAAAGAGAAAAAGGCAAGTAGAAAAAGTGTCATGATTTCGCAACATATTGCAAGAGAGATAGTACGAAAGAAAAAGTGTCGCGATTTTGCGACATGTTGGAAGAGAAAAAGGCAAGTAGAAAAAGTGTCGCAATTTCACGACATGTTGGAAGAGAAAAATGCAAGTAGAAAAAGTGTCGCAATTTTGCAACATATTGCAAGAGAGATAGTACGAAAGAAAAAGTGTCACGATTTCGTGACATGTTGGAAGAGAAAAAGGCAAGTAGAAAAAGTGTCGCGATTTCACGACATATTGCAAGAGAGATAGTACAAAGAAAAAGTGTCACGATTTCGTGACATGTTGGAAGAGAAAAAGGCAAGTAGAAAAAGTGTCGTGATTTCGCGACATATTGCAAGAGAGAGTCCGAAAGAAAAAGTGTCACGATTTCGTGACATATTGCAAGAGAGATTGTACGAAAGAAAAAGTGTCGCGATTTCGTGACATATTGCAAGAGAGAGATTCCGAGAGAAAAAGCGTCGTGATATCGTGACATGTCGCATTTTTGCTACCCGAAGGCAAGAGAAAGAGCAAAGGAGAAAAAGTGTCACAATATCGCGACATGTCACATTTTTGTGACTAAAGGAGGAGAGAGAAAGTAAGAAGGCAGAAGTGTCACGATATCGCGACAAAAGTAAAGAGGAAGAGTACGGAGGTGAAAGTGTCGCGATATCGTGACATGTTATATTTTTGGGGGTTCAAACCAAGTAAAGTAGCAAGGAGGCAAAAGTGTCATGATATCGCGACATGTGTTTTTGCGGGTACAAGCCAAGAAAAGAAGCAAGGAGGTGAAAGTGTCACGATATCATGACATGTGTTTTTGTAGGCAAAATCTAAGAAGAGGACAAAGAGGCAAAAGTGTCATGATTTTGTGACAGGTCACTTTGGCACGAGCTAAGAAGAGAACCCAGCCAAAATAAGATATGTGATAGTTAACTAAAGTTATACGACAGTTACAGGGGCCGTTGCAAAAGAAAACCATGTAGCTAAAATAAGAAGAGTTAACTAAAGTTAGTACGACAGTTACAGGTGCAGTTACAGAGAAAAATCATGTAGCTAAAACAAGAACAGTGAACTGAAGTCAGAACGATAATTATAGGGCCAGTTACAGAGTGAAATCATCAAGCGACGGTTAAACTGAAAGTCATCAGTCGAAGACCAAACAAAGAGCCATAACTATTAATAGGCTGCATGAGAGAATACTATGTGATAAAGGATTACATATAGAAGTTTCTATTAATAAGTTGCATGCAAAAATATGGAAGTTAAAAATAGAGTCAAAATTTTGTTATAAAAGGAGGTCTGTGTGGAGAATTACAGTGCTGAAAAAGAGTGAAAGTGCTACAAAAAGAGGGTCGAAAGAGTGCCGTAAGAGAGCATTAAGCAGAGTCATGAGAGTCGTAAGAGTGTAGTAAGAAGCGTAGTAAGAGGGCTTTAAGAGGGCCATAAAAGTGTAGTAAGTAGAGCCTTAAGTGTGTGTGGTTTTTTGGTGAATAGCGAGAGAGGTTGGGTTAGCAATAGACTAGTCAGGGTCTTGTATAAGCGAAGGCATTTTTATGTCAATCTTATAGTTTCAAAATTGCAATCCAAGTTGGTGCTTGGAATTAGGGGTTGGTGCTCCTTTCTGTTAGTGTAGATAAATTAGGGGTTGGTGCTCCTTTCTTTTGGTGCAGATAAATCAAGGGTTGGTGCTCTTTCCAGTGGGTGCTGGTAAATTGATTGTAAAATTGGTATTTTGCAAAGGCTAGATTTGGACAAAAATCCAAGCAGTCATTTTTGAGGAGTAGCCAAATTGGTGAACCTCGTTACATCGTGTGTTGTGGAATGCTCTCTTGCTATACTTGCTTTATCTGATTTTAAATTTTTATTGTTTTGGCGTTAAGATTTGTAGATTTGAATTTAAATAGCTACACTGATTTACTCCCCCTCTCAGTGTCATTGTGAGACTAACAATTGGTATCAGAGCCAAGTTCGTGAACAATCTTAATCAGCTAAGGTGATCTTGGAAGTGAGACAATGGTAGGTGGTGAAGGATTCTCATCAAACAAAGCACCATTGTTTGATGAAACTAATTACGCATTTTGGAGACTCAAGATGCAGACATATCTGTGTGCTTTGGGATACGACATTTGGGAGTTAGTAGACAGTGGATACACAATACCCACCACTCCTCCAACCGATGCTACCGATAAGAAACTATTTGAGAATAACTCTAAAGCAAAGAATGCTATCATGTGTGGTTTAGTGGACAGTGAACTGATAAAGATTATGAGTTGTAAAATGGCAAAAGACATGTGGGACAAACTAAGGAGCATTCATGAAGGAGACGGCAAGATCAAGGAGGCCAAGTTACAAACACATCAAGCTCAGTTTGAAGCATTAAAGATGAATGATGATGAGAACATAGAGGCATACATGCTAAGATTTAATGGAATCATTAATGTGATTAGAGGACTCGGCGAGGAAATGGAAGATGTCGTCATGAAAAAGGTACTAAGATCTCTTCTCCAAAGATTTTATTCTAAAGTTTCAGCAATAGAAGAAGCTAAAGATCTAAATACTTTTAGTATGGATGAGATGCATGGTTCTTTTACTGCATATGAGATGATAATAGGAAAAACTAAACCCACAGACAGAGAAGCTACTTTTAAAGCACATAAAAATATAAAAGCAAAACAAGAATCCGAGGAAGAAGAGACATCAGATGAAATGGAAGCAAAATTTGTTCGGAAACTAATAAGGGGAAAAGGAAAATACAGAGGAAATATACCATTTAAGTGTTTCAACTATGGAGGCATTGGGCACTTTGCAGCTGAATGTCCACTAAATGAGAAAAACAAAAGTGATGAAGGTTCACACCAAGAAAGAAGTGACTGGAAGAAGAAACCAAATTTTAGAAAAGACAACTTTAAGAAGAAAAGTTTCATATCCAAGAATGTCAGACCTTCAGAAGACAGCTCCGGTGAGGATTCTGAAGAAGAAACAGGTGAAGCTCTTTTCATGGCATTCGAAGAAGAAAAAACAAAATAAAAACAAGAATGTGATAAAAAACTTGAGGCTGAGGCTGAAGTAGATCTAGAAGGTGAGTTGGTCGTTGCACTTAAAGAGCTGAGTATAGAAAGGAAAAAGAATAAGAAAATTTCAAGAAAACTTGAGGATGCCAATGAAATCATAACCAACTTGAAATTCCAGATAGACGAATTTAAGAAAATATCTGAAGATATCGAAGTACAATTAACCATGAAAATAGATGAGTGCAGCAAGCTAGAAGAAGATATTGTTGGTTTAAGGATGCATCTAGAAGAGATGAATCGAAAAATGAGTTGAAAGTTATGTGAAGCTGGATAATATTATAAATAACCAAAGGACTACAGGCATAAAATTTGGTTTAGGCTTCGTCGAAGGAGAATCATCAAATGGATCAAAGGTCATAATTGTAGAACCCATAAATAATGAAGATAAGATCAGGGTTGATCAAGAAAAAATAAATCATGCTAAAGAAAGCAATAATGCCAGGCACGAGAGGAGTATTGACAATGATGGATTCACCAATGTCACTCATCAAAGGAGAAGAAGATTGGCTCCCACTACAAAATGGCAAAGACCATCACCCAGGTTCACTCATTCCTTTTCCAGGTTATTGTTTTAAATGCAATGGTTATGGACATAAGATTTTAGATTGCAAGTATAATGTAGGACAAAGGAACTTTACCAGTAGAAATGTTTCTTCACCGTTGATGGATTATGCAGTAGAATGTTATAACTTTCATAATTTTGGGCACATTGCAAGAAATTGTCGAAGTACATTTGTAGCAAATAAACATCAGGGAATAAAATTTCAACCAAATGGTTTGAGACAAAATAGAAAATTTCTCGAAAAACATGCATAGGCTACTGACAAAGAAAAGTCAAAACAAGTGACCAAAACTTTAATCAAACCAGAGTGGAAAGAAAAGGAGCGACCCAAGGAATAAAAGGAATCCTTGATCGTATAGACATCATTTAAAGCACAGAACAAATCTGCACCATGGATACTTGATAGTGGATGCTCCAGTCATATGACAGGTGACAAACAAAAAATTGAGAAGTTACAAAAATATGAAGGTGGTTCTGTAAAATTTGGAAATAATGATGGAGCTAAGATAGTTGGTAAAGGATCAGTTAAGATCAATGACACAAAAATCAAGTCAAAATAAGTCTTGTTTGTGATTGGTTTGAAGCATAACTTGTTAAGCGTAAGTCAGATTTGTGACAAAGGTCATGAAGTAATTTTCAAGAAGCAGGGTTGTGAAGTCAGAACAACAAACTGTGGAAAGTTAATAGCAACTAGATCAAGGACATCTGGTAACCTGTATACTCTCTCAGAGACTTCAAAAGGAGCGTGCTTGATTGGACAAGAAGAAGAAAATTGGCTGTGACACAAGAGGCTCGGTCATATCAGTTTTGACAATCTAGTAAAAATCAGCTCAAAAAGGGCAATGAGAGATATTCCCACCATTGGCAAACCATTAAATAGCATTTGTTCTTCATGCCAAAAGGGGAAGCAAACTAGAGCCACATTTAAAACAAAAGAGTACTTCACAAGCAAACCTTTAGAACTAATACATACTGATTTATGTGGACCCATGAGAACACAAAGCATAAATGGTGACAAATACTTTATGTTGTGCATAGATGACTATTCCGAGGATGACATGGGTACTATTTTTGAAGCTTAAATCAGATGCCTTTGAGATGTTCAATATTTTCAAAAAACAAGTTGAGAATCAAACAAGAAAAAGGATTAAATGTTTAAGATCAGGTAGAGGAGGAGAGTTCATTTCAGAGGAGTTTGCAGAGCACTATGAAAATATGGGATTAGGAGACAGTTTTCAGCAGCAAGGACACCTCAGCAGAATGGTGTGGTAGAAAGAAAGAACAGGACAGTGCAAGAAATGGCACGAAATATGTTGAATGAGAGAAAAATAGCAGATAGATTTTGGAAAGAGGCAGTCCATATTGTGGTATACATCCAAAATAGGTGCATGTTGAGGATGCATAAAAGCAAAACTCCGTATGAGTTGTGGTTCGGTAAAAAGGCAACAACAAGATACTTTAAAGTTTTTGGTAGCAAGTTTTACATCAAAAGAACTGAAGATAATCTTGGTAAGTTTGAAGATAGAGCTGATGAAAGTATTTTTCTTGGCTATTCGACAAAAAGCAAAGCCTACACATGCTACAACAAGAGGCTAAAGAAAATTTTTGAGAGTGCCGATGTTAAATTTGATGAAGATAGGGAACGAGAAATAAGCTATGAAGAAAACTACCCAATTTATGAAGAGGTTATTGAAGGAGATGAGGAAAAGGAAATGGAAAAGAAACAAAAAATTGACTCAGATGATTTAAGTAGTGATTCAGAAGAGGAAGAAAACAATAAATTCAAAACAGGCAGCTGGCAAAAAAATCATCCTAGAGAGAAAATAATTGGAGACCCCACAGTTGGTGTTCAGACAAGAAGAAGAGTAGTAAGTAACTACTCTCTATTATCTAGCATTGAGCCCAAAAATGTTGTTGAAGCAAGCAAATATGAAAGTTGGATGACGACAATAAATGAAGAATTAGATCAGATCGAGAAAAACAAAACTTGGGAGTTAGTACCAAGACCTGCAAATAAAAATATAATCGGTACTAAATGGATTTTTTGAAACAAATTTAATGAAGATGGACAGGTAGTCAGGAATAAAGCAATATTGGTTTGTAAAGGCTATGCACAAGTTGAAGGTATTGACTTTGAGGAAACCTTTGCACCAGTGGCTAGACTAGAGGCAATTAGAATGTTTCTGGCTTTAGCAATTCACAAGAATTTCAAATTTTATCAAATGGACGTGAAATCAGCATTTTTGAATGGAAAACTTGAAGAAGAGGTCTATATTGAGCATCCAGATGGTTTCCAACTTAGTGATAATCCCATTTTTTTTTGCAAGTTGAAGAAATCATTGTATGGCTTGAAACAGGCACCCAGAGCATGGTATGCAAGGCTAGACAACTATCTTACTCAACAAGGGTTCAAAAAAGGTATGGTGGATAGCAATTTGTATGTCAAAACAAAGAATGGCCATCTCATCGTCCTTGTTGTATACGTAGACGATATCATTTTTGGCAGCAGTAATGATGAGTCATGTAAATATTTAGCAAATAAGATGCAAAAAGAATTTGAAATGTTAATGATTGGTGAACTTTCGTATTTCCTCAGACTGCAAGTTAATCAAAATGAGAAGGGCATATTTATTTCTCAAGTTAAATATGTGAAAGAGATGCTAAAAAATTTCACAATGGAGGATTGTAAGCTCGTTAGCACTCCCATGACGACGAGGTTGGAAGTTGAGTAAGGATGACAAATCTCCGGATGTTGATCAAACCATATACGGATCTATGATTGGGAGCCTCATCGTATTTGAAAGCTACCAGACCAGATATCTTGCAGGCAGTTTGCATGGTAGAACGACTTCAGGCTAGTCCCAAGGAGACCCATGTGACAGCAGTGAAGAGGATTCTTCGATATCTGAAGGGTACTATGGAGTATGGGTTATGGTATTTGAAAGGTAAATACTTCACCCTTATTACGTATTCAGATGTAGATTGTGCAGGATGTGTCGATGATAGAAAGAGTACCAGTGGAGGTGCATTCTATCTTGGAGACAGGTTGGTCGTATGGCACAGTAAGAAACAAGAGTCAGTATCCTTATCCACAACAGAGGTAGAATATATTGTAGCAACTACGTGTTGTACGTAGGTCTTATGGATGAAATAAACCTTGAAATATCTTGGCATTAACTTTAGTGAACCAATTTCAGTTAAGTGTGATAACACCAGTGCCATTAACATCTCAAAGAATCCAATTATGCATTCTCGCACAAAACATATTGCTATCCGATATCACTTTATGAAGGAGAAAGTTGCGGAAGGTGAGGTTAAGTTGGATTTTGTCCCAACTATAGAGCAAGTAGTGGATATCTTCACAAAACCGCTGCCCAAGGAAATTTTTGAGTACCTTCACAATAAATTGGGAGTGGTCACGCTTCCCAAGAACTGACTAGCTATCGGGACCACATTCTCAGGGGGAGCATTTATATATTTGATTATCTTCTTGCTCATGTTTGTAATTTTTTCTAACTGTAATAATTTGTGCCTGAGAATGTTGTGCATGGACTCAGGGGGAGTCTGCATTAGCTCTTTAGTATTATTGTCAAAGGGGGAGATTGTTGAGCAAGGTGTAGCAACATTATTGTCATTGTTGTCAACACAGTCAGACAGATCGATTGATGCAGTGGATAGGAGTTAAGAGGTTCTTCAGAGTATGTAAAGTGATTTTCCAAAATATCGAAGTGGCCCATATGTTAAAAATCAAAAGAAAATCACAAGGAAGAAAAATTGTCGTGATATCGCGACATGTTGAGAAGAAAGAAAAACTGTCGTGATATCGCGACATGTTGAGAAGAAAGAAAAACTGTCGTGATATCGCAACATGTTGAGAAGAAAGAAAAACTGTCGTGATATCGCAACATGTTGAGAAGAAAGAAAAACTATTGCGATTTCACGACATGTTCGAAAAGAAAGCGCAAGCAAGAAAAATTGTCATGATTTCGCGACATGTTCGAAGAGAAAGTGCAAGCAAGAAAAACTGTCACGATTTCATGACATGTTGGAAGAGAAAAAGGCAAGTAGAAAAAGTGTCACGATTTCACGACATGTTGGAAGAGAAAAATGCAAGTAGAAAAAGTGTCACGATTTCGTGACATGTTGGAAGAGAAAAAGGCAAGTAGAAAAAGTGTTGCGATTTCGTGACATATTGCAAGAGAGATAGTACGAAAGAAAAAGTGTCGTGATTTCGCGACATGTTGGAAGAGAAAAATGCAAGTAGAAAAAGTGTCATGATTTCACAACATATTGCAAGAGAGATAGTACGAAAGAAAAAGTGTTACGATTTCGTGACAGGTTGGAAGAGAAAAAGGCAAGTAGAAAAAGTGTCACGATTTTGCGACATGTTGGAAGAGAAAAAGGCAAGTAGAAAAAGTCACACTATTCCAAAGAAAAGTAGCCTGCACACGCCGCCACGCCTATTGTGCATAGATGACTATTCCAAGATGACATGGGTACTATTTTTGAAGCTTAAATAAGATGTCTTTGAGATGTTCAAGATTTTCAAAAAACAAGTTGAGAATCAAACTGGAAAAAAAATTAAATGTTTAAGATCAGATAGAGGAGGAGAGTTCATTTCAAAGGAGTTTGCAGAGTACTATGAAAAATATGGGATTAGGAGACAGTTTTAGCAGCAAGGACACCTCAGCAGAATGGTGTGGTAGAAAGAAAGAACAGGAAAGTGCAGGAAATGGCATGGACTATGTTTACAGAGAGCAAAATAGCAGATAGATTTTGGAAAGAGGTAGTCCATAATGCGGTATACATCCAAAATAGGTGCATGTTGAGAATGCATGAAAGCAAAACTCCATATGAGCTATGGTTTGGTAAAATGGCAACAACAAGATACTTTAAAGTTTTTGGCAACAAGTGTTACATCAAAAGAACTAAAGATAATCTTGGTAAGTCTGAAGATAGAGCTGTGAAGGTATTTTTCTTGGCTATTCGACAAAAAACAAAGCCTACACATGCTACAAATAGAGGCTAAAGAAAATTGTGGAGAGTGTCGATGTTAAAGTTGATGAAGGTAGGGAACGAGAAATAAGCTATGAAGAAAACTACCCAATTTATGGAGAGGTTATTGAAGGAGATGAGGAAAAGGAAACGAAAAAGAAACATAAAATTGACTCAGATGATTTAAGTAGTGATTCAGAAGAGGAAGAAAATAGTAAACTCAAAACAGGCAGCTGGCAGAAAAATCATCCTAGAGAGAAAATAATTGGAGACCCCATAGTTGGTGTTCAGACAAGAAGAAGAGTAGTAAGTAACTACTCTCTCTTATCCAGAAATTGAGCCCAAAAATGTTCTTTGAAGCAAGCAAAGATGAAATTTGGATGACGGCAATAAATGAAGAATTAGATCAAATCAAGAAAAACAAAACCTGGGAGTTAGTACCAAGACCTGCAAATAAAAATATAATTGGTACTAAATGGATTTTTCAAAACAAATTGAATGAAGATGGATAGGTAGTCAGGAATAAAGCAATATTGGTCTGTAAAGGCTATGCACAAGTTGAAGGTATTGACTTTGAGGAAACCTTTGCACCAGTGGCTAGACTAGAGGCAATTAGAATGTTTTTGGCTTTAGCAGTTCACAAGAATTTCAAAGTTTATCAAATGGACGTGAAATCAGCATTTCTGAATGGAAAACTTGAAGAAGAGGTCTATATTGAGCAGCCAGATGGTTTCCAACTTAGTGAAAATCCCAAATTCGTCTGCAAGTTCAAGAAAGCATTGTATGGCTTGAAACAGAAACCCAAAGCATGGTATGCAAGGCTAGACAACTATCTTACTCAATAAGGGTTCAAAAAAGGTATGGTGGATAGCAATTTGTATGTCAAAACAGAGAATGGCCATCTCATTGTCCTTGTTGTATACATAGATGATATCATTTTTGGTTGCAGCAATGATGAGTCGTGTAAAGATTTAGCAAATAAGATGTAGAAAGAATTTGAAATGTTAATGATTGGTGAACTTTCGTATTTCCTCGGATTGCAAGTTAATAAAAATGAGAAGGGCATATTTATTTCTCAAGTTAAATATGTGAAAGAGATGCTAAAAAATTTCACAATGGAGGATTGTAAGCTTGTTAGCACTCCCATGATGACAGGTTGCAAGTTGAGAAAGGATGACAAATCTCCAGATGTTGATCAAACCATGTACAGATCTATGATTGGGAGCCTATTGTATTTGATAGCTACCAGACCAGATATCTTGTAGGCAGTTTGCATGGTAGCACGACTTCAGGCTAGTCCCAAGGAGACTCATTTGACAACACTTAAGAGGATTATTCGGTATCTGAAGGGTACTATGGAGTATGGGTTATGGTATCCGAAAGGTAAGGACTTCACCCTTATTGCATATTCAGATGCAAATTGGGCAGGATGTGTCAATGATAGAAAGATTACAAGTGGAGGTGCATTCTATCTTGGAGATAGGTTGGTCGTATGGCACAGTAAGAAACAAGAGTCAGTCTCCTTATCCATAATAGAGGCAAAATATATTGTAGCAACTACATGTTGTACGCAGGTCTTATGGATGAAATAAACCCTGAAATATCTTGGCATTAACTTCAATGAGCCAATTTTAGTTAAGTGTGATAACACCAGTGCCATTAACATCTCAAAGAATTTGGTTATGCATTCTCGCACAAAACATATTGCTATCCGATATCACTTTATGAAGGATAAAGTTGCGGAAGGTGAGGTTAAGTTGGATTTTGTCCCAACTATAGAGTAAGTAGCGGATATCTTCACAAAATCGCTGCCCAAGGAAATTTTTGAGTACCTTCGCAATAAATTGGGAGTGGTCACGCTTCCTAAGAACTGACTAGCTATCGGGACCACATTCTCAAGGGGATCATTTATATATTTGATTATCTTTTTGCTCATGTTTGTAATTTTTACTAACTGTAATAATTTATGCTTGAGAATGTTGTGCATGGACTCAGGGGGATTCTGCAGTAGCCCTTTGGTATTATTGTCAAAGGGGGAGAAGAATTACAGGAAATTGCACGTGTGTTGCCAAAAATTCCAAAGGGGGAGATTGTTGAGCAAGGTGTAGCAATAGTATTGTCATTGTTGTCAACATAGTCAGACAGATCAGTTGATGCAGTGGATAGGAGTTAAGAGGTTCTTCAGAGTATGTAAAGTGATTTTCCAAAAGATCGAAGTGGCCCATATGCTAAAAATCAAAAGAAAATCACAAGGAAGAAAACTGTCGCGATATCGCGACATGGTGAGCAAAAAGGAAAAATTGTCGCGATATCGCGACATGTTGAGAAGAAAGAAAAACTGTTGTGATATCGTGACATGTTGAGAAGAAAGAAAAACTATTGTGATATCGTGACATGTTGAGAAGAAAGAAAAACTGTCGCGATTTCACATGTTCGAAAAGAAAGCGCAAGCAAGAAAAACTGTCACGATTTCATGACATGTTCAAAGAGAAAGCGCAAGCAAGAAAAATTGTTAGGATTTCATGACATGTTGGAAGAGAAAAAGGCAAGTAGAAAAAGTGTCACGATTTCACGACATGTTGGAAGAGAAAAAGGCAAGTAGAAAAAGTGTCACGATTTTGCGACATGTTGGAAGAGAAAAAGGCAAGTAGAAAAAGTGTCGCAATTTCATGACATATTGCAAGAGAGATAGTACGGAAGAAAAAGTGTCATGATTTCACAACATGTTGGAAGAGAAAAAGGCAAGTAGAAAAAGTGTCATGATTTCACGACATATTGCAAGAGAGATAGTACGGAAGAAAAAGTGTCATGATTTCGCGACATGTTGGAAGAGAAAAAGGCAAGTAGAAAAAGTGTCACGATTTCGTGACATATTGCAAGAGAGATAGTACAGAAGAAAAAGTGTCACGATTTTGCGACATGTTGGAAGAGAAAAAGGCAAGTAGAAAGTGTCATGATTTCGTGACATATTCCAAGAGAGAGAGTCTAAAAGAAAAAGTGTCGCAATTTCGTGACATATTGCAAGAGAGATTGTACGAAAGAAAAAGTGTCACAATTTCGTGACATATTGCAAGATAGAGAGTCCAAGAGAAAAAGTTTCGTGATATCGTGACATGTCGCGTTTTCTCGACCCAAAGGCAAGAGAAAGAGCAAAGGAGAAAAAGTGTCGCGATATCGCGACATGTCGCATTTTCATGACTAAAGGAGGAGAGAGAAAGTAAGAAGGCAGAAGTGTTGCGATATCGTGATAAAAGTAAAGAGGAAGAGTACAGAGGCGAAAGTGTCACGATATCACATGTTATATTTTTGCGGGTTCAAACCAAGTAAAGTAGTAAGGAGGTGAAAGTGTCGCGATATCGCGACATGTTGTGTTTTTGCGGGTACAAGCCAAGAAAAGAAGCAAGGAGGCGAAAGTGTCGCGATATCGTGACATGTTATGTTTTCACGGGCAAAATCTGAGAAGAGTACAAAGAGGCAGAAGTGTTGCGATTTCACGACCGATCGCTTTGGCACGAGCTAAGAAGAGAACCCAACTGAAATAAGATCAAGGAGGCCAAGTTACAAACACATCAAGCTCAGTTCGAAGCATTAAATATGAATGACGATGAGAACATAGAGGCATACATGTTGAGAGTTAATGGAATCATTAATGCGATTAGAGGACTCGGCGAAAAATGGAAGATGTCATCATGAAAAAGGTACTAAGATCTCTTCCCCAAAGATTTGATTCTAAAGTTTTAGCAATAGAAGAAGCTAAAGATCTAAATACTTTTAGTATGGATGAGATGCATGGTTCTTTGATTGCATATGAGATGAGAATAGGAAAAACTAAACCCACAGACAGAGAAGCTGCTTTTAAAGCACATAAAAATATAAAAGCAAAACAAGAATCTAAGGAAGAAGAGACATCAGATGAAATGAAAGCAAAATTTGTTCGAAAACTAATAAGGGGAAAATGAAAATACAGAGTAAAGCTATCATTTAAGTGTTTCAACTATGGAGGCGTTGGGCACTTTGCAGCTAAATGTCCACTAAATGAGAAAAACAAAAGTGATGAAGGTTCACACCAAGAAAGAAGTGACTGGAAGAAGAAACCAAATTTTAGAAAAGACAACTTCAAGAAGAAAAGTTTCATATCCAAGAATGTTAGTCCTTCAGAAGATAGATCTAGTGAGGATTATGAAGAAGAAACAGGTGAAGCTCTTTTCATGGCATTCGAAGAAGAAAAAACAAAAGAAAAATAGGAATGTGATAAAAAACTTGAGGCTGAGGCTGAAGTAGATCTGGAAGGTGAGTTGGTCACTGCACTTAAAGATATGAGTATAGAAAGGAAAAAGAATAATAAAATTTCAAGAAAGCTTGAGGATGCCAATGAAATCATAACCAGCTTGAAAGTCCAGATAGACAAATTTAAGAAAATATCTGAAGATATCGAAGTACAATTAACCATGAAAATAGATGAGTGCAGCAAGCTAGAAGAAGAGATTATTGGTTTAACGATGCAGCTAGAAGAGATGAATCAAAAAATGATTTGTTATCACAAACTTGAAGAAAGTTATGTGAAGCTGGATAAGATTATAAATAACCAAAGGACTACAGGCATCAAATTTGGTTTAGGCTTCATTGAAGGAGAATCATCAAATGGATCAAAGGCCATAACTGTAGAACCCATAAAGAATGCAACTCCAAATGATATTAAATTATAGAGGTAATTAAAATAAGAGGTTTTGGTAAGATATCACCAGAAATTAAACCGAAATTGCATCTATATGCATGGCATAATCGCAGTGTGCTTCTCCAACCTACAAAATATAATCCAAGCAATTTTGCCCCTACACATATCCAAAACATACAAAAATTGGATAGAATGCATAAAATAACATTTTAAGGCAACCCCTATGGTAATATTTTATAAATATGGTTTGGATATTGATGCATGATCCAGTAGGTCCCGCAAGCCTGCAAAAACTTCAAATCACAATATCTTGGCCAATATAACTCAGAAAAGCATGAAATTTAAACTGTAGAATCATATGATAATGTAGAAAATACCTATTTAAAATAGTAATAAAATTGTGCATAGATATGTATTCATTCTAGGGTGGGATAAATTCAACTATCACAAATTGGGGGGCACCCGGGGGCGGGACACCAATCGATTCTGCCTAAATTTTATGATTAATTCCATAGGGAGATGAACAGGATAACCTTTTCGCTTAAAGCAACCTAGACCACTTTGTAGGTTTCATATTTATTTATGCAAGACTTGGATTTATTAGTGTGAAAATATGTTGGGATTCTGATGTATACAAGGTACAATCTAAGCAAGACCCTACCTCCTAAAAATCAAGATAGTTTTCTACAAAGTCTAGAAAAGAAAACTAGAGACAGTTGAGTGACAAAAAACCCTAATAACATTAAAGAACAAATGGTTAGGTGAAGGGAATGGACATAAATATGAAAAGTGGGAAATTTAGGTGGAAATGATAAGTGAAATATTGAATTATATGGATGATTACTTTGATAACATTGATTTTGAATGATGAGTAGTGTACAGTCTCAGTGCTAGACATGCATGAGTAACTCTAAGATGCAAAGTGCAATGATGAGTATACCTAATGCAAGTGATGATAAAATGCAATGGGATGCAATATGATGCAATATGGTGCAATGCAATATTTTTGTATTTTTGATGTTTTGATGATGTTTTTGGATTTTTGATTGATATCTATATATATATATATATACATGTGACCAATAGGATTATTGGGGGTCATTGGGGTATTTTAGGTGACCAAAGGGCTTACATATACCTTTGGGGCATTTTGGGTTGACCAAGTGGGTTATAGACACCCTTGGAGAATTTTGGGGTGACCTAGATGGTCGTAGACTGCCTTAGGAGCGTTTTAGGTTGACCAAGAGGGTTGTAGGAACTCTTGGAGCATTTTGGGGTGATCGAGATGATCGTAGACTACCTAGGAGAATTTTAGGTTGACCAAGTGGGTTGTAGACACCCTTGGAGCATTTTTGGGTGACCTAGATGGTCATGGACTGCTTAGGATCATTTTGGGTTGACCAAGTGGGTTGTAGATGCCCTTGGAGTATTTTGGGATGACCTAGATGATCATGGACTACCTAAGAGAATTTTAGGTTGACCAAGCAGATTATATTTACCCTTGGAGTATTTTGGGATGACCTAGATGGTCATGGACTACCTAGGAGAATTTTAGGTTGACCAAAAGGGTTGTAGACACCCTTGGAGCATTTTGGGATGACTTAGATGGTCGTAGACTACCTAGGAGAATTTTAGGTTGACCAAGTGGGTTTTAGGTACCCTTGGAGCATTTTGGGGTGACCTATATGGTCATGGACCACCTAGGAGAATTTTTGGTTGACAAAGTAGGTTTTAGACACCCTTGGAGCATTTTGGGGTGATCTAAATGGTCATGGACTACCTAGAAGCATTTTAGGTTGAGCAAGTGGATTGTAGGCACCCTTGGAGCATTTTGGGGTGGCCTAGACCATCATGGACCGCCTATGAGCATTTTAGGTTGACCAAGTGGGTTGTAGGCACCCTTGGATCATTTTAGGGTGACCTAGATGGTCATAGACTACCTAGGAGTATTTTAGGTTGACCAAGTAGGTTGTAGACACCCTTGGAGCATTTTTGGGTGACCTATATGGCCATGGACCACCTAGGAGTATTTTGTGTTGACCAAATAGGTTATAGGCACCCTTGGAGCATTTTAGGGTGACCTAGATGGCCATGGACCACCTAGGAGCATTTTGGGTTGACCAAATGGGTTTTAGACACCCTTGGAGCATTTTGGGGTGACCTAGATGGTCATGGACTGCCTAAGAGTGTTTTAAGTTGACCAAGTAGGTTGTAGGCATTCTTGGAGCATTTTGGGGTGACCTAGATGGTCATGGACTACCTAGAAGATTTTTAGGTTGAAAAAGCGGGTTGTAGAAACCCTTGGAGAATTTGGGTGTGGGCCACAACACTCTAGGCATGGAAAGGCTACAAATTAAGGATGTTCAAGGGTTCAAGATCCTCAATTCCTTCAAGGGAGGCTAGGTGATAAGTCCTAGGTCTGATTTGACTAGTGATTACAAAAGGACCTAACTAGTTTATTGCAAACTTGTCCCTCAAATGGGGTGGAAAATTAGAATTTTGTTGGTTTTCTTTCAACACAAGGTCACTGAATTGAAAGTATCTGAAATGGACTTTCATATTGTAATATCTCTTAAGTCACTCTTGATATATGCGTAGGTGCTCAAGAGCATTAACACAATGTTCATAAAGCAAAGTAAGCTGATATAGGTGAGCCTACCGCACAGTGTTATCATCGATGAACTCCTATATGGATATTCATAGCAATGGGATTTCCATATCTAGAGGTATGATTGCCTCCACACCATATACTAGTGAAAATGGGATAGCCCCAGTGGGCATCTGAATGCTAGTGTGATAGGTCCATAGAGCAAGGGGTATTTGTGTGTGCCAATCGGTGTGATTCTCTTTTGAAATTTTTCTTGAGAATGGCAATCAATATTTTATTGGAAGCCTCTGCTTGCCCATTTGCTTATGGATATTAGGGTTTCAAAAAGTTGTGTTGGATATTATACTTTGTTGTTAAAGCACACACATATTTATTTTTAAGTTATGTCTCATTATCTGAAATGATATTGGATGGAATATCAAACGATAAATGATATTGTGCAATATGAACTCCACGATGTGGGCTCCCGTCGTAGTGGTAATGGGAATATCTTCCACCCACTTTGTAAAATACTTGATAGTCATAATGATAAATGTGTGATAGACCAAGGATGTGGGAGAGAATTTCCCGATCAAATCCAACCCCCATTATGAGAATGACCAAGTCGATTGAATCAGTTGTAAGGCCTGAGAAGGTATGTGTGTCAAGTTAGCATGGTGCTGACACTTCATGCACTTCTTAACATATGTACAAGAATCTCACTCTAATGTTGGCCAATAATAGCCCATGCAAATAATACGCTTTGTGATGGCCATGCTACTAAAGTGGCTACCACACGTACCATCACGTGCTTGGGCGATTGCCCAAACTAACTCTTGATGCTCCAAGCAATGAACGAGAATCCCTTCATAGCTCTGACGATACAAAATATCTTCTAGCAAGACATATTTTTTTGCATTTCATTTAAATGTCCTTTTAGCGGTGTGCAATAACCCAAGAGGGAGATTACCAAGCTTGAGGTACTCCCTGATTTACGTGGACTAGTCCTATTGTGAGGAAGCCTCAATTGCATGAATTACCTATCCCTCTTGAAGTTCCTACTGAGTGAATTTTTATTGGAAAAGAACTTGGAAGAATAGCATTGTATTGCTATCAAAAGGGGTATGAGGGAATAAAATTCCCCAAGCGATACGATTCAAGCGCTCATGAATGTGCAATAATCTCTCTTGATGAGGTTCAATTTGAATCAAGTGGACCTCTGGCATGTCCTGAGTGCTCTCATGCTCAACCATATATTGTGATAGTGTTTTGACCTGAACGGTTGTCATCTCATCAGCAAGGTTCTATGGGATCAAGGACCCTAGGGAGGCCATTGTATCCACAAAAGGATTAGATGATCGAGGGAGTGCCTCAATATCATACCATTCAAACTTTACTAGGATTTTATCCACAAGGGCTTTATAGACTAGAAAAACTAAGCACTTGCATTGGTAGATCCCTTTGACCTAGTTGACAATAAGCAAGGAATCACCAAAAATATTATGCTTGGTGATTTTCATGGTGATAGCCATTTTAAGACCTATGAGCAAGGCTTCATACTCAAAATTATTGTTGGTGCATAGGAAATTGAGTTTAAATGATAGGGGTATGGGAGCACCATGCAGTTTGAATAACATGATCCCTATGCCACCCTCTTACTTGCATTTAGAGCCATCAAATAACAGAGTCATATCTGCCTATTACTAAGGGTCATCATAATTAGGCAATTCTGATATTTAGAGGACTCCATCATCAAGAAGCTCCATGCTAAGAGGTTTATCATCTTGGAGAGGAGCCTCTACGAGTTGATCGGTGATGACCTGAATCCTAATTGATTTGTATTCGATAAATTCTAGGTTGAACTCCGTCAACAACATGATCCATTTTATCATGCGACTATTATGATAAGAATGACCCATCATGTATCGCAATGGATTCTCTTTAGATACAACATACATGGTATGACTAAGCATGTAATGTCATAGCTTCTTGGTGGAAAAAACCACCACTAGGCATAGCTTCTCAATGTATGCACACTAGATCTCATAACTGACCAGGGTGCAACTGAGCTAGTAAGTATCTTATTACTTATGCAGTTCATTATTCTGGGCTAACATGTCACCCAATGCAATCTCAGTGGCTGAGATGTATAAGCATAATGACTCTCCTGGTCTAGGCCGATCCAATAATGATAGTGAATCCAAATACTATTTTATTGTCTCAAAGGCATCCTGACACTCGTCATCCCAATGGAATGTGACCCAGTTGTGCAATAATTTGTTCATGGGTCAACACTTGTCCGAAAATTGTGCTATGAAGCATTTGATGGATGCAATATTATCCTATAGGCTTCGAAGCTGCTTGATGGTAGTTAGGGGAGGTATCTCGAGGATCACCTTGACCTTGTTTGGGTCCACTTTGATGCCTCATTTGGAAACTATAAATCCCAAGAGTTTTCTAGATGGGGTTTAGTCTCACGTTATGCTCAATAAGGTATCGAGGACTTTGTGCAGGACATCGAGATGCTCATGGCATAATAAATATTTAGCCAGTAAGTCATCCATGTAATATTCCAAAATCTTATGCATGTAGTCATAGAATATGTATGTCATGGCACGCTGGTAGGTATCATTAGTGTTATTAAGGCCAAAGGGCATGAGCTTATAGAAAAATGTTCCCCAAGGCATTATGAAAGCCATTTTGAGTTGGTCCTCAAGATTGGTACAAATATAATTGTACCCAGAGAAACCATCCATGATAAAATTTCATGGCCCATCATGGAATCTACCAGGGCATCAATGCTCGGTAAAGGGAAATCATCCTTAGGAATTGCTTTGTTTAGGTCTCGAAAATCAATGTAAATGTGAATCCTCCCATTCGGCTTCTTAATGGGAACCATTTTGGATAACCATGGTAGATAGTCTACAAAAATTATAAACTTGGCATCCAATAGCTTTTGTAGCTCATATTTGACCATTAGGGCTACTGTGGGATGCATATTTCTTAGCTTTTGCTTGACAAGCTTGGCCTTAGGGTCAAACATCATATTATGGGTGACTAGATTTGGATCTAGTCCTGCCATATCTTTATAAGACCATGCAAAAGCCATCTTATTCTCTGTGATAAGGGCTATGTAATAAAATTTCTCTTCCGGGGATAGGCTTTCCCCCAACTTGATATACTATGGATTCTTAGGATCCGAGATGGTATATTTATCAATCATAGGCTCAATTGACATATGTGACCCCTCCTTCAATTGGTGGGGAGTAGGAATCAAGTGGATGTTGTCAGCTAGATTTATATCATCAATGGGAATCTCGGGTTCCTCCTCAGCATGAAAGACATCATGCGTTGATCTTGGAGAGAAATGAAATGGTTGTAGTATCTCATCACAAGGCTAGTACTCAGAGGACGATGGGGGGAATCTCCTCGATCAAAGTCAATTACCCCCAAGTCAAGTTACAATAGCTTCAATAGGTTATTTGGATCTTGTAGGGGCTTGAACAGGTCTATGGAAATCATATTTATGGATGGATTATTTCCCCTATGTGGCTAGTGGTTTTCATACATATTAGGATGTCACAAGATCTCTGGAGGTGGTTGTGGAGGTGGTGAAATGATCGAAGGTGGTCGGTGCGGCTATGGGTGAGTTTTCTCCTCTAAAGGTATAATTTATCTCTAGATGGGATGTTGTAATGGGAACATGTGTAGATAAAACTCATCCTCATTATCCACAAGGATGACCCACAAGCCTTCACCATCTGAACTATTAGAGTCCATAGGTACTACTCCATAATACGACTCATCGTCAGATGTCCACTCATAAGGAGACCCTGGATCTTCTTCCTCACTATCATGGGGGAGAGTGTGCGATCCTTCACCTCTCTCATAAGACCATAGACCATCACGATGTGGTTCATAATATCCCAAGGGCATAGGGAAGTAGTCCCCTAGTGAGTATACATGATTGGGGTTGATGAAAGGATCTCGTGCAAGCTCATCTCTAAAGTCTAGAGTCATGCACTTTAAGTTATCTAAGATTACATCTAAGGGCACAGGATTGTTGTGTCCCAAACCAGACTTGTCATAAGGTTTTTGATATGTTGGATGGTAAGGAACTCTGGTGCCTTGATCATATAGGCTTAACACATAACCATACCAATTAGAGAGTTGAAGGTACTTTATGGAAAATTCAGGGTTGGACATGTAGTTTATGTCCTCAAAAAAGGGTTCTTCATCCTCCTCCTACTGTTGGTAAGGCTCGATGCCATAGTCAAGGCCTCCATAGATAAAATTTGTTTTATTAGGGGGGATACCGAGATGCGTGATAGTACCTATGGGAAGATGAGATCGACCCATGTCCTATATCGACTCTATAGTAGGGGTAGTTGTAACATTCCTAACCATGTAATCCCCTAATATGGTGGTAGCTAGGTGCATTGTGACCTAAGGCTATGGGTAGAAAAGGTATGAGAGCAAGATCAGATATGATTCATCATTTGCCTCATATAGTAGCTCCTCATCTACTTGGCTTGGAATCTCTTGTGGATATGGTGGATATGGTTGGTTGGACCTCATCAACCGATAAATTTTCCAGGTTCCTAGTCAAAGGATCCATAGGTACAATGGGCTTATGGGGGGGTGCGGATGATGAGGATGGTATAGTGCAAGATAGTGATGGATTGCTTGAAAGTGATGGTAACGGAGTCAAACTTTGACCAGATTTATTTAGCTAAAAATATAGATGGGTTTATGGCAAGGTTGACTCAAGGAGTTATTGCACCATATTGCAATACTTGAAAGGCTCTAGGTCGGTAGAGATGACATGAACTTACCCTTCATGAGTGTACTTGAGGCACTGGTGAGTGATGGAAGGGACACACTTCATGTCCCTGATCCATGGTCTTCCTAATAGGATATTATACACCATATCACCCTCTAGGATGTGGCACAACATCAAGATGGTCTTTTCTCCCACCTGTATAGGTATGATGATCGTACCAACCATTGAGCATATGAAATATTTGAATTCTTGGAGGGTGTATGTAGATGCAACAATATGGGATGCTAGAAGCTTCATATGCTTGAGAGTTGTTGTAGTGATGATGTTGCTAGAAGACCCAGTGTCTATCAACACTCTCTTGTATGGTGTCCCATTTACACATGTGAAAATGTGCAAGGGAGGATCTACCATATCATTGGAAACCAGTTTAAGTTCATCTTCTTGAAAGGTAATCATCGGTTCTATGCATTTTCGCACATACCCCACAAAATTATTGGAGTTGGACTCCTAGGGCTGAAGCTATATTGCCTTAAGTATATCCATCAAGGCTTATCTATGAGGTGGTGATTGTTGAATAAGCTTATATATGGAGAGCTAGGAATATGTCTTTCTTAAACTCTGAGTAATCTTGCTCTTAATTGTGACCACAGGCCTAGGTGGGAGGCTCGGTAGAGGGGGCAGTAAAGGCTACGATGTTGAAGGAACATTACTTTGAGCCACAGGTGGTGTGACTGGACTTGGGTACTACATTTTTTTGTGGCAATGTTGATCATGCCAACATACCCTTGCTTAGGGAGGCATGGTTCACCTCATTCACCTGGGACACTAGCTTGGCCTGCTTCGCATGGGCAAGAAAGGGGTATTTAAAGACCTCCATCTGTTGGTTGTTTGGTGTGATAGGATTATCCACCTAAAGGGAATTCCTATCGATCATGTCTTGCACAAGATTCTTGAACTTATAGCACATTTGTACATCATGCCTATTTTGCTTATGAAACTTGCAATATAGGTATTCCCTGTATCATTTGGGCTTCGATGCATTTGGATTGATAGGTTGACTCTTAGGTAGATTGATTGCATTGGCTTCTAAGAGATGCTCAAACAAAAATTCCATAGACTCTACAATGGGCATGAACTATCACTTGGGGTGATGTTGTTGATTTTTCCCTTGATTATTCTAGTTGTCCTTGGCATAGTTCCTAGGAGTGGCCTGATAATTAGGCTTTTGAGGTGACACTACTTGCACTGGCCCTGGGACACTAATGGTAACGTGATTAAATAATGTTGGCTTAGGTTACACTCAGGTATTCTTAGCATTCTTGTTCCACTCCTTCTTGCAAGGCTTCACAATCTCTCCCTCTTGAATCTTAATATCTTCAATGATCCTAGCCTACACTAGGGCATCTTCAAGAGTCAGATATTGTTGCAGCTACAACAACAAGGATATCAGCTTCATGTAGCTCTTGGAAAACATCTAATTCAACTCCAACATGGGGAGTAGATAAGGAAAATTGATGAGTAAGGCTCACCACCTATTGCCATAATTTGCTATTGACTCATTGTCATATTGTTTCAACTTGGCGAGATCAGCCAGCGTCGCCTTCCTTTTGGTGTTGAAGATGAAGTATTCTAGGAATATGTCTACAAGTTAATAAAAATTATGGATACTATGCTTTAAGAGTTGGGTAAACCACATCGAGGTTGGGCCAGAGAGAGTAGTCATAAATATCCACAAAAGCAAAGCATCGGTATCTTGAATGCCAAAGCATTGACTCAAGAATTTAGTTACATGTTCCTCCACATATTTCTCTCCCTTAAAGGTAGCCAAATGAGGCAGCTTGACTTTCTCTAGATAGGGAGGTGTAGGAACCGAAGGATGAAGGGGATGACTATGTAATCGGAACAAAGTGGACTTTTGAGATCAAGACCCAGAGGTCTTGTTCTCTACTGAATCTAGGCACTCTAGCAATGCTCAATATGCATCTAAGGATTTAATCTCCTCATCCTTACTCCTATCCTCTGATGGAGGTCGAGGATCCTCCAACCTAATGCGTGGTGGTGGCATGTCACCCCCCTACCTTGGGAAGGCATCTTTAAATACTCTACCTCTAGCTCATGCTCACTGTAAGCCCCATAGGGAGTCTCTCGAGCTGGTCTATAAATAGTGGTATCTACCCATTGTGGGTGCCCTATATTTGGTCAGGGAGGTAAGTCCCGATCTAGCCTAGGAGGTCATAGAGGCAACATTAGATAAGGTCTAGGAGACCTATCTTGAATGAGTGTGGTTTTCCTTGGGTGGACTTCCTGCCTATGTGTATTAGGGGTAGGAACCCTCTCTCATAAAGTTTTCTAGAACAACTCTTTAGTTTTCCATTTGATTCTTTCTTTCTCAAGTTGATGCAAGCGGTATAGTTGTTCCTTGTCTTGCCAAAGCTATTTGAACTAAGCTTGGTGTTTCACATATCTTGCAACTACCTACTTGATTTATTTCAAATTATGGGGCCTAGAAGGCCTAGGAGTATCACCTTGAGGCTGACCTTGTTCAAGATAATCTATGATATCTATTATGCACTTCCCTCGATCGAGGGCCATTACATTGACTTGATGTTCGGACCTGAGCATATGCTTATTGTACTCAGTGGGCATAGAGGTACATCTTACATGCATGGAATACTACTCTTGAGGATAATTAGGGATTTCCTCATACCTTCCTTCATGAATGAGGAAGGAAAGGGTAAAGTTAGCTCACCTCGAGCGACGAGTATCATACCCATCAGGTTGCCTAAGATGTCGAACCCTATCAAGATGTAGAGGTGAGGTGGGATAAACCTAATCTTCCCCATCTTAATTCAATATTTTTGTATTTTCTAATAAAAGTGATGAGTCGCTTGACCTAGATGAATTTTGTTAAGGTTACCTTTAGTTGTACTCATTGAAAAATGGAGCAGTTTTGGAAGGAATTTGACGATGTTATTGATGCTTCATGGAATAAAAGAGTTGCAAAACCTCATTCCCATGGGGTGGTATAGACATCATGGCCTTCTTAGGGATTAAATTAGTAACTCTTTAGTGTATCCATGGCGACTTTGGGTTCCATCTTGATCTTGAATGGATTCCATCAAATTTGACTTGTTTTTGGTGGGTTTTGGATCCTTCTCGAGCACCTTTTGGGGAGGAAAGGAAGGAAATACCTCATTATTGTGGAGTGGTACAACTATAATAGACTTCTTATGGAGTGATGTGATGTCATTTCTAGGCCTTGATGGCAGTTTATTTTACTTCTTGTATTATGTGAAACATTGACCAAAATTGAGCTATTTTTGTGGGTTTTTGGACCCTTTTTGGTGCATTTTAAGTTGTTTTGAAGTAAAAATTATGTGTTCATCCTAGGGTGGGATGAATACAAATTTTGTACTCATCCTAGGGTGGGATGAATGACCAAAAGTGTGTTCACCCCACCCTAGGATGAACACGACCACGATAAGCCTATATAACCGTAAAATATGAGTTTTGGGCTCATTATTGCATGTTTTCTTTTGCAATTCGAGAGGTGAGGAGGAGGAGAGAAATTTTACATAGCGAAGCACTATGGAACTTGTTCAAAAATCACCATGAGTCACAAATATAAGGCATCCAATGGAGGATCCGGTGCTATGCAAGTATGTGCTGACTCTAATACCGCGTTATTCTTGCTTTAAAAGTGCAATTTTCTTTTGCTTTGATTTAATTTTTTTGTTTTTGTTTTATTTGGCATATCACATTACATAATACGTAATTAAACCTAATTTGGATGTAATACACTGTATATTGTGTTTTTTTTATATTTTTGCATAATTAGATTGCTTTTGTAGATTAGTTTTGCATTGTTTATGGTCTATTTTGAGGTCATCTTGAAGCATGGTGAATGCTTGCTTATTGTTTTGCTTATATTTACTAGGTTGTGAAGATTCGGTACTAAAAATTGAAACTCTTCAAGACCACTCGAGATGTCTTGATAGAGGCTAACTTGGAATGGCTTGACGCCATGGGGCTCAAGTAGGTTACACGATTGGAGCTTATGATAGGAGATCGTGCCTACTTGACTGCCCTCATTAGCTTATGGGACCCATGCACCAACACCTTCCACCTACTAATTGGGGAGATGACGGTGACACTAGATGATGTTTATCATATTCTATATATTTTGATAGAGGGATGATCGATCTACTCTATGCACCATGATATAAGAGGTGAAGTGCTGATGAGGTACTTTGAAGAGGATGCGGATGCGATTGAGGCAAACTTCTAGAACAAAGGTATATTGGTGGGGTTATGGTATGATGAGGGGGTATTGAAGGTGAGGCATGCACTATTGATTATCCTCATCTCTAATATGCTTCTCCATAATTCCTTAGGAGCCAGGTTCCTATGGAACCTATTGGAGCTAGTGTACGTATTGGTAGGGTGCACCACGGAGGAGCCATTGGTGATGGCTTAGGGGACTGCACTATTGGAATAAATCTAATATGAGTTGTACAAGATCCACTATCATTAGAAGAAGGGCTTGGGGTGTATCTTTTTATTGCAGTGCTGGGGATGGCAGCACATAGCTATGGGGTGACCACATGGAATACCACGGATGACCCGGGTGCAGCTAGCAGATATGGAAATAATATATGGTATCCTATGGTATAGGGATCAATAGAGAGGGTATATTCATCATTTTTTAGGTGATTTTGATCACTATGTCGATGCTTTTTCACAACTAGCACTAGGGCAAGTGATATGGTGACCCTATAGGGACTATCCAAATTGGTCTGATGTTGGAGAGCATCTCCGTCGGGTAAGGTGAGGTAGATGATTGATTGCAAGGTATGGCACCAAGTAGGAGTAATTCCATTTTAATTGGGTTATGCGATAGTTTGGGCTACATCACAGACTACCCGAGGAGCCAGTGGTGTATCGACAACACAAGGATGAGAAGACACCGAGATGGCCTATAGTGGAGGAGGTGGGAGAGGAGGCAGATTCTATAGTAGATGTTCCTAATATGGAGAAGGTTGGGACTACAGAGGATTAAAACTTGTGGTGGGTGATGTTCTAGTGGTGAGGCACGAGGGCACTCGGGGGTGAGTCGATTGAGGCAGTGAAGGAGGTTATGCAGGTGACCCAAATAAAAAGCGTGCATCCATCTACTATACTATGTCGTATTCATTCATTCAAAGAATAAAATTGACAAGATTGCATAGATTCAATAAAATAGACTTTTCTTGTATTAATAATTGCAAATAATCTTGATTACAATCATGCCCCTCTTAGGGTCACCCAAATGATGATACGATTAATACAATGCCAAAGCCCTCAATAGGATAGGAGTACAAATAGTGCTTTTCACTTGGTCACAAACTGCTCTAGGGTGGAGTTGCCCTCTTCTTTGCGTTGAGGAAGGAATTTGATGGTTAAGTCTCCTTTGAATCTTTTCTCCACGATCAAGAAAAAACATAAGAGTGTCAAAAAGATAAGCAGCCTCCCATGATGAGGCCCTTTTAAGAAAATTGCATAAAGACACCATGAAGCATGTATAATCAAGAAAACACGAAAAGTGCTTCTAAGCTATGTAAATTGAATCAAGATCCATGGGATTGCATGAAGAAAGACACCAAATACACTATGCATGGATCAATTGTGTAAAATAAAGCACAAAAAGTGCATAAAGAATCCATTAATGTCTTATTTTATTATTAACATAAAGAAACTAATCTAACCTAGTTTTGTCGGTCAGAAGTCCACTAAACTACAATTTAACCATAAAAATAGCTAATATAAGCTAATTAACTGGATTTAAATGAAAATTGGAAGGTGATGATACCTCTACTGCAAACCACAACTCTGATGAGCGATTTGCACTGTAAACCATAGCTGAAAGTCATGATTAGAAATCTGATAGGTTTGCCCTCAATTCTAAGGGTAGTGGGATTGACCTCCTTATCCAAATTTATGTTCAATGATTGCCTTTAGTGTCCTTAGACTTATTTGGTGGTTGATTCGATGTGAAGGGCCTTCGTTTGCTTGAATATGCATTTATTGGCTCTCTTAGGCTCCTAGGGCATCCATAATGCAACTCATCATGAATCTTGGCAAGTAGGTAGGGGATAAGTGTAATAGCTCTCTCTTAGTATACTCAATTGAGTATACAATTTGATAGGGCTTCGCTGCTCAAATCTCCAATGCTCTCTCTCTTGATAATTCGTTAGTGCTTCGCTATACAAATCATCCTCTTATCTCCCCATTTTAAGTGGGTATTTATAGCATGTCCCTAGGGCTAGGGGTGGCTTCATGGAGAAGCCAAGATCAATAAGGGGTGGTTAGGATAGTTGGATTGGAAGCTTCCATACTCTAACCACCTTCTTCTAGAACAAATGGTTGTTCAAACCGATTTGGCTCGAATTGAAGGCCAACTGAACTTTAGTTAAGACTATAGGTCACAGCTGTGGTCTAGACTGTAAACCGTAGGTCTTAGCCATGGTTCAGCCTATAAACCGTAGGTCTAGCCTGTGGTTCAGAATGATTAGGCCAAGGTGCCCAAATTGAGTGGTTAGAACCATTGCTCTATCTTGGAGTCTATCCAAGATCCTCCATATGGTCTTGTAACATGTCCATATGAGTAGTCACTCTTGACATGACGCATTTTAGGTGTCTACAGAAGCCCCTTTTGAGATGCATTGTGAGATAGAACAATGCTGAGCAAAACCAAACCTCCTAAAATGATTTGAAAGGTTCTATAATGATCATTAGTCAGATCAACATTAGATACCCCAGGTCCTGCAAAAGGACTCACATCCTAGAATCATTGCTTTCAACTCTTTGGAGGCTTAAACTTGAAAATATTGCACTCGTAATCAGCAATTTGGGTAGCGTTTGATGCCATAGTAGGATTTAGGCCTATATAACCAAAAGCAAAAGAGATACAAACAAATTATCATATTTTCTATTTTCCCCAATCAAAGGGGTAAGCTTATGATAGTTGTTGACAATGATTCACAAAGACGAACACAATTTTGACAAGATCAAGGGATCTACGATCTTTGGGATATTCTATTGATTTTGATTATGATTTGATATTATGACTACCCCCTCAAGCGATGAGTTGATGAGGGTAATGACAATTATTAAAGTGACGATGTCGCTTGACCACCATGGATGATCTGAACAAATTTAGATTTAAGAAAATTAATGCCTTGGCTAGGCCTAATTCAGCTTTTGATTCCAACTATTAATAGTGATTGCACATTCCTATCCCATGGAGCAATTGGGCTACAATAGCCATCTTAGGGAATCAATTTGATACAAATCCAATCAGATTTGTGTTGAATCAAATTATTGATGATTTGCTAAAAGATGTCATAGAAGAAATGACATGAAATACCTCATGCTCGTGGAGCATTTCGGCCTCGAAGACATTCTTAGGGATTAAAAAGAAGCATATAATATCAACAATGACTATTTTTCCCTAAATGTCCTTATGGTAGTTTACTCATCTTATCATATTGCATGGAGCACAAGTCGCTGCAATGACCAAGTGTATAGGGTAAATTACTAAATACAAGGTGCATTTGGTGTTATTAATTATTTAATTTTTTTTTATTTGTTTTGAATTGTGAATTCAGTTTATTTATTTGGCTGGGAGGTGTGGTGCTCTATGAAAGGATTTTCAGAGTGATGACCTCGGATGTAATTTATAATCTCATCCAGATTTTTGATTTTTAATCGAATATCGATGCTTGATCATCACCAAATTTCCAAATTTATTGCTTTTATTGAAATTTTATCCAATGGGAGTCATTAATGTGCCTTTTTAGACCTTCCCACGGTGGTATTTAACCAGATCTACTACCAGTTGCAAACTGTAGCTAGGGCCTATGGTTCCCAATTACAATTTTGGGAACCACGGCTAGGGCCTACGGTCTGAGCAGAATAAGAAAACCCTATAAAAGGCTCAATTTTCAAATATCCTTCATTATTCCTTGACACAACTTGCAATCTAGAGCTCTGACAGTGACAACTGAGAAACTGAGCTACAAACCTACCAAATTTTACACCCACACCTACTCACAGCACGATGGCAGAGCGTGGGCAAGCTACTTCAAGCCATGACAGCTGAGGCAAGGGCAAGGTAATTTAAAACTAAGACCTCACATACATTACCAATAAAATGAACCAAATTAAGTAATAGGCTAATCAATCACATTAAATTGTTGGCAATGAGCCACACCTTAGGCTAGGTTAGCTTTGGTTTACTTTTTTTAATTTTTTTCATTTTTAGTCGCGGTAAAATACCCAACGGGATTTCAGTCAGAGATCGCAGGTACCAGCTGCGGTTCCCAATTGATGAATTGGGGACCAAAGGTACTAGCCGGGGTTCCTAATTTATCAATTAGGGACCACATCTACCAGTTGTGGTCCACATTCAAAATCCCAACGATCAATTTTTGACCGCATGCGGACCACAGAGTTGACCTGCGATTCGCAAACTTAAAAAAAAATTATCAATTTTTTTATTTTTCTAAGGCTAAATAGGCAAATAATATCATTTTATGCATTTTTTATTTGTCTGAGTGACATTTTTTATTTGTATGACTACATGATGACATTTTTTTGCAATTTTATCAAATTTTAAATGTTTTTGACAATTTTTAGGTCATTTTTAAATGTTTTTGCTTGTTTTTAGTTAGATTTTCCTTATATTATGCTTTTTATTTTAGAGGTTGACCTCTAGAGCTCGTGACCCCAACATCCTTAAAAATATTTGTGGGCAGCTCACTGACGGTGAGCATGCTTGGTTTAGAATCGTCAAATTTGGCTATGTACTAGATCTACCCACTATCAAGGTAGATTAAACCTACTTGACTACATTGACCCGGTGCTGGAATGCACAGACAAACACATTTCACCTGTATACAAGTGAAATGACGGTGACATTGGAGGATGTCTACAAGATATTTAGGATCCCCATTGATGGTGATGTCATCGTCTGTTCTACTTTTGGAGCTAAAGGGTCATTTTTTGATGCTATCTTCGATGCTCAGAGCGAGTAGGTTCAACACGGTATTGATCATGGAGGGGTCTATATTGGTTACTGGTAGGGAAAGAATGTCTTCTATGTACACAAGGTTGTCTTTATGCACTTGGTGGTGCAAGTAGTCCTTCCAGACTCCTCGGGCATGAGGATTCCTTGGAACCTCTTAGCCACTATTCGTAGAGTGGTTTAGAGCTCAGTGGCCCAGCCGTTGTGACTGGTTTGGTGGAGCACCATACTCTGCTAGTTGTATAGAGAGCTATACCAAATTACATACCAAAGCCACTGAGGCATTAGCTATAGCTTACTCCTTTAGATTTGGTGTTGGTAGCACATCAGGATAGAGCACCCTGGGGAGCTGCCACTGCACATTATTGAGATAGATGATGCTCACCAGTGTTATGTTGTCTACTGGCCTCGAGAGGAGGATGGGTTCAAGATTCGGACCCATGCTAGTGATGTTCAACATTATATCACATGGTTCATATCACTCAGCCCTGATGACATTGAGTGGCAATCGTATATGGATTTCCCAGCATGGACTAAGGTAGGCGAATGGCTTCGACAGGCTCATTGAGATAGGTGGCTACTCATTCGAAAGGTCAATATTACAGAGTATCAGTTCTACTCTCGTGTCCTACGGTAGTTCAGGATAGTGCAGGATATCTTGGAGATCCCCTTCTCTTATATGTGCTTGGCATTAGAGTAGCACCAGGTTTTTGCTTAGTGGTGAATTTTGCAATTTAGCGCGAATATTCGGATTTCCAAAATGTCAATTTTATGATTTTTGGGACCATAGAGGTCGGCCCATTCGCTCAAAAATTTTGGGATATAATTTTTTTTAGGATAAATTCACCCCATTGTCATAAGGTTTCCTGCCCAAATTTTGCCCTAAATTTATTTAAAATAAGAAATATCCCGCCTAAATTGCCCCTTGTACCCCATTATATATAGCTAAACCTGATAATGACTCCCATACAATTACAACATTTTTTTTAGGATAGCAAGCAATACAAAGTAGAGTACTGACAAAACTAGAGTCCACAACTGCCAAAAGGTGACTGGCAGAAGGTGATTGATAGAAGGCGACTGGTGAAAGGCAACTAGCAAAAGGCGACCGAAGAAGGTGAGGTTGGAAGAAGGCAGTGACAAGAAGGGGGGGGGGGGGGGGGGGGGGGGGGGGGCACGAAAGGAGCATTGGGGGGGGGGGGGGGGGGGGGGGGGGGGGGGGGGGGGGGGGGGGGGGGCGGGGGGGGGGCCGGGGGGGGGGGGGGGGTGGGGGGCGGGGGGGGGGGGGGGGCGGCGGGGGGGGCGCGGGGGGGGGGGGGGGGGGGGGGGGGGGGGGTGGGGGCGGGGGGGGGGCGGGGTGGGCTTGTATCTCCCCTCCCGTGCTTTGTGTGTTCGGGGCGCCGCCTTATGCGCTCGCCTGCGGCCCGCCGGGCCCCCTCCGGGGTTTGCGCTAGTTGCGGCCTTCGGTCGAGGTGGGGGCGCGGGGCTGGGGCGGGGGGCGCGGGCCTGGTGGGGCGCGGGGGCGCTGCTGGGGGGTGGGTGGGTGGTCGAGATATAGTTAAGGTTTGGCTCTGGGTCGCGGGGGCGCGGCGCGTGGGGGCGGGGGCCGCGGGCGCGCGCCGTTGAATTTGTAATGGACTGGGCAGGGAAAGCGGCGCGGGGGGCTTTGGCTGCGGGGGGGTGGGCGGGGCCCGCGGTGAGCCGCGTGCTGGCTGGCTCCTCCCCAGCGGGGCGTGGGCTGGACCGCGCTCGTGGCTGGGCGTAGAGGGAGGGTTGGGATGGTGAGGGAGGAGGGGGGGGGCGAAATGGGGGTAGCGAGAATATAGAGGAGATTGATGTATTTGTAGAGTGTGGTGTGCCCCTAGAGGGGGCGGCCTGGCGGTGTCGAGGGGCGGGCGCGCTTGCTGAAGTGGTGGGCCTCGTTAGAGCGGCGCGGGCGCGGGGCCTCTGGGTCTATCGGCGGGTGGCGGGGGGTGGTTGTGGAGAGGGGGGGGGGCGGGGCGTGCCTGGGGGGCCGGGGGGGGCCTAGGGAGAGGATAAGATGAGGCCCTAGAGCCGCCGGCGCCCCGCATCTCGAAACCCAATCAAGCTTAGCTCCTCAGTAGGGAGGGTTGGGCGTGTGGGGGGAGAACCGGCGGAGGGTCGAGCGGCAAGGGGAGGAGGCGCTGGGCGGGGCTTGGTTTCCCCGCCCCCGCGCCGGCGCCCGGTGCCCCGTGCCTCGCCTGCCTCTCCCGCCCGCCCTCCTCTCCCCTGCTTCCCCCCCCCCTCTCCCTCTCTCTGCCCTTTGCGTCGGTGGCCCCGTCCCCCCCCCCCTCTCCCCCTCCTCCTGCCCTGCTCCTCCTCCTTTGCTCTCTCCTTCCCGCTTCGGCCCGCCCCCCCACTCCTCCTTACCCCCTCTTTGCTGCTGTGCTCCCTCTTTTCTCTTTCTATCTGCGCCTTCGGATAGAAGCGCGCCCGCGGGGCGGGGGCGGGCGAGTGGGGGGGCGACACAGGGCTGCACAGGCGCGCTTGGCGAGCGATTGGCGAGAGGCGCTGGAGAGGCGCAGCGGAGGCGACCGGCGGGGGCGATAGCGGGGGGGCAGGCGAGGCGGTAGCGAGAGGGGGGGGGCGGCGGCGGGAAGGGGGACGAGCCTAGGGATGGCGACGGGCGGGCATCGGGGAGCGAGCGGGCGGGGCGGGCGGCGGCGGTGGGGGGGTGGGGGGGGGCGGCTGGTGGGGGGAGCTAACGGGGTATGGGCCTCTGTGGGGCCGGACCGGGGGGAGCCTTTGCTGTTTTTTTTTCTTTTGTTTTTAGTTCCTCTTTGCCCGTTTTTACTGTGTCTACTCCTATGTTTACTTTTTCTATCCGCGAGCAGGCCCAGGGGCGCCCTCACAGTCTTTTTCTTCTAACACACGCGCCCCTTACATTGTCTTTCTTCACTTTCTTTATTTTATACCTCTTTTAACTGTTTAGTGCCTTCCTCCTCACCTCCATCCCTCCCATCCATAACACGCGTTTACTCCACACAAAACCTCTTTTCCTGCCAGCGCCACACCACAAGCAACGCGATCTCGTATTCCTAAAAACAGGGCTATCTTTTTGGCCCTTAGGGGACACCTTAGTAGCCCTGTTTCGGGTGTCCTTACAGTAGCTCGTGTATATATGTCTATGCTTTTTCAGGAGCGGGTACGGCGTTTACCTATTAAACGTATTCGAGAGGATAGTGGGAGGTCATAATACTAAATAATGCACGAAAACACGGGGCTTAAGAACATAAAGGTGGCGGGCGAGACGTGGGGGAGGTGGAAGGGAATAGATAAAGGGCGGGCACACACGGGAAGCTCGAGGTTGGGCACACATCAAGAGAAATTAGTTTAGGAGGAGCATTACAGTTAACATTTAGGTGGACCTACCATTTTTAGTTTTATTATTTTTGCTAGAAGTTGTCCCCATCTTTCTCGCGGTTGGCCTTGCAATTCACCCTTCACCCCTTTGACTCGGGTGGGGGGCAACCAGCACCTTGTCTCCGTTGGTTGTGGGGGTGAGAGAGGGCGTGGTTCTCGTTTTCTTGTGGGACAATGGCAGTCACATTCACCTCGTTCATATGCGGTTACCGCAGAGGAGGCATCTCACCTGTCCTAACATTGGCAATACTAAGCAACAACAAGTAAGCATATAGTGGCATTAAAGAAGAGTAGATCATGAATTTTACCGCCTAAGCAAGACAGGTCGGTGGTCTGCACAACCACAGGCCTCACCATGTGGCCCTTCTACTCCGCGCCCGCGGGGTCATCCCTCCTTTTGCGGCCCGGGACATATTTCCCATGAGTGCCTATCTTATGTGCACGCGTGGTGGGCATACAATTTTGCTATCATTGCGCTGGGAGACCGTTTTTGTTAGATTCCTCCTGTGGGTTGTGTATTTACGCTCTGTTTTCAAGGTCTGCGCGGAATTATAGGAATTGTGGGTGGTTTTAGTCTCACCTTTTATCTATGCTTATCTTCTAGCGTTTTTGGTCTTCAGTCGGTGGAATGTCTATTTTAATTAATATGATTTGATTATATGTTGCGTCTTGCAACTTAGTCGGCTGAATAATTTTCATCCCTAGAAAACGCTTTGTCCTTATTTGTCGCTCGAGGGAGCGCGCACTAATCGTGTGGCTTTCACGTGCATTTTTCTGTGGCGCGGAGTGATCCCACAATATGTCTTCTATAGTATTAAGCCGGGAATAAGCTGAACATAGCATAATCTCCCGTGGTTGTGGGTTCAACGGTTGAAACCCACAAACACGACGAGCAATTCGTGACATACAAAAGAGGCTGTTTTTAGGGTACAGCTAGGTAGACCGATGGTGCGTCCTTGTCAGAGTCTAGTCTAATTTAGCCGAATATAATTGCTACCGCGGTTTTAGCACTTGGTGCTCGTATGGCAACGGTTCATTTTATTGCCAAAGACGTTTTAACCACATCTTTTATCGACCTTTCTGCGCACATTCACCCCACTACCACCACATACCCTTCCTAACATCTTCTTTTAGATTACGCGTCTCCTACTAATCTCTACTCTAATCTTTACATTTTTTTTTTTATGTGGTCAGGTTCATGCCTTGGGGAGACATCCATTACCATATATAATTAAATTAAATTAAAGAGGTGGTTGGTTTAATGGTGGGGGAGGGTGTTGGCCCCCCATGTGGGGGTGAGGTTTATATTAAAGTTGGTCATTGTTGGATAAGGGGTGAGAGTATAATGTATGATGGGGTGGGGGTGATGCTATCACTAGCCGTCGCGTCGACAGCTGGTGGGGAGGAGGCTATACCATACGATGAGTGAGCTTGCTCGTTCATTATCTTGCGGCCCCGTCTTTTTTCCTATATATTTTTTATTTCACATATCTTCAAGTTCTTTTATTTTTTTCACATTATTTTTTTTTTTTTTATATAGTCCATACTTCACTTTTTTTTTTTTTTTTTGTTATTTTTTTTTTTTTTTGTTTAGCTTTATTATTTATATATATTATATATTCTTTTCTATTTTATTACTTAACATTTAATAAAACAATAAAAAACAAAAAATTAAATATTCAATACATATTTTACCTTATTCCAATAAAAACCAATAAAATCATACAAGTTTACAACTCATAAATACATACCATCCACTTAAATTAAAATAAAAAAATTTTTTTATTAAGTATTCTTATTAATCATAACAAAAACTAACATCATTCAAACAAAATTACTTAATAATATTTTTTAAAAAAATCCCTCATTTTCTACTCACAAAAACGTCATTTTTAAACTATAATAAAATCAAAATTTTTTTCTATATATTATCTATCTATATATCATCAAAAAATACCATCATCAAATTACCAAATAAAAATTTTTTTTTATATTTCTTCTTTTTTATAACTAGTCCCTACTTGATTTAAACAAAGATATAGAAGTAAAAAAGGGGAAGGGAGCTATAAGGGGGGGGGCCCCCCTTCGGGCGGGTGACCCCCGGCCCGCGCCCTTGCCCCGCCGCCCTGGCCTTCTGCCGTGGTCGGGGGGGCCGCGGGGGTGGGGGGTAAGGATGGAGCGGGCTCGGGGGGGGGGCGGCGGTAGGGTGGGGGGGGGGGGCGGGGGGGCGGCCCCCCGGCGGCGGGCGGCGCGGCGGGCCTGGGGGGCCCCCGGGGCGGGTGGGGGGGCGCGGCCGGCCCCTCTTGAGAGGGGTGGCGCCCGCCCTGCGCGGGGCGGGGGGGGGGGGGGGGCGGCGGGGGCCGCGCGGGCCCTCTCGCCCTCTGCGCCGGCGCCGCCGGAGCGGGGCCCCAGCCCCGCGGCCGCCCGGCTCGGCCCCGCGGAGTGTGGTGGGGGACGAGGGAGCGGGGCGGCGGCTTTCGGGGGGGGGGGGGGGGGCTGCGGCGGGGGCGTGGGGGGGGCGGTGGGGGCGGCGGGTGGCTTGGGGGGGGGGCGGGGCTTGGGGGGGGTGGGGGGCGGGTGGGGCGGCGCTGGGGGGGGGGGGGGGGGCCGCTTTGGCGGCCTGGGTCTGGTGGGTTGCGGGGGGTGGCGGCTTGCGGGGTGGCGGTGGAGGCGTTTGGCCCCTGGGTGCCCTGCCTATGGGAGAAGGTTAGAAAAATTATAGAAGAAGGTGAAGCGGGGGCGTGGGGGGGGGCCCCTTCCGCGGTCGCGGAGGGGCGGGGGGGTTGGGCCGGGCGCCCGTTTGGGGCGGCCGCGGCGGGGCGGGTGCGTGGGCGCGGCGGGGGGCGCCGGTGGGGGCCCCCCCCTCGCCCGGGCGGCCTTGTTTGGGAGAGGGGGGGCGAGCGGGGTTAGAGTACAGGATGCGCTCCCGCGGCGCCCGCCGCGCCTCGCGGGGGGGGGGGGGGGGGGGGTGGGGCGTGTGGGGTTGAGAGGGTGGGCTAGCGTGCGCGCGGGAAGGGCGGGGAGGGGCGGCGAGGGGGGGCTTGGGGGGGGGGGGGGGGCTGGGGGGGGTGGGGGGCTGTGGGCCGGGCGGCCGCCGTTCGGGGCGCGGGCGGCGTGCCAAGGGGCCTCAGGGGCGGCTGGGGGGCGCCGCGGGCGCGCCCGGCCGGGGTCGCCGGGCCCGTGGCCGGTGGGCGGCGCGGAGGTTGGGGTGGGGCCCGGAGGAGCGGCGCCGGAGAGCGCGTTAGGGAGGAGGGGAGTTAGGGGGGGCGTTTAGAGGGGCCTTGGGCGGTAAAGTTAAGTAAGGAGTTTTGGGTATGTGACGGAGGGTGCGGGGGGGGGGGGCGGGCGGGGCCGCGTCGGGCGTGGGCGTAGCCCCCACGGCTGGCCGCCGGTCGGCGCGCGGCGGCTTGGGGGGGTGCGACTGTTTGGGGGGCTCTGGGGGGGCGGGCCGGCCGCGGGTGCGGGCGGCCGATCGGGGGGGGTGCTCGGCGGCCGCGCGGCGCGCGGGGGTCGGCGGGCGGGCGCCTGGCGGGGGGGGCTCTGGTGCGGGTGGTGGGGGGGGTGGTGTGGGGGGCGGGGGTCGGGGGGGGGCGGGGGGCGGGGGGGGCGGTGGGGCGGGGGTGCTGGGGCGGGGCGTGGGGGGGGAGGGGGCCGGGATGGCGGGGGGGCGAGGGGGGGGGCGCGTGGGTTGGGCGGGGCTCTGGGCCGCGCCCCGGCCCGCGACGCCCCCGGGGCGGCCCGCGGGGTTTGGAGAGGGCTGGGGGGGGGGGGGCCCGGCGCCGCGTGCCCGCCCGGTGGGGTCTCGGAGGGGGGCGGGGCGGGGGGGGGGCGGGGCGGGCGGCCGGGGGCGGGTGGCGTTGTGGGGGGGGCGGGGCGGGCCGGGGGCGGGCGGCCCCCGCGCGCTGCGCGGGGGGGGGCGCCGCTGCGCGCCTCGCGCGCGGCGCGCGCCGGGCGGCCCCCGCTCGGCCGCTGCGCCGCCGCGGGCGGCCGGGCCGTCGCCCGGGCGCCTGGCCCGGCCTCCAGCCCTCGCGCTTCCCCCCCTCTTGCCGCCTGTGCGTTTGCGGGCTCCGCGTCCGCGCCGGCCGCCCGGCCCTCCCCCCCCCCTCCCCTCTCGCGCCCCTCCCCCCCTCGGGGCCGCGTCTCGCCCGGGGGCTGCCCCCCCGCCCTCGCCGCGCCCCCCCCCCCCCTGCGCGCCCCGCTCCCTCGTCTCCCCTTCCCCCCCCTCCCCCCCTCCCCTGCCCCTCCCTCCCCTCCCCCGGCGCTCCCCTCCTCTTTTCCCGCTTTCCTCGCCCTGCCCTTTCCCGCCTTTGTCGCCTTATGTTAGTCGCCTTCTACCAGTCGTCTTATGTCAATCACCTTCTGCCAGTCGCCTTGTGTCAGTCACCTTCTGTTATTCGCCTTGTGTTATTTGCCTTCTATCAGTCACCTTCTACCAGTTGCCTTCTATCAGTCATCTTCTACGAGTCGCCTTCTGTCAGTCGCCTTCTACCAATTACATTCTGCCAGTCGCCTTTTGCTAATTTTTTTGATACTTGTAGTTGAAAAAAAATCGCCATGTTTTGAAAAGTTTTCTTCAAAAATTTGAAAAATTCATCGCACATTTTATACAATTTCCATGTTGATTCACCCCAATTTGATAAAAAAAAATTTGTTACTACCCCTTATGCATAACCTTGAGTAGCACCTACCATGGATCCAGCCTTTGGCTCTAGGATATGAACTAGATGACTTCTAGGAGACTGGATTTTATAGGGTTGTGACTACACCGACATACGATGGATGGTGGTATATGCTCTGGTGGCATGGATCTGGGCCTCTAGGTCGAGTAGCAGACCAAGTAGAGGAAGAGGTGAATCTTGATGGATGCAGGATGTGCCAGGAGACAAAGGGTAGATGGGGCATAAAGGCCACCACCAATGAGGCTCTCAAGGTAGACCTAGATGATGAGGCTCCCAATAAGAGTGAGGTCCCTCTTGATAGTGTAGAGGGGCTACTCCTAGCTCAAGTTGCTGACATGTAGAGTCATATTGGTAGATACGTCACATAGAAACTAGAGCGAGACACCACCATCGCTACCTTGTGGGCCCAGCTAACTAACAAGGACCACAGACTAACCAAGGTAGCATAGCATATCACTATCTTGACTGCACGGGCTACAATGATAGAGGGGAGAGTTAAGGAGCTCACCAGTGTGCGTGATTTGGTAAAGGCATGACTGGGTATGGCTATAGTAGAGAGGGACTTGGCCCTAGCTCATAGAGGAGATCCTTCATCTTCCTATGTTATTATGGCACCACTTACAACACCAATATCAGCGCTACCTAGCAGTCGTGATCCCATGTAAGAGATCTAGTATTTACAAGACCTCATGGAGGATGGCAATGATATACACATGAGTAGGGTAGCCTACATAGACCAGCTGAAGGGCTACATCAGGTTGATTGGTTGTAAAATCCTGAAGGATTATCGTGCTAAAGGGTCTTAGCGAACTAGGTCCAGGACTATAGGGTAGTCCACAACTAGTTTGAGCTAGCAGACCCACAGGATAGAGAGGATGCATAGATACTCTAGCACACAATATAGAAGCTCACATAGGAGCTACAAGGGGACAGGTGGTGCCTCTAGCTAGAGGACTAGCTACATGGGCATACCAGTATCTAGTGTGTTAGGCCTCTTTAGTCTAGGTGATACACAGGATCCTCAGTAGGGTGCACAGCAGGGGCCAGATTCGACTACAAAGCAAGCTCCAGGTCACAGGGCTGAGGGAGGTGGTGAGAGCTCTAGTTCAATGGGAGTCGGCCAGAGCTAGGGCTCTTATCATATGTCAGCTACTTGTTTTATATGTATCATTTTTTGTGTAAGGTCGAGGACCTACATGATTGTAGCCTACGGGTATTTTTGTACTCATCTGATGTACTTTGAGACACACACACACACACACACACACACACATATATATATATATGATCATTATCATTTTGGTTCATTATGTTTCATTGATTTATATGTTTAATTTTTTGTTTATATTATGCACATGGATGCAATACTTGTGTTAATTAGATGCTATATAATGTGATGTATGGATGACATGCACTAGATAGCTATTTGATTTATGATGATGATTATATGCAGTGATCTAGATTCTTAGATGTGCGATTTATGATGGATGCATATGGTTGCAATGTTTTCTCTTAACTCATATCTGATATTGCTTTATTGTATGCATTAATGTATGTAATGATTTATTTACACAATGGTAATCTAATGTAAATGAACCTGTATGCTTTAATCACTTAAAAAATAAGGAATGAATGCAAATATGTTTATCAATCTAATGGATAACACCACCGAATGTATAAAAATCATGAATGTAATTGAAAATCCTTAAGATAATAATTTAATCAATTGATCACCCATATATGAAATGCAATTAATGCAGTTGTATGATGTGAATGATATAGTGTGTCATTCTATTTTCTTTTGCAATTTTAAAAAATATTAGTGGACGTCTAAATATTATTTCTAATATGCATCCAGTATCTATCCTATATTTTGATTGTGCTTCATATGATGATGTATCTTGGATTTGATACTTTGAAATTTAATTATTTATATGGTTGTGATATTTGACATTTTGTTGCTATGAGAGAAATTTTTGAGGTTTTCCATGAGACTCAAACACCCTAATAGACTTATCAAAAGTTTCATACTAACCACACTAGACTTCTAAGATAAAAGGCTTTTGCTAGGATAGGCCCTAACTATTCATTATCCCTGTGTGTGCACATGATTATTTTAAGATAAGACACAAGCATTCCCCAATGTCAGGTGGGATTATTTTAGCCCATTGCTAAGATAGGGGTTCCACAAATGTCTTATCCAATCCCAAGTTTAAATTTTAGTTGGACTAAACCACTAGGCAATGCAGGACACCTGAAGCTAGCTCTTCCACATTCAAACATTGGTCTTGTTCATAAGTGAGGTGCTAATGCATCAGAAATATCGTCATGCGTAAGGTACATTAGTGTCGACAGTTCCAAGGATTCAGGCTCATTCCTTTTTATCCTTAAATTTTTGGGATACTTGCTCATATGTACTGAAGTAAAGGAGTCGATTCCATATTCATTATGAAATGTCTTTGGATCTTCATTTGATCTCTGCTTGAACTTTGATTTATGATCTTCATTTGATATTCACTTTGAAATTTGATTTAAGCCTATTTTTTTATCTTCATTCGATCTTCACTTTTCGGAATTTACATTTGATAATTTTCTTTAGAAACTTTCCTTTTGGGGGGATTTACTTGGGAAAATTGTTTCTAGTATATCGATTGAGAATATCGATCTTATGCTATCAATATGGGATATCAATATGGGAATTCAATCTATGATATCAATATAGGGTATCAATCATGAGGATTGATGTGGGATATTACTCTAGGATATTGCTCATTTTATTGTAAGCAAGGTATTCTGCATAGGGAACTAACCTATCATTTTGCCAACTTCCAACATTTCCCATACCTTCTGCACAAAGGAATAAGCAAGAATAACTCTTTTCGCTTCAGGATACCCGATCTTGCTTTGCAGCTTTCATCTTCCCCTAGTCCTTGTTAGGATTGTTTAAATTTGTTGATTAGTGATAGGCTTCTGATATGATAAGGGCTACACTAATTGAACCTTAGCTACAAAAGCAAATCAAGCTTTCTACCAACTCTTTATAAGCCCACTTGGTATGGTTGAGTGATCGAAAAATCCTAGTATATCTCCATAGCAACATTATAGGTTGTGTTGCAAAATACAATTACTCACATGAATGATGGATCATGATACATGTAGAGATGCATGATTTAAACACAAACGTGGTGTCATTTGTAAGATTTTTCAAACACAATGCCTTCACTTATGAAATGCAATGGATGATGAATGCCTATATGTAATGTAGTAAAGCAGTGAATGCAAAATTCAAATGTAAAATGCAATTGTTTTTTGATTTTATGATTTATCCATTTTTTTTAGATTTTATTGATTTTATAATTTTTATGAGTTTTGAGCCTCATATCTGACCAAAATACGAGTACATGCCTCTGGAGCCTTTGGACTGACCAAGCGATTCTTAGGAAACCTTGGGGCTTTTAAGATTGACCAAAGGGATTATGAGTATCTTGGTGGCCTTTTGGGATGACCAAGTGATTTTTGAGAATGCTTGGAGCTTTTGGGTTGACCAAGCAATTTTTCAAAAACTCTTGGTACCTTTTGATTGATCAAACTAATCATAGACAATATTGGATCTTTTTAGGATGATTGAGCAGTGTTTAGCAACCCTCAAAGCCTTTGGGATTGACCAAAGGGCTTACAGATGCCTTTGGAACTTTCTAGGATGACCGAGTGATTATAAGCAAATCCTTAGGGCTTTTAAATGGCATGACCAAGCTTTTTTAGGAACTCGTGGAGTCTTTTGGGATGACCGAGCAGTTTTAAACAACCCTCAAAGCTTTTTAAGGTTGACCAAAGGGCTTATAGATGCCTTTGGAGCTTTTTGATTAAAAAAACCACTTATGAGAGTGTTTGGGGATTTTTAGGATGATCGAGCGGTTACAAGCAACCATCGGAGCCTATTACTATGCTCTTCAAGCATAAAACACCTTAATATGGATTATGTTGAGAGGTTCAGGCTCTTCAACACCCCCTACCAATGTTAGGTGATAGGTACCTAGACCAATATTTTTAGATATGATGTAGGGTCCTAGCCAATTGGCTGCAAATTTGTCTTGCATATCTGGTAGTAAATTAGAGTTATGTTGGTTCTCTTTTAAGACAAGATCCCCAACTTCAAAGTCTCTCTGGTGGACTTTGATATCATAAGATTGTTTTATTCACTCCTGATAAATACGAAGATGATCCAGGGCATTCACACGATGTTCATCAAGTAGCGTCAATTGATCCAGTCGAGCTTACCGTATAGTGTCATCATCGATGAACTCTTTCAATGCGACACATAGTGTTGAAATTTCTAATTCCAAGGGCATAATGGCCTCAACACCATATACTAGTGAGAATGGTGTTGCCCTAGTGGGCATCTAAATACTAGACCTATAATGCCATAGTGCAAGGGGCAGCTGGATATGCTAGTCTTTGTGGTTTTATTGTATCGTATTTTTCAATATGGCCACCACTGTCTTATTTGAAACTTCAGCCTACCCATTTGCTTATGTATAGTATGGAGTCACAAAGCTATGTTTGATTCTATATTTATATATCAAAGCTCTCATAGTTTTGTTCTTGAAAGACGTTCCATTATCGAATATTATTTTGGATGGAATCTTAAAACAACTTATGATATGCTCCAGTATAAACTATGCTATACGAGCTCTAGTTGTCATTGTTAAGGGTATTGCTTCCAACCACTTTGTAAAATACTCAGTAGCCATTATTATGAATGTATGTCATCTCGATGATAAAGGAGAGATATTTCCTATAATATCTAATCCCCACTGAGCAAATGGCCAAGACGCTTGAATGGGTTGTAAGGGCTATAATGGCAAGTGTGTAAGATTAGCATGATGCTGGCATTTAATGTATTTCTTGACATACACATTGCACTCCTTCTCCATAGTGGACCAATAGTAGCCTATTTGAAGGATGTGCTTGACTATGGTCATGAGCCTATGAAATTGCCCATGATGCCTCTTAGGGCTCTAAGAAATGAAGGAGAACTCCATCATAGCCTCATCAGTACAAGATGTCTCCTATTAAGACATATTTGGCCACTTTCTATTTAAATGTGTGCTTCTTAGCATGCAGTAATCCCTCTACGATTATACTAAGATTTAGGAAGTCTTTAATTTGTGACATCCAATTTTGATAAATCTCAGCTTCGACTACTAAGACGGCTTGCTCCCCCTACATATTTACCTTTGTAAATATAGACTCAGAAACAACCCTATGGTGAATGGTAATACCACTCCCCATAGGACTCTAAGAGGTTAATGATCCCTAGGGTTCCTTCTTAAGAAAGTATTTAGCTTTATAGAACCATTTAGCCTTTGGTTCTACATTGATCATGTTGACCCGATTCTCAGTTATCATAGGCTGCATGCTCTATTACTGGATGTGAGAGTGTATTAACATGGATGGTAGTGAAATAAGTAGATGAATTCTAAGGGATTAAATATCCCAAAGAAGCCATGGTGTTTGCAAATCTATTTGACGATCGAGGGATTGCCTCAATGTCATACCATTCAAGTTTAACCAAATATGTGCCAACTAGATCTTTATAGGTTTTTAGTACGGGACAACAACATTGAAAAAACACCTTGAATTAATTTACTATGAGCAAGGAGTCACAAAAGATGTTCAATCTATTAATATTCATGGCGACGGTTGTGTGGAGGCCCAACAGTAGGGCTTCATACTCAACATTATTTTTGGTGCACAGAAAATCCAAATTGAATGACAAGGGTATTAGAGCTCCTTGCGGTATGAAGAACACTATTCTGGTTCCACCCCCTTGTTCGTACTTCTAACCATCGAATTACATAGTCATATTAGTGTTGGTCTCTGGTTCTTCGAGTTTGGGAGCTTTAGATATGAATAATACTGAATCATCTAGAAGTTCGATTGTTAGAGACCGACTGTTTGACAGTGGTGCCTTAGCTAATTGATCTGCTATGACCTGTCCCTTAATGGAGTTATAGCTTATGAATTCTAGATCAAACTTTGTTAATATAATAATCCAATTTACAGTATGCGTATTGTGATAAGTCTTACTCATCATGTACTGCAAAGGGTTATGTTTGGATATAACATACGTCGTATGACTTGGCATGTAATGCTGTAATTTCTTTGTAGTGAACACTACTTCTACACACAATTTTTCCACATATGCATACCTGAGCTCATAGCTCACCAAGATTTGAATTATATAATATATGGCATGTTCTTTGTCTTGCATGTTATTTTGGGCTAACATGGTTCCTAGTGCAAAGTCAGTTGTCGATATATATAGTAGAAAAGGCACCTCTGGCCTTGGTGGAGCTAGCACTAGCAACATCGCCAGGTATTGCTTTATCTCAGCGAAGGCTACCTTGCAGTCCTTGTCCCAATTGAATATGACACATTTATATAGTAGTCGATTCATGGGTTGAAATTTATCCAATAGTTGAGCGATAAATTATTTTATCGAGGCTACCTTGCCCTGAAGGCTCCTTAATTCCTTAATATTGATGGGAGGATGCATTTCCAAAATGGCCTTGACCTTCACTAGGTCTACTTCGATGCCTCTCTTAGAGATGATGAACCCTAGTAATTTTCTAGAATTTATGCCAAATACGCACTTCTTAGGATTCAGCCTGACATTGTGCTCTATCAGGCGATCGAAGACTTTTCTTAAGACCTTTGCATGCTCTTCTTGTAGCAATGACTTGGCCAACAAATCATTGATGTAATATTCAATAATTTTGTGCATATAGTCACGAAAAATGTATGTCATGGCCCATTGATATGTGGCACCAATGTTTTTGAGGCCAAATGGCATAACTTTATAGCAAAACGTTCCCCATGACATTTGAAATGTGGTTTTATGCTGGTCTTCGGGTTTAATATAAATTTGATTGTAACCAAAAAAATTGTCCATTAAGGAAATCATTTCGTGACCTCCAGTTGTATATACGAGAGCATCAATATTGGGCAATGGAAATGAATCTTTGGGTGTTGCCTTATTTAGGTCTCTGAAATCCATGTAAAATATGAATTCTTCCATCGAGTTTTCCCACGGGTACCATATTGGACACCCATTCTAGATAATCGATGGAGATCACAAATTCTACATCCAACAACTTTTGTAGCTCATATTTTACCATTAAGGCTACTATTGGGTGCATTTTCATAATATTTTGCTTGATCGGCTTCTTCGTCAGATCTAGTGAAAGGTTATGCTTAACCAATTTTGGGTCTAGACCTAGCATATCCTTGTATGACCAAGAAAACAAATTTGATCTCTCTTTCAGTAGAGGGATGAGGGTGGCCCGCTCATCTGGAATGAAACTCTCTCCAAATTTAATCTTCTTTGCACTGGCGGGATCATTACTGATATTCACCTCAAAGGTTTCCTCTACTAACATATGTGATCCTTCTTCAAGCTGGTGAGGCATAGGAATCATATGGATGTCATCATCCAGGTTGATTGGTTTGACGTTGGAAGTATTTTCGGCATGATAAACATCATATGAAAGCCTAGTGCAAAATGGAAAGGTTGCAATATTTCTTCATTGGGGAAGAAATCCTCAGGCTCAACGGGTGAATCAGTGCGATCCTAGTCGATAGAATCTTTGTTAAGATACAATGATTTGGATGGATCTACTGGATTGTAGAGTGGAGTGGTCAAATCAATGGAGACCATGTTTATGGAATGGAATTGATCTCCAAGACCACACGGACTGACTTCTACAAAATATGCATGGTCCTCATATCCACGATATGGCTCTAATGGCATAGACACAAAGGGGTCTTCCCTGTGAGGACTACGAACAACCGGATCCTCCTTATGCACTAAATACAAAATAGGATCATTTGGATCATGGAGATCCATATAGGTCGGTGAAAGAGGATTAACCAACCGATGGATTTGATCCAAGTTTAACCGTCTTCCTCTCAGACATGGACCAACATGTAGTTGTCGATAGACCTCATCAATGTCTTTGGGTTGATGACGGTAACATAAATAAGGAGGACCAAGGTAGGCCCTCTCTAGCTCATATTATTTGTCACTATCATAATAGAATCCTTCATTCACCCCCACTCTTGGGGGGTGCTCTGGAAGGTGTGGCCCCATGAATCTGACCACTTGATCGATGTCATCACTATCTAGATAAACTGGATAATTATATCGTACATGTGACATAGCCAAGAAATCTAGCTTTGCTTCTTCCCCTGAATTATCAACATTGGGAATGGTTTCTTTGGTAACTTGTACCGACTCAATAGGTAATAAATGATGCACATTCCAGGGCCTCTAATAGGCACGTTTGACTTCATCCTTAGATTCATCATCGCTTGAGGATTCTTCATTAGCTTCATAACATGATACACTCATATCGGAGGTGGACTCCACTCCATATTCTTTACAAATATGTCCTAACTCGAGATCACATATAGTAATGGGGTCATGTCCTTGAACATCTGTGTCATCGACTACATCATGGGTTTGGTGTCTTAGGTGATCTTTGGGGTTCATTTCTATCTTTATCTGCTCAAGGAGCCCTTCACAATGATCTTAGAGTGGCTCAGCGGTGATGATAGATATCATAGGATGATTCCTCCAAAATTTGGAAGGATCTGGATGATATGGATTAAAATCCACATTATCTACCATACTAAGGTACAAACGATCTAGGGATGCTACGGGAAAATCATCTTGCCCCTGTATCTATAACCCTAAACCAAACCTATCAGTGACTAACTGATAATAGGGTTCCAGCGGAGTCCTCATTCCTTGTTCAAAGAGACCAAGGTCGTATCCATGCCAATGATATAGCTCAAAAATACTCATGGCATACTATGGATTATACAGATAACAAAAATTTACCATGAAATGTTCCTTATCATCTTCATCCATGAGCTCTCACATTGGAAGCTGGTATAACCCCGCATAAATGAAGTTAGTCTAGTTTGGCAACTCTCCCAATAGAACCACCGATCCAACTAGGTAATGATGAGTAGATGGTCAGCCCATCTCTTGTGCAATATTTAGAATCGGTTTGAAGGTCACATTTTGCATAAGGTACTCGCCTAATTCGGTGTTAGCTAGATGTACCATCACCTGTGATGCAGATGAACCTATTGACAATACATGCAAGGCAGGCTGAGGTGCCTCCTCGGCTTTATCTTGGGGTTCCTCAACTTCCATGGGAATGGGAACCTCCTCGATGATTGGCTTGGGCTCACGCTCTTTCTCTTTCTCATCCACTTTCACCTTCAACTTCTTGTCATCTCGATGCATGACTGATGTCAATGATTTTAAGAAAGTGGTAGTGGTGTGCTCTGATCTATGTAACATAGATAACGTTGGTTGAGCACGTAATGCTGGTTTACCTCCTAGTTTCTTTATTGGTGACAATGGTCGAACATCTAGGTGTATTAATGGAAGTATGAAATCCCTAGGAAAATATACTAGGTTCATGAACTTAAATGGCTCTTCGTCTGATGCCACTACGTGAACCTGTCCCTCGTGAATATATTTCATGCACTGATGTAGTATCAAGGGGATGCAATGCATTTCATGAATCCAAGGCCTACTGAGTAATATTTTGTACTGCATGGCCCCTTCTATCACATGACATATTACTAAAATGGTCTTCAAACCTACCTACATGGGTAGGATAATTGTGTCGACAATCGAACATAGTGCATCATTAAATTCTCTCAATGTAAATGTAGTTGGCACAATGTGTGATTTAGGTAGCTTCAAATGACTCAGCACCTTGGTCGTTATTATATTGATCGATGAGCCAATATCGATCAAGACCCTTTTAAATGGCATGTGATTAGCACATGTGATTATGTGCAACGACGGGTCAGCCATAGTTGTAGAAATCATCCTTATCTCATGATCATAAAATTGGATCATCGGTTCCTAACACTACTATACATGTCCCATGAAATTAGTAAATGCCTATGCATCCTAGTACTATACTTCAATGGACCTCAAAATATCCATAAAATTCTCCCTGCGCCTCGGGGATTGCTGTATTAATTCATATATTGATAACTTTGCAGGAGTTGTCTACAGGTTTTGGACCAACCTGCTACTTATGGTCACCATCGGTCTTTTTGGTGGGCATATAATATTCTGCGCCAGATGTTTATTTGACGTGGCTTGTATTTGAATGGGAGCATGAGGTTGATTCTGTTGTTCATATCTCCCTTTCCTAGTGACAACGTTGACCATACCTACGAACTCCTGGGTAGGTGGTTCGACTCGCACCTGGTTGACTTGGCCAATGTTGTTTTGAGGTGCCTCATGATTTGTCAAGGGGTTTTTGTAAATCCCTATATTCTTATTATCGAACACCTATGGGTTATGCAGAACTATAAGCACAGATTTTTCAATCATATTTTTAACCATGTGTTTGAAATACCAATACACCTCAATGTCATGGCCTTTTGTTCGATGAAAAATGTAAAACATATCTTCTTTGTACCCCTTTGGTTTGGGTTTATTGGGGTCTATCATATTGACTTCAGGCAATATAATTGCCTTGGCCTCACATAACTGATGGAAAATCACTATCAACGATTCTGTAAATGGTGTGAACTAGCGATGTGGGCATTGATCTTGGTTCTTGCTTTTATAATTATTGGTGCACTTGTCATATTGCACAGGGGGAGGTTGGGCTTGATAATTTTTTTTCTGTTGCCCATTTTTCTCCCTTTGAATATTCAACACCACTTGATTCACATGGGCCTGCTTGCCCTACTATTTTTTTGCACTCTTATTTTTTCCCTCTCTCCTATTCTTGAGCTTCAAGTTGCCTTCCTACAACTTGATATCCTCAATCACTTTGGCTTGTACCAAAGCCTCTTTGAATGTAGGATACTACTATAGCTGTAGTAGTAACGAGATGTGCTTGGCACAACTCTTCATAAACATTCAAGTTAACTCTATGGTAGGAATAGGGAATGGTAACTTCACCATTAGTCTCCTCCATCTCTTTTCGTATTGCTCTATTGGCTCGTCATCACGCTGAGCTAGCGTAGCCAGATCAGAAAGATTGGTCTATTTTTTGATGCCAAAGGAATAGTGTTCAAGAAAGGCATCAACTAATTATTCAAAACCAGTTATGCTATGTTTATTTAGCTAATTGAACCACTCCCGGGTTGGACCAGAAAGTGTCATGATAAAAGTACGCAACAACAATGCATCATGGCTTTCTATATAAAAACAAGCATTAAAAAATCTCGTGACATGTTCCTGTGCATCTTCATCACCCTTAAAATTGTCCAACCTGGCCATATCAAAATGCTCAGGGTAAGCCAGAGTAGGCACCGAAGGATCCAAAGGCTCGTTATGGATTTTTCTTAAAGTCGACTTTTGAATATTCATGCCTTATTTTTCAATGGCTTTGACCTTATCGGCTAAGGCCTTATAGGCCTCTGAAGATAGAAATTCCTCATCCCTAAGTTTATGCAAAGGTTTCTAGGAGGTACTATCTTCCTCGTACGAGGTGGAGGGTGTTGCTTTTCCTCATCCTCAACTCAGGAGCTCTTAAGATATTCTTGCTCATATCCATATCCCACTGCTTCTTCATGATGCCTCTACCTCTAATTATTGATAGGCGATGGTCGCTCCCTTTTTTTAGCACTAGCATGAGTACGAGTATCTCTATGCTCTTGATACATATCGGCTTGAGATAAATCCTTTGTATATACACACTATCTATGCTCATCATGAGGATATATGCTAGCCCTATCTAAACTATCCTCCTACTCCATGTGTTCCTTCTAGGTAAGGATACACTCTTTGCGCATGCATTGCTCATATAGCCTCTATCTCATGAGCCTCTACGCTTGAATATTCTCATCTTCAATGCATTGCCTCTCTAAACAAGCATCCTCCAATTGATCTTGGAGTATTTGACGTTTCTACTATAATAGCATTCGATGTGATCTATCGATCTAATCAGCCGTGGGAGGCCTCTGGTATCCCTGCTATGTACGAGTGACCTTGTGGGTTCTGTACCCATTGAAATAATGTACTGTGCCTTTACCTCTATCTATGAATATGGCATTGGACTCCTACTATGTCCTATTCTATGAAACACCATGCGTAGATAGTGGGTGTGTGACATGAAGGCGCTTAGAAGTCTCCCTATGTTCTCTAGTAGTCCTAACAACACTCATGCTACACTCACTCGAGGCATGAGTGGGTGGAGCAGAAGGCTTGTAGCCTAGCTACTCTAAACCACTACCTAGACCCTCTAGTTGTCTAGACTACCATCGCTCATGCGGTGATGTGCCATTATCTCCAACATTTGATACATTAATGGTGATATTGCATGGTGGAAAATGCATGGGAGTATGGTTAAACCTATGCTCAGTAGCGAGCCTGTCTTCCTACCCTTGAATGGGTGGGTCTCTAGTCCTTATATACTCATAAGGTAGAGCCATAGATCCTCCTGTAGACTTAGTATGTAGGGGCACTAACCTGGTCCCCTGAATGACAAAATCTTCAGCTGATCTCGTGGACGCGCGTGCATTGTGGTCTCGATAATGGCTCTCGAGTGGAACACCCTCAATCTGGAAGGCTTCCTATTCTATTCTATGCCTATAGGAGTGTACTAAAGCTCCTCTATCTGGGGCATGCTCTATAGTCTCTCCTCGTGTTGAGTTATATCCTCAAATGCTAGCTGAACGATGTTCGGTTCGCTCATGTGGTTGAGGAATTGACACATGTTGTTGTGAATTGGTTAGGGGTTGGTCATCGACATTAGGTTTGGACCTTTTACGACCACCCCATGTATCCACTATTGTGTACCTAGCATCTAGATGTATTATTATTAAGCAAACAAGGTATACAATAATTATTATCTCGTTTTAAATTTTGAAAATGAGTCCTAAACTATTTGATGTGTTTTCAAGATTTGTTGTATCAGTGTAGAAACTCTTATCATGTTTTGCAAAACTTGTTGGATTTTATTCTCATTTTAATGGCTTTCACCTATACGCTCATAGCTTAACAACTTGGCTATGAACTCCAAGTCGCATAATCCAACCTATAATGTGTGGTAATGAAGCCCACACACGATCAGGGAGCACAGGTCCTCCCAGATCCTCACCTATTTTCCCCTAGTCAGTGTTATACCCTCCGAAGAGAATACATGAAAATTTTCTAGGGTACGAAAGGTTCTCGGATATGGTATTGGTCTAGTATCCAAAAGTTTCATGGTATTTGGGCCAATGAATGGAAGTTACACCCACCATCATTGAACTCTACTAGTGGTTAGATGTCAAGCCCAACTCACTAGCGTTTAATTGCCAAGTGGTGTGTGTGGTTCCTTTTAATGTACATAAAAGAAATGCATCATATAGCATTCATGCTCATTTTCTAAATTCTATGCAAATAAAATAACATTTCAAATTTAGAAAATGCAAGCTATTCTAGATGCTATTTGAGACTATGCACATTACGATGATAATTGGCCACTAAGTGGGCCTCACGCATGCAAACCATTCACACAAATTCTATCAAGCATGCTAGATTATAGGGCATATTAAAATCAAAGGTCCACTATTCCTAGCAGCGCCTTTATAATGACACAAAAAATAAATGCAACTAAGACCTAATTCATTTTATTTTCTTTTTTTAATTTCTTACTTGCGTTTGAAATTTAGCTTTCTGGAAAAACACAGAGACAAATAATTACAGAGAGTGAGAAGTAGGTCCTACCTCAAATCCTCATCTGATTGAGATTTATCCCTCTACCGTCTACTATGTCTATTGGAAATTGTAGGTTTGGGCTACAGTTCTAACTGTGGCCCATGGGTTGAACCTATGATTCAATTGTTGGCTCGTAGTTGGTAGTTGCGGTCTATACCTGCAAGTCACAAAAAACAAAAACACACAGTCAGATGCTAGAATTGTAGAGTTTCACCATGATCACCTTTTGACGCAACCAAAAGGCTTTATCATGAGAGGCTTCTTATCTTTTGGACACTCTTATGTTGTTTCTTGACCATAGGGAATAGATTCAAAGGAGACTTAACCATCAACTTCCTTCCTCAACACGAAGAAGAAGGAAACTCCACTGTGATCGCCTTCTAACCCAACCAAAAGCATCCATATACTGTACTATGTTGTATTAATTCATTCAAAGCATAAAATTGACAAAATTGCATAGATTCAATAAAATAGACTTTTCTTGTATCAATAATTGCAAAGAATCTCGATTACAATCATGCCCCTCTTAGGGTCACCCAAATGACTATACGATTAATACAATGCCAAATCCCTCAACATGGTAGGAGCACATATAGTGCTTTTCACTTGGTCACAAACTACTCTAGGGTGGAGTTGTCATCTTCTTCACGTTGAGGAAGAAGTTGATGGTTAAGTATCCTTTGAATCTGTTCCTTGTGGTCAAGAAACAACATAAGAGTGTAAAAAAGATAAGCAACCTCTCATGATGAGGCCGTTTTAGAAAAATTGCATAAAGACACCATGAAGCATGTATAATCAATAAAACATGAAAAGTGCTTCTAATCTATGTAAATTGAATCAAGATTCATGGGATTGCATGAAGAAATACAACAGTTACACTATGCATGGATCAATTGTGTAAATAAAGCATAAAAATGCATAAAGAATCCATTAATGTCTTATTTTATGATTAACATATAGAAACTAATCTAACCTAGTTTTGTCAGTCAGAAGTTTGTTAAACTACAATTTAACCATAAAAATAGCTAATCTAAGCTAATTAATTGGACTGAAATGAAAAGGGGAAGGTGGTGATACATTTGCTGCAAACTACAAATCTGATGAGTGGTCTACACTATAAACCATGGCTGAAAGCCACGGTTAGAAATTTGATAGGTTTACCCTCAATTCCAAGGGTAGTGGGCTTGACCTCCTTGTCCAAATTGATGTTCAATGGTCACCTTTAGTGTCCTCATACTTATTTGGTGGTTGATTCATTGTGAAGGGCCTTCATTTTCCCGAATATGCATTTCTTGGCTCTCCTAGGCTCCTAGGGCATCCATAATGCAATTCATCATGAATATTGGCAAGTAGGTAGGGGATAAGTGTAATAGCTCTCTCTTAGTATACTTAGTTGAGTGTACAATTCGATAGGGCTTCACTGCTCAAATCTCCAATGCTCTCTATCTTAATAATTTGTTAGTGCTTCACTATACAAATCATCCTCTTATCTCCCCATTTGAAGGGGGTATTTATAGCATGTCCCTAAGGCTAGGGGTGGCTTCATGGAGAAGCCAAGATCAAGAAGGGGTGGTTACGATAGTTGAATTGGAAGCTTTCATCCTCTAACCACATTCTTCTAGAACAAATGGCCATTCAAACTGATTTTGCTTGGATTGAAGGTCAACTAAACTTTAGTTAAGATCGTAGGTCATAGCTATAGTCTAGACTATAAACTGTAAGTCTTAGCTGAGGTTCAGCCTGTAAAATATAGGTCTGGGTTGTGGTTCAGACAGATTAGGCCAAGGTGCCCAAATTGAGTGGTTAGAACCACTATTTTATCTTGGAATCTGTCCAAGATCCTCCATATGGTCTTGTAACATGTCCATATGAGTAGTCACCCTCGACATGACACGTTTTAGGTGTCTACAATAGGACTCCCCTAAGGAGGACCAGGGAGGTGTGGGTAAGTAGGTAGACCTCCTATACTTTGGATATCAGGATGACTATGGGGATGCAAAGGATCAGGGGGCATAGACATAGTAGGGTATGCAGGATGATTGATACATAGATCTATAGGAGAAGCTAGCCAGGATCATGCAGGAGAGAGATCTCCTTCAGGTACATGCATAGGAGGATCAAGCCAAGATAGCATCGCTACAGGTACAAATAATATCATAGGGTCCTAGGTGGGAGGGATATAGTGGTGAGGATGTGTAGAGGCTATGGGTAGAGGTGTTACAACTGTTGTTAGTGGTGGAGACTTACCAGGCATGGGGACAGTGGAGGTAGGCCTACACTGATCGACTAGATATGGAGGTAGTGCACCTTGTAGGGTGTATTCCTGATGATGAAGAGAGTAGTAGATATCACCATACTTGGTAGAGCAAGATAGTGTGTTGTATTCCCCTAGTATGGAGGCACTAGGGTATAGACGAAGGACTGATAGGGTTGGTGATAGTAGGCATGGGGGATCACAACGGACTTGGACTATAGATGGTAGTGTGAGTCATAGCACAAGTCCTACATGACCATGTGATGGAGAATATTATGAATCTAATTTTTATTCTTCATCCAAAAAATTGAGAATCGTGCAAATCGGAGCTATAACAAAAAATTTATGTTGGTTTTATGATTACTCTATTTTTGAAGACGAAAATAGGGGAAAATTGCACTAAAACGGTCATAAAATGGTCTATACAACCCCAAAAATTGCCAAATTTATATTTTTGTCATAGTTATCTCCTTCTACACCTCTCACAAAAATTTTGAGTCCTAACTCTTCATGCTTCAAAATTTTCCAAAAAATCCTAAAAGTGGGCATTTCCGCACGGGCCCTGGTTGGCCAAATATTCCAAAAATATAAATTTTTGAAATGGAGGTCACTTCTCAAAGTCATATCTCATTGTGATCAGCTCGTTGCACTGATAACACTTATAACATTTTTCTAAAAAGTCATTTTTTCTAAAAATGGCCGATGGACCCCTCTTTTATGGATTTGGTCCAAATGCTGTTAAAAATAAGACCTCCAAATCATAGAGAGATTCAAGCTCCATAGCTAGTGAATATATCCAAATAAGTCCAGAGGACATGCCCATATATAAGGGGTATTCAAATATTTATCATAAGAACAATATCATCCCTAGGGGGACAAACCTTCGAGATATCCCTACTAGGGAAGCACCCATAGGTCCTCTAGGAAAACTTCTTGAATTGGATACCTTGATAGAATTATATATAGAAAATAATCTATCCATTGAGGGATCTAGTGGGTCAATATTATGGATTCACATCCCAGCTTGCTCTATACATCAATTAGAATATACCATGAGACTTCACCATGGCCTAGCTTGGATATCAGGATGACTATGGGGATGCAAAGGATCAGGGGGCACAAACATAGTAGGGTATGCAAGATTATCGATACATAGAGCTATAGGTGAAGCTAGCCAAGATCAGGTAGGAGAGAGATCTCCTTCAGGTACATGAATAGGATGATCAAATCGAGATAGCATCGCTATAGGCACAACTGATATCATAGGGTCCTAGGTGGGAGGGATCTAGTGGTGAGGATGTGTAGAGGCTATGGGTAGATGTGTTACAACTATAGTTAGTGGTGGAGACTTGCCAGGCATGGGGACAGTGGAGGCAGACCTACACTGATCGACTAGACATGGAGGTAGTGCACCTTGGAGGGTGTATTCTTAATGATGGAGAGAGTAGTGAATATCACCATACTTGGTAGAGCAATGATGGAGAGAGTAGTGAATATCACCATACTTGGTAGAGCAAGATAGTGTAGTATTCCCCTAGGATGGAGGCACTAGGGTATAGACGAAGGACTGATAGGGTTGGTGGCAATAGGCATGGGGGATCACAACGGACTTGGACTATAGGTGGTAGTGTGATTCATAGCACAAGTCCTAAATGACCATGGTGATGGAGAAACTTAGGAGTCTACTTTTTTATTCTTCATCCAAAAAATTGAGAATCGTGCAAATTGGAGCTATAACAAAAAAATTATGTTGGTTTTATGATAACTCTATTTTCGAAGACGAAAATAGGGGAAAGTTACACTAAAATGGTCATAAAATGGTCTACACAACCCCAAAAATTTCCAAATTTATTTTTTTGTCTTAGTTATCTCCTTATACGCCTCTCACAAAAAATTTGAGTCCTAACTCTTCATGCTTCAAAATTTCCCAAAAAATCCTAAAAGTGGGCATTTCCCCACGGGCCCCGGTTGGCCAAATATTCTAAAAATACAAAATTTTGAACTGGAGGTTACTTTTCAAAGTCATATCCCATTGTGATCAACTTGTTGCACTGATAATACTTATAACATTTTTCTAAAAAGTCATTTTTTCTAAAAATGGCCGATGGACCCCTCTTTTATGGATTTGGTCCAAATGTTGTTAAAAACAAGACCTCCAATTCATAGAGATATTCAAGCTCCATAGCTAGTGAATATCTCCAAATAAGTCTAGAGGACATGCCCATATATAAGGGGTATTCAAAGTTTTATCATAAGAAAAATATCATCCCCAGGGGGACAAACCTTTGAGATATCCCTACTAGGGAAGCACCCATAGGTCCTCCAGGAAAACTTCTTGAATTGGATACCTTGATAGAATTATATATAGAAAATAATCTACCCATTGAGGGATCTAGTGGGTCAATATTATGGATTCACATCACAGCTTGATGTATACATCAATCAGAATATACCATGAGACTTCATCATGGCCTAGCTTGGATGAGCAAACCACCCCATCTGATCGAGAAAGTCACCCTCGTACTCCTCATAGAGAGAACTTAGCATACACACATCATGCTTCTACACAGCTTGAACATACATATCTTACATCCAAAATTGAATATGAAGTTTTTCTCATAGATGAGGAAGAAGACCTAAGTCATCCTCCTACTCCTCATGAAGAGTACTTGGTGTAACCACATGATGGCTCTACATCATCATAATATACAGTCAATTCATAGATAAAATTTTCAGGTTAGTGCAACCTTTAGGGAGCATGGAAAACAAGCAATATATCCTAGTGGGATCGAAATACATGATAAACCCATCCATATTTCAAGTACAAGAGCACACAAACCCCATACAACTAAACAACAAGATAATACTCATCAAGCAATTAGGCCAAATCTTAACAGATAACAATATACAGATCAATTTCAATTGGATCAAAAATAAAGAAATCAATAATGGGTGGACTCACAATGAGCACACCTACAAAGGTTGTATCAACAAAATATACAAGAACAAAAAAATGTACAAGAGCAATTGCAAAATGCATTACATGAAGTGGTGCTTACGTCTAGTACCTATAAGATGTAACAACACACAAGGCGTCTAATACAATCTCAAATGTCACCCCTTAGACCCCCTAGGCCTAATAAAGACTTACCTCCTAGGCCTAACATAGATCACCTCCCACAGATGGTTACCCCTCCTTATAGGCCATCTCAAGAGATGCCTTATGAGGCCTATACTGAGCATGAGCCAAAAGTGAAATATCTTGAGATGTCTTATCGAGTCAGGAAGTGATATTCCACCACCTCATAATAGGCATGAAATCCCTTGATCTCTCTAATAAGATCAAAGTAAATAAGAGGAGATCAAATACTCTGATGCATATAGGGTACTGCTAGAGTACCTAGAGTCATTTGAAAACAATAACTCTGGGTCTAGGTCTCAGAAGTCCACTTTGTGTCAGTTACATAGTCAACTACTCCATCCTTTTTTTTCTGCACTTTTCTATCCATAATAGTTTAAAATACCCCACCTAGCTGACTTTAAAGGGGAGGAAGATGCGTAGGAGCATGTCACAAAATTCCTAAACCAATGCTTTGGCATACAGTATAATGATGCTTTACTCTTGAGGATATTCTTGACTACCCTCTCTAGCCCAGCCATGGATTGGTACAACCAACTCCCGAAGCATAGCATATACAATATTGACCAATTCATAGATGCATTCCTAGAATGCTTCACCTTCAACACTAAGAAAAAGGTGACACTAGCCGACTTTGCAAGGTTGAAATAATATGATGACAAGTCAATCACTGACTATGGCAATAGGTGGTGAACGCTTCTTGATTAGCTACCATACATATTTCCCATGTCTGAGTTGACTGGCATGTTTTCTAAGAGCTTTTTGAAGCCTATCTCCTTGTTGTTGCAACTCCAACAGTATCCCACTCTTGAATATGCTCTAGCGCAAGCTAGAATAATCGAGGACATCAAGATTCAAGAGGGAGAAATTGTGAAGCCACACAAGGAGTGGACAAAGGATGCCAAAAAAAACCTAGCACAACCAAAGCCATCATCAATCAATCAATTTACCATTAGTGTTCTAGGACATGCGTAGCCTGTGCCACCTCAAAAGCCCAAATATCAAGCCACACTTGGAAACTATGACAACAACAATCCAACAAACCAAAGACAAGAACAATCGCATCAGCCACTATGACAATATACTCATTTGTCAGAGCCCTTAGCATCGATCTTCAATCGATTGTATGAGGTGCAAGCAATCATGCTTCCTAAGATCTATCCATTGAAACCTAATAAGTGTAGGTCAAATATGCATAGGAAATATCTATACTGTGTTTACCATCGATAAAGAAGCCATGACATCTAGAAATGTTATCCCTTTAGAGATATAGTTTAGGATATGATAGAGAGGCAAGAGCTTTTGATGGGAAATCCTCTTGCTCCTAACAACAAACCAATAGGAGACTTCCAAGACCTCTAGCCCACACACAAAGTAAAAACAACACCTTCCAACCATGTTTAGCATCCCAATCAAGTGCATAACAACCTGCCTCCCCAAGAGTCTATGGGAATGATCAGTGTTGTAACAGAGAAACAAGAATATCAAAATATATAGACAGGTGTTCTATAGGTAGGGGATCCATACAAAGGCACATATAAATCCTTTGGTTACCCCAAAATGCTACAAGGTAGTATATGACTATCTAGGTCACCCCAAAAGGCTCCAAGGGTGTCTACAACCTACTTGGTGAACCCAAAATGCTCCTAGGTGGTCTATGATCATTTAGGTCACCCCAAAATGCTCCAAGGGTGTCTACAACCCACTTGGTCAATCCAAAATGCTCCTAGGTTGTCTATGACCATCTAGATCACCCCAAAAGGCTCCAAGGGTGTCTACAACCCGCTTGGTCAACCCAAAATGCTCCTAGGCTGTCTATGACCATCTAGGTCACCCTAAAATTTTCCATGGACGTCTACAACCCACTTTTTCAATCCAAAAGGCTCCTCGATGATCTATGACCATCTAGGTCACCCCAAAAAGCTCCAAGGGTGTCTACAACCTGTTTGGTCAATCCAAAATTACCCAAAGGTATATGTAATACCTTTGGTCAGCTAAAAATCCCCAATGGCATTCCCTGAGCCCATTGGTCAACCTGCATGTACATATATATACATATATATCAATAAAAAATTTAAAAACATTATTAAAACATCAAAAATACAAAAATAATTGATCATATTATAGTGTCTACAATGGCCACACACCATCCTTTTTAGTTTCAGCTATGGCCTCCCTTTCCTTTCTCTCTCATTCCCTTTTCCTATTTCCCCTTTGCGACATAGGTAGCTGGAATCAAAGGAGTCAACCTTATCTAGATATCGATTACCCTTGCCTCTCCTAGGCCAGATGACCATTCAATGTTGGTCAAGAATAATTGGGTGTACCTTCTGCTCATTTGGTGATGATTTTTGCACCAACAGTTTTTGGTGACTCTGAACTCATTAAGTTTTTAGGTTTAAGAAAATTAGATTTTAGTGATACTATGGTTTACCCATATCTTGGAAAATCATCTAGTGACTCTGAATATGTGGAATATCTAGATCTTGAGATCAGTTACCTTTTCGAGCTAAAATATTTTCATTTTCTAAAGGACCCAAGGTTAGATGAGTAACCCTGACCTTGCTAGTGGATAAAGTATGCTCATTTGGTGACTCTGAACTAGTGGTGTAATCCAGAGGCTCTGAAGGACTGATAATTTAATGGCCCAGCCAAGTTGCCCTGGCTGGAATGACCATGGTCCCCTTAGCCTTCCCCATATGAATAATATCCTTGAAGCTATGCTAGAATTCCTACCAAGTTGTGATGGCATTAGTGGATGTGTGAAGGAGCACTTAGAAAATATGGTTTTTATGGCCATTCTTCATAATATCATGCATATATATGTGATGATCAGAATTCTTATTGCATATCTAAAAGTCAGAGCATGTCTCTGGTATAAAACCTTGTAGCATGGGAGCATATCCACATGGATAAACTTGGCTAAAGCTCTTCTGGATGCATTTGGTGAACTCGAGGACATCTTATAGATACTAATTTAGTTCACATATATCAAGAGGAACCCTCTTGAAATTGTGGAAGACTTAAACATCCATTTTAGTAGCAGTTGGAAGAAGATTCCAAGTCTACTTCTTTCGTCCTCTACCCAAGCGTATCTTTTCTACCTCCAAGCCTTCAACCCTGATATGGAAATCTTCTTGTGCCAATCCGAGTAAAAGAGATTTCCCTAAATTTATGAGGAAGACATCAGAGTAGAGTATGTGTTAGTAGGGGATCTAAAACCATCATAGCCCTGCATGAGAACCTCCTCCCCATATCTCCTTCCAGATCAAAAATCTGGTCACCACAGGAAAAGTATCCTCCTATGGGATTGGTGTAGGAGGCTAGTCTCAAAAACATATCCCCTAATAAGGAAACATCAAAATGGTAGGCTAAGGTGTCAAAAGTAATTTCCATATTAATTTTTGAAGGCATGAGCACCAAAGAGCTCAGGAAAAGTAAGGATAGTTGTGAGCTTATTACAATTTTGAGCCTACTCGGACAATGCCCATACAAGTAGAGGCTCAAGTTTAGTGTTATCTGGTCTGGACATTGTAGATTCAGAGGATGAATGGCAAATATATCCTAAGCTAAGGTGTGCCTAACACACCACATTTTTATGATAAGTAAATAAATCTATGCCCTGTGCATAGCCACTTGTGAGGTGTCATCATGTTTTTGAGGTTTATAATGTATTTGCTCTAGTAGAATATTTCCACCTTTTCAGTCATCGAAAGGTATCAAGAAGAGGTTCCATAGGAATTTATCTCAAATATGTAATATTCCTCCTCCATATTTATGTTGTCCTCCTAGTTTTCATTTCTTACATGTGTTTTTGTCATGACTCCATAGCCCAATGGATGCATCCAACAATTATCAAGGCATCTTATCTTATCCTTAGGAGCTACATTAATAAGCCTTGGAATAAAGTACAAGGTGATGCAAGAAGGTTATTAATAGTACCCCATAAAAATATACATATTGGACTAGAAAGTGTAAACTATGAAACGTAGTGGAAACAAAATGACCTCTTGGTTGATAACAATCATTAAAATAGGGCCATTTCTATATTGTGTAAAGAAGAAAATCTAGGATAAATGTCAATGGCAATCTATCTACTCTTGGAATGTATCAAATCCTTGAAGGGATACATTTAAATGGATTCAATCCGAGAGAGTGCCTTATGAAAAGGGGTTTATGGTTATAAATTTAACTTAATAAGATATGGGTTTCTTTTATCTTCGTTTCTCCCCATTTCTCCACCTTCCAATTTCTTTCATATTCCCCTTCCTTTTGTTACCTGTATTTATTTTAATTGATGACAAATGCTTATTTGTATCAACTATTTCCTAGTCTCCCCTTCCTCCTTTTGAGTATCCTTATTATCATTTATTGTTTTTTCTTATTGTCCCCACTATTTGTCTTCCTACTTCTCTTGTCCATCGTAGTTCTATTTGTGTTTGCCATCATCCTATTATTTTGGATTTCGTTTCCTTGTCCATATTCTCTACCCATATTCCATGCACATTTTACTTTCCTCTTTGTTGTTCCCCTATACTCTTCTCTATTTATTTCACCTATTATATATCCTTATCATTATGGGTTCTATTTTTCACATGATGAAAAACCCCTGTAAGTTGCCAAGAGTGTGGGGGTCATCCTATTTTGAGGTATTAGTGGCTAAAGCATATTATAGATACCAAGTGGATGAGAAGCAGAACAAATATTCAATTCTGGGATCAGACAGAAGAATGTGCAAGGACGTGCTCAAAGGAAAATCCCAAATCCTCACCCCAACTATTGGGTGAAATATTGGGATCCCAAATCCATGAACAAAAGAATCAGACTATAGATCAGTGGTCACAAGTCCCAAGTTCTCATCCCCAAAGCTAGACGAAACTTTGGGAAAGTGAAATTAAAAATATGAGCCCAATATTTTATCCCCATGAATATGTGATGAGAAAAAGGTTAGAAAGGTGGCACATCTCTAATCATAGCTAACATCAAAGGGAATTCCTCAAAAAACTCAAACTGGATCATTAATAATAGTAGCTATCCTGGTATGAGGTGATAAAGAGCAATTGGAAGTATAGAGAGCCTATAGTGATGAACTAAGCTTTCAAGTTGCTTGAAAGGATAAAGTAGATGGAATTTATTGCTTGAATAGGTCCAACAGAAGTGATAAAGGGGCCAGATATATGCATAAATACCTAACTTCCTTTGGACAACCTCCATTCTTCTAAAGAGCATAACATTAGTAGATATTTTGATCATCCTAGTGTGATTATTCCCATAGAATGCCATTAATTCTTGAATTTGAATTCATTGTAAAATATTCTATAAATAGTGGAATGCTTGCCATTCCAAAGGGTGGCTCTATAGCTTTTACAATTCATATGTAATTCTTTATTGCCTTGTAAATAATAGTGCATCACTGTTTGGTCTCTCAAATTGTCTTTGCTTCTATTTTTGCTTATGTGTGGATGTTTATTTATGCGATGGTTGTTTGAGTTTGTTAACTTAATTCTGCTATCTAGATTTCATGGGTCTGGCTAGGTGGTTCTGGAATTTACATCCATCCCTGGCCATTAGGGTTTATTTCTACTAAATATGGTTGGGTGGGAGCACTCTAATTTTGCTATCTATATTTGATGCACCCTCCTCACCCTTTCTCACTACACTAAAAGAGGAATGATATGGGATGGGTTGATTTGTTAGGTGATCCACTATTGTTTACATTCGCAACATCGAATAAAATGTGTCTTGATGTGGCCATACCCCATCCTTGTTAGTTCTAGCTATGAAATATCTTTCCTTTCTCTCTCGTTCCTTTTTTACCTTTCTCATTTGTGATTTAGGTAGCTGGAACCGAAGGATGCAGCCTTCTATGAATATCAACTGCCCTTGCATTTATTGATCCAAGTGGCCATTCAATGCTAGTCAATACTAGTTGGGCACACCTTTCGCTCGTCTAGTGATGGTTTTTGCACTAACAATATGGCATAAAAATCATATCCATATTTATGTTCTAATTCTGCCCCTATCACATTGTTAGATGTATTAGCATAAATGTGAAATGGGATGATCCAATTTGGACCCCTCAGTACAAGAGCAGTGGTTAGTGTTTCCTTTAAAATCTGAAATGCTTATTCACACTTACTGGTCCAAAAAACTCAATATTTTTAGAAAAAAATGTATGCATAGGTTTGGCAATATTACTAAAGTATTGGATAAACTACTTATAGTATCCAACAGGGCCTAAAAAAACAATGAACATGTCTCTGAGTTTGGGGAGTAGTATATTTTTAATTACTTCAATTTTTTTTTGTCTACTTTAATCCCCTTTGTATAGATATGACGTCCTAACACTATCCTTTATTGCATTCGCATAAAATACTTTTCATTACTAAGGGACAGGTTTGTTTCCTGACACCATTGGAGTAATTTCTCTATATTGGTTGTAGCTTCTTCAAAAGTTCCAACGTAAATGATGAAATCATCCATGTACACTTCTATAGTTTATCCAACCATTTCTAAAAAGATACTAAGAACTACCCTTTGAAAGGTGGCAGGTGTGTTACACAACCCAAATGGTAAGGCCCATTAATAAAACGTCCACCATGAACAAGTAAAAATGGTTTTTTCATGGTCTTCATCCCCTATTTTAATTTGGTTGTATCCACTAAACCCATATAGGAACAAAAAATATATTTTTCCTACCAAGGTGTCGAGGACTTGGTCAATAAAGGGTAAGGTAAAATGGTGTTTCCTAGTGGCTTTATTGAGCATCATATAATCAAAACAAATGTGCCAACTACAATTTTTATCAGGCACCATCACTAAAGGTGATACCCATTGACTATTCGATATTGGATAAATAGATCCAATTGACAAAAGTTTTTTAATTCAGCTTTGAAAATTTCTTTCAGTTTTGGATTCATTCTTCTTTGGGGCTATCTTACCAGTCTTACATAATCTTCCAAATATATCTTGTGAATGTAGAATTCGGGTGCAATCCCCCTCATGTCTGTGTAATCCCATGCAAAAGCATTTTGATTTTTGACTAGTATTTCTTTTAATTTGTCCTCTTGAACAATTGATAACTCATCGTCAATGTTCAATACTTTGTTAGGTGCTACCTCTATTTTTTTGACATGATTATCCTTGTTGCCTACAAGTGGAGATTCTAGAGGAGGATGTGAAGATTCCCCTTGGAAAAAGTGTGTTATGACTTGTTCTTCATCGATGTCATCCTCAATCTCATCTAGAGACATTATTGGTTGAAGCATCGACAAGGCATCATTATTTAAGACTTCACAATTTGATTCTTGTTGAACATTTTGAGTAGATGAGTTGTCATTGATGTCAAAAGTGAGTGGTCATTGATATTAAGCCTTCAGCACCAGTCAGTGGCAGTTTCAGTGGGCAGCATTAGTTTCAGGGTTCTCCAATAAGTGCAAAAGGATAGTTTGTTTTCAGTTAATCAAAGACCCAGTTCCAGGAAGTCAGATGTGGTCCAAAGTGCAAAGAAGAAGCCCAAGTGAATAATATTATAATATTCTTTATAATATTATAAAGGGAAGTTTAAATTAATTATAAATTAATTAATATAATTTTTATTATAAATTAATTAATTAAATAATTTACTTAACTTATAGGTTATTTAAATTAATTATTAATTAATTTTAATATTAATTATAAGTTAATTTATATTAATTCTAAATAACCCTAAGGTGGGTTATTAAATTAAATTCAAATTTTGAATTTGAATTCTTAAGTGTCGACATGGGAGCAAATAACCAAACGTGTATAAAAAGGGGATTACCCACCTTAGCCAAACTTACCTATGCCTTCGAATTAAATTAATGTGAGCTTGTGCAAATCGTGTTGCATCAAAGAGGATTGCTTTTGGTTTTCGTGGGAAGTCAACAACACACGAAGGAGAGGGCAATCCTCCAAGGGAGGTCCCAGGTTTGAATCTCCACCCTACCAAAAAGCTGAATTGGGTACCCAAAATCCAATTGATAATGTTGGTGCGGGTAGGGCTGGGTGCGACCCCCGGGTGACTTTGACGGTGTAGAATTCCCTGTTCGTGGTATCTTAGACCAAGGCGGCCCCGTAGGGGGTTTTTCTCTTTAAAAAAAAAAAAAAAACAATGCACGAAGGGATAATAGGAAGTAAGTCGTCCTCCCTTCACGTGGGTGCCTATAGCCCATGTGGTGGGCTCCAAAGCGCTAAGGTGATTAGGCTTGGGGAGAGGGCGGTTTGAATCATGCCAAAACCCTTTTTGGGGAGAAGAAAAAGGTATGCATTAGCTGAGATGTTGAGGTATTATAAATTAATTTTTTGCATATTTTATTTGGTTTGTAAGGTTGCGAGGGGAGTTATAAGGTTGATGCAAAATAATTTTTTTGTTTTTGTTGCTTTGGTGTTTGAAAAGGGTAGTAAGGTGTTTTAGGAAGATTGTTTGAGGTTTTGTGGTGTTGGATATTATTTTAAGTTGGATATTATAAGGTGTATCAAAGTGATTATTTTTATGTATGATTTGATGAATGTTATTTTCAAAAGGGAGCAATAAGGCATAATTGAGTTTTGATTATTTTTGTGTCTAAGGAATATTTTGAGAAAGTATTGTAGTGATATTTTTTCATCTAGCCATTGAAATTGGAAAGAATAAAATTGTGATTGAGATAGGTTTTTCAGGGGCACCTTTACATAAAATAAAAGGTATGGGCACATATTTCAAGTGAGTGATTTTTGAATGTTGTGAATGCAAATTTGGAGTGAAAAGTATTGTTTGGTAAGCATTGTTGAGTATGTTTTGAATTAATGCTTCAAGGTTTTCTAGAATAAAGATTTGTTGATAAAACCTTATTTTATAAGTATTGTTGTTGAAGTGATTAATTGAGTGAACTTGAACTAGGGTTTGCAAAAATCATGAATATAATTGTTATGTGAGATTTATTAATAATTATTATTGGGAATATTTGAATGAGTGTTCATATGCTTGGACTCGGGTTTGTAAGCAAATTTTAATTCATTGAGTGATTGGTTGAGAAGAGTTGGTTGAGCCTATTCAAGTGGATATGTTGATGGATAGTTCAAGTTCTATGAAACAAATTGTTCTATATTCTAAATTTATTTGATAAAGAGGTTAAGTGTTGGTGAGTGTGAAACATATTGAGTATCTAACAATTCTCTATATGTTTCTATGATAAAATGAGTGATTGAAAGTAATTTATTATTGTGATGAATGTGAAGCATATTGAGTCTCTAACAATTCTCTATATATTTATATGATAAAAAGAGTGATTGAAAGTGATTGAGCATTGTGATGAATGTGAAACATATTGAGTCTCTAACAATTCTCTTTATGTTTCTATGATATTGGACAAGTTCTAGTGTGGACTTGTTGAGTAGATTTGAGGCAAGACTTAGAGAAGACTTGTGGAAATTTTTGTGTGAGCTTTTGTGGAAGCTTACAATACAGTTTGAAGAAAGATATTGAGAGCAGAGTTGGACAAGTTCTAGTGAGGACTTGTTGAGTACATTTGGATAAGTTCTAGAGAGGACTTATGGATAAATTAGTGTGAGATTTTGTGGAAGATTACAAGATAGATTTTAGATAAGTCTTTGAGTAGAATTGAGAGCAGAGTTGATTGATTGATTTGTTTAGACCTTTGGTTAAGGTTTGGAGTAGATCTACCAGAGTTGATTTAAGATTAAGTCAAGCTTTATGTTAAGGCTTGAGGATAGATATTGAGGATAGATTTGTGCTAGATCGAAGGATTGTGTTTAGTGCAGATCATAGGATAGATATTGAGGATAAATTTTGGTGTAGATTTGAGGATAGGTTTATGTTAGAAAAGAGATAGATATTGAGGATATATTTGTGCTAGATCGAAGGACTGTGTTTAGTGTAGATCAGAGGATAGATATTGAGGACAAATTCTAGTGTATATTTGAGGACAAGTTTATGCCATACCAGAGATAGAGATTGCGCATATTTGTGCTAGATTGAAGGATTATGTTTAGTATAGATTTGATACAAAGCTTTGAAGGTGATAGAGTATAGAGGATGATAGTCTCCAGTGGATAGAGATCAATTAGCCAGGGTAGTGAGGACAAGTGTCTTCAGTGGATAGAGATCCATTAGACAAAGCAATGGGGGCAATAGTTCTTCTAGAAGATCACCAGTCAGAGCTAAGGAGAAATATTTCTCCTGTTGATAGAGATCCATGAACTTGATTAGGGTATTGGTGTCTCCTTTGGACAAAGGTGCATAAACATTGTAATAGGGAAAGGATTCCCAAGATATTGATCGAGAAAATTTTAGTGAAATAATTTCTCCATGGAGTAGCCCACATTGGGTGAACCACGTAAATTGTGGTGTCTCTATTGTGTGTGGTGATTTATGCATTTTTTTATTACTACTATTAATATTTCTATTTATACATTGCATAAAATTGATTGGGAAAGAAAAGTAAAAAGTGATCTTATTGATATGAACCTCCTTTTCTCAACCACATAAATCATTGACAATTTGCAGAAATATTTAATAACACCCACAATGAATGATCCACATAATGTAAAACAAGACAAATATGGAAATTACTGCAATGTATTCAAATTATAAGCAAACCCTTGAGGTAGGGCAACACCATACAATACTCCTTTTGGAAGGAAGCCACTCCACAAGATCTTCAACTCCACGAGCCAAGACTTCTACAATATAATTCTCTTCATGATGATTACAATGACCAATATCTCTTCTTTATATACCCATATTCTAATTCTACTTTGGGGAGCCCACTATTAATATAATATTATATTATAATATAATATTATATTATAATACAATCAATATTGGGTTATGTGTGGCCCATGCCAACCCTTATACAATATAATAATATATCCCCAAATATCTATTTCTAGGTACCCCAACATTACAATAATATAATATTAAATACTTATATTGGGTACTTAACATTCCATCCCCCTTACAAATGTTTCATCCTCGAAACATATGAAGAAAAAAGATAATATGATTTTCCAAGCAATGTTAGCAACTGGTACCAATCTTGATCATCCATCCATCCTAGTGAAACACGTTGATGTTGGTATGCCATTTTGCCACTTGAGTATCCAAATTTGCTTCATTGGCTCCATGCTTCTGCTACTATATTTTGATAATTTGAATGATGGGTCCACTTGTTCCTTGATGTTGATGAACCATTCTGAAAACCAAGATTACTATGCTTTCTCTTCCAAAAACTACCATACTTGATGCCCTTCTAATTCCATGTAGAACCATAATATTGTTGCCTTGAGCCATACCTCCAAGATTGTTGTTGCTCATGGTGGTGTGGATGGCGATATGGTGTCACCTTAACTTGATGTTCTACCTTCTTTGACTCCTCAACATTTGGCTCCACTATTTTAAAATATTCTACACATTGTTCTTTCATGTTCCCTTTGTTTGGTGTGTCCTTGTGCTCTTCTATCAAAGTTTTCTTTGACTTAGCTACTATTATTTCCATGGACTCTATTGCTGCTGTTGACTTTTTGGATTCTATTTCAGGTTCTTCTATTTGATCTTCAAGTTGTTCCTCTACAACCACTTCTTGTTTTTCCTTGGATCCTTGCTCCTGAAGCTGAGAAATATCCTGTAATGTTATCTTCTTTTTTTGTACCATAACTTCATAAACTTCTTTTGCACATTAATGTTAACAGTACCCAAAGAATCTAACCAAGGATAACCAAGAATAATATCCTCATCATTCATCTCAATAGCATGAAAATTTGAATGTAAAACATATTTATCCATGGTGATCTTCAAATATTCAAAAATCTGAACATGCTCACCCTTCAACTATGTGTCCTTAATTTTTGTTGCTTGAACCTGCAACCTCTTAGCCAAAGAAATATTAATAAAATTATATTTTCTACTAGGGTCAATGGAAATAATAACCTGTTCCTTTTGAATGCTTCCATGAACCTGTAAAATAGAATTTTTAGATGAATGTAAACCCTTTTGATCCTTCTCTTGCTTTTGAATATCCAAATACATGGCTTCATTCTTCTCATTGTCTTCCTTAATATTTTTCTCTTTCTCCTTCTTGAGTAATTTTATTTCTTTTTCATAGTCTTCATTTTGTTTCTTGAAAACTTCCCATTCTCCTTTCATTTCATTTTGCTCATTTTGAATTCCCTATAGTTTCTTTTCAAGGTCTTTGATGACATCCATCAAGCTATCTATCTTTTTATTCCTTCCCTCAATATCTCTCTTGCAAACATCTAACTTTCTTTGTAATTGAATATGTTCCCATTTACTCAAGAATGTTGGTTCTATTTCACTCCAAGTGCACAAGGGATTATCCCTAATAAAACTTTCTACCACTTGCAAGACTTCCCCCTCAAAAAAATCTTAAAGCAATAGCATAACATGACTTCACCATGTTGAGATTTTACTATTTTCAACCACTCTCTCACATCAATAACATTTCCTTCAAAAAAATTTTGTAGTTCCATAGTTGATGCCCTAATGCAAACTAGGGTTTTATGAAAATTATATCTCCCCACTGATTTGAAGCTAAAATTCCACACAAACAACTAGATCTGCAATTTTTCTTCCAAAAAAATAAATTGCAACTGATTTGCTTACCCGAACTAAATTTTGTCTTCCAAAAAATTCACGATTTGAAAATTTGTCACTACCCTTGTTCCGGATGACTGACTTCAAAAGGTCGTATCTCCCTCAATACTACTCGGATTCCTTCATATGACCACTCATTTTAAAGCTCTTCAAATTCTACACGAACTAATCTAAGAATCGTCTAAATCGGATAAACTTTCACAAAGATATAGCTCTTAAAAGATGAGATGTTTTCCAGAAAAAACCCTAATTCTACAATTCCACAAAAAAATCCTCACTTTTCCCAAATCATTGCTCCTGAGAAACGTGCCCTAGCTCTACAAAAACAAACCCACTTTGCCCAAATCACCACTCTGATACCACTTGTTAAGAACCTCCTTTTCTCAACCACATAAATCATTGACAATTTGCAGATATATTGAATAACAACCACAATGAATGATCCACATAATGTAAAACAAGACAAATATGGAAATTACTGCAATGTATTCAAATTAACACTCAAACCCTTGAGGTAGGGCAACACCATACAATACTCCTTTTGGAAGGAAGCCACTCCACAAGATCTTCAACTCCACGAGCCAAGACTTCTACAATATAATTCTCTTCATGATCATTACAATGACCAATATCTCTTCTTTATATACCCATCTTCTAATTCTACTTTGGGGAGCCCACTATTAATATAATATTATATTATAATATAATATAATATTATAATACAATCAATCTTGGGTTATGTGTGGCCCATGCCAACCCTTATACAATATAATAATATATCCCCAAATATCTATTTCTAGGTACCCCAACATTACAATAATATAATATTAAATACTTATATTGGGTACTTAAAACTTATACTATTCACCCCCTTCTCAGCATAAACTTGTGTTCTTCAGTTCTCCCAATAAATTAGTGGATTGTGCAGGTAGATAAATGATCAAGTTTTTTATATTTTATCCGTTTGAGATCGTCATATTTCCTATCCTACAACTTATATAAGTATTAATTGTGGCCATCCAAGGTCTTCCTAATATAAATGGATAACCACCCAATCCAGAATTAGATTGCAACACTAGAAAATCTATCGGGTATTCCCATGCATCCATTGTGACAACATCTTCTAGTATTCCCTCTGGGAGTATTGTAGATCGATCAACAAATTTGAAGGATAGTTTTAGTTGGAATCATATTCGTGAGTTGTAGTTTTTGCATGGTTTCTCAGGACATGATATTTATGGCAACCCCTAGGTATACTAATATATTGGGTAATTATAATCCTACAATTTTAACTGTTAACAATGGGTTTCCTATATTAGAGTATTTGGGATGGTAGGTATTGCCTAACATGATATCAGCCAATTGTCCTTCCATATTTATTGCTTTTGATGGTTTTATTCCTATTCTTTCAGATATAAATCTCTTACGGACTTCGTGTATATGGGAACATCTCTAATGGCCTGATAAAGGGGAATCATGACTGTCAAGTTTTTAAACCTTCCATAATATTAAATTATGGTTGCATTGGCTTTCTAGGTTCTTGTAATCTTTTCAAAAAATGTGGAACCCCTTCATTTGTATTTCTTAGTAGTTTATTTTTCTTCCACCTCTTATACTAAATGTGGTTCTTCTACTTCTAATTCTATATCCTCTTCCTCCACTACAAGAGGGGTTAGTTCTACTCCTAATTGCCTACCTGATCTAATTTATACAGGGTTAAAATCTACTCTAATATGATACATGGGAAACATCTTTGTGTCTACCTGATAGGTGGGCTAATTTATCTTGTTATTCAGATTTGGAATTGGTTGTGCAGGTATTTGAATTGGTCTTGAATTAGGAGGTGTAGGCAAACTAGGTTGTAGTGGGGATTGAATTGTATTTTATGGAGGTGAACTCCATGCATTGTAATTCCACCACTTTGGTCTAGTTTGCTGATAAGGCATCCATGGATACGAGTTGTAAGGAGTAGATCATTGTGTGGTATTCATCCAAGGAGGTTGATCCCACCATCCCATGTTGGGTGGTTGAGTTTAACCTTGGTTCATATAGTTAACTCCCCCATAAGGTGAAACTCCTCCTAGCATACTATTTATCATAAGAAATTATTACCATTTTATCTTGTTACCCATAAAATATGTTTCTACTACTTCATATTCCTCTTTGATATTTACTATTTGTGGGTACAACTTCATTTTATGATCCTTTTGATAGATCACACACACTCTAACTTTATTTTTCAAACACTCATTTTTAGGATGTTTTCTCTTACATTTTGGGCAAAAGTAGGCTAGTGCTGCTTTAGTTTCTTGCTTATTTTTTTGAAGAAAGAATGTATCCAATTGAAGTACAAGATATGAGAGCATATCACTCTTCATATCATCCAACATATTGCCTATTTCAGCCTTAGTTACTAAGGCTATATTTTTTATGACTCTAGTGGTTGGTTTACCTTTTCTATGGGAATAATTATGAAATATTTGTCATATGTATGACATTTTATGTTGGTAAATATCCCCTCCTAATATCAAATTCAAATCTTCTAAAGACTAATTCATGAGACCCCTCAATAATATGCTTCTTAAGGACTTCTCACCCAAATTTGCATGGGGTGATCTTTACAAATTAAAGTTAAATATGTCCCAGTAGTCTTCCAATGATTCTTCCTCTTTTTGAGTCATATCCAAGACTTCTTACTTGAAATCTCATGCCATCCTAAATTTTTTGCATTGGTATAGGAAGATCCTTTTCATATCTTACCAGGTTGCAATGTGTTTGTTTTCCAAACTGATAAACCAGCGTAGTGCTGAATCATCTAGGGTGGAGGAAAATAATTTTAGCTTTTGGGCATCTAATTTGTAGTCCATTGACATACATATTACATCAAATTTAAAAATGAATAGGTTAGGGTTTTTAATTGGAAGTCCCCTAAAGGTAGGAATATGAGCGGGATATATATGTTTCATCTTAGTTTCTCCCCTTGCTTTCTTAATTGGGAAGTCAAATTTGGTTGAAGCTTATTCAATTTAATGTAGGTTATACAACTGCTTCTTCTAGGGTAGCTTTCAAGGCTTCACACTTGTTTTTTTATCATCTAAAAGTATTCCTATATCAATTTTTGAAATGGTTCCATCTTCAAATACTTTCCAATGTTGAATATTCAATAAATATTCCTTAGATTGAGTTCTCTCAAACAGATGTCCAGTTTATCCTGTTACCCATAAAATATGTTTCTACTACTTCATATTCCTCTTTGATATTTACTATTTGTGGGTACAACTTCATTTTATGATCCTTTTGACAAATCACACACACTCTAACTTTATTTTTCAAACACTCATTTTTAGGATGTTTTCTCCTACATTTTGGGCAAAAGTAGGCTAGTGTTGCTTTAGTTTCTTGCTTATTTTTTTGAAGAAAGAGTGTATCCAATTGAAGTACGAGATATGAGAGCATATCACTCTTCATATCATCCAACATATTGCCTATTTCAGCCTTAGTTACTAAGGCTATATTTTTTATGACTCTAGTGGTTGGTTTACCTTTTCTATGGAAATAATTATGAAATATTTTTTAGATGTCTAACATTTGATGTTGATAAGTATCCCCTCCTGCTATAAAATTCAATTATTCTAGAGAATAATTTGTGAGGCCCCTCAATAACATGCTTCTTAAGGACTTCTCACCCAAATTTGCATGGGGTGATCTTTGCAAATTAAAGCTAAATATGTCCCAGTAGTCTTCCAATGATTCTTCCTCTTTATGAGTCATATCGAAGACTTCTTACTTGACTTTTGATGCTCTCATAAATTTTTTTCATTGGTATAGGAAGATCCTTTTCATATCTTACCAGGTTGCAATGTGTTTGTTTCCCAAACTGATAAACCAGCATAGTGCTAAATCATCTAAGGTGGAGGGAAATAATTTTAGCTTTTGGGCATCTAATTTGTAGTCCATTGACCTACATAATACATCAAATTTGAAAAGTAATAGATCAATATTTTTAATTGGAAGTCCCCTAAAGGTAGGAATATGAGCAGGAGATATATGTTTCATCTTAGTTTCTCCTCTTGCTTCCTCAATTGGGAAGTCAAAGTTAGTCGAAGCTTATTCAATTTAATGTAGGTTATACACCTGCTTCTTCTAGGGTAGCTTTCAAGGCTTTACACTTGTTTTTTTATCTTCTAAAATTATTCCTATATCAATGTTTGAAATGGTTCCATATTCAACTGATTTCCATGTTGAATATTCAATAAATATTCCTTAGATTAAGTTCTCTCAAACAGATGTCCAGTTTATCCTGTTACCCATAAAATAGGTTTCTACTACTTCAGATTCCTCTTTGATATTTAGTATTTGTGGGTACAACTTCATTTTATGATCCTTTTTCCAGATCACACACACTCTAACTTTATTTTCCAAACATTCATTTTTAGGATGTTTTCTCCTACATTTTGGACAAAATTAGGCTAGTGTTGCTTTAGTTTCTTGCTTATTTTTTTGAAGAAAGAGTGTATCCAATTGAAGTACGAGATATGAGAGCATATCACTCTTCATATCATCCAACATATTGCCTATTTCAGCCTTAGTTACTAAGGCTATATTTTTTGTGACTCTAGTGGTTGGTTTACCTTTTCTATGGGAATAATTATGAAATATTTGTTAGATATCTGACATTTTATGTTGGTAAATATCCCCTCCTGCTATCAAATTCAATTATTCTAGAGAATCATTCATGATACCCCTCAATAATATGCTTCTTAAGGACTTCTCATCCAAATTTGCATGGGGTGATATTTGCAAATTAAAGCTAAATATGTCCCAGTAGTCTTCCAATGATTCTTCCTCTTTCTGAGTCATATCCAAGACTTCTTACCTGACATCTCATGCCCTCCTAAATTTTTTGCATTGGTATAGGAAGATCCTTTTCATATCTTACCAGGTTGCAATGTTTTTGTTTCCCAAACTGATAAACCAGCATAGTGTTGAATCATCTAGGGTGGAGGGAAATAATTTTAGCTTTTGGGCATCTAATTTGTAGTCCATTGACCTACATAATACATCAAATTTAAAAAGGAATAGGTCAGGATATTTAATTGGAAGTCCCCTAAAGGTAGGAATATGAGTGGGAGATATATGTTTCATCTTAGTTTCTCCCCTTCCTTACTCAATTGGGAAGTCAAAGCTGGTTGAATCTTATTCCATTTAATGTAGGTTCTACACCTGCTTCTTTAAGGGTAGATTTCAAGGCTTCACACTTGTTTTTTTATCTTCTAAAAGTATTCCTATATTAATGTTTTAAATGGTTCCATATTCAATTTATTTCCACTGTTGAATATTTAATAAATATTCCTTATATTGAGTTCTCTCAAACATATGTCCTAAACCAAAGTTTAAAAATAGTCCTCCATCAAAAGATATTTTCCTTAATTGGTGAGAAATTTTTTCAGATATTAGGTGACTACGCCAATGTACTGCTGGAGGATATTAGGCTTTGTTCCAAATATTTTTGAAGGGATTTTAGAAGCTTTTTTAGGTGCTTGTGGAGTGATATCTTTGCTTTTCAAAAAAAACTATTTGGTACTCTTAATATTGGTGGACTCATATAATATCAGGTAGAAAATATGATATTCTCACAATGACACTGAGAGGGGGGGGTGAATCAGTGTGGCTCTTTATAACTTAAAACTTCAACTCTTAAAGCCAAAACAATGAAAGCTTAAAATCAGATAAAGCAAATGTAACAAGAGAGCATCACACACAACACAAGATGTAACGAGGTTCACCAGTTTTGGCTACTCCTCAAAAATAGACTGTTTGGACTCCCATCCAAATCCAGCCTTTGCAAAGCACCAACTTTACAATCAATTTACCAGCATCCATTGGAAGGAGCACCAACCCCTAATTTATCTACACCAACAGAAAGGAGCACCAACCCCTAATTTACCAACACCAATGGAAGGAGCACCAACCCTTTACGGAAGGAGCACCAACCCCTAATTTATCTACACCAACAGAAAGGAGCACCAACCCCTAATTTACCAGCACCAACTGGAAGGAGCACCAACCCCTGATGCCAAGCACCAACTTGGACTTCTGTTCTGAATCTAGATGATTGACATAAAGATGCCTTCACTTTTACAAGACCCTGACTGGTCTATTGCTTTCTCAACATTGCCCACTCTTTACCAAGCACACACCCTGCTCACTTACCTCCTATGCACTCTCTTTCAGCAACACTTTCACACTCTTTTTATACCACATTGTGACAACTAATTCTCTCTATTTTTTAACTTCCATTTTTACTCATACTGCATGCACCTATTAATAGCCACTTCTATAAGTAACTCCTTTATCCCACAGTAATTTTTACATGCAGTCTATTAATAGCTCTGTCTCTTGTGTGGATCTTTAGTATAATTTCCTCGATGGTTACACTACTTCATGCCCTTAATCGCTGTTCTATCTTTAAAGCACTCTGCTTATTTTAGCTTGCATGATTTCTATCTCAGAATCGCCTCGTAATCGTCACACTAACTTCAGTTGACTCTTCTTATATTGGCTACATGATTTTCCTCTACAACTGCCCCTTTAACTGTCGTTCTACTTCAGTTAACTATCCGTAATCGTGTTGTTGCGACTTGTCACAAAATCGTGACACTTCTGTCTCTTTGTACTCTTCTCGCCTTTTACCCATGAAAACATGACATGTCACGATATCACGACATTTTTTCCTCCTTGTCCACTTCTTGGCTTGCACCCACAAAAACATCGACAAATATGACACTTTTCACTTCCTTACACTCTTCTTGGCTTGCACCTAGCGAAAATAGAACATGTCATGAAATCGTGACACTTTCACCTCCTTGAGCTCTTCTCTTCTCTTGCACGTGAAAATAGAACATGTCACGAAATCATGACACTTTCGCTTCCTTGCACTCTTCTCTGCTTGCACTAGCAAAAACATGACATGTCACGAAATCATGACACCTTTCACTTTCGTACACTCTTCTCTCAAGCACTAGCGAAACATGACATGTCATGAAAATCGTGACACCTTTCACTTTGTACACTCTTCTCTGCTTGCACCGAAAAACATGTCGATGAAATCGTGACACTTTTCCTTCTCTTCCAAAATGTCAAAATCGACACTTCACTCCGTGCACTCTTCTTCTTAACATGTCATGAAATCGTGACACTTTCTTTCTCTCCAAAAGTCACGAAATCATGACACTTTTTCTCCTTAGCGCTTCCTCTGAAATTGTCATGAAATCGTGACACTTTTCCTTGCAAGCTCTTTCTCTCAAACATGTCATGAAATCGTGACACATTTTCGTCCGTACTGCCTCTCTTGCAAATTGTCATGAAATCATGACACTTTTCTTTGCTGCCCTTCTCCCCAACATGTCATGAAATCATGACAGTTTTCTTTTCCTGCGCCTTCTCTCCAAATATGTCATGAAATCGTGATAGTTTTCTTTCTTCGCCTTCTCTCCGAACATGTCATGAAATCATGATAGTTTTCTTTGCCTGTGCCTTCTCTCCAAACATGTCATGAAATCATGACAGTTTTCCTTGCGCTTTCTCTTTCTTCGAACATGTCATGAAATCATGATAGTTTTCCTTGTGCTTTCTCTCTCTTCGAACATGTCACGAAATTGTGATAGTTTTCCTTGCGCTTTCTCTTTCTCCAACATGTCATGAAATCATGACAGTTTTCCTTGCGCTTTCTCTCTCTTCCAACATGTCACGAAATCATGACAGTTTTCCTTGTGCTTTCTCTCTTTCGATATGTCGTGAAATCATGATAGTTTTGCCAACATTTTCTCTCTCCTCCGATATGTCACGAAATCATGACAGTTTTTCTAGTTTTCTCTCTCCTTCAATATGTCACGATATCACGATAGAAAACATGTCACGATATCGCGACAATTTTCTTACTTGTCTTTTTCTTTGATCCTTTGAATCTGGGCCACTTCTGTCTTCTTGGAAATTCATTGTACATGCTCTCACTGACCTCTGAACTCCTGTCCACTGCATCAACCGATCTATCTATCTGTGTTGACAACAATGACAATACTTTTTCTGCACCTTGCTCAACAATCTCCCCCTTTGGAATTGTTGGCAACACTCATGCAATCTCCTGTAATTCTTCTCCCCCTTTGACAATAATACCAAAGGGCTACTGCAGACTCCCCCTGAGTCCATGCACAACATTCTCAGGCACACGTTATGACAGTTAGCAAAAATTACAAATATGAGCACAAAGATAATTAAATATATAAATTCTCCCTCTACGTACAACACACTATCGCTGCAATATATTCTGCTTCTATGGATAAGAAAACTGACTCTTGTTTCTTACTGTTCCATGCGACCAAACTATCTCCATGATAGAATGCACCTCCACTGGTACTCTTTCTGTCATCTACACATCCTGCCCAAATCTGCATCTGGAAATCTGTCCCAGCATTGTCCTCAAATCTGTCCCAGCATTGTCCTCAAATCAGCTCACAAGTTCATCAAGAAAAACTTGCTTAGCATGAACCCACAAAGAGAATTGTTAGAGACCCAATGTGATTCATCAACCTCATAGAAGCATAAAGAGAATTGTTAGAGACTCAATATGTTCTATACTTAACTCCCAATCTCAATCTCAACTCAATCTCAATCTCAAAAGAATAAGATAGATGTAGTATGCTTTTCTCAAGAACATGAAACACAACCCAACAATTGCCAACCATGCAATAACTCATATAACAATGATACTCATGTTCTTTCCACAACCTATATCTTTTCTCAACCAATTAGGGCTTTAACAACAATGCTTATAGACAAGGTTTAACCAACATCATTCAACTCAAGATTAACCTTGAAGCATTCAACCGATCACTACATGAAAAGGAAACTAGTAGACATCCTTTTCCTTCCAAAGGTATTTGAACAAAATAGCCACCAACATAAATCACCAATGCAAAGAATAACTTGCTCAAATCAATCTCAATGGAGTAAGCCCAAATCATGTATCAAGTAAAGCATTAACTTGATCAAAACAACCTCTATGAAAGCAACTCAACCATTCATCACCAGGCTGGAAATCATCTGGCTGCTCATTATAAGCCTCTTCTTCAATCTTCCCATTCAACACGTTGATTTCACATCTGTCAACAAAATTGACAAGTGACTCACACTTGTACCAACTTTTGTCCAACACTGTACCAACACTACAATTTTACTGCCAACTCTGTGCAAGCATCAAACACAGTACCACAAAACCAACCAAATCATCTGAACTGTTATAATCCTTAACTTTTGACAGTGGCAGTGAGAACCATCAATAGTACAACAATGACATATAGCAATATTACCAATAAAGACAACTCTCAATTTAATCACCACCCTTCACGGCACTACCACAAACAACTGTATGAACAGAAAACACACTTTGACAGCTATACAACAACTCCCCGACTACTTTCCTTTCATCCTCAGATAACCACACAAATACATAGGAGCATTAAAATAAAACTTTAACATTGCTCCCCCTGAGGATGTGCTACCTGGAGCTGCTTAGTGCAATAGAGGAGTAATCTCCTTCTGTCCAAGGAGACACGATTTCCTCTCTTCTTTCTTTCTCTAGTTTTTCTTGAACTTAGGCTGAGGGTTTTCACCTGCATCCCCATTTTGAACCTTTTTGTGAACCTGAACATTTCTCTTGGGTGGTTGTCTCTTGTGCATTCTTGATGGATAATTATTTTCCTGTCTGTGTTGCACTCTTTGTGTCTGATGGAATCTACGGTCTTGCCTTAGATTAGATGCAGAGGTGCTTGGACAAAACCTTGCTATGTGCCCATGACCATTACATTTAAAACATTGCACATGGTGTTCACTCAGAAGAGCAGATGTATTTCTACCAGCATAACTCCTTGATTTATTATTCAATCCACAATAAATTGCCTGGTGACCATAATGGCTGCATCTAAAACAATAGCCGTTAAAAGCATTATTATGAAAAGAGTGAGAGTGAGAGAACCTCTTTTGCTGTGGTTGCTTTGCTGTAGATCTCCTTTGAGATTTTCTTCCTTTTGAAGATTCAGCTTTAGGATTTTCTTGCTTTGATCCTTCAGCAGTGGATTTCTTCTTCTCTGTAGATTTAGAAGATGAAGGTTGTTCAGCTTCATATCCAAGACCAAGCTTGCACATAGGGCTTCTTTGTTGCCTTATCATTTTATCTAGCAGCTCTGTGCTCTTCTCAAATTTGAGATTTGTATTGGCCTCTTCTAGTTGTTTCCTCAATAACACAATCTCCTCTTCTTGTTTGCAGCAAACAATCTCTTTCTCATTGATCTGTGACTTCAAGGCTTCTTCTATTTTCTTGGCTTTGTGAATTTGTAAGAAGAGATCTTCAATATTACCCTCATATTCTTCCAACTTCTTGGACAGTCTTTTGTTCTTTTTCCTTTCTAAACCCAACTCTTCAAGTGCAGCGATCAACTCACCTCTTAGATTTACTTCAGCCTCAGCCTCAAGGTTTTCATCACATTCCTGTTCTTCTTCAGTGTTTTCTTCTTCGAATGCCATGAAAAGAGCTTCACCTGTTTCCTCTTCGGAATCCTCATCGAAACTGTCTTCTGATGAACTGACATTCTTGGAGATGAAACTTTTCTTCTTGAAGTTGCCCTTTCTGAAATTTGTCTTTTTCTTCCAGTCACTTCTTTCTCGGTGCGATTCTTCATCACTTTCATTCTCCTTATTTCATGGACATTTAGCTGCAACATGCCCAACGCCTCCACAACTGAAACATTTAAATGGTAGCTTTCCTCTGTATTTTCCTTGTCCCCTTTTTAGTTTTCGGACAAAGTTTGCTTCCATCTCATCTGATGTCTCTTCATCTTCGGATTCTTGTTTTGCTTTCATATTTTTGTGGGCTTTAAAAGCAGCTTCTCTGTCTGTGGGATCAGACTTTCCTATTCTCATCTCATACGCAGTCAACGAACCATGCATCTCATCCATACTAAACGTATTTAGATCTTTGGCTTCTTCTATAGCTGATACTTTAGAATCAAATCTTTTGGGAAGAGATCTTAATACCTTTTTTATGATTGCAGAGTCTTCGATTTTCTCGTCGAGTCCTCTAATGGCATTAATGACTTCATTTACTCTCAGCATATATGCCGCTATGTTCTCATCGTCATTCATCTTTAACGCTTCGTACTGAGTTCGATGAGTTTGCAACTTGGCCTCCTTGATCTTATCGTCTCCTTCATGAATGCTCTTCAATTTGTCCCAAATTTCTTTTGCCGTTTTACAGCTCATGATCTTTACCAGTTCACTGTTTGCTACACCGCACATGATAGCATTCTTTGCCTTTGAGTCATTCTCAAACTGTTTCTTACCGACAACATCGGTTGGAGGAGTGGTGGGTATTGTGTATCCACTTTCTACTGAGTCCCATATGTCGTATCCCAATGCACACAGATATGTCTGCATCCTGATTTTCTAGAATGCGTAATTAGTCCCATCAAACAATGGAGCTTTGTTTGATGAGAATCCTTCACCAACTACCATTGTGTCACTTCCCAGATCACCTTAGCCGATTGAGCTTGTTCAGGAACTTGGCTCTAATACCAATTGATATTCTTACAATGGCACTGAGAGGGGGGGGTGAATCAGTGTGGCTATTTAAAACTTAAAACTTTAACTCTTAAAGCCAAAACAATGAAAGCTTAAAATCACATAAAGCAAATGTAACAAGAGAGCATCACACACAACACAAGATGTAACGAGGTTCACCAGTTTTGGCTACTCCTCAAAAATAGACTGCTTGGACTCCCATCCAAATCCAGCCTTTGCAAAGCACCAACTTTACAATCAATTTACCAGCACCCACTGGAAGGAGCACCAACCCCTAATTTATCTACACCAACAAAAAGGAGCACACCCTAATTTACCAGCACCAACTAGAAGGAGCACCAACCCCTAATTTATCTGCACCAATAGAAAGGAGCACCAACCCCTAATTTACCAACACCAACTGGAAGGAGCACCAACCCCTGATGCCAAGCACCAACTTGGACTTCTGTTTCGAATCTAGATGATTGACATAAAGATGCCTTCACTTTTACAAGACCTTGACTGGTCTATTGCTTTCTCAACATTGCCCACTCTTTACCCAGCACACACCCTGCTCACTCGCCTCCTGTGCACTCTCTTTCAGTAGCACTTTCACACTCTTTCGGCAACACTTTCACACATTCAGCGACAACTTAATTCTCCATGCAGACCTCATTTTATAACAAACTATTCTCTCTATTTTGTAACTTCCATAATCCCACATGCAGCCTATTAATAGCCACTTCTGTAAGTAACTCCTTTATAGCACAGTATTTTCTACATGCAACCTATTAATAGCTCTGTCTCTTGTTTGGGACTTTCAGTATAACTGTCGCTCAACGGTTACACTACGTCACGGGCCCTATAACTATCGTTCTGTCTTTAATGCACTGTGCTTATTTTAGCTTGCATGATTTCTATCTGTAACTACCCCTGCAACTGTCACACTAACTTCAGTTGACTCTTCTTATATTGGCTGCATGATTTTCCTCTATAACTACCCCTTTAACTATCGTTCTACTTCAGTTAACTATCCGTAATCATGTTGTTGCGACCTATCACAAAATCGTGACACTTCTGTCTCTTTGTACTCTTCTCGCCTTTTACCCATGAAAACATGACATGTCACGATATCGTGACATTTTGCCTCCTTGTCCACTTCTTGGCTTGCACCCAAAAATGACATGTCACGAAATCGTGACATTTTGCCTCCTTGTACACTCTTCTCTGCTTGCACCCGTGAAAACATGACATGTCACGAAATCATGACACTTTTCGCTTCCTTGCACTCTTCTCTCGCTTGCACCAGCAAAAATAGAACATGTCACGAAATCGTGACACTTTCGCTGCCTTGAGCTCTTCTCTGTCTCTTGCCTACGAAAATGGAACATGTCATGAAATCGTGACACTTTCGCTTCCTTGCACTCTTCTCTGCTTGCACTAGCGAAAACATGACATGTCATGAAATCGTGACACCTTTCGCTTTCGTACACTCTTCTCTCAAGCACTAGCGAAAACATGACATGTCATGAAATCGTGACACTTTTTTTCTGTTGCCTTGTCCTTTCTTTCTCTAACAAAATGTCATGAAACTCGTCGACACTTTCCATCCGCTCTCTCTTCTTAAAAAGACATGTCATGAAATCGTGACACTTTTCTATACTCTCTCTCTAACATGTCGAGAAACTCGACACTTTTCTCCTTAGCGCTTCCTCTTGCAAATTGTCATGAAATCGTGACACTTTTCCTTGCAAGCTCTTTCTCTCAAACATGTCATGAAATCATGACACATTTTTGTCCGTACTGCCTCTCTTGCAAATTGTCATGAAATCATGACACTTTTCTTTGCAAGCTCCTTCTCTCCGAACATGTCACGAAATCATGACAGTTTTCTTTGCTTACACCTTCTCTCCAAACATGTCACGAAATCATGACAGTTTTCTTTGCCTGCGCCTTCTCTCCGAACATGTCACGAAATCGTGATAGTTTTCCTTGCGCTTTCTCTTTCATCCAACATGTCATGAAATCGTGACAGTTTTCCTTGTGCTTTCTCTCTCTTCGAACATGTCACGAAATCGTGACAGTTTTCCTTGCGCTTTCTCTTTCGTCCAACATGTCGTGAAATCGTGACAGTTTTCCTTGCGCTTTCTCTCTCTCCAACATGTCACGAAATCATGATAGTTTTCCTTGCACTTTCTCTCTCTTCGAACATGTCACGAAATCATGATAGTTTTGCCAGCATTTTCTCTCTCCTCCGATATGTCGCGAAATCGCGGCGTTTGACTTTTTCTCCTTCACATGTCGCGATATCGCGACGGTTTTCTTACTTGTCTTTTTCTTTGATCCTTTGAATCGGGCCACTTCTGTCTTCTTGGAAATTCACTTGTACATGCTCTGACTGATGTCTGAACCCCTGTCCACTGCATCAACTAATCTATCTGTCTGTGTTGACAACAATGACAATATTGTTTCTGCACCTTGGTCAAAAAAATATATGGGTAAGCTAATTTGAACTATAAGTTTTAGGTTTGACTGACCTATAGATTTGAATACTACAATTGACACTCCCTAAAAATGGTGCCCAAATGGTGAGAAAAAAATATATTTATGAAAACAACTAATTATGCTTCCATTTAATTTTATCAATTTAAAGGTTCGTAAACTTGCTAAGTACTAGTGCAAAGTATATGCCTACAGTAAACTAGATATGAGTCCTATGTGTCACTTTGGTTTGGGGGGTGGTTGTTGGTGTAGTTGGAGTTCATCCAAAATAGCAGAATTGAATTGTAGGAAAGTAAATTCTATAGGAAATTATAGGAAAAATAATTTAAAATATCAAACACATGAGTGAAATGAAATTTATAGGAAAAAAATTGCAAGAAAATAAACACTCTCGTAGAATTAAATAAAGCAAAAAAATACAGAAATTAAACACATTGTGTAGAAATAAATAAAATACGAAATTAAACTCATGTCGCGATTTCGCAACACCTTTTTTCTTCGACAACGGTCTTCCATCTTGTCGCGATATCGTGACACTTTTTCTATTCTGCTATGGTCTTCCATCATGTCACGATATCGCGACACTTTTTCTCTTTGGTAGCGGTCTTCCATCTTGTCGCGATTTCGCGACACTTTTTCTCTTCGGCTACGGTCTTCCATCATGTCGCGATATCACGACACTTTTTCTCTTTGGCAGCGGTCTTCCATCATATCGCGATTTCGCGACACCTTTTTTCTTTAGCCGCGATTTTGCAACATGTCGCGATTTCGTGACACTTTTTCTCTTCGGCCGTGATTTTGCAATTTGTCACGATTTCGTGACACTTTTTCTTCTTTGGTTGCGATAACACTGCTTGTCACGATTTCGTGACTTTTCTTCTCTTCTTGCACCAACCTTGCAACATGTCGCGATATCACGACACTTTTCTTCTGGCAGCAACCTTGCAACATGTCGTGATTTCGCGACACTTTCTCTCCTTCGGCTCCGATGCCGCTTCTCGTGACTTATTTTCCTCTCTTGGATGCAATGGTGCAACATGTCATGATTTCATGACATCATTTCCAAAATGGTCATGATTTCGTGACATCATTTCCAAAATGGTCACGATTTCACGACACCTTTCCTAGTGTGGCGTTTGCTCGTTTTTTGATCTTTAGTTCTTGGACCACCTCGGTCGATCTAGAAATCATGTAAAACTCTTGTACAAGGTTCAGGGACCTTTCAACACCCTTTCTACCAATCAAAAAAAAAAAAATACGAAAACACACTTGCAGCAAAAAAGTAAATAATGACAGAAAAAAAAATAGGGGAGGAATACTTCCTAGAGTGGGCCCAAGCTCCTATAGACATCCACCCGACTAATTCATGTGCTCACTCTTCGAACATAGCAAAATAATTAAAACACTCAAGATTTTATTATGTAGTACCAAATTACAAAATAAGTTTAGGATCCTTTCTTCAGGGGTGGCCTATGTTTTTATACAAAACATGGTCATCCCCTATTACAAATTTAGATGTTGTTAATTTTAATCATTCTAACGCGATTCGCTACAATGAGTGCACATAAATTAAATTAAATGCCTAATAAAAGAGGATTCACACTAAAATTAACCCTTATGAGATAATCATAGTGTTCCCTATGATTTTTTAACAAAATACATCTAATTTTATACATGGTTTTCGATATTTATAGTCAACGTGCACATTTTAATTTTTTTGGGTACATGCATTGTTCATCCCATCACCATAAAACATGTGTCTTTTTGACCTATCGCTGGGATGAAGTCACCATATTTAGCCTTTTTTTATTCACTAAAGATCATCACTTTTTTTGGGCATTGAACAGTGAGTGCTTTATTCTATCACCAAGATATAGGTATTTTCCAACATGTCATTGGGAGATAGGTGCATTAGCCTATGGCTAGGAGACAAGTGTTGTACCTTAGCATTTTTGGAATGCCTTACTCCTTTGCCACTATTGTTGTTTAATCACCAACCATTCCTTAATCACATTATAAAAGTTATCAAATGTTAGGTTTGCATGGGACCATGACTAAAAGATATGAAATTTTCATAAGGTACTACATCTATACACAATTTCACTCAAAACACACATTAGGCATAATACATCATTTTCCATTAAATATATACAAAAATATCATAAAAAATGCATTTCTAATTTAATAATATCGTACATTTATTTCATTAAAGCATACACAAAATGAGTATTTTTTGTTCTCATCATGCGTCATTATCTTTCACTGCTATAATTTTTATAAATTGTATGGCACATTGAAATAATGTATTTTTTCCTCCCTTTCTAATCATAAGCATGTTCTTGTGCAAATATATCAACAACACGAGTGTCTTTCAGCTACCTTTTTTAGAGCCTTATTCTTGTATCATTATTTCTATAGATTTTTTTAAGCACATCAACTGATGTGGATCATCTAGTTTTGATCACCTTTTGCATTATTCATCAATGCTTAAATAGCACAAATAGATTACAAATAATATAAATTGCAACAAAAATATAGTTTGGTTGGTAACAACTAAACAAACACAAACATAGGTGGTTAAAAAACTACAATTTAGCTAACTCAGCCTACAACACATAATCCAATGTGAAGTTTCACTTGATTACAATAATACGCATAATGCAACAATGTATGCATAAATAAAGTATGCCTTAGATGTCCCTATAATTTCTCCCCATGATATAAGCATTGGAATCTAATGCTTTTACAAGAAAGTGAGAGAGTGTTCTAATGCCCAAAATTCAATCCTCAATTTGATGAATAAGATAAAGACCCTTTGGAAGGCTTTACTCTATCATAAAGAGAAAATAATCATCTCAAATAATTCCTACCATGGCTCTTGAGCATAGTTTAATTTGGGTACTCCCTTCATAATATACCAAGCACAAATAGATTACAAATAATAGAAATATAAATAGAAGCATAATTTGGTTGGTAACAACCAAACGAATGTAGGGATAGGTGGATAACAAATCATAATTCAATCAACTCAGCCTACAACACATAATCCAATGTGAAGTTTCACGTGGTCACAATAATAAGCATAATGTAATAAATTATGCATAAATAAATTATGCCTTAGATGTCCTCATCATCAACTATGTCATAGCTAAGGCAATAGGCATTGGAAAATATGATCGTTTAAATTTCCAACCACTACCATAAGGTTTCCTTAGTCTGTAACTGCTCTACTAATCCTATGAGAAGACATATGGGAGTGGACTATGCATAATATAGTCATAATACTAAAATAAACAAGAAAAAAGGGAATGCATACCTTACTAATATAGAGTGTAACTTTATTTTCTTTTGGAAAACTTAGAAGTTCTCTTTCTGATGAAAGTTATGGTTGTGAATGTACTAAAATATATACAAATATTAGAGGGCATGCAATAATATATACAAAATTCATTTTTTTTAATAGAAGAGGCTTCGTTTTATGGTTTTAAACATCTTCTACTCTGGTTGCATCCTAGAAATATTTTCACAACCAAGTAATTATTTCCAATTTGTGTATGTAAAAAACTAATTTTCATATATAAATTGACCTAATAGAGCCCACGAATGAGTTTTCATTATTATGATTATTTTTTTCAATGGATAATAGATTTCAATTAATAACTTGGTTGGAAGAAGAGGTTTCCCCAACCACATACATATTTGATTGTGACTAAAATTGAGCCACAAATTCTTCTTTAGTAATTGACTTCTTATATACTTTTAACCTGTGTCCATTTACCAACATGCATCTTCTCAATCCATCAATAGGTTGTAAATGAATTACACCATTATCAAAAACTTGTTCTATTTGATATGGACCTAACCAATGTGTGCAAAGTTTACCTTTAAAATCATGGTAGTGAGAGTCAAATAGAAGTTCCCAATTACTTGGTTGAAATTTATTATTTTTAATGTTGATCATGCCATTTATGTTGTTGTTGCTGATGAGATCTATCTTCTAGATAGCTTCAAGTCTATATTTGTCTAACTGATTTAATTGTATCACTCTCTCTAATTATGCATGTGTTAGGTCAATCCCCACTTCTAAGTTATACATAATGTTTGAAGCTCAAATTCGATAGGAAAGATGGGTTTCTTACCAAACACAAGTTCATATGGGTTGAAACTTGTGGACTTCCATGTGGTATTGTATGCCCATAGTGCTTCATTTAATATATTAACCCAATCTCATCAGTGCATGGATGTTGTTTTTGTGAAAATATTATCTAACTCATGATTGGTAACTTCCACCTATCCATTGGATTAGGGATGATAGGGTGAATATTTTTTATGCTTGACTTGGTACTCCATAAATGCTTCAATTACCTTGGATGTGAATTGTGGTCCTTGATCTAAAATAATTTCTCGAGGAGCTCCATAGTGCTAAAAAAAATGTTCATACAAAAATTTAGCAACTTTTTCTTCATGAGCATGAGTTAGAGCACAAAATTCTACCCATTTTGTCACATAGTTAATACAAACTAAAATGTGTGCTTTTCCATTGGATTTTGGATCAATAGGTCCAATGAAATCAATCCCCCACTTCTCAAATGGTTCAAGCACCACTTGAGTTTGTAGAGGTATTTCATTTGAAGCAATTGGTCATCCCATCCTTTGGCATTGATCACATTGTTGAACATATATGTGTACATCCCGATGAAGGCTGGGCTGATCATAACCAGACCCAAGGACTTTGTGAGTAGTATTTTTGTGAAATGATATCCTCTATAGGGCTCATCATGGAATGCTTAAAGTATATCAAATAATTCATCCTCCTCTACACATCTATGTAAAACAAAGTCAATCCTATTTTTAAACAAAAGTTTGTCAGTCCATTTATAAGATAAGCTTGTTTGAATTAAATGAGATTTTTGTTTATGTGAGAAGTTAGGAGGTATTTTTATTGTTGCTAGATAATAAGTAATGTCAACAAACCATAGACAATGTGTGGATATTAAAAATGTATTTTTGTTTGGAAATGTGTCTTCCAGTAGCTTGTTGTCATCTGCATGCACTAATATCAACAAATGGTCAACAACAACATTTTTTTTCCAAGTTTATCGACAATAGTGATATCAAACTCTTGAAGCAATAACAACCATATAATAAGTCTACCACTAATTATTGCTTTGTTCATAAAATATTTGATAGCAAAATGATTTATATGAACAAATAATTTGGTAGCTTGTAATGTAATGATAGAATTTACTAATGGTATAGATTATTGCCAAGAGTTCCATTTTAGTGGTTGTGTAGTTTTTTTCAGCCCCTCCTAAATTCTTACTAATGTAATAAATTGCATATGGATTCCCTTCATTTTCTTGGTCTAAAAATGTGCCTAATAAAGTTTTGGATACATTAGTATGGATGTGGAATGGGAGTGACCAGTTAGGGCTTTGTAGGATAGGTGCAAAAATAAGTTTTACTTGACTAGATCAAATGTAGTCTAATAGTTATTTGTCCAATTAAATTTTGCATATTTCATTAAGACTGTAAGAAGAGAAGCTATAGTTTTACTAAAATGTTAAATAAAATGATAGTAATAACCTGCATGATCTAAAATACTATGAAAATTCATCTAGAATTTTTGTGTTGGGAATTGTTTGATTATTTTAATCTTTTATTTGTCCATATTAATACCTTCGTTTGAGATATGATGCCCCAAGACAATACCTTCATTTATCATCCTAAAGGATTTTTCATGGCTTAGAGATAGATTATGGGATTTACGCTTGGTTAGTACCTTTTCCAAGTTTTGTAGAGCCTCATCAAAGGAATTCTCATAGACTGTAAAGTCATCCTATAGCCAAAGAACTGAACATAAAAATATACATAAAATAGAAAATATAAGATTGCAAAAATTGATCTTTTGTGTTAATACAAGGGAGCCTGAATATCCTAATTTTAAAATGCTTTTGATTTTGCCCCAATGTCTTGGGGGTAATGTTACAATGATTTCTATCTCTTTTGAATACAATAATTTAATAATTTAGGGGGGGTCTTCCAACTCTTCATCAAACTCTATGTTCTTCATTCCTCTGCTACAACTTCAAGGGTGAGTGGGCTTTTAGTATCCAACAATGGGACCACTCCAGCTTCAATAGCTCTCCAAATACCTATCTCTTGCACACATGAAAAAGCAAATGAGGGTTTAGTAGCACCTGTATATAATATTGGAAAAAATACAATAAAATACTCGAACTAATGTTGCAAAAAACACAAAAATGTAATTAGATGCCTTCCTAACAAAGATAAAAATCTTCTTGTAGACACCAAAATCCAGCCACTTGTAAGTCATCTATACCTTCTGTTAGCCACGTGTCAGTCATCCACCTTCCCGCCATTATTTGGCCCAAATCCACACCTTCCCGCCATTATTTGGCCCAATTTCACCTTTTCCCGCCATTATTTGGCCCAATTTCACCTTTCCCGCCATTTTTCATTCCCAAATTTATTTAAATTAATATTTATATATATATTTTAATATTTTAATATATTTTAATATATATATAAAGATACTTTAAGTGATTTAATCTGAGCCGTCCATCCTTCATTTAATCTCATCCGTCCATCCATCTTAATCCGTTTCACAACCTAGATTTATTCTCTACCCTTGGATCCACTTTAATCTTAGCCACACGTTCAAAGTGTCGTTAAAACCCTAAAGTGTGCCCTAAGAGTAGATTATAAATTGAGTCACCTTGATGGCTCAAACCCTATCTCTTTTACTATCTCTCTTTTTTTATCTATCGCTATCTATCTCTTCTTCAGCTAAACCTACCCATCCATCACCGTCCCTTTTTGTCGCATCCATCATCGCATCCGTCGCCAACTTTGTCGCCATCCCTTCTGCAGCATTCTACAGAATCCCCCATTCTTGTCGCAAGTGCCCGCGGGCGTTTACCCGCAGCCACAGACGCAGACCGGCGTCTGAAACCCCGATCCAGAAGCACGCGGGCATTCAGCGAGTGCACCAGGGCGCCTTTCGTAACCGATTTGACAGCCACATTATTTCCAGGTGCCGCCTGGTCTAGCCGCGTTAACAGAGAACAGGTATAAATCAGTTTAAAGCAAGTAACTTCTTTTCTTTTATTAATCTGTTGTTGAACTCCTGCATTCTATTTTTCTAGGGTTTTAAATTGTTTCTGAGGGCTCACACAGTGGAGCCCTCTTATTAATTTCTAACTCCTTGATAGTGTTAATGTGTGCAGGATTTTAATGGCAGATCCGGTGTGTTGATAGCAGCTGTTTAAGCTGGAGTGGTCCGAGCTACAGGATACAACGAAGCCCACTCATTCTGTTGGGATTAAGGATACGTCTTCAAAAAATGCCACCCCATTGTGCCAGCTAGGGTTTCGGAGAACCCTAGCACAAACTATAATTTTTGTATCACGAAAAGGGTTACAGGCCCTGTTGTACTCAAAAGGAGTTTTTAAACTCCACTGATTAATAAAAATCGTTTGTTTTGTACAACTGTGTTCTGCATTACTTTTTATCGTGATTTCTTTATCTTTTATTTGGCGTTGTATCTTTAATCTACAAATGGCGATCACGGTGGGACCCCCTAGGGTTTCATGTTTTTAATACTTGCTTTACTAATCTATTCCTATTTTTTGTTTTATTTTGCAGGTTCCAGAAATCGTGAAATTCGCTGTTACAGCGAACTAGGGTTTCTGAGCTTGCAAAAAATGCGACGGACATGAGCGGCATCCGGAAGTCCAATACGAAACGCAGAGGTGCGTTTCAGCTGTGCGAGACTCCGTGGACGTTTGAAGGCGGTTTCTGAGAAAAGCGTAGGCTTCCGAGTAAGTGCGTTTTTCTTTCTTTGTTAAACTGTACTTTTTACGTTTTTGGTTTTTCTGCTGTATTTTGTTTCTTTTTCAGATCATTGCTTTAAAATGAATGAAAACTAAGTAATCTGGAAAAGAATAGTTATTTTTAGTTACATTTTTCTGCATTGCATTATTGGTTGTTGCTTGCATAAAAAAAAAAAAAAATTGCATACCTAGCTGCATATTAGAATAGCTACGAATTATCTGTTTTAGTTATCTAAGTAGGACTATTGATTGGATGTCAATAGTACTCCTGCCATTGGGTGATTCCAGGCAGAGAAGTGGACGAACCTTTCGGTTGCTCCTTTGATATTTGATATCATCGGTAGGCAGGGGGTTTTAAACGGTGTACTCCACTTCTTCAGAGGAAATGGCATGTTTTCAGTAGCCTCTTGCTTAGATCATTAGAACTTTTGATTTATAGCTTTGTATGTATACATTAGACAACTAAAAACACTTAAAATAAAATTTACTGCATTTCATATTGCATTTAAAACAGTAATATCTGGATTTCATCACCAGGTATTGCTTGAAGTTTAGTGACGGTGGAATTCATCTCCATCCATTAAACTTCTGCCTTAGACACCATAGGTCACCCCCGAGCAAACTTGCTAGATTTCATCACCAGTAAGAATCTCGTTGTCCTTTCCTAGCCATAGTTTTTACCTTTTTTTGTGAATAATTCAAGATTAGATCACATGCAAAACTCATAAACCGGACACTTAAAATTTACTACAGATTAAGATCGAGAAAATAATTAATTAACCGCAGGTAAGACACATTGGTTGAAACCTAGGTTGTGACTGTTTTACGATAATTTCTTTAGTGTAAATTTATCATTCCAGTTTTGCATTCTTCTTTTTCTGAATTTGTTTAGATTTATTGCGTTATGGTCTTAACAAGGAATCAATCTAAAATGTTAAATCTAAATAATCAAATGGGTAATTCACAGAACATCCCCACCACCAACATGACCACTTATCCTAGTGAATTTTAGGCAGGTTCGCCTGCAGGTCTTTCACGTCCTTCTACCGTCTATCGCATGGCCATGCCCATGGAGGAAGACAATTCCTGTCATATTACCCACATTGATATGGCCCAAGTGCAAACTCACTTAAGAGATGGCACTGGCTATGTCCTTGAGCCAATCCAAGATTCCCCTATGCAAGATTCTGTTTTTCAACAGGATATTGCATCAACCATACCCGTTGGTTTCACTCAGGTCTACACTAACCCTTTTTTTGAGGCTAATGTGGTATCTGTTCAGCCGGCTTCATCTCCAACATCTTCCCAGATGCTCAATTGCCCTCCTTTGGAGACAAATGTAGTGTCTTCCCGACCACTTTCTCCTCCATTTACCCGGGTGTACACCAATTCTCTCTATGAGGCTGGTGGAACCTCCTCTAGCCATGACCAATTTCAACCCTCTTCTTCCCAAACCATTTATGGTTTCACCCTACCTGGGGCACAGTCTACTGTTTCTTCCCAGGTACCGCCTACTTCAGCCACCTTCATTGCCCCTGCTATGCAGTCTCCTGTGACTACCATGGCAGCCTGCCCTCCACCTTCATCCAATCATCCCACATCCCTTGGGTTAGAAATTAATAAGGTTAGGGAGTACCTCGACAAGTTGCTTCTGCAACAACAGCAACAAAATGCTCAACCACCTATCGTAGTAAATCCTACACCTCAACCAATTTCTACCCAACCAGCTTTTATTAGCTCAGGCCCCACCTGGGTACCCCAATCTTCGGTGGTGTCCATTCCTACCCCACCTTTCTCCCAACCTAGTCCAATTCATCATCCACCAGCCACCAATGGTGGCCCCCAATCACCTTCTTTTCGGTATCATCCATACCAACAACCTGTCCATTCCACACCGCCTAATCCAGGCAATTTCATCCCATCTCATCATTTTTCCATTCCTCCATTGCATCATCATAATCATCAAACGAATCAAAATTTTCATGAAGATTCTCGACTCCATGCTATGCAACAACAGATTGACAACCTTATGCTCAACATGCCTGGCTCATCTAGTCAGAAACCTACGCTAAGGTCGTTGATCAATCAACCAATTCATCCTTCGGTACCTTCATCGCCATATCCGACTGATTTCACATTACCGAAGTTTGACAAATTTCGAGGAACTGAGGATCCTCATGAACATGTGAGCTCATTCATGCATGCCTGCTTTAGAATCCAAAATAATGACGCTCTTATGCTCAGAACTTTTCCTCAGACATTAGGGGGAGATGCTGTACAATGGTACAATCATTTAGCTCACCATAGCATTTATGCTTACGAACAATTGATTAATCTATTTTTAGAACGATTCTCCCTAAATGTACAAAGGAAAATCTCATTGTCCGACTTATACAAGCTCAAGCAACATGACGATGAGACTGTTTATGACTTTGGAAACCGTTGGAGGGCTATCATTAATAAATTGCCATTCTCCCTACCAATGGAGGAGTTAACCAAAATGTTCACCCAGAGTTGTCTAAAACCTATCTCTTGGTTACTCCAATTACAACAATACAGGACTTTTGAAGAGGCTTTGGCCCAAGCAAGTATCATAGAAGACATTAAAGTCCAAGAGGGTGTTTTAAAACCCCGTAGAAAAGAATGGCAACAAAAGGGCCAACAACGAAATAATAATTATGGCCAAAACAAACAAGCACAGGCTAGTATAGCCTCAAATGTTAACCAAGTTAATCAAGTGGTGGCGAGCCAACCCGTAATGGCTCAACAACAACAAGTAATGCAAATTCAACCGCAATCAATTGCTTATCATGCGGTACCGCCCCTCCTCAACCAGCTCACAATACTGAGCCAACCATGGAAACTCGACCTTGGCAAAACAATCGTCCCAAGCGACAGTTCACACCTTTAGATGAACCATATGCGGTCATATTCAATAAGTTATATAGCACTAATCAGTTAACTTTACCTGAGTTTAAACCTTTAGACCCATCTAGAAGGGGGAAGTATTACAAGGAGTACCTATTTTGTCCTTATCATAGGCAAAATGGGCACGATATCAATAATTGTACAGCTTTCAAACATGTGATCCAAGATCTTATTGAGATTGGAGCCATTAAATTGGATAGCCCCTTAGCCCAACAAAATCAAAATCTTGGTATATTTCAAACACCCCTCCCACATCGGGAGGAAGCTCCAACAACTTCAGGTGGAGTAACTCAGGTAACTCCTCCTAATCAAGTCAACCATGTACAACAATACCAAGGTTTTGTGGGTACTATTAACGTAGTAACCCGGGGTCAAAGGGCGAACCAACCAAATCAGGCTGAACCACAACCACCTGTACAAACTCCCAGTCCACCTCGGGTAACAGTGACCCAACGACATGCTAGTACTTCTCAACAACCGCTAAATCATTCTACTCAACGCCAACGACCCATCATGTCATTGAGTAGCCGATTAACTACCGGTTTAAAAATGGCTTCGCCAAGTTATCGATCTATGACCTCATTCAACAATCTCCCCCGCATAGAGAGGCATTAATGGAAATATTAAAGTCAATCGAGCTTCAAACTCAAGATACTAATGCCTTCAACAACTTTGTGGGGAGTATTCAAACATGCATGGAGCCCTCCATCACTTTCTATGATTTTGAAATCAAACCTATGTCAACAAAAAGTATAGATCCTCCATTGCATATCATGGCCAAGATCGATAACAAGCCATTCAAGAGAGTCTTAATTGACACCGGTTCCTCAATCAATATCATTACAACATCGGCGTTGAGTCATCTAAAGCTGTCGCCATCCCTTATCACAAAGTCGACTTTTACTCTTAAAGCATTCAATGATGCTTTATCTTCCACGGTTGGCACGGTTATCTTGCCCATTGAGGTAGGGGCCCGAACTTTGCATACCTTGTTTCACATCTTGGAAGGGACCATGGCATACAATGTATTGCTTGGACGACCTTGGCTTAGGGAGATGAGATGTGTCCCTTCTATACTGCATCAATGTCTGAAGTATGTATATGAGGGACAGGTTCATTGTGTACCTGCTGACATTGAACCCTTCAAACATTGCAACTATGTCTCAAATCCTTATGAGATTGTGTTGCCATCCACTCATCTTTTCTTGACCCCATCTACTTCTTCTATACCATCTTCTTCTAGAGCTCCCATTCCTGAAGAGCTACCCATCATATCGCAACCATCTTCCTCTTCCGCTATTCCATCTCATTCACCACTTTCTTCATCTACTAATCTTCCTTCTTCTTCATCAGTGACCACATGCACATGTGGCCATGACCAATCATCTCTTTCCACGTCATTACCCCCTTCTTCTACACCTTCTTCAACATCACCTATCATTCCTCCATCTTCCCAACCATCACCAGGTGATGTTTCACAAGTTAGTGAAGCATCAACCCAACCAAATCCTTCCAATTCTTCTATCCCACATTCTTCTATTCCATCATCTAGTCCATCTCCCTCCCAAGTCAAGGTCCATCTCACTGATGCGGGTATTGGTGAGTATGCCATTCAAGATGTCCACATCACACCGTTCAATGTGCAAACAGTTAAAGATTTTGGTCGTCCACATGACCAACATTTATCCATTGGATCGGTTTATAACATGGGTTCTATGCCAAATTCCATTAATTTTGTATATGGGGGAACAGAGTCATCTTCTAGTCCTACCACCATACTAGAACCTAAGCATCCAGTCCCTGCCAATATCGAAAGGATGGAGGGTTTTCCCTCTCGCTATTTCCACAGACATAATTGGCAGCAATTTGGCCTAGGTCGATACGAGCAAGGGGTAACTGAACGCATCGATATGCCATATCAGAGACCCACTGAGCGTTTTGGTCTGGGCTACCAACCACTTCCATCCCTTTCTTCTTTTGAACGAGCTTTTCAAAGCATTAATCTTAATTCAGAAGAAGAAATCCTCCACCCCGACGAATCCGAAGATGAAGCCTATGAAGAATTTGACGTCATGTCAAATGGTGATGAATCTAAAGAAGAGTCGGCGCCCATTGTTCCCCTCATTAAACAAGACGAGTTTTATCTCCAATTGTTCCCTCTCCAAGAGGCCATCTTTCGCTTGCTTCTTCCACAAGAACGAGGTGAACCACCCCCTCCGCCACATCCATAAACCATAATCCAAACTTGTATTATATGTATATACTAAAATAGTGGTTTTCACCACTACCAAAAAAAAAAAAAAATCAAAAAATTCCAAAAAAAAAAAAAAAAAAAACTGAAAAATTATGTTGTTTTGCATTTCAGGTCTTCCGAGGTCTTCACCGGTTTTCCCTTCCATTCCGCCCATCCTTTCTTCCATAAGTCGACAATGAATTTTGAAGACTTATTCACCCCGCTCTATAATCCATATGATCCGGATAAGCCAATCCCGATCAACCCAAGCTTGATTGACATGGATCGGATTTCATCTCCTCCATCTATTTCAGAGTTCATCCTTTTCGAGGAATTGTTAAGGGCTTCCGCCAACTACATTCCTCCTTCACCTCCACATTCACCTTCATCTTCTAAGCCAGAGGTCTTCCAGGCAGAAATAGATGAGAGCAAAGCACAGGAACTTGATGACATTTTAGATGACATAAATCCGATCCCTACTCCCCATCAGCTTGAGGAAGGTTCCCACATGTCTATTGAAGAAACTATCGATGTAGACCTTAGTCCAGACCAAGATGGCACCCAAATTGTGAAACTGGCTAAAATTCTATCATCAGAGGAACAAGAGCAAATGATTGCTCTACTCAAGCGGAAGAAGGAGATATTTGCATGGTCTTACAAAGACATGCCAGGCCTAGACCCTAATTTGGTTGTCCATAACCTCACCTTACAAAAAGATGCTAAACCTGTCAAACAAAAACTTAGGAAAATGCATCCTACTGTGGCCCTCCTAGTTAAATCGGAGATTCAAAAACTTCGGATGTTAAATTTGTCGTCCCGATTGATTATCCTGAGTGGCTTTCTAACATGGTACCCATTCGCAAGCCTAACGGGGGATACGTGTTTGCACCGATTTTTGAGATCTAAATAAAGCGTGTCCTAAGGATGACTTTCCTCTTCCAAACATTGATACTCTTGTCGACACCCGCGCTGGTCATGAAATGCTTTCGTTCATGGATGGATTTTCGGGATACAACCGATTCGAATAAACCCTGAAGATCAACACAAAACAGCATTTACCACACCTTGGGGAACTTTTTGTTACGGGGTGATGCCCTTTGGCCTTAAGAACGCAGGTGCAACCTATCAACGAGCCATGACTTATATTTTCCATGATTATATGCATAAGATTATCGAAGATTATGTGGATGATTTATTGGCAAAATCTAAAACTCGACAAGAGCATTTTGATGTATTGGAAAAAGTTTTTGATAGACTTCTAGAGCATAAAGTAAGGTTGAACCCTAAGAAATGTGTCTTTGGTGTTACCTCAGGCAAACTCCTAGGTTTTATTATCTCTAAACGAGGTATTGAGGTGGACCCAAACAAGGTCAAAGCCATTATGGAAATGTGTCCCCCAACTAATTTGAAGGAGTTGCGTAGTCTGCAAGGAAAGATTAATTCAATCCGTCACTTTATTGCACAACTTTCTGATAAATGTAGGCCATTTTGCCACCTACTACAAAAGGGGGTACAATTTTCATGGACAGATGAGTGTCAGAAAGCCTTTGATGACATCAAGCAGTACTTAGCATCTCCACCAGTCTTAGATCCGCCTCGTCCAGGGGTCCCTTTCAATATTTATATCTCAGCAACGGACTTTGCCTTAGGGACAATGCTTGCACAAAAGAATGAACAAAATCATGAGCAATCTGTCTATTATATTAGTCGAACATTGGTAAGCTATGAAACCCGATATGCTTATGTGGAAAAGTTGTGCTTAGCAGTGGTTTTTGCCACTAAGAAACTTCGTCATTATATGCTTAGCCAAACAACATATGTCATAGCTAGAGAAAACCCTCTGCGTTATATGATGTCTCGCACTTATAATAACACTCGTACCGCTAAATGGATAATGTTGCTTACCGAATTCGATCTTGAATTCATTAGCCAAAAATCTGTTAAAGGTCAAGTTATAGCCGATCAACTTGCGGAAGCTCCACTACCTAGTGATCATCCTTTGATTATTGAGCTCCCAGATGATTCGGTATTTGCTATCACTGAACAAGAAGAGGACATCATTCCGGAGGAAGATGTTGACATCACGCTATTCTTTGATGGCTCTAAGTGCGTGAAAGGTCAAGGTGCTGGAGTTGTGTTTCATACACCTCAAGGGATTCCCATCCCTTTATCATTCAAACTAGACTTCCAATGCACCAATAATACAGTAGAGTATGAAGCCTTAATTTTAGGTCTTCAATCAGCCATAGCTATGAGCATTAAGCGTATCCGGATATTTGGGGATTCTCAACTCGTGGTTAAACAAATTACGGGAGAATACCAAGCCAAAGAACCTACCATTAAGCTTTATCATGATGTAGCAATGAAGTTGCTCTCTAAGTTTGATTGGTATGAGATCACTAGTTTGCCTCGTTCGACTAATAGATTTGCGGATGCCATGGCCTCTCTTGGATCATTGATTCCAAAGGACTCCCTTGGAGAGGTACAACCCCTAATCATTTCCACAATCTCTAAGTCTGCAATTGTCCGTGCTGAGTCTAAGGATGAAAAAGATGTTTGCTTTATCCATTCGGATCCATATGAGCCTTGGTCTAGTGAGATAGTAGCCTTCCTCAAGTTTGGAACACTCCCATCTGATTTGTCTCGAACTTCCCACCGCTATTTTAAGCAAAAGGTAGCTCATTTTTTTCTTTTGGGGGATGTGTTGTATAAACGTGGATATGATGGAGTACTCCTCCGCTTTCTAGAAGCAGGTGAAACACATAGAGCTATTGTTGAAGCCCATGATGGTACTTGTGGTGGTCATTTTAGTGGAATAGCCATTGTGAAGCGTATTTTACGTATGGGGTATTATTGGCCCACTATGGAACAAGATTGTTGCAAGTATGTTAAACAATGTAAAAAGTGTCAAGAACACGCTAATTTAATCCATATACCATCACAAGCTTTACAACCCATCCAAAGCCTTTGGCCCTTCTCACAATGGGGTCTCGATTTAATTGGCAAGATTTCACCTGCCTCTTCAGGACAGCATACTTTCATCATTACAGCCACTGAATACTTCACAAAGTGGGTTGAAGCTATTCCTCTAACCAGTACGACAGGTCCTAGAATTGTGGAGTTTATACTTCACCATATCATTTGTCGTTTTGGTATTCCCTCTAAAATCATTTTTGATAACGGCAAGTCTTTTAAGAATAAGGATGTTCGAGCTCTTTGCGAAAAGTATAATATCCAACATAGTTTCTCAACTCCTTACTACCCACAAGCCAATGGACAAGCTGAAGCTTCCAATAAGACCATAATTGCTATTCTTAAGAAACTTGTTAAAGAAAATCATAAAGATTGGCATACACAAATCCCCTTGGCATTATGGGCTTACAGAACAAGCATCAGAACTCCCATTGGGGCAACGCCATTTTCTTTGGTCTATGGAGCTGAAGCAATCATGCCTCTTGAGCTCGAGATCCCTTCCTTGCGAATTTCTTTGCAGGAATTTATCGATGATGATCTTGCTAGACAAGCACGTCTTGATCAACTCACACTCATAGATGAAAAACGAATCAATGCTTTAGAGCATTTGCGAGTTTATCAAGACCGATTGAAACGTGCTTACAATGCCAAAGTTCATCTAAGAGAATTTCAAGTAGGGGATCTTGTCCTTAAAGAGAATCAACAAAACACCAATGCATTGCCGCATCTTCGAGATAAATTCGTGGCTAATTGGTTAGGTCCATATATGGTCACCTGAAAGAGTGGGTAATGGAACTTATAGACTTGCCAGTTTAGAGGGAGAGGAAGAACCCGAACCACTTAATGTTATACACTTGAGGGCATTCTACGCATAGTTTGAATTTTATATGTACATATATACATGGCTTGTACAACAAAAAAAAAAAAAAACAAATAAAATAAAAAGAATTTGCATTTCATTGTTAGTTGCATTGCATTTCATGTGCATACATCTCATTGAAAACCATAACATTTCATTTTCAGCCATAGTTGCATATCATGTTAGAGACCATTCTATCTTTTGGATATAAAATTTGGTCAAGCAAAAGTCATGTTGCCTTAATCGAGGGCACCTTCATAAAATCCATCAAACCGAATTGTCATTCGTACACCCATTTTCCATTTGCACATATTTACATTGCCAAAATGTTTTCGAGTCACTCAACCATTCCTAGTGTTTTAAGCAAACTTTGAAATGCATGTCAAAGTTCTCTAGGGCCATATCACAAATTACACTAAATAAAATCTTGAGTATTGGGAAATGATTTCAAAAGCGGTCTTGAACCTATCACATTTTCACATCTTAAAAACATCTTGTGTCAAAGAGAGATAACACCATCCTTGGGTTGTGCCTTGAAGTGAAAAGGGTAATCCTCGTTTGTCCTATCATGCAAACATAGTCCATAAAACAGTGGTTCTTACCACTATCACAAGCAATCACAAAATATAAATATAAACCGAGTAGTAAGGATAGGGTAAAATTCTCATCATACTTCGGTTGAGAATCCGATTCCCCAAAGCTCTAAGGAAATGAACATTTTTCACACACCACTGATCCCAAATAAGTTGTAAGGATCGTACTACTTGTCCGGTCAGACGGATAGGTAGTCATCCCCAAGGCTTACAAAGGTCAAAAACAACATGGACTATGGAGTTAACCTTCACCGGGGCTATAGACGCTTGATTGGCAGTGGAGTATACTCATTGCGTGGCGACATGTCTCTCCTCAAAAAGAGACCTCTGAATGCTCATACGGACAAACTAGCTTCGGGGTCTTCTCCATAACAGGGTTACCTAATTTATGCAAGATGAGGTTAATGAACACACTTGCACACACACAGGTTTTTGATTGCCTAGAGTCACTACCATGCTTCTGATTTGGTTAATGAACTCGCATGCACACACATTTGGTCCTAGTTGAATTAGGCAATGTTAGTAAGTTTGTTTGATGCCACTAGCATGTTTGAGTCTTTGTAAAACAGTCTTCCATATCAACCTCCATATCACCCTCCATATCTTCTTCCATATTCATGTCATTCCATACGTCATCCATTCACAAGCTACCAAGTTCGGTGCCCTTGATTAAACAATTATGATAACAGTTGGCTAAATCTAACTATCTAAAAATATGAGTGCTTCTTAGTGCATATTTCATTTACTTAGTCTTGCATTAATCATCCATAGATTTACATATCATTTACTTAGTCTTGCATTAATCATCCATAGATTTGTATGTTATATACTTAGTCTCGCATTAATCATCTATAAGTTTGCATTCCATTCCATCACATATGCATCAAAAACATTAAAACATATCAAAACATGCATCACAAAAACATAGGCATTCACACAAAAGAGAGTAAAACACCAAATAAATAAAAGCCATGTATATATATATATATGTATAAAGGAAAAAATGTACGAGGAATGCCAAAAGGCTACAATATACAATAGAGCACCAAGGCTCATAAAGAGTGCATCTAAGCACTAAGCTAACCATCAAAAGAGGACCCCTGAGACCTAGTAGGAGCCCTAGACCTAGTGGTGTGCCTAGAGTCTCACTACCTCCACCCGGGCTGCCTCCGCTAGCCCCACTTGCCTCCAATATCTCCCAGTCTTCCTGGGACAACGACCTCCTCATCCCCGGAATGATAGGGGAGAACCGGTGTCGTGCCTCTAACACCCTAAGCTGCAAAACAACAAAACAAAAATTTGTTACAAATTTTTCCCAAAAAAAAAAAAACTACAAAAAAAAAAAAACACATAATAAGTACTTGCTTAAATGAACAAATACCTCAGCTGGCTGCACTGGCGCGTCCGCTCCCATCTCCGCTTCACTCCACTCCCTCAGACGCACTTCTCTCAAGCTCGAACGCACAAATGAGCGAAATTCTCGCTAAAACTGTTTAAATAGCTGGTTTTGGCGCCCTGAAATGTAGTGGGGCATTTCATGGCACATTCAGACACAGTCTGCGTTTGCAGAGTGCCTAAACACCGACGGGCGTCTCTGCCACCCCCAAATGCAGACCGGCGTTTGGTGGCAGTATTGAATAAAGGAACAAAACTTGCAAAATTGAAGCTTAACTCCTCCAAATTTCATCAAATTGCATTCATCCATTCTTCTTATCATAATAAAACATTTTGTGAAGGTTACAATAGTTTTGGACACAAATTTTGTCATTTTGCTCAAAAAGCGCATCATTCATCATTGTTTTACAAATTGGGTTAAAAATATTCAAAACCTTCACAAAATTAACCACATTCATCAATTCTTCTGATCTATCGTCAATTTCATTCATTCTTCTTTCATCATGCATATTTTTGCCAAATCAAATTAAAGTAAACCTCGTATCTAGTGGTATATTCTATCACCTTGGCGATTGCAGCGATTTGCATCCATGCAATTCGGTAAGAGGATTAAACCACCATAAGGACACTTACCATTTATCATCATCAATTATTTCACTGTTCGAAAATTTGAAATCAATTTTGGGTATTCTACTTTTCAAGTGACCTCATACCAAGATTAATTTGCTCAACAGTTGTCATTGATGGCCTAGTTCATGGGGCCTTAAACATGGACAATCTTTAATATCATCATTATTTTGAGTCTTGCTAGAGATTGAGGCTACCTAGGTTGATTGGTTCCGACCCGAGGAATTATCCATACAGTCACTAGGAGCATCTCTGAGTTCTGGACTCTTTTCATGCATCTTTCATCTCTGCATATCAATGGCACCAACAAGGCAATTTCATTAACAGTATGGACTCACACACAGGAGTTGGGGCATCCGTTATCAATTTCTAATTTTCCTATAGTGGAATTCATCTTACATGATCATGGAACTTACAATTTGGCAAAAATCCCTTTATAACCGTTGGGGCAGAAAACGGTCCATCTTTCACATCACTCATATCGTCTTCAATCATATTCTTTTCTCGGTTTGTACACCAACCCCTTTTCTGTTGGGACATAAACGGATGGTTCATACACCAACCCCTTTTTTTCACCGTTGGGGCAAAAACGGTTCATTTTCTTCCAAATTTCTTCCAATTGGCTTGTGAGAACCATTCTCGCTCGCCAATTGAGGGGGTAAGCTGATAAAATTTTAAATATTCTTTTATTCTTTGGTCTTCAAAGTTGTGCTTTAGTCTTGAGAGAGAGTTGCGTCTGATCCAGCTTTTCAAGTGTCTTAAGTTTTTGTGCTGCATTGTGTCTTCACACAAAGCGACTCAAAGGGGCATCTGTAGACACCAAAATCCAGCCACTTGTAAGTCATCTATACCTTCCTATTAGCCACGTGTCAGTCATCCACCTTCCCGCCATTATTTGGCCCAAATCCACACCTTCCCGCCATTATTTGGCCCAATTTCACCTTTTCCCGCCATTATTTGGCCCAATTTCACCTTTCCCGCCATTTTTCATTCCCAAATTTATTTAAATTAATATTTATATATATATTTTAATATTTTAATATATATATAAAGATACTTTAAGTGATTTAATCTGAGTCGTCCATCCTTCATTTAATCTCATCCATCCATCCATCTTAATCCGTTTCACAACCTAGATTTATTCTCTACCCTTGGATCCACTTTAATCTTAGCCACACGTTCAAAGTGTCATTAAAACCCTAAAGTGTGCCCTAAGAGTAGATTATAAATTGAGTCACCTTGATGGCTCAAACCCTATCTCTTTTACTATCTCTCTTTTGTTATCTATCGCTATCTATCTCTTCTTCGACTAAACCTACCCATCCATCGCCGTCCCTTTTTGTCGCATCCATCGCCGCATCCGTCGCCAACTTCACCGCCATCCCTTCAGCAACATTCTGCAGAATCCCCCATTCTTGTCGCAAGTGCCCACGGGCGTTTACCCGCAGCCACAGACGCAGACCGACGTCTAAAACCCCGATCCAGAAGCACGCGGGCGTTCAGCGAGTGCACCAAGGCGCCTTCTGCAGCCGATTTGACAGCCACATTACTTCCAGTGCCGCCTGGTCTAGCCGCGTTAACGGAGAACAAGTATAAATCAGTTTAAAGCAAGTAACTTCTTTTCTTTTATTAATCTGTTGTTGAATTCCTGCATTCTATTTTTCTAGGGTTTTAAATTGTTTCTGAGGGCTCACACAATGGAGCCCTCTTATTAATTTCTAACTCCTTGATAGTGTTAATGTGTGCAGGATTTTAATGGCAGATCTGGTGTGTTGATAGCAGTTGTTTAAGTTGGAGTGGTCCGAGCTACAGGATACAACAAAGCCCACTCACCTTGTTGGGATTAAGGATACATCTTCGGAAACGCCACCCCATTGTGCCAGCTAGGGTTTCGGAGAACCCTAGCACAAACTATAATTTTTGTATCACGAAAAGGGTTACAGGCCCTGTTGTACTCAAAAGGAGTTTTTAAACTCCGTTGATTAATAAAAATCGTTTGTTTTGTACAACTATGTTCTGCATTACTTTTTATCGTGATTTCTTTATCTTTTGTTTGGCGTTGTATCTTTAATCTACACTTACTGATATACGTTGTCATATTTTTTTCTGAGTAACCATGGATGCATGGTTCTAGCTATTCAACCATGGATGGATGGTGAGGAAACCACGCAAGGATAGTTTTGACTATGTAACTATGGATAAGCTATTTAGGTTGAATGGCAGAAGGCTCCAAAATATGACTTTGAGGTTTCAAATCTTTGGTTTCCTTGGGATGCATACGAAATCCTAATGCAATTTTAACATCCTAATGGTGTATGTTATCATACTTCTTTGGTTTATGGGGTTAGATTACTTTTATAGGCCATTATGGGGTTTTGGATGTAAAGGAAGGTGGCAAGCCAGAATTACCAAGTGGTAATCTAGGGCTGCCAAATGGAAGGGACAGTTAGAGTGAGTCACCTAGGGTGTCTCACTTAACTAGGGTGATGTGGCTACAAGTGGAGTGAGGTGTAAGGGATATCCCATGTGAAGGGACAATGGGGACATGAGTGTGTGACATGTGGCAAGGTGAGGGGTAGTGGTGGCTAGGAAACATGTCTAGTGAATAGGCAGGGTATCCTAGGGGGATTTTTTAGATTTATTAAAATCTGAAAAATAGGATAATGTGCAGGATTTATACACCTAAGTTTAGACTTAGGTATATAACTTTAATATGCAATATTGTGTGGTGGGATGCAATATGTGATTTTGTGGATGCCTAGGTTTTGGTGTCTACAGATACCCCTTTTTGTACCACGTTGTGTAAAACACAATGCGCTGCAAAAACAAAAGACACATGTCCTTATTGGATCGAAAAATGGACTCAAATATTCTCGATGCTCAAGAATGAATGATTTTTGAAATTTTTGATTTGTTTTCTTACCCCCTTAATTGGTGAATGGGTAAATAATGAAACCCACAAGCCAATTGACCAAATATGGATGATGAAAAAAAGGTGTGGATGTGATGGATGCAAATGTATGACATTAAAAATCAACTTGATATCCCAAGTTTGGGATGGTTTTTGTTTCCACGAATTTGCCTTTGGTTTCAATGATGATCAAAATATTTTGGTAAAATCACAAACCACATGGGGAGTTCGGGGGCCCTTGCAACTATTAGAAATTCCTATTGTTAGGAACCAATGCACTAGGAATTCGATAATCATAGTGATTTTTTTTATTGTTACCAAATTGTGGTTTATTGTTTCCACTTTTGTAACCCAATGGAAAGAGCTAATGATAACCTTGTGCAAATTAGCTTGAACAAAGTCATACTCAAATATTGAGGTTTTAGTTATTCTATGCCACATGTGATGATGTTGGATTTTTTGTGAGTAAGTGTCCTAATGGTGAATTACCCATCCAACCAGATTACATGGATTTCCAATCGCTTCAACCGCTACGTGTGTAGGATAATTCACTAAATACGAGGCTCACTACATTTTTCTTATGTTGTTTGTTGTATAGATGTGATGCATGCATGTGATGATTATTTTTGTGTTGTTTTTTTGTTGCTGCTAACTGTGCGAGGGTATTTTATGTGCCCATAAACCATGTATGCATGGTTGGCTTTGCCAAACATGCATCTATGGTTAGGCATACTCTATCAAATATGTGCCCATGGTTTCTACCACTTTTTATAGCTATAAAAATATGAAGTGATATTTTATTTTTCATTTCTACGGTTTAGTTTTCTTGAGTGGTTTGAAAAGTGAATGGAGCTATGTATGTGGATATCAAGATGAGTGGAGTGGGTGTGGCTATAGAGGGTGGAGGCTTGGATGGAGTGGAAGCCAGAGTCCACTATGCTGAGGTATGTGGTCTAAATTCTTAGTTTAGTTTTATTATGTTTTTGTGTGTCTACTTTTTTTTTACAAACTAAGAGGGGGTGGTAAAAAAAAAAATTAAATTATGATAAGGGGGTAGGCAAATTTTTATTTTTGAAGTATAAATGCAAATGATGCATAAGTTTTTTTTTTTATTAATGAAAATAATGCATTGAATGTTTTTTATTTTTTGAGTGATGATGGCACTGATATGAAATTTATTTGTGGTTGCAAGTGAAATTCATTGAGGCTTGACACAGATGGCCTTGCATTATTTTTATGCATGTCATTCATAGCATCATTTAATATTATGATTTATCAAATCTGAGATGGTGTCTAAGGTTGTCTACGATAGAAGTTTAGGGCAGATTACAGCTTAGACATTCATATTACAAGCAGTGCTTTGGTGAAATAGATGTTGGTTTAGCCTTTTGGTGTCACACTAAACCTAGTCTATAGAATGGAAACTAAATTAACTTGTAGGAATTGAAAACTAATTCTAAATTGCAAAAATTGGAATCTAAGTACATTTGCAATAATTGAAATGACAGAAAAGTAAATGTTGCAGAATTTAAACCTAATTACTTTTGCATAATGGAATTTGCTTGAAGTAAACACAATTTAAACACCTATCAGTGTTCTGTTATAGAAGGTTGTCAATATTCTATCACAGTAGCTGACAACAAAAGAAAAATGCAAGAAAACTTGAAAATTTGTTGGAAATGAAGAAACAAATACAATGTTACAGATTACTTTAATTGTTGAAACATAAATCAAGAAATCAAAAATTAACTAATATATCAACTGTCACATATCTATGCAATATGAAAGATCATTATTAAACATGGAAAATAAATCTTAAGGCTACAACAATGGTTAGTGTGAAACAAATAAAGAAATTGAAAAATATTCACCTAAATTTTGTTGCAATAAGGTTTAGGGGAAAACTTGTCAGTCAGTCCTTCTTCCAGGCCTAGAAGTCACCCTTGATTCCTTTTCCAAAATAAGTTATAAGAGCTCTTCTACTTATTAAATACTAACACACTCATACATAACAACATATGATGGAAAACTACACTTTATTTATCTGGAATATAACATTACATACTCTACAGGATAATCCTGTTGCACACTGTTCACTATAATTATCCACTGCATCTATTTCCTATATGCTACTTAGCTCAACCAATATGGGAGATAAACTATTTATATTATCTTATTCCTACTCTACGTGCCCAAAATATCTTATTTGCTATTTTACATTGATTTACCCAATATTCTGCAACTGACTTGGTCTATTCTAGGATAGTGCAAGCTGCATCAATGGGTGTTGGTTCGTGAGTTGTGTCTCTTGGTAGTAAGGGTGAGTTGTAAATGGTGGAAATAGTTGTGAATGCCTATATTTATGTTGCTTAATCATTCTTTGACCACTTTAAATGCTAAAGTTGCCCGTTTGTCTAAAATCGACATCTTCCCCTATTATTTCGAAGAATCTTCAGAATAATCAGTTGTGTATTTGCTGTTATGCCCAGATGCACTAAAAATGGTCAATTTGGCAGGTATGATTGGATAGGATGTCTATCCCATCTTTCAAAATATGATCCCAATAATTTTCACATGCCTTAGTTGACTAATTCTCTGCCCTGCCATTCATTGGTTGTTTGTTGGAATTTATATTATAAATTATTGCATTTTTCAACTTTGTTGCACATTTGTAAAAAAATTGGTTCTCCTTGCAAATTTAAAATAATTAGCACATGGAAAAATATTCACATATCAATATTAATGAGTACATCAAGTTGCTACTAAAATTATACACTTCATTCACCAAGTAACCATGCTGAAATAGTGTAATAGTGTTGCACAATTGTCCCTGCTCTATTATACTCAGTTGTTATCCATTTACACCATGTAGAAATGATTCTAAAATAGGATAGATATATTATTTAGTCCTTTTGAACTCATTCCATCAATTTCCTAAGGAGAACTCTATTTTTACTACTCCTGTTACTATCAATGAGCTTCAACAAGTAGGTTTTAAAATGCAAAAATGGAAAACCCCATGTCCTAATGGTTTTCCCATTGAGTTATACCAAGAGTTCAGGGATATCCTTAATTTTTATTTATTAGAGGTGGTGGAAGAATCTAGGAAAGCCAAAGAAATTTTGAAGGCTATAAATAAAACTTATATTACTATTGTTCCAAAATCTCAAGAGGTTGATCATATCTCAGCTTTTAGACCTATTGCTTTATGTAATGTTCTTCTCAAAATAATTACTAAAATCATGGCAGAAAGGTTGAAGCCTCTTTTGCATAAGATTATTTCCCCAAAGCAAGGGGGTTATGTGGAAGGGCGTCAAATAGTATATGAGATAGTTCTTGCTTAGGAAGCCATCCATGGATATGCAAAAATCTCCTTCCATGTTCATTCGGTTAGACTTATCCAAAGCTTATGACAGAGTGGATTGGTACTTCCTTATCAAAGTTTTGAGGTAATTTTATTTCTCTAAGGATTGGATGGATTGGATTATGGTATGTATCTCTTCAGTTTCCTACTTAGTTCTTATCAATGGTAGGCCTTCTCAGTCGTTCTCAGCTTCCAAAGGTATTAGGCAAGGTGAACCGCTATCCCCTTATTTATTCATCATTCTTATTGAATGCTTGGGTAGGACTATAACCAAAAATAGGGAAAACAAACCCCTTGATGGAATTTCCATTGCTCATGGAGCTAGACCTATCTCTCATATTCAATTTGTGGATGACTCTACTCTTTTAGGTAAAGCTATAGTTAAGGAAGCTTCTAATATTAATAAAATTATTAGTTGTTTTTCTAAGGCTACTGGGTAGTTGATCAATGAAGACAAATCTAAAGTTATTTTCTTTCACTACTCTGCTAGATAGGAATCCATGGTCTTGGATAAATTAAGATATAAGAATAACTCCCTTCCAATCACTTATTTAGGTATTCTCATAAATATTCAAAGGCAAAAAAATAAAGATTGGAATTGGTTGTTGGACAAAGTCAAGAAGAAAATTGGAAAGTGGACCAACAGGTGGTTTTCTTCTAGGGGTAGAATCAGCTTGGTAAAATTAGTCCTTCAAGTTATTCCTATTTACGTATATTCCATGTGAATATCCCAAAGTTTGTTATTCGATAACTGTATCAAATCAGTCATCGTTTCCTTTGGAGTGGTACTAAGGAGAAAAGAAAATGGGCCTTGGTGAAATGGGATACTTTATGTCTTCCTAAGAATGAAGGGGGTTAGGATTCCAGTATTCTATTAATAACAACAAATATTTAGCTGCTAAATTATATTGGAGGATGTTGCATAACCCCAATGCTCTTTGGTCCAATAATATTCGTGCTAAATATGCTGAGAACAAAATAATTGAATACCTTGTTCGCTATCAACTTCCTACCAAAGGTTCTCCCATTTTAGCAGTTCTTAATACTAGTGAGGATTTGATAAGGAAAAATTTATTTTGGATCATTCATAATGGTCAATAGGCAAATTTTTGGACAGATTCTTAGGATGATCACAAGCCTTTGATAACTCAGTTTCCTTATTGGAGGCCTTGGATGGAGGAGCTTCACTAAGCTAACTAGATAAAGGTGGCTAATTATTATCGGTACCATACTGGTAATTCAAAGGTTGGTAGATATTGGATCCCTATTGAGGACTAGCCTATTAAAATCCTAGAAAGGAAAAGACAAGATATCCAAGGCATCCTTCATATGAGATCTCTCTCTTGGTCCCATGAAAAATATTTTTTTGGATGGAACAACACTACTAAGGGTGAGTATTCAGTTTCTCAAGGTTATTTGACCTTATGCCATAATAATCCCAATCATTATTTTGACATATTTTCTCAATTTTGGGCTCAAAAGCTCTGGCCTAAGGTGAGGTTATGTAATTGGCTTTTATTGCATCATAGGGTGCCTAGTGAGCAACTTATGAAGTATGGTTTTCATGTCCCTTTTAGATGTGAAATTTGTAAAGAGAATGTAGAAACTCTCAACCATATTTTCATTGAGTGTACTTTAGCCTCTGAGCTATGGAGGAGAATGGCCACTTTACCTTGCTTACAATTGTCCAATTTTTTTCTTTTGAACATCTTTGGAGGTATTGGCCTAATCAAGAGGGTGTTGATAATTTTATTAGGTAGATAGTTTGGATGGGTTCTACCATTATTATTTGGAATATTTGTAATGAAAGGAATAGCCAATTTTTTAATCAATATAGAAAGGATATTCACTATATTTAGCAAAATACCATAGCCAACTTAGTTGAATCAGTCCATCAACTCCTTAATCACCCCCAAAACTCCCACCAAAGATGGGATCAAGTGATGCAAATATTGAATATTAAATATTCTAAGGGAAACCAACTTAAATGGAATGTGAGTATTAGTAATATGGATAAGACAAGAAATTGGCAACCTCCTCCTAAGGATTTTGGAAAATTCAATACTAATGGAGCCTCTAGAGGGAACCCTGGAAAAGCCAATGTGGGAGGAATTGGTAGACTTTTAGATGGCTCCTTGGTTTTTACTTTTTCTGAGAATTTGGGTATTCTTTCCAATAACATTTATGAGGGGTATGGTATCCTCAAAGGCCTTCAGGATGCTACTCTCAACTTATGATTAATATTTTGAAGACTCCTTCTAAGAATCATAAAGGTTGATTAGAGAATAAAAAGAATTATTGAGAAGATTCAATTAATCCAGATGGGATTTTTGAAAGTTGATTACAATCATGTGGTCAGAGATCAAAATAAGAGTCCTGATGCTTTAGCTAATTGGGCTTTGGACAAAGGTGATCTTACTTGTTATGTCCACCTTCCTAGATGGTGGGCTTCGCAAATTAGGGAAGCTCTTCTTTCTATCATTTCTTTGCATGGCTCCAGTTCTGAAGGTACCTAGTTTCTTCTTGATTTATTTTTACTTATATTTGGGTTATTCAGGTTATTTTAGTTCCCTAGCTCAAACTATTCTTTCTTTTGTTTCCTCTGTTGATTCTTGCCTTAAAAGTCTTCTGGTCTAGATAGGTCATTGTTATGTTCAATTTTTTTTCTTTTTTATTTTTTGTTTTTTTGTTTAGTTTTTTAAGGTGTGTGTTCTTTTGTTTTGTTTTTTTTTTGTGTTCTTTGTGTTGTTTTTTGTTGTTCTTGTGTTTTTGTTGTTTTGTGTTTTTTTATTTTTTATTATTGCTCTTGGGTTTTTGTCATTCTTGTTCTTGTGTTTCTCTTTGTTTATGTTATTTCATGTTTTTTCGTGTGAGTGTTTTATTTATTTTTTATTTTTTGTTGTTGGTTGTTTTTTATTTTTATTTTTATTTTATTTTTTTAATATTTTAGGTTTTGGTTGTGTTTTTTCTTGTTTTTTTTGGGTTGTCTTTTTAGTGTTTTGTTTTTTTTGTCATGTTTATGTTTTTTTATGTGGTTCTTGTGTTTTTATATGTGGTTTGTTTTGTGGTTTCTTTTATATTTTTGTGTGTGTGTGTTTGGTTGTGCTTTTTTTTTTGAAACACTCAAGGAGCATGTTTTTTATTTTATTTTATTATTTTTGTTGTTATTTATTTACTTATTTTTAAATTGGTTTTGTGTGTTTGTTTGCTCCTTGAGTATTTCAAAGGTGGTAGGCCAGGTCTGAGTCCTAGGCATTTTTGACGGAATGGATAACCCTTCCTCCTTGGGTCTTACCCAAAAGTGGCATCCCTTTTGGGATGTTTTTCACAAATAAAAAAAATATAGGAAGATAAGTTCCTTGGCCGACATTCTATATAGTTGTACAAGTGGACACCTTGCACGTTACAACTTGCACATTGACACTTGTGCATTTATTACATTGCATGAAGTAACTAGATAACTTCCCCATAAAGTAACATAATGTCCTAAGTATGTACCAAAGAAGGTACATTTACATGACCCAATTAATGTAATATGCTCTATTTCTACAAAAATAAGGAAAAAAAAATCTACTACATCAGTAAAACCTTAGCAAGTTATAAAACCCATTATACACTTATGGAAAAACTTTGTCTAATAGCAGTTTTTACCTATTAATAATTGAGGTATTACATGTTCAATAAAAATACCATTGTGATAGTTCGAATAGATCCGTTAAGATATCACATGTCAAGCCCCTACCTCTTGGGTCACATTACTAAGTGGATAATGGTCGTCAATAATTCTGAACTTGAATTTATAAACCAAAAGTCTATAAAATGATAAGTCATAGCAGAGATTTTTGTAGTTGCCTTATTAGAAGCTCATTATCCTATAGAGATCCATTAGACTTATCAAACTATTTACTACTTGGATACCAAGCAACCTAATTTTTTGTCTTTTTACTTTGATGGAACTAGATGTACCAAGGGTATAGGAGCGGGAGTAGTTCTAGTCTTCCAAAAATAAATTCCCATTATCACTCAAGCTTACATTCTCATGCATAAATAATACTATATAATATGATTCACTAATTCTCAAGCTTTGAGGTGATCAATATCTAAAAATCATAATCTTATCATTTTTTAGAGACTCAACTTGTCATTAACCAAATCAATGAAACTTACCAAACAAAGATGACAAGCTCAAACCCTATAAAGAAGATATTGTCAACCATCTATTGACCACCTTTGATAAAGTGATAATTACTACCATCTATAGTTCTAGTAATTTTCATACCAATGCAATGGCAGCTATAGCCTCCCTCATTCCCCTAGAATTGGAAGATGAGCAAGTTGCTATCATCATATAGCAAATTGGAAAATAAAAAACCCTTGAATGTAGTGAAATACCTTTAAAAATATTTATTATAGAATCAAAAATCTATTTGGACCCTCGAATTGAATATATTTATACCTTTATTAATGAGGGCATATTACCTAAAGTTCTCAATTACAATGAATACAAAAATCTTAGGCAATGGGCTTGTCACTTTGTCATCATTGGAAATAACCTATACAAGTGATATTTCAATGGTATCCTTATTTATGGCTTTAATATGAAAGAGGATAAGCAAGTAGTTAAAGAGGTTCATGGCAGGGCATATGGTGTTAATTTAATTGGAAACATCATAACTAGAAAGGTCCTTAGGCTAGGATTATTCTAAAGAAAACATTTCAATTACATTCACAAGTGTGACAAATGTCAAAAAAATGATAGTCTTGTCCATGCCCCATAATATGAACTATAATCGTTGACTTCTCCTTGGCCATTTTCTACATGGGATCTAAATATTATAGGAAAAATAAATCCTGCTTCATTTTATGGCCTTAAGTTCATCATTACCACAACTAAATAAAGGGTCAAGGCCATGCCTTTGGCCTCTTGTACTAGCATACAAGTATCAAATCATATCCTAAATTAAATTTTATCTTGTAATGGAATCCCTTTGGCATTGATCTTGAACAATGACACTCCTTTAAAAAATAAGGATGTTGGTAAAATTTGTGCCAAGTATAGAATTCAACATAAATTGTTCACACCATATTATCCTCAAGGTAATGGCCAAATTTTAAAAATTTGTAAATAAAAAAGGATTATTTATATCCCATATTATGGGCTTATCAAACCAATTTTTAAAATATAATGGGTGCAACACCCTACACCTTGGTATATGGGATCAAGGTTGTCTTCCCTTTTGAACTAAAAATCCAATATTTTTATATTTGCTAAAAGATGTGATAGTTAGTAATGAATATCACCATGCTCTCCTAATTCAGCTATAATTACCTTATTAAATGTGGATTCATACCTTAGAACACCTTTGATTCTAATAATCAAAGATTCAAACAAACCTATAACAAAAGAATTAGATCTTAGTCATTCAAAGTTGGAGACTTGGTCCTTAAAGAAAACTAGAAAAATACTAATGCCAAAAGTAAAGTTAATGGTAAATTTAAACCTAATTGGCTAGGCCCATTCATTATAACCATTAATCATGGCTCAAGTGCTTATCATCTAGCTATACTTAATGGACACGAACTAAAAGAACCCGTGAAGATAATGCATCTCAAAAACTACTATGTCTAAATTTGGATTGTTTTCTTGCTCATATGCCTATCCGCATTGATTGTCTATTGCATCATTAAATGGTGATTATATTTCTTGTATTTATGTGCTTGTTTCTACCTAGCTATTTTTTTCATAAAGAGTCTAGAGATCTTCTAAGAATCATGATGATCTTAGTTAGGACATATTGCATTATAGATTGCATTTTACCTAGAAAGTCATGGTAGATATGTAATTCAATAAATAACACTCTACTCTTTCATATTATAAAAATATAGAATTTGAAATCATCATGCTTCTATAATTCTCTTACAATAACTTGGTAGCATCTCATGATGATAATAACATTGAAAATCAAGTCTATACATCACATTTAAATATCTAAGCTAGCAATATGTCTTTCAAAAATCATTAGCCACTTCTAATATCATCAATATTTCTCATTAACTTGCAAATATTTGGGAGGTGACCATATTTACATCTATTGATTCATAGCTATGTGAACATTTATATATATTCCAAAAAATGGATGAAAATGTGGCACATCTCTTGTCTATTTGTAAATGTTGGAATATATTACATTGTTTGTTTCTTGCTAATGTACCATCCTTGGTACATCCTTATATTAGGAAAGTGTGTCTTAGATTAGGAGTTATTATTTAATGTAATAAATGCACAACTATTATTAAAGTGTACAAATTATTTTGGTATTGTAAATGTGCATCGTTATCCATGTGCAGATGAGTCCATATAATAGGAAGTAGAAGAGTCTCTAGAAGTGTGAAGGTCACGAATTCTACATATGAAGAGTCACATTACATTATATATGAATAGTAATGTGAAGATGTAAGATGATGTGACTTGTAATGACATTACTTGGTACTTACAAAGCTATGGCACCATTTCCATGAGAATTTATTTATGGTATATTTATGAGTAGTTATTAGAGTTATTTATGTGTTTTATACTTGCAGAATATTACCATTATCATATACATTGGTTTATGAATTTATTTCAAATATTATGGTTTATTTATCTTAAGTATTAATCTTCAAAAGCTAACAGTGATATTAGACCCATAGGTAAGGTTTTGACTTGCACAAATTTTAAAGTTGTAAAGGATATTTCTGCTAGTTAGGTAGAAACCAATGAAGGTGAAGATATTATCTCTAGAAGGAGAAACCAAGGAATATTAGAGATTTTCTATTCCAAGAATAAATTTAGAATAGAGGGATATTTTAGGTCTTTAAGATAGACCTTCATATTGTGGAGATTGAAGAGATTAAAATACCCAATAAGGAGGTCCTATTGGATAAGTTGGTAGATTGAAGGAGATTGCAAATTGTAGATTGGCTAGAGTATTTCCATGGGGTTGTGAATACTAGGACTCAACACATAATTCATTATACTAGTTTTAAGGATAACTAGTGAAGTTTATTTGTTCCAAAATTTTGAAAATTTTAATATATTTGATACTAGTATCTTAGGTTCTTGTTGCAGAATGTTGGAGATAGAATATTAAGGATACTCGAGAAAGAAGTTTTCATAAAATATTGTAAATGAAATATATAATGCTACATATTGGAGAAGTTGAAGAGACTTGATAGAGGTCATATTGAAGAACTTCCAATTTTGGAAGATAGAAGATTGGAGACGTAAGGTTGCAGATAGAAAATTGTAGATTGAAGAGACTCGTGTAGGAGGTTCTTGTTATAGATAGATAAGGACTAAGAAAACTTCCTATTGTGTATTTTATGAGCATTATATTTTGGAAATATAGGAAATAAATATCATTATAAAATTTCCATATTTGGAAGATTGAGAAGACGAGGAATAGGTCCCATTGAAGCTTTGAGAAGGGAACTTGAAGAGTTGTAGAATTAGAAGACCCAAGAGAAGTGGTCTCAAGATAATTCAAAGAAGAAGAATAAGGCTAGAGAAAGCCTTATTGTAGAATTGGTAAAGTTACCAATGGAGGAGATTTTAAGAAGATTCATGACAGAAGATTATGAGCAAGGATAAGTTTCTGATAAATAGGATTTGGGATAATTATCACCATCCAACAACAATCCCAAGAGGAAGGATTATTTTTGCAAGTAGGTTGTCAAAATTTGGAGAGTAATTAGAAGATCTCAAGACATTTAGATTCTTAAGAAATTATATAGAGTAGGATATCTTATTTGAAGTCAGAGTTTGACAAGGAGATTGTAGGTGAAGAGAATATTGAAGAGCCCATAGGTTTGGGAAATCAAAGGATATCCTCAATATTTTTTGAAGGTTGATTTTATAGGACATGGTTATAGGTTTTTAAGCAGATAGTGAATGCTTGTAAGAGAACATATTGAAGGAAGTATTACGTTGTAGTTAGAGAATATTTGGGTAGACTTTGGAGTACCCTTCAACATGATACTAATAAGGCAAAATTTTGGAGACTTTCATCGTAGGTTTTGGATAGAAAAATAAGTAAGGAATTGACTGCATAATTACATATTTATGGATAGCATTTGGGGTAGTATTAATAACTGATAGTTTTAGCATTTGTGAGAACAAATTTAGAGAAGCTTTGAAGCCATAAAATCAGATTTGTGGACAACATTAGAAGAAGATAAATATTTGAGAGTATAGATAAATCTAGAGCTGGTTTGATAAGAATTATTAGGTAACAAACTAGGATAAATTTGGGAAGCAACTCAAGATATAAATTTGGTAAAGTTTTGTGAAGGAGAATAAAGGTACAAAACTTACAAAATCAATATTACAATAAAATGTGAATTAAATCACCAAAGAAACCAGCAAAAAGGAGATAAGAAAGGTATGCAATATTGGTGCAACATAAGTTCATAATTTGAGTATTGAAATCTACTTTGCATTAAAAAATTTAGAGCACCATATTAGACTTATAAACCTTAAGGAGAAAGTTGGAAAGGAGTTTAAAAAAAAAGTGTTATTAGTATTTCCATCTAAAATCTATGAAATTGAAACATCAAGAATATAAGTGAAAGCTACTTGTAAATGAGAAATAGGAAGAGTATAATATTATTATCATATGTTTTTAAATAGTTTATAATCTTGCATAATTACTAAAGTAAAAAAAATAAGATAAAATTCTTTGCTTCAGAAAGTTAAAGTTCGAATGAAGGTTAATAAATCTAGGTATAATTATTCAATTTATAAAGACACTAGATAGCCATAATTCTAAAGAGAGTAATAACATCCAATTAGTGTAGAAAATCACCAAGAAAAACCGCTATTATTCAAATGTGAGTCATCACTACACAAGGAAGTGCAATCATGGTACTATAAGGGAGAAGCACAACTACTAAGAAGCACTACCATTATTTGAAGAAGGTTCCATGATCATACAAAGGAGAACCACCATCAAGGAATTGAGAAGTCGAAATATTTTACTCATGAAGTGCAAAGTTCAATTCTATGTGAGAATGCAAAGGAATACGTATAAGATAGAAGGATTAGGATTCAGGGTATGTTACAAGTGTTGATGGTCACATTGCATGCAAGAGACACATGTACAGAGATATGAAGACCAAATTAGAATGTCAAATAGGTGCTAAGGTAAAATAGATGAAGGTTTTGTGAAGTAAAAATCAACTTGATATCATACCATTCACCCAAGCAAAGAAACTATTGCAGTGATCGAGGTAGATGAATTAAGATCAATATAAGAGATTTAGTGCCATGTAGCATGCATAAGATGAAACATAAATATCTTATAGCACCTATTTCAATGGAAAATATTTTAAGAATCTAAAGATAGAGAAGGTTGAGGCAAAATTTAAAATGAAGCACTGGTGATAGATGAACATGCTAGCAAATATTTTAATTAGATGTAGAGAGGAAGATAGAATACTTGGTAGTGTTGGAAGGAAATTTGAGTGGAGTCAAGAATCAAATCTGGTAGTAACAACGAGATAAAGGTGTAAGATATTGTCATAGATGTTGGAGCTAAGATGAATCAAATCAATTATAAAAAATTATTATATCAATTTATCAAGAAAAAAATGAAACCAAAATTCACAAAATAGCAAAAGAAGATTTGAAATGCACATATTGTAATAAATATGGACATGAAGAAACTGATTGTTGGAATTTACATCCTTGTGAATATTGTGGAAAAGAATCACATTCATCTATTTTTTGTTATCACAAGAAAGAATATTACAGGAAATTTGGAAAAGTATTAATATCTAGGTTAGATTGTTTGTTCAAAAATATTGTTTCTAAAGCCTTTACTAACAATGGAGACAATCATAAAGAACAGGAAAAAATACTATTTGAAAATAGAGAAAACAAAAGTGGACTGGAGATGTAATTAGATATATGGCTTAGCAAGGCTATCTAATGATAGACTACATTAAAGGTCCAAGACAAAGTCATCATTCTAAGATAAATAAAAGGAATTAGGTCAATAAAAGCAATATGAAGAATGAACATAATGAAGATACTCATTATTTGCTTGATCAATATGCATACAAGGAGCAAAATAAAGTAAACTGATAAGAAGATCACAAGCTCCAACAAAAATATGAAGATCATGTTGAAGACTAAAGTCTTCAATAACCAAATAATGTAATAAAGGGGGTGTTGGAATATATTACATTATTTGGTTCATGCTAATGTACCATCCTTGGTACATCCTTAGATTATGAAAGTGTGTTTAGGAGTTAAAATTTAATGTAATAAATGTACAAGTATTATTAAAGTGTATGAAGTATTTTGGTATTGTAAATGTGCATAGTCCATGTGCATATGAGTCCATAGGATATAAAGTAGAAGAGTCTGTAGAAGTGTGAGGACCAAGAGTGCTACATATGAAGAGTCACATTACATCATATATGTAGAGTAATATGCAGATGTAAGATGACGTGACTTGTAATGATATTACTTGGTACTTGCAGAACTATGGTACCATTTTTGTGAGTATTTGTTTATGGAATATTTATTAGTTATTAGAGTTATTTATGTGTTTTATACATGTAGAATATTACCATTATCATATACATTGGTTTATGACTTTATTTATCTTGTGGTTTATTTTCTAAGTATTAATATTCAAAATCTAACAACAAATAGATAGGAAAAACATCATACTCTATTATTTAAATAATTTCATACTTTGTAACACATTTCTTGTTAATATAATTCATCCCTATACCTAAGAAGGATGAGTGGTATAGTTATTATATGCTTGAAAAGTTCCTAGAATACTTATTCACCCAAAAACATGGGATAAATTTATGAAACGTCCTTCCATAGTATAAAGGTCTATCAAAAAATCTCATGTTATGATATGACATGCATCATACTTCATCACTTTTACGACTTGGTGATCTGATGCATCCTTATAACAAAGAAGTATGAATGGTATAATTATTCAATTCCTATAAAGTATCCATTATACTTACACACTCAACATGGGATAATTCTATCAAATGTTCTTCCTTGATATAAGGGCATTTAAAAATCTCAATTAATGACACAACATTCTATTATGGTTCATCATTTTCAAAATTTAACAATTTAATTCATCCTTATACCTAAGTAGGATAAATGATAGAATTATTTGATGTCTAGTAAGTGTCTAGTATACCTACACACCCAACAATGTGGGATGATTTTATCAAACATCCTTCCTCTATATAGGGATCTATTAGAAAACTCAAGTTATGATTTCTTTACCCTAATTATGGCCATATTATGAACATTAAAAAATCCTCATAATTACTAATGGGCTTCTCTCATCACTTTATAGCAACTTAGATATTGCCTAAAGCTTCACAAACATTGATAATCATACCATTTGTACAAACATTCATAAGCTCTAAACTACTTTGTTCACAAAATGTGGTTACTTTGTTTACTTTACATTTTTTAAAGGAATTATATATTGATATTCAAATTTGAAAATAACAATTATCCAATAGATAGCTTGGAGATCACAAGATTGTTCTCCAAAAGGAGGAACATACAACAAAGCAAATTTAAAAACTCCAAAAAGTGCAACTAAAAACCAAGGGTTTCAAAGATGCAAAGGGTACCATAATAATCAAGAAAAATTGAAACACCAAAAGCTCCCAAAGCACGCAATGATCCAGGGTTTTCTAGAGGTATCAAATTCCCAAGGGACATCAAAATATTCAAAGACTCCAAAATTTCCATATGTTTTCTATCATCTGTACCACTCATGTTGTCTATTATTTTTTATTATTACCCTAATATGCAAATAGGTTATGTTTATGGCCTAATTCGCAAGGTAATCAATCACCATATTATGCCTCCTTCCCATGTGGGAGTATTTTATATATTTAAACTTCTCCAAAAATCCTAGTCTTTTTTGAACTCTTTGTAGTTGGACTAATGATAAATCCTTCCCCTTAGATAGGGTAGAGATCACAAGTCTCAAACTATCGTATACATGAAGTTGTTTAATGTCTTGTTCCTAAGCCAATTTTTATCCCGTTTCATAGCCTATCAATTCTACAACATTATTGGTTGTTTTATCCAAATTGATATTGAACTAAAGAATTTCATAGTGTGGTACCACTAGTATCACACCACCAACTGTTACAAGGCCTGGGTTTTATTTAGAGGCTCCCTAAAATAAAAGTGTAGGAACTTTATCTTTGGAGGTTTGATTGTTCCAACATGTGGCCTAAAATTCAGTAGATTTTGGAGATCTATTTGGTGTAATAGTTGTATATCCCTTGCTCTTAATATCTTAAAATATTGTTGTTTATGATATATATATTGTTTTTCAAGACTATCTCCCTTAATAATTTATTGGTTAACACTCAAAAATTGGTTATTTTTTCATAAATTTGGCTTTTAAAGCCAAAAGGATTTAAAAGTTAATTTATAAAATCTAAATTCTAAAGAATTTAAATAATTTATAAATTAATTATTCAAATTTTGAATGCGCCGACGTTCAAAATTAAAGGAGGAAATTAGTATATATACTATATGCCTTAGTGGCATTTAAATTATCCTTCATTCAAAATAATAAAGGGTGTAATTGGTGTTGTGAGAATTTGTGCGAAGAAGACAAACACCTTGTCTTAAGAACCAGCAAAAGTGTTAATATTGTCATGGGCTAAACCATCATATCCACCGAGGCAGCATGGCCTAGTGGTAAGTGGATGAAGTGCTAAGGCGTTTGTGGCTGGAGTGATCCGTGATCGATTCACGGTGGTAGCATTTGGTGTGTGTTTTGAAGAATCAAGGAACTGATGCATGATTTTTTATTTTGGCACATGTGGAGAGGAATATATATCATGTTGTACTCTTGCTATCCAAATGAGTGCCTAGCTCATGCAGTAGTTGGAGCCATGGCTAGGGCACTGGTAGAGGCGGCATCATGAGTTTGAGTCCCACCAAGGCAAAGGTAATAAATTTTTAATATGTGTTGTGATGCCTAAGGTTTTAACATAAGGTACTAGGGATTTAAAAGGGTTAGTTAAAAAGGTTTTTAATTAATTAGTATTTTTGGTTAATTGGAGGAATAAGGAGTTGGCTTTATTTTTTTTAAATAAAGTATTTTTGACATCTTGGTTTATTGAAGATTTATAGTGTTGAGAGGACTTCTTGTCATTGAGTTATTTTGAAAATAATATTGTATTGACATTATTTAAAGTATTAAATATTATTTTAATTTGGAGATTATAAGGTGTATTTGGTCAAAAAAATTTGTATATGTTGATGGATGTTTTCTTTAATATGGAGTGATAAGGTGTATGTGTGTTGATATTTGCATTGTAATCTTAAGAGAGTTTTATCATCTTCTAACTTTCCTTTGAGCTTGGCAAAAAGGTATTTGTGGTTGTGGCAGATATTTGAGGTTTCTTCATCATCAAGAAAAATATATGAGCATATTCTTCCATAGTTGAGTTGATTGGTTGGTTTTATGGAAAATAAGTTTGGAGTGAAAAGGACTTGATTAGGGTTTCCTTATTGATTGTGTTGAGTTAATGCTTCAAGGTTTTCTGGAATAAAGAGTTGTTAAAACTTTATTTTATAAGCATTGTTGTTGAAGCCATTGGTTGAGTAAAGAACTTAAACTAGGGTTTGAAAAGAACATGAGTATCATTGTTATGTGAGAATGGTTGATAAGCATTGTTGGAAACATTTTGAGTAAAGGATCATATGCTTGGACTAGGGTTTGTAAGAAAATATTGTTTCATTGAGTGATTGGTTGAGTAGAGTTGGTTGAGCCTAGTCAAGTGGATGTGTGAAGTGATTGTTCAAGTTCCATAAAACAAACTATTCTATATTATGAATTTATTTGAGAAAGTGATTGAGTATTGTGATGAGTATAGAGCATATTGAGTCTCTAACAATTCTCTTTATGTTTCTATGAGATTAGAAAAGTTCTAGTGTGGACTTGTTGAGCATATTTAAGGTAAGTATTTGAGAAGGCTTATGGACATATTTGAGGGTAGATATTGAGTACAGATTTAAGGATATATTTTGGTTCATATTTGAGGATAGGTTTGTGCTAGACCCGAGATAGATATTGAGGATAAAATTATGCTAGACCAAGGGATTATGTTTAGTACAAATTTGAGACATAGCTTTGGAGGTCATAGAGTTGAGGACAAAGATCTCCAGCCAGATCAGGGAGGATATGTGTCTTCTATGGATAGAGTTCCATTTGTTAAGGGCAGTGGCGATAAAGGTCTTCTAGGGGATCACCAGCTAGAGGAAAGATAGGAGATTGGTGTCTCCTATGGATATATATCCACTAACTTGATCGAGGGGATTTGTGTCTCCTTTGGACAGAGGTCCATAAATATTGTAGGGAAAGGATTCTCAAAAGAATTTATTTGAGAAAAATCTATAAGAAATATTTTCTCCAAGGAGTAGCCCACATTAGGTGAACAACGTAAAATCATGTATCTCACGTATGTGATGCTTTGTGTGATATTTACTGCTTTAATATTGTTGATTCTCTTATCTGGATTAACAAGCAAAATGTTTTATCTTAAACTATTTACCCCCCCTATTAGTATAAGCACATGTTATTCAATTGGTATTAGAGTGGGTCTTGTTGGTCCGACTTTTATACACACCCTGTGAAGAATGAGCATGAAACTCTGATAACACTTATAAGGGATAAATCCCACTCACTTTAGGATCTTGCTGGTTATCCAAGGTGTGAGTTACAGAGTTGGGTCGAATGTCTATTCACTCTTTTCCACTTCTGGAATAGTTTTCAAAATGGACTGTCTGTTACCTTACAACGGGTTCTGAACTTGTTCAATAATGTTTTTGGAATTGTTCATTTTGTGGATAATCAGATTTAAAATCAGTTCTTTGATCTAGCTCTTTATATGTCAGCAGATTTAAATAAAAGACAAATTTAAAAGAAAATAAAAATGGATCATTTCACGGTAGAACAGAGAGAGTAGGGTAAGGCAGAAAGAGAAGTCTATCAAACTTAGCTGTAAAACCAAAACTACCAATTTTATTTATACTATCAGCTTCACAATAGAACAAATCAAAGAAGAAGGTGTCCAGCTTTCTAAGATCACCTTCTACTAAGAGCATAAGACAGAGATGAAACAGATCTGAAAGAAAATCATAAACAAAAGGGAAGTCGGTTAAAATTGGTATCTCTCACCAACAACATAGCTCACACAGTGAGGACAGAGCAATTAGAACAGACCTGAACCTTAAATCTATGGTTTTCCCTAGCATACAATAAAACAAATGAAGCCCAACAACATATTTAATCTTGATAACACGGATTTACAACATATATTTAATAAACTTTAACGAGATGAAAACAAAAGAAAATGAACTTAGCACAATCTGAAAGAGATTAGGCTCCCGGCCACGCTATCACAGAAAGCAAAAAGCACATCAACTCCAAGTCCAGAATAAAGCATTTAACAAGATTTGCAAGAAATTGCTTCAATAGCCTTTTATTCTAAGTTTTCGCCTCCTGCGATTACATTCAGAAGAAGTATTTATAGACTCAAGACAGACCTTGATCTTTTCAGAAATATCTTCTTCTCAAACCCTAAATCTTATCACCTTAAACTCTACTACCCGGGTTTTACAATATAAGGCCTTTTAAAATAAAGTTTCGATAAAACTTAACCATTCTGCAAATCAGTGCAGTTACTTGCCATAAATGGAGAAGGCAGAATTTTAATGCCACTTGCATCCACCCGCAACTGTGTGTAAATGTCTTCATTAATTCCCCTGGGAAATTTGGATGAGTCACCACTTCTCTGACATTTCATCTTCGTAGAGCCGTCTCTGAGTTGAAAATCTCTGCACGCCATTACTTCCGCCATAAATTTTTGTTAAATGCATCCATCGGCAAATTTCGATAACTGTGTATAGATATTTTCATTTTTCGGTCAATTTTTGACCTATTCCATTAAATGGATGGCTGCTTAGTCACCATAAAGTCTCTTTGCGGCCAGATCTGTAAAAATCTGGATGAAACAACAATTCTCGGCATCTCAAATTTTAATGTGACGGCCCTCGATTAAATTGCGCCTGACTTTGTCTTTCTCGCCATTACTCCCGCTATCATGCAAGTGCCAGATGGCTTTCTGCAAAAAGACAAAACAAGGATTAGTACTTTAATTAAATCAGATTAAAACCCTAATGTTAAATCGAAACCCTAAAGTTCATTATATGTTGGCTTGCTTTGTGTTGACACGTGTCACAAAAATCGTGACACGTGTACGTTTCCAGCTATTTTTTTTCATTTCGGCCTCTTTCTCGTGAAAAGCGACATGTCGCGATTTCGTGACATGTCATGAAATCGCGCCTTTCAGCCTTAGCACTTTTTGTGACATGTCACGATTTCGTGACATGTCACGAAATCGTGCCCTTTTCATGCCTTGGCAACTTTCTTCTCCAGCGAAACGCGACATGTCACGATTTCGTGACATGTCACGAAATCGTGCCCTATTCTGCCTTGGCACCTTCTTGTCCATCCTGCATGTCGCGATTTCGTGACGTCTCGCGCCTTTCCCTTCTTCTCGCGTCGCGATTTCGCACGCTTCCTTTTCTTCTGTCTGATTTCTGACGTTCCCTTCTTCTTCTTTGCCTTAGCTTCCTTTGCTTACTTCTTTCCTTATGCTGTCAGATTTGCCTCGTGACGTCCGACTCTAGGCTCTTTCCTCTCGTGTCACGATTTCGCGACGTCCGACGTCACGATTTCGTGACACTCTTTGCCTTAGCTCTTTCCTTTGCTTCCTTGGCTGGGCTCGGCGTGTCGCGATTTCGCGACACCCTGCCTTAGCCTCCCTTTGCTTCTTGAGCCCTTGGCTTCCTTTGGAACGTGTCACGATTTCGTGACGTCACGATTTCATGACACCCCCTGACTTGTGCCTTTTCTCTCCAATGTGTCATGATTTCGCGACGTCGCGAAATTGTGACGTCGCGATTTCGCGACACTTTCATGCCTTGCTTCTTTTGGTGCAGAAAAATGACAAAAACTCAAAGTGCCCAGAATTTGATGAAACTTTGCAAGGATCTAAATAAGGCAAAAGGGTATCCGAATCTGCAAACGAAACTTTAAAATTCATCAGGGACTAAGAGAAAAATGCATTAACATGAATTAATACATTTACATGCAATCTTTCAAAAGTTTTAAATTGAAGACAATGCCTCATGCAAGCCTACTTAGATATTTTGATAAATGCACAACTTGAAGAAGGAGGCAAGCAAAATTTGGAATTTAAAACCCGAAAAACATCAAGAGGGTCCCTGCTAAAAAATGCAAAGTAAAAATTTTCAAAGGATGGAAATTCATTTTTTTAGTGGGGGTGTGTTGCTTCTCAACAAATGGCGATATCTACGGGTAAAATAGTAGCACTATTTTAGAATCCAGGACTCTAGTTTCAAAACAACATAGACCATGTACCATGCCTTGCCACAAATATTCTTCAAAATAATTTAACTACTAGCTGATAGTTGTCAAAATTTCCCAAGGACATACTAGGCTGAATCATTTAAGGAAGATTTCTGATGTGCAATTACAAGCGTATAAAACTTTCTTCAAGAATGACTGGGCCTTCGAATGTTGTACTCTGGATTGATCAGCTTTTCTAGATTGTAAAAGGGGAAACCGAGTAGAGCTCTATTTACTAGTTTAGCCTTTTACAGCCTCGACAGAGTTACCCTTTAGATTTACACGACCCAGATTCACAACTGTGAAGTAGTATCTACAACTTGGTAAAAGAAAACATCTTCTGAAGCCTTGGCTACCTCTTTCATTACATAACTTTTTTTTTTTTTTTATATATATATATGGGAAATAAAAGAGTGCCAGTTTTATGTTGCCTTGCTCAACTTTCACCTTCTCTTTCTCTCTTCTGAAATATACCGAAATCTGAAAAGCCTTAGAAAGAACAACAATTTTTTTTTTTATTTCATCAATCTGGAACTACTTCAGCCTGGGTACTGATAGCCTCTATGGATACTCAAATAATTTCATGAATCAGAGTCCCCTCTTATGACCAACTTTTCTTGGATTCCCTAGGAGTTTCTCCAGCCAAACAGTATAGCAGTTTCTTTATAATTAAAATAACTGTGGCAAGCAAGACACAAAATCCAATCATCTTTCTACTATTGTTCTGAATAACAAAATAGTTCCACTGTTCAGTTTAAGCAGACTATCTCTTAATTAGAATAAAAAATGAACACTGGATTTTGAACTCAGAATAAAAACAATTTTAGAAGGCTGACTTTTCTTTACTGCCCAGGCAAAAACTAAAAGAAAGAACATAATTTTAAAAGCTAAAGAAATTTGTACAGACTTCCAAGGATAAACAAAATAAAATAAAATAAAAATAGACTTTTAAAATAAAATAAAATAAAATAAAATATACAGACACACTGTACAGATTTAAAAACAAATAAAATAAAACTGAATAACACTGTACAGACCTTTAAAATAAAATAAAATAAAATAAAACTTTAAAGCTCATTTACAATGTATACACATGTTACAACTTCTTTGTGACTCATTCAAATGATATATTGGATGGAACAACTGAGAAATAATGCTTTAAGTATTGACCATTAACAAGGAGGTCCAAAAAATTACCATCAAGGTCCTGTAAACGAAATGCGTTATTACCTAGAATCTCAACAATCTGGTATGGCCCTATCCATAGCGGCTGCAACTTTGTATGCTTACCCTTCTTTTCATGGGCCTTGTCCCATAGAAGCACCAGGTCTGCAAGTCTGAAAGCTTTCACTCGGCTCTTTTGTCAAACCAGTGCTTGACGGTTTCTTGGTGCCGACTGAAATGTTCCAGGGCTTGGAGTCGTTCATCCTGTAAATTAGTTAGATCCAAAACACGGGCCTCTGCATCTGCTTGATCCTCAAAATAGTCTAAGACAAATTGATAAGTAGGTAATTTCAGAGAGATGGGAACAATGGGTTGAGTACCATACAACAAAGCAAATGGGGAAGTCTTAAGAGCCACTTTATATCTTATCCTGTCAGCCCAAAGTGCATATTTCAATAATGTATGCCATTGTCTGGGTTTGTCCGCTGCAGATTTCTTAATGGCATTCATTAAATTCTTATTCGTGGACTCAGCTAGTCCATTACCTTGGGGATAATAGTTGGATGAAAATCTGATAACTATCCCCATCTGGTATGCCCATTCTGCAAACTCTAATGATTGGAAGGTTGGTCCATTATCGCACACCAAATTCAGAGGAACCCCAAACCTGGTTATGACATTTGACTCTAGAAATTCAATCACTTCATGAGTTGTACTTCTTATGGTGGTTGCTGCTTCGACCCATCTTGTGCAGTAATCAGTAGCTGTTAGAACATACTTATGCCCTGCTAAAGAATTTGGGTTTATCACTCCCACAAAATCAAGTCCCCATTGCATAAAAGGTTTATTTATTACAACAGGCTGCAATGGTAGAGCCCGATTGGCCTCTTTGGATGCAAAAGTTTGGCATTGATGGCAAGTTCTCACATGCTGATGGGCATCTTTAAATAACGTAGGCCAGTAATAGCCTGCTCTCAATATTTTATGCGCAGTAGCAGATCCTGAGGAATGCCCTGCCCCTAACTTTTCATGAAAACTGGACATCACTTCATTGACTTCACTCTGAGAAATGCATCTTAAGAAAATGCCAACATAATTTTCTCTGTACAAATTACCTCCTTTGAGGAGATAATGAGCAGCTTTCAGTTTTAGTGCTCTCCTTTGGGTTCTATTCAAGTGAGACGGACAAATTCCAAATTGCAGCAGATGAATAATATCTCCATACCAGTCATCAGATTCAGAATTTAACTGATTAATTTCTTCTTGTACAGGTATTTCGGCAATGTGTCGGGACAAACCAAGTCCTCTGATTAATTTTGTAGGCCAAATTTCTAAGTCATATTCTTGCAGTCTTGTAACCCAATTACCTCTTAGTTCACCCAATTCGTCCTGACTTAAAAGGTATTTAACAGCTGGGTCCGAAACTATAGCATGAACTCTGCTTCTTAGTATGTAGTGCCTGAACCGCTTAACTGCTCTCACCAAGGCATAGGCTTGTTTATCTAAGCGAGAATATTTTAGCTCAGCCCCCTTTAAATTGGTACTCTTGAAAGCAATTGGATGCTCCCCCGTTTCTCTTCGTTGGGTCAGAACTGCAGCAAGTGTGTGTTCAGAAGAAAAGGTGTACAGGTAAAAATCTGCACTAAAATCTGGGCTCACCAGAACTGGCGCTTGCTTGATGGCAGTCTTGATTTCTTGGAACGTTGTTTTAGCTTCTGTTGTCCAGACAATCTGAGCAGTTTCCTTTAGCATGTCATTCAGTGGCTTGACTATTTCTGTGAAGCCGGAGATGAACTTCCTGACAAAATTAATTTTTCCAAAGAAGGACCTCAACTCTTTCTTAGAGTTGGGAAAGGGTATGCCGGATATGGCTTCAACTCTGTCCGGATCCATGGAAATGCCATCTTTTGTGATCAAGTGCCCAAGGAGCTTTCCTTCCGTTACACCAAAAATGCACTTCTTCGGATTCAAAGAAATGTCGAACTCCCTGCATTTGTTGAAAATAGACTCCAAATGTTTTATGTGGTCAAACCGAGATTTAGAGAAGACTGTTAAATCATCCATGTAAACAACAATGCATTTACCCATAAGGCCTTTGAAGGCATGATCCATTGCCCATTGAAACGTAGCTCCGACATTTATTAATCCAAATGGCATCCTCTTGTAAGCAAAAGTTCCCCACTTAGTTGTGAAAGCAGTTTTCATCCTGTCTTCCCTGTCAACCAATATCTGATTATACCCTGAGAAACCGTCCAGGAAAGACATCATTTCCGAACCATTGACAATCTGCAGCACCTCATCCATGGAAGGCAGAGGATAATTATCTTTCTCAGATGCCTTATTTAAATTTCTAAAATCCACACACAAGCGGATCTCTCCATTTTTCTTTCTGACCGGCACCAAATTGGCCACCCAAGTAGAATGCCTAACGGGAAAAATAATGGCGGCACTCAATAATTTTTCTACCTCCTTCTGGATGAGGGGCTCTAGCAGAGCGTTGACATGCCTCTGTTTTTTCCGAAAAGGTTTGCAAAATTCTTTTAAAGGTATAACATGAGTGTAAACTTTCGGATCAAAAACTTTTAAGTCTTTGTAAGACCAGGCCATAACATCCTTGGACTTGTGAAGAAAATCAATCATATTTCTTTTTATTTTTGGATCACAAATTTTAGCCAACTTGATGTGCCTGGGATCTTCTTCAGTCCCCACGTTCAGGTTCTCGGTCTCACTGTCTGTTGCACCCATAGAATCCCCAGAACTCACCTTTTGCTTGATTTGGTCAACATCAAAGAGCCGCTCCAGTTCCACCATCCCCTTTGGAATTCTGTTATCTTTCAACCTTATTATTCCCCTGTCATCGTCTAACTGCTCCAACAGAGTATCCCTTTGGCCATCATCGATTATAGCATTTTCAAATGTGTTAGTACTCTGCAAAAAGTTTATAATCTGCTGATCATCAGAGAAAACCTGAAAATTATCTATATTATTTGGGACTGAAGGACAAGGGACTAACTCGATCGAAAACTTGTTCCATTTAAATTCTTCCAGTGGTTTCAAACTTGCGGTTGAAGAAGCCAAGACATCTGCACGTGAATTCTGCTCTCTAGGTATGTGTGTCAGATTAAAAGCATCAAAATCTTCTACAAGATCCCAAGCCCGGTGTTTGTATCCTTTTAAATAAGATGCTTTACACTGGAATTTACCTTTAACTTGATTAGCCACCAACTCTGAATCTGTAAAAACTCGGATATTTCTTACACTTCTGTCCAAAGCAAATTTCAAACCTAATACCAGTGCTTCGTATTTCGCTAAATTATTTGTACAAGGGAACTGTAGGCGATAAGACATAAAATATGTCTGATTCTCAGGCCCTTTAAGGACTGCCCCCGTACCAGAACCCCGTTTAGATTTAGCCCCATCCACATGAAGCGTCCAGACTTCATTACTATGAACAGGATGAGCTTTACTAAACTTCTCATTTTGTCCCGTTGTTAAATTATAAACTCCAATATCTACCTAAGCAATATTTACAGTCTCATTTTCTGCATTATATTCAGTGATCGTATGTTTGTATCTGGGTTCTCTTTCAACCCTTAATTGGTTTGCCACTCCTTTCCATGGCAACCACATGTGTGAAAAGTCAGTTGCCAAGTATCCATTCAAAGATCTCGACCAATCCCTGCTTAGAAGCATCCCGTACCCCACAGGAATATCCACCACTTGAATTTCAATTCTGTGTTGTGCCCTGGGCTCAGATGCTAACTGGATATGAATATTCTGAAGTTCACCCACTACTTTAACCTCCGATTTGTCCAATTGGACAACTCTTCTTTCAGACTTCATTGGGGTCAAACCCAACTGTTGACAAATGGCCAAAGGCATAACATTAGCTGAAGCACCCGAATCTACCGGACAATTGTGTAAGTTTTTCCCAAAAATACGTACAGTCAGTAGAAAAGGTGGAACCTCAGTTTTCTCTTTATACATGGCTACATTTGCATTTGCCATCTTCTTTCCCTTGTCCAAAGATTTGGTAGTAGGCCCAGAGTATGTTTTAATCAAGTTATCCCTCTGTTCTAAAATTTGGGCCAACTCATGAAGAGTGATGTTGGCTTTGATCTTTTTCATGTCCTCCACTATATTATATCCCTTATTGAGTGGAGGGACAAATGCATCTGGTCCTCTCGGATTTCCTCCCTTGGGTGGAGATGGGTTATTGCTTGAAGATGGATCTGGAGGAACATTGTGGGAATTGTCCGGAGGGGTAGATGTAGTGTTGGGCTCTGGATTTCTATTTCTGAGGTTGTAGTTGTCCCTCCTGTATTGTTGAAAAGCCTGCACTTCATCCATAGGCATTTCAACTACATTCTCAGATTCACCCGGGAAAGTGAAAGAATCCAAGACCATAGCTGCACTGTGGCTGGATGAACTTGGGCCATCCGCATTTCTTTGATGTTCAGGAGAAATCAACTCCCCAGACAAAGCTTCAAAGGCATTACAAAATTCCAAACAATCCAACTCCCCGTGCTGAGAAGTAGCATGTATTCTGCACCAGTTAGGCAAAGCCAAATCACAAATATTCACATCATGACCTTTACCTTTGTAATCTTTATTAGGTTCGTATGGGGGCCGATTGAATCTGTTCTATTGATATGAATACCTGTTTGAGTTCTCCCCAGTAGAAACCTGCCTTTTAAAACTCAAAAAATCATTGGCCAACTTTTGGACTATTTTTGACACTTCTTCAACTCTTGCATTATCAGCTTCTTTACCTGGGTTCTGTACATTTTCAGCAGGTGTTACAGCCAATGGATTTCCTGATGGTAGAGTCTGACACACTGGCAACATCATCTGATGTGGTATGGGATTGAAAATAGGGGCAGCTTGTGTGACCAAAGGAATTTGTTGAGCATTTAAAGGTTGGGGTCCCAACCTGTCTTTCCAGAACCAAAGCTTCTTTGTAAGCCTCTCGTTAAATTGGTAATAGATGGATCTCTTTTCAAGAAAACCAAAGTCATTAGATCTAGATAATTTCTAAAAATCTCTAATGCCAGGTCCGCATTTGGCACATAATAACCAATCAGTCTACCATAAGCCTTCTGAAATCCGACATTGTAAGATCCGACAGATTCACTTATTTCTCTTTTAATACCAGAAAACTGCTGATATAATATACTCGGGATCTATTACCTCACCAAACCGTGACACAAAAACCTTTTCCAAGTCATTCCAACTGGTAATAGAATCGTTAGTGAGATTTAGAAACCAGTCATAAGCTCCCTCCTGGAGAGTGAACGGGAACAATCTGCAAGCAACATCTTCATGCTGTACATTTAACAATTTCAAAGCATTCTTGAATGCAACTAGATGTTCTTCTGCTGTCCTAGTCCCATCATGCTTGTATCTGGGAAGATATCTCTCAAGATTTTTGGGTAGGTCATGGGCTATACCCGAGATATTTAAGGCAGTGGAACCCAACCAGTTTGCCATTACTACTTGATTGATGGTGATATTCTGAGTTGTAGTTGGAGTAACTACCAGTGGTGATAAAACTATTTCAGACAGAGACTTGGCCCTTCTGAGGCTACTTCTTCTTGGAGTTTCTAATTCAGGCACAAGGAGCTCTCCAGCTCTGGGGTGGGACCTTGTTACCCTGTATGTAGAATCCAGCTTTTCACAAGCAACTTATAATCTTACAATCCTTAACAGACTACTGAACTTGGCCCTCCTTCTAGCGCCATTTTAAATGTTGGTCCGACTTTTATACACACCCTGTGAAGAATGAGCATGAAACTCTGATAACACTTATAAGGGATAAATCCCACTCACTTTAGGATCTTGCTGGTTATCCAAGGTGTGAGTTACAGAGTTGGGTCGAATGTCTATTCACTCTTTTCCACTTCTGGAATAGTTTTCAAAATGGACTGTCTGTTACCTTACAACGGGTTCTGAACTTGTTCAATAATGTTTTTGGAATTGTTCATTTTTGTGGATAATCAGATTTAAAATCAGTTCTTTGATCTAGCTCTTTATATGTCAAGATTAAAAAAAAGACAAATTTAAAGAAAATAAAAATGGATCATTTCACGGTAGAACAGAGAGAGTAGGGTAAGGCAGAAAGAGAAGTCTATCAAACTTAGCTGTAAAACCAAAACTACCAATTTTATTTATACTATCAGCTTCACAATAGAACAAATCAAAGAAGAAGGTGTCCAGCTTTCTAAGATCACCTTCTACTAAGAGCATAAGACAGAGATGAAACAGATCTGAAAGAAAATCATAAACAAAAGGGAAGTCGATTAAAATTGGTATCTCTCACCAGTAGCATAGCTCACACAGTGAGGACAGAGCAATTAGAATAGACCTGAACCTTAAATCTATGGTTTTCCCTAGCATACAATAAAACAAATGAAGCCCAACAACATATTTAATCTTGATAACACGGATTTACAACATATATTTAATAAACTTTAACGAGATGAAAACAAAAGAAAATGAACTTAGCACAATCTGAAAGAGATTAGGCTCCTGGCCATGCTATCACATAAAGCAAAAAGCACATCAACTCCAAGTCCAGAATAAAGCATTTAACAAGATTTGCAAGAAATTGCTTCAATAGCCTTTTATTCTAAGTTTTCGCCTCCTACGATTACATTCAGAAGAAGTATTTATAGACTCAGGATAGACCCTGATCTTTTCAAAAATATCTTCTTCTCAAACCCTAAATCTTATCACCTTAAACTCTACTACCCGGGTTTTACAATATAAGGCCTTTTAAAATAAAGTTTCGATAAAACTTAACCATTCTGCAAATCAGTGCAGTTACTTGCCATAAATGGAGAAGGCAGAATTTTAATGCCACTTGCATCCACCCGCAACCGTGTGTAAATGTCTTCATTAATTCCCCTGGGAAATTTGGATGAGTCACCACTTCTCTGACATTTCATCTTCGTAGAGCCATCTCTGAGTTGAAAATCTCTGCACGCCATTACTTTCGCCATAAATTTTCGTTAAATGCATCCATCGGCAAATTCCGGTAACTGTGTATAGATATTTTCATTTTTCGGTCAATTTCTGACCTATTCCATTAAATGGATGGCTGCTTAGTCACCGTAAAGTCTCTTTGCGGCCAGATCTGTAAAAATCTGGATGAACCAGCAATTCCCGGCATCTCAAATTTTAATGTGACGGCCCTCGATTAAATTGCGCCTGACTTTGTCTTTCTCGCCATTACTCCCGCTATCATGCAAGTGCCAGATGGCTTTCTGCAAAAAAGACAAAACAAGGATTAGTACTTTAATTAAATCAGATTAAAACCCTAATGTTAAATCGAAACCCTAAAGTTCATTATATGTTGGCTTGCTTTGTGTTGACACGTGTCACAAAAATCATGACACGTGTACGTTTCCAGCTACTTTTTTCATTTCGTGCTCTTTTCCTGCCATGTCGCAAAAATGCGACATGTCACGATTTCGTGACATGTCACGAAATCGCGCCCTTTCCATGCCTTGGCAACTTTCTTGCTCCATGCACCGTGAAAACGCGACATGTCACGATTTCGCGACATGTCACGAAATCGCGCCCTTTCCATGCCTTGGCAACCTTCTTGCTCCATGCACCGCGAAAATGTGACATGTCACGATTTCGCGACATGTCACGAAATCGCGCCCTTTCCATGCCTTGGCAACCTTCTTGCTCCATGCGCCATGAAAATGTGACATGTCACGAAATCGCGCCCTTTCCATGCCTTGGCAACCTTCTCCGAAATGCGTCACGATTTCGCTACGCGTTTGCGCCTTGGGCTTCTTCTCTGAAAAACATCATGATTTCACGACGTGTTTGCGCCTTGGGCTTCTTCGACTTTGCCTTAGCTTCCCTTTTGACTTAGCTTCTTCCTGCTTGGACCCGTCGTGAAACCGCGACATGTCACGATTTCGCGACATGTCGCGAAATCGCGATGGTCCGTACCCTAGGCGTCTTTTGCCTCTGGCGTGTCACGATTTCGCGACACCCAAATCTTTTGCCTTAGCTGCTTTTGCCTTTGGTTTCCCTTCTTGCGGCTGAAGGCTTCCCTTTGGTGGATCTGGCGTGTCGCGATTTCGCGACGTCACGAAATCACAATGTCGCGATTTCGTGACACCCAGCCTTGCTCTCCCTTTGCTTCTGTTGATGCCCTTGGCGCTTGCTTTGGAACGTGTCACGATTTCGCGACGTCACGAAATCGTGATGTCACGATTTCGTGACACCCAGCCTGACTTGTGCCTTTTCTCTCCAATGTGTCACGATTTCGCGACACTTTCATGCCTTGCCTTTTTGGTGCAAAAATAAATGACAAAAACTCAACAGTGCCCAGAATTTGATGAAACTTTGCAAGTATCTAAATAAGGCAAAAGGGTATCCGAATCTGCAAACGGAACGCTAAAATTCATCAGGGACTAAGAGAAAAATGCATTAACATGAATTAATACATTTACATGCAAACTTTCAGAAGTTTTAAATTGAAAACAATGCCATATGCAAGCCTACTTGGATGCTTTGATGAAGGCGAAACTTGACAAAGGATGCAAGCAAAATATGGAATGCAAAACCAGAAAAACTCAAGAGGGTCCCTGCTAAAAAATGCAAAGTAAAAACTTTCAAAGGATGGAACTTCATTTTTTCAGTGGGGGGGTGTTGCTTCTCAACAGGTCTCTCTATGAAAAGACTAACAACTTGGAGGAGGATCCATAAGAAACACACATGACTTCAGAAAAATAAGAAGAGACCATATTTTATGTAAAAGAATAATTATTTTCTACTCTTAGAAAATTGGAAAGGATTAGAGAAAAGAATTCAAACTTGAAGGAACAAATTCAAGAGAATGAAGAAACAAGGATAGAACCTCTACAAAATCTCACAAAACTCAAGGTAAAGGTAGAAGAAGGAAATACGAATGAGCAGGATATAACAAATCTATTAATATCCAGAGAAACATAATATGAAATATTGGAAGCAGAAGTTGTCTACCTAAGGAATCAAGTTGAAAGGACCAAGGCACTACAAGATGTAAAATATGAGAAACAAAAAGAGGAATTAAGTCTTCAAAAATAAGAAACTTCAAACAAGGATAAGCAAGAAAAGGATATCAAAAGGGAAGAAAGCAAAGAAGAACCTTGGATAAAAGTTAATCAAAAGAGAAAGAATACTCAACAAAAAACTCCAAGGCATTCAAAAAGGTTACATAATTTCTTCCATGGTCATTGATTTTCTTGTAATAAATATGGTCATAGAGCTATACACTGTATTAATCATGCAAGAAACAATGTCAATATAAATTTCAATTCCTTTGCACATCTTATGGATAATGATATTATATGTTACAAATGCAATAATTTTGGGCACAATGCTATATGGTGTAAAATGATACTTCCTGAGTCTAGAAAGATAATTTCAACAACTAGGAAAGATGAAAGGAAAAATGTTAAGGCTAGATCAATGTTAGTTAAAATAGCTCTTCATGCTCAGGATAAAGAAGAACAATGGTATATTGATAGTGGTTGCTCTAGTCACATGATCGGAGATAAAGATAAATTCATTATACTAAAATAAACCAATAAAGGATCAATAAGTTTTGGTGATAATGGATCAGTAAGGATTGGTGGAAGAGGAACTCTAAGTTTAGATAATGGGAAAACAAAAATAGAAAATGTGTTGTATGTTAAAGGGTTTAAACATAATCTGCTAAGTATAAGTCAACTTTGTGATCAAGGGTATATGGTTACTTTCCATCCAGATAGATGTGAGATAAGAAAATCAGAAACTGGAAAAGTCATTGCCAATGCAAAAAGAACCCCCAAACAATTTATACATGCTCGGTGAGATCAAAGGGGAAAAGTGCTTTCTATCACAAGAAGATATGAGGTAGTTGTGGCATAAAATATTGGTTCACTTGAATGTTGACAACATAGTCAACATAAGCAATAAATAAGCGGTCAAAAATTTACCCAAAATAACAATACCTCAAAGCACAATCTATGCACCCTATCAACATGGAAAGCAAACTATGACAACATTTAAATCAAAAGGATATATGTCATCTAAGCCATTGAGTCTAATACATACTGATCTGTGTGGTCCTACCAAAAAATAAAGTATTTAGGGTGAGAGCTACTTTATACTATTTGTAGATGATTATTCCATAATAGTTTGTGTACCTTTCCTAAAAGAGAAGTCAGAGGCCTTTGAAAAATTCAAAGCATTTAAGGAATTGGTTGAAGATAAAACTGGAAAAAGGATTAAGTTTTTGATATCTGATATAGGAGGAGAATTTACTTCAAATTAATTTGTAGAGTTTTGTGAATAGCATGGAATCAAAAGAGAATATTCAGCAACAAGAACTCCTCAAAAAATGGAGTAGTTGAAAGGAAAAATAGGACTGTTGAGAATATGGCTAGAGCTATGCTAAATGAATCTAAGCTCTCATATGGATTTTGGAGAGAAGTAGTCAACATAGAAGTATACATAATCACTAGGGCACAAATGAGGGTAAACCATCACAAGACTCCATATGAGCTTTAGAAAGGATGACCTACCACTGTAAAACACTTAAATATTTTTGGAAGCAAGTGTTACATAAGATGAGAAGATCAAAAATTAGGCAAGTTTGATCCAAGATGTGATGAGGGAATATTTCTTGGTTATTTCTCAAGGATTAAAGCCTATATATGCTTCAACAAGAGAACACGTACTATGGTGGAAAGTATAAATGTAACAATTGATGAGAATATAGATTCAAGAGAACCAGTTCAACAAATTTTGTATCAAGAAGATGGATGTTGTCAAGAAGAGTTTTGTGAGGAATCGAATAAAGAAGAATAAGAAACACAAATACTTCTTCCCAAAAATCCATCCAGGTATGTACAGAAGCATCATCCAAAAGAGCAAATCATTGGGAATCCAGATGAAAGACAAACAATAAGAAGAATAATAACACCATCTCAACAAGCAAAGTTTTCTTTGCTATCTAATATTGAGACAAAAGACTTCACTTAGGCAAGTGAGGATAAATTTTGGATTAAGGTAATGTATGAGGAATTAGATAAGATGGAGAAAAGCAAAACTTGTGAACTTGTTCCATGACCAAAGGACAAAAATGTGATCGACACAAAATGGGTATTCAGAAACAAGTTAAATGAATATGGATAGGTGGTCAGGAATAAAGCAATGTTAGTATGCAAAGGTTATGCATAGGTAGAGGGAATTGAATTTGATGAGACATTTGTTCTAGTTGCTTGGCTTTAAGCCATAAGAATGTTTTTAACCTTCTCAAGTTTCAAAAACTTTAAGGTATATCATATGGATTTCAAGTCAGCATTTCTAAATGGTGTTCTAGAAGAAGAAGTTTATATTGAAAAACCATAGGGATTCATATTAGTAGATAAACCAGATCATGTGTGCATATTGAAAAAGGCACTGTATGGTCTAAAGCAAGCTCTAAGAGCATGGTAATCAATATTGGATAAGTATCTTCAAGAACAGGGATTCAGAAAAGGAATAGCAGATAGTAATTTATACATAAAAAATGAAGGTAATGATCTACTAATTGTGATTGTTTATGTTGATGACATCATTTTTGGGGGAAAAAATGATAAGATGTGTAAATAATTTGCTAAGAACATTTAAAATAAATTTGAGATGTCTATGCTTGGTGAATTGTCATTCTTTCTTGGACTTCAAATTTCACAATCAGAGAAAGAGGTATTTCTCTCACAAGCCAAGTATATAAAAAAAATGTTAAAGAAATGCAGTTAAGAAGATTGTAAACCGGTAAGTACCCCCATGGTCACAGGATGCAAGTTGAGTAAGGATGATGAATCTCTAGAGGCAGATCAGAGATTATATAGATCTATGATTGGCAGCTTATTGTATGTTACAACTACAAGACCAAACATAGTACAATCAGTGGGATTAGTGGTAAGGTTTCAAGTAGCACCTAAGGAAACACATGTGGCAGTGGTAAAAATAATTTTTAGGTATCTAAAAGGGACTATGGATTTTGGGTTTTGGTATCCCAAGAGTGGCATTTTCACAATAACATCATATACAGATGCATATTGGGCTGGCAGCATTGATGACATAAAAAGCACAAGTTGAGGAGCATTCTTTCTTGGAGACTATTTAGTATCTTGGCTAAGTAATAAGTAGGTTTTAATATTCTTATCTACAACATAAGCAGAATATATTGCAGCAGTATCCAGTTGTACACAGGTGTTATGGATGAAGTGAACTCTATAAAACTTCAAGATAAAATATGATCATCCTATTCCCATACTATGTGATAATACAAGTTCTATAAGTATATAAAAAAATATAGTGATGCACTCCAGGACAAAGCACATTCTGATTAAGTATCATTTTCTGAGAGAACAGGTGACATATAAATAGGCCAGGTTGGATAATGTTACTACAAAGGAACAAATAGAAGATATTTTAACTAAGCCACTTTCAAAGGAAACCTTTGAGTATCTTCTAGGATAACTGGGAGTATGAATCTCACCCCAAAACACCACCTCAAAAGGAGGTGGGGGAGGGGCTAAGCTAAGAGACTCATTTTTAGCCCCGAGCCCCAAAGGTGACCCTTTGCCATTGATGTCAAAGGGGGAGAGATTTGAGTAAGGAGGGTATATTTGGTACTTAAGTAAAGAAGAGAGATTTGAAAAGAGCATTGAGCCATGGGGAGCAATGTCCTAGGGGGAGAAAAACAAAGAAAAGGTTAAGTTTCTGGTAAAAAGAATTTGGGTTGCCATCAATGACAAAGGGGGAGATTGTTGGACATTTTGAGTCAAAGTTGTCATTGATGTCAAGAAAATAATTTGTCATTGATGTCAAGGAATAAGCTACTATTGATGTCAAAAGGTCAAGAGGAACAATGCAAAGGTTAAAGTTAAAAGAGCTTCATAATATTTTTAATATTATGTGGAAGCATAAGTTAAGAGGGTTTTTATTAAGACCATGGTTGAGCAAAAATAAAAGGTTTTTCATAAAAATCCAAGGAAGACCAAGGAGGTTTTAATATTTATTTTATAAAATATTTAAATTCAAATTGAATTTAAATTTTATAAATAAATATTATTTATACAAAGTGGTAAAATCAAATAAGGCTTTGTTAAAGCCAAAAGGATTTAAAAGTTAATTAATAAAATTTAAATTCTAAAGAATTAAAATAATTTATAAATTAATTATTCAAATTTTGAAGGCACCAACATTCAAAATTAAAAGAGGAAATTACTATATATATTATATGCCTTAGTGGAATTAAAATCATCCTTCGTTCGAAATAATAAAGGGTGCAATTGGTGTTGTAAGAATTCGTGCGAAGAAGAAGACAAACACCTTGTCTTAAGCGCCAACAAAAGGGTTAATATTGTCATGGGATAAACCATCATACCCACTGAGGCAGCATGTCCTAGTGGCAAGTGGACAAAGTACTAAGGTTTTTGTGGGTGGAGTGATCCACGATTGATTCATGGTGGTAGCATTTGGTGTGTGTGTTATGAAGCATCGAGGAAGCGATGAGTGATTTTTTATTTTGGCGCATACATAGAGGAATATAGAGCACGTTGTACTCTTGCTCTCCAAACGAGTGCCTAGCTCGTACGATAGTTGGAGCTATGACTAGGGTGCTCGTAGAGGCGGTGTCGTGAGTTCGAGTCCCACCAAGGAAAAGGTAATAAATTTTTAATATGTGTTGTGATGCCTAAGGTTTTGACATAAGGTCCTAGGGAGTTAAAATGATTAGTTAAAAAGGTTTTTAATTAATCATTATTTTTTGTTAATTGGAGGAATAAGGAGTTGGCTTTATTTTTTAAATAAAGTATTTTTGACATGTTGGTTTATTGAATATTTATAGTGTTGAGAGGACTTCTTGCCATTGAGTTATTTTGAAAAGGAGATTGTATTGACATTATTTCTGGTATTAAATATTATTTTAATTGGGAGATTATAAGGTGTATTTGATCAATCATTTTTGTATATTTTTATGGATTCTTTCTTTAAGGTGTGTGTGATAATATTTGCATTGTAATCTTGAGAGAGAGTTTTATCATCTTCTAACTTTCCTTTGAGCTTGGCAAAAAGGTATTTATGGTTGTGGCAGATATTTGAGGTTCCTTCATCATCAAGAAAAAGGTATATGCATATTCTTCCATAGTTGAGTTGATTGGTTGGTTTTTTGGAAAATAAGTTTGGAGTGAAAAGGACTTGATTAGGGTTTCCTTATTGAGTGTTTTGAGTTAATGCTTCAAGGTTTTTTGGAATAAAGAGTTGTTAAAACCTTATTTTATAAGCATTTTTGTTGAAGCCATTAGTTGAGTAAAGAACTTAAAATAGGGTTTGAAAAGAACATGAGTATCATTATTATGTGAGAATGGTTGATAAGCATTGTTGGAAACATTTTGAGTAAAGTATCATATGCTTGGACTAGGGTTTGTAAGCAAGGATTGTTTCATTGAGTGATTGGTTGAGTAGATTTGGTTGAGCCTAGTCAAGTGGATGTGTGAAGTAATTGTTCAAGTTCCATAAAACAAACTATTCTATATTCTAAATTGATTTGAGAAAGTGATTGAGTATTGTGATGAGTATAGAGCATATTGAGTCTCTAACAATTCTCTTTATGTTTCTATGATATTGGACAAGTTCTAGTGTGGACTTGTTGAGCAGATTTAAGGTAAGTCTTTGAAAAGACTTATGGAAAAATTTGAGGATAGATATTGAGTACAGATTCGAGGACAGAGTTTGGTGTAGATTTGAGGATAGGTTTGTGCCAGAACATAGACAAATATTGAGAATAAAAGTGTGCTAGAAAAAAGGGCCTATTTTTAGTACAGCTTTGAGATAGATATTTGGAGGTGACAGAGTTGAGGACATGGATCTCCAGCCTGAGTGGGGAGGACAAGTGTCTTCTGTGGATAGAGTTCCATTTGCTAAGGGCAGTGGAGGTAGAGTTCTTCTAGAGGATCACTAGCCAAAGGAGAGATAGGATATTGGTTTCTCCTATGGATAAAGATCCACTAACTTGATCAAGGGGATTGGTATCTCCTTTGGATAGAGGTCCATAAATATTGTAGGGAAAGGATTCCCAAGAGAATTTATTTGAGAAAAAATTATAAGAAATATTTTCTCCATGGAGTAGCCCACATTGGGTGAACTAGGTAAAATCATGTCTCTCATGTGTGTGATGCTTTGTGTGATATTTACTGCTTTAATATTTTTGATGCTATTATCTAGATTAAAAAGCAAAAAGTTTTATCTTATACTGTTCACCCCCCTCTAAGTATAAGCACATGTTCTTCATAGAAGTATATAAATGTAAAGGGACATAGGACATGCTTGTCTTAATCCTCTAGTGGATATAAATAAGTTAATAGATTAATATTGACTATATGGGCTATCAAAGGTCCCTCTATGCTAGCTTTTATCCAATTTATCATTTGAGATGGAAATCCAAATATGGTTAATACCCATGTTAAAAAACCCATGTCTACTTTTTAAAGGAATTAACCATATAAATTTTAATGGCTATTATTTTATTTTTGGAATTTAAACTTGAGTAAGATTTCATGAATCATTATAATGTTGTCATATTTTTTCCTTGGAATAAAAGCCCCTTCTTCTGGATCTATGAAATCATTAATCTTTCTTTTAGTTCTATTTGCTATTATTTTAGTAATTATCTTATAAGAGCAATTGTACAAAGATATAGGTCTAAATATATCAAAAGTAACTACATTTTTTTCATTTGGAATTAAAGCTAAGAAAGCGGAGTTGATTACCCCAAATTGCTTACCTCTTATCCTTGTACGGACAGGGTCGGGTGCGACTCCCGGGTGACTTTAATGGTCTAAAACCCCCTATTCGTGGTCTCTCAAACCAAGGCGGCCCTGCAAGGAGTTTTTCGCTTAAAAAAAAAACATTAATTTTTACATTTTTATTTGGTTTGTAATGTTGTAAGGGAATTTATAAGGATTTGGTTAAGGTTTTCCTTGTTGAGTGTGTTTTGAATTAATGCTTCAAGATTTTTTGGAATAAATAGTTGTTGATAAAACCTTGTTTTATAAGCATTGTTGTTGAGGTGATTAGGTTGAGTGAAACTTGAACTAGGGTTTTAAAATATCATGAGTATCATTGTTATGTGAAGATTGTTTTATAAGCATTGTTGTTGAAGTGAATGGTTGAGTGAAGAACTTGAACTAGGGTTTAAAAATAACATGAGTATCATTGTTATGTGATATTGGTTGATAAGCATTATTGGAAATATTTGAGTGAGTGTTAATATTATTGTACTAGGGTTTGTGAGTAAGGATTATTTCATTGAGTGATTGGTTGAGTAGATTTGGTTGAGCCTAGTCAAGTGGATGTGTAAAGTGATTTTTCAATATCTATGAAAAAAATTGTTTTATATTCTAAATTGATTTGAGAAAGTGATTGAGAGTTTGTGAGTGTGAAGAATATTGTGTATCTAACAATTCTCTATATGTTTATGTAGCAAAAATTGTTGGCAATTTTGGGTACCTTGAGTACATTGCCTTTGCCTAAGTTTAGTTGTTGTCATTGATGTCAAGGAGCTATTGGTAGATGTTGTTTTTGATGTCGAGAAACTATTGGAGCAATTTGTTTTTATGTCCAAGGATGTGTTTTTGTTGAAGGTTTCAGTTGGTCAGTAAGTCTCCAAGAAAATCAGAGTAGCCCAATTGCCAAAAATCCAGAAAAAGATAAAGTAGAATAAGTTTGCAGGCTACTGGAAAAACTGTCACGATTTCGCGACATGTTTGAGGAGAGAGAAAGTCACGATTTCGCGACATGCAGGAAGGCAGAGGCAAAGCGGGCAAAAGTGTCACGATTTCGTGACATGTTTGAGGAGAGAGAAATTTTGGCCAAAACTGTCGCGATTTCGCGACATGCAGGAAGGCAGAAGCACAGCGGGCAAAAAGTGTCACGATTTCGCGACAAGTTTCGAAGAAGTTGTACGGATGCAGAAAGTGTCACGATTTCGCGACATGTTCCAGTTTCATGAGTAGTTGGCAAGAAAGAGCCTAAGGCAGTGAAAGCGTCGCGATTTCGTGACATGTTTCATTTTCGCTAGTGCAAACCAAGAAAAGGATGAAGAAGCAAGAGGTGTCACGATTTCGTCGATAGAGTTGCTGATGACATCAGCAAAAGGCAAAGGTGTCACGAATTTCATGAATTGTGGAGAAGAAGGAGATAGAAGTCCAGAGCGTCACGATTTCTCGCGGACCAAAATCATGATGACGTCAGCAAGAGGCAAAGGTGTCACGATTTCACGATAGTTGCGGAGAAGAAGGCAATGAAGTCTAGAGCGTCGTGATTTTGCGACAAGATTCATGATGACGTCAGAAAAGTAGGTTTTGGGAGGGGGCTGCGATTTGGACAAGTTATGATGCGGGGGTGTCACGATTTAGATAGCAATGGAGAAGAAGGCAGTGAAGTCTAGAGCATCACGATTTCGTGACAAGATTTACAATGACGTCAGCAAAGGCTGTAGTGTAGCGATTTCGTGACAACAAACCAAAGAAGGTGTACGACAGACCAAGGCGTAGCGATATCATGACATGTTTGAGTTTCATGCGAGAAAAGCTATAGAACAGTAGAGGCGGTTGAAGCCGACGAAGTTAACCTTGGCCGACGAAGTATAAGGTTTTACAACCGACGTGTTAAAAGATTGATCAGCCGACTAAAGAACAAGATTTCATCTTGAGATTGTGAGTATTAAAGGAGGACTGTTTGAGCATTTTTGTGTATCGATGGATGTGTGCTTTCGAAGTGTGTGGCGTTCGCAGAGTTAGTGCGACAAGCAAGGTTCGACAATCAAAAAAGTAGAGAGCGAAGTCCGACTGCAGCATCAAAGTGCATTTCATTGAATCTTCTAAGTATAGAAGTCTGTGCTGTTGTATACATGAAGAATGTGTTGTTTTTATGAGAAGACTGTGCGAAGAAGATTCTGTTGTGATTGTGACAGTGTTCGCACAGGTTGTGTAATAGAAAGAAAAGTGCGCGTAGTAGATGCTGCTATAATTGCGAACGGTTGTGAAGAACAAACAGTGATCAAGTGCTATTGTAAGTTGAGAAGAGAGTGCTGCGGTAATTTAAGAAGACTGTGCTACTGTAGTTGTGCAGACAGTGAAGAATTGTTTTCCAAACCAAGTGCCAAAAAGAACAAAGAAAGAGGACAGAATTGTGCCAGACCGAAGGACTGTGTTTTGGTGCAGAAAAGAGGACCAACTTGCTGTGACAGAGTTGAGGACAGAGATCTCCAGCCAGAGCAGGGAAGACAGGTGTCTTCTGTGGAAAGAGTTCCAACTTGCTAAGGGCAAAAGAGATAGAGGTTTTCTAGAGGATCACTAGCAAAGCAGATTTAGGGGAAGGTGTCTCCTTTGGGCTGAGGCTCATAAACATTGTAATCGGGAAGGATTCCCAGAGGTTTTGATATAACTTTTAGAGGAAAAGTTTTATCCGTGGAGTAACCCACCTTGGGTGAACCACGTTAAAATGGGTCTTTTATGTGTGATGCTTTCTGTCTTGTTTAATGTTATGTTGATGCCACTTGCTATCTGAAATTAAAATTATTAAATGGTTTTATCTTATACTGTTCACCCCCCCTCTCAGTATAAGTTCATGTTCTTCAATTGGTATCAGAGCAGGTCTCTCCAGAAAAAGCCTAACGACTTGGAGAAGGATCTAACAGAGGAACATATAAATTCAGAAAAGTTTGAATTCGATCTCAAGAGTGAATTCTTCTTGGCCTTGAGAAAGCTTGAGAAACTCAGGGAAGAGAATTATGTTCTTAAGCAGCATTGTCAAGAAAAAGAGATAGCAAGATCAGAATTGGCTCAACATATTATAGATTTCAAAATTCTAGCTGAAGAAGGGAAGAAGATTGAACAAGTTTTAACAGAAGTTCTAAAAGAAAAGGTAGCTGATTGTGAGAAACTAGAAGGAGAGATTATGTCTCTTAGAGTAAAGTTAGAACAGTCAACTCTCAGACAGAATTTTTCGTGTGAAAAGAAGGATGGCATCACCATGTATGAAACAGGGTCTTCAAGCAAGAACAATCTTCATTCTGAAGAGCAATGGATTCCAGTTGATCGCAAGAAGAACAAACTTCCAAGGCATCAAAACAGGTTACATAATACCTTCCATGGATATTGTTTTTCTTGTAAAAAATTTGGTCACATAGCTATGCATTGCAATAAATCTCTGAAGAGTCATAGTAAGGAAAATGTTAACTCATTTGCACCTCTTATGAATAAAAATATCATGTGTTACAAGTGCAAGAATTTTGGGCATATAGCAAAGATGTGCAGCTTGGATAAATTTAGCTTTGAGGTCTCAAAAAGGAGGAATGTGATAAAATCTAAGTCAATGATAGTTCAAACTGCTTTTCATGCTCAAGACAAAGTAGAAAAATGGTATCTTGATAGTGGCTATTCAAAACATATGACTGGCGAAAAAGGAAAATTTTTGTCTTTAAAAGAAGCAACCAGAGGAACAGTCAGTTTTGGAGATAACAAGTCCACAAAGATCTGTGGTAAAGGAACTCTTAGTTTGGATGGGAAATCCAAAACAGAAAACGTGCTTTATGTAGAAGGGCTAAGACATAATCTGCTTAGTGTGAGTCAACTTTGTGATCAAGGGCACATAGTATCTTTCTTTTCTGATAGATGTGAGATAAGTAAAGAATTAAATGGAAAGCTTATTGCTAAAGCTACAAGGACTCCAAACAATCTTTACATGCTGAGTGAGATAAAAAGAGAAAAATGCCTTCTAACTCAAGAAGATGAGAGTTGGTTGTGGCATAGAAGATTGGGACATTTGAGTTTTGATAATCTGGTCAGTATTAGTAACAAGGAAGCAGTTAGAGACTTGCCCAAAATAAAAAGGCCTCAAAACATCATTTGCGGTCCTTGTCAACATGGTAAACAGACCAGAACCAGTTTCAAATCGAAAGGGTATTCCTCGTCCAAACCTTTGGATCTTATTCATACTGATTTGTGTGGTCCTACCAGAACTCAGAGCATTCAGGGAGATAGCTATTTCATGTTGTTTATAGATGATTACTCGAGAATGACTTGGGTTACTTTTCTCAAAGAAAAATCTGAAGCTTTTGAAAAATTTAAAATTTTTAAAGAAATGATTGAAAATGAGACCGACAAGAGAATCAAATGCTTAAGATCGGATAGAGGAGGAGAGTTCACTTCAAATGAATTCATGGAATACTGTGAACAACATGGAATCAAAAGAGAATATTCAGCAACAAGAACTCCTCAACAAAATGGAGTAGTTGAAAGAAAAAATAGAACTATTGAAAATATGGCTAGAGCAATGTTAGATGAGTCAAAACTTTTAGATGGTTTTTGGAGAGAAGCAGTAAATACAGCAGTCCACATCATTACCAGGGCTCAACTCAGAGTCAATCATCATAAAACTCCCTATGAGCTGTGGAAAGGAAGACCAGCTACAGTTAAACACTTCAAAGTGTTCGGGAGTAAGTGCTTCATCAGAAGGGAAGATCAAAATCCAGGTAAGTTTGATCCTAGGTGTGATGAGGGAATTTTTCTTGGATATTCCAGCAAAAGTAAGGCCTACAGATGCTTCAACAAAAGAACTCATACAGTTGTAGAGAGCATAAATGTGACAGTAGATGAAAAGACGAGGAATAAGAGAACCAGTCAAGGAACTCAGTGATGGAATCTGTCAAGAAGAATTCAGAGAAGTGTCAGATGAAGAAGAGGAAAAACAACAGCTGCTTCCCAAAACCCCTTCACGGTATGTTCAGAAACATCATCCCAAAGACTTGATCATCGGTGATCCAAATAGCAGGCAAACGAGAAGAAGAGTCATTTCTTCACATGAATCTGCAAATGTTTCATTGTTATCTCAGATTGAGCCAAAGAATTTCAGTGAAGCATGTACAGATGATTTTTGGATACAAGCAATGGATGAAGAGCTAAATCAAATAGAGAAAAGTGAAACCTGGGACTTGGTTCCAAGACCTAAGAATAAGAATGTCATTGGCACAAAATGGGTCTTCAGAAATAAACTTAATGAGGATGGAAAGATTGTCAGGAACAAAGCGAGGTTAGTCTGTAAAGGGTATGCTCAAGTCGAAGGTGTTGATTTCGAAGAGACGTTTGCGCCTGTTGCTCGTCTTGAAGCGATCAGAATGTTTTTGGCCCTGTCTAGTTTCAATTCTTTCAAAGTGTTTCAAATGGATGTAAAGTCTGCTTTTCTAAATGGAGTATTGGATGAAGAAGTCTATATAGAACAGCCAGAAGGTGTGTCTCTTTCAGAACAGCCAGACTATGTGTGTAAACTAAAAAAGGCACTGTACGGGTTAAAGCAAGCACCCAGGGCTTGGTACTCAAGACTTGACGGGTATCTTCATGAACAAGGGTTCAGGAAAGGCGTGGCAGATTGCAACTTGTACATTAAGAATAAAGGTGATGATATGATTATCATAGTTGTTTATGTCGATGATATTATTTTCGGGGGAAATAATACTCGGATGTGCAAAGTTTTTGCTAACACCATGCAAAAGGAATTCGAGATGTCTATGATTGGAGAGCTGTCATTCTTTTTAGGACTGCAGATTGCGCAATCAAAAAATGGTATATTTCTTTCTCAAGAAAAGTATATCAAAGAGATGTTAAAAAAATTTGGGATGATGGACAACAAACCTGTATGTACTCCAATGATTACAGGGTGCAATCTGAGTAAGGATGATGAATCCCCAGCAGCAGATCAAAAATTGTACAGATCTATGATTGGCAATTTACTATATAGTACAGCTACCAGACCGGATATCATGCAGGCCGTTGGATTAGTAGCAAGATTTCAGGCAGCTCCAAAAGAATCTCATGTTATGGCAGTCAAGAGGATATTCAGATATTTGAAGGGCACTATGGATTTTGGGCTTTGGTATCCCAAAGGTGGTGATTTCACCCTCACAGCCTATACAGATGCAGATTGGGCAGGCAGTATTGATGATAGGAAGAGCACTAGTGGTGGAGCATTCTTTCTGGGAAAGAGTCTGGTTTCTTGGCTAAGTAAGAAACAACCTTCAGTTTCCTTATCTACAGCAAAATCTGAATACATAGCAACAGTGGCTGGGTGTACTCAGGTTTTATGGATGAAAACAACCTTGGAGGATTTCAAAGTCATGCATGAACAACCTATTCCTATTCTTTGTGATAATTCAAGTGCCATAAGTATTTCTAAAAATCTGGTAATGCACTCAAGGACGAAGCACATTTCTATCAAGTATCATTTTCTAAGGGAAAAAGTGCAAGAGAAGCAGGTCAAGCTAGAATATGTACCCACTAAAGAGCAAATTGCAGATATCTTCACCAAACCCCTTCCAAAAGATACGTTTGAGTATCTAAGGGAGAAATTGGGAGTTGTACTCTCACCTCGAGATTAATCACCTCATCAGGAGGTGGGGGAGGGACCAAGCCAAGAGGCTCTTTCTTAGTCCCAAGCCCCAAAGGTGATCCTTTGCCATTGATGACAAAGGGGGAGAGAGTTAAGTAAGGGGGAGAGTTTTCAAGAGAAGAGGAAAGCTTCAAATCAGGGGGAGCAAAACTTGGAGAGATTGATTTCAGTTTTGGCTCTTGACAAAAGTGTTTTAGTTAAGGGTTGCCATCAATGACAAAGGGGGAGATTGTTGGCAATTTTGGGTACCTTGAGTACATTGCCTTTGCCTAAGTTTAGTTGTTGTCATTGATGTCAAGGAGCTATTGGTAGATGTTGTTTTTGATGTCGAGAAACTATTGGAGCAATTTGTTTTTATGTCCAAGGATGTGTTTTTGTTGAAGGTTTCAGTTGGTCAGTAAGTCTCCAAGAAAATCAGAGTAGCCCAGTTGCCAAAAATCCAGAAAAAGATAAAGTAGAATAAGTTTGCAGGCTGCTGGAAAAACTGTCGCGATTTCGCGACATGTTTGAGGAGAGAGAAAGTCACGATTTCGCGACATGCAGGAAGGCAGAGGCAAAGCGGGCAAAAGTGTCACGATTTCGCGACATGTTTGAGGAGAGAGAAAGTTTGGCCAAAACTGTCACGATTTCGCGACATGCAGGAAGGCAGAAGCACAACGGGCAAAAAGTGTCACGATTTCGTGACAAGTTTCGAAGAAGTTGTACGGATGCAGAAAGTGTCGCGATTTCGTGACATGTTCCAGTTTCACGAGTAGTTGGCAAGAAAGAGCCTAAGGCAGTGAAAGCGTCGCGATTTCGTGACATGTTTCATTTTTGCTAGTGCAAACCAAGAAAAGGATGAAGAAGCAAGAGGTGTCACGATTTCACGATAGAGTTGCTGATGACATCAGCAAAAGGCAAAGGTGTCACGATTTCATGATAGTTGCGGAGAAGAAGGCAGTGAAGTCCAGAGCGTCACGATTTCATGACCAAAATCATGATGACGTCAGCAAGAGGCAAAGGTGTCACGATTTCATGACAGTTGCGGAGAAGAAGGCAGTGAAGTCTAGAGCGTCACGATTTCACGACAAGATTCATGATGACGTCAGCAAAAGCTGTAGTGTCACGATTTCACGATAGCAATGGAGAAGAAGGCAGTGAAGTCTAGAGCATCGTGATTTTGACAAGTTTCATGATCGAAGGTAGTTTGCGACAAGAAGAAGGCAGTGAAGTCTAGAGCGTCACGATTTCGCGACAAGATTTACAATGACGTCAGCAAAGGCTGTAGTGTAGCGATTTCGTGACAACAAACCAAAGAAGGTGTACGGTAGACCAAGGCGTAGCGATATCGCGACATGTTTGAGTTTCATGCGAGAAAAGCTATAGAACAGCAGAGGCGGTTGAAGCCGACGAAGTTAACCTTGGCCGACGAAGTATAAGGTTTTACAGCCGACGTGTTAAAAGATTGATCAGCCGACTAAAGAACAAGATTTCATCTTGAGATTGTGAGTATTAAAGGAGGACTGTTTGAGCATTTTTGTGGATCGATGGATGTGTGCTTTCGAAGTGTGTGGCGTTCGCAGAGTTAGTGCGACAAGCAAGGTTCGACAATCGAAAAAGCAGAGAGCGAAGTCCGACTGCAGCATCAAAGTGCATTTCACTGAATCTTCTAAGTATAGAAGTCTGTGCTGTTGTATACACGAAGAATGTGCTGCTGTTTATGAGAAGACTGTGCGAAGAAGATTCTGTTGTGATTGTGACAGTGTTCGCACAGGTTGTGTAATAGAAAGAAAAGTGCGCACAGTAGATGTTGCTATAATTGCGAACGGTTGTGAAGAACAAACAGTGATCAAGTGCTGTTGTAAGTTGAGAAGAGAGTGCTACGGTAATTTAAGAAGACTGTGCTGCTGTAGTTGTGCAGACAGTGAAGAATTGTTTTCCAAACCAAGTGCCGAAAAGAACAAAGAAAGAGGACAAAATTGTGCCAGACCGAAGGACTGTGTTTTGGTGCAGAAAAGAGGACCAGCTTGCTGTGACAGAGTTGAGGACAGAGATCTCCAGCCAGAGCAGGGAAGACAGGTGTCTTCTGTGGAAAGAGTTCCAACTTGCTAAGGGCAAAAGAGATAGAGGTTTTCTAGAGGATCACTAGCAAAGCAGATTTAGGGGAAGGTGTCTCCTTTGGGCTGAGGCTCATAAACATTGTAATCGGGAAGGATTCCCAGAGGTTTTGATATAACTTTTAGAGGAAAAGTTTTATCCGTGGAGTAACCCACCTTGGGTGAACCACGTTAAAATGGGTCTTTTATGTGTGATGCTTTCTGTCTTGTTTAATGTTATGTTGATGCCACTGCTATCTGAAATTAAAATTATTAAATGGTTTTATCTTATACTGTTCACCCCACCCTCTCAGTATAAGTTCATGTTCTTCAAAAATAGTGATTGAAAGTGATTAAGCATTGTGGTGAATGTGAAGCATATTGAGTCTCTAACAATTCTCTATATGTTTCTAAAAGAGTGATTGAAAGTAATTGAGCATTGTGATAAGTGTGAAGCATATTGAGTCTCTAACAATTCTCTTTATGTTTCTATGATTTTGGACAAGTTCTAGTGAGGACTTGTAGAGAATATTTGGACAAGTTCTAGTGAGGACTTGTTGAGTATATTTGGACAAGTTCTATAGAGGACTTGTGGACATATTAGTGTGAGCTTTTGGTAAGACCCCAAGGTATTACTATAAAATTATTAACAAATTAATGTAAATGTAATCGCAGGCCACTCAAATGGGGCTCCCTTGTAATCGCTTTGCCACTATAGGGGGCTCCCTCCTTTAGAATCTATATTATTCTTATTATTATTATTCATGGATGATTTGATATGGATGGCCGACCTAATATATATATTTAACCTAAATATACGTTGGTGAAGAGACATGATGGTTCACGTATGAAGAGACGTGATGGTTCACATTATGAAGGGTTGTGATGGTTCACTTTATAAGTTAATAATATAATAATTAAATGATTAATAATACTAACTAATACTAACTAATAATGTTAGGATTGAGGATCCTAACATGCCATCCTCCTTAAAAAGAGCTTTGTCCTCAAAGCTCAAATTGAGAAGCTTTGTACTTTGTTTTCTAAGAAGGATTTGTGTAAGTTCTTGAACTCTTTTAATGGAATCCTTTCGTAGGCAGGGATATCGAGAAGGATGAAGCATTAGCGAGGGGTTTCCAAGAACAATAGTAGAATCTTCCTTAGGAAAATCATGATGACGATGGGAGGGCAACCATTGGGGTTCCTAAAATACTTCATAATGATGCATCAAAAGTGATGGTAATGATTTCATATCCTTTTTTGGTTCCTTGGTAGAGCCAACGGAGAAGGAGTGTGTAGTCACTCTGTGTTGGTTCCGAATAGGTTTGGTCATATGGCAAGAACTCACTATTGGTGAGTAAGGTATGTGTAGGTCTTGTAGAGTGCATGTTTGGCTAGCATTGATCACTTTGGGTATGTCTACCTCATCCCTGCTTGGTACATCAATCACTTCTTGCACATCGACCTCATTGTCTTCATTGTAGTGAGTAGGTGCACTGGTTGCTTTGGACACAACTACCTCATCTGCTTGCTCTATGGAGATACAGGGATCAACTTCCTTCAATAAATACAATGTTAGTGTAGCACATTTATGGTGGGGTCCAAATTTTTCATCACAATTATCATAGATTCCTTTTGCTCGTAGTTCCTTCATCTCCTCAAAGCTAAGATGTTTAATTCATAAAGTTCGGCTAGATTTGGGGGTTGTGTAAGTGCTTTGTGCCCTTCCATTATGCATAGGTTTGGAAGCGATGTAAGTGGTCGACAATTTTTCCATAAGTTATTTCTCTAATCATTGTTGTGCATTGATTTTATCTTCAGCTAATTTTGCCAATCCATAGGTTTGCATCATGGTATAGGGATTGAACCTTGTCACCTCCATTCTAATTTCCTTTTTTTATCCCCTAATGAAGCCATTGATGAGAATTGATTCATCCAATATTGTGTTGTGTTTGGTGATATCCTCAAACCAAGTTTGATACTCACACATAGAAGTGATTTTATGAAGATCTTTGAGCAATTCCCACATGACTAGGTCCCACATGGCTCTGATACCAAATGGTAAGACCCCAAGGTCTTACTATAAAATTATTAACAAATTAATGTAAATGTAATCGCAGGCCACTCAAAGAGGGCTCCCTTGTAATCACTTTGCCACTATAGGGGGCTCCCTCCTTTAGAATCTATATTATTCTTCTTATTATTATTCATGGATGATTTGATATGGATGGCCAACCTAATATATAAATCTACCCTAAAGCTATGTTGGTGAAGATACATGATGGTTCACGTATGAAGAGACGTGATGGTTCATGTTATGAAGGGTTGTGATGGTTCACTTTATAAGTTAATAATATAATAATTAAATTATTAATAATACTAACTAATACTAACTAATAATTTTAGGATTGAGGATCCTAACAGCTTTTGTTGAAGCTTACAAGGTAGATTTGAGATAAGTCTTTGAGAAGACTTGTGAGCAGAGTTGATTGATTGATTTGTTCAAACCTTGAGTTAAGATTTGGGGTAGATCTAGAAGAGTTAATTTGATATTGAGTTAAGCTTTGTGTTAAGGCTTGAGTATAGATATTGAGGATAAATTTTTGCTAGGCTGAAGGACAATGTTTAGTGCAAATCAGAGGATAGATATTGAGGATAGATTTATGGTAGACCGAAGGACTATTTTTAGTGTAGATCAGAGGACAAATATTGAGTAAATATTTATGCTATACCGAAGGACTGTGTTTAGTATAGATTTGAGAATAAATTTTTGTGCATATTTGAGGACAGGTTTGTGTCTCACTAGAGACAGAGATTGAGCAAATTTGTTCTAGACCGAAGGACTATCTTTAGTGTAGATTTGAAATAGATATTTGAAGGTGACAGAGTATAGAGTATGACAGTCTCTAGTGGATAGAGATCCATTAGCCAAGGTAGTGAGGATAGGTGTCTTTAGTGGATAGAGATCCATTAGCCAGAGCAGTGGGGACAACAGTTCTAAAATATCATTAGTTAGAGCTAAGGAGAAAGGAGTTATACTATGGATAGAGATCCACAAAATTGATTAGGGGACTCATGTTTCCTTTGGATAGAGGTCCATAAACATTATAATAGGGAAATTATTCCCAAGAAATTGATTGAGAAAATTTAGTGAAATATTTTCTCCGTGGAGTAGCCCACATTGGGTGAACCACATTAAATTTGTGTCTCTATTATGTATGGTGATTTGTGCATTGCTTTGATTACTGCTTTTGATATTGATGTATATACATTGCATAATATTGATTGGGAATGAAAAGTGAAAAGTGATATTATACTGTTCACCCCCCCTAAGTATAAACTTGTGTTATTCAATTGGTATCAGAGCGGGTTCCTTAAAATATTTTAACAGCTTAAAGGAAAATATTTCAAAAACATAATGAATTCTAAGAATTTGTTCTCTGATAATTCAACGCCAATATTTGATAGAAGTGATTATATATTTTGGAGTATTAGAATGAAGATTCACCTGATGTCACTTGGCAATGAAATTTAGGAAGCTATTGAAAATGGATACATACCACTAGCTGATCCACTTATAGATAAGGAAGGTAAGCTTCTACAACATTATAATTAAAAATCAATGAATGCAATTTTGAGAGGTTTGCATATAATAAAATAAATAAAATTTATGCATTGTAAAGATGCAAAAGGAATATGGGATAAGTTGCAAAGCATATATGAAGGAGATAAAAGTGTCAAAAAGGCAAAGATATGAAATCTCAAAGGGCAATTTGAAGAATTAAGAATGAAGGATGAGGAAAACATTAGTACTTATCTACTTTGGGTAGATGAATTTTTAATTCCATGCAAGGACTTGGAATTAATGTTGAAGAATCAGATGTTTGTGATAAGGTCTTAAGATCTCTTTCAAAAATATTTAGTAAAATATTTCTGCTATAGAAGAATCAAAAGATAGCGATTCTTTGACAAGAGATGTGTTACTTGATATTATCACAACCTTTGAGTTAAGAGCAAAAGAGGAACCTAATATTTGGAAGGAAACAACCTTTAAAGCAATTGATAAGAAAATGGTAAGAAGTCAGAATCAAGCAATGAGTCATCCAATGATGAAGAAGCTAATTATGGTAGAAGGAATAAGGATTCAATAAGATTTAAAGATGCAAAATCTGTTATATGTTTCAATTGTGGAAAGTATGATCACTATGAAATTGATTTTCAAGAAGCTAAAAATAATAATGATGAAGAAAAACATGATCACAGGAACAAGGAATTAGAAAAATACAGGTACCAAAAGAAAGGCAAGGATGGACAAGGTAGACAAGGAAAGAAGTTCTTTCAAAGAAAAAAGAGGAGCTACTATGCAGACAAGGCAAGTAAGTACTCAAGTGATAGTGATAATAGTTTTTCAAATAGTGATAAAGATGAAGTCCTATTTTTGATTGAAGAAAAATATGAAGTCAAGAAAAGGTCACCAATAATTCTCAAGTGTTTTAGATGTGGTAATTTTGGACATTTTGAAGATAGTTGTACAAGGAATGGTTTCAGTTTCAACAATGATAAATATGAGGATGCACTTGAAGGACCAGAAGATAATATTCTAATGGCACTAGAAGAAGAAGATGATGATCATATAAAAAACAAGTAAAAATAAAATTAATATGTTGACAAAGGCAAAAAAATAGAGGAGGAATCAGAAAAAGGAGTTGATTTTGAGGTAGAACTTATTTATGCTCTTAAAAATTTAAATAAGGTAAGAAAGCAAAACTCCCAACTTGAGATTCAGTTTCAATAATATGATGAAGAAAGAGGAAATATTATAGAGGATCTAAACAAGTCAATGGCTAAGACAAAGAAGTTCAAGGATAAGATAGAAGAAAAGTTCTTAGAATGTGAAAATTTAGAACAAGAAGTAGCTATACTAAGGGAATATTTAGAAAAGTACAAGGATAAGCTACAAAATATTGGAAAGAGTTCAAATAATTTGGATAAGATGATCAAAGTACAAAGAAGGTCAACAAAAAAAAAAGGTCTTGGTTTTGAATAGGCTCAAAAGAAACAAAAAGAGTGAACCTCAAGTTCTGAAGAAGAAGAAACTTCATAAGAAGATAGTGTAAGATAAAGTGAGGCTTCTGAGGATGAGTTGAACAATAGAAAGTTCAACAAGGAAAGGAACAATGCACAAAGAAGATATGGATTGAACAACAATCAGAATAGGTTAAGAGAGACTAAGAGACCAATAAGGTCAAGACAAGGAAACTTCAATGTAAGATTTTTCTCATGTCACATATTTCGGTATAAGGCTTCAGAATGCACAACACATGAAAGATAGGAATATTATAACTTCATAAGAAAGTAACATTTTCATGGGTATTGCTACTCATGTAAACAGTTTGGTCACAAGGCAATGAATTGCAAGGTTCATGACATAAAAGGATATGGCTTCACAAGGAGAAATACCAAGAAATTTGCACCTCCGAGGAATAATAACATTGAGTTTTATAAGTGCAATAATGAAGGACATACAACAAAGTGGTGTAGAGTAGACATTCCAAAATAAAGCATAAATAGGAACAAAAACATGAAAAGGAAGAATAATATGGACATGAACAAGAACAAGAATATGGATATGGACATAAAAAAGAACAAGAACATGGATATGAACAGGAACAGTCAAAGGAACCAGAAGGATCAGATGATAAGGAAATAGGACAAAGGTAAATAATAGTTCTTGCTGGGAGTAGAAATACTCCCACCCCAAAATTAATCACCTCAAGAGGAGGTGGAGGAGGAGCTAAGCTAAGAAAATCATTCTTATCCTTGAGCCCCAAAGGTGACCATTTGCCATTGATGTCAAAGGGGGAGATATTAGAGTAAGCGGGAGAGATCTATGTTTGAAGGAAAGCATTCATTTAGGGGAAGCAGTTTCCTAGGGGGAGCAAAATAAAAAGGTAAAAAAAATGGTAAAAAGTTAATGGGTTGCCATCAATGACAAAGGGGGAGATTTTTAGACATTTTGAGTAGATAATTTGTCATTGATGTCAAGAGTGAGTGGTCATTGATGTCAAGCTTTCAATACTAGTCAGTGGTAGTTTCAGTGGGCAACATCAGTTTCAGGTTCTCCAGTTTCAGTTGATCAAGACCCAGTTTCAAGAAGTCATATGTGGTCTAAAGTGCAAAAAGCCCAAGTGAATAATATTATAAATTTTTTATAATATTATAAATGGAAGTTTTTAAATTAATTAATTTACTTAAGTTATTTAAATTAATTATTAATTAATTTTGATATTAGTTATAAAGATTAATTTATATTAATTTTTAACTAATCATAAGGAGGGTTATAAAATTATAATTCAAATTTGAAGCACCGAGGTGGGATAACATTTCTAAACGTGTATAAAATGGGGATCATCCCACCTTAGCAAATTACCATGCCTTTGATTTTTAATTAACTGCGAACTTTACAAATCATACTGCATCTAAGTGGAAACCATTGTAATTTTTGTGGGAAGTCAACGACACACTAAGGCATAAGGTGAAGGAAGTGTTTCTTCCCTCACATAGGTACCATTAGACTACACAGTGGACTCCCAAGCACTAAGGTACTTAGTCTTAGGGATACAGAGGATCGAATCACGCCAAAACCCCTTTTGGGGGAAGCAAAAGGTATGCATTGAAATTGAGTGCAAAAAATTTTGGAAGGGTTAGTTGAGTATTCAAAATTTAATTTTTGCATTTTTATTTTGTTTGTAAGTTTGTAAGGGGAGTTATAAGGGTTGTGCAAAATTAAATTTTTGTTGTTAGTTGCTTTGTTTGGAAAGGGTAGTAAGGTGTTTTAGAAATATTGTTTGAAGTATTGTGGTGTTGGATATTATTTTAAGTTGGAGTTTATAAGGTGTATCCAAGGAATTATTATTTTCATGTATGATTTTATGGTTGGGAGCAATAAGGTATAGTTGAGCTTTGAGTATTTTTGTGTCTAAGGAATATTTGAGAAAGTGTTAAGAGTGAGATTTTATCATCTAATCATTGAAATTGGAAAGAAGGAAATTGTGATTTAAGACAGGTTTTCCAAGGGCACTTCTACATCAAACAAAGGTATCATTGTTATGTGAGATTGGTTGATAAGCATTGTTGGAAATATTTGAGTGAGTGTTCATATGCTTGGACTAGGGTTTGTGAGAAAGGATTATTTCATTGAGTGATTAGTTGAGTAGAGTTGGTTGAGCCTAATCAAGTGGATGTGTGAAGTGATTTTTCAAGTTATATTAAACAAATTGTTCTATATTCTAAATTGAGTTGAGAAAGTGATTGAGAGTTTGTGAGTGTGAAGATTATTGAGTCTCTAATAATTCTCTATATATTTCTGTAGTAAAAAGAGTGATTGGAATTGATTGGGCATTGTGGTGAATGTGAAGCATATTCAGTATCTAACAATTCTCTATATGTTTCTAGAAGAGTGATTTAAAGTAATTGAGCATTGTGATAAGTGTGAAGCATATTTAGTCTCTAACAATTCTCTTTATGTTTCTATGAGTTTAAATAAGTTATAGTGAGGACTTGTAGAGCATATTTAGATAAGTTCTAGTGAGGACTTATTGAGCAGATTATGACAAATTCTAGAGAGGACTTGTGGATAGATTAGTGTGACCTTTTATAGAATCTTACAAGACAGATTTGAGACAAGTCTTTGAGAAGAATTGTGAGCAAAGTTGATTGATTGATTTGTTCAAACCTTGAGTTAAGGTTTGAGGCAGATCTAGTAGAGTTGATTTGAGATTGAGTTAAGCTTTGTGTTAAGGCTTGAGGATAGAGATTGAGGACATATTTGTGCTATACCGAAGGACTATGTTTAGTGTAGATCAGAGGATAGAGATTGAGGACAAATTTGTGCTAGACCAAAGGACTGTGTTTAGTGCATATCAAATGATAGAGTTTGAGGATAAATTTATGCTAGATCAAAGGACTACGTTTAGTACATATTTGAGGATAGATTTTGGTACATATTTGAGGATAGGTTTATGCCAGACCAGAGACAAATATTGAGCATTTGTGCTAGACTAAAGAATTGTGTTTAGTGCATATTTGAGATAGAGCTTTGAAGGTGACAGAGTATAGAGGATGACAGTCTCCAGTGGATAGATATCCATTAGCTCGAGAAGTGAGGACAGGTGTCTTTAGGGGATAGATATCCATTATCTAGAGTAATGGGGGCAACATTTCTTCTAGAAAATCACCAGTCAAAGCTAAGGATAAATGAGTTCTCCCGTGGATAGAGATACACAAACTTGATTAGGGGATTGGTGTCTCCTTTGGATAGAGGTCCATAAAAATTGTAATAGGGAAAGGATTCCCAAGAAATTGATTGAGAAAATTTTAGTTAAATACTTCTCTGTGGAGTAGCCCACATTGGGTGAACCACGTTAAATTGGTGTCTTTATTGTGTATGATTATTTGTGCAATGATTTGATTACTGTTGTCGATATTTCTATCTATACATTGCATAATATTGATTAGAAAATAAAAGTAAAAAGTAATCCTATATTGTTCACCCCCCCTCTCAGTATAAAATTGTGTTATTCAAGCTTTGTCCTCATGTAGTTAACATATAACTTCTTTTAACTCTTCTTTGGTTACTATTGAAGAGATATATTCTCTATATCCATTTTTAAAAAATTGAGGAATGTTGTTTAGGAGAGTGGTTTGATCCAACTAATTTACTATTTTCTTTGTGAGAAGGGCCGAGTAATGATCTCTTTCTAGTTCCTTTACAACTACATAATTATAATAAATTTATTTGGTCTTGTGAAAATATCTTATTATATTTTGTTGGTAGTGTTGCATTGTTTTAAGATGAAAGTAATTTATGTTTTTTTCTCCTTTATTGAACCAGATCATTCTTGACCAAAGTATCCAATGTGCTTCTTCTTCTATAAAAGGTTGATACATTTCTTGGTTCAATTGGAGTCTTCTCTCTTCTTGTTGAGGTATTAGAGGCTAATCACCTATATCTTGCTCTACTTCCTCCATCTATTGTAGAAATATGCTTGACCTATTTTGGACTTTAGTCTTATTGGTAATCTAATCCCTAGTAACTTTCTTGAGATTAGAAATTTTCATTTTTCATACCTCTTGGGGACTATTTGCATAGACATGATACTTCCAGATACTTTCTACTAAAGGTGCAAACTCCTCATTATCCATCCATTCTATATTGTATTTGAAAGGAATATTTCTTTTTCCAAAAGAAATACTTGTATCCAAATAGATAGACTTATGATATAAGACTAAAATAAGAATTATGCCACTTAATACAAGTGGATACCTGAATAGTATATCTTCTTGTATCAAGAATCTATCTAATATTTTTGCAATGAGTTTAACCCTAGCTCTTATGTTTTTCCAAGTAAATTTTCTATTTTTGAAGGATTATATCCTAAATTTTTTAGGAATTCTCTCCCCTTCTATTCATGTAGTCTCAGCCCTTGTTTAGAGTGCATAACACTATTTGTTTTGCAACATTCGTATAGTCTTTATTCAATCCTATTTTCATGTGATGATATTGCCTATGTGTTCTATAGAAATTAACTATGCTTCATGCAATTCCTTCTCACTCTTAGTCATCTCAATGAATTCTCTGTCTTGAAAATAATTATTATTTTTATTCTCTCCATAACCACTATATGTCTCTTTTCTCTGTGTTCTCTATGCAAACCCCTATTTATTTTTCCTTATCTAATATCTCCTTTACATTTGTATATGTGGATTTTCTATGATTCCACTTCTTCTCTCTCCCTCCATTATAATCTATTGCCCAACACTTTGTCTTCTCTAACTCTTGATACCTCCATCCCCAATCCTTGCCATTACTCCACGTAATTATTTATTATTTAAATAAGGTTTTGTAAATAAATTTAGGTATTATTTGAGTTTTGTTACCTTTCAGTCACCAAGGGATGATATATGTAAAATCATTGTTAAATTTTCCTTTAATTTACTTTTTATATGCCATAGTACATCGACTAACTAGGAAGTAGATAAAACTTTAGCAATTTATACCTTGACTTTACATATAATGATCAACACAAAATATTTTTAATAAAAAGTTGTAGTAGTGAATTTATATAGATTTTACATCCCTTCTTATGATACAAACTTGCAATCACAAATTCAATTTTTGTTGCCAACATTGGCTAATTTAACACTATAAATGATATTATTACATTTCATAATAATTCACTTTACAAGGTGAAAATTAATTGTAAATCACAACATATCCATTCATGTTATAATAATAATTGATATATTTTCCTACATGTTACCAATCATTGTTCAATTAAGCTTTTCATTTCAAGAAAATTTTAAACAAACATATAGGAATAATATGCAATAGTAGCAATTTATTCTAGTCATTAGGTCTTAATACATATATGATACTTCTACATCTAATTAATTAAATAAATATTATCAATTTATCTCTTAATACAAAATCAAATATTCTCCCATGAATTTGAAGAAGCCCAAAATTTTTTATAGGCCTTGAAGAGTCAATATGACTACTGAACTTCTAGAATGTGAAATGAAGGGTTGTGACATTATTTTCTCTCTTTAAATATACAATAGTGTAAAATGGCTATAGAAGAACATGAATAAATCATTGTAATACTTTTACGTTCATTTGGAATCAAAATAGTATTCTATTCCATTCATTTTATGAAATACATGCATATTATCCCTGGTTTTCTTAAACTTATAGTCAGCTTGTAGAGTTTATAACTTTTGTTTTATAGATATGTTTTACACATGTCATACAATATTGGAAAGTTTATTTTTTATATAATTTAATCATAAAATTTTATCAAATTATGAGTTTTTTTGGTCCCTCAAATTTTGACTATCCTATGTTGTTGCAATTTTTATTGCAATTTTTGTTGTGTTTTCGCTACACTTTTTTGCTCCTCATTTTTGGGTCAAATAATTCATTTGGTATCATAGCTTGGATGGTTTTTGTAATTTATTGAACTTGGGTTCATGGTTCTTGGACAATTTCATTAAATAAAAACTCATTTATTTTTGTTTGAGTCCAATGGCCAACTTCAACAACTCATTACCTATTTCAAAATTTAATGGGAAATATTAGCATTATTCGAGCATAAATATGAGGACATTGTTAATTGGAAAATATATTTGGGAGGTATTAGAGAGTGGTTATGAATAACCACCTGATTGGAACACATTACAAGGGAATGATAGGACAACAAAAAGGAAAACAAAAAAGTTGAACTCATTAGCCCTCCACCATATTCAGTTTGCTCTTGTCAAGAGTTTATTTCCATGTATTGTTGTTGCTACATTAGCCAAGGATTATTATAAGTCCCTTAAATATGCTTACAGAGGAAGTGTCCAAGTGAGAATGGTAAAGTTGTAGACCATGAAGAAAGAATTTGAGAATCTATAGATGAAAGAGGTTGAAAGTGTGGGTGATTATTGTGTTAGAGTGAAGGATATGGTGAACAAGATGGCCACCCTTGGAGAGACCTTGAAAAAAAGAGCTAGTTGTGAAGAATGATATCTCTTATCCCTAAATGAAATCATATTGCAATAATTTTTAAGGAGAGTAAATATTTGTCTACACTTGAATTTGATGAAGAACATATGCTTATACTGGGAGGGGGGGTGAACAGTATAAGATACAAATTTTTACTTTGCAATCCATATGATAACATCAAAAATATTAAAGCATTAAAAATTACACAAAGCATAACACACATGAGAGACATGATTTAACATGGTTCACCCAATGTGGACTACTCCATAGAGAAAATATTCCTTATAAAATTTTCTCGATAAATTCTTTTGAGAATCCTTTCCCTATTACAATGTTTATGGATATCTATCCAAAGGAGACACAAATCACCTAATCAATTTTGTGGATCTCTATCCATAAGATAACTCCTTCTCCTCTGCTATAGCTACCGATCCTCTTAGAAGACTACTGCCTCCACTGCACTGGCTTGTGGATCTATCTCCATTAAATACTCCTGTTCTCACTCAGAAGACCTTTGTCCTCACTACCCTAGCTAATGGATATCTATCTATTGGAGACCACTATCCTCTGCTCTATCACCTCCAAAGTCTACACTCACTCTATTCTGTATTTGTCTCAGATCTATACTGAATACTATCCTTTGCCCTATAAAATCTACTCCATATATATCTCAAATCTACACTAAACACTATCCATCGATATAGCACAAGTATACTCAATATATATCTCAAATATATACAATAGGTCCTCACTAGAACTTGTCTAATATTCTCAACAAGTATTCACAAAGACTTACCTCAAATATGCTCAAAAGGTTCTCACTAGAACTTGTCCAATCTAGTTGTAAGCTTTCACAAAATCTCACACAAATCTTCCCTTAATCTTTCACAAAAAAAATCCTCAATTTTTTCCTTAATTCTCCTCTAGGACTTACTCAAATCTTCTTACAAGCTTTCACAAAAGCTTGTTCAAATTAATTGCAAAACTTGCATACAAAAACTCAACTCAATTTCTCACAAAAAACCTCTTCAATCACCCAAACAAGTTTTACACAGAATCTTGTTTAAATTACAGAATCATATAGATAACTTTTAGATACCCAATATGTTTCAAACTCACACAAAACTCAATCACTCTTAAACTCTCCTTCAAATCAATTAATAATAAAGAACAATTTATTTTACAAAATTTGAACTATCACTCCAACACTTCCAATAAAATCAAATAACTTCACTCAACCAATCACTCAATGAAATACAACTTGCTTACAACCCCTAGATAAGTGTTTCACAATGCTTTCAACAACTCACACAATGAATCTTAAACCTTGACTCAAGATGATTCCAAATTCACATAACAATGATACTCATGGTCTTTCCACAAAACCCTAGTTCAAGATAGTTCTCAACTTCACATAACAATGATACTCATGATATTTCACAAACCCTTATCATGCACATGAAGTCTCACTCAATATTTCCAACAATGCTTATCAATTAATCATTTTCACTCCAACTTAGCATTCACAACATCCAACAATATTTCATTCACAATGAAGATGTGCCCATACATTTATTTTTATTAAGTTTTGACCTCAAAACCTGTTTCAATCACAATCACCCTCTTTGCCAATATCAAAGGTTAGGTAGCAAAAACCTTCTCAAAATTTCATTAAAATATTCCCTCAAAATATTTTACCATACAAAACATTAAATCTCAGTTACACCTTATAATCTCCACACTTAAAAATTATTAGCAAGAATTAAACAACTCACTTCAACAACTAGTTTTCTTAATCCACCTTATTAATCCTTACAAATTCTAATCATCAAAATCACAATATAAAATTTAATTTTTATAAATGTTATATCTCCCTCCTAAAAAAATCCATGCCATATAAAACCTTGGGATACAATTTAATTAAAAATTAAACACCTCTTTTGCCCTTGATGGGATTCGATCCCCCGCTGCGCTGCCACTAGCACCCTAGCCATGGATCAACTATCGTGTGATCTATGCGCTCACCTTGGTAGTCAAAAGTGCCTTGTGCACTTGGAATTCTATGCTGGGTGCCAAAAAAAAAATTACCACATCGTTGTTAATGCTATGTAAGAACTTAGACTTAATATGGATGAATCAGATGTTTGTGATAAGATCTTAAGGTCTCTTCCAACAAGGTTTACTGAAAATATTTCATCTATAGAATAATAAAAATATTGTGATTATTTGACAAGAGATATGTTGCTTGGTATTCTTACAACTTTTGATATGAGAACAAAAGAACCTAATCCCCAGAAGTAAGCATCCTTCCAATTAATTAAGAAGACAAAGGAAAAGAAGTCAGAATCAAGCAATGAGTCATCCAGTGATGAAGAAGCTAATTATGATATAAGGAATAAGGTTTCAAGAAAATCTAGAGGTATAAAATCAGTTAAATGTTTCAATTATGGAAATTATGGTCACTATGCAACTGATTTTCAAGAATCAATGAATAACAATGATGAATAAATATAGGATCATAGAAACAAGGAATCAGAAAGATACTAGCACCAAAAGAAAAGCAAGGATGGACAAAGTAGAAAAGAAAAGAAGTTCTTTCAAAGGCAAAAGAGGATCTACTTGAAAGCATGAGATTCCGGAAGATTTGAAAAAGAAAACTATTGCGATGCATTCAAAATCAAAACTAACGCTTAAGTCCTAAAATGTGAAGTGCATGAAATGAAAGAGGTGAATTGAAATGAGATACAAGAAATTAGAGAAATCATAGCCCTTTTATTTAACTCTCTTAATCTCGGTTACAAAGACGCCTCCTCCCTTTTCAGGGGCTAGGAGCGTTAAATGAATTTGAGTTACAATCGTGACTTAGTCTTCCTCCTTCCGCGTGCCCACATTTGAAACGGGCGGGCCAAAGTGTTGCCGTTGCTTGCGTTGATGAATCCTTGGTTCTTATTGCTTCTCCTGTGATCAAAGAAACAACAAAGGTGTTAGTAGCACCTGCTGCAAATATGAAACGTTAGTTCTCTAAAATTAATGAAAGATGCATGTAAAAGATTAGCTAAATCAGTGAGTAAAATGAATCCAAATCACCTGCAAATCTGACAGAGATCAGAAAACATTACCAGAGGGCCACTGCCATTGAAACAGTCGACCAATTCACTTTCAACTGTAATTCATCCCTGGGCAGGACGAATTCGACTGTTATTCGTCCCCGGTAGGACGAATTCGTCTGTGACAAAGTGCCGAGGTAAAGCCGTCCAAATGTCACGTCTCGGGATCTCCAAAACACCTACAAACATGGGGGTTAGCTAATTGGGGGCATTTTGGGACGACCCAGATGGTCGGTTTTCCCCAATTTGGCCTCCATCACCGAGAATTTGACGTCGCTACCTACAAGTTAGTGGGACAACAAAAGCGACGAGAACATGATGAAATCTGATTAAAACATTATGAAATCGAATACATAAACTATCTAGTCAACATAGAATGAAATTAGAGATGAAAAAATGATAGAAAAATGAATTAGAATGAAAATTAAAAAGTGCAGGACACCCGAGTGGGCCGCCCACCATTGGAACTTGATTTCGGCACCAATCCACTAGGGATGGGCCCAAAATCTCTTAGAATGGGTTGTCGGAAAATTGGTGGATTAAGGTGGTCAAATGTTGGGTTTTTGGGTCCGAATTCACACTTCCAATAGCCACCCAATAACCTCTCTTGCAAAAGAGATCAAGGATGTGGAAGATGTAAATCAAAATGGTAAAGGCGTGGTGTTTAGTTTGGTAGCACTTCGTTGCTTGAAAATGCCTCCAACTTATCTCTTCTGGGTGGGAAAGTCCACCATTTTATAGACCCAAGGGGTCTCTTTGGAGGGGCATGCAGGGGTGCCATGTGGCGGCCATGGCTTCTCAAGAGGGAGGAGACTCCTCCCTGACTTGGGCTTCCATGACTGCCCTTGTGACAATCCTCCAACTGCCAATCTACCCACCTACATGCGCATGCAAGGTAGGAGTCATAAATTAACAGTCTTCGGCTGCCACTTGGCGCCATTCTTCTTTTTTCCCATTAAACCTGGAATTCATCCTGACCAAAGACGAATTCAGAATTTGTCCCTGGGTAGGACGGATCCCAGTTAGAATTCATCCTTGGGTGGGATGAATACTGAAAAAAGTGCCTTAATGTGCCAAATTGCCTTTTGACCTTACAAAATTGCTATAAAAGTGGTTAGGACCACTGTTTAACCTCTGAGGGCTGCCCTAGGGGCTGTGTGTGTCAAAGCGATCAGTGTTTGCAGTCACATAATCGGATTGGTGCTATTTTGGTGTCTACACTACTATGCATATAAGGCACGTAAGTACTCAAGTGATAGTGATTATAGTTTTTTAGATAATGATAGAGATGAAGTCTTATTTATGATTGAAGAAAAAGAAGTCCAAAAAAGGGCACCAATAATTCTCAAGTGTTTTAGATGTGGTAACTTTGGATATCTTGAAGATAGTTGTACAAGGAATATTCATAGTTTTAGTGATGATGAATATGAGGATGCACTTGAAGGACCAGAAGAGAATATCCTAATGGCTCTAGAAAAATAAGAAAGTGATCCTATAAAAGACAAGTCAAAATAAAATGAAGATATGGATAAAGGCAAAAAAATAGAGGAAGAATCAGATAAAGAAGGATATGATATCAAGGGAGAACTCATTATGCTCTTGAAATAGTAAAGAAGATAAGAAAGCAAAAATCTAAACTTGAATTTCAGTTTCAAGAATGTGATGAAGAGAGAAGAATGCTTATAGAGGATCTAGACAAATCAAAGGCTAAGACAAAGAAGTTCAAGGATAAGCTAGAAGCAAAAGTATTAGAATGTGAAAGGTTAGTACAAGAAGTAGCCCTATTAAAGTAAGATTTAGAAAAATCCAAATTCAATCTACAAGGGTTCAAAAATAACTCAAAGAACTTAGATAAGTTCATAAAGATACAAAATCCTACATCAAGCAAAATAAGTCTTGGGTTTGAACAGGAACAAAAGAAATGGGAAGGAAAGTCAACCTTAAGTTCTGAAGGAGAAGAAAATTTATATGAAGAAACTTTAGAAGAAAACAATGTAAGATAAAGTGAGACATCTGAGGACGAGTTGGACAATAGAAAGTTCAACAAGAACAAGAACAATGCACAAAAAGAAATTATATGGAACAACAATCAAAATAATTCAATAGATACTAAGAGAGCAATGAGGTCAAGACAAGGAGGATTCAATGGAAGATGTTTTTCATGTCACATGTTTGGAAATATGGATTCACAATGTAGGACACATGAAATACAGGTATATGGGAACATACAACATTTCAATGGGTATTGCTACTCATGTAATCAATTTGGTCACAAGGCAATGAATTGCAGGGTTCATGACAGAAGAGGATATGGCTTCACTAGGAGAAATCCTAATACATTTTCACCTCCACGGAATAATACCATTAAGTGTTATAAGTGCAATAATGATGGTCACACAGTAAAGTGGTGTAGAGTAGACATTCCAGAATCAAGTATGAACAAAAATAGAAATATGAATAGGAAAACGGATATGAACAGAAATAAGAACAAGAACAGGAACAGGATCATGGATATGAACAAAAACAGGAACATGAAAATGGATATGAATAAGAACATGAACATGAATCGAAACAAGAATATGGACATGGACAGGAACATGGACATAGAAAGGAACAATTAGAGGAATCAGAAGGATCGGATAAGAATAAAAGAGGATAAAGGTAAAGAATAGTGCTTGTTGGGAGTAGAAATACTCCCACCCCAGAATTAACCACTTCAAGAGGAGGTGGGGGAGGGGCTAAGCTAAGAGGCTCGTTCTTAACCCCGTGCCCCAAATGTGACCCTTTGCCATTGATGTCAAAGGAGGAGAGATTTTAGTAAGGGGGAGAGATTTGGTATTTGAGTAAAAAGGAGAGATTTGAAAAGAGCATTAAGCCAGGGGGAGCAATGTCCCAGTGGGAGCTGAACAAAGAAAAGGTTAAGTTTATGGTAAAAAGAATTTGGGTTGCCATAAATGACAAAGGGGGAGATTTTTGGATATTTTGAATAAAATTTGTCATTGATTTTAAGGAACGAAGTTGTCATTGATGTCAAGGAATAAGCTATAGTTGATGTAAAAAGGTCAAGGGGAACAATGAAAATGTTAAAGGCAAAAAACTTCATGATATTTTAATATTATGTGAAAGCATAAGTCAGAAGGGTTTTTATTAAAACCATGGATGAGCAAAAATAAAAGGTTTTTCATAAAAGCCAAAGGGATTTTTAATATTGTTTTTATAAAATATTTAAATTCAAATTGAATTAAAATTTTATAAATAAATATTATTTATACAAAGTGGTAAAATGAAAAAGGCTTTAATAAAGCCAAAGGGATTTAAAAAATTAATTTATAAAATTTAAATTCTAAAGAATTTAAATAATTTATAAATTAATAAGTTTGAAGGAAAATCGAAGTGCCAACGTTTAATTTTGAAGAAAAATCGAAGCACCGACGTTTATGTTTGAAGGAGGAAATTGATATAAAAACAATATGCCTTAGAGGTATTTAATTATCCTTTTTCTTGAATGATAAAAGCGTGCAATTGTGTGTGTAAGAACTCATGCGAAGAAAGAGACAAGTTTATTGTTTTAAGTTCTAGTGAATAAGGATAAAATCGACGAGCACCAAAATTCAAGAGCCATCTAGGCAGCGTGGCCTAGTGGCAAGTGGACATAGGCTAGAGTGTTGGGCATGAAGTGACCTGCGATTGAATCATGACGACAACAATGTTTTGTTGGTAGTATTGGAAATGCCGAAGGAAGCTGTGTATATTTTTGCTTAGGCACACTAGAGGAGCATTATAGAGCATGTGGTTCTCTTTACTCCCCAAGCGAGCACCTAGCTTGTGCAGCAGTTGGAGCCGCGACTAGGGTGTTGGTTGAGGCTGCATCGTGAGTTCGAGTCCGACCAAGGCAAAGGTAGTAAATTTTGAATATAATTTTAATGATGCCTAAGGTTTGACATGAGGTCTTAGGGAGTTAAAAGGGTTAGTTGATTTTTTTTTAATTAATCATTATTTTTGGTAAATTGGAGGAATAAGGAGCTAGCTCTATTTTTGAATAAAGGATTTGTGTCACATTGGTCTATTGGAGATTTAAAATGTTGAGAGGACTTCTTGCATTGAGTTATTTTGAAAATGAGAGTGTATTGATATTATTCTTGGTATTGAATATTATTTTAATTGGGAGATTATAAGGTGTATTTGGCAAATTATTTTTATATGTTGATGAATGTTTTCTTAAATATGGAGTGATAAGGTGTATGTGTGTTTTGATATTTACATTGTATTTTTTAGAGAGTTTATCATCTTATAACTTCTTTGAGCTTGGCAAATAAGTGTTTGTGGTTGTGGCAGATTTATGAGATTCCTTCATCATCAAGAAAATGGTATGGGTACATTCTTCCATAGTTGAGTTGATTGGTTGGTTTTCTAGAAAATAAGCTTGGAGTAAAAAGGACTTGATTAGGGTTTCCTTTTGAGTGTGTTGAGTTAATGCTTCAAGGTTTTTTGGAATAAAGAGTTGTTGTTAAAACCTTGTTTTATAAGCATTGTTGTTAAAGCCATTGATTGTGTGAAGAACTTGAACTAGGGTTTGAAAAGAACATAAGTATCATTATTATGTGAAGATTATTTTATAAGCATTGTTGTTGAAGTGAGTTGTTGAGTGAAGAACTTGAACTAGGGTTTGAAAAGAACATGAGTATCATTGTTATGTGAGATTGATTGTTGAGCATTGTTGGAAACATTTTGAGTGAGTGTTCATATGATTGGACTAGGGTTTGTAAGCAAGGATTGTTTCATTGAGTGATTGGTTGAGTAGAGTTGGTTAAGCCTAGTCAAGTTGATGTGTGAAGTGATTGTTCAAGTTCCATAAATTAAACTATTCTATATTCTGAATTGACTTGAGAACGTGATTGAGTATTGAGGTGAATGTGAAGCATATTGAGTCTCTAACAATTCTCTATATGTTTTTGAAAGAGTGATTGGAAGTGTTTGAGTATTGAGTTGAAGCATATTGAGTCTCTAACAATTCTCTATATGTTTCTAAAAGAGTGATTGAAAGTGATTGAGCATTGTGATGAGTATAGAGCATATTGAGTCTCTAACAATTCTCTTGATGTGTCTATGAGACTGGACAAGTTCTAGTGTGGACTTATTGAGTAGACTTGAGGTAAGTATTTAAGAAGACTTGTGGATAGATTTGGGTAAGCTTTTGTGGAAGCTTACAATACAGATTGAGAGCATATTTGGATAAGTTCTTGAGATAACTTATTGATTAGATTTTGACAAAGTTCTAGTGAGGACTTGTAGAGCAGATTGGACAAGTTCTAGAGAGGACATGAGATAGATTATAGTGAGCTTTTGTAGAAGCTTGCAAGGCAGATTTGAGATACGTCTTTGTGAAGGCTTGTGAGCAGAGTTGATTGATTGATTTGTTCAAACCATGAATTAGGGTTTGAGATAGATTAGCTATGTTTTTTTGAGATTAAATCAAGCTTTGAGTTAAGGTTTGAATACAGAGATTAATGATAGATTTGTGCTAGACCAAATAACTGTGTTTAGTACATAATCAAGGATAGAGTTTGGTGCAGATTTGAGGATAGGTTTGTGCCAAACCAGAGACAGAGATTGAAGACAAATTTGTGCTAGATCGAATTATTGTATTTAGTACATATTTGAGATAGAGTTTTGGAGGTGATAGATTTGAGGATAGATATCTCCAGCTAGATCAGTGCAGACAGGTGTCTTCTATGGATAGAGTTCTATTTGCTAAGGGTAGTGGAGGCAGAGGTCTTCTAGAGGATCACTAACCAAATCAAATATTAGGATATTGGTGTATCATGTGGATACAGATCCACAAAATTGATTTAAGGGATTGGTATCTCCTTTGGACGGAGGTCTATAAACATTGTAATAGGGAAAGGATTCCCAAGATATTGATTGAGAAAATTTTAGTGAAATAATTTCTCCATGGAGTAGCCCATATTGGGTGAACCACGTAAATTGTGGTGTCTCCATTGTGTGTGGTGATTTGTGCATTTTTTTATTACTGCTATTGATATTTCTATATTTACATTGAATAATATTGATTGGGAAAGAAATAAAAAAGTGGACTTATACTGTTCACCCTCCCTCTCAGTATAAGCTTGTGTTCTTCATACACAATGTTCCATATGATTTTTATATAATATAGCTCACCTTAAATTTATTACTTAATTTATGCCTTCGGAGATATAATTATTCACTTATTAATAACAATGCTCTACAAGCTGCTACGTTTTACAACAGTCCTCAACAACTTCATTTTTTCCAAGTTGATTCTATGCTAGAAATAAATAATGAATAAAATATTTTTTTTTCATTTAGATCTTCAACCAAACTGCTAATGGTTTGAAAAGATTAACTTTAGATGTGTCATTTACAATAAATCCAAATAAATGAAAAGAATTTTGAAGATCACCTTGTTTTCTATTACTATATAAAATGTGACATTTAAAACTCTTTCATATTTTATAAATACAAAATTTTTAACAAGTAGATACCATCCATTGGGTTACAAACTTTGACTACCAGTATCTACATCTCTCAACTCTTATAGAATCTAGCTTTTATTATATGAAATCCATCTGCATGAGATTCAGCGGAATGACCATTAAATTAATATTAGACACCCTTGAACCTTTCATTTCATAGCTATGTTATTAAATCTATCGAAACCAATTGTAACTTCCATATTTTTTAAGAATTTTCATCTGCACATGAGTTGTGGTGGTGCTTCTCCATCGTTTAGAACTCTTATTTGTTTGGGGATAATATTATAGTTCCTTATATTTGATATGAATGCATCTACCATGAAATATTTTTCTATACATGCATCACACAACATAGCAACATACAAAACTCTTAAGAGAGAAGTTTTGTTTACAAGATAAAATTATGCATGCACACAATGGCTTTAAATCAACATAGCACCTTTGAAATCCACCTTTACTGCTTACTTTCAGCTCGTAAATAACCACACACACATGCATTTTAATCTATTATCAAGCCAATGTGTCAACATGCTAGCTATTTCATATTTCCAAAGGTGAACAAAGTATTTGAAAATAGATTCTAAAGAAGATGTTTTTAGTTATCTTGCAGTCATCTGCAAAAATGACATTCAATTCCAAAAAGCACACATACATATATTGGTATCTTTCATTTAAAAAAAATGTGCACAACCTCTAATATTCATTTACACATATCATCATGCACAATATTTTCTTTTCTATGGCACTTGTTGACATGCCAATACAATCAACAATTTCAAATAGCCAAAGCAGATATCAATTATAGCAATCACCTCACACGATCATAATAATTTTCCAATTGGCACACATACAAAAATTTTATTTTATTTTTGTTTAAACTATCAAATATAATTCAAAATATATAAAATAGTGACCTATGTAGTTGTAATGCTCAATGTTGCTTGCTGGTTATCTCCTTTGTATCGTCAAATTTTCTTCCAAGTGCAGGTTTTTCCTCCCTTCTCATTTTTTTTGATCCCCCTCCCTTTCTCATGCCCCATAAGATTATCTTCTATGCCCTCATCACTCTAAAAACCCATAGGTCACGACTGAACAAACTCCATGCAACATGCCAGGTGGGGATGAATTTTTAAATCATTTTTTTAACACATTTTCAACCATCAATGTGAAGTAATGCCAAACTCTTTTTTTTTAATAATTAAAACATTTGAGTAAGAACCATCAAGCATAAATGTTCGGGTATTATCAACATGGAAATTATTTCTTTATAACATTCCCAAATAAATCTCATAATTATTATAATAATAATTTTCCTAACTCTACATTTCATAAATTAAACATATGGTTACCTATTTTCAAATTCACTACTAGGTTGGCAAAGGGTAGCTCCCATGTTCAAGACATATTCATTTCCACCGATACAAACATTAGCATAGAATTCCAAAATAAACACATATACACAATGCTCATATGCACCTATATGCTATGCATTCACATGAGTTTCCATGTACTCCCGAACCCAATCATCACTTTCCCATTTTTACCTTTTTCATCATCCTTAGTTATCTGTCCAAGGAATGTTCCTTAACCTACGTACATGACACCATTAGTAGTATCACATTCCAAATAAATATGTATTTGATTCATCAATTATTTTGCTAAAAAGGTCATGTGAGGAGGGTCATTACAATGTCACCCCCATCAAAAGCATGTCACAATTCCATTTCATATCTCAAATAGTGTCTATATCTATTGACATGCCACCACCACCTCTTAGAGAAGGGGAGACTAGGGATATTAGTTCTCATTTCTAATTTCTAGCTTATTTTTTATTCACAATGTAATTTTATAGAGATTGTAAGGCCTATTTTTTTATATGTATGATTATTTGTGTGTTGAACACACACAATATATATATATATATATATATATATATATATATATATATATATATAATGTATTTTTGATGTATTCATGGATTTTGATGATGGATGCATGTTATGATTTATATGGTATGATGTTGTTGATTTAATTGTCTAAAATTATTAAATTAATTGATGTTTGATGTAATTGTTGACTATTATATGGATTATGTGGTTTAATTGATTGATTGATTAATAATTGGATATATTTTATATTGTGTTTGGCAAGTTAAAATTAGTTGGAAGTAATTATGTAAAAATTTATCCAAATTGTAAAATATGTTGATGTCAAATAGTGATAGGTTGTAGTACTGGAGAATTGCTATGTAATTTTGTAGAGTTTTGTGCGAGTTTTGGGAGTTCTGAAAGCAAGAAATATTTTAAACAAAAATAATCCATTTTGAAAAAAAATAAAGTGAATTGTATGTGGCCAATTAAGGTCCAAAAGATGTAAAAGGGTGAAACATGGCCAGTGAAGGCTGATGATTGGGGAACATAGCCAATTACAGTCTATAGTTTTTTAACATGGTCAATTAAGGCCCAATTATTTATGGATATGGCAAGTTAAGGGTCAAAATATTGTTGAATTATATTTAAAAAAATATTTAAAATATTTATGTACAGTGGCCAATTAAGACCTAAAAATAATGAACATTAGCCAATTTAGGCATAAAGTCTTAAAGAATTTACAAAATTTATGTATTGTGACCAACTAAGGTCCAAGAATAATGAACATTAGCCAATTTATGTATAGAATCTTGAGGATTTTACAAAATTTATGTACAATGGCTAGCTAAGGCCTAAAACTAATGAGCATCAATCTGTTTAGGTGTAGAAGTTTGAAGAATTTGTAAAATTTATGTATAATGGCTAGTGAAGGCCTAAAAATAATGAACACGAGTGAATTTGGATGTAGAAGCTTGAAGAATTTACAATATTTATGTATAGTGACCAATGAAGGCCCAAAATAATGAATGGGTGCAGAATCTTGAACAATGGCCAGTTTAGGCACAAAATAATGAATAATAGCTATTTAAAACCAAAAATAATGAATTGTGGCCACTTAAGGCATACAAATTAAACATGGCTAGTGAAGGCCCAAAAGCATAAATGATGGCTAGTTAAGACCCAAAAGTATGAACAGTGGCTAATTAAGACAAAAAATAATGAGTTGTGGCTAGTTAAGGCCCAAAACTTAAACATGGCCAATGAAGACCCAAAAGCATGAATGGTTTCTAGTTAAAAGGCCAAAAGTATGAACAATCACAATGGTTAATTATGGCCCAAAAGCATAAGCATTATCCAATTAAGGCCCAAGAGCATGAACAGTGGCTAGTTAAGACCAAATATGATGAATATAAACTATATGAATTGTTGATTGAATTCCCCAAATGCATGTGAGCGAGTGGAAAACAAAATACCAAATTGTGACATATATCTGCCAAGGGAGATAGTGACCACACTAACCATTGGCTATTAGGTTCATAAGACCATTATGCACTGGATAAATATTAGTCGATGAGATCCCATTGTCCCTAGGGCATAAGAGTCAATGGGGAAGAATTATAGGGTAGGTAGAGGGATATGCCATCTTGGTTAGCATAAGTATCAACGAGAGATGGTGACTAGATAGTCTAGCACCTAATGGGACATATGATTGTGATGTACTCATTAAACATCTGACTTATATGACCTCATATTCTCATGGACCAATAGATCAACAAGGAATAGAAGAATGTTGTGCATAAGTCTCCTTGGGAGCCTCTAAAAGTGTGCATAACATTGTTGCTTCTTTTTTTGACATGTTGAAAATATCATATGGATTTCCTAAGCAAGGCATCAACAATGTTATGTACCTCTTAAGGGCCTAAAGGTGAAAGTGAGAGATAAAAGTAATTTTACATTAAAAATTCATCCTATTACCATTATGTACCATCAAGGAGTATGGACATTGATGCATTTGCAATGCTCACCATACTCAATCGTTTATGAGGATAATAAAGGTAACAAGGGCTAGTTTATGAGAAGAACATTATATGGAATAAAATAAAAGTGATAAATAAAGCTATCCAAACTTGGAATATCAAGATATTCATCATATAACTCATAGTGGAATAAAAATCTAAAAAAATATTTTAATTTCAAAATAAAAAATAAAAAACTTCTTAAACAAAAATAAGAGAGCCACTAAAGAGTTTTCTTAATTAAATTTTCCTTGTTAAAAAAAAATCTATTACAATTTTTCATAATCACAACTCAAAATACAACATACAAATACAAAATATTTGAGTTGTACATGTAAAAACACTTTATTTGGTATATCATTAAACTCTCTCATCAAATTTTCCTTGTTAAAAAAAAAATCAATTACAATTTTTCATTATCACAACACAAAATACAACATACAAAATATTTCAGCTGTACATATAAAAACACTTTAAATTGATATATCATTAGACTCTCCTATCAAATAAACTTAAGTTAAAATCACAAAACAATAACCCTGTTGTATTCCTATTATTAAAAAAACCTAAATTCAAATAAAAAAAATTAAGCCGATCTAGTCCGCAAATCAAAAATTCAAATAAAAAAAATTAAACCGATCTAGTCCGCAAATCAAAAAGTTTTTTATAACTGTTACAAATGCCGTTTATATATATCTAATGTTTCCCTAGAGGTTAAGTTTAATACGTATCCCCAGATATTTTTAAAAGAACTACTGGATGCCCTAGCTGACTTTTAATAGACAACTTACCGCTATTAGGGTTTTGCAATAGCAGGAGATACAGAAAATTCAAGTAACCAATCTTATCTAATGTTACTGTTTTGCATTAGTGCAAAAGACACAAAAAATTCAAGTAACCACGGTTACCTAATGTTACTGTTTTGCAGAAAATGAGAATAACTGGCGAAGAAAAACAAAGAAAACCTACATTTTGAAAGGAATAATCTCAGCGTTTGTCGTAATATAATGGAGAATATAGTATCAGAGCTAGCAATAAAATAGTTTTGGTAATAGTATAAGCTGGCGCGGAGATTCGCCAGTCTGAATCCCACAATTATCACTACAATATGAAAGTTTTAACCCAGAAATTTAATCAGTCAAAACTCGAAAGTACCCAGAAAAATCCTATTAAAAAAAAAAAAGGTTGTAAAGATGTAATTACCTTATCAGTTTCTTCAATTCTTCCATTTTCGAATCATATGAAAGAACAAATATTTCCAAGAAAGACTCAATATAAGAATGCCAATTGAATGTCTCGCAAGAATCTGTATAAAACGTAGGCAAGGAGAGAAAGACCGGTAATCAGATGGGGCGCTAAACAATACGAGCACTGCCTCAAGAAGGCAATAAGTCTATTATCGTCAATAACTTTGTCCAGATCGGACTGCGTTTCCCGTTTAGAAAGCACACGAATATGAAAAGAACACTAATATAACATCACCTTTCTTAACAGCGCTTCTCATTTTTAGTGCCACATCTGTTTACCAGTCATGTCTCTCCTCCTCCTCCTCCTCCTCCTCCTCGTTATTCATAGAGGGATTTACGTGATTCGTGCCTCAAAATTGATAAACAAGAATTAGAACGAAACACCAAATGAGATTTTGCATATAATGAGTTCCGTAGAGAAATGATACAAAAATAAAAAGAAAATTTTTATAGGTTTCATGACAAGAAATAGGGACCTCAGAGAATCAACAGACGACTTCATGTGCAGCTACTCTGGATTTCGGGAGAAATCTTTGGAATCCAATAATGGTTGCACATCATACATAAGTATGTTCTATCTTATCATGTTTCAGGTAAGACCTAAAATATAACTTAGGTACAACTAAGGCCACTGTTTCGATGATTGAAACTTTAATGTTTTTTTGGAGTCAAAAACATACGTCTAAGATATTTTAGACAGAGGCTATTTTCTCTTAATTCATAGACTTGACACTAGTTAAAAAATATGATACCTATTCTCTAGCCATAGGGTGAATGGATTTAGCACCGTTATCATAACCCGGTACGTAGCTTGTCTTGAGAACGTCGCCATAAACAATAATAATTGTTAACGAAACCACGCGGAAAATGTTAGTGAGGACTTGAGGCCATGCACATAGTTCCAAAAATGTCCGAAGGTGCCCTTAAATCACCGACACATAGCTTAGGATAAGCATGCTCAAAGGTTTGTGATGTGACAATGGCCCAAAAAATTATTTATGTTTCCTTTTTTAACACGTCTTCCTGGGTAAAAACAATACGTCTTCCTGGGTAAAAACAAGAGAGGTTTTTTTAATATTGAACATTGTTTTACAAATATTTACAAAATATCAGCCTTAGTGCGAGCAAACTCAACTATTAATTAGGTAACTGTCATTACACCAGAAGAATCGACCTCACAATCATATAAACAACGATAATAACTAGACAACTGCCATTACACCAAATACCATTAAACAATATTATAAAAAACCAGAGAGGTTGAACATATTTTCCACGAATATCTCCGTGTCAGATTCTTAAAACTATTTAATTAAAGCAATCAAACATTCTGGGGAAAGATGAATATGATTTTTTTTTGTTTGTTGTGGTTTCGTTTTAGGTTTATGGCCAGATCCTAGTTAATTTTGATAACGCCAAGAAGCTAAAATATGCAAGTATAGGAGCTTCTTAAGCTTTGAGGAATGGTACAACAACTTGAATAATGCGGATACCCCATTCAACATCAAGGCAAAAACTGTCATTGGAGAGGTTCTCTTTAGTTCCATAAGTTGGTATGCCGCCTCAATATTCATATAAGGCTTCAAGTTCAATGGAGATGTAATCGCCAGAAGAACTTTTCCTCTCGAATTCGATTTTATATTAAAGTTTTTTTATGAGGGTTCAAAGCAGTTTGAATTTGAGATCATTTCAAAACTTTTTATTAATACAATAAATTTATAATTAAAATTCATATTAATGTTATCAATAATCATATTTTCTAATTTATTTTTAACTGTAGGTAATTTTTTTTTTATATAATGATTTTAATTATAAAAGTAAAAGTTCTTTATAGTTTAAAAATAAAAAATAAATAAATAAATAAATGTGGGTGACACCTTTTAATAGTGGATAAAGAAAAACAAACTACACCACAAACACCACAACCATCAACATAAAACAACAATTTTTACATCTCTACACATTTTTATACATATACTTTAACTTGTAATAGTTAACACATGCACTTCTTAATATAAAAAAATAAAATTTGTGTTCAAAGTTCACAGGTTTCTTTCTCCAATCAAAGAATTGATAATGGCTAAGACAGCACATGAAATTGTACTTTGACTTGTAATAGTTAGCAAATGCACTTCTTAATATTAAAAATTAAAATTTGTGTTCAAAGAATCGATAATGGCTAAGACAGTACCATTCATGAAATTGTAAAAAAAACAATTATGTTACCTGTTGCATTTCATTTCACGTTACCAAAAAAAATTTAAAAATCAATATTAATTAGATAGAATGACGATGACCCTTGTAATATACTATTAAGGATTTAATCCATTATATATATATATATATATATATATATATATATATATATATATATATATAATTTGAAATTGTTTTTATTGTATTATATAATAATGAAAGAATATTATTATAACAATTTTATAATTATATATAATTTAATAAAATTAAAATGTAAGATGACTCTTTAAAAATTAAAAAATTTAACTATTAAACTAAAACTATCCAATCCATGGCAATAACATATTATAAAAAAATCTAATTAATTATATTCATATTATTTATGGTACTATTTTCAATATTTGAATCGTGAATTTTTAGAGCTGGAAAAATCAAAGCTCTGGGCACAAGGCCACCCAAACAATCAACATTATAGAAACATGAGGCTAAAAATAAAAATAACCTTTAAAATGGTGAATAAACAATAAACAGAATAACTAAACAAAGGAAGCCACTCTAAGTGGAGAACTGTGGGCACTAACAGAACAACTTGATGCTAGAAGGTGTCACCATGCTATGCTGACCTGATGCTAGAAGGTGTCACCATGCTATGCTGACCTGATGCTAGAAGGTGTCACAATGCTATGTTGAGGCCTCAAAGAAACATAGGGACCTTAAGGTGGAAGGAGGTTAGGTGAAGCCATGTTGAAAGTGCACGAAGCCTCGCACCAAAACTTGACAAAAATTATCAAATGTGCCAACTCATGAGTCAACTTAGAAGCTTGCGAATGGAGTTGAACAATAACAACAAAAAATAATGTAATCTTTAATGCAAGGAAAACTGACTAGAAATTGAATCTTCATAATAGACGGCAACATTCCTAGCTTTCCAAAGTTGAAACAAAATAATAGCATGAAAGAAATTCCATAGAGTAGCAATATAGGTAGGCCAAAAACTGTTATCTCCAAAAAAGATAATCTATCATCTAAAAAATTTAGGATGAAAGAGCTTGAACAATGAGTGAATCCAGGACCAAGCAAACTTAGCACGAAGGCAGAACCAAAAAATATGTTTGAAAGTCTCAAAACGACCACAAGCTAGACACTTAGGATTAGGAAGACCAACCCTAGTAAGTCTCTCTCCCATAGGAAGCCCTTGATAAATAAGAGACCAAAGAAAAAAAGTAATTTTAGGTTCAAGTTTAGACTGCCAAATATGGTTCAGGCGAGCAATCCAAGTATAGGAGGTAGAATGAGTCTGCCATCTCTCATTAAGTTTATCAACACCAAGGGAAACAAGACTAAGAAGATGATAAATCAAGGAAGAAGAGTAGTTCTTGAAAGAAATATCCACATTCCAACATCAATCCCTCCATCAGGCACGTGGGTGTTGTAGTCCAAACTTATAAAGCATGACATCAAATATGAGCTCTTTAATTTTAAGAATAGAAGGAATATTAAATTCTGAAGATTAAATTTATGTTTGAGATCATATGAAGAAATCCAGTCTCGAGAGTGCACTAAATTACTAATATATTTAATTTTATTTTAATTTGGTTAGTGTGAAAACCCCTACAACCAACACATAGGGTTGAGCAGTCTTCTCCCAAACATGACCTCTTATAAACCGAGAGCTATACTTATCAATAGGGAATTTAATACACACCCACCCCTCACACACTCGTTCTCACACACTCGTCCACGTGGTTTGAACCTCCCCAAAAATAACCAAAACCCGAACGGTTGGGCTGGAACAAAATATATTAATACTTAAAAGGTTAATATTGGTTCCTCTAATATTAACAATATACTTTGTTCACCTTTGGAAATATGAAATGGCTAGCATGTTGACACATTGGCTTGATAATAGATTAAAATGCATGTGTGTGTGGTTATTTATGAGCTAAGAGTAATCAGTAGAGGTGGATGTCAAAGGTGTTGTGTTGATTTAAAGCCATTGTGTGCATGTATAATTTTGTATTGCAAACAAAACTTCTTCTCTCTTAAGAGTTTTGTATTTTGCTGTGTTGTGTGATGCATGGATAGTAAAATATTTTATGGTAGATGCATTCATATCAAAGCTAAGGAACTATAATATTATCCCCAAACAAATAGGAGTTCTAAACGATAGAGAAGCACCACCACAGCTTGTAGAGAAGCACCACCACAGCTTGCATGCATATGAAAATTCTTAAAAAATATGGAAGTTACAATTGATTTCGGTAGATTAAATGACATAGCTATAAAAGGAAAGGTTCAACAGTGGCTAATATTAATTTAATGGTCATTCTAGTGAATCTCGTGCAAATGGATTTCATCTAATAAAATTTGGTTTGTATAAGAGTTGAGAGATGTAGATACTGGTAGTCAAAATTTGTAACCCAATGGATGGTATCTACCTGTTAAACATTTTTTATTTGTAAAAATATGAAAGAGTTGTAAACGTCACATTTTATATAGTAATAGAAAACAAGTTGATCTTCAGAATTCTATCCATTTATTTGGAGTTATTGTAAATGACACATCTAAAGTCAATATTGTCAAACCATTAGCAGTTTGGTTGATGATCTAAATGAACAAAAGTTATTTTATTCATTGTTTATTTCCAGCATATAATCAACTTAGAAAAAAATGAAGTTGTTGAGGACTATTGTAAAACATAGCAACTTGTAGAGCATTGTTATTAATAACTGAATAAGTATTATCTCCAAAGGCATAAATTAAGTAATAAAATTAAGGTGAGCTATATTATTAAAACCATATAGAACCTTGTGTATTCTAACTTCCATAAGCTCTACACGACATCTTATTTGAGAGTTTGTTGTATTAAGGTATGCTTTTAAAATCACAGAGTGTGAATACCTTAAAAACCTTGCACAGGGTATAGTAGAAAGTAAAAGTTAATGGTTAAATAATTGTATGTTATCCTTGAGATTTTTAAGTAAATATTTTTAGATCAATATAAAAGTGTAACCGAGATTGGTTTAGCTACCACCTTAAGCTAAGTTTATAATTTAATTTGGAAATGCTTTTATTTAGTTCAGTATTCTAAATATGCAAAGTGTAGGATGATTTATTATATTTTATTTTAAAAATATAAGCTTATGGCTAGGAATTCTAAACATGAAATTAGTATAAATATGAAAATGCTAAAAAACAATCCTTGTGTATTTTTGCAATTTATATATTATTGTTTGGAAAGTGTTAGAGACTTATTTACCTAGGGAGTGGTAACCTCTTGTTGAAAAATGGTAACAATATAAGTTTAGGCCCTATGATTTTCCAACACCTTTTATTGATCTTGAGAAAAATAATTTATAAGTATGGGAAATGAGAGGTTTTCTTACATTGTGATCTCTTCATTATTATATGGGTTAGAATTAATATAGCATAATGAACCAAATATAGCTAGAAGTGCTTAGAGATATATTTCAGGAAGAATTCCATTTTATTTTTATCATTGAGAAGGATGATTGAGACATCGATACATCCAATGTTTCTAGGGTGCGGGCAGGCACAAAGCAAGTCTTGAAAGTAACCATATATTTGAAAAAATTGGTCAAATAAAGACTAGGTCATGAAAGATAATGAGGGGTGGTATGGAACGCCTTCTCTAGGTTATTTTTGGGTACTACTATGATAATTCCCATGCTCCTTAGACTTTACTAGTTAGCCACAATGTTTAGTATGGGGTAAACGATTATGAGTCTTAAGGGGTATGTGTGATCTAACTTAGTTATAGGTCAATGTAGTTATAGGGATCTAACTAGATCTGAGTAGTGAACAATCAGTTAGACACTATACATATATTTATGTTGATCCCTTGCATAACTAAAGATTGAATAAGACGACCAGATGAGTCGTAGATTCATAAATTCTATGGTATGGGGAATGAAAACATCCTCCTCTAGGTGTTATAGGCCCTAGAGGACAACCCTAGTTGTGGTTTGACCCTCATGCCAAAACACGAGGATGTGAATGGGATAAGTTAACCCCATCAAATGGTATCTTCATGGGATTTGGCCAATCTCGTCCAGTTGGGTGGTTGTTTACAAAAATTATGTGCCCAAAAGTGGTGTAACATGTCTGTACTATTTTAAGATTATGATTATATTTTATTAGGTGAATTTGATTTTTTTATGAACTAGAAAGCATTCCTATAAACAAAATTATAGTTGAAAACAAAAAAAATATACCTTCTTTGATAGTATTTGTCATATTAAAGGTACAACCAAGTGAGGAGGCTTGGGTTATTACATATGGTATCAGAGCATAAGTGATTCTAAGTTGTAGACTCTGATTGTGAAATTTGTGTAGTATATTGCAAAAACTAATAATTGACCTCTTTCACCTACAGGTCAATGACACGAATGCTATGAGGTGGGTCTTCAAGAAATCCTACGTGAGGTAGGGAGGAAGAAGCCGTAGAAATTCCTGTAAGAGAACCAAGGAAGAGAAATAGACAAGAGGGTCCTCAATGTGAAAGAATGATGAAATGATTGAATGAACTTCCTCCAAATAAACCTGATAGAGAAGACGGAAACCTTACAAAAGTTGTACAATTATTGCAAACTCACATGCAATAGAGAGAAGAGTTGGTCCAACATAAAACTCGCATGGCCCAGTAACAAGAATGTATTATACAGCAACAACAGGTCATAGAAGACCTAGCTAGGGGAAGAGAAACTAGATTAGGCAGAGGAGGGGAAGCACCTAGAGAACCTAAGGGATATAGTACTGATAGGGCCAGGGTGAGTAAAGAGTTGGATAGAAATCTGAAAAAGGTCATAATATCCAAATTCAATGGGAAAGGTGATGGTGATACAACTAAAAATTGGCTAAATGAACTGGAATCATACTTTTCCCTAGTTGTTTTGTCATATGAATCTAAAACTACGTTGGCATTTATAAAAATGAATGAAGTTACCCTGGACAGGTGGAAATACTATAAGAGAGGGCATAATATAGAAGTTGTAGATCTCATATGAGAAGAGTTTTCCAAGGAATTCAGGGATAGGTTTTTGACCAAACAGTATTATGTAGAAAAGTTTGGTGAATTTTCCAATCTGCATTAGGAAAACATGATTGTGCATGATTATCAACAAAAATTTATTCAATTAAAATATGCATCTCAATATGAAAGCAATGAAGAAATTAAGACACAAAAATTCATTCTAAGATTACATCCTAGAATTATGATGGTGGTAAATATGCACAACCCTGTAAACATACCCATAGATTTTGATTTAGTAAGAAAAGAAGAATCTAACCAAGAAAATAGAAAAGCGTATTCTAATTATTAGGGTAATAATTTCAAGAAGGATGGTAAAGAGTTTTCCAAAATATAGGATAAAAAATAAGCTAATCAAGAAAAATCTAGGGAGATGGAGTCTCAAGGTAGAAATGAGAATAACAACAGGGGTAATAAAGCTCCACAAAATGGATGCTATGTCTACCAAGGAGCTCATTATGCTAGAAAATTCCGCCATTGAGCTGATATTCATTAAAAAGCTCCAGAGGTGACCACAGGTAGTTCTGAACTTAGTGGTCAAATTACTCCTTTTTTGTTAAATGAATTTTTTTTTGACAAAGATGTGAAAATTTTGATATATAGTGGATCAACTGATAGCTTTATTTCCACTATATTAGTGAGGTATATACCTGAAAGACTTAGGTTTTTATCCAATGGTTGGAAGGTAGAGTAGGGGTTAAGGCAAACCTACCAAGTTAACCAATGTTTGTTTGATACTCACATCACTTTACCACAAGGAAGGACTAATTGGCGTTTGTATGTGGCACATTTGCATGCATTTGATATTATTGTGGGGGTTAACTAGTTAAAGGTACATAAAGCTTTTCTCAATTTTGAAGATAGATGGGTGGAGTTTATGGATGAATCCAATCAAAGGATTATAATTTGTTGTGGTCAAGGTGAATTTAAACCACATTTACATTCTACTATGCAGATAAATAAAGCTATTAGGAAGAGGGGAATGATATTTATAGTTAATTTAAATAAGAAATATGAAACTGAAATGAAATCCGATCTCTTTCAAAAAAATCCTATGTTGAGATTTTAGGGATGTGTTTTTGGAAGACCTCCTAGATTTACCTCATTAGAGGGAGTTTATCTTGTCTATTGAATTGTTACCTGGAGTTGTACCTATTGCAAGGGCACCATATATAGTGACTCCTATTGAGCTACAAGAGCTCAAAATACAACTTCAATTTTTTTTGAAAAAAAGACTAATTAGGCCAAGTGTGTCACCTTGGGGAGCTCCTATCTTGTTTGTTAAAAATAAAGATGGTGCCTTGAGGATATGCATAGATTACCAAATTCTAAATAAGGTAATTGTCAAAAATAGGTATTCATTACCTAGAATTGATGACCTATTCGACCAATTGAAAGAAGCAATGATCTTCTCAAAGATTGACTTGTGATCTAATTATCATCAATTGAGGATATGAGGAGAAGACACTTCTAAAACAACATTTAGGGTAAGGTATGGAAATTTTGAATTTATTGTCCTACCTTTTGGGCTAACTAATGCCCTAGTCGCATTCATAAATCTCATGGATAGTATTTTCAGAAAATAGTTGTATCAGTTTGTGCTTGTATTTTTGGATGACATATTTATCTATCCAAAAAAAAAGAGGAACATGATCAAAATATGAGAACTGTGCTTGGTATTCTTAAAAAGAATCAATTATATGGAAAAATATCAAAGTGTGAGTTTTATACTCTGCAAGTACAATATTTAGGACACATTGTTGCTGTCAAGGAGATTGAAGTAGATCCCAAGAAAATAGAAGCAATTGTTAAATGGCCAAGACCTACTAATGTGATTGAGCTGTGAAGTTTTATGGGGATTGCAAGATATTATAGATTTTTTGTTAGAGGATTTTCAATAATTTCCCAACCCATTACAAATATTCAAAAGAAAGTTAAATCCTTCAAATAGACATAGTAGTGTGAGGAATATTTTCAATATTTAAAAGAAATGTTGAAAACTACACCTATTATGCTATTACTTGATCCTAACAAGAAATTTACAGTGTGTAAAAATGCATCAATTGAGGGGTTAGGTGGGATTTTGGCCTAGGGTTATGAGGTTATTACCTATGAGTCCAAAAAAATTAAGAGGCATGAGATAAATTATGTCACTCATGATTTGGAGTTGGCAGCAGTTGTGCATGCCCTAAAGATTTGGAGAAACTCTTTGTTGGGGAAACCATTTAAATTAAATACATATCATCAGATTTTAAGATACATATTTACTCAACCTTTATTAAATGCCAAGCAAATATGCTAGATAAAATTTCTAGTTGAGTACGATTTTTGCATTGAACACATTAAGGGTAAGGATAATAAGGTTGTTGAAGCTCCAAGTAGGAGAGGGCGCATAACTGCAATGTCAAAATGCCATTATGATATAATAGATCAAAGCAAAGTATTGCAAGGAAAAGATGAATTTTTTTAGACTTGTAGTGATCAGGTTGAGCAAGAACCTAGAAAGAATACAAAATTTATTTTTAAAAACGATTTATTATTTTATAAGAATAGATTGGTAGTCCCTAGTACATGAGGATTGAGAGAAACATTTCTGAAGGAGGCACACAATACTCCTTATTTTGCGCATCCAAGAGGGTCAAAAATACACATTAATTTGAGAAAAGTTTTTATCCAAGAATGAAAAAGGATATCACGAGTTATGTGGCTAGATGTTTAGATTGTTGTTGGTAGAGAATATACATCTAATAGAAGGGTTGTGTGCCTTACGGATTTGACCAACATTGAAAGGTCACAGGATGGTAAATTCTTGCAACCAATCTCCAAATAAGTTCAGTTCCTTATGAAGTGCTAACTATTTTTGTAAATATTAAGAGAATAGGGAAGAGAAAGAACTAAGCTAACATATTTAAATCTGAGGGGCGGATTAGTCACATCAAGATATATGCAGGATAGGGATAGAAATGTAAATCATATATATAAACCATCTAAGATACCGGCTAACACATTTCAACATTCATTAATATCAAATACATGATTGTAAATTCTAGAATCAATGAATAAATAGTTAAAATCTAGATTGCAGAATTACAACTAATTCATTCACTGATTTTAGAAGAAATAAAAAGCATGAAATTTATACATACATGAAATGGTTTGAAGGCCAGACAATGATCTGCTTATATTTAATATTCTTCTTATCTTGCATACAAATTGTAATGACTAAGAGTCGACCCCTTAAATCAGTTATATTTTCTTATTTATAGCCGAGAAGTCTTTATTCTTCTTCTACCGAACAGTTTCATTAATTAGTGATGTACCACCCAGGTGGTGGATCATTAACTTCTACAATTTTATTGCATTCAATGGGACCCCTCAAGGAGATATACTACATTATCCAAATTGTCTTCATTAATTACATTCCTTTTATCTGATTCTATCCTCGATAGTGTTGTTGTACCTTTGCACTCATACCCCTAGCTATAGCATCTAAGAATTAAATTTATCTACAAATTGCCCCCTTTTGATTGCAGCATGTTAGTGGGAAACAATATCCTCGAATTTCAAATGGATCTTTGATGGGCTTCCTGAAATATCTAATAGCCTACATTAAATACACACAAGGTTGACCCAGAGATAGGCCTAAATCCTAGGTTGGTACTAGACCTGACCACTTATTACCCTCATTTACCAGTTAATAACCTTGGGCGGGACCTTTTGGGGCTCTCCCATGGGTGACAGCTTACCGTCCACCCTTACCGCCTCATTTGGGTGACACTTTTAGAATCTTTTTGCCCTTGGGAGCTTTCAAAATAGCCACCTAGGCTAGGGCAAATATTTTTGAATAGTTCCACCCTAAAAAAAATTTAAACTCCCCATCCAAGCTATGGCGGGGTTTTGAGATAGCTCTACCTTTTCTTGCTTTTTAAACTCCTGCCCTAGCTAGGATAGGGTTTTCAAGGACTATTTTTGGTTTGCATTTGTCTGCATATTTGATCTTGTCACCTTGGATTTGGCATTACTTAATATAGGGCATATGATATTTCTATGGGTGAACATTCTGACCATTGCACAACCCATCCAATGCATGATTTTGCTATTTTGTTGGGGTGGGGATTTATCAAATCCACTTTAGGTCAAGGATGTTGAATTGACCACCCGACATTCTTGATGACTTTTGGGGCTCTTTTACTTGTGAAAGAGGAGGAACCCAAATATTTGGCTTGATTAAAATATTTAAAGTAAAATTTAAACTAATAAACGACCCTTATCCCCATCCATTAGGCTATAGAGTCAAAAAAATAAATATCCACAAAATTGGATCAGGCCTATAGGGGTATTCAAACTTACTTAAATTCTTACCACATTAGTAGATTCATCTTGTTGCTATTCCCATCCTCCAGAAGATTCTCCCTGAGACACTAACCTTGCATGCATTTGAATCTTTAGATCACCACATATGCGCTCCCAAATTTTAGGTGTAGGAAGGGATGCAATCTTAAGATGATCACTAATATCCTCCACTTGGTATAGGATTTCGTAGGAGAGGTTCAAATAATACTCAACTACTTCTATTTTGGTGTAGATCTTTGAGAATCTTAAGATAACATCCATCATCTTGTTCACCACTACAGGATCCTTTAATGCCACAATATCACTATGGTCTTTCTTTATGGCCTCAAACTGGTTGATGAGATCCTAATCCATATGAAACTATTTATTACTCTCCTAGAATCATGTAGAGCCAAGTTTCCTAAGCTTTGTATTAATGGCATTCATTTTTTTGTTTTCTTTTTTAACATCACTTGAATTTATTTATTTTCATAGTAGAGTTCCATGAATAAGAGTACCTAGTTCATACGACATATGGCATGGTCCTTTTTCCGCTTTGAGCACTCCATTAGGGAAGCATCTCCTCTCCTGAACAGAGTCTTTATTATCAATGCCTAAGGACCCATTGTATGGAACACCCTCCCTCTGTTGGTTGCATCTGACTCCACCTAATTAAAAATTGATAGTATGTCCACTAACCTTAGCATAAAGGTGGGGAGCACTTTTATCATTGCCTCTCTTATCTTATTTAGATAGAATTCCTTGACATCCCTTATCCAAGTTTTTGCAATTTTTTATCCAAGAGGTGTATTATTTTCTTTCTCAAGCTCACTCAGAGCATCATTTAAGGTAGTTTGTAGTTGTCATGATTTAGCTTGAGGTTCAACATCTTGCTTTTCAGCCAATTCTTGGGTAGCTTAAAACTTTATTTTCCATACATTGATCTCATCATCCCACCTTTTGCAAGGACGTTTTATTCAATACTTCATGAAGTTGTTTCACCTGAAGCTCCAAGGCCCACTACTCTACCTTCGCCTACTTGAGCTGCTCCTCTAGATTGTTGATCTTATTCTTAGCAAGTTTCAAATCCTTTTCCTTCTTGTTACTTTGCCAAAACAACATATTAGCTTGCACATGTAGGCTTCTAAGAGTTTGTGCTTTGGGTATTTTCACAACATCCTTGGAAGTTATCTAAAAATCCCAGTATTTTTGCTCCATCTCCATGAGGGCCTTGTTGAATTTTGGTATAGTTGTTACCTCATGTAGTTTTCCCTCTATAGGATCAAGCTCTAGGCATGTTGTGGGAACCACCAATGCATATTCTTCTTCCAACTCCTCCCATTGCTTATCCTCCCATTTTATTTTATTGTCTTGAGTGTTCTTTACCACAATGTAAATATTTGGTAAGTCTTATTCTATAACCTGTATGAGAGATGAAGTGGTCAAGAAGTATGGTAGAGGGGTTAGTGGGTATGAGTATAGGGCGTATTTTTAGAATTAACTCATAGACTTGCTCAATTTTTTTTGGGTCTGGTAATGAGGGGGATGACTTGATCAGTTGAGTCTGATCGAGTTGGTTCTGGGGTGAGTTGGACAATGGCTCATTTCTAGATAGATACTACAATAGTGGTGGAGTTTTTATGGAGGGATTGGTAGGTGGAGGTTATGGAACCTCCAGTGATTTCTTAGGTGGTGAATATTGGGGATGAGGGGGATATATCGTTTGGGACACAACAGGTATCATCCTAGTAAATTATGTCTGAGACATGGTGGGAGAATCCTCTATTGTCTGCAATGATAGAGTTATCTAAAGGGATTGTGATCATGAGTCCACATCTTCCACTATAATATGAAGACTCTTGGTTACATCACTTAATTGGTTGATTCACCATCCCATCCATTTAACCAAAGAATTATATAAATGCACCCTCTCCACATTCATGGAGAATGAGGATGGTATATGCATTGAAGAACTAATGAAACTTTGAGCCCACTTTGCATCAATCCACCCAATTCATCACATAGAACCATCCCGATCCTAAGTCAAACACTAATCATACCATTATGCAAACCCAAATACTACTTTTGATAGCAACAGGACACCATGATCTACGACCGTTCAACTCCGAATGATCTTGGTTCATGGTCATCTAGACCTAGACGGTCAACATCCAACTGATGCAAAAATATCTAGAAGTAGAATGGTGTAACACAACACAACACAATGCAGCACCATAGTAGCAATGATAGCAACAACAACCAAGAGGGGTAAAAATTATTTACTTGCAACTACATATAATTGTTTACATATCTACACCAATTTCCTACATTTTGGTTTCACTTATTTTTAGATATGGGTCTAACTTAGAGAGGCTCAATAGGTATTACTAAAAAATTGGAAATGTACATATGTGCAGGTATTTAGATCTGAACCAAATCCATTGAAATAGATCCATATTTGATAGATCCATATAATAATCCAGATCCACCTGATCCTATAGATCCTGATTCAATAGCAATAATATACTTCAGCACATGGTCGTCCAACCTCAAATGGTCGTAGATCATAACCATACTGCATCTATATGACCATCATATAGAGTCATAGACTCCCCTGATGCCTAGCATTCAAACATAGATGTAGACATAGATGTAGATCCATTAGATGTACTAGACCAAGATTCAACAAAGTAATGATCACAACAAAATTACCTAATATTTTTTTTGTAGCGACAAGAAGGCACATGCACCATCTTATATTGTAAAAATAAAATTGATCTCTTAATACTTGTATAACCCTTGAAAGGGTTAAATTATGATTAGATAGGAAAAATGCATACACATATAGTACATACATATTTCCTACTTTATTTACTTGTTTGTATATGGTGCATCTTTTTATCGTCTATAGAAGCCACATCCTTGGATTTACAAAAGTAAGAGATGGATATAAATTCATATAAAAATTATTTTTTAGAGGTTCACAAATGCATTAGAAAAAAAGGTTATTATTTCCATTAATCCTAGTAGCAAGTATAGTTTCATTAATATTGCTTTGGCTAAGAGGTTGCAAGTTCAAAAAAACAAACATTAAGGGCATACAACTCGAGGGTGAGAATGTTTAAATGTTTGAATATTTGAATATCACCATGGATAAATATGGTTTGCATTTAAATTTTCATGTTATTTAAATAGATGACGTGGATATTGTTCTTGGTTATCCTTGGTTGGATTCTTTGGGTACTATTAACATTAATGTTTAAAAGAAGTTTATGAAGTTATGGTACAGGAAAAATAATATTAAATTGCAAGATATTTCTCATATTAAGGAGCAAGGACCCAAGGAAGACCAAGAAGTGGTTGTTGATAAAAAAATTGAAGAACAAATAAAAGGACATGAAACAGAATCCAAGAAGGAAGTAGCAACAACAATGTCCATGGAAGAAGCAATAGCACCAGAGTCTGGAAATAATAGTAGCAAAGTCCAAGGAATATTTGATAGAAGAGCTTAAGGACACACCAAACAAAGTGAAAATGAAAGAACAAAATGTAGAAGAACTTAAAACAATGGATCTAAATGTTAAGGAGTAAAAGAAGGTAGAATATCAAGTTAATATTACAACATATCACCATCCATATCACCATGATTGGAAATAATCTTGGAGGCATGGATTAAGGAAAAATATTATGGTTCGACATGGAATCATAAGGGCACCAAGTATGGTAGTGTTTGGTATAGAAAGCATAGTGATATGGGTTTTTGGAGTGGTGCATCAACATCAAGGAATAAGTGGACCCATCGTTTGAATTATCAAAATAAAGTAACATAAGCATGGAGTTAACAAAACAAATTTGGATACTCAAGTGGTAAAATGGTATACCAACATCAATGAAGACCACCACCAATCAATATTTCACTAGGATGGATGGATGATCGAGATTGGTACTAGTTGTTAACATTTCTTAGCAAATCATATTATGTTGTTTCTTTATATGTTTCAAGGATGAAATATTTGTAAGGAGGGTGGAATTTTAGGGAACCTAGGAATAGAGATATGTGGATATGATATTATATTGTATAAGGGTTGTCATGGGCCACACATAACCCAAGGTTGATTATATTATATTATATTATATTATAATAATATATTAGTAGTCGGCTCCCAAAAGTAGAATTAGAATATGGATATATAAATAAGGGATATTTATCATTGTTATCATCATGTAGATTAGTCATATGTAATTGTTTTTACCCACAAAGTGGCTTATGTGACTTTTCCCTCCCTAAGTGGCACTATCATCTTGGGAGATCTTGTGGAGTTATTCCTTCCTTAAGAAGAATTATTAGTGTTGGCCTACCAAGGGTATTATCTATATTTATCTCATTGTATGGATTGTTATTAGGGATAATTATTTATGGATGAATGATTTATGTCAATGAGAATATAGTTTCGTAAAACTCAAGACCATAAGTGATATTGAAAAGGTTATTCAATAATTAGTCTTTAGGAAAAATAAATAAAATGATCAATATGCAATAGCTAAAGAAATAGAACTAAAAATTATATGCTATAGAGTAAAAATAAATAAATTGTGATTTTTGATGCCACTATTTATGAAAATGAAAGCATGAGATTCTAGAAATAAAAAGAAACACTAATTACTGCAATGTAAACTAACTAGCTTGATGCACGAAATAAAGCGGATATAATCGAATCAAAACCAAACGTAAAAGGAGAAAGCAGGAGCACAACCCTTTTTATTAATGTGATTCCAACTCGGTTACAATACATCTCCTCCCTTTTTAGGGGCTAGGAGAGTTAGCATGTTTCCATTACATAACCTCCCTTGCGAAAGAGATTAATGGATGTAAAAGGGTGAATCGAAAAAGGGTGCAATAGGGTGTTCAATTTGGCAGCACTTCGTTGCTTGAAAATGCCTCCAACCTCTCCTTTTTGGGTGGGAAAGTCCACCATTTTATAGACCCAGGGGGTCTCTTTGGAGGGGCATGCAGGGATGCCATGTGGCGGCCATGCCTTCCCAAGAGGGAGGAGACTCCTCCCTGACTTGGGCTTCCATGATCGCCTTTGTGACAGTCCTCTAACCGCCAATCTACCCACCTACACGCGCATGCATGGCAGGAGGAAATAATTGACTGTCCTCGGCTGCCACTTGGCAACATTCTTCTTTTTGCCCGTTAAACCTGGAATTCATCCTGACCAAAGATGAATTTAGAATTCGTCCCTAGGTGAGACGAATCCCAATTAGAATTTGTCCCTGGGTGAGACGAATACTGAGCAAAGTGCCTGAATGTGCCAAATTGCCTTTTGACCTTACAAAATTGCTATGAAAGTGGTTAGGACCACTGTTTAACCTCTGAGGGCTGCCCTTGGGGCTGTGTGTGTCAAAGCGATCAGTGTTTGCAGTCACATAATCGGATTGGTGCTGTTTTGGTGTCTACAGATGCCCCTTTTTGGGATGCGCTGTGCATGGCGCAGCGCCGAGAAAAAAATAGATAACCAAAGCACTAATGATTAGGGTTTCTTGGTAACCTAACCAACTTTTGATGCCCCAAGCATGGAAAGGGCATGCATTCTTGAATCCTTGCTTCTGACGAGCTAAGGAATTTGATTTCAAGTATTAACCTATTTTGGTGAGGTGTGACTTGAGCTTGGACATTGATCAGTCATGAATAGGCAAAGGGCGCAACCTTTTGTCCACGGGGGGAAACCTTGTGTTCATGATTCGGGAATGCCAAGTGTTTGATCAATTTGTGATTATTGCTTGTTTACTGCCCCAAGCAGGAGCGTGATTGTCTTTGTCAATGATTCTTTGAATGCATGTCATTGCCTTGATTGGGTGTGTGTTTGTTGATTGGTGACTAAGTGTGACTACCCCCTCAAGCGACGAATCGATGAGGGAATGACCTTCGTGAGAAAAGCGACGAGTCGCTTGACCCAAGATGACTTGTGCAAGGGTGCCTTTAGATGGTTTATCGTTAAGCATGTGCAATTTTTCCAACATTTAGACCTATTTTTGGTGGGTGTTAACCCTTTTTGTGACGTTGTTTGGAGCTGAAATTGGCAAAAATTCGTCTTCCCATGGAGCGGTCCGGCTAAGATAGCCTTCTTAGGGAGTAGGATAATGACAATTTGTGACCCCAACGTCTATTTTGTATGCCCGGGATGTCAAGTGCAACAACACTCTCATCGGGCAAATTTATTATCCTGTTTTAGTGCATTTTTGTCCAATTTTTGATGTTTTTGAAATTTTTGGCCTGAATTCGTCCCTGGGTGGGACGAATTCCAGCTTTAGAATTCGTCCCTGGGTGGGACGAGCGCTAACCAGAGCGCTCATCCCAGGGAAGGATGAATTGCAGCTCAAAAGGCCTATTTAAGGGCCAAAACTTGAGTTTGGGCTCATTTGCATCTAATTTTTCTTGCGATTTGGAGCTCTGGGGAGGAGGAGGTTAATTCTGCGAAGCGAAGCGCCGTCGGATTTTCCCTGCCATCATGAGTACACAAACCGGTTCGAGCGGCGGAGCCGAAGCGAGACCGATAAGTGCTCCCTAGAGTTTATTTTTGTTTAAAATTGCAATTGTTTTATTTGATTATTTTTGTGATGATGTTTTTCAAAATTTTTAAAACTTAAACCTTGAAACTGAATTGAAGACAACTAAGACTTAGTGTACAACTAAACGTAGCGTAAAACCTAGGTAAAGAATTTTACAACTAAACCCTAGGATAACGGAACGTAAAACCCTAAGACGTAATTTTTGTGTTTTTGAATTTTTTTATGTTGTTTTTAAATTAATCAGTTAAGATTAGAAACCTTAAGACTGAAAAATTAATTTTGTTTCGTTTTATTTTTTTGAAATTTATCAGTTAGGATTTAGGAACCCTTGAACTGAAAAATTGTTTGAATTTTGAATTTTTGTTTGTAAATTAATCAGTTAGGATTAGAAACCCTAGAACTGAAAATTTGATTTTTGTTTGAATTTTTGTGCTTGTTTTTGATGTACATTGGTAGGCAATATTGTATATGCATGTTATTGTTGTATAGTTCTTTTCCATGATTTTAATTAATTTTTTTTTGGTGTGTTTTCTTTTGCAGGTTGTTAGGAGCCGGTACCGTGTACCCACTGCTTTCACTGAGGCATGGGGGGCCTTGACTGAGGCTGACCGGGAGTGGCTTGATGCCCTTGGGCTCAAGCAGGTGGCTCGAATGGAGCCTGTGGTCCCGGATCAGGCCTATTTGACGGCCCTGATCAAACTTTGGGATCCGTGGACCAACACCTTCCATCTCCCGACAAGGGAGATGACCGTGACTCTGGAGGATGTCTATCGGCTTCTTTGAATTTTGATAGATGTACTGCCCATCTGGACATCGTCGCGTGATCAGCGGACTCGTCGATCGATGAGATGCTTCGGGCATGGGGAGCGGTTGGGCGTAGAGAGCCCAGTGGAGACGGCCGAGGTGGACTTCCAGGTTGGCAGGATTTTGGTTGGATGGTGGCAGAGAGAGGGGGTGTTAGGAGTGAGGCACGCATTCCTTATGGGCCTCATTTCTAACATGTTATTACCTGACTCGTCAGGCGCGAGGTTCCCATGGAACCTACTGGATTTGGTGTGGCAGTTGGTAGAGTGCCCGATAGAGGCACCGCTGATCCTGAGATGGGGATAGACATTGTTGGCACAGCTCTACGGGGAGCTGTATGGGGTCCACTGTCGGTAGTGAAAGGGGGTCAACTGTAGTTATCTGTTGCAGTGCTGGGGTTGGCAGCACATAGCAGTTGAGAGGCCAACCGGGTTACCATGGATGACTCGGGCGGCGATGGAGGATAAGGAGATAGGTTATGCAGTTCTGTGGCGGCGGTCCGGAGAGCAAGGGTAGAGTCGGCGGTGGGCAGGTGCCGTAGGGCACTATGTCGATGCCTTCTCTCGGCTCACTCTAGGGGAGGTGGTTTGGCGCCCTTATCGGGACTGTCCAGCCTGTCGAAGGCTGGAGAGTGGCTCCGACGGGTACGCAGGGAGCGGTGGTTGATTGGGCGACACGGGACCGAGCATGAGTTCTTCTCATATAGCCGGGTTACACGATAGTTTGGGGTGCGCCAGGGGTTTCCTGGTGAGCCCGTGGTCTATCGACATCGGGGAGATGAGAGGACTCTAGATCGACCGGTCATCGCGCCATTGGGCGAGGATTCAGATGCGGTGATCGACGTCCCGGACGTGGATGACGTCGGGACTACCACTGAGTATGACTCGTGGTGGGTACTACGGATGATGGCGAGGAGAGGGGCCACTGGGAGGCACGGAGGCGATAGCGGAGGGTGCTGAGGCACTAGGGGATGATTGGGGAGCTCCGTTGGAGGATGCGGACATGGTTGAGGTGGGGGGTGAGGATGTAGATTTGGGAGCTCCGGATCAGCCGGACATGCAGGACATGGCGGAGCAGTGGGAGCCAGAGCAGGCTACTGTTCTAGAGAGTCCTGTGCTTCAGACAGATATGGAGGAGATGGAGTCCAGGATACACACTGAGAATGCATGATTGATAGAGCTGCTGCAGATGCAGGATCAGGAGCTGGGGGACGTGCTGCGGGAGAGGGATCTCCTGTGGGCTCAGCTAGCAGAGCGGGATAGGGTTTTGGCATAGCACGACGATGCAGTAGCTTACTACCATCGACGGGAGGTAGAGTGGTGCCGACACCGGCTAGATTTGGAGAGGGAGGTCATCCACCTCGGTGGGCGGCTACCTGAGCCGTCGGGAGGTGGATCTTCACGTCGGACGAGGGATAGTGCTACTGAGCAGTCAACATCATCTCATCGCTAGCGATTGGATGAGGGAGGCGATAGTAGGCATGATGTGGGGGCTAGCAGTAGCCGTCCTGAGGGGTCCCATAGGACCCACACCACGGGGGGTAGTTCCCATCGCACCGATCCTACGTGATCATGGTGGTCGACGCCTTAGGCTGGGTGGTTTTGGTTATATGATTGCGGGGTCTGAGGACCAGTTTTGTAGCCTGCGGGCATTTTTTTTTGATGATATATATATATATATATAGCTTTATTGTGGTTATGCACATGTGATGATTTGATCTTATGCATTATGGTTGATGAATATGGATGTATGCATGTTTATTTATTTTGATGGATGCATATGCTATGATGAATGCAAATGTTTTTGATTTATATGTGATATGCAGAAATGAAATGGATGAATGGGATTTGTGATGTTTGGCTATGGCACCATAGACTTTTTAGAACTCTGTTATTTTGTTTTTAGGCGATTGCTATTATGCATGACTTTGTATGTATACATGTGGTTGTTCTCTTTTTTTTTGTATTTTCTGATGGTTTTGCAAAGATGAAAAGTAGCGCAGTTGGTTTAGAAATGTAGCTAAGGTTTTCTGAGACTCAGACGGTTTTAACTCACTAGCCACGACTGTACTTTGTCTTACAAGACTTTTGACCAAGGTATGAATCGAACTCATTTTTGACCAAGCTATTTCACATCCCCGTGTGTGCAATTGAGTTCATTTATGTGGTATTCGTCAGGATACCGCCAGATGCGGATGGGCTTTCAACCGAACCTCGTATCGAGGATCACCTAACTAGCTCCACTAACTCCTTTGTTGTATTTAGTTAGATTAATCTATGGTGTTATCCAGGATACCATAAGCTAGCTCATCCTTATGCAAACATTGGTCTCGCATATACGCAAAGCGAATGTGACAGACATATCGTCATGCGGGTAGGATACCACCATTGCCAGATAGGCTGTCAACCAAACCTGTAATGAGGATCACCTAGATGGTTTTCGAATGCTGAGAATTCCAAAGATTCAAGTTCAGGTTATTTATTGGCTGAATGATTTGGGAGACTTGCTCGTCTATATAGTGATGCAAATCACTATTTATTTTTCTATTTGTTTTTCTTTTTGAGCAAGGATTTTGAATAGTGGTGATAACCACTGTTACTTGATTTTGTATTTTGAGCGGTGTGAGTTTGAGCTTGTGAATGGCCTTGATCCTCGTGGCCTTGGGGATGACTACCCATCCTGGTTAGGGGCAGATAGTACGAATCCTTACGACGTTGGGGACCAAGGGGATGATGGAGATTATGAAGTAAGGGCATTGATCTTTTAGGCCTTGGGGATGACTACCCATCCCGGTTAGGGGCGGATAGTACGAATCCTTACGACTTGGAGACCAAAGGTGAATGGAAAGTGTTAGGATGATGATTTGTTGGAATTTTGTTTGTGAATGGCGTTGATCCTTTTAGGTCTTGGGGATGACTACCCATCCTTGGCAGGGACGTGTAGTACGAATCCTTACAACTTTGGGAACCAACTATGATTGGGATTTGGTAGTGGTAAAAACCACTATATATTAAGGTGAATGAATAGGGAAGAGCTCGTCCTTTTATCAATTCTCAGCATTCTAGAACCATTCGCACAGGGGGATGAGCAAGATAACCGTTTCGCTTATGGTGACCTGGATTACTATGCAGGTTTCATCTTTCGTTCACACAACTTGGGAATTTTTATGTGTTTTAATTTGTGTTGGGATGCTACGTAACAAGGCGTATTTCAAGTGTAACTCTACCTTCGTAAAATCTGTCCGACTCGGTACATTACGTGGCTAAAGAGCAAAATGATGACTGAATTACGAAAACTCTTGATACATTATAAGACCACTGACTCTATTGTGGTAAACAACAATAAATGGCATTTGTTTGCTGTTTTGTAAAATGGAAAAGTGTGGAACAAGATGGACTTATCAGAATAATTACAGTCTATGGTGCCTTTGACCTTTACGACCACAAATATGCAATGTATGGGTGCGATGCTTAATGCAGCTACATTTTTTTGTATTTTTGATGGATTGATTTTTGTGAATATGAAGATGAGATGCGAGAAGAGCTCTCTATTGATGAATTTGAGCATGCCTAGAAATGAGATGCAAATTTTTTGTTATTTTTGATGATTTTTGATTTTTGACTTTTCTTATTTTTGACCAAGCGATTGTGGAAATCCTTGGAGCATTTTGGGATTTGACCAAGCGATTTTAGAGATCCTTGGAGCATTTTGGGATTGACCAAGCGATTTTAGGGAATCCTTGGAGCATTTTTGGGATTGACCAAGCGATTTTAGGGATCCTTGGAGCATTTTGGGATTGACCAAGCGATTTTAGGGATCCTTGGAGCATTTTGGGATTGACCAAGCGATTTTAGGGATCCTTGGAGCATTTTTGGGATCCTTGGAGCATTTTTGGGATTGACCAAGCGATTTTAGGGATCCTTGGAGCATTTTTGGGATATGGCTCTCTTAGATATGGAATGGGCACAAATGACTGATGTTCAAGGGTTCTATTTCCTTGATTCCATCAAGAGAGGCTAGCCGGTATGTCTCGGGTCCTATTTTGCTATCAATGACATATGGACCTAACCAATTTGCCACAAATTTGTCCCTTAGGTGGGACGACAAACTAGAATTCTGTTGGTTTTCCTTCAAAACCAAATCACCAACCCGAAAGTCTCTGAGGTGAACTTTCATGTTGTAAGCTTTCTTAAGTCGCTCTTGATAAATACGTAAATGCTCGAGAGCATTAACGCGTCGTTCGTCAAGCAACGTAAGCTGGTCTAACCGGGCCTGCCGCGTAGTGTCATCATCGATGAACTCCTGCATTGATATGCGCAAGGAAGGAATCTCCAACTCTAGAGGCATGACTGCCTCGGAGCCATACACGAGCGAAAATGGAGTGGCCCTAGTGGGCGTCCGAATGCTAGTGCGATAGGCCCATAGGGCAAGTGGGATTTGGATGTGCCAATCCTTATGACTGTCTATGACCATATTTTTAAGGATGGCAACTAGCATTTTGTTTGACGCCTCTGCTTGCCCATTCGCCTACGGATAATAGGGTGTCAAAAAACTATGCTAAATTTTGTACTTTGTGGTCAAAGCATGCACGTCTTTGTTCTTGAAAGGCGTCCCATTATCCGAGACTATTTTGGATGGAATACCAAAATGACATATGATGTTATGCAAAATGAACTCCACAATGCGGGGTCCTATCGTAGAGGTAAGCGGAATTGCTTCCACCCACTTGGTAAAATACTCTGTGGCCATTATGATAAACGTGTGACGGCCTAACGACATAGGGGAGATCTTTCCAATTAGATCGAAGCCCCATTGCAAAAATGGCCAAGCAGACTGGACCGTCTGCAAGGCCTGGGAAGGTACGTGCATCAAATTGGCATGATGTTGACACTTCACGCACTTCTTGACATATGCGCAACAATCTCGCTCTAAAGATGGCCAATAATAGCCCATGCAAAGAATGCGCTTTGCGATGGCCATACCACTGAAGTGGCCACCACATGTACCATCGTGCGCTTGGGCGATCGCCCAAGTGGACTCTTGTTGGTCCAAGCAACGAAGGAGGATTCCTTCATAGCCGCGATGGTACAAAATGTCTCCTATCAAGACATACTTAGCCGCTTTCTACTTGAATGCTCGTTTTGCGGCATGCGTCAATCCAAGCGGGAGATTACCTAGCTTGAGGTAGTCTCTAATGGGTAAATACCAATCCTGTTGATCAGAAACCTCGATGGTATGAACAACCAATCCCTCTTGAAGTTCATCCCTAGCAAACGCTGAATGGGATAGAACTTGTAAGAATAGCGTTGTGTTGCTATTAATGGGATTAGGGGAAAACAAGGATCCCCAATTAGCATGTTTCAAATGGTCGTGGATTCGAAAGAACTTATCCGAGGATGGTTCAATCTGGATCATGTGGATTCCTGGCGTCAAGTCAGAGCTTGCACGCTCCATCACGGATTGCGATAAGGTTTTGACTTGAATGGTTGTCATATCACCGAAAAGGTCTTGCGGAATTAGTGACCCCAAGGAGGCCATTGTGTCCGCAAAATGATTCGATGACCGAGGGAGTGCCTCGATGTCATACCACTCAAGTTTTGCCAGGAATTTGTCCACAAGGGCTTTATAAGCCTACAGAACCGGGCATTTGCATTGATATACCCCTTTGACTTGATTGACAATTAACAGCTGAATCACCAAAGATGTTCAGTCATTTGATGTTCATGGCGATTGCTGTCTGAAGACCTATGAGCAAGGCTTCATACTCTTCATTATTGTTGGTGCACGGGAAGTTTAATTTAAATGACAGGGGCATTGGAGCGCCCAGCGGTGTGAAGAATACTATTCCCGTGCCACCACCTTGCTCACATTTAGAACCATCAAAAAATAGGGTTATGTCGGCTCGTGACTCGGGCTCATCAAAATCCGGCGATTCCGAGACATGGAAGACCCCATCATCGGGTAGTTCTATGACCAGAGGCTGATCGTCTTCAAGAGGAGCCTCTGCTAGTTGATCGGCTATGACTTGTCCTTTGATAGATTTTTGTCCAATAAACTCTATGTCAAATTCCGTCAACAACATGATCCATTTCGCCGTGCGACTACTATGATAAGTACGACTCATCATGTATCGCAATGGATTCTCCTTAGACACAACATACGTAGTGTTGCTCAGCATGTAGTGGCGTAGCTTTTTGGTAGCAAACACCACCGCCAAGCAGAGTTTCTCGACGTATGCATAGTTAAGTTCATAACTGACCAGGGTGCGGCTAAGATAGTAAGTAGCCTGTTCCTTGTGAAGTTCATTCTTCTAGGCTAGCATGGCGCCAGTGCCACCTCGATGAGCCGAGATGTATAAGTAGAATGACACTCCTGGTCTAGGTGGTGCCAATACTGGCGACGAAGCCAGGTATTGTTTGATGTCATCAAAGGCTGATCGGCACTCGTCATCCCAGTGAAATGTAACCCCCTTGTGCAATAATTTGTTCATGGGTCGGCACTTGTCAGATAATTGCGCTATGAAATGCTTAATTGACGTGACCTTTCCCTACAGACTTTTGAGCTGCTTGATGGTAGTTGGGGGAACCATTTCAAGGATTGCCTTGACTTTCTTTGGGTCCACCTCGATGCCTCGCTTTGAGACTATGAAACCCAAGAGTTTTCCAGATGTGACGCCAAATACGCACTTCTTGGGATTTAGTCTAACTTTATGCTCCATGAGGCGATCGAGGATCTTGCTTAAGTCATCGATATGATTTGAGCGCAACAGAGACTTGGCTAACAAATCATCCATGTAATCTTCCAAAGTTTTATGCATGTAGTCATGGAAGATGTACGTCATGGCACGTTGGTAGGTGGCACCAGACATTTTTAAGGCCAAAAGGCATGACCTTATAACAAAATGTCCCCCAAGGCGTTGTGAACGCCATTTTTAGTTGGTCTTCAGGATTGATACGAATCTGATTGTATCCTAAGAAACCATCCATGAGGGAGAGCATTTCGTGACCTACTGTAGCGTCTACCAACGCGTCGATGCTCGGCAAGGGGAAATCATCCTTAGGACTCACTTTGTTTAGATCTCAAAAATTAGTGCATATGCGAATCCTCCCGTCGGGCTTTTTGACGGGCACCATGTTGGACAGCCATGGCGGATAATCCACGCAGATGACAAACTGTGCATCCAACAGCTTTTGCAATTCGTCTTTGACCATCAAGGCCACTGTTGGGTGCATCTTACGTAGTTTTTGCTTTACGGGCTTGATTGTCGGATCAAGCGTTAAATTATGCATGACTAGCTGCGGGTCTAGTCCTGGCATATCCTTGTATGACCATGCAAAAACCTCCTTCTTCTCTTTGAGAAGGGCAATGTAGTCGGCTTGCTCTTCAGGGGATAAGCTTACCCCCAGCTTGATAATCTATGGATTCATTGGATCCAAGCCGATATCTACGTCGATCGTCTCCTCGATCGACATGTGGGATCCGTCCTCCAACTGATGTGGAGTCGGGATCAAATGGATATCATCAGCTGAATTTAAGTCTGCGTTGGGAACCTCGGGTTCCTCTTCAGCCTAAAAAATATCCTGAGTTGTCCCTGGGGTAAAATGAGGCATCTTACCGAAAGGCCAGTACTCTGATGGTGAGAGAGGTGAATTGACGTGATCCCAGTCGATGGCATCTGTGTCTAGATGCAATGACCATGCTGGATCGACCGGATTGCGGATGGGTGCGGTCAAATCAATGGAGATCATGTGGATGGAATGAATTTGGTCTCCATTACCGTGGGTATGATAACTCGAACATTCTGGATGCTCCCTATACTCTGGATCTGGCTCTAGGGGAACGGGCACGAACGGATCTGCCCTATGTGCTGATAGGAAGACAGGGTCTTCCCCATGGCACTGATGTCATTATAGGGTCTCGGGGTGGACGGTGCTCATCGTAAATTTGGAGCCATGGATCCAACACTTGGTCCCACCCCGCTGGGTCTACATACCACTCATGCCCTAACCTTATGCCTAGTTGTGCCATCAATTCTTCATGGGTTACAGGGTGATTGTGTCGTCGTGCATGATTAAGATAGTCCATCTCAGTTTCATCTTCGTAATCATTGTCGGTGATCCAAAGGCCCTCGTTGGCCCTGACAACTGTTTGCGACATACTATGCTCATCTTGTTCGAGCAAATTAATCTGATCCCATTGCTGTTGTTCCACACTCGGTGGGGGGACCTGATTCTCTTGACATTGCACTGGTTCAATTGGAACCTCTAAAGGGAATAGTTTCAGAAAGATCTCTGGACACCGTTTATGCTCTCCTTGGGAGTTAGTGTCCGAACTTTCACCTCTCTCTAGCAAAGGAGAGGGATTATTGATGTTACCAAGGGTGTTTGTTGACCATGGGAGGTAATCTCCCAATGTATATTCTGTATTTGGGTTGGCATAAGGATCTGATGCCAATCCACCCTTGTTGCCTATTCCTAGGCCTTGCATGTTTTCCACCAAGATGTCTAAGGGCAGGGGGTGGTTGAACCCTACTCCCGACTTATCATACGACATTTGGTATCTTGGCTGGCAAAGGACACGCACCCCTTGCTCATACCTGCCTAGCCCGTATCCATGCCAATTGCATTGGCCGAGATATCTCAGAGCGAAGTCCGGGTTTGACAGATAATTGACATTTTTGGCAAAAGGCTCTTCATCCTCGTCCTTTTGCTTGCATGGTTCAGGACCATGATCAAGGCCCCCATACACAAAATTAGTCTGGTTTGGTGGGTAACCTAGAGGAACAACTGTCCCTATGGGAAGGCGAGGTCTCCCCATGTCTTGCATGGATTCTAGTGCGGGCGTTGCCACAACATTCTGCACTAGATACTCCCCCAGGCCCGTACTGGCCATTTCAATAGTAATTGTTGATGATTGGGAGGGAGGGAATGGGAGGCCTTCTCGAGTCCATTCCATGTTGGGTGGATTAGGAGCCTCAGCTTCCATTGTGCTAGGTATTTCTTCTGTTGAGACAGCTTGATATTGTTGGCAACCCCTCTTCTAGGGGCTGAGCCTCTTCCAGGATCTGTTTTCCTTTGTCCTTCTGTTTAGCCATGACAGGTGGCATTGGTAGTGAAGGAGCAGATGATGAAGACTCACCTGGCTGGGATTTTGATGATTTAGTCACCAGTGGTGCCCGCGGCATTGGACCCTGTTTAGATGGATTTAACTGGAAATCCAAGTGCGTTGATGGGAGGGTCGATTGAGGCATTAATTGCACCGCATTGCAATATTTGAAGGGTTCTAAGTCCATCGGGACTACATGTACTTCTCCTTCAAATGCATACTTTAGACACTGGTGAGTGATCGAAGGGACACACTTCATGTCCCTGATCCATGGCCGCCCTAGCAGTATGTTGTATGCCATCTCGCCTTCCAAAACATGGCACAATGTTGGTATCGTCTTTTGTCCTACCTGAACGGGCAGAACAATTGTGCCGACTGTCGAGCATATCGCATCGTTGAATGCTCGCAGTGTGTATGTGGAAGCCGTGATATGAGAGGCTAGCAACTTCAGATGTTTTAATGCTGCAGTGGTAATGATGTTACTGGACGAGCCAGTATCTACCAACACTCTCTTGTACGGGATCCCGTTGACCCGCATGATAACGTGCAGGGGTGGATCTGCCATGTCATTCGATACTATTTTAACTTCATCCTCTCTGAAGGTAATGACTGGCTCCGTACACCGTTTCACATGTCCCACGAAGTTATTGAAGGAATTCGCTTCGTGAGGCTGTAATTCGATGGCTTTCAAAATTTCCATGAGAGCTTCCCTATGGGGTGTTGATTGTTGAATAAGCTCGTAAATGGAAAGCCTAGCCGATGTGGTCCGCAAACTCTATGTGAGTTTGGTCCGTATCGTGACCTCGGGTCTAGGCGGAGGCAACTGCACAGGGCGTTGTTGAGGTTGCGACGTTGTTGGAACTTCTCTTGTAGCTACCTCGGGGGCAACTCTTGGGTACTTTTTGTTCCTGGTCACTATGCTGATCATTCCCACAAATCCTTGCATGGGAAGATTCTGTCGCACCTCATTGACTTGAAGAGGTTTTTCCTGTGCCTCGTGGGCAGGCAAAGGGTCCTTGAAAACCCCCATCTATTGATTATTTGGCGCTATGGGGTTGTCCACGGCCAATGTTTTATTATCGATCAAATCTTGTATTAATCCCTTGAATTTCCAACATCCATTCGAGGTCATGTCCCCTTCGCCTATGGAACCTACAATATAATTCCTCTCTGTATCCCTTAGGCTTGGGAGCATTAGGATCTACGATTTGGATTTCTGGAAGGGTGATTAAATTTGCCACCGACAAGCGGTCAAATAGGGAGTCCCTGGACTCCGCATAAGGGGTGAATTGTCGCCTAGGGTGACGCTACTGATTTTGCTCCTATTTTTTATTTTCTCTTTCATAAGTAGGAGGCACTACCTGATAATTAGCCTTTTGGGGCTGTATTTCTTGCACAGGCTTGGGGACATTTATCGCAACTTGATTAACCGTAGCGGGTTGTGATTGCGTAGTCCCGGTCTTAGTGTTTTTGTTCCACTCTTTCTTTTTAGGCTTGGCGATTGTGCCCTCCCCTATTTTGATCTCTTCTATAACTCTGGCTTGCGCCAAAGCTTCTTCTAGGTTGGCGTATTGCTGCAGCTGCAATAGCCCAGAGATCGATTTCAAGCAACTTCGTGCAAACATCTATGTGAGGTCAGACATAGGGGGAAGGTAGGGTAGCTTAGAAAGCAGAGCCCTCCATCGATTCCCGTATGCTGCCATTGTCTCTTCCTCATATTGCCTGAGGCTGGCCAGATCACTCAGTGATGCCTTCTTCTTGGTGTTGAAGGCAAAGCGTTCAAGGAACGCATCTACTAATTGATCTAAGTTATTTATGCTGTGCTTCGGCAACTGTGTGAACCAATCCGAGGCAGGACCCGCGAATGTGGTTATGAATGTCCTAAGCAACAATGCATCATTATCCTGAATGCCGAAGCATTGGCTCAGGAATCTTGTGACATGCTCTTGAGCATCCTCTTCACCCTTAAAGACTGCCAACTGGGGCAACTTGAAATGTTTGGGGTAAAGAGGTGTGGGCACTGAGGGATGCACTCGGATGACTACGGAGTTGACGTAACATGGGCTTTTGATGCCCAGAAGCTTTTGTCTCCATAGACTCCAAACGCTCTAATAGCGCTTTGTATGCATCGAAAGATTTAATTTCTTCCTCTTTTGTTTGCTCCCGTTGTGAGTTATGGGAGACTGGAGGCCTATGGGGGGGTGGCCGAATGGCAGCCCTCTCGCCTTGATAGGGCATTTTGGCCCATTCTATTTCTGGTTCATGTTCCTCATAAACTTCCTGAGGAGTCTCTGGGCGAGGCCTATGACCCTGAGTGAGTCCCCGCTGAGGGTACCCATCATTGTTTCGGGGAGTGGCCTCCCTCTCAGGTCTATAAGGTCTCGGAGGCAAAGCTTGACGAGGTCGCGGAGACTTGTCCTGCACCAAAGGATTATACCTCTCATATTGTTCTGCTTTTTGGGTGCGAGGGGTTGGCCCCCTCTCAGGTAGTTTATAACGCAGCTCATCCGCTTCGTGCTGCATGCGCTCTTTATTAAGGCGGTATAAGTACTCTAACTCCTGATGACCTTGCTCAAGCCGCGTGATTCGGGCTTGGCGGGCGGCATGTCTGGCGACTGCCGGGTCAATTTGGTCCGCCATATTTTGCTCAGGAGGCTTGAATGTTTCTCCTATGTATTTGCCTCGGTCTTGATGATCCGAGATTTCAATGGGTCGCTTCCCTCTGTCGAGGTCGATGGCATTTACTTGAGGCTCTGGCCTCGATGTGTGACCATGATATCTAGCAGGTGCAGAAATGCAAGGCTCCCGCGCTGTATGTTGTTCTCGAGGAATGCGATGGTCTTCCTCGTACTCCCTTTCATGGGTGTGAAAGGGGCGGGCGGAGTTAGCTCACCCTGTGTGGAGAGCCCTGCGCTCTGGGTTTTGTCTTTCAGTTCTAATGGGAGGCAAAGGAGAGGTGCCATATTCACGCTGTCTCTCCTCATGGACACTGTGCCTCTCTAGCACTTCATCGCGCTGTGGCCACTCAGATCTAGCCTCAAAAGGCGGTTTTCTATTTACGTTGAGTGCTACATGTAAAGCTTCTTCCCGAAAGGGGCTGTGTTGAATGGGCATACCCCATAGAGGGGGGTCCCAATAATTCCTTCTTGATGTGGCCTGATGTGGACTCTCTTGTAGGCCAGACCGCCAAGGCGGTATGGCCAAGTCCTCAGGGCTAAAGCGAAGGCGACCAGCGCCCTCTCTTTGTGCACCTTCCACAGCATCCGCCCTTGATTGGGCTTGGCTACGGGTGTACACCATTGTGGTGCTCTTCTACTAGCTAAGCAGATTTTTATCTTTTTGTTTATGATTTTTGATTTTTTTTTTTGTTACACTAAGCAAAAATGAACACACACATACACAAACGATGATTATCTCTTTTAAAGATTAATGGTGTGTCCTAAACTGGTTTAGTGCATTTTGATGATTTTGTTTTGTTTTTGAAAGTTTTGAAGAACGTTTAAATGCAGAATGTTGGCTCATATGACTCCCATAAATGGTCGCCCCTTCAATATACCATTGCCGGACCGATATACCAACCTCTCTATATACCCGCCCTTACGAGAGGGAAACTATAGGTACGTGAGAGCAGATGGTACGTGGAACATAGGCGGTATGGAAGGGGGATTGTCCTGTTAATGACACCTACCATAGAAGACTTATCCTCGCACGCATGGGAATCACCCCAGCGACACTCGGTCAGCTTTCGTCAGGATTTACGCCTAACAACAAGTGACAATCAGGGGAAATGGATGCAAAGTCAAGCCAAGGTGGTGATGAACCCACCGTTGGTCTTGCTCAAGGGCTGGGGTCTTACGACCAGCTCCTTGGTTAAAAACATGCCACGTGATGTGTGTGTGGTTTATTTTACTTAAAATTGAAACATGCAAGCAACCACTATTTTCCTTAAGCACACAAGAATTGATAGAAAGTGAAAGCAGAAAATCAGAAAATGACAAAGACAGTTTTGGAACCCTTACCTCTTTTCTGCCAGACTTGCTGTTTCTGATCTTCGGCTCTAAAAATTTACAGACAAAAATTCGTCCCTCTATGAGACGAATTACAGAACAGAATTCGTCCCTGTCTGAGATGAATTTGAATTCGTCTCGGGGTCAGACGAATTACAGTAAAGTATTCATCGCAGTCAGAGACGAATAACAATCTGCTTTAAAAAAATTGGTACCTGTCAAGCACCAAACACAAAAATGGATCAGTTACTTGATCTTAAAAACCAGGGGACAGAGTCCCACCGTGATCGCCACTGAAAGCACGAGATTCCGGAAATAAAAAGAAACACTAATTGCTGCAATGTAAACTAACTAGCTTGATGCACGAAATAAAGCGGATATAATCGAATCAAAACCAAACGTAAAAGGAGAAAGCAGGAGCACAGCCCTTTTTATTAATGTGATTCCAACTCGGTTACAATACATCTCCTCCCTTTTTAGGGGCTAGGAGAGTTAGCATGTTTCCATTACAAAAGTGAATAGTGATCTTCTTTCCACGTGCCCACATGCAAAATGGGCGGGCCAAAGCATTGCCACCGCTGGTGTTGATGGGTCTTCGATCTTTGCTGCTCCTCCTACGTTCAAAGAAACAACAAAAAGAGTTAGTAGCACCTGCTGCAAATAGGAAAAGTTTGTTCCTTGAAATTAATAAAATATGTATGCCTAAGACTGACTAAAATGATGCATGAAATGATCCTAAATGACTTGCAAATCTTACAGAGGTCAGAAGACATTACCAGAGGGCCACTGCCATTGAAACAGTCGGCCAATCTGCTTTCAACTGGAATTCATCCCTGGGCAGGACGAATTCTGCTGTAATTCGTCCCCGGGTGGGACGAATTCGCCTGTGATGAAAAGTCGAAGTGATGCCGTCTAAATGTCGAACCTCGGGGTCTCCAAAACATCTGCAAACAGAGGGGTTAAGTAATTGGGGCCATTTTGGGATGACCCAGATGGTCGGATTCTCCCAATTTGGCCTCTATCATCGGGAATTCGATGTCGCTACCTGCAAGTTAGTGAGGGCCACCAAATCGACAAAGCATGATAATATTTGATAAATGTCTTCTGAAATCAAGATTGTAAACTATCTAAACAGCATATAGCGTAATGTAGGATAAACAAGTGATAACAAAATAGATTAAAATGAAACTAACAAAAAGTGTGGGGTGCCCAAATGGGCCGCCCACCGTTGGAACTTGATTTTGACACCAATCCACTAGGGATGGGCCCAAAATCTCTTGGGATGGGGTGTCGGCAAATTGGTGGATTCAATGTGGTCAAATGTTGGGTTTGGGTTCGGATCCACGCTTCCAAAAGCCACCCAATAACCTCCCTTGCGAAAGATATTAATGGATGTAAAAGGGTGAATCGAAAAAGGGTGCAATAGGGTGTTCAATTTGGCAGCACTTCGTTGCTTGAAAATGCCTCCAACCTATCCTTATTTGGGTGGGAAAGTCCACCATTTTATAGACCCAAGGGGTCTCTTTGGAGGGGCATGCAGGGATGCCATGTGGCGGCCATGCCTTCCCAAGAGGGAGGAGACTCCTCCCCGACTTGGGCTTCCATGACTGGCCTTTGTGACAGTCCTCTAACTCCCAACCTACCCACCTACATGCGCATGCACGGTAGGAGGCAATAATTGATCTGTCCTCGGCTCGCCACTTGGCGGCATTCTTCTTTTTGCCCGTTAAACCTGGAATTCGTCCTGACCAAAGACGAATTTAGAATTCGTCCCTGGGTGAGACGAATCCCAGTTAGAATTCGTCCCTGGGTGAGACGAATACTAAGCAAAGTGCCTGAATGTGCCAAATTGCCTTTTGACCTTACAAAATTGCTATGAAAGTGGTTAGGACCACTGTTTAACCTCTGAGGGCTGCCCTGGGGGCTGTGTGTGTCAAAGCGATCAGTGTTTGCAGTCACATAATCGGATTGGTGCTGTTTTGGTGTCTACAAAAAAATACAAAAAAAAATATTGAAATAAATGGTAGATAATGTAAAAAATAGATACAAAAATGCAAATGTAGGATAAACATACCTAATACTTACCTATGCATACCCATAACAATTTTGACCGAAATAAGTTGATGTTTATTTTCTCCATGTGACTAGAAAAAAATTACCTTTAAAAATTCCCCAAGCACTAAAAGTACTAGTTGGGTGTGAAATGAGCAAAAGTAGAGTGCATAGTGGATTTGGAGCATGCCAAAACCCCTAGAAGCATTATGCCTTTGCTATCCTTGCAGAAATTGTAATATATATTTTTATTGTAAACTATTCAAAAAATATCTATAGCGGGTAGCAAATTTGATTTTCACACACACTCATAGCCTTCCTATAACCACCATACATTTATATGACATCTAATTTCAACATAGATATAATTTATGGCAAGCAAAAGTGTGACAATGCTAGAGAGGCAGGTTTTCCACCCCTTGCGTTTGTCTCAATTTTTGGCTAAAATGAACAAAAAATTAAAAAATAAAGAAAATAAATGATTATTTAGTTAGGATAGCTAGGAAGTAGCTAAAATAGCACAAAATGTGCTATCAATACCACCATATGACCCAATTCTAGGGTCTGCATGGGGCACCCAAAAATATCCTAGAAGATGTCCTAGAAATATCAATAACTAAGGGAGACAACAATTGCTAGTTTTGGAAAATTGGTGATTATGGTCAAGTAGGTCAATATCAGCAAACAATGAAAAAGGTGATCACAAAGAAATAATCATGCAAAAATGAGAAACCATGGTCATTGCTCAAAAAATTAAAAAATTATGGTCAATACTAATATTTGTGGTAAAAGGTAACAATCAAGGTCATACATTAAAAGGGGGTAGTTGTGGGCTTGGCAAGCTAGGGATAATCACAAACCTAAATAACAATTGTAGTCAAAGTTGATGTTCATAGTCAAACTCTAAATATTTTGATTGAGCAAAATTACCCTAGTAGGGCAAGGCCAAACAAGGCAAGGGCCAAGGACAAGATCAATGGTGACATAATGTAGAGTCTAGCACCAACAGAATAAGCAAAGACCAATAGACAAAGGAATATAGAAATTCCTCCTAGATGCAAAAGTGGCTCAGATAAGGGATGAATCCCTAGGTACAAGTAGCACTACATTAGGTTAGGCTACACCGAGTAGCAAAGGTACCCTAAAACCACCCACACTTGTCTCTATGCTATACATTTATGATATTTTGGAGCATAACAACTAACCCATTTTTATGGAGTTCATCCCTTGATTAGGTGATGAAGATGACTATGACTATTAAATATGTCTACTTCATCATAGGTCTTCTAGTGATTGGTTAAACTCCCTACGATGGCACCATCGAGAAGATTTAACTTAGGATGGCAAAGTGGGCCAATAGGGAGATATGACTAGACTGATAGTAGATGATTATGATAGATTATACCTAGTCAACAATAGCCATTTCAACTTCTTGACACAGGATCATCCTCTTACTTTTCCATGTGTATTTTAATTAGGGCATGGATAGGATCCCAAATTCATTTATATATCAACTTTCTTTGGCCATGGAGGAGGGTCAAATAGAACCTAAGAGGAGTTTTCCTGAGGAAGTATCTATTAGCTCTTCTATATTTTAACCTATACTGCATTAATAACCATTGATGTTGCACTATCAACTTCGTCTTCTTGATGCAATAATGGTTGTATGAGAATTTCAAGATGTATAGACCCCCAAGATTACACCATGATGTTATAGCAAGGGAGATCTAAGCAAGGCAATGGGGAAACATAGTAGGTATAGTATGACCATAGGTATTTCCTCTAAATCAAATTAATTGAGGCCAAATCATCTAGATCCTATACCATCACATACACTAGAGAAATTAGTGGTATTTACAAGTTGTAGGGGTGTGGTAGGTGATCATGGTGCAAGATGACCAGTGAAAGGTAGAAAATCCACACAAGATAAAGAGGGTCATAGAAATTTGTTGGGACTCACATCTAGATACGGAGATACCACATTTAGAGCCACAAAGTAGACACCATTGGGAGTAGGTAATAGAAAATATAATAAGAACACCATTAATGTAGGGTTGTCATAAACTAAGGAGAAATCCATATAGGGTCCTATGACATAGTGCCTAAGGGTTCCTAGATAATCCATTATTGTTAGTATAATTTAGAGTATTTAAACTAGTGTGAATTTGATAGAGATTATAAGTAGTGGCAAGGAGTATAGGGAAGGAGGAGGTGTTAGTAAGGTAGACAACATCTAAGGGGATGATGGCTGAGGAGGAGATGTGAAGGAGGAAGTAGTCAAGGAGGAGGAATTCAATGAGACTACCCTAAAGAAGGGCTCAGAGGAGGAAATGGATGTAGAGGAGCTCTACATATACAAGGTTAGAGTGGATACAATGAATCTTTATACTTCATCCCCTACGGAGGATGACCCTACTTCATAGCCATGGAATCTAGGTGGAAATATTTCCTTCTTCCTAGATTAGGTTTTTTATCAATTCATGTATATATATTTTTTAAATCATTATAGTTAAAGCTTTAATGATATTCTTTGATCATTATGCATATAACTCTTTCCTTGTTATTTTTTATTATAAAGACTTCCCAAGAGTGGTGAAAGTTGATCAATAGACTACATAGGCACCCTAGGAGCAATCATAAAATTTGATAGCCTACCATGAACATCGCCATAATAGACCAAATAATTAGATATGTTGATCAATTTGTACAGAATGCACACTAGTTTGGCATCATTTTGACTCAGATACCATGAGGAAACCACATGGACTATTAAATCCATAAGAGGAGTTCAAGTTATAGATTTAGCAGGAGGTAAAAAATCAAGATCATGTACTATAGTAGTAGATGACCTAGGCATAACTTGACTTGGCATCACCCTAAATGGAGCTAGTAGGGTTTAGGGTGTAAGTGCCATGGTGCTTTTATATAGTCACCTCGTAGACCATGGTAAAAATTCCCAACACATGGTCATATACATAGAAGGGTGAATTTTGTAGCAATAGTGCTTGCTTATTTTATTATACTAGAGAATTTTTTTGTAGCCACCATGACTCCCTCAATATGTATATAGGATTATTCAAGTGATAGGGCTATGTACTTTGGACACAATGTATATTAGGATGATGGCATTTGATACTCCATGTATGATATTGTACTATTATGTACCATATAATTTTGACATATATATGAGATTCATTTTTTTATTTACAATATTTTATATGTCAATGTGTATGACTTTGATTTAATTACTATATTTATAATATTTTTATATAATTTTTGTAGCTTTCAGTGACATACCAATTTATGTATGACATATACTTGACTTGTGTAGCCTTTGCAAAGATATAAATATTTGTATGATACACATGATTTGTGTAGCATTACAAGACATGGTATTTTATAATTTATAGGTATGAATTGAGTAGCTTTTAATGGCATGCATTAATGATATAACATATATGATTTGTATAACATACAATATTGTGCTCTCATGCATTGCTTCCCTCTAGTTTTGGCCATGCATGAGATTGTGTGCTAATCACATATATAAGTAAAGTATCTAGACCGTATTTAGTATTTGAAAAATGCTAAGTACCAATAAATACACTTATCACTATATTTATCACTATAGTGAGACAAACCAAGACTCTCCATCCTATGATGTTTTATGACCTTTGATTGATTATATTTCACCACAATCACCTTCCTTACCCTTGTAACCCATTGAAGATCCCAATGCCTATTCTAGCATAGGTAGTGATAAGGTCTCTAGATAATTGACCCTTAGGATTCTAGGTCAATGTTGGTACCTATGGCTACATTGTCCCTACAAGGTGTCTCCACTATTTTTCCTAGATGTCCCCTAATGCTATGTCATGGGGTAGGCCTAGATGCCTATACATATAAAGTTCTTGTAGAACCATGCCTATAACAAGAATATTGGGCTAATAGTGTGATCTTGGTAGTCTTAGATGTGATACAAGTTATGATATAGAATTGCTAGTAATATCGTACCTAGTTGCACCCTCTCTCTAGTACATATTGGATCTTATCCATGACTTAGGTACAATGAAAAGATCAATTATGTTGGGGTTGTATTTGTATCATTGTGATAGATCACATAGATAAATAAGAGGATGAGTTTTAAGTATCATGCAAATGATGTTGTAATGGCCAATCAAATCTACTCTAACATGATAGTCCTTTGTTTACCTATCCATATCTCCCAAATAGTCCACTTTGCTAGAACAAGACAAGTCTCATCTATAATAGTTGTCTATGGGGTCTATATGATGTCTAGTAGACCCATAATAAAGTAAACATCCTCTAATATTATTTTCATCTAAATGACCTCATTCAGTGTGGAACTCCACAAAATGGTGTTAGTCATCATGCTCGAAAACAACATAAGTGTATAACATAATGACTATTGTGGATGGATATAGGGTATATTCACTATTTATTCTAGCATGACCTTGCATAGTTTTGCTTGTACCTAGGTAGTCATCCCTTGTCTTAAGCACTTCTACATCTAAAAGAGCTCTTTATGCCACCATAGTTTTCATAATTCTATAGTTCTACCTTAGTATTCCTACTAGTGTTGGCCTTAATATTATGTCACCCTCAGTCCTTGCCTTGTCTAACCTCACCCTACTAGGTCATGTTGCTCAGTCAAAAAAATATTGATCACAATTATTGGATTTCACTATAGTTTCTTAATTGAGGATGCAATCAACCTTGGCTTTTTGGGCCCATGCCTACCCCCTTTTGACATATAATCCCAACTACCATATTTTATCACAATTATCAACTTTGATAATGATTGCCCTATTTTTTGGAAAATGGTCATGATCACTCCATTTGTGTGTGATCAATGATTTGAGCAATGATCATATGTTTTCATGGTTTGCCAATACTACCCCATTTGACTATAATCATAAATTTTCTAAAACTTGTGATCACGGCGTTCCTTAGGTTTTAACATTTCTAAGGCATATTTTAGGTAATTTTTTGCTATACCACTAGGGTGATGTGGTAGTCCTAATGATACTTTCTACATCATAGTAGCTACTTCCTTGCTACCCCAACAAAGTGATTGTTCATTTTCTTTATTTTCTTACATTTGTTCATTTAGCCAAAAATTGAGACAAATACAAGGGATGGTAAATCTCTCTTTTGTATCACCCCCATTTTTGCTCAGCATCGACTATATCTACATTGAAAAGGGATGTTATAAAAATATGTGAGGATCATAGGAAGGATTAGAGTGCATGTGAAAATGAAATGTGTTACCACCTATATATTTTGAATATTGTACTTTAAAAAAATGGTTTATTGTAGCTCAAGGACTAGTTTCCAAGGTAGGTCAAATCCTCTATGAGCATCTTAGGTATGATCTCTCCTTATTTCATATAGTGATATTTTAAGTAAGTTAGAAAAAAAGTGAGTACTTTATGCTTATTATGGGATGATATGGTCCTTGATGCCCTAGGTGTCAAGTAATCTATTTTATTAAATTAGGATTAGCCCTAACACTTTTTATTTTATGGATAATCATAGTGTGGTTCATTCTTGATAGCATTTATTTGCTTAAATTTGGATTAAGATAGTTTTTAGCTCTAATTATAAATTTATTGTTATTTTATCTTAGTTTAATTATTTTTTTTTATCTTACATTAATTCAAGTAATTGAATGATATAATTCGTTCTCCTACAAACATTCCACATTTGTTAAAATGATATAAAGTTGACATGACATTCTCATCCTTCTTTTCCTCCTTTGGATCTTGCATCCCTTTCATGTGGGAAACACCTATATCTCAATATTTCCATGTTCCTTGATATTTAAAAATAAAAATAAAGCATTTTGAAAAATATTCTAGGGTTTGAATTGAATATTTAAAACAATAAAATTACATCATACATTAGAGGTCTACCTAGAAACTATGAGTGAGGGATTTATTGCTAGTCGATAATTATATTTGTTATATATCCAAGGGTTTTGAGATGCCCATCCTCTTCAACTAATAAAATAGTGGATCATATGATTTGTTAAAATACTCAAATACCATGTATTTCATGGATTATATTTAAATGTTTAAAGTTGTATGCCCTAGATATTTGAAGCTTGAGGTTTTTAATAGAATTGTGAAGAAAATTGAGCATTAGAGCATTTATACAATTGAGTGAAGAGAATCTATGAAAGAATTCAAGCTGATAAAAAAGGCATCATAGCAAAGTTTTGGATTATGAGTATTAGGTATCTAGGGATAGGAATATGGAGATATAATATTATATTGTGTATGGGTATTATGGATAGTTGGTATGGGCCACACATAACCAAAGGTTGGTTATATTATAATAATGAGTGGGATAAGAGTTTAAGAATATGGGTATATAAAAAAAAGGATATTATCATTGTAATCATGCAATATATCAAGTATTGTTGTAACAATCTTGGATAGCGGAGAAAATTGAAGTTATTCCTTTCTTAAGGAGTATTTTTGGTGTTGGCCTACCTTAAGGGTATTATTTATTTTTGTGTATCATTGTGTGGATTGTTTTTGCGGATATTAATTATGGATGAATGATTTGATATTTCTAGATAAATGGTGAATGATTTATGTTAATAATAATTGAGGTTTTTAAGAAGTGGTATCAAAGTAATGATTATGACAAAGTCGGGATTATATTTTTATGGATTGTAAAATTAGAATAATTTTTTTTAGAAAATATCTCACTTTGTGAGAGCCATATCTTTGTATAAATTTAATTTATATTATTCTTGTGCAATTTTGTTCAAAATGTGAAGACCTTTAAAATGAGTGGTCATATGAAGAAATCTAAATAGTATTGAAGGAGATACAACCCTTTGAAATTGATCATCCAAAACAAGCAGTAGGCTAACATTTTACAAAAAATGTCTCATATTATGAAAGACATAAGTGTAAACTTGCCTAAGTTAGATGATTCTTATGTCATTTTGTTTTAAAATTTAAGATTCAAAATGAGTGATCATACAAAGGAACTCATGAAGAACACAAGCTTATACTGAGCGGGGGGTGAACAGTATAAGACCAAACTTTTACTTTTCTTTCCAAATGACAACAACAATAATATCAATGCAGTAAATGAAATAATGCACAAATCATCACACACATGAGAGACACATATTTAACATGGTTCACCCAATGTGGGCTACATCCACAAAAAAATATTTCTTTTAAATTTTCTCAACAAATCTCTTGGGAACCAATTCCCTATTACAGTATTTTTGGGTACCAACCCAAAGGAGATAGCAATCCCCTATGCTCAAGTTCATGGACCTCTATCCATAGGATAACTCAATCCCTTCAACTCTTGTTTGTGGACCTCTATCCACATGATATCTCAATACCCTCTGCTCTGGTTCATGGACCTCTATCCACAGGAGACCTTTGTCCCCACTAATCTGATTCATGGACCTCTATCCATAGGAGACCTCTGTCCCCACTGCTCTAGTCTGCTCCAAGATTTTACCCAAGGCTTTCTCAAACTTGATCTAAGCCTACACAAGGCTTGCTCAAATCTTCTCACCAATACCTACTCTCAACTCTGCTCAAATCTATTCCAAGCCTACTCACAAGGATTGCTCAATCCTGCTTACAAAACTACTTAAATCTATTCCAAGCTTTCTCACAAGGCTTGCTCAAATCTTCCTAAAAGCTTCTCACCCAACCTGCTCAACTCTGTCTCATAACACATGCTCAAAACTGCTCATAACACACCCAAATATTTCATACAACAAGTGTTCAATCTATTTCCAATTTAATCCTCTAAACATTCATTTCGAAATCAATCTTAATGCATAAATTTTATTTCAAGTCCTAGCACATGTGTTTCCAATTTTATTCAACAATGATGCACACTTTGTTCTCAATTCCTAGCACTAACATTTCAAACAATGCATAAGAAATTAATCCTTCTATCTCCATACTTATGACACCAAAAATATTTACTCAATGAAACATCTTAAGAAAGGAATTAAATCACCATACCTCTAAAAATTGCTTTGATAAAGATGTGCCCTCAAAACCTGTCTAAAAAATAAATTCCCTTTCTTGTGCCACTTCAAATCCTAGTTAGTAGATCTCTCTTTCAAATCATCCACAACAATGCACCAATTTGTTATCAAACCTTTGCATGTATGTTCTCAATGCAATCAATACACAAAATTACCCTGATCATATGCTTTCAATAATAAAGAATATACACATTCTACCCAGCTCAAGTGTTCCAAACCAACAGGAAATAATATACATTTTTTTCCCAATGGCTTTCCTTTTTGTCCTTTTATCACAAGTTTAATTCTAATACTTTTATCACTCCAAATATAATACTTGCAAATATGTAACTTTATTTAAGGCAAGAACAACTTCTTATTTCGCAAATTTTCAAACAAATTTAATATTTCTACTTTTATATTCGAATTCCTGCATACCTTATATTCTCGTTGTTTTGATAAATGATTTTCAGCCAACATACGTTTGCCAACTTTCTGTCTATCTTCTTCGATTTCTCCTTTTTGATACCTGCATGTTTCACATTAAATCCTAGTGCATGCTGGCAGACGATCATACCTATGGTGATGTTTTCCTTTGACATGGTTAGGGGTCTATGCTCCTCGTATAAAAAATTATCTTCAACACATTCCTTACGCTGTGCTCTTGATGCCTTACATATTTTTTTGGATTGTTGTGTGGTCTTTATTTCAACAGAAGTCTTTAATTTTGTTTTACCTTAACTTCAATACCTCAAACTTTTGCTGGAATACTGCATTTGAATAACATTGGATTCTTCTATTTGCACCATTTTCAAGATTTATGCCCTAGTTTTGCATTTCTACCGCACAATTTCTTAAGTGCTCTATGCTCAGGAATGGATCATTCGAATAGATAAATTTACTTTCAACGAGGTAAATCAAATATTCTGTAACATGCGCTAAGCAATCTCTTAATATTCCCTTTTGGCAATACTGGTAGTGCTAAAGATCTTTCCTTTCGCTCCTTTGCTCATAACATTTGATTTCTTTATCATAAGCCATCAAAAACCCTAATGCCTTGTCTATGTGTGTTCGTGAGTTCATTTATTGAAAGCTTCAATCTATTTGATTAAATCTGTGTTGCTCTTCACTCAAATTTCTTGATGAAAATACTCTCTAATGCTCGAATGTCATTCTCTCCACTGTTCTCTTATTGCTACATTTTCAATCATAGATCAGGTTCTCCTCTGTGTTGTGGCTGCTCCACAACTAGCCCCAAAGCTTGGGGACCCACTTTTAATTTTTGGTTTTTGGAGAGTCTTAGTGTCCTTGGAGCGATATTGTTCGATATATCCCATCCTCGATATTTGCAATTTAATTCCAATGTTCCTTGTTGTGTTTGGGTGCTTTTGGTTTTGTCATGAGTGTGAATGTTTCACTTAGTTTTGGGTTTGCAGTTTTCGCTATTTTATTGTCAACGATTTTTTTATCATCAAAATGTTGTTTACAACTTATTATTGTCGATTTCTTGACGATAAAACGGTTTTTATCGTCAGTTTCTTATCGACAATATTTTCTTGTCAACATTTTTTTTTGTTTTGTTAGCAGTTTGATTGTTGATTTTTTTGTGTTGCTTTTATTTTCATGTTTCAATTTATTTATTAAGTGAAAAAAAGAAAAAATTAAAAAAAATAAACTTTTTATATATATGAGAGTTTAAAAATTATATATATATATATATATATATATATATATATATATATATATATATATATAAATAATAAGTATTTCTTTATATATTATATTCATATAAAACATATAAATGAAATTAAATAAAATAAATCACAGCCAAAGGTTGCCTTGGCTCTGAATAGTAATAAAATCCAATGTTTTAGTTCCATTTGTTTATCATATGGTCTAATAAAGATTTTTTTATTTATGCAGGTGTTGTTCGATGCAGCAAACGAACCCTACCACAATGGACGAAACACACGGTAGAGGCATGAGGGTGAGGATGTATGGCACCGATGAATACACGCAGGATGAAACATGACATTCGAGGTGGAATCTGGAAGTTGGGGAGGCCCACGTGGAGCCATCGACGATGCTGAAATCATGGAAAATGGAGAAAGCTGAGGTAAATGATGAGGCTATCTACTGGGACACGAATTTCCCAATCGATCAGTGTGGCTAAGGTATGGCGACGACACTGGTGGAGATAGTGGATTACCAAGGTGAACGAAAATATATCCTAAATGAAATGAAAGATTTTAATTAAGTCTGCCAGACTCAAATATGGTTTATGTGATCTCAAATATGGAAGTACAATTACTCAAATCATATCATATGATCTTTAATATCTTTGAGAAGGTTGTTCCTTCTCCTGTTGATTTGTGTTAGCAATTTCCCAACTTTTTTTATTTTACTGTTTTCAAATAAATCTGCCATAAACCCGTTCCCAAGTGTTTCTTTGTATTTGTCACGGATATCTGAAAAACTCGGCATTTATAGATGAAGTGTTCCTCTGTCTCTACTGCCCCTATGCTGCATAGAGTACATATCCTTTCTTCCCATTGTTCTTTGGGCGTTGTCCATCTCCCTGTTTCACATCTAAGCCTATGAGAGCTAGTCCTTATCTGAGCAATGAGTATTTTTTCCTTCCACTTGATTTCAGCGCCTATATACGCTTTTTCTTTGTGGTCATACGTTGGGTTAAAATTTGCAATATAATATTGTCTTTTCTTGCTTGCACTTTTCCACATTCCACTTCTGAACTTTTCATTCACATAATTTTTTATGTCTTTGTTGACATTTGGGCATTCATTTATGTTGATTTCCCAACGTTTCATCCATTTTTTATTTTGTTTCATCCATGTATTCTTTCGCCTATGCAACTCTTCGTCCCTAGCTGCCCTAGGCCATCTATCATTTGTCATGTTTTCTATTTTTTTCAAATAACATAACAGCTTGGTCATAGCAATTGCTTCTAAAGGGAACATTCCAGTTTCAGCTAGAATAATTTCATAAGGGGTTGTGGCCTTAATTTTGAGAAATTTTGTGATTAGATATTTTTGAATCCTTTCTATTTGCCTCCATTTTGCATTTGTTGTGCCACTAGCCCACACCTCGCAACCATACAACAGAACCGGTGTAACAAGTAGGCCAAATAAGACCTTGGTGGTCTTCCAGTCCCACAACTCGGCATTCCTACACCTGTTTTGAAGTGCATATAGTTCTCTCCAGCCACTTTGAGTTCTTTTCATCCTACATGTATTCCAATTAAGTTTGTCATGAAATTATATGCCCAGGTATTTGTATTCTACTACTACATCAAGCGGTTCTCCTGCAAACTGAAATTTGAGTTGTTGCTTCTTCTATTTTGCTGAAAAAATCATAATTTTTGTTTTGCTCATGTTCACTTGCATCCCAACTTCTTTACAAAAGAGTTCTAGAGCTTGAAGGTGATCTTCTAGATCTTTGGCTGTTTTGGCCACAAGAATTACATCATCTGCATACATGAGGAGTTTTACCACATATTTGGCTAAATGCACACCCTCTCCCCCAAATTTGTTTATCCATTCTTCTAACTTGTCAATGTATAGCCCAAATAAGGTCGGAGATAGAGGGCAACCTTGTTTGACACCTATGTCACTACCAAAACATTTAGATAACCCTTCCTGTGTTTTGATTCTAGCCTTTACATGCTCATATAGTCTGTGAATTGCTGCCCTGTAGTGAATTGGAACCTCTAGCTCTTCCATTCTACTCCATAATTTTTTCTTTGGCACTGTGTCAAATGCTTTTTTGAATTCTACAAAACAATAAAAAGCCTCCTCTTTTTTGTACCATATTTTTTCCACTATGTGTCTGAGCGTGATACAATGATCATTAGTTGAGTGCTTGGGCCTAAAACCCGCTTTCCCCTTTGCTCTCTTTCCCTTTTCTTCTGCCCATATGCTGATCCTATGCTCTATCATACTCCCAAACAACTTTGCAAAGAGAGGGTTGATCATGATAGTTCGATAGTTTGAGGGATTATTTACATCTCCACTTTTAAACAAATGAATGGTCAAGCTAGTTGTCCACTCGGTAGGGAAGCCATTTTGTATGACCTCATTGAAAATTTCTTTGATTTGCGGTGCCAAGATATCTACCTCCCATTTTATATGCTCTACTTGAAGATTGTCTATGTCACGGGATTTACCAGTTGCTAACTTTTTTATCCCTTGAATAATGTCTTCAATTGTGAAAAGTTCTTTCTTGACAATGATAGTAGGGGGTGTCTCCTACTGGTTACTACGCTAATACAGTTGTTTTGAATACTCCAACCACTAATTAACTATTATGTTATTTTTAGTTTGCATCCTTTTCACGCTTAGTTCCTTCCAAAAAATTTTGGTTCATGCTTCCCTAAATAAATCAATTCTTTCCTTCTTGTTCTAGTGTATTCTTCTTTTTTTGCCCTTAACAGTTTCTCATATGCTTTTTTGTTTGCTCTTGTTTTACCTATTGGTTCCTTTAGTAATCTTCGCATTCTTTTGCAATCTTCATCGAACCAAGGGTTTTTTGGGAAGCTATTCCTTTCTTTATTTTTAGTTTTAGCTCTCTTGCATTTGTTTAGAGCTTCTTGAATAACGTGCATTAACCATTCACTCTTACTGTAATCTCTATTACTGTGATGTAGTTCTTCCCTTTCCTGTAACTTGTTATTTAATACTGCTCTAAAATTTTGTCGATTTTCATCTGTTAAGAGAATGTTTCCCTTATGAGGATATTTATTTTGATTGCCTTGCAAGTGTTTTTCCCTTGGTTTGTCTCCATGCATTCGAAGTTTCATAACAATTAGGTTGTGATCTGACTTAAGTTCCACTGGAGAATCTTCCACTTCTAGCTCCTCTATTTTTGGTATGTAATTTTGTGAGCATATTACATAGTCTATTACACTTTGTCCCTTATATGTTTTGCATGTATGCTTTCCTGAATTTTTCCGTTTGTTCATCCCATTGCAAATAATCAAATTATATATGCTGCAAAGACCTAACAACTCTTCTCCATATTGCGTGATAGCCCCATGCTCATCTTCTGAAGTCCTGGTCCATTGTTGATTTTCCTCTTCTAGCATCCAAAGAGGATTAATATCAATATCTTCGTTACCTTCTAGAATGTTAGCTTGCTTATTTGTTGTCCTTGCATTGAAATCTCCAATTAATATAATCTCCCCCAACTTACTGTATATTGAAATGTCTCTTTTTAGGTATGAGTATGGGTCTTCTCTGTTAAGGTCATGTTTCTTATAGAATTTAGAATTCTTGGGAGCAAAATAACATGCTGCTATGCTAATAACTGACTTATTTTCTAGGATCTTTATCGAGATGTACTGTTTGTTTTCATATTGTTTTTCAATTTTAATGACCCTATCCCATTCCTCTTTTATTAAAACCATAATACCCCCATGCCCTTTGCCATTTTTTGTTGCTTTATTCCATATTGCTATTTTTTTGTATCCCACAAATTCTGGAGTCCTACATCCATCGTGTTCATGTGTTTCTATCAATATGATTATATTTTTGTCTCTAGAAATGGGCCCTAACCCGGGTCCTCTTCTCCAAGGGAAACCTCTATAGTTCCAACTTACCATTGTAAGATGTTCCCGGGTGGGCCATACTCCCTATTTGTTTTGGATTTGTTTAGATGTGATGTATGCCTTTCCATTTCTTAAATATGCCTGTTTCCCTTCATTCCTTGTTGCCCTCACCTTTTCCCATTCCTTATTTCTTTCTTCCTGCTGTAAAAATGTTAGGTCATCATCTAAATAAAATTGTGACCCTCTCAGCATGCCTCTGTTTTTAAGTAACCTTATTTTATCCTCGTAGCTCATCAATGTGACCCGAATATGTCTATCTCTGCCTCCTTCTCTCAGCCTACCAATTCTGCTTGCTTTTTTTATTTGACCCTTCCATTGTAATCGATCTGACAAGAAGTCCCTGGTTAAATGATTTGTGTCTTCCCTGTCCCCATAATCTTTCAACCCTTTGATGATTATATTTGATAACTTATCATGTCTTTCTTTCTCTTCTATTATTTGAATTTTTACTTGCTTCTCTATCAACTCTTTTTGTTGATTGACTGGTTCTTTTACTACTTGATACCATGTCTTTGCCTTTGCTAATTCATTTCGTAGCTTCTTTTCTCTTGTTTCCATGTTTTGGAGTGTCTTCTGTACCTCTTTTATTTGATTTGCATTTGTTTTTTCCACCTCTATTGCATCATTGATTGGGGGTGGATGGCTTGTTTGAGGACATGCCATTCACGTTGACCCATGTTTGCAAGGTTTTGTAGCTTTGACACTTGCTCCTTGAGTTGGTTGTTTTCCTTTTCCAGCCTCCGAATGGTGTTTATAACCTCATCTGATTTAGTTTCTCTTAATTTCACCCTCATTTCCATACTTTCAAGTTTCTCTTTCATCTTCATTAGCTCTTGCACATAAAGTCTTGGTGCCCACATGAGTGGTGTAGTTGTGGGACTGGAAGTTTCTTCCTCATCTGAAAACTCATTTTGGTAATTTGCCTTTGATTGTTCCTTATTCTCCACCTATTTATGTGGTAGAATATTTTTTATTTTTATTTTTCGATATGCCCTTTTCATTGTTGTTTCCCTTGCTCGAGCTTGTCGACGCCTTAATATCCTCCAGTACTGCTGTTTCTCATTGACTTATATTGGTTCTTGCAATTAATCAAGATGCTAGTGGATGTGTTGAATTCACCGGGCGATGGGAGGATGAAGTTAAAACGCGTCAATTCTTAGGAGTACGTAGATCAATGGGGTAGCAACATTACAATGAGTGTGGGCCAGTTCTGTAGCAACAGACATCGATACCGAATAGTAAAGGAGGCTTATGATAGTGTTCCCACCGTCAAGCTTAAATACCGGGTACCGAAGTGAAGAAGTAGTGAGCGGGAAAGCTCGAGATGGAATAACGTAGGAGTAGAAGCATTGAAACATATGGACTGATGGGTATATTTTCATCACCTTATGGATTCCCATCTCATTTCATTCAATGTATGTCCTTACGACGCTGATGCGGTGACAGTATTACAAGGTGCATATGAATATACTACAAAGCCCGACAAACAGGTTTTGAATGCTTTAGCTTTGAGGAAGTTATCAACAGAGTATGGGAAAAAAAAATTCAGATATTAGCCCACTTGATGGAGTTTTGTGGGATGAAACCGGACATCTGTGGAGAGCTTGGGGCAGTTGGACAGAGTAGGTATTGGTTTTATGTGACGATTCCAATGAACACAATCGAATGTTGCAGGTGGGTGACCAAAATAGGCATCAAGACAATTATAAAAGATCATCGACGGATGGGAATTCATGCGCAAAAGTAGAGAAATCTGAGAACCGACTTGCTGAACATTCGACTTGACGATGCCCCAAGGAGTGTTGCTGGATAGAAGCCATGGGAGGGCCCCATGACAGTGAAACATGAAAGCGTTGAGTTTGGTTAGTTGGTAAGGTTTTATGATATGGTTTAGCATTGGCGATAAGAAAGTTGATTTTAAACATAGAGTCCAACGCGAAAGTGGCATCGACGATCGATGAATTTCATGGTAGTAGATAACCCAACGACCCTATGGAGGACAACGTAGAAATCACAGCAACAAGGACGATAGATGGATGTAGTGAATGGGGGGTATCATTCTGGAAAATGTTGTACCCATAAAAATATCTCTTTGGCGCATTGAACACAGGGTCTATTACCGATGATGATTTAGATACAATGTCATGGTTGTTAGATAACGACAAAGATTGGCAGCATGATTGGGACGTAACAATATGAACAAAAAGTTTGACAGGGGAGTTTGCAGTGGGCATCATGTAGAGGGGAAGCCTCACGAGGCTGATGAAAACACAATTTGGTAGGCCTGGTCTGGTTTCCTTATTCGTCGAACACTATCAAGAGGGACGCACCTCATCGTAACCATTATGCGTAGTATAAAATGAGAGAACGATTAAAACAATTTGGTCATTGTTTACATAGATGACAAGAGCTATATGGAACACACGTACGTTATCCCACAGAATATGACAATGTTCTGGATATAAATTTGAATCATTCACCGTTTAGGGAGTAGTGAGAGATGTAGCCGCAGGTTTCACCGACGCAAGTTTTGGTGGCAAGCAATGAATTGGACCCCACAACACTCACCACTATAGCGGATTTACATAGTGACAAGTTGAACAATGATCGGATTATGACAAAAAGTAAAATAACGTACGTCTGATTGGAGGAGCAGTAGCTGGCACAAGGGGTAGGTAGATAGGGCTCAAACACATGATATTAATAAAGTTACTGAAGTCCACTCGATAAGATGAAGTAAAAGTTACTGAAGTCCACTCGATAAGATGAAGTAAAATGTGTGGGTTAGGTGGGTCATCGGAATCCACAAAGACCACCCTGACATGGGGGCTACTTCTTGATATTTATTACTGTTCAAAAGGTGGGTGTCCGCGGTGTTATAACTATGGTAGTGGAATAATATGATTCAAATATGGCTGTTTACTTCAAACTCTAAGGTTGGAAATTCCACATGGCGTCGTAGACATTTAACGATGGATGGGCCATATATGGCATACGTTATGAAAAAGGGTTTCAGAGGCTGCAATACCAAGAAGCAAAATTGAAAAACTCACCACCTCATCAGGAAAAATATCATTTTGAATGCAAAGCTTTTCAGAAATTTGGGTTTTGTTAGCAAAAAAGAGGATAAATTTCTGCATGCTCGGTTTTAACTGTCTCATCTTTCCTCTTTTTAGATTTCAGATTTATAAGTGATGTTTATGCATTTTTATGGTTACATCAAGTGAATATTTGAAGTCTGAAATTTATTTTTGTGACCTTAGGAGCTAGCACCTGATTTATTTCGATTGTGTGAATGCAGGTTGGAATAGAATAGGTTGCATGTAAGAGTTTCTCACATATTCGGTTTTGCAGGCGGGGTGCCATCAAACTGATAATGCTTTGCATGTTTACGTTTTTAGCATTAAGTTTATTTCCTGTTTTTCTAACCCTTCATTTTGCATTTTTTTTAAAACTTCGGACATTAAAATAAAAATTGAAAAAAAATAAAATGATAAAAATAATTACATGGAGCCCTAGAATGAACATCAATCTTCCATACGCAATATATTCGGACTCATTCCAAGGTCATTTCGATTTTATAATTATTTTTGAAAACTGTTGTTTTTAAGGGTTTTTATAATTTCGGATTTTTTTTTAAGTTTTGGAGGTAAATCAGATTTTTAAATTCTGCATTTTCATTCATGAGCATAAGATGACCTTTCCTTCATGAAAATTTCAATTTCATTAAAGGGGGGTTAATTTTATGGTATTTCATAAGCTATCATTATTTTCAGAGCAATAAATGCATCTTTCTTCATGAAAATTCTGATTTCATTGAAGAGGGGTAATTTAGCATTACATTAAAGGTCTCGGTTTTAAAACATGAAATTGTTTTTATTAATGAAAATTAATTTCATTAAAGAGGGATAATTCATCATGACATTATGAGGTTATTATTTTAAAGTAATAAATTAGTGTCTCTTTATGAAAATTAATTTCATCAAAGAGGGACAATTTATTAATGCTATCAAAGGCTATCTTTATCTTCATGATAAAAGCTACATTTAATTGATTTTTTCATCATTTTAAATTCACTTTCATAAATAGATTTAATCTTCTATTTCATGCTTTAAAGTATGATTTAATGCAAGATAAAACTTGTTTAAAATCTACTTAATAAAGGAAGATAAAATCTACCTAAAAACATTCAAGATAAAAGGAACTAAGGCTTACATCGTGGTCATATGAGGGCCAATTCACATTTACTTTTATTTAAGTTTCATGAACAATCATTAATTTAGCATGGTAAAATGAACCAACACATGCCCCTTGTTAATAGTTACTTGCAATCACTAAGGTGTTCCTAGCATTAATTGATATATCTTTATTGAGATTACTAATACACATGTGCAAATGCTAATATAATGGAGACCTTGGAGAAGTTTTTTCGTTTTAACTTCTTTGCAAGAGAGGTTTTTGAGATCAAAAATCTAAGTGAGTGTAATTTCACAATTGGATAAAATTACCACTCAGCATTTTTGGTGCTAGAAGGAGGGCATGAAGTGGTTTATTTTATTGTGATTCTAAATGCTATATATTGTTCATTATTACTTAAGGGATTTGAATTGTTTAATGTTTCATGCCCTTTGACTATTATATTCGGCCTCCTTTAGCACTCAACATTTTGGCGCTAGAAGGAGGGCATGAATTGGTATTCATTGATCTAACGCTTTTGGATTGTTCATACAGGAAATAATGTGATTTGGTATAATCATAGAGTTCTAAATTTCTAAATATTTCAAGTTCATTTGATTAGCATCTTTGGAAATCTCTTTAGCACTCAACACTTGGGAGCTAAGAGGGTTTGAGTTGATTTATTTTATTGCTATCTAGATTCTAAGTTGTTCATGTTACTTGAAAGATTTATTCAAAGACATTGGTCTTGACTAATGAGATTCCGTTGATCACTTTCATTGATTCTAACATTCTCTATTTGATTATGTGTTAATACTAATATTTTTGCAAATTTGAGAATATTTTTCAATGTCATGGTTTAATGGATGCATATATTTTGGATGATGCTTTTAAAATTTGTTAGTCATTTCATACTTCATTGCAAGATATTTTTATTTGACTAACAAAATTGGTACTAAAGTTATATCTTCTTGACTATTGCAAGATTTACTTCAATGATGCAAAGTAGTCCTTTAAACATACCTAGGCTTTCACATGAGGTGAATATGGGCCATATGCCTTTTCTAACTTATTTTAGGCTTGAGAGAGCTAGGTCAGCTGAAGCACACATTAAGGCATTCAAATTCTATATGGCTTTGTGGCAAATAATTCATGAAGATGTTGGATGTGAATTATTTTCTTACACATTGGATAATATTACGCATAACTTGTTTATCAATCTTCCTGTAGATTCCATTACTTTGTGGGCTCAATAAAAGCAATGTTTCTTAACCATGTGGAAAATCAAGTTGACCCAATTATTATAATAAATTAGTTTACCTCTATTAGTAAATAACCTAATGAATCCCTGAGTCAATTCAATGAGAGGTTCCATGATTTGCATGCTCAAGTGAGGGAACATTACAACATAATAGAAGAAGAAGTTATTCAAGTATACATGCGAGCCATACACCAAAAACTTACTACAGCCTTAAGGATAAATTTGGATTACCCGTATTTAGAGATAATCTATGAGGTCTTAGAAATTATAGAACAATGGTGTGATTCGGAAATGAAAGAAGAAGTACAACATGTTCCCATGAGAGATTGTCCTTCTGGAGCTATTTATGCCTACCTACACCAACCATCTAAGATAGCACCCTCTACTTCAATGATGCCTACGGTGAATGATAAATGGGATGAATTTGAATGTCCAAATTTTATAACCACCTTAGATATAGTCCAAGAGGAAATGCAAGTTGCCAATCCAAAATCCATTAATACGAATTGTGTAGAGATGGGTTCATTTATAGAAGTGCATGAGTATTTAGATAATGGAGGTGTCCTAAATCTAATTAGTATCGAGATATGTGATAGGATAGAACCTTCCATAGAATTGAATGAAGTGGTTGAAAGTGAAATTGAAAGAGAATCAACAAATGAATTCGAAGACATAATAGAATTTCACCACTTGTTCTCGGAAGACACTTTGGATGAGATTGTTGAAATTGATGATCAAGAAAATCCTCACCCTCCAAATTGTGACGAAATTGAATCATGGGTTACAAATGTAGATATTGATCTTGCAAACTTGGATACAAAATGTAGCCCACTTTTGGAAATCATTGAACCATCTAAGGAAGGTGGAGGTAAATTTTATGAGAAACACAAATATGAGTTGGAATATGTTGAAGAAGTAGTTGAGCGTCACCACTTGATTTTGGAAGATGATTACTATGATTCTTGAAAGAAGTGGGAAGAATACACTCACTCCAAACCTTCTACCAAAACTTTTGTGCCAATTGATATGCAAGATAATACAATTTCTTTCTCGCATGAGGATATTACAAGTCCTGTACAATTTGAGAATGTTTTGGAATAAGGATTGGAATCTCATCAAGTGTTGGAAAATGATAATGATTTTATTAACGAGGACAAAGAAGAAAAAGAATTGATAGATGAATCAAAATATCATGTCACAAATGCAATACAGTTTCATCTCATGAATTTGGATGACAAATGTTACAATGGTTGGGTAATATATGAAGAATCGTCTACTTTTCACATCGCCATCAATGAAATTCCTATTGGCATGTCGGATGCTAAAATCGACATTTCACATGAGGATATTGATTTTGCAAGAATAAAGAAAGTTCCCAAATTGGATCATGATGAATATGAATTTATTTAAGATCTTATTGAAATAGAAAGGGAAGAAATGATAAATATTTCTTATAACTCATTTATTTTGGATGAGGAAGAGGTAAAATCTTCTATGTCATTTCGGGATATTAAAATTTGGATACAAATTTGCATGATTGTTTTGAGGATTCAAATGAAGAAATACCATTGGTGGTCATCAAATAATCAAAACCAAATGACAAAGAGGTTGATATAGATGAAGCAAATCAAGTGATAAATCATGGTGATGGGTTATTTGACAAAGACTTTGACCAACAAGATGTAATATTTGAAAAATATGGGTATTTTTTTAATTGGGTGCCTAATTTTGATATGTTTGATGAACATGTAATCAATGAAGAAGACAAATACCATGAGGTAAAATAAGAGATTGCAAATCCTTGCCAATTTTTGGTAAATTAAAATGTGCAAAAGGTAAAATCTAACCTTTTGTGTCCAAACATCCAATATTCAAGTGAAGATTTGTATAATTACTCATTAGATTCAAATGATGTTTATGATGAAATGCTATTGAAGGTGAATGAAGAACAAGGATTGATTTCTACTCACACCTTTAATAAGATTTCTTTGATAAATGAAAAATAATTTTATGTACTTGAATTGTTGAATCAAATTCATCAAAAATTAATTATCGAATCCAGGATAAAAAATTATAATGATTCCCATTTAGTAAATTTCCTAGATGCTTGCAATTTTTTGCATAAATTTGATTGGCCTAAAAACATAGATAATAAATTGGCTTTGAAATTCTTAGAAATAGGCTCTTGTTTGCAAAATCTCATGTTTGAAAAAGAAAGCCCAATTCTAAATAAAAAATTGAGTTGTGAGTTTGACATCTTAAGGAATAGACAAGATAAAATTGAAGATCACTTATTGTCTAATCAATTCAATGATTTGAAGCTCACCTATGGAATTGTTAATAGAACTAAATCAAATTGGTGGGGTGAGCGAGGCAAGATGAAAATTATTGTATTGTTTGGCCTAATCTGGATTTTGTTGGATTTCTGTAAAGCTTGGCTTGCATATCATGTTATATGTCTTTTGAAATGTGCTAATCATGTTTGGGATCCGAGGAAGTGATGGATCAAGCTTTGCACCATCTTGTACCATATTGTACATTTGTATATAGTTTTGGTTTGTGTTTTGAGGTTGTTCCCTTGTTTTGGGGTAATGTTTCGTGGTCGCTAACTTATGGTCTCTGGCCTGTTTTGAAGCTCCTTTGCTTAGTAGGTTGGAGTACATGAGCTAAAATCCGATGAGCTCGAATAAAAAAAGGTCGGGACTCTGGCCCTATTTTTTACGTTTCTTTGCTTAGTAGGTTGGAGTACCTAATCTAAAAATTGATAAACCCGAGAAAATATGGATGTGTTATTTTGTGATTATACTCAAATTTTGGGACTAAAATGGTGGAAAATGGAACAATGAAATATTATCCATATCTCCACATGAAAATCTCACACGTTAAATGGTATTTTTGGAATTATGAAGGATGAAGTTATCTTGATCTGCTACCCTAGGCGAAATTCTAAAATACTTCACTTGTATGCTGCCTTACCCCAGTGATGCTTGAATCTTTGCAAGGTTGTTCTTTTGAAAAGGAAAAATTTTATATATGAAAAAAAAGTGAAAAAAAGAGAAAAAAATAAATTAAGTAAAATTAAAAAAAAATATGAGAAGAAAAAAGAGAAAAATAAAAAGAGAGAACGAGCATCAAAAAGCTTGATCAAATCAGTCACAAGATCTAGATAAACTCTATCGGGGCTATGGATGCCTGACCGGCAGTAGGGCTCTGTCTAGATATAGGTTGGGTAAAAAGGACTTTACAAAGCATTGAGAAAAACAAGGGTGAGTTAGATAAACCCCATCGGGGCTATAGATGCTTGACTGGCAGTGGGGCTCTGTCTATAGCCATTTTGTTTTGAGCGATACTTCATAGCCTAATGTAGAAAGTGATGATGGAATCTGGAAGTTTTTTAGAAATACAGGAATGAATCATGTTTGCACACACTGAGCAAAGGCAGATGGATTAGTTGTTTTCATTCTAAAGTTCTTTACCCTCATCTTCTCGGGACGTTGCTAAATTATTAGGTCTCGCTAATCTTGTGTGTTTTCATTTCAGGTTGGGTTCTTTACCTGAAATGCTCAGGAGCATTTCCTAGCAAAGTCACCATTTTTTGTGGCTACTCCACAACTAGCCCCAAATCTTGGGGACCCACTTTTATTTTTTTGTTTTTGGAGAGTTTTAGTGTGCTTGGAGTGATATTGTTCGATATATCCCATCCTCGATATTTGCAATATAAGTCCAATGTTCCTTGTTGTGTTTGGGTGCTTTTGGTTTTGTCATGAGTGTCGAATGTTTCACTCAGTTTTGGGTTTGCATTTTTTGCTATTTTTTTGTCGACAATGTTTTTATCGTCAAATTGTTGTCAATGAATTTTTATCGTCAATTTTTTGTCGACGATTTTTATCGTCAATTTGTTGTTGATGATTTTTATCGTCAGTTTCTTGTTGATAATTTTTTCTTGTCGACATTTTTTTTGTTGTTCTTTTGTTAGCAGTTTGATTGTTGATTCTTTTGTGTTGCTTTTATTTGCAAGTTTCAATTTATTTATAAAGTGAAAAAAAAGGAAAAAAAAAATAAACTATATATATATATGAGTTTAAAATAAAAAATATAATTACAAAATTAAAAATATATATATTACATATATATGTATATTTAATATAAAAAATATATATATATATAAAAATAAGTATTTCTTTATATATTATATTCATATAAAATATATAAATGAAAGTAAATAAAATAAATCACAGCCAAAGGCTGCCTTGGCTCTGAATAGTAATAAAAGCTAAGGTTTTAGTTCCATTTTTTATCATATGGTCTAATAAAGGATTTTTTATTTATGTAGGTGTTGTTCGATGCAGTAGACGAACCCTACCACGATGGACAAAAGACATGACAGAGGCATGAGGGTGAGGATGTATGGCAGCGATGGATACATGCAGGTCGAAACACGACATTCGAGGTGGAATCCGGTGGTTGGGGAGGCCCACATGGAGCCACCGGTGACGCTACAATAATGGATAATGGAGAAAGCAGAGGTAAATGATGACGCTGTCTACCGGGACACGAATTTTCCAATTGGTCAGTGTGCGGATAAGGCATGGCAAAGATGTTGGTGGAGATAGTGGATTACCGAGGTAAACAAAAATATATCCTAAAGTAACTCAATTAATCAAGATGCTAGTGGATGTGGTGAATTCACCGGGCGATGGGAGGATGAAGTTAAAATGCGGTAATTCTTAGGAATACGCAGATCAGCGGGGCAATAATAGCACAATGAGTGTGGGCCAGTTCTGCAGCAACAAACATCGATATCGAATAGTAAGGGAGGCTTATGATAGTGTTCCCATCGTCAAGCTTCAATACCAGGTACCGGAGTGAAGAAGTAGTGAGCGGCAAAGCTGGAGCTTGAATAATGTAGGAGTAGCAGCGTTGAAACATATGGACTGATGGGTAAATTTTCATCACCTTATAGATTGCCATCTCATTTTGTTCAATGTGCGTCCTTACGATAGTGATGCGGTGGTGGTATTGTAAGGTGCAGAATGTATACACTATGAAGCCTGGCAGACAGGTTTTTAATGTTTTAGCTTTGTGAAAGTTATCAACAGCATATGGGGATAAGTGTGATAGTGTAGGCTTTAGGGAACCATAACTTTGGTATTAAATAGGCCAAATAGTGTTCAAAATAATTTGTTTGAATAAAATATATATATTTTGCAGGTTCATGGATATATATATGTAGAAAGAAAAGGTTATTATTTCTATAAACCCTAGCAATAGATATAATTTCATTAATATTGATTTACTTAAAAGGTTGTAGGTTTAGGCAAAAAAATCAAGTACATACAACTTAAGGATGAGAATGTTCAAATTTTTAAAGACTTGAAGATCACCATGGATAAATATGTTTAAAAGTTATATTTTTATGCTATTGAGATGGATGATGTGGACATAGTTCTTGGTTATACTTGGTTGGATTCTTTGGGTATTATTAAAATTAATGTGTAAAGGAAGTTTATGATGTTATGGTATAGAAAAAAGAATATGCGACTACAACATATTTCTTACCTTAAAGAGCAAGGATCCAAGGAGAAACGAGTAGTAGTTATGGTAGGAAAACAAGTTAAGGAACCAACAAAAGAATCAAAAGGTGAAGCCATAGTAAAAAAGTCTAGGAAATAAACAACAATAATATAATCCATGGAAGAAGCAACTATAGTAGAGTCTATGGAAAAACAATAGCAAATTCCAAAGAAGTTTTGTTAGAAGCACACAAGAAAGAACCAAAAGATGAGAATAAGAGAGAATAACATGAGGAAGAATTTAAAAGAAAATAACAAAATATTAAAGAATCAAAGATAATAAAACATTAGGTTAAGGTTGCAATACATCTTCACCTACACCACCAAGAGCAATGACAACATTGGAGGCACAACTTAATAAATCAATATTATGGATCTATATGGAGTAAAAAATGTATCAAGTATGACAATGTTTGGTATAAAAAGCATAGTGGTTTAGATTTTAGAGTAATGTAGTAGCATTAAGGAACAATAGGACCAATCATTCAAAATATTAGAGTAGAGAAATAGAAGCATGGATTCAACAAAGAAATTTTAGATATTCAAGTGACACAAGGGCAACTTGGCATCATTGCAAATCACCACCAATCAAGATTTTACTTGGATGGAGGGATGATCAAGATTAGTACTAGTTGCTAGCATTGCTTAACAACCCATATTATTTAGTTTCTTCTTATGTGTAGAGGATGTAACACTTGTAAGGGGGTGGAATTTTAGGTGCCTAGGGATTGAAATTTGGGGATATAATATTTTTGTGTGTATCGATATTATGGATAGTTGGCATGGACTACACAACCCAATATTGGTTAAATTATAATACTATATTATAATAATTGATGGGATAAGGGTTTAATAAGATGGGTATATAAACAAAGGATACTATCATTGTAATCAAGCAATTCAGGTAAGTATTATTGTAATATTCTTGGCTCGTAGAGTGGATTGGAGTGATTTTTTAAGGAGTATTTTTGGTGTTGCCCTAACTTTAGGTTATCTATTTCTATGTCTTATTGTGTGAATTATTTTTGTCGATATTAATTGTGGGTGAATGATTTCTATTGATAAGAATTGAGGTTCTTAATAGTGAGTTAGAAGATGCTAGAAAGACCAAAAAGTCATAGATTAAATCATGTGTTAATTTCAACATGAAGGAAGAAATATCTTGTATTATTTATCTTATTTGTGTTTTAAATTTGTAAGTGTTATGTATGAGTCTAAAGGAAAAATAAACAACTAATGACTAGAGTAAATCTTTAAATCATATGCTTATCCTCTAACTAAAAATTTAATACACATTAAAATGATAAATAATTTTAATGACCATAAAAACAAATAACATCTTAATAAAATAAAATTAAAAAAAAAAAAAACCTAAACAAAACTAGACTCATGTTTTTTATATAATATTTTTTTATTTGTCTTAGTCTTACTCAATGCACAATAGGAATAGTCAACTTTATTAGTTAGTGTATGGCTGGAACAAACATAATAAAAAACAAACAACATTTTAATATTAATTTAAATATTAAAAAACAATCAAATTAAATTTTGAATAAAGAAACCTAAATTTTGTAAAATGATAAATGCTACTTTATAAAATTAATTTTATTTATATTTTTATATAATCAATTAAGAAAAAAACAAAACCAATTTATGACATGTTTTTTCAATGTTCAGTTATATAAAATTGATATAAAATACTATCCACGATATATTGTAATCATATAATAATATTATAAAAATTTAACAATTATACATATCATAATATAAGATTTAATAAAAATTAAAATTATATCATGGAAAATATTTCTTTTGACCTCATAACAAAGTATTGGAGATCCCTGATAGGACCCCAATGTAACAGTCTTGAAGAATTTCATCAGCCTCCAATATTATCAACCAGTTAAAGAGTCTATTTAGCCTCATTAGTGCAGCTGTTAATTTTCGTGATTCTTTAAATCTTTTGTTTTACAGCGAGCAGTTCCAAGGGCGTGAGGAGTTGAAGGCAGAATCTGAATTTGATGGCAAGGAGGAATCTAAGGATGAGGATGATAAGGAGTCATATGGGAAGACTGACTGCTTGGTCTCCTGGCTGTCCATTCTGTGGGATGTTTGTTTGACTATATTATACTATTTTTTGTATGGGCACAAGCGACCCTGTGTGGCGCTTGCATGATAAATTTTTCTCATTGTTAGTTCTGTTTTGTGTCTTTCTTTTATACTGGCTATAATATTAGACTTCCATAGTTTAGTTTGGTTGTCTTCAAATGGAAGAGTAGGGTTTGACTCTTGTTGTTGCCAGATTAAAATTGTAGGACTTCGTCCTTATTCGGTTGATCGGTGAACCTTATTTTAGGTCAACCAATTAAAATCCGATGTTAATTATAATAGTATTTTCCATTGACCTTTTTACGACTTGAACTTTTCAAAACAATGTAAATGCATGAACGGAGAAGAAATACAGCATTGCCATAGTATTACCATAGTTAAAAGACTCCGGGATTTAGCCCCCGTCGATTGTGTCTCATGTCAAGGCACAACAAGATCAATAGTTGACACGCAACTTGCCTTCGCAGTGGCTGTCGTCATTTAATTTGCATAAAAAAACTCGCCTCGTCCAAACACAAAATTTTGTTATATAAGCTAAATTGCTTGTACCTAGTGAATATAATAGATGGATTTGAATTATTTTGTAAGCTATTTTATGCAACCGTTAATTTAAATTATTTTAAACTAAGTTTTATTTTAAAATGTTTAAATTATTTTAAACTAAGTTTTATTTTAAAATGTTCACTTTTTCAACTGTATAATAACCATTTTAATCAACTTTTGCTGTTAAAATAATTCCTTAAACTGAAAGGTGGCACAAAACCCTATGCTTCCCTATATCTTAAATAAAAACTTGGTTCAATTTAAGAAAAAATAAATTACTTAAATTTGCGTGTAGAATGCAACTCAAGTCAATGTTAGCGCAATCCTTTAATTTAAAATTTTTAAAACGCATAGAACATATAAATTTTAATATAGCTATTAGAGTTTTGATAGTACAATAGTTAAATTTGCCCTTGGTTTTCAAACTCTTAAAAATATATATTGCGATTAGAAAACAATTTTGGCCAAAGACATGGCTTTTGTACATCAACAATATCCAGCTTTTAATGAAGTATAGAGACCGTGAGAAGGTAGAGAAGATGACGATACACCCGGAGGAATGGCAGTTATGCATTTCCTTGTTGGGAAAGCATTTCCACGACCTGGCTCATCTAAGGTCTCCTATCTTTGTCTTGTTGAACACACAGCAATGCCGTTCTCAACACTCTTCCCACCTCCTCCGAATTAAAATTTCCATGCAACTTGGGATCCACCACTACTTCCTCCCTACTTCCTCCCTGAGGTTGATTGATTTCTATTATTATTATTTCTTTTTCTATTTTTATGGATAATATTTCCCTCAATTTAGGAGGTTTGGTGTGATGTGGAGAATATTTGATTTCTTTTACTTACTTGAGAGATTCGTCAATTACCCATCAATTACATTTCCATGGCTTATCATGAATTAATTAGTTTAGATTAATTCTGGCTCTTCACTACCGGGGCATAAATCCTCTCACACCCACCCCGCATCTGAACTTTTGTTAGTTCTGGACGGATTTCTTAACGTGGGTTTCGTAGACACCACGGGCAAGTTGTTCACGCAGACATTGCAAGCGCCGGATGTGTTTGTGTTTCCGAAGGGGCTTCTCCATTTCCAAGAGAATAAGCACAACCATCGTGGGGCCGTCGCTATCTCCGCATTTGGGAGCGCAAGCGCAGGGACGGTGTCGATGCCTTCTACTCTGTTTGGAAGCGGCATAAGCGACATTGTTCTCGCCAAGTCTTTCAAGACAGACGTTAAAACTGTTCAGAAGCTGAAGGATGGCTTCAAGCCGTAATCATTCTCATTTCGTACCTATGCACCGCTGTATCGTTTGAGGCTTCTCGTGACAGTATCTTCTGGCTGAGGTTGCTTGAAAAGAATAAATAGTAATAAAGACGAATACATAAAAATATATATAAAAAAAAAAATTGATGTTCTTTCTCACATTAGTTTAAGCATAAGTATTGATTTAGTAGATATGGATATTATTTTTGGAATTTGTAACACATGGTAACATCAACTTTAAAATATAGTGGAAGTAATTATTTTGTTTTAAAAAAAAAAAATTGATGTGTACATTAGCACGTGTTTCTGTGATCATTGGAATTCAGTGTTGTTTATTGTATTTGAAGAACAATCATTGGGATTGAAAATCCACGAGCGAATAAGGAAGGAGTTGCACCATTGATTTGTAAAATTGGCAAGTGACAACATTAATGTCCCAATCCCAGAATTTAAAGGAGACAACTATAACTACTGGTCAATCAAGATGAAGCACTTGCTCATTAGCAAAGGTGCTTGGTAGATTGTGGAGGATGTCTACACAGAACCAATTGATTGGAATTCTGTTCCAGCTGCCGATAGACAAGCAACAAGAGAGGCACAAAAGAAGAATAGTCTTACAATATTCTACTTGCAAATAGCCTTGGATGAGAACATTTTCCAAAAGATTGCAAGTTGTGCATCAGCCAAAGATGCATGGCAAGCTCTAAAAAAGAGCTATGAAGGCAACACTTAAGTCAAGCAAGTGAGATTGCAAACTCTAAAAATGGAGTTTGAAAATCTCAAAATGAAGGAAAATGAAAAGGTTGGAGACTATTGCATGAGAGCCAAAGCATGTGTTGACAAAATGAAGACTCTTGGTGAAGAAGTGAATAATGAAGTCATTGTAAAGAAAGTGTTGAGGACACTTTTACCCAAATGGAAGTATCCATTGTAATTGAGGAGAGTAAGGACTTGACTACTCTCACATATGATCAGCTCAAGGGTTCCTTAATGTTCCATAAGGACAGATTCTCTTCAACTCCAAATGTTGAGGAATAGAAGAAAATGCATTTTCATCCAAAGAAGGTGAATCTAGTTCAAGAGAAAGAGGCCAAGGAAGAGGCCAATGAAAAGGAAGAGGTAGATCTTCTTCAAGAGGTAGAGGTAATTTTTCTCCAAGCGGAAGAAGAGGTGGCTTCCAAGAAAGAGGAAGAGGTGGCTCACAGCTCTTTTCAGACACCCATTGTACAGATTACTAGATTGAACGCTCCCTATATTGAGAAGCCCCAAGATTTAGGTTGTGTAATTCTTTCCACGGGTCAGCGATTGCAGGGACGCTTGAATTGCCTAAAAATAAACATATCAAAGCCAAAGTAGAAAACAAACTCCAAATCACATTTCCTGCCATTTTTCGACGTAGTCTGCAGACGCTTGGCATATGCTTTAGCTTTCTGTTTTTTATAACCCCACGGAAATGAGATTCAAAATAGAGCGAGGAACATCACTACCTCACCCCATATTAGAAAATAAGAAATGTAAAGAAACATATGGATGTAAGCTCTCACAGAAACTTCCAACGCATTCAACTAAATGAATAACGACCAGCGTCCGTCTCATGAAGGTTTTCCTCACCGGATATTTGCTGTAAAACCGGGTCCACAATGAGTCCCTAGTATCTCATCTGCCCAATGTTCCGACTCCTGTCACTAAACTTTAGAAGAATATTTTTACATGTCAGAGCAACATGAACGGTAATGGACGTGACTTGCAAGCCATCCTTGTTTCCCACGTTTATATTGACGCCTCCATGTTCCAGAAGCACACTTGACTGCACGCAATTGGTTGTAGCCATATTGATAAGATGCCCACCAATTGAGCTATTTGACCCGGCAGAACCGTTGACAATTAGTTTTAGCCATATTGATAAGATACCCACCTATTAATATTTATTTCAAACTCATAGGGTGTGCTAAACCATTGACTCGGCGGAGGCGTTGACAAACCTACACTTAGCTCGGCCGCCTTTGTTGAAGTCGTGCTGGGTAGGGCTGAGTATATCCTGCGATATTCTGGTTTACAAATTGTCTGTTTTGGTTAATAACGTCGGATTATATAATTTTAACACTTCTGAAGAAAAGACATTAATAAAAACTACTTCTGAAGAAAAGACATTAATAAAAACTACTGCTTCTTTAGTGGCAATTTTAAAGGGTTAGTTCACTTCAATAATCAAAGGAATTATCTAGATCTTCCTCATCGTTGATTTTTTGACTTTTAAAGGGTTAGTTCACTTCGTTGATTTTTTGACTTTTAAAGGGTTAGTTCACTTCAATAATCAAAGGAATTATCGAGATCTTCCTCATCGTTGATTTTTTTAATTTTATCTTAATTTTTTTTAGTTTTACTAAATAATTTTTTTAGAATGTCTTTTCTTTTCATAATATTTACAGGTGGTTTTACTTATTTCAAGACTTATACTTGTTCATGAGTTGTTGATTCTTAGCTTTCACTACGTTGAAATCTTTTACATCAACTTGTAATAGAAAAGGAAGACCACAATTCCTCATAACAACCTCAAAGTTAATTTAAGAGAGAAGAGAGCTAGGGTTAAAGGAACATGTTTTTTATATGCATATGAACATTATGAATCACTAGTCCAATGATCTAAAAGGACAAAGAGAGACTAGCAAAAAAATCTTGCAATATTATGCACCATCCTTTCTTATGTCTCTTGAAAATGTAATATCTACCTATAAAACCTTGAATCATAAAATATATGGATCAATGTTACCAAAATTTGAGATCTAGAGAGAAGACAGATACAATTCCAAGCTACTAGTTTTCATTGTATTAATCTTTTCAAACAAATTATGCAACTTGGTTCACACCTTGGTGGAATTGCCTTCATCTCTAGTATGAAAAAGTGTAAGGTTCAAGTAGCATAAAAAATAATCATAGGGCCTCCTTATGAGCAAGAGATTTTAATAAATAGGAGTGTGATGGTGGAGGAGGACGATGAGCAACATCTAGGGTTTCAGGTCAGTGCTGAAATTTTTTGTGAAAACCAGTGTGTTGGCTGGTGAAAGGTGTGTTGTATTTTGGCTTTAGATATGACAGCTTCGAGGGGTCCTGGTGACCCCCGATATTTATCTTTTAAGGATGTTGTTTTGAATAATGATGCCTCTTCTTCTTATAATGCAAATACCATGAATGTTTTTACTACATGCAACCATTGATCATGTTTCTAATTCCTCTTCGACTATGAAATCGAAGAATAATGGATGCCTGGAGAAAAGTAAATATTGTCATTTCTTGGTTATCAATCTTGTTGTGGATGATGTTTCATATTTATCTGAGCATGCGCTCATCTGCAAATTCATGGGTCTCAGAATTTCTATGCCTTTTAGAAAATTGGGATAGGAGAAATTGGAGCCTTGAAGGTGATCTGGAGATTATTCTTGTAGCTAATGGGTATTTTATTGTGGTGTTCTTCCATATGACAGATCATAGTAAAGTGTTTGAGGAGATCCTTACTTTCATAATCAATCGATATTATTTATCAAACCCTGGCATTTAGGATTTGATCTGGTAAAGAAGAGGCCTTCTAGGATTCTTGTGTGGGTTCATTTTCCACGACTCCCTATGAAATATTGGATGTCGAATATTCTTCATTCTATTGCAGATATTATTGGGAAATCGGTTATTCCGTATCACCAAACTTTGGATAAGAAATTTGCTTCTTTTGCACGGCTTTGTGTTGAAGTAGATCTGAATAATCCACTGCATGAATCACTAGAGATTAAACTAGGAAACATGTCTTGGCTCCAACAGTTAGATTATGAAGCTCTCCCATTTCAATACCATATATGCCATGAATATGGGCATCTTCGGAGAAACTATAAGAAAGTGAATTCTCAACCTTCATCCCCTTCATCTAACTTTCAAGATGTATCTACGAAGGCAAAAGGAAAAGCTCCTATGGTTAATGAGATTCTTGGTTCTGATGGATTTATTCTTGTTAAGTATCGTTCAAGATCTAGGCCTTTTGTTCGTCAGAATAAAGGTGTTGGGAAGGGAGGTTCTGGTAACAAATTTTATGTGCTTGAGACTTTTGAGGAGCCGCATGTTGAGGAGCAAGTCTAGAATGAAGGTGATATGGATGCTTGTATTCAAGAGTCGGGTACTTGTTCTTTCATAAATCCTTCTTTTGAAATGTAAACTTCTGATAAGGAACGGGTGGTGCCTAATAACACTCTTGTATGAAACAAAGATAAGTCCAAAGAGGTGTCAGATTGTCTTGATAAAGTTCTTGATCTTTCCCCTTTGGCTGAAAACTTGATTGAGGGAAATGAGGATAAGACTAGGTTTGAACCCTACCAAGATAGGATTATCAAAGAGGAAGGAAAAAATAAAGTTTCTTCTATGTTAGGTGTTCACCCAAAAACTGTCAAAAAATGTGGGGTGGAGAAGGTGGTAAAAGCAGTAAGAAAGAAGGATCAAGAACAAGTGAAGTTGATAGGGGAATCCTTAGTTGAGTCTTGTGTTGTTAAGACATTAGATTCTCACTTCTCTATTCCCATAAAATTAAAGTGATATCTTGGAATGTTAGGGGTTTGGGAAGCAGCCCTAGACAAAAAACTACTCATAATTTGATTAGAGACCATAGACCTGATATTGTTTTAATCTTGGAAATAAAATTATCTTGTGAAGATATGGTTAGAATTGTTTCTAAGATATGGAAAGGTGGTCACTATCTTGCTATTGGAGCCCAGGGTTTGACGGGTGGTGTTGCGTGTTTGTGGGATCCATGAAGCTTAACTCCCTCTTGGTGGGTGGGTAGCAGGAACTATCTCTCTGTGGTTGCTACCTGCTTTTCATCTGGATCTTCTATTCTTCTATCTAATGTGTATGCCCCCAGTGATTTATTAGGTAAAATCCTCTTATGAAATTATCTTAGATTTATTCGATCTCTTTCTCCCAATTCTCCTTGGATTGTGGCTGGGGATTTTAATTCTATCATGTCCTTGGAGAGAAGAATGGTGCTATGGAGTGTTTGGGTCCTTATTGTACTATGATGTAGGATAATATTTCTTTCCTTAATCTTGTTGATGTAAAGCCTTGAAATGGGCTCTTTACTTGGACTAATAGAAGATGTGGAATGAATTTTATTTCTGAAATATTGGATCAGTTCCTCACTTTAGATAGTTGGTTTTATGATAGTTGGACTTCATTCTCATAGATTCTAGGCTGGAGGGGCTCTGATCACTGGTCCATTCTCTTTCATTCCTCAAGATTCTCATTGCCAATAAATCCACCTTTCAAATTTCAACTTATGTGGCTCGGTGATAATTATTTGTATGAATATGTGGAGAGGTGGTGGGTCGAAGGGAAACCCAAATTTGGCATTGCTATGTTTACTTTTTTTAAAAGCCTTTAGTTTTTCAAATTCAAACTCAAGCAATGGAATAGATTTTCTTTTGGAAATATTTTCAGAAGAAAAAGCAACTACAAGATAGTCTGGAGGATATCACTTTTTAAATTAAATATGAAGGATTGACAAAGGATATTTTGGAAATGGAAGCTTCCCTTTCTAGTTAGCTTGCTGAAAGGGAGTTTCGTGAGGAGATTTTTTGGAAGTAGATTTCTTGGATTGACTGGTTGTTGGAAGGGGATGGAAACACCTATTTTTTCACAATTCGGTTAAATACCGTAGGAATGGTAATGCTATAGTCTCACTTACTTCTAATCAGGGGGAAACTCTCTCATCCTTTGAAGATATCTCTAATGAAGCAGTCAGGTTCTTCTCCTCTCTTTTCTCTGAGCAGGGTCCTCATGATGTTGTTAATATGAGGCTTATTTTGGATTGTATTCCTAGGTTGGTATCTAATGATATGAATAAGATTCTAATGGACCCCATATCGATGGAGGAACTTAAAGCGATGGTTTTTCAAATAAAAAAAAGGTAAAGCACTTGGACCTCATGGTTTCCCTATAGAATTTTTTCAAGAATTTTGGTAAGTGTTATCTTTTGATTTGCTAAAATTTATTCAGGAATACCAAGTCAATAAGCAAATGCTTAAAGCTATTAATTCAACCTTCCTTGCTATTATTCCTAAATCTAAAAATTCTAGATCGTTGGGGTCTTTTCATCCTATTTTCCTATGCAATGCTACTTACAAAATTATTACCAAGATTATTGCAGATCGGTTGAAGAAAGTTCTTGGTTTTCTTATTTTTCTTGAGCAAGGTGGGTTTGTTAAGGGTCGTCACATTTTTGGATGGGGTGGATGTTACTACTAAAGCTATTCACTCTATGGATATCTCTAAGAAAAATGCTATGTTCATTAATCTTGATATGTCCAAGGCTTATGACAAAGTTAGATGGCCTTTTTGTAGAACATCCTTCAAGCTTTTGGGTTCTCATATAATTAGATTTAATGGGTCATGAGTTGTGTGACTTTGTCCTCTGCAATTTTAATCAATGGTTTACCATCTACTTTCTTCTCGACCTCTAGGGGGATTCATCAAGAAGATCCCTTATCCCCCTATCTTTTCATCCTTATGTCTTAAGGTTCAGGTACACTTCTCAAGATTTTTTAGAATCGTGATGCTATCTAGGGATGGTCTTGGATGGAGAATTCTTTATCCCGATATCATATTTAGTTTGTCGATGATACTGCTCTGATGGGGAGGGCAAAAATTAAGGATGTGGTGAATTTTAGGAAGGCTTTAGATATTTACTTATCTGCATCTAGTCAAATGATTAATGAATAGAAATCAAATATCTTCTTCTTACATATAGATGGTCGTCGGATTCAATGTAGGATTGCTAATATTCTACATTTTTCAGGTGGGTTTTTTGCCAGTGGAGTATCTGGGGATTCCTATTTCTTCTAAAAATTTTAGAAGGATTTATTGGAAAAGTATTTTGGATATATTTCGATGAAGGGCTAATCATTGGATTTTTTATGGCTATCCTTTGTTGGTAGATTAACACTTTTGAAGTTTGTACTTCATGCTTTACCTATTTATAGGTTTTCTATCTTGGTTGCTTCTAAGTGCTTTCTCAAAGAATTTGATTCTAAAAATATTTATGGGCAGGAAACTTGGACTATAATAAATGGATCCTAGTCATTTGGGATACTGTGTGTTGCCCTAAAGAGATGGGGGTCTTGGTTTGAGGTAATTTGATTTGAATAGTCTTTCTTTGGCTGCTAAAATTTATTGGAGGTGGTGCAGTAATCCTAATCATCTTTGGGCTAAAATTATGGAGGAAGAGGAAGAGGACAAAATAGCAAAAGCAAGCATGGAAGAGGCCACAAGCGAGGAGGAAGGTCAAACTCCAATGACAGAGAGACCAGCTGCAACTTCCATCAAGTAGGAGGAAGAGGTAATGGAAGAAATTAGCAAGGAGGATCTAATCATAGTTATGATAGATCAAAGATCTAATGTTATTATTGCAAGAAATTTTGTCATTATAGCTATGAGTGTAGAAATAAGATGACCAAGTATAATAAGCAACAAGCCCACTACACAAATATATCTGAAAATGCAGAGTGTACATATGCTTGTGGGAATATGTTGTTGACTTGCAGTACTGAGGAGGAGAACTAGAAGCCTGGTATATCGATAGTGGTTGCAATAACAACATGTATGGGAATAGAGAGATGTTCTCACAATTGGATGAAACTATCTAATCTAAAGTGAATATGGGGAACAACAACAAGGTACCTATAATAGAAAAAGGAAAAAATTGTATCTGCACCATACAAGGTGAAAGGAAGCAAATACAAGATGTGTATTATGTGCCTGGGTTGAAACACAATTTGCTAAGTTTTGGATAGCTTGTGCAGAAGGGGCACGTTATTCAATTTAAAAATGGAGCCTATATAATGAACAAAAAGGAGCACAATATAATAGTAAATGTATCCATGACAAAGAACAAGATGTTTCCATTGAAGATTCAAAATGAATTGTTGTTGTCATTTAGTGCAGCTGTGAAAGATGCTACATGGTTGTGGCATCTCAGATTCGGTCATCTGAGTTTCAATGGACTGAAAATATTGCACAAGAAACATATGGTGAAGGTTTTACCCCTTATAAAGCAACCGAATCAAGTTTATTAATGTTTCTTAGTCAGTAAACAACACAGGGATGTGTTCCCTACAGGACATTCATGGAGAGGTTCACAACCATTAGAGCTAGTGTATTCTGATATCTATGATTCAATGTAAACCAACACGTTTGTTAGCAACAAGTACTTTTTGAATTTTATTGATGATTTCAATCGGAGGACATGGATATATCCCATCAAGAAAAATTCATAGGCTTTCAGTAAATTCATGGATTTCAAGGCTCTAGTTGAAAAATAGAGCGACTATTATGTGAAGAATCTCAAGACAGATGGAGGAGGTGAGTACATCTCCAATGATATCCATAATTTTTGCAAGTAAAATGGAATTTGAAGGAATCTCACTGTCAGATACACATCATACCATAATGGTGTTGCAAAAAGGAAGAATAGAACCATTATGGAGATGGCACGGAGTGTGCTGAAGATAAAGAATTTGCCACATGAGTTCTGGGTAAAAGTTGTGTGTTGTACAGTTTATTTTTTGAATAGGTGTCCCACAAAGAGTGTGAAGGACAAGATTTCTTAGGAAGCCTAGAGCAATCAAAAGCCCAGTTTTGCTCACTTAAGATTTTTTAGGTGCATATCATATGCACATGTTCCAGATGAGAAGAGAAAGAAGCTAGACGACAAGATGGAGAAATGCATCTTCATTGGTTATAATGAAGAGTCGAAGACATATAGGTTGTATAATCGTATCATGAAGAATTTGATTATCAGTCTAGATGTGAAGTTCTTGGAGGATGAAGCATTGAACTAGAAATCAAATACTGGTCAGCCATAACCAGCAATCATTGATTCTAAGGACTTGGAAGAAAACATAGTGCATCAGCCTGTAGCTTCAAGTAGCAATACTAAAGCTATCAATAGAACTACCTCATCATCACAAATGCTTCCACTTGCAAGAAGAATGTCCAACCTGAAGACACCAAAAAATATAAAGAGCTTGCAATACATTTATGAGGTAATCCAAAATTAAATAGATGAAGAACATTATGATTTGGCTTTATTTTCTGAGTGTGATCCAATTTTATTTGAAGAAGCAATTTAGAATCGTAAATGGGTGCAAGCTATGGATGATGGGATAGATGCCATAGAGAAGAACCAGACCTGGTAGTTAATGGATCTTCCAATAGAGAAAATGACCATTAGAGTAAAATGGGTATATAAAATCAAGTTTAATATCCAAGGTGAGGTTGATAGGCATAAAGTCATATTGGTGGTAAAAGGCTACAAGTAAAAGTCAAGGATTGACTATCATGAAGTGTATGCACCTGTAGAGAGACTTGACACAGTCAGAATGATCCTAGCATTGGTAGTCTAGAAAGGCTAGAATATTTACCAGATGGATGTCAAGTCTGCCTTCCTCAATGGAGTGTTGGAAGAGGAGGTCTACATAGATCAACCACCCAACTATGAGTTGTAAGGGTAAGAAGGCAAGGTCCTAAAATTGAAGAAAGCCCTGTATGGGTTGAATCAAGAACCCAAGTCTTGGTACAACTAGATTGATTCATATTTTTAGGAGAATGGGTTTATCAAATGCCCATATGATCACACTCTGTATATGAAGATAAATGTATATGGGAATATGATCATTGTTTGCTTGTATTTAGATGATCTAATATATAATGACAACAAAAATATATTGTTTGAATAGTTTAGAAGTGCCATGAAGAAGGAGTTCAAGATAAAAGACTTAGGCCTAATGAAATACTTTATTGGCATTGAAGTTGATCAATTTGTGGATGGCATCTTTATTTGTCAATTCAAGTATACAAAATATGTCCTAAAGAGGTTTAATATGGAGGACAACAAACCTGCCATCACACCAGTTGCAATAGGCTTGAAGCTGAGCAAAAATGATTGTGGTAGCAATGTTGATCCAACATTCTATAAACAACTTGTTGGAAGTCTGATCTACATAGCTACAACTAGATCTGATTTAATGTTTACAGTAATTTTTATTAGCCAATTAATGGAAGCATCAAATACCCTTCATTTGTAATAAGAGAAAATAATAATGTGGTATGTTAATGGGACCAGAGACCATGAAATATTTTATGCCAAAAAATACCAGCTTGAACTAATCGACTACATAAATAGTGATTGGGTTGGTAGTACAGATGACAAGAAGAGCACTTCTAGATTTGCATTCCACCTTGGATTAGGTATAGTATCATGGTCATCTAAGAAGCAACCGATAGTTGTGTTGTCCACTACTGAGGCAGAATATGTTACCACCACTTCAGTCGTATGCTTGGTAGTATGGCTACGAAGAATCTTGGATGAGCTGAATCATCACTAGGAAGGGGCAACAACCATATTTTGTGACAATAATTCTACCATATAACTATCAAAGTATCAAGTATTTCATGGTAGTATGGAGCATATCGATATCCTCTACCATTTCATCAAAGACCTAGTGAAAGCTAATGAAATTGAGTTATTGTTTTGCAGGTCAAAAGAGCAGGTAGCAAATATTTTCACGAAATATTTGAAGGAGGACTTCAATAGGCTGAAGGAAAATATTAGCATCAAATTTTTTTAAAGGAGGATGTTAGAAATTAAACTTGATTTCACATGCCAGAAAGATCTCTGATAGATCTTATCATCGAAAATTTGATCATCGCTATTTCTTGTGTACGTAATTAACACCGATAGTTACAGATAGGAAGAAAACCTAGGATTTTGGATGACAAGCCTTATTCCCTATTATAATATAAGCCTTATCCCTCCCTTTGCATGATTATATAAGGCGGTGTTGTATTTTAGTGCAATACAGAAGAAAGAATGGAGGAGAGCAAAGGAGAATATTGGGAGCAGATGTAGTAGAAGACAAAGAGAGAAAGGAGTCAGTGCAAAAGTATACCGAATACTCATATGATGTTTAACCTGAAACTAAGCTTACAAATGTTGGTAAATTTTGGCTTTGTATTAAGCATTGTAAAATTGCAATAGCAGTTTATTCTTGTTTCAAATAATATAAATTTATTTGTGCTTCTTTCCTTTTGTGAGAAATATAAATCTCCTATGTTTAATCTTTGCTCATACTAAGTTAATATTCGCTCATTCAAAGGCAAGAAATCCCTTAGCGGACACAAAATATTTAGGGTGGGTGTTTTAATTTATCCTATGTGTTCCAAAAATTCTTTATCACTCCTAAAACTCTCTATCCGCTTCTCCCTCTCAAAAATTGACCTGTTGCATTATTTTCGCCCTTAATTCCTTTGAAAGGTATTTTCACCCTAAGCTCTTTCGAAAAGAGATGGAACGCTCCTTCAAAAATCCATTTTCGGTCTTAATTCGTCTAAAATTACATTTGCGATTCGATTTTAATTTCAAGCTTCTGAAAATAATTTACACCCCGATTTTAATTTTCACCTCGAGAAAACTAGTCACTCCAAAATCGTTTTTAACCTCTCCAAAAATTATTTTGGGTGCTACTTCAATTTAAATCCTCCTGAAATCATTTTCGCTCTGAAATGTTGTTCTGTTGCGCGATTCTTTCACAATTGTCATACCTGTAACATAGCCCTAAATGTCGTTGCCATAATAATATGTATATGGAAGATAAATAAGATTTACAGCATCCAGTATGGTATTCACAAGTTGGATATTGCGCTCACAACCCTTGAACCAGTCTGTGGGATCCTCCATGTGAAAACCATGGGGGCAGGTACATGTAGGCTTCATATTGTAAATGCATAGACCATTAGGTCCACATATGCCATGAACATCGCATTTATTGAGTGCAATCCAAGATAGATTCCACCATCCACTGTCTTTGTCCAAGTTGTACAATCTCATATTTTCATCGACATCTAGATTCAATCTCCTCTTGGGACCTCCGTCGTAATCCCACATGATAAAATTGAAATTATTGTTTGACTAAAATCCACATAAATCATTTAAAGTGGTGGAATGGTTGATATTATAGGAGGATATATCATTATCAAAAATCTTTAGATAAGGATTAGGTCAATAGTTGGATGTTGCATCAGATGATTCATACCTTAGCTGAAGAATGTTGTCATAGCAAAATAGAGGTAAAAATATCTAGATGTGAAGGCATTAATGCCCAATCTAGAAATTAGTTGAGAATTCCCTTTGAGGGGTTGGTTTGGAAGAAGAGTGTCGATTGGATGATCAAAAATTTACCACACAATCTATTTATATGAGTTGTGCAACACCAGATTTCCAGTTTCAAGCAACAAATCCTCGCTTACATTAAAGTTTCTACCAGTTGTGTTTGTTTCCTATACAGTGCTTCCATTCGCATCCAAAATAACTAGGTTCCCATTAGTTTGCACTTGAATACAAGAATCCTTTTTTTTGATAGGTTGTTCTCTATTCACCATCTAGACAACAGTTCAATCCAGCGTGCGAGTATATCATATGACCAATCTATATGCATTGTCACCCACATGATACCACATGATAAAATTTGATGCAAAACATTTGATTTTATGGCACCAAACAAGTAATATTTTCTTCAGGAGTAAGAGAAGCCCCAAGATTTAGCTTGTGTAATTATTTCCACTGGTCAGCGATTGCAGGGACGTTTGAATTACCTAAAAACAAACATATCAAATCCAAAGTAGAAAATAGACTCCAAATCACATTTCCTATCATTTTGCAACAGATTCTGTAGACTCTTGGCATATGCTTCAGCTTTATGTTTTCAATAACCGCACGATAATGTGATTCAAAATGAAACGAAGAACATCACAACCTTACCACATACTAAAAAGATAAAAAAATGAAAAGAGAAGAAGAGGTATTAAAGTGGAAAAAAATTCTAAATATAGTAATATGTTATTGGAAACAACATTACATGAAAATTTTAAACCACAATAGCCATCCATATCACAAAGGTTTTCGTCATCAGATATTTACGTTTTATCCGTAATTAGTCACCTAAGTTGGTTAAAACTAGCGCACAATGATCCCCAAGTTTGAAAATTAGACGCAATGGATATGGTTGCACCTAGATTAGGGGTAACAAGAGAGTGCACTTAGGTCTTAGGCACACATAGGAGAGTGTGCAAGGCCCAAGCACAAAAGGGAGATGCACCCAGGATAATGCACAACACTAGGGTGCGTAGGGTCTAGGCGCACAAACTCAATTGTGCCTGAGTTGGGCGCAACTCTAGGTTATGCCTAAGTTGGGCATAGCTTGGAGGATGCACTTGGGTCAAACACATGTGGGGAGTTGCACCTCACTTGGGGGAACAAAGGTAGGTGTGCCTCACAAGGGCACATGGGGAGTGAGGTGTGCTTCACTTGGGCACACGAAGGGAGTTGCACTTCACTTGGGTGCATGAAGGGAGGTGTGTCTTGATGAGCACAACTTGGAGGGTGTGCTTGGGCAAGGAACACAAGGAGAATGCACCAAAGTTTGATACAAGATCAAAATAAAGGAAAAATAAATGAGACAAGACTTACACAATAAATAGATTTTATTCACTCAAACTGATCTGAATACCAATGCAGTTTCATAATGAAAGATCAAAATTTACATAGACATCTGCAAACTAGTTACAGGATAAAAATTGGAGGAGATTTCTGGAGGCTGCTGCTCCTTCTCCTCTGCTCTTCTCTACTATCCCTTGCTCTGTATAATCCCCTAGATATTTTCTTCTAAAATAACACTCCACCTTATATATTCAGGCGAAAGGGAGGATAAGGCTTATCCTATGACATGCACTACATTAGGATTTTTGACCACTGAGGGAGGATAAGGCTTATCCTTTGACATGCATCACATTAGTGTTTTTGACCAATCACTGAACTACAACTACTAACATTAACTATGCATGCTTGAAAATTACAGTGATCGGATTCATGGTAATATGATATGTTAGACGTCAAATATGGTTTAATATTCTAACACACTCCTTTAAACCATATTTTACAAAGACTTTGATGCCCAAAATTTTCTAAAGCCTGTTGAAGTATTCCTCATTCAAAGGTTTTGTGAAAATATCGGCTACCTGCTCTTTTGACCTGCAAAATAGTAACACAATTTTATCAACTTTCACCAGCTCTCTAATGAAGTGGTAGTAGATATCAATATGCTTGGTCCTGCCATGAAATACTGGATCCTTCGATAGTGCTATGGAAAAATTATTATCGTAGAAAATGGTTGCGCCCTTTCTAGTGGATGATTCAGATCACCCAATATTCTTCGTATCCATACAACCTGGCATGCAGCTGACGTGGCAGTAACATACTCTGCTTCTGTAGTGGACAATGAAACTATCAGTTGCTTCTTGGACTACCATGAAACTGCTCCTAATCCAATATGGAAAGCATAGCCAGAAGTGCTATTCCGATCATCAGTGTTGCCAGCTCAATCACTATTTGTGTAGCCAACCAGTTCTAGCTGGTCTTTTTTGGTATAGAAAATTCCATAGTTTCGTGTCCCATTAACATAGCATAAAATCATTTTGCCTACTTTCCAGTGCATGTCCTTTAGAATATTCATAAACCTGCTAATCAAGCTCACTCCAAACATCAAATTGGGCCTAGTTGCAGTCAAATGCACGATACTGCCAACTAACATCATAAACAAGATTGGATCAATATTTTTGCTAGAATCCATCTTGCTTAGCTTCAAACCTATGGCAAAATGTGTGATGGCAGGTTTGTTGTCCTCCATATTAAACCTCTTCAATACATATTTCGCATACTTACCCTAAGATATGAATATACCATATGCATATTGGACAACTTCAATACCTAGAAAGTATTTCATCAGCTCTAAGTCCGTCATCTCAAACTCCTTCTTCATGGTTGTTTTGAATAGGTCAAATAGCACATTGTTGTTGCCAATGTATATCAGATCATATACATACAAGCAAATGATTATCATCTCCCCTTCTAGGTTTTGCTTCAGGTACAGGGTGTGCTCATATGGGCATTTTATGAACCCATTCTCCTAAAATTAAGCATCAATCTAACTGTACCAAGCTCTGGGTGCTTTCTTCAACCCATACAGTGTCTTCTTTAGCTTTAGGACTTTACCTTCTTACCTTCCAACTCATAGCCTGGAGGCTGGTCTATGGAGACCTCTTCTTCCAACACTCCGTTGAAAAAGTCAGACTTGACATCCATCTAGTACACATTCCAACCCTTCTAGGCTACCAATGCCAGGATAATCCTAACTATCTCAAGTCGAGCTACAGGTGCATACACTTCATGATAGTCAATCCCTGACTTATGTTTATAGCCTTTCATCACCAATCTAGCCTTATACCTGTCAACTTCCCCTTGGGCATTAAACTTCATTTTATATACCCATTTGACCCCAATGGTCTTATTCCTTACTAGAAGATCTGTCAATTGCCATGTCTTGTTCTTCTCTATGGCCTCAATTTCATCATCCATCACTTTCACCCATTTTTGATTTTGAATTGCTTCTTCAAATAAAATTGGATCACACTCAAAAAATAAATCAAATTCAGAATGTTCTTCCTCTACTTGATTTTGGGTAACCTCATAAATATCTTGCAAGATCCTCATCTTCACAGGTATCTTGAAGTTGGAGATTCTATTTGCAAGCTAAGGCGTTTGTGATGATGATTTTATGCTGCTACTTGATCCAGAGTTGCTTCTTGAAGCTACAGGATAATGCACTCTTTCTTCTTCCAAGTCTTCAGACTCAATTATTGATAGCTCAAGCTGGCCAGTCTTTGATTTCTAGTTCCAGGCTTCATCCTCCAGGAATGTCACATCTCGACTGATAATTTTTTAGACATTTTGAGTAGATAAGTTGAAATTAATGTCAAGAGTGAGTGGTCATTGATGTCAAAATTTCAGCACCAGTTAGTGGTAGTTTCAATGGCAACATCGATTTTAGGTTCTCCAGTTTTAGTTGTTCAAGACATGGTTTCAAGATGTTAGATATGGTCTAAAGAGCAAAAAGCCCAAGTGAATAATATTATAATATATTTTATAATATTATAAAGGGAAGTTTTAAATTAATTATAAATTAATTAATATAATTTTTATTATAAATTATTTATAATTTAATTTACTTAACTTAAAGTTATTTAAATTAATTATAAGATTAATTTATATTAATATTTAACTAACCCTAAGGAGGGTTATTAAAATTAAATCAAAATTTGAAATCAAATTTCTAAAGCGTCGATGTGGGAAGAATATTTACCATGTGTATAAAAGGAGGATTACGCACCTTACCATATGTCCCCAAATGTTTTATGAATTAAATACTATGCTATGTGCTTATGTGAATCATGGATGCAACAAAGAGCTTTGTGGTTGGTTTAAAGTGTTAAGAGAAGGTAATATTACAACATACACCAAGGAGGGATCCTTGGTCACCAACTGTCAGCAGCGTAGTTGGCAAGAACAGTAGTGGTAAGTTGTTAGGGAAGCAATAGGCACAGGTTCGAATCCCATGCAGAGGATCTTTCATTTTGTATTTTTTTTGGAAATCATGATGGACGTTGGTAGAAAGGGGAGGAAGCTTTGCTTCCTTTATGTGGGTGCTTCTAGACCATGCGGTGGGGTCTAAGGTGCTAAGGTGCTTGGCACTTGGGGAGACGATGAATCGAATCTCATCAAAACCTTTTTAGGGATAATAAGGTATGCATTAAATTTTGAGCGCAAGATTTATCGAATAAGGTTATTGAGGTATTAAAATTAATTTTTGCATATGTTATGTGGTATATGAGGTTTTAAGTAGTTATAAAGATATTGCAAAATAAGTTTTTTATATTATTGATTTTAGGGTTTGAAAAATAAATAAAGGTGTTTTAGAAATATTGGTTGTGATTTCTGTGGTGTTGGATATTATTTTAAGTTGGAGTTGATAAGGTGTACCCAAGTAATTATTTTATGTATGGTTTGATGAGTGTTAATTTTAAAAGGAAGAAATAAGGCATATTTGAGATTTTATTATTTTTGTGTCCAAGGAATATTTTGAGAGAGTATTTGAGTAATATTTTGACATCTAACCTTCTTAAGTTTGGCAAAGAAGTGTTTATGATTGTGGTAGATTTGTGTGGTCTATTTCTCATCAAGAAAAAGGTATGGGCACATTCTTCCTTGGTTAAGTTGATTGGTTGGTTTTCTGAAAGACAACTTTGGACTGAAAAGTATTTGATTAGGTTTCCTTATTGAGTTGTTGAGCTATTGTGAAGAATGTTTATAAGCATTATTGTTGAAGTGAGTAATTGAGTAAAGAACTTGAACTAGGTTCTGCAAAGAACATGAGTATCATTGTTATGTGAGATTGGTTTATAAGCATTGTTGTTGAAGTGAATGGTTGAGTGAAGAACTTGAACTAGGGTTTGCAAAGAACATGAGTATCATTGTTATGTGAGATTGTTTTATAAGCATTGTTGAAAATATTTGAGTGTTCATATGCTTGGATTAGGGTTTGTTAGCAAGGATTATTTCATTGAGTGATTGGTTGAGTAAATTTAGTTGAGCCTAGTCAAGTGGATGTGTGTAGTGATAGCTGAAGTTCTATGAAAAAAAAAAATTATATTCTGAATTGATTTGAGAAAGAGGTTGCGAGTTGATGAGTATAAAACATATTGAGTCTCTAAAAATTCTCTATATGTTTCTATGATAAAAGAGAGATTGAAAGTGATTGAGTTTGTGAGTGTGAAGCATATTGAGTCTAAAAATTCTCTATATGTTTCTAAAAGAGTGATTGAAAGTGATTAAGCATTGTGATGAATGTGAAGCATATTGAGTCTCTAACAATTCTCTTTATGTTTCTATGATATTGAACAGGTTCTATTGTGGAATTGTTGAGCATATTTGAGACAAGTCTTGTGAAGGCTCGTGGACTGATTTGTGTAAGCTTTTATGGAAGCTTACAATATATATTGAGAGCATATTTTGACAAGTTCTAGTGAGGACTTGTTGAACAGATTTGACCAAGTTCTTGAGAGGACTTGTGGACAGATTAGTGTGAGCTTTTCTAAAATCTTACAAGGCAAATTTGAGACAAGTCTTTAAGAAGACTTGTGAGTAGATTTTATTGATTAATTTGTTCAAACCTTGAGCTAAGGTTTAGGGTAGATCTAGTAGAATTGATTTGTGGTTGAATCAAGCTTTGTGTAAGGCTTGAAGATAGAGATTTATGATATATTTATGCTAGACCGAAGGATTGTGTTTAGTACAGATCAAAGGACAGAGATTGAGGATAGATTTGTGCTAAATTGGGACTGTGTTTAGTATAGATTCAAGGATAGATTTTTGTGCATATTTGAGGACAGGTTTAGATACAGAGATTGAGCAGACTATGCTAGATCGAAGGACTATATTTAGTTTATATTTGAGATAGATCTTTGAAGGTGATAAAGTATAGAGTACAATAGTCTCTAGTGGATAGAGATCTATTAGCCAGGGCAGTGAGGATAGGTGTCTTCAATGGATAGAGATCCATTTTCCAGAGTAGTGGGGGCAATAGGTCTTATAGAAGATCACCAGTTAGAGCTAAGGAGAAAGAATTTCCCTTATGGATAGAAATCCATGAAATAGATTACGGGATTGGTGTCTCCTTTGGACAAAGGTCCATAAACATTGTAATAGGAAAATGATTCCCAAGAGATTGATTGAGAAAATTTTAGTGAAATATTTTCTTCGTGGAGTAGCCCACATTGGGTGAACCATGTAAAATTGGTGTCTCTATTGTGTATGGTGATTTGTGCATTGCTTTGATTACTACTATTGATATTTTTATCTTTACATTGCATAATATTTATTGGTAAAGAAAAGTAAAAAGTTGTCTTATACTGTCCAACCCCTCTCAGTATAAGCTTGTGTTCATCAATTGGTATCAAAGCGGGTTCCTTTGGAAGAGTTTAACAACTTTATGCAAAAAATTCAAGAACACAATGGATTCCAATAATATATCATCATATAACTCAACACCAATCTTTTATGAAAGTGATTATATATATTGGAGTATGAGAATGAAGGTTTTCACCTGATGGCACTTGGCAATGAAATTTGGAAAGTAGTTGAAAATGGATAAATACCGCCAGCTGATCCATATACAAATGAGGAAGGTAAGCTTCTACAACATTACAATCCAAAAAAAATGAATGCACTTTAGAGAGGTTTGCATGGAACATAATAAATAAAAGTTATGCATTGTAAAAACGTAAAAGAAATTAGGGATAAGTTGCAAATCATATATGAAGGAGATAAAGATGTCAAGAAATAAAAGATACAAAATCTCAAAGGATAATTTGAAGAGTTAAGAATGAAGGATGAGGAAAACATTAGTGCTTATCTACTTCATGTGGATGAGGTTGTTAATGCCTTGGAAGGACTTGGATATCAGACTGAAGAATCTAATATTTGTGATAAGATATTAAGATCTCTTCCAAAGAGATTTAGTGAAAATATTTCTACTATAGAAGAATCAAAAGATGGTGATTCTTTGACAAGAGATATGTTACTTGGTATTATTACAACATTTGAGTTAATAACAAAAGAGAAACCTAATATTCGAAAGGAAGCAACTTTCAAATCAATTAAAAAGACAAAGGATAAGAAGTCAGAATCAAGCAATGAGTCATCCAATGATGAAGAAGCAAATTATGGTAGAAGAAATAAAGATTCAAGAAGATCTAAAGATGCAAAATATGTTAGATGTTTCAATTATGGAAAGTATGGTCACTATGCAAATGATTTTCAAGAAGCTAAAAATAAAAATTATGAAGAAAAATAGGATCCCAAGAAGAGGGAATCAGAAAAATACAAGTATCAAAAGAAAAGCAAGGATGGACAAAGTAGACAAGGAAAGAAGTTCTTTCAAATATAAAAGAGGAGCTACTATGCAAACAAGAAAAGTAAGTACTCAAGTCATAGTGATAATAGTTTTTCAGATAATGGTAAAAATGAAGTCTTATTTTTGTTTGAATAAAAAGAAGAAGTCAATAAAATGTCACCGATAATTCTTGAGTGTTTTAGATGTGGTAATTTTGGACATCTTGAAGATAGTTGTACAAGGAATAGTTTTAGTTTCAGTGATGATGAATATGTTAGCATATATGTTAGTGTTATTTCATTATTAGCATATTGTTGATATTGTTGTAACTATTCCTATTCATGACTTGTTAGTTCCGTAACCAATGGACTATTCTCAGTCAAAATTGTATTATTTATATTATCAATATCAATGGCAAAGTTGTTCGTTCTTCATGGTATCAGAGCGGGGAGTTCTCGAGCTTGTCTAGGCGATGAAGGATCTATGATTGTGAAAGAGGATGGATGAAGACATAATTCGAGCGTGACTACAGAGAAGTTTGATAGAACTCCTAGACATCGCTGATAGATCTGATCACAGTTGCGTAGTCGAAAAGCAGTAATAAGACAAAAAAGTTTTGTCGCAAGCAGAGGACCCTGGCGTTGAAATCGTTTACAGATCCAGACCAATGCAATGATCATAATCATAATGTGTAATGGATCAGATAGTGCAATGGTTGGTAGATCGTTACATGTTTAAAAACGTTGCTCCTCGTGGGTTACAGGCAAAGAAATCATTTGCAGATGTCGTAGTTCTGTAGAGGGTGTATGAAGCACCATGTGCAATCGAAGTGACATGAGGCAAGGACCTGGATCTATTGTGGATACGCTCAGGCACCGTGAGAGGTGGTAGAAAGGGTGGCCCGATAGCTATTCATCGGTGATCTGTAGTACCTTTTGCCTGGTTTGACAAACTACAAAGCTCACTGAAGTACTAATCTAAGCTTCTATTGCATAGAGATCAGTCATATTAAATTCTGCATGATCTACAACCCAAAGGTCACCACCACTGTGGAGAAATTACAGACAAGGAAAAATCTAGGCATGGATTTATTTATTTTTTTGTCATACATCGCATCGGATTGTGTGTAGCAGGAAAATTGGTCACCAGGGCGATGCCGCTTCGAAGGAAGCGACTGCAGGGACAGCTAAAATAAAGGCTACTACACCTCTATTCCCAGTCGACGAGCCAGCTCGACTGATTTTTGGTCGAGCCCTGGCAGCCTGAGGTCGCGGGGTCAAAACTCGCTGACCCCCCAAAATAGGTATTAATTTTTTATTCGCAAAATTTTTTTATTTTGTTTCAATTTTTTGTAATAATTTCTTTTTATTTGTTTTTCAAAATCAAGTTTAACTTATATTGATTTTTAAAAAAAAAACAAAATTATGTTATTATTAATTAAACCTTTGATTCAAAATTTACTTTTGCAATAAAAAATAAAATTAAAACCAAAGGGGGGGAATGAGTAATTTTTTTTTGCAAAGGCATTTTTTGGCATTATTTGTAAAGGTGCATTTTCGGCAGTGCCCGACACCTAGTGGTTTATTTCTGTGGGCACTTTTATGTTGTATGTTGTATATTTTCTTACTTTGCACTACATCATTAAAATTTAAAATCAAATTCACTCCCTAAGTCCCCGAAATAATTAAAACCCATCCGTGCAATTTATTGCACGTCAGTGTTCGGTATTTGTGATACCTCTGGCCAGCACTTACAGGTAAAGCTATCATGATTGTGCTATTGTATCCACTACATAATATAGATGCCAAAACGATGTCTGATCTTGTTCTCTATAAATCATTGGGGAGAGATAAGTTTGTCATTTTTCTATTTTTTTTACTCCATCCACTACCCTAATTGTTCTTGTGTTTAGGCGTAAATCCTGACGAGAGTTATGACATCCACGGTGTTTAGGGGAAGTTACGCCCCACACATGAGGATTGATGACTTTCTATGGTAGGTGCCATCAACAAGTCGATTCCCTTTCAGTACCGCCTAAGTACCACGTATCATATAATCTTTAAAAATTACCTATAGTCTCCCTCACGTAAGGGCGGGTAATTTTTTCTAATTTTTCAAAATACCTATAGTCTCCCTCATGTAAGGGCAGGTATTTTGTATGGTATAATGGCCTGGAATTAAGGTATATAGAAAGGGTGACCAATTGGTGATATAAGGAACCTTCAGTATGGCTTATGCTACAAAGTTAATGACTGATGCTCATCAGTTATTGAAAGGTCCTAATTATACACCATGGAAAAACAAAATTAAGGCAATCCTCATCATGGAAGATTTATGGGATTTTGTTTCTGGAGCAACAACAAGACCTTCACCAGCAGCTGGATCCATAGCTCTTATTGATGATTAGATAGCATTTGATAAGAAAGACAATCGAGCAAAAGTGCTCATTTTGTTTGTTGTTTTAGATGAAGTTCAACCTCATATCGCTGACAAAGCGAGTGGTAAAGAGGCATGGGATGCCCTTAACATCATTTATGAGGGAAATAATGATTCAACCATTCTTCATCTTCAAAAACAACTTCACAATCTGAGTTTGAAATAGGGTGAGACAGTTGAACTCTTTCTTTGCAGAGTCTCTGAATTGAAGGGCAAATTGAATTCTTTGGGAGAGCAAGTAGATGATAAGCTCCTCACTTCAGTAGTGATGAGAGCTTTGCCTGATTCATTTGATACATTGATCACCTCCATTCAGGTGTCACAACATCAAATTACCTTCATTGAGTTGGTCAATCTGCTTCAACAATAGGAGGCACGCCAACTTCACAGGGATGATTCTTCTAATACAGCCCTATACTCCAATAGACAGGGTTCTAAGAAGAAAGGTAATTTTTAGAAAGGAGGCAATTCTCAACAGGATTCCAAAGGGAAAGGGAAACAACCTCAACAAAAGAAGAGGTGGTGCAAAATTTGTGAGAAAGACAATCATGACACCAACAGGTGTTGGCATAAGAATAAGCAAAAAGGCCAGAACAAACCACAAAATAAGAACAAGCAATCCAAGGTAAATTTTACTGTTGAAGAATCAAACTCAGATTTTGAAATGGCACACAAGGTGCTCACGACTACCATAGACTCCTCACAGAAGGATCCTGTATGGTATGTCGATTCTTGCACTAGTAAGCATATGATTGGTGATAGATTGTGGTTTGAATCATTTGTGGCCAAAGAGGACAAACCTGTCACTACTGTTGATGATAAAACCTACAAGGTTCAGGGAGAGGGTATAGTTTCAGTCACTCTTCCTAATGGCAAGTGTCAAATTGACAAAGTCCTTTATGTTCTAGGATTGGCTAACAATTTTTTTTTAGTCACACAAATCCTAGATAAAAATATGGTTGTCAAATTTTGTGTTGAGAATGGCAAGAAGTGTTGTTCTATTACCAGGCAGGGTAAGAAGATTACAACAGCTTCATATAAGCATGGCTTATTTTCCCTAGATGCTATATCTACTCCCCATGCTGCCATGACAGTATCTAACAAGGAGGCAACTTCCCTATGGCACAAGAGATATGGGCATCTTAGTTCTGGCTACTTACTTGAGCTTAGTAAGTATGATATGGTAAAGGGTCTTCCTTACCTTTCTTCCACATTTCCAGTGTGCTCTGACTACTTGGAAGGAAAGTAGCATCGAGTACCTTTTGAGAAGATCTCAAAAAGAGCACAAAAACCTTTGGAGTTGATTCACACCGATCTGTGCGATCCTTTCACACCCAAAAGTTGTGGGGGGAAGAGGTATTTTTAGTTATTTGTAGATGACTACTCAAGAAAGATGTGGGTTTTCTTTCTTCGACTGAAATATGAGGCTTTTGATTTCTTCCAACAATTCAAGAAATCTGTTGAGAAGGAGTCAAGGACTTCTATTAAAAATCTTCACTCAGATCGAGGGGGGGAGTTTACCTCTAAAGAATTTTCAGCATTCTTAATTGAGCATGGGATCTCAAGACAGTTAACTACTACTTACACTCCTCAGCAAAATGGAGTTGCTGAGAGGAGGAACCATTCTATTATGGAAATGGTTCGTTGTATGCTCATAGGAGCTACTCTTGGGCAACAATATTGGGCAGAAGTTGTCACCACTTCAGTATATCTATTGAATAGGGCACCCACAAAGGCCCTAAAAGGAATAACTCCACGGGAAGCATGGAGTGGTCGTAAACCCTCCATATATCATCTTTGTATTTTCATATGTCAAGCTTTCATGCACATACCGAAAGACAAAAGGAAGAAGCTAGATGAGAAGACATTGAGATGCATTTTTCTTGGCTATGATGAGCACTCTAAAGGTTATCGTGTGATAGATACTTTGACCAAGAAAATTCATATCAGTAGAGATGTTGTTTTTGATGAAGCTTTCACATCACAAAACACATCTAAGGTATACCTAGATCTTGTGGAATCTAAGGAAGATAAGTTCCCTTTGTCAACACAGACAGGAGGTCCTTCCACATCTTCTTCAACACCACAAACAAAGAATCCAAAATGGTATACAAGTACAATCAAAGATGCCAAGTTATCCACTCCACCAGATTTGACCTTGGATAGACCTCGTACTCGTAGTATGGCTCAAAAGGAAAAAGCAGCCATAGATATTGGTGAGGTTGATGATCTTTGTCAATCTTTTGAGGAACTTTCTGTAACTCCACATACATAAACTAAGGATATGGATATAGATGATGACAGGGTATTTATGTCCTCCATAGACGATCATGAACCTGCATCAGTGCAAGATGCTCTTGGTGAGCCTCAGTGGAAGGCTGCTATGGATGCAGAGTATAAGTCTTTGATGAAAAACAAAACTTGGAAGCTTGTCGATCTTCCACAAGGAAAGAAGCCCATTGGCTGAAAATGGGTGTATAAATTCAAGTACAAAGCAGATGGGAAATTGATAAGCATAAGGTCGTCTTGTTGCAAAGGTCTATGCTCAAAAGGAAGGCAATGACTATGAGGAAAATTTTGCACCTACTGCTCGAATGACCACAATTCGAGTTATTTGTGCTATGGCAGCACAGTTTGGGTGTAAAGTTCACCAGATGGATTTCAAAAGTGCTTTTCTGAATGGTGATATCCAAAAAGAAGTCTACATGACTCATCTAGAAGGATTTGAAGTTGAAGGCCAACAGCAGAAAGTTTGCAAATTGGTCGAATATTTATATGGCCTAAAAAAAGCTCCTCGAGCTTGGTATATAAAAATGGATAATCACCTCCTACAACATGGATTTAAGATATGTCCATCAGATGCAAACCACTATTTCAAGAAACAAGGTTCTAAGATTGTGTTGCTTGTACTCTATGTTGATGATCTTATCATTACAGAGAGTTAAGAAACTATGATCTCTACTGTAAAAAGAGACTTATGTCAATATTTTGAGATGTCATATCTCAGACTTCTCCATTATTTTCTTGGTCTAGAAGTCAGCCAAAAGGAGCACTACATCAAAGTGTCTCATAAAAAATATGCCAAGACATTGTTGGAAAAATATTGCATGACTGATTGCAAGCCAATGGCAACTCCGATGGAGACAGGAATTTAGTTATCATGATATGATGATTCACCTTAGGTAGATGGTACTCTCTATCGATAGTTGATTTGGAGTCTCATATATCTGACTAATACTAGGCCAGATATCGTATTTGCTATCAACTATCTTTCGAGGTTCATGCAGGAGCCTAAGACCACTCATTGGAAAGCAGTAAAACGTGTTCTTCACTATGTCCGTGGTACTATGGAATATGGCCTAGAATACAAGAAGAACAACAAATTCTTCTTGCAAGGATACACAGACTCCGACTATGCTGGGTCATATGATGATCGCAAGTCAACTTCAGGATATATTTTTCATCTTGGATCTGGTCCTGTCTCTTGGCACAGTAAGAAGCAATAGGTGGTTGCTCTTTCATCAACAGATGCAGAATATCGTGTCACACATGAAGCTGTGTGTGAAGTGATATGGTTGCGTCGCATTCTGAAAAGTATGGGTCATCCATAAAAATCTTCAATACACCTGTTCTGTGACAACCAAGGTGTTTTGAAACTTGTTAGGAATCTAGTGAATCATGAGAAAACCAAGCACATTGACACACAATGTCACTTCATTCGAGATGAAATTCCCAAAAACTGAATACAGCTTCAATACATTCCCACAGATGCACAAGTTGCAGACATTTTCACTAAGGCACTTGCACATGTCAAATTTGAATTGTTTCGCAGCTCTCTTTGTATAACCAAATGATGTAATAAGTGGGGATGATAGTGTAGCTAGTAGTTATATTATTACCCAAATAATGTAATAAGGGGGGATGTTAGCATATATGTTAGTGTTATTTCATTATTAGCATATTGTTGATATTGTTGTAACTATTCCTATTCACGACTTGTTAGTTCCGTAACCAACGGACTATTCTCAGTCGACATTGTATTATTTATATTATCAATATCAATGGAAATTTTTTTCATTCTTGAGGATGCACTTGAAGGACCAAAAGAAAATCTTCTAATAGCACTAGACGAAGAAGAAGTTGAGATTATAGAATACAAGTCAAAAGAAAATGAAGATGGAGATAAAGGAAAACAAATAGAGGAAGAATAATAAAAAGAAGGATTTTATATTAAGGTAGAACTTATTTATGCTCTTGACATAGTAAATAAGGTAAGAAGGCAAAACTCTAAACTTGAGTTTCAGTTTTAAGAATGTGATGAATAAAGATAAAAGCTTATAGAGGATCTAAACAAGTCAATGGCTAAGACAAATAAGTTCAAGGATAAGTTAGAAGCAAAGGTCTTAGAATGTGAAATGTTAGAACAAGAAGTAGACTTACTAAGGGAAGATTTAGAAAAATCCAAGGATAAGCTACACAAGTTTGGAAAGAGTTCAAATATTATGGATAAAGTGATCAAGGTACAAAGAAGGTCAAAAAACAAAATAGGTATTGGTTTTGAACATGCTCAAAATAAACAAGAAGAAGAGTCAACCTCAAGTTCTAAAGAAGAAGAAAATTTAGAAGAAGACGGTGTATGAGAAAGTGAGAATTCTGAGGATGAGTTGGACAACAAAAATTTCAACAAGGAACAATGCACAAATAAGAAACAAATGGAACAACAATTAGAATAGGTTAAGAGATACTAAGAGACCAATGAGGTCAATACAAGTATGTTTCAGTGGATGATGTTTCTCATGTCATAGATTTGGGAACATGGATTCATAGTGTAGGACACATGAAAGACAAGAATATGGAAAATTTAGAAACATATAGTTTTTTATGGATATTGCTACTCATATAATCAGTTTGGTCACAAGGCAATAAATTGCAAGGTACATAACAGGAACAGAGATGGCTTCACTAGGAGAAATACCAAGATAATTGCAACTCTAAGGAATAATAACATTAAGTGTTATAAGTGCAATAATGATGGACATACAACAAAGTGGTGTAGAGCAGATCTTCCAGAACCAATCATGAACATGAACAAGAACAAGAATAGGAACAAGAATATGGATATGAACATGAACATGAATAGGAACAAGAACATGGATATGAACATGAATAAGAATAGGAATAGGAACAAGAATATGAATATGGATAGAAATAGGAGCATGGACATGGAAAAAAGTAGTCAAAGGAATCAGAAAGATCAGATAAGAAGGAAAGAGGATAAAGGTAAAGACCAGTGCTTGCTGGGAGTAGAAATACTCCCACCCTAGAATTAACCACATCAAGATGAGGTGGGGGAGGGGCTAAGCTAAGAGTTTCATTCTTAGTCCCAAGCACCAAAGGTGAACCTTTGTCATTGATTTCAAAGGGGGAGATATTTGAGTAAGGGGGAGAGATTTGGTTTAAGGGGAGAGCATTGAGTTAGGGGAAGCAGTTTCCCTGGGGGAGCAGAACAGGAAAATAACCAAGTTTTTGTAAAAATAATTTGGGTTGCCATCAATGACAAAGGGGAATATTGTTGGACATTTTGAGTAGATAATTTGTCATTGATGTCAAGAGTGAGTGGTCATTGATGTCAAGATTTCAGCACCAGTCAATGGTAGTTTCAATGGGTAGCATCGATATCAGGTTCTCCAGTTTCAGTTGTTCAAGACCCGGTTTCAGGACGTCAAATATGGTCTAAAGTGCAAAAATCCCAAGTAAATAACATTTTTTATAATATTATAAAGGGAAGTTTTAAATTAATTATAAATTAATTAATGATATTTTTATTATAAATTAATTTATAATTTAATTTACTTAACTTAAAGTTATTTAAATTAATTATCAATTAATTTTGATATTAATTATAAGATTAATTTATATTAATCTTTAACTAACCTTAATCAGGGTTGTTATTATTAAATCGAAATTTGAAATCGAATTTCTAAAGAACTGACATTGGAAGAATATTTACCATGTGTATAAAAGGAGGATTACTCACCTTACCATATGTCCCTGAATGTTTTATGAATTAAATCTTATACTATGTGCTTATGTGAATCATGGATGCAATAGAGAGCTTTGTGGTAGGTTTAAAGTGCTAATAGAATGTGAGATTACATCATACACCAAGGAGGGAGCCTTGGTCACCAACTATCGACAGCACAGTTGGCAAGCATAATAGTGGCAAGTTGTTAGGGCAGCGACAGGTGTAGGTTCGAATCCCCCACGAAGGATCTTTTGTTTTGTATTTTGGTTGGAAATCATGTCGAATATTGGTAGAAATGGGAGGAAGCTTTGCTTCCTTCATGTGGGTGCTTCTAGCCCATGTGGTGGGCTCCAAGGTGCTAAGGTTCTTGGTGCTTGGGAAGACAGCGAATCGAATCTCGTCGAAACCCTTTTTAGGGATAATAAGGTATGCATTAAAGTTTAAGCATTGGATTTGTCGAATAAGGTTATTGAGGTATTAAAATTTAATTTTTGCATATGTTATGTGGTATATGAGGTTTTAGGGAGTTATAAGGATATTGCAATGAATTTTTGATATTATTGGTTTTAGGGTTTAAAAATGAAATAAAGGTGTTTTAGAAATATTGGTTGTGATTTCTATGGTGTTGGATATTATTTTATGTTGGAGTTGATAAGGTGTATCCAAGTAATTATTTTATGTATGGTTTGATGAGTGTTAATTTTAAAAGGAAGAAATAAGGCATATTTGAGCTTTGATTATTTTTGTGTCCAAGGAATATTTTGAGAAAGTATTGGAGTAATATTTTGACATTTAACCTTCTTAAGTTTGGCAAATAAGTGTTTATGATTGTGGCAGATTTGTGTGGTCTATTTTTCATCAAGAAAAATGTATGGGAAAATTCTTCCTAGGTTAAGTTGATTGGTTGGTTTTCTAAAAGACAACTTTGGTGTGAAAAGGATTTGATTAGGTTTCCTTATTGAGTTGTTGAGCTATTGTGAAGAATATTTATAAGCATTGTTGTTGAAGTGAGTAATTGAGTTAAGAACTTGAACTAGGGTTTGCAAAGAAGTTATGCGATATTGGTTGATAAGCATTGTTGTTGAAGTGAATAGTTGAGTGAAGAACTTGAACTAGGATTTGCAAAGAACATGAGTATCATTGTTATGTGAGATTGTTTTATAAGCATTATTGGAAACATTTGAGTGAGTGTTCATATGCTTGGATTAGGGTTTGTGAGCAAGGATTATTTCATTGAGTTATTGGTTGAGTAAAGTTGGTTGAGCCTAGTCAAGTGGATGTGTGTAGTGATAGCTCAAGTTCTATGAAACAAATTGTTCTATATTCTGAATTTATTTGAGAAAGAGGTTGAGAGTTGATGAGTGTAAAACATATTGAGTATCTAACAATTCTCTATATTTTTTTGTGATAAAAGAGAAATTGAAAGTCATTGATAGTTTATGAGTGTGAAGCATATTGAGTCTCTAACAATTCTCTGTATGTTTCTAAAAGAGTGATTGCAAGTGATTAAGCATTGTGATGAATGTGAAGTATATTGAGTCTCTAACAATTCTCTTTATGTTTATATGATATTGAAAAATTTCTAGTGTGGAATTGTTGAGCATATTTGAGACAAGTCTTGTGAATACTTGTGGACTAATTTGTGTAAGCTTTTGTGGAAGTTTACAATAAACATTGAGAGTAAATTTGGACAAGTTATAGTGAGGACTTATTGAGCAGATTTGGACAAGTTCTTGAGAGTACTTGTGGATGGATTAGTGTGAGCTTATTTAAAATATTACAAGTCATATTTAAGACAAGTCTTTGAGAAGACTTGTGAGCAGATTTGATTGATTGATTTGTTCAAACCTTGAGCTAAGGTTTGGGTAGATCTAGCAGAATTATTTTGTGATTGATTCAAGATTTATGTAAGGCTTGAGGATAGAGATAGAGGATATATTTGTGCTATATCTAAGGACTATGTTTAGTACATATCAGAGGATAGAGATTGAGGATAGATTTATGCTAGAGCGAAGGAATGTGTTTAGTACATATTCAAGGATAGAGTTTGATGCAGATTTGATGACAGGTTTGTGCCAGACCAGAGATAGAGATTGAGAAGATTTGTGCTAGACTGGAGGATTGTATTTAGTGTAGATTTGAGATAGATATTTGAAGGTGATAGAGTATAGAGGATGATAGTCTCTAGTGGATAGAGATCCATTAGCCAGGGTAGTGAGGACAGGTATATTTAGTGTATAGAGGTCCATTAGCCAGATTAGTGGGGGTAATAGGTCTTCTAAGAAGATCACCAGTCAGAGCTAAGGATAAAGGAGTTATCCTATGGATAAAGATCCAGAAACTAGATTAGGGGATTGATAGCTCCTTTGGATAGAAGTCCATAAACATTGTAATAGGGAAAGGATTCCCAAGATATTGACTGAGAAAATTTTAGTGAAATATTTTCTCTATGGAGTAGCCCACATTGGGTGAACCACGTAAAACTGGTGTCTCTATTGTGTATGGTGATTTGTGCATTGATTTTATTACTACTATTGATATTGCTATATTTAAATTGCATAATATTGATTGGTAAAGAAAAGTAAAAAGTGATCTTATACTGTTCACCTCCCTTCTCAGTATAAGCTTGTGTTCTTCATAATGAGCTTCTTCATCACAAGATTATACAACCTATATGCCTTTTATTCTTCACTATACACAGTGAAGATGCATTTTTCAAATTTGTCATTCATATTCTTCCTCTTCTCATTTAGAACATGTGCATATGTTATGCACCCAAAAACTCTCAAATGAGCCACATTGGGTTTCTGATTGCTCTAGGCTTCCTAAGGAATCATGTCCTTCACACTCTTCATGGGACATTGATTTAGTAGATAAACTGCACAACATAAAACTTCTACCCATAACTCATGTGGCAAATTCTTTACCTTCAACATGCTCCATTCCATCTCCATGATTGTTTTGTTCTTCCTCTCATATACATCGTTCTGTTGTGGTGTGTATCTAGTAGTGAAATGCCTATGAATTCCATTTTTTTTGTAAAAATTTTGGAATTAATTGGATATATACTCACCTCCTCCATATTTCCTTAGAGTATTCACTTGGTAGCCACTCTATTTCTCAACCAGAGCCTTGAACTCCTTGAATTTTTTGAACTCCTGACTTTTGTTTTATGGGATATACCCATGTCCTTTGACTAAAATTGTCAATGAAAGTCAAGAAGTATTTGTTACTATAAAATGTGATGGTTTGCATTATACCACAAATTTTGAAATGCACCAGCTCCAATGGTTATGAAGATCTCCAAGATTGTTCTATAGGGAATGCATCATTGTGTTTCTTTCTAACTAAGAAACCTTCACAGACTTGATTTGGTTTCTCAATAAGGGGTAAACCCTTCACCATCTGCTTCTTGTGCAACAATTTTAGGCCATTGAAACTCAGATGACTGAATATAAGATACCATAGCCAGGTAGCATCCTTCTCAACTACACTAAATGACATCAACAATTTATTTTGAATCTGCAGCAGAAACATCTTATTCTTTGTCATGGACACAATTGAAATCTACCCATACCCTTTATCTCCGATGGTCCAAACTCCATCCTTGAATTGAATAGTGTTCCCCTTCTACACAATATTTCCAACACTCAGCAAATTATGCTTCAAACTAGGAACATAATAGACATCGGTGATCTGCTTTGTTTTACCTTACCTGGTGCGGATAAGGATTTTTCCTTTACCCATTACAAGAACCTTGTTGTTGTTCCCCATGTTCACTTCAGATTGGACTGTTTCATACAATAGTGAGAACATATATTTGTTCCCCATAATGTGGTTGCTACACCCACTGTCAAGATACCAAACATTATTTTGGCTCTCCTCCTCAATACTGCAAGTCAACAACACATTTTTACCAGCATGTCTACACTCTCAATGTTTAGCTTCATCTGTGTAGTGCGCTTGATGTTGGTTATCCTTAGCCATATTATTTCTACACTCAGATATATAGTGACCTAACTTCTTATAGTAGTAATATTGTATCTTTGATTTATCCTTCCTCTGATTAGATCCTCCTTGCTAGTTTTTTTACTGCCTCTTCCTCCTACTTGATGGAAGTTACAGCTGGTCTTTTGGTCATTGGATTTTGACCTTTCTCTTTGCTTGTTGCATTTCCCATGCTTGCCTCTGCCTCTTCCTCCTTGAGAGCTATAACACAAGCTTATACTGAGAGTGGGGGATGAACAGTATAAGACCACTTTTTACTTTTTCTTCCAATTCAATATTATGTTGTGTAAAGATAGTAGTATCAATAGCAGTAATCAAATAAATGCATAAAATACCATACACAATAAAGACACCACAATTTACCTAGTTCACCCAATGTGGGCTACTCCATGGAGAAAATATTTTACTAAATCTTTCTCAATCAATCTCTTTGGGAATCACTCCCAATTGCAATGTTTATGGATCTCTATCCAAAGGATATGTTGATCCCCTAATCTCAAGTTTGTGGATCTCTTCCACAGGATAACTATTTCCCATTATACTTTGGCTATGTTATCTTCTATAAGATTTTGTCTCTCTACTGCACTGATTGGTGGACCTCTCTCCACTTGAAGACTCCTCACTCAGATATTTCTTCAACTGTGCTAGTTGTTGGATCTCTATCCACTGAGACTTTGTCCTCTATACTCTATCACCTCCAAAGCTCTATCAATCGGCTCACTAAGAACCTGGTTAACGAGCCCACATAGAACTTCTCAAATTTTCTCAAGCAATCTCACCAAGAACTTACCCAAATCTAAATAATAATCTCACACAATCCAAAACTGAATAACAAGCTCACACAAAACCTATCTAATGCTAAATGGAAATCTCACAAAGAACCTGTCCAATGTTGAATAACAAGCTCACATAGAACTTGTTCAAATTTTCTCTAGCAAGCTCACCAAGAACATGCCTAGATTTTCTCTATCAAGCTCACCAATAACTTGCCCAAAACTATCCACAAATCTATCCCAAAACTGTCCTCAAATCTGTCCCAACACTATCCTCATATCTGTCCCAAAGGCCTTATCAAAGGCTCAATCAATCATGCTCAAGTAGCACTCAAATATCATCCACAAATATATTAAGGAAAAGTTCAAATATGAACTCAATAATTAATGGCAATGTACTCTTCAATGGATGACAACAATGATCCACAATGATCTCAACTCAACTCAACTCATAGAAGCATAAAGAGAATTGTTAGAGACTCAATATGTTCTAATCTCAATCTCAACTGAACTCAACTCAAGTAAATCTCATAGAAGCATAAAGAGAATTTTTAGAGACTCAATATGTTCTAATATTACTCTCAACTCAAATCATAATAATGGAATATTTTATTTCATAGGACTTAAACAATCACTTCACACATCACTTGACTAGGCTCAATCAACTCAACTCAACCAATCATCACAAGGGACAACTCTCTCACACACAACCCTAGTCCAAGTATGTATCAACCAACTCAAATGTTTCCAACAATGCTCAACCACAAATCTCACATAACAATGATACTCATGTTCTTTTATAACTCAAGTTCTTTCACAACCAATGGGATTCAACAACTATGCTTATACAACAAAGTTTAAACACAACTCTCAACTTATAAAACCTTGAAGCATTCAATCAACCACTTTCGAAAAGGAAACCACAAACAATCATTTTCCCTCCAATGATATTTCAGAAATCAACCACCATAATCAATAGGAGAATGTGCCCATACATTTTATGAAGATGAAGAAAAAACTCTTTGTAAATCTGCCACAATCACAAAATTCTTTTGCCAATCTTCACAAGGGTTAGTAGATCACAAAATAATCAACATTACTCCACTTTTCAATAATCATCACCAAGGCCTTTAATTACACAACTTCTTTATCTCTCCTAAAACCACTTGTACCTTAAAATAAAATAAATCAAAACATTGCATAACCTTTTCACTCCCAAAACCACTTATACCATAAAATAAAATAAATCACAATATTGCATACCTTGTCACCTCATGAAAGAATTAATCCTCTTAAAAAAAAGAACAAGGAAAACTTCACTTTTGGAACCCCTATGCAAAATCATAAATTTCTCTTTACACACACCTTATTTCTCCTTTTAAATAAGTTAGTGAAATAGCCCTCGAAATAATATTTCCTATGATATTTAATATGCCCCATTTCCAAAATAAAATGAAACCTTTACATATATATATATATATGCCAACCTCCATTAATTGCACATAGGTCGACCGTCCATTAATTTAAAATTTAATATCTTCATCACCGAAGGTCATTTTTCAATGAAACAAAATTCCACCTTGGATTTTAAGAAAATTCCTTTCCACATAATCCCACCATGGTTTTAAATAAAACCTTTTATTTTTCCTGCCTTGGTTTTCATAAAAACCCTGTATATATCCATGCTCTCTGAAAGATCATAGATGATTATCTATGAAGTGCTTTTGCCACCAAAACTCAATGTCACATAAATGGTCCATGTTACACCAATGACAACATAAAATAACTCAAATTTCCAATAGGATTATCCTTTGCTACTGTCTAAAAATGATACCTATGGCTTAAACACTTGCTCCAACGAGGACTGAGTTGTGTGGCTCAGCCTCTGCTCATGTGTTTACAAAGAACCCATGAGCTCATCTACAGAGAGGGATGTCAAATCTGTTGATTCTTTGATTACTATCACCACTGAGTCAAACCTTGCTAGTAGGCTCCTTAGTATCTTCTCCACAATCCTTTGATTCACCACGTTCTCCTCATTCAACCACATCTGGTTGACGACATCCATTGTCTAGGTGAGGAAGTAACTTATGGACTTTGAATTGCTCTTTTGCAATTTCTTGAACTCTCTCCTCAGCATCTGCAACCACACCAACTTCACCTTGTTAATGCCCTAGAAGGAGCTAGCTAATATTTCTTATATTGCCTTCAATGTGGTTAGTACTGTTATTCATGATAATATTATCTCCTCAACCACCTGTTGTAGCACCCTAAAATTGGCACAGCTAAACCTTAGTAAAAAGATAAAAATTCAAATTTTAACCTCAAACTGCCCGTTAACCGCCTGTTACCCGCTCCCCTTGTTTTTCGTGCCATTTTTAGGATTTGTTTTGACCGTTGGACGATATCATCGCAGATTAGATGAAATCATCCCAGATCTGACGAATTCTTCTGGAACAGAACGTCCAGACGATTTCGTCCCAAAACCGAATTTTCATAATTAGCTTCTGTTTCAACAACCTCTCCAACTTGGGTAGAAGCGCATCTGCATAGTTGGAGATTCCCCCATTGGAGATCTCCCAGATTGGGATGATCCCCAACCTCCTAACCTCTCCCTAATCCTATATAAACTAAGATTTTCTCAGTTTATCCCCCTGACTCTCTACCTGAAACTCTGCTTAAACCCCCCTGAACTTCCACGTACCTCAGAGCATCCTCACACCATCATTTGCATTCTGTATTTCATGTTTTCTTGCAGGAACTTTACTATTTTTTAGTCGAAGCTAGCTCGGATCGTCGCAAGCGATTCCAGATGATTTCGGACGATCCTGTCGAGGAGCGCAGACGATCTCGTATGATTGGAGGTGATCCCAACTGTAGTCCAGATTGGGGGCAATCAAAGTCCAGAGTTTGCATCTCTTTATTGTTTTTGCATTTCTCTATACATTATCTTAGTTATTATATTTATGCATCTTGGAGTTCACCTCATTTAGCATAACCGCATGATAAAGTTAAAATCAATCATTAAATCTATTGCATTTCTCTTATTTGTTATTTGAATCTATTATTTAGGCATGTTTGCTATTATTTCTATCATTCCCCTTTGCTTTTGCAGTTGTATCTTGGGTATTTTGTATCTATTCCTGTGATTGCAGGTTTTTGACGAATTCGTCTGACGAATTCGTCAGATTGACGATGATCTCGTCCGATCTCAGATGATTACGTATGAGTTGAGGTGATCTGGACTGCTACAAAACTCAGAATCTTCATCAGACATCCGAAATCAGGTATGTTCTGTCCCATTCTACACATTCTCTGTGTTTAGCATTTATGCATATTTTTTGTATCCATAAAAATCAGCATTGGCATATAGAATAGTTTAGATTCATCTTGGCCAAACCTAGGAATTGAATGATTGAAGTACAAAATGAACACATCAAACCCACTATCAACCTAGGTGTGGAAACTACCACTCAAAAGTTTCCTGGTGAACCCACCATCCATCAAAAATTCACCCTTATACCCCTCCCCCGAGAGGCGGGACCTTCAAAGGGCCTCTCAGTCCGAGGTATTGTCCCATCCTTCTCGCATCCCCCTTCCGAGTGCGGATCCTATAGCCTGAAGGTAAGGATGCAAAAAATTTGGAGCGATACATTTTGGTGAACCCGACGTGAAAAACTAAAAACCTTTTGAAAACAATCCAAAAAAAAAATCAAAACATAAATGCATTTAGAATCAATGATTGCATATCATATTTAGATGGTAGATTATAATAAAAGACGAGTTGTCACCATTAATGTTGAGAATCAATTAGCAGCTATAGAGATTAATTCTTTGCTTAGAGTATCTCAAACATATAGAGTCCCACCTTTATGGGACGAGCTTAATAGGAGATTGAATCTCATTTCATCTAGATCAACCGAACTTAGGCAAATCAAGAGGTTTGTCCTAGATAGAATCTTGGATCCTGATCAAGTGACCTTGTATCATGAGCTTCAGAGAGCTTGCCATAGGTGGTTAGCAGATAAAAGAGCCCTTGTGTCTTCTGAATTGTACACCTTTGAGGAATACCTCGACAATGCAGTTGTAGTACATAAATTTCTATCTCGTATAGAGGACCAAGAGGTCATTCTTATGGATAGACAGAGATGGAATAGAGTTCCTAGAGCTGTGTTATATCGAGAGTATTGCCATGAAATCTATTTTTACAAGTCAGAGTCGAAAGTAGATAATATCACTATAGCACACTTTATCAAGTTCTTGAAAAACCATTTCCAATTTGAAGAGGAGCATTTCATGACTCCTGATGAACTTGATCCTATCAATGACATCTATAAACTATTTATAGAAAACTAAGCTATTCTTTTATTATTGTTATTTCTTGCATTTAGTGTGTTGTTTGTTGTCTTTATAATATTATCATAAAAACATAAAATAAAAAAAAAAACAAAATAAAATCATAACAAAAATCAAAACATTTTCTTCTAAGCATCATAGTAGGTATATAATTAAAATATATACCTCCCAAATTTGTTGCAAATATATTAATATATATTTGCTAAAATCTAAATTTAAACATAATGACTAGACTCAGGAATGGAAAACAGACTGAAGTAGAAGAAGATTGGTTAGGAAAACCAGGAAATAACCCAGATGTCCTTCCTGAAGACCCAATTCGGGAAGAAGGAACCTTTGACCAACAAGAAGAAGAATTTGCTGTAGGAAATGAACAAAAAGAAAATGATAGAGAGGAAGGATCCTCATCCCCTAAAATATCTCCAGAAGGAGCTGTTACTTTTGAGAACATGGAACATTTCTGGAAGTTCCTCAATACTAATATTGGCACTCTTAATAGAGCAGTCCATATGGACAAAGATCAAATTAGTGATACTCAAGCAACCCTAGAAGACATATATCACACACGCACTAATCCCTTGTCCTTCGTTGATCAAGAAAGTGATCAAGCTGGACCATCCAATTTGGATATGGCCGCTATAATCCAGAACACGCAACAACAACAGGTTACCCAACCACCTAGAGTGCTTGTTATCAAGCCTAGGGTTATTCCCACACAAAAGAAACCTTCATTCTCTGCTCTATTTCGCCAAGCTATTGATCAATATACCTCAAATCAACAAAAGCCTAAAACAAAACCAAATACCAATTTCCAACAATCTGGGATACAACATAATGCTACAACAAATCTTCTTCATAATACTCTTCCTACCAACCATTTGCATAATAGCAATATAGCATCTAATCCTTATGTCACGCCAGCATACGCTCACAAATCCCATGCTCATGTACCACCGAACCAATATGGTGGACAAACTGGTAATCTGGAAGCCATGGTGAAATAGTTAGTCTCCCGCATGGACCAGATAGATCCCTACCATCCCTCGTACAATTATCGAGAGATGTGTAGTCAGCCTCTAGATCCTATAGTTGTAGCACAACCATATCCCAAACACTTTCCTATGCCTGTCCTACCTATATACAAAGGAACCGAAGATCCCATAGAGCATCTTCGTATGTTTAGGATAGCATGTCATGATATATCACATGATGACTTGTTATTACTAAAGATGTTCCCAAAAAGTTTAGGAGGGATGGCATTGGAGTGGTATTATCAACTACCCACTCATTCTTTGAGGAATTTCGAAGAAACCGCCGAGTCTTTTGTGCATCAATTTAGTGCCTATATCGAAAGGCATGTAACCATTAAAGATTTGTACAACCTAAAACAAGACAAAGATGAGTGTTTTGCTGACTTCTTAGCTCGATGGAGGCAGTTGATAGGAAAATTACACTTTGTGTTACCTTATCGGGAAATGTTGGATATCTTTATCAATAATTTACAAGAACAACTATCCTATGAATTATCAACTGCTACCTTGACCACCTTCGATCAAGCTATAGACTTAGCCCGAAGAGTGGAAGATGCTCTTATTAGGAGAGGTCAGCTCAAAAAGAAAGATGATGAGAAAACATCCAGAAATCAATATAAAAATAAACAAGTTGTGGGTGATGGAGTCATTGATAGCAGAAACGTTGCCAATGTTAATACTACGAAAACAACAGAGAAGTTCATATTGAAACCTCTTGATAAACCACCCCAAGAATTTACTAGGTTAAATCAACCTTTATCAACCATTCTCCCGCAATTACTAGCACGAGGATTGATCCAATTACCAAATATCCGGGAACCTGATCCAACTATACCCAGATACAGAGCTGATTTACATTGTGATTTCCATAGAGGACCTGGACACGCTACCAACTCTTGTAAAATATTAAAACATAAAATACAAGACCTGATTGATAACAATGAGATGGAGGTGCAAGCCTTTCAACCTAAACAAAATCCTCCTAATAATGCTCAAAAGAACATCCCCCAAAATTAGAATCAGAATGCCAATCAATCATTGGACATATTTCAACATCCTTTACCAAAGCATGGTAAAGAGGTGGCTAATCAAATTGAGCATCATAATGTTCCCCCTCCTACCCGATATGTAGGAACTATTAGTGGACAATTACCTATTCATGATCCGTAAACCTTTGACACAACTTTATCCATAGTTACGACCAGACCTCTATATAATATTCGGACCCCTGATCTTAGTGATACCGAATATGAGACTGAAAGTGACATGGAAATCACCTCAAATCAATCGAATAGTTCTGAAGATGAATCAGATCCTATTCAACCTATCACAAGTTCTATGGTTCCGGAAGAACCATTTCCTAGAAGAGTCACTACTAGACCATCTTCTCACCAATTACTTTCTAATGAACAAGCCATAAATGCTAGACCAAGGCCCATTCATCATCCGCAAAATAATATTGTAGGTACCATCGGAGCCGTTACCAGACAACAGGCTCAAAACTCTCAACAGGATCAAACTCAGAACGATGGATTAGCTCCATTTGTTTTGAAAAATCCCAATAAAGGGAATCATGCGCCTAATGTTCAACCTAAGCCTCCTTATAATATTAATGAACAATTATCAAATACTACAGCTAGAATTTCCCTTTTGGACCTTTTAAGATCTTCTCCTACCCATAGGGATGAATTAATGCTCACATTAAGCCAAATGATGGTACCACAAAATATTCAATCTGAAGCCATGTCCAATACTATCATAACTCGAGAAGTCGATTGTATTGACTTTCGGGATAGAGATATACCACAACATAGTTTACATAAGGATAACCCCTTATATATTACTACCCTAATTGGGGATGTAGCAGTTAAACGAGTCTTGATTGATAATGGTTCATCTTTAAACATTTGCACTTTTGACTTCTACCAAATATTTGGGTTTAGAAGTGATGAAATGAAAAGAACTGATATGATCATAAAAGCCTTCAATGATGAAACACAAGAAACGTGTGGAGTTATTACTATCCCCTTGCAAGTTGGTCCGAGAACCTTAGACACGACCGTGTTTATTGTACATTGCCCTGCATCGTACAATATACTTTTGGGTCGCCCTTGGATCAACGCGATGCGAGCTGTTCCCTCCACTTTACATCAGTGTGTTAAATTCGAATTTAAAAATCAGTTGGTTACCATTCATGGTGATCCTAGACCCTTTGATATGTGTGCTTTGGCAGAACCTGTTGGAGTTCAATTTTTCCCTGCTCTGTCATCCACACATCCTAATTCTCATCAACCATTTAAACGTGTGAAACACACACCCATAACATCATCTACTTTTTCCCCATCAACTACACCTCTACATATAGCTCAACCATCTTCCGAACAAACCACATTAGGACCTCGAAAAGATCCTAAAACTACAACCAATGCTTCTTGTTTTACTCCTATAACTTCCATACCTATAGACTCATCCATCGATATCTCTATAACATCTACATCCACTACAGGCATACTTTCCACATCCGACGATGTAGGAAATGTTCCTTCTACCTCTTATGCTCTTACTGATGAGCTCTTACCCGATTTATCTAAAATTCTTATATCAGAAAAAACAAACATTGCCATGCAAGATTCCCTTATTTTAAATAAACTCCCACCCTCTCCTCGTACCTTGGGCCTCCCACAGCCTATGGGAAGTATTTACCAAGTCGGGAGTTGTGCTTTTATTTATAAGGGATATGACTAGGGAAGAATACCTAGAAACATCAAGACACATTGTGATGGATATGCTAGATGCTATTTTGCTAATGAGTATATTAAAGCTAAGCCTATAATGCTTAAATTGGGATATAAAGGGAAAGGTTTGGGACCTTCCTAGAATGGTATGAAAGAACCTTTTGAGGTAGAACCGTGGCCTGCCCGATGTGGTGTGGGCCTATTTCCTAGTAAAGGTCAGCCCTTCCCATTCGAGGATGATGACCACCTCATATGTTACCAAGATTATCTGGATAAATGGGATGTCTTGCATTTAATGAATAAGCCTCTTACATGTAATATGTTATCCATAGCTTACCCTTGAGATGATTGCCGAATTCGACGATGAGTTGGAGGGGGATATCTTTCATGATGTCTCCATTGAGGAATTGTTACATAACGGATTTTATTTCGATGGCTCTATACCTAGTATAGCCCAACTTGAGGCCACGACTCCTCAAGATGAATTATCCAAGCTAACCTTGGAAGAATTACAAGAATTAGGCGTTTCACCCACCCCACCTAATTTTGAGAGAGATCTACACATGGAAGTAGAAAACATCATAAAAATTAACATTGGAACCAAAGATAACCCTCACATAATCAACATTGGATCAGAATTGAGTCAAGAAAAACAAGATAAATACATTGCATTCCTTAAACAATATGAAGACGTCTTTGCTTGGACATATGAAGATATGCCAGGATTAGACCCTTATGTAGTTATGCATCACCTAGTAGTCCATCCGGATGCTAAACCTGTTAAACAAAAACTTAGAAAAATGCATCCCAAAGTGGCCTTACTAGTCAAAGGAGAATTAGAAAAACTCTTAAATGTTATTTTTATACAAGCCATTGATTATGCTGAATGGATCTCGAATGTAGTTCCAGTAACTAAGAAAGAAGCCACTAAAGTTAGGGTTTGCATAGACTTCAGAGATATTAATGTTGCATGCCCTAAAGATGATTTTCCTCTTCCCAACATGGATCAGATCATTGACTTTCTACTGTGGGAGTGGAATGATATCCCTAATGGATGGATTTTTTGGTTATAATCAGATCAGGATAGCTCCTGAAGATCAGGCTAAAACAACCTTTATTACCCCTTGGGGGACCTTTTGTTGGAAAGTGATGCCATTCGGTTTAAAGAATGCAGGTGCAACTTATCAACGCGCTATGACTTATATCTTTCATGATATGATGCATAATATTCTACATGATTATGTAGATGATATTATAGCTCGTTCCATCAAAGAAGATGATCATTTAGATGACTTGAGAAAAGTATTTGATCGGTTAAGGGAGTATCTTATCCGATTGAATCCAGCTAAATGTATATTCGGAGTTAAGTCCGATAAATTATTAGGGGTTATAGTTTCTTTACGTGGCATTGAAATTGACCCTCTCAAGATCGTGGCTATCACTGATATGCCCGCACCCACAAATATATCGAATTACGAAGTCTACAAGGTAAGCTTCAAGCTATTCGCCGCTTTATTGATAAGTTGGCAGACAAAACCGGACCTTTTCTTAAGCTTCTTAAGAAAGATGTCTCTTTTCATTGGGACGACGAATGTCAGGAAGCATTTGAACTCCTTAAGCAATATCTCCTTAAACCACCGGTGCTTTCACCACCTAGATCTGATCGTCCATTTATCTTGTACATTTTTGCTTCAGATTTTGCCTTAGGAGCTATGTTAGCTCAACTTGATGAGAAGAAAGAACGTGCTAATTATTACATTAGCAGAACCTTAATCAGTTATGAAACTCGCTACACAACATTAGAGAAACTATGTCTAGCAGTCGTATTTTCTACACAAAAACTATGCCATTATATGCTCAGTCAAAAAACGTATGTTATTGCTAAATTCGATCCTTTGCGGTATCTCATGAGTCGACCATACTTATCTGGTCGCACAGCCAAGTGGGTTCTTGCGCTAAGCGAGTTTGAACTCATGTTTATAGGACAAAAGTCTATTAAAGGTCAAATCATAGCAGATCAATTAGCTGCTGCACCCTTAGAGTCTACCCATCCCCTCATCATTGAGTTTCCTGATGAATGCCTTAAACTAGAGGCAGACCATTCAGAGCAATGGTCCCTATACTTTGACGGAGCCCGATGTATGAGTGGGGCTGGTGCAGGTATTATTTTAATATCTCTGTAGAAACATCTTATACCTCTGTCCTTTAAACTAACATTTGCTTGCACCAATAACACTGCTGAATATGAAGCTCTCATCCTTGGATTACGAGCTGCCTTGGTATTGAAAATTAAAAATTTATTGGTTTTCGGTGATTCTCAACTTGTCATAAATCAAATCAATGATGTTTATCAGACCAGAGATGATAAATTACGCCCATATAAAGCATATGTCTTACAATTATTATCCTTATTTGATCAAGTTACCTTGGAAGCTATTCCTCGAACTAGCAACCGTGCGGTGACGCTATGGTTGCAGTTGCATCTCTTTTGCCCTTGGAGTTAGATGACGAATATGCTACCATCATTATTCATCGACTCCAGGAACCCACTTCAATCAAATCATGCTTAGAACCTTTGGATGTGTTTCTAATCAATGACACTACTCCAGAACCATGGTACACTGATATATTTAATTTTCTTCAAAATGGGACCTTTCCTGAAGGTTGTAATCGCAACCAGTGCAAGTTATTACGTAGACGAGCAAGTCACTTTGTAATCATTGGTAATACCTTGTATAGGAGATCTTTTGAAGGCATCTTACTGAGATGTTTGAATCTAGCAGAATCTAGATCAGCTTTGAGTGAAGCCCACAATGGATCTTGTGGGGGGCATTTTAGTGGTAGCACCATTGCTAAGAAGCTCCTTAGGATAGGATATTTTTGGCCTACCATGGAAAATGATGCACATGATTATGTGCGACATTGCGACAAGTGCCAGAAACACGCTGACCTTGTCCATGCGCCTGCACAAGAAGCTGCAGGCTATTTCATCTCCTTGGCCCTTTTCAAAATGGGGCTTAGACATCATTGGAAAAATCAACCCTGTGTCATCTGATGGACACAAATTTATCATAACCGCCACTGAGTATTTCACGAAGTGGGTTGAAGCTATGCCATTAGCTTCTTGCACTGGAACCCAAGTTTCCAAGTTTATTTTTAATCAAATTATTTGTAGGTTCTGGAATCCCTGCAAATCTCATCTCGGATAATGGAACTTGTTTTAAAAATAAAGATGTTAAGAAATTATGTCAAAAGTATAAAATTCAACACCGTTGGTCCACTCCCTATTATCCTTAGGGTAATGGCCAAGCAGAAGCATCTAATAAAACATTAATTAAAATCCTCAAAATATTGGTCAATAAATCTGGCCGAGATTGGCACATCCAATTATATCTTGCTTTGTGGGCTTATCGAACTAGCGTTCGTACTCCCACAGGCACTTCCCCCTTTGTTTTGGTCTATGGCGTTGAAGCAGTTTTTCCCTTTGAATTAGAAGTTCCTTCTTTGGCTCTGCTACTTCAAGATACTGAAGTAGGAGATGAATATCATGTTTGGTAGACTTAGTCAGCTGGAACTCCTAGATGAGAAGCGCATCAATGCTTTGGAGCATCTTCGTGCCTACCAAAACAAGCTTAAGAGAGCATACCTCAAGAAAGTTCATCCTCGATCCTTTGAGATCGGCGACCTTGTCTTAAAAGAAAATCAAAAAAATACTAATGCAACTAAAGACCTTAAAGGTAAATTTGAGCCCAACTGGCTCGGACCATATGTCATCACTGCTAAATTTGGATCGGGAGCATATCGATTAGCTACCTTAGATGGTAAATATCTTAAAGAACCTATGAACATTATGCATCTTAAGCATTATTATGCATAACATTTGGTCCTTTTTCATCATTTATATATATTGTGTATTTTGCATATTGTTTCATTTTAGTAAAATTTCAAAAAAAAAAATAGTAATAGTATTCCTTCTTGCAATTCATCAATCAAAATCAAAATATAAAAACATCAAAATCGTCAAAATCTTCAAAAACATATTTTATTTTCATACCTGTCAATTCTTGAAGTATTGCAGTTATATTTTCAATTATTTTGGATAAATTAGCATTTATTTGGAATCCCGCACTTTCACATTCACATGAATAAATATCTTGATTTTATTTTGTATGATTATTAATCTCTCTTATATCAAAGTCCACAGTTGAATTAAATAAAGTTTTGAGCATAGAGAACTGATCTTGTTATTTACTTGAACCAAATATATCTTTTCACATTAAAATGATTTCATTGCAAATTCAATATGATGCTACATAGTAAAAGTGGTTTCTTGAGCGAAAAGTTTCCCCTGCTATCCTATCATGCACATGGTCTAGAATCTTTGAGAATTGACAAAAGGACAAGCTCACCCCTACCCAGAATAAAAATCCCTTGCTCTACAGACTAATCCGAGCAAGTATCCCTAGCATAGGAAGAAAAAGAAAAGTCAAAGAAAATGAGAAAAAGAAAAATATCATTTTGTACCATCGCAGCAATATTTCAGCATTATTTCAAGTTCCAAGCAAAATACAAAAAAAAAAAAAAGAGAGAGAAGAAAAGAAGAGAAAAAGAAAAGGCAAAAGCAAAATGCAATAAATCCCTTTCCCTACCCCTTGAAAAGAAAAGAAGGGTGAATGAGCTTGAATCCCTGGAATTCTCAATTATTCGAAAACTATGAGGTAAGCCCCATAACAGGTGGTTTGTGCCCAACCCGCTTGGCCTTGGGTAATCCCTAGCGTGGTGATATGTCTGTCACATTAGCGACCTTATTTTGTACAGACCTATGTCTGCTTATGGATCAGCTAGCTCTTGATGACCCGACTTACATAGTAGTCTGGTACGGTTACATGCATATAAATCATGGTCAACGAACATTCATTTGGTTAATTCAAATTACTTGTATCAAATTATCTTGCTCAAAATTGGTGAATGAACAATACAATTGCACACACATTTGTATTTGAGAGATTCTCTATCATTATGATAAATCAAGATCGGCAATGAACTCACATATGCACATGAGGGTTCCTTACAAATCTACATTTGTCTTTGAGATAATTTAAAATATTTCTGCACCTCTTTTGGAATGAATTTTATTCTTATTTCAGAACATCTGTTTAGTATAAACACAATTACATACATTGTTTTCAAAAATCCAAAATTATTTTAAACAACCTATTACAAAATCTAGCAAATAAAGTCAAGTTTGTATATTATTATTTTCTGTTTATCAAAAATCAAAAATCAATCATGCAATAAAACTAAAATATCAATTTCTTCTTTGGATTTCGCGATGATGGTATAAGTCTATACCTATAATTCTATGCCTAGCGCAAACCATTATTCTCATTTTATTTCCCATTCATTTTAAATCATAAAAACATATGGCTTACATCATTATGTTACACAATTGTGCTTTAAAACGAACGAACACTTATTCTATTTCATGTCATTATGTCAACATTCAATTTTGCAACCATGGTATAATTTCTAAGGAATTGTTCAAAATTTTATCACACTTAGGAATTTATGCCTAGCAAAAATCATATTTTCTTTAAATATGTCATACATAATATTTTTATGAAAATCTGAAAACAAATCATCACCATCACAACACAAAGTCTTAAGACAGTCTCTTAAGCATTCTTTTACTTTTAGCAATATTTATATATTAGGATTAGCTTGACGACCGAGCGAGCGGCGACTCCATGAAATGGTCTATAACAGCGACAATGTCCTTTGAAATTATTGTTAGAAGTCCCTTTTATTTTTCATCAAATCACACCAAAACAACCAATTGTTTACATCAGATTATTTCATTTAAATTTTACAACATGACATAAAATTATAATATTTCTAAAACGACATAATTACATGAATCATCAATAATCAATTGCAAAATTCAACATTAAAGCATCATACAACAAATTCAACAAGTCATATCATCAAAAGACCATATATATATCAACAAATTATGTACATCATATCAAAACTAGACTGGTATGCCACAATCAATAGCCTGGCATACTCAATCCTCTCAAAAAATATATAATAATAAATACAATCTCTGTGCAGTGAGCGTCTAGCCTCGAGAAGCCCTCGAGCTCTCAGCCTCATCTCCTCTCCCGCCCTGAGGTGGAGGAGACCTGTGTCGTGGGTCCTCGACATCGATCTTGACGATGTCCTCGATGACCCCATCCTAATCGGCCCCACAATGTCGGTTGGCAGCTGTAACCTCTAGCTCTCTGGAACCATCTGGTAGTATGCTCCTCGATAGAATGCAGTCTGAGCCATAGACCGCACCAACTCCTGCATGCTCACTCCTCCGCCCCGAGCTCTGAGCCATGTAGCCTCATCCTACAGTGTCTGCACCTGAGCCCGAAGGTGGGCAACCTCAGCCCGGAGAGCCACCGTCTCGCTGCTCTCCCCTACCTCGACACCCTTGCCCTTATCAGGTGATGGTGGTCTCTCCCCCTACTGAGAAGGGAGTCCCTCCTCCCTCCTCCCTATATGTTGTGGTCTTTGTGGAGCCCGTGCCATCCTCTGGCATCTCTCCTATGGAGACCATCGCTGCTCTCTCCCATCGTGACCCTATGCTACCTCAATAGCAGCCTGACGTCACCTCCCCATCCATCGCACCACGGTGTGCATCGGACCCTGCACCCTCGTCATCCGAGGAGGGTGGATGCCTATGTACCAGGCATCATATCCATCGATAACCCCAATATCATCACCATCCACTAGATAGATGGGGGCATCATCCGTGTCCTGACTCCAGAATCGCTGCATGTCTGGAGCCCCGCTCAGTGTGGTACTATCCCGAATAGTCTAGGAGTACTCATAATCCCTGAGAGAAGGGATCCCCTGTTGTAGACCAAACTATCATAGAACCCGATCGTAGCGATGGAGCTCTACCTCTCCCCGCTCCATCCTCAGCCAACAGACTCGCCTGATGCGAGCCAGCTCCTGCCCATCCTCTGCCCACCCTGGGTGCTCTCGCCATGGCCTCCAGGTGATCTGGTCCGGGATGAGGTCATCTAGCAACCTCCGTGACATCGATAGATCTATCCATCGTTGTGACCCCCTTTATAGCCACCAGTAGAAAACTCGGGGCCTCTCCTGGTCAACCCCTGTCAGTGGGAGCCCTACCGGCCTTCGCACCATGATGTGCTCCCAGCACCAAACCTGTAGCAATGATGTCAAGACCAGACATCGACCTCCCTTGTATACGACCCCATGTAGGATCCTATACAAGCGACATAGTACAAAGCTACCCCATGCAAACCTGTATCCGTGGTCTCTCATGTCGCAGACCACATCTGATAGGAGCCATGGTAATCTGCACCCACTCTGGTGGCACAGCAATAAGCCACCTACCACCCCTACCAAAACTCGAGTCAGCCTAGATGCCCCAGGCATCTGCCTTAGAGACTCGATGTTCACTCCGCCCTTCTCTAGGGCGAAGCTCGGGTCTCCGCTCAACCTCATCATAGCCTGGCCTTGATTGGCCGTAGGAGTCATCAGCCGTCCCTGTATGGGGATCCTCATGATCCTCCATACGTCCTCTAGTGTGGGAGCCATCTCCCCTGTCGGTAACCGAAAGTAGGATGACCCCGGATACCACCTCTCTGCTAGGGCTGTCAGTAGCCCCATGTCCGTCGGTACTTGTGGCATCTCTGCCACATGCTGTAGCCCGACCTATGCTAGTCGATCATGCTCTGCCTGGTCGAGCGCGGCTATGTCGTCTCTTAGTCCCCCGTATTTCCATTCTCGACTCTTTAGTAATCCCCTCTGCAAAACAAACAATAAAACAACAAAATTTCATTAATAAACCAATTATTAAAATCAATTAAATGCATTTCAAACAAAGCAAAATTTCATAAAAATGATGATATCGTCCACCATTGGATTATATCGTCCCAAATTGGATATAATCGTCCTTTGTAGGATGACATCGTCTCCTATTTCACAACTTGGGGATCGCCCCTTGTTGGACGGGATCGCCCCTAGTTCGTCGATTTTGCCCTCCGACGAAATCGATGATCTAGGGATGATTTCGATGAAATAGGGACGATTTCGTCCCGACGTCGTCGACGGCCTAAAAATGGCCACGATGCCCCAAACAGTCAAAATTTAAAACAAAAAATTGCACAAATTAAATTCAAACCTAATCTACTAGGATTAGATCCTTACCCGTAGCCCGCGTCGGACCTCTGTCGCTCTGTGCGCTGCCTCAACCATTTTTGTCTGCAGAGCTCTAGAACAACAAAAATGAACAGTAAAAATGAATTAGGGTTTTACCCTATTTTTCTTAATTTTATTTAAAAACAACTTTCTTTTTATTTATTTTTGCTTTTTCGTGCTTTTACCTCAAACGTTCGATTTGGGTAAAAACACGGAGGGGGCACCATAGTCAGCAGTCGTACGATTCGACCAAGAATCATCGTCTAGAAAATTGAGTACATTTTTGCTTTCTCATAAAACGGGAAGAACTCGTCTTTAACGCATTTTCTTCAAAAAATTCGCTAAAGAGGGGGCAAAATGTAGCACCCTAAAATTGGCATAGTTAAACCTTAGTAAAAAGATAAAAATTCAAATTTTAACCTCAAACTGCCCGTTAACCGCCTGTTACCCGCTCCCCTTGTTTTCCGCGCCATTTTTAGGATTTGTTTTGACCGTTGGACGATATCGTCGTAGATTAGACGAAATCATCCCAGATCTGACGAATTCGTCTGGAACAGAACGTCCAGACGATTTCATCCCAAAACCAAATTTTCATAATTAGCTTTTGTTTCAACAACCTCTCCAACTTGGGCAGAAGCGCGTCTACGCAGTTGGAGATTCCCCCGTTGGAGATCTCCCAGATTGGGATGATCCCCAACCTCCTAACCTCTCCCTAATCCTATATAAACTAAGATTTTCTTAGTTTATCCCCCTGACTCTCTGCCTGAAACTCTGCTTAAACCCCCTGAACTTCCACGTACCTCAGAGCATCCTCACACCATCATTTGCATTCTGTATTTCATGTTTTCTTGCAAGAACTTTACTATTTTTTAGTCGAAGCTAGCTCGGATCGTCGCAAGCGATTCCAGACGATTTCGGACGATCCTTTCGAGGAGCGCAGATGATCTCGTACGATTGGAGGTGATCCCGACTGTAGTCCAAATTGGGGGCAATCAGAGTCCATAGTTTGCATCTCTTTATTGTTTTTTGCATTTCTCTATACATTATCTTAGTTATTATATTTATGCATCTTGGAGTTCACCTCATTTAGCATAACCGCATGATAAAGTTAAAATCAATCATTAAATCTACTGCATTTCTCTTATTTGTTATTTGAATCTATTATTTAGGCATGTTTGCTGTTATTTCTATCATTCCCCTTTGCTTTTGCAGTTGTATCTTGGGTATTTTGTATCTATTCCTGTGATTGCAGGTTTCTGACGAATTCATCAGATTGACGATGATCTCGTCCGATCTCAGATGATTACGTATGAGTTGAGGCGATCTAGACTGCTACAAAACTCAGAATCTTCATCAGACATCCGAAATCAGGTATGTTCTATCCCATTCTGCACATTCTCTGTGTTTAGCATTTATGCATATTTTTTGTATCCATAAAAATCAGCATTGGCATATAGAATAGTTTAGATTCATCTTGGCCAAACCTAGGAATTGAATGATTGAAGTACAAAATGAACACATCAAACCCACTATCAACCTAGGTGTGGAAACTGCCACTCAAAAGTTTCCTGGTGAACCCACCATCCGTCAAAAATTCACCCTTATACCCCTCCCCCGAGATGCGGGACCTTCAAAGGGCCTCTCAGTCCGAGGTATTGTCCCATCCTTCTCGCATCCCCCTTTCGGGTGCGGATCCTATAGCCTGAAGGTAAGGATGCAAAAAATTTGGAGCGATACACTTGCATTATGTATAATAATGCCTTCTGGTCCTTCTTTCGATTCTCCTTAAAAAAATATAAATTTACCTAGGAGAGTGCGCTCAACGTTGTTGCATCTGATCGCTCTACATAGCTATTATATGCTAGGTCCTATAGCTCTTGTGACCTAAACAGGATCCTCATTTGAATGCTCCAGTAATCGTAGTTCTTGCCATTGAACTTTGGCATCTGCAACTACAATAGGTTGCTTTTGGAAGCCATTGCTTCTATCTTCCATGGTTAGGCACAAGCACTGATATCAATTTGAAAGTCAGGCACAATGGAGATGGTTGTGCCTGGATTAGGTGCAACAGGAGAGTGAACCTAGGTCTTAGGCACACATAAGAGAGTGCGCAAGGGCTAGACGCAAAATGGAGATGCACCTGAGATAAGGTTCAACACTAGGATGCGTAGGGTCTAGACGCACAAAATCGGTTGCACCTGAGTTGGGTGTAACTCTAGGCTATGCCTAAGTTGGGCACAACTTGGAGGATGCACCTGGATCAGGCACACGTGGGGAGGTACACCTTGCTTGGGTGCACAAAGGAAGGTGTGCCTCACTTGGGCACACTAGGAGTGAGGTGTACCTCACTTGAGTACACGAAGGGAGTTGTGCTTCACTTGGGCGCACGAAGGGAGGTGTGCCTTGATGAGGTGTAACTTGGAGGGTGTGCTTGGGCAAGGCGCACAAGGAGAATGCACCCAATTCTGATGCAAGAGAAAAATAAAGGAAAAATAAATGAGACAAGACTTGCACAATAAACATATTTTATTCACTCAAATTGATCTTATTGCCAATGCAGTTTTACAATGCAAGATCAAACTTTACACAAATATCTGCAAACTAGTTGTAGGTAAAACACCGAAGGAGATTTTAGGAGGTTGTTGCTCCTTCTCCTCTTCTATTATTTGCTACCCCTTGCTCTACAATACTGAAAGAACACTCCGCATTATATAGTTGGGTGAAAAGGAGGATAAGGCTTATCCTCTGACATGCATCACATTAGAGTTTCTTACCACTGATGGAGGATAAGGGTTATCCTCTGACATGCACCATATTAGGATTTTTGACCAATAATAAAACTTCAAGTACCAGCATTAACTACACATGCTTGAAAATTACGGTGATCATATTTGCAGCGATACGATCTGTTAGGCATCAAATCTGGTTTAATATTATAACACTAGTATCTCAATCTGCCCATGGTACCGACTCGTGGCACAAACTAAGTTTAGAAGAATATTTCTACATGTCTATACCATCCATGGTCAATACCACATTTAAATGGATACCTCCATGTTCCTGCAAGCCACATAGTTTGACCGCAAGCAATGAGTAGTATCCTATTTATTCCAAATTAGCATTTGACTATTCATATGACTTTTTTTTTTAACCTTGTTCAAAACTATTGTGGTAAACCATATTTACATGATACCCACAAATTGAGCTATTTAGATTTATTTCAATTTCATAGGGCTTGCTAAATTATTGACTCGCAGGAGGTGTAGACAAATTTACAACCCATCGCCTTTATCGACAGTCGTGTTGGGTAGGACTTAGGACTTTCTATGTAGTGCGATATTCTTGTAAGACAATACGACAATAATCACCATAACGTGTACAAATTGTGCACCTTGTTGGCCGCGCATATTTTGTTAAGAATAATTATTATCATAGTTTAGTGGCTATGAGGTAGAGTGGATATAACTATGAGTACCATTTATATGATCTAGGGGTTCAAGTTAGTTAAAGTTAATTAATATTTTTACATAGTAACTATCATTCATAAGGTCCATAAGTCAAGTGTAGTGTTGTTATTTTCAGAAGATTAAATTTAAGTTAGTTTTTTCCTCACATAGATAGTTGTTATGCTATATTTAGAAATAGTTTGTATTTAAATATTGTTCATTTATAATGTAAATGTATTCAAACATTAAGGATCAAAAATGGTATTAGAGTAGGTTTAAGGTATATCCATGGGTTTTTGAAGTTATCCTCCCACCTCGATTATGTGAAAAAACATTGTCAAATCGTTAGCTCACATTTTACGAGCAGCCTAGAAGCCAAAACATAGATGATATTATATTCCTAGTTGTCAGAAAAGATTAATTGGGGAATGTTCATAAATAATCAACATGCATTGATCCCCATGGTTTATGGGTCATTAATGTAACAATACTTCCCTTGTTTGGAACTATCAGATTCATCTATCAAAGGGGTAGGAGAATTTAGAAGTATCTCAAATACAATTGTCATGAATTCTCAGTACGCTCAAGTGGAGTAAAGCCATTTGGCCTAGGTTTTGGAGGTTGGTCATGATTGAAGACCGAACCACCCAAGAACCAAACACAAGATTAGATAGAACTAGACAAACCAAAGCTTCAAAGAAACATAGACAAACGTAGACATAAAATCCTTGATAACTAGATCTCCCTCAATGGAAGGCATGACTAAAATTTTGATGAGACTACAAGACTCTATAATGCATTGGGATAAAAACAAAAGTTTAACCTAAATACACCTAACCAAGTTAAATATTTTATCCCATATAGCAAGCGGTATTAACTAGAACAACCAAATAAAGCAGAAAGTAAAGGTTACCATGAGAAGTGCCAATCATACTAAGGGATACAGAGTATTTAGTTCCTTAGGCACACAATCCTCTATGTATGAGAAAGGTATAACAATTGAACCATCATCTTAAGCTCTTCAAAGGAGTGGCCACATGATTGAATGCATTAATGAAAAAAAATCCTTACAACAGAGCTCCAACATAGGTGATAAGACTTCATCTCAAGCAGTTACGAATTTTGAAGGCTTAATATTAGGTTCTATTAATGTAAAATTATTATAAGAAATAATTTTGAAAGAAATAAATTTTGAGTATCTGGAGGGAAGGCTCGCATGATTTTCTATAAATATCTCTTTTCTTCTCATTGTAAAATATCAAAAGCTCTCCATTCTTCTAAGGGGTGCTTTCCTTCATTCTCCCCTATGTCTCGGCTTGGCTCAAGCCTTGTGTAGCTGGCCAAGGAGCTTTTGAACCTCTTCTCTCTACATGTATGTAACTTAGTGTTCACACTAATAAGAATTTATGACTACTTATGAAATCTCTATCTTGGTTTTGATGTGGGTGTTTTGTATCATTGCATGTTCTCAAGGGGACCTATGTTCCTCATGCATCGTCAACCGTTGTGCATGTGTTCACTTCAACCCATAAGAACACGAGGGGATCTTATTAGATATTTGGTGCATCACAACCTACAAAATAGGTTAAATAGGCTTTGTTTTCTTATCTTTCCCTGCTTTTATTTTCTTTTTGTACTTTACGTTTTCTATCATTTCTTGCTTTTCTTTTATTGGTTTTTTTTCTTCCATTTTTCCTTGAAACTAAAGATATGATAAAGTAGAATTAGAGTAGGAAATAAGAAATTTAAACATTAAAGATCACATATAAAACAAAGAACCAATCTTGAATAAAAAACACTAAAAATCATCTAATGAAATTGCAATAACAAAGTTTTAAACTTAATTATTTTCTTAAAATTTGAGATTATATTAAACTAATAAACATTTAATTATGCCATGTTATTTTGCATAAAAAGCTTGAATTTTTTTTTCCAACAGACTTGAACTTTTTCAAACAATGTAAACGCGGTAAGGGAGAAGAAATACATTGCGATAGTTGAAAAAGACTCTAGGAAATGTCCCACGTCGAAAGTGTCTCTTGTCAAAGGCATAACAAGATCGTAGTTTACACACAACTTGCCTTCGTAGTAGTTGTTGTCATTTAATTTGCACTAACAAAAAAACTCACCACATCCAAACACACAAAATTTTGTTATATAGGCTAAACTGCTTTTACCTAGTGAATATAATAGATGGATTTGAATTATTTTGTAATTTATCTTATGCAACCATTAATTTAAATTATTTAAAATTAATTTTTTATTTTTTATTTATTTTTTATTTTATTTTTTGGATGAAAAAACATTATATTAAAATGGCTTAATCATACAAAAAAATGGTGGGTGGAATTAGCACACCCCAAGCACACAACCAACACACTAACTGTGTGCTAAAAAGCTAGCATAGCTACCAAAATAACTTATAGAAGTTCATAAGAAAACCAAACAGAGAACTGCCTAAAAAAACAACTAATAGACTATGCATTATTGTTGTGTAGGGGATGGAGGAATAGGATTCACTACACAAGGAGCAGTACCCCAATGATCAATACGGTCCTATAAGTGATGAAGCTCTATATTCACTTTTTTTGCTTGCACTAAAATTTGCAGCCAACAATCATAGAAAACCTGATACTTATTAGCAAGAGAAAAAATAGAAGAAGGCTCCTAATGGCTAAAAATCACTATGTTGCAATTTTTCCACAAATGAAAAAGAATCCCCACTCTAAATATATGTCAAACAGGAACAAGATTCTCAGAAAACTGAAGTAGATCCCCTAACAAAATATTCACCCAAGAATAGGGACCTGTCATATATGGTCTGAAAAAAGATAAAATCCACTACCAAGCCTCTTCATCTCTCACACAAGACCAAAATAGATGATGCACATCCTCCTCTACTCCATAATATCTGTAGGAAATACCATTCACACTCAAATATCTATACCATTGACCAATAGGAAGCCCTTGAAATAATAAACTCCAAGCAAAAAATGTTTGCTTAGGTTCAAGATACTTTGTCTAGAGTGTATTAAATCTGAGACTCCATCTGGACTAAAGAGATACTACATCCCGCGTAGAATTAAGCTTCTCAGCCATAGGCACAATAGGGAAAATCCAAGAGTATCCCAAATGAGGTTTATACTTTGTGAGAGAAACATCTTTGGACCAAGACCAATCAGTCCACCAAGGTTTTTGATAATATCGAAAAACTTTACCCTAAATAGAAAAAGGAGTGGAATCAATAACAGCCTCATAAGAAGTCTTATAAACCAAAATAAAATCTAAAAATTTCCTAAGGTATCCAACACCTTGAATGAAAATCCATGAAATTAGATAATTGAGCAATACCTCGTTTATAAAATTTCTAAGCATGTATCCACTGGACTTGAGCAAGGGGAGTCCCCTGCAAAGTGATGACCAAAGACCACCAGACATTAAGCAAAGGTATTAAAGCCCCTAGCTTCCCCTTGTGACTTTTCCAAGAAAATCACAGTTTAAAGGCCTCCTAGGCCTTCCAAATGCTTTGCATAACAAAGGATCCAAAAATATTTATTGGAATAGGGGTTGTAAGAATGGTTTGCAAATCAATCCCTTTCCACACCTTCTTACCAAAAGGAATTCCTGTGGAGAGGTAGTGATGAATTAAAAGTTTCCAAGCTTCCCCCCCTGTAAAGCTCTCACAATCCATTTAGCACAGAGGGAAAATCCTTATCACTAACAGTCAAACAATCCCATTCCTCCAATTTTTTTAGGAAGATAACAAATATCCCAAGCCACCCTATGAAATCCCTTCTTATCAACAATATTGGACCACAAAAAATCTCAAAGCAACTTCTCCAATTTGGCATAATAAGTCTTGGAAGGGACCCAGCAAGAAGCATAATACACATGAGTATAGGCCAATACCTTGGAACAAATCTGAAACTTGCTAGCTAAGGATAATGTTTTTGTACACCAATACAAAAGCTTCTTATCAACCTTTTGAACAACATAATCCCACAAATGGGCAAGAGAACCCAAAAAATCAAAAGTAATACCCAAAAATTTAAAGGTTTCCCCATGTTGAATCCACTTCCAAGGCTTATCAGCTAACCAGGGAGGCATATCTTTGAAGAACACAAGCTTATACTGAGAGGGGGGGTGAACACTATAATGCCCTATTTTTACTTTATTTCCAAACCAATATCAATTAGTGTCTTTAATTGCAATAACCAAATATAGCAGTGTGCATTAATGACATAGATAGCAATAGTAAACAAGTGCACAAATCACCACACACAATTGAGACACAATATTTAATGTGGTTCCCCCAATGTGGGGTACTCCACAAGATAATATCCTTATAATATTTCACACAAAAATAAGGATCCTTATCCCAATACAAATTATTACTTTGATCTGCTCAAATCTAGGCAATACACTAATCTGCTCAGGTAGGTAATCCACTGATCTGCTTCAACAAGCTCACCAATAACTTGCCCCAAACTGCTCTAGCAATCTCACTAATAACTTGCCCAAAATTGCTCTAGCAAGCTCACTAAGAACTTACCCAAAATCTACTCAACAAGCTCACCAAGAACTTGCTCACAATCTGCTTTAGCAAGATCACTAAGAACTTGTCCAAAACTGCTCTAGCATGCTCACCAAGAACTTGCTCAAAATCTTCTCAACAAGCTCACCAATAACTTGCTCAAAATATTCTCAACAAGCTCACTAATAACTTGCTCAAAACTTCTCAACAAGCTCACTAAGAACTTGCTCAAAATCTGCTCATCAAGCTCACCAAGAACTTGCTCAAAATATGTTCAACAAGCTCACTAAGAACTTGCTCAAAATATTCTCAACAAGCTCACTAAGAACTTGCTCAAATGTTGTCCCAAATTTTTCCACAAATATATCCCAAAAGTCTTCTCAAAGGCTCAATCAATCATCCACAAAAATTGCCACAAATATTTCCACAAATCTATCCCAAAATCCTTCTCAAAGGATCAACCAATCATGCTCAAGTAGCACTCAAATCTCATCCACAAATCTATGAAGGCAAGGCTCAATGATGAATTTAACAATGAATGACAATGCACTCTACAATGGATGACAACAATGATCCACAATGATCTCAACTCAAATCAATCTCAACTCAACTCAAGTCAATATTAATTCAACTCAAATCTTATAGAAGCATAAAGAGAATTGTTAGAGACACTATATGTTCTAATCTCAAAGCTCAATATCAACCCAAATCAGAATTATAGAATTGTTTGTTTCATGGGACTTGAACAATCACCTCACACACTCACTTGACTAGGCTCAATCAACTCAACTCAACCAATCACCACAAGGGACAACTCTTTCTCATAAATCCCTAGTCCAAGCATGTATCAACCAACTCAAATGTTTCCAACAATGCTCAACCACAAATCTCACATAACAATGATACTCATGTTCTTTTCTAACTCAAGTTTTTTGCATAACCAATGGGCTTCAACAACTATGCTTATAAAACAAGTTTTAAACACAACTCTCAAACCAGGAAATATTGAAGCATTCAACCAACCACTTTCGAAAAGAAAACCACAATCAATCATTTTCTCTCCAATGATATTTCAGAAATCAACCACCATAAACAAAGTAAATGGAGAATATTGCTCATACCTTTTGATGCCTTATTGGATATCTACTAAATCTGCCATACTCAACAAACTTCTTTTTCAACTTTCAACAAGGGTTAGATATCATGATTAATATCACAACAATAATATCCAAATAACACCTTATCACTTCTACTCAATAAGATACAACATGTCCCCTCATGAAAGAATTAATCGCCTTTGAAAAAGAACAAAACAACCTTCACTTTTGAAACCCTTTACAAAAATAGAAATATCTCTTTACGTACACATTATTTCTCCCTCTAAGCAAGTTAATAAATGTTGGCAATTTTAGGTACTTTGGGTACATTGCCTTTGCTCCAATGTATAAGTTGTCATTGATGTCAAAAGGCATTTTTGTGTTGATTTCAAAAGAGTGTGATGTCAAGAATATCTTGAGAAGCTTCATTATGTTAAAGGGTTTTTATTAAAACCATGGTGACAAGGCTAAAGGTTTTTCTTAAAACCATTTGGACTCATTAAGGGTTTTTATTAAAACCAAGCTTAACTTAATGCAAAGGTCCATGTGTATTATTAGTAATTAAATTAACTCAAACCTTTGTCAAAGGTCCAAGTTTAATTTATTATTAATAAAATAATAATTATTATTATTTTAATTATTATTAAATGGTCTTTCAACCCTTAAGCATCGTCGATTTGTTGCCATCGTTGGAGGAGCGCCGATGTCAAACAGTGAAGGAAAATTTGCTATATAAGTTGGCATGGTTTTCAAAAGTGAGCACCTCCAATTATTATTTGATATCTGCGATTTGTGGTTCTCTGTATGTTTTGATTTGCGCTCGGTTTCTATGATTTGCTTTACTCCATTTCATTCGATTTGCGCTCGGCGTCCGTGATTTGCATTTGCACTGTTTCATTTGTTTTGCGCTTGGCATCCATGATTTGCAATTGCTCTATTTCCTTCGAATAGCGCTTGGTGACTTTGAGTTGAGCTTGCTCAATGTTTTCGATCTCCGTTTGACGTCTTTGATATTGTGCTTGTTCTGTGTCTTGGAGACTGTGCTTGGCAAACTCGGGTTTGAGATTGGGCTGCATCCTTACCCTTTGGCTTGACGGCAGTGGATTGTTTGCATGCGGTTTGTGGAAGACGTTTACGTTTTCCAGATTCTTGGCGTCACAGGAAGATAAAAGAGAGGGCAGCGGTTTATTTTTCATTGGGCACTTGTGACCCAACGGCGGTGGCGTTTAAGCAAAAACGCTAGATGACAGAGGTGCTGAGTTTGATTCTCTTCGTTGGGAAATTCCTTTTGGTCGCGGTGTGCAAAGAATGGTGGTCATGAATGCGCGGGAGGTATAAGGTTAAGGTATCAATTTTTGTTTTGACATTGATGTTTAATGTTTAATGTTTATGTGGAGTAATAAGGTGTAAAGAGGTTTTACTTTGTATATTATTGTACTTTGGTGGTTTTTACTAAGTTGGAGAAATAAGGTGTTATATTTGGATCTTTATTATTGTGTATTATTGTATAGTTGCTAACTCTAATTGGTGGCAAATTGAGAGTTAGTGTTGTGACAGATTTTAAGTTCTCCTTCTTCATCAAAGTAAAGGTATGGGCAACTTCTTCCATGTATGTTGTTTATGGTATATTTTCTGAAATTGAGTTTGGAGTGAAAAGGTTGACTACTAGGTATTGATGGTGTAAATCTTATTTTCTGGATATTGAAGATTGCTTATGCATTAAAGTTATTGTTGAATTTTTGGGTGAATGCATAATTCTGGTTGAGGAAGAAGAAGCATTTTTGCAATAGGGTTTATGTTAGTAAGTCTTGATACTTGCATTGAGATGATGAAACCCTAGTTGTTGGTAAAAAGAATATAAGCATCATTGTTATATGAGATATTGCATAGTTGGCAATTGTTGGGTTGTGTTTCATATTATTGAGAAAAGCATACTACATCTATCATATTCTTTTGAGATTGAGTTTGAGATTGAGATTGGGAGTTAAGTATAGAACATATTGGGTCTCTAACAATTCTCTTTATGTTTCTATGTGATTTGAACTTGAGATTGGGAGTTAAGTATAGAACATATTGAGTCTCTAACAATTCTCTTTATGCTTATATGAGGTTTATGAATCACATTGGGTCTCTAACAATTCTCTTTGTGAGTTCATGCTAAGAAAGTTTTTCTTGGTGAGCTTGCTGAGGTTTGTGACAGGTTTTGGACAGGTTTCGATGGGAACTTGTGAGCAATTTTTGGACAGGTTCCGGTGGGAACTTGTGAGCAATTTTTTGGACAGGTTCCGGTGGGAACTTGTGAGCAGTTTTTGGACAGGTTCCAGTGGGAACTTGTGAGCAGGTTTTGAACAGGTTCCGGTGGGGACTTGTGAGAAGATTTGGACAGGTCCTAGCAGAGGACTTGTGAGCTGAGTTTTTGAGATTTGTATCTGAGAACTTGAGGACAGAGGTGCATTAGTTCTTTGAGAAGAACCTGAGGATAGATTTGGTAAGTCTTTGAGAAGGCTTGTGTGCAAAGGATTGATTTGTTCATAGAGTTGGACAGATCTAATAGATAGAGGAATACTTGTACTAGACCGACTGACTGTGTTTGGTATAGGGATCTGAGATGTTGTGGACGTGATCATAGAAGGCAGAGGTCTCTTAAGCTAAGCATTGAGGACAGGAGTTCTTCAGTGGAAAGGAGTTCCACATGCTGGCAAGAGGTAGAGGCAGTTGATCTTCTGAGGGATCATTTCCAGAGCAGAGGGGAAGGTATCTCCTTTGAGCAGAGGCTCATAAATTCAGATTAGGGGAAGGTGTCTCCTTTGGGCTAAGGCTCATAAACATTGTAATTGGGAAGGTTTCCCAAAGAACTTTGAGATAACTTTTAGAGAAAATTTTTGTGGACATAGCCCAGGAATTCTGGGTGAACCATGTTAAAATTGGTGTCACTTTGTGGATGATTTTGTGCATTGTTTTGATATTGCTTTGGGTATATTGCTTTACTGTTTTGAAGTATAAAGGAAAAAGTAAAAAGAGGTCTTATAATGTTCACCCCCCCCTCTCAGTATAAGCTTGTGTTCTTCAATAAAATAACCCTCGAAATAATATTTCCAACGATATATAATATGATATACTTTCAAAAGGAGAAACACCATAAATCTCTTTATTTCTAAACATGCATCACAACCCTTATTCCTCCTAGGGCAACTTTAGAAAAATAAAATATATTAAAAAAAAATTATTAACTTGCCTCTATCCCTAACGGGATTTGATCTCGTGATGTCTCCTTGCTCAACGCTTTAACCACAGCCAACCTGCCATTGGGCGACACACCCTCACGTGTCCAAAGGGGCACAAACAAAAACTTATATCATAAACTTTTGCACCCTTCGAAAAACTTAATAGCACTTCAAGCGCTTCAAAAAAGTAAATAACCATGGCAGGACTCGATCGCAGGACCTCTTGCGTAACACACAGCGCACTAACCGCTAGGTCAAAGATGCCTATGTGTCTTATTAAACTCTGCGTACAATTTTTCAATAGACCAAATTCACACTTCTCTCTCTTTTCGCAATTCATTCACCAATCGAAGGCATTCGAAAAATAAGCATTGGGGGTCTTATGAAGTATAAGCTTTTGTTGGCATATATATATGCCTTTCCTCTTTCTTTATACGTTGGTGCTATAAATGAATATAGCCTTTTCTCCTTTCTTTAGTCGGCGCTAAAATTAATATATTTAATTTTAAAATTTAAATTTAAATTTTAAATAATTTAAAATTTAAACTAAATATTTAAAAATAAATATCTCCATCATCGAGGCACCTTTTTTGATGAAACAAAAAGCCAATCTGGGTTTTAAAAAAACCATTTCAAATCTACCATTCATTGTTTTAAATAAAACATTTTATTTTTTCTGTTTTGGTTTTCACAAAAACCCTGTATATATCCATGCTCTCCAAAATATCATAAATGCTTATTTATGAAATGCTTTGGCCACAAAAACTCAATATGATCCATGTGATATCAATGATACATGTGACATCAATGACAACATAAAATAACTCAAATTGCAAACAATCTTTTCCAGACTGTTTTTCTCCATTGAATATTAGAGCCAAAAGCTAAGCAGAATGTATGAAGACAACCTAAAGCATGAGTAACAGAGATCTCATCTTCTACAATAGTCAAGAAAGAATCATCTTCAAAATGACCATTAATCAATTTATTGGGGGAGGAAGGGATATAAATTTCCTTGATCAATCCTTGAGAAGATCTATGAGCTAGAATAAATGCCTCAGCAACAAGAATAAACAAAGAAGGAGCCAATAGACAACCTTGTCTAACAGAACAGGCTAATTGAATATTCTGAGATTTTCTCTTGTTCAGAGTTAACACATCAGAGGCATATTTGAATAACATAACTACAGTCCTTATAAAATAAGTGTTAAATCCCAGAGCCTTTAGCATAGAAGTAATAAAGAACCATTCTATTCTATCATAAGCCTTCTCAAAATCAATCTTAAGGAAAATAACATCCTGACCAGAGGATCTAGCCCATTCCATCCCTTCCCAAATAGCAATAACATTATCCAAAATATATTTATTTTGAACAAAACCAATCTACTCAGGCCTGATTATCTCAGGAAGAATAGGTCTGAGTTTAAGAGCTAAAGCCTTGGCAATTATCTTATAACTAACATTAAGCAAGGTGATTGTCCTCTAATTATAAATAAGTTCAGGGTCTCCCCCTTTTGAAATGAACTTAACATTACCTTTGTTGATGAGATTCCCTAATGACCTAGTGAGCATAGCCTCTTTATACACTTGTAGCAAATCATAACCCACCAAGTCCCAGCATTATTTATAAAATTTACAAGGAAAACCATCTAATATAGGTGCTTTGTCATTTACCATTTGAGATAGATCTTGTTTTGAGATCCTCCAGGGTTAAAGGTGCATCACAAAAATCTCGTTGAGTTTGAGTAACCTTAGTAGGTATGACATGACAACAGGATTCTAGAGCTTGCACTCTATCATGGGTAAGGCCTTGAGAAGCAAACACTATTTGATAATGATTAAAAAAAGCTCCAAAAATATCATCAAGAGATGTGAACCATTGACCATCAACTTGCAGAGTAATAAATTGGGAAGTATGAGAAGGTGGGCGAAGGCGCTTGAAAATTTCTTTAGAGACTTTGTCACCCACCTTTAACCAATGCATCCTGACTCTTAATTGTGCTCCTTTGGCTTCATACGTATCAACTTTTTTAAGCTCATGTCAAAGGGCAGCCATGAAAGCTTGAAGATCAGAACAAAAAGGATTAACCTCAAGCTACATAGAAACTTTTACTAGTTCCAACTTCAAAACCAAAGTAGCTTTCTTCCTCCTCTTGGCTACTTCCACTCCTAGAGTGAGAGGCAAAGAGGTGGTTCTAAAACTAGCAACATTCCACCAAAAAACCCAACCAAAGTCACCAGAGGGTCTCGAAAGAAAATTCTAAATTCTACAAATATGAGCCTTCATAGTCGGGTGATGAAGGAAGGAAACATTAAGATAAAACTAGGTCTAAAATTGTTGGGGCTGATGAAGAATGGATTCCACAAAAAAAATAATAGGAGCATGATCAGACAAAATAGTACCTGGGATAACCAAAATAGGAGGTTGACAAGGTGAAACCCTAGCAATTTTAAAAGTCCCACTAGAAGATATCATGGCTCGATCAAGGCGTTTTAACACCCTGGCTTCGCCTGCTTGAAAATTTGACCATGTAAACCATTGAGCTTCAGAAAAGTTAGCAAGAGAAAAATAGATATTAGGATCACTAAGACTCAACTTATTTTTTATAAAATAAAAAGCTTCCCACTCCCCAACACACCAGCGGTTAGGAGATAAACTAACTTTATCAGAAGGCTTTTCCACCATATTAAAATCCCCACACATCACCCATGTGGCAAGAGGCAGAGACAAAGCCAATCACCACCACAAGGCACACCTTTTTGGAATATTATTCGAAGCATAAAAATTAATAACTCCAAATGATTTACCATGTAATTCCAACAAATTTTAGACTTCTTGATTGGACGGATCCACTCCCCACATCACAATATTCGAGTGCCACTTTGGGGAAATAAAAGTGATAGCTCCACTTGTCCCACTGGAATGATTCATTACATGGAAAACACTGCGAGGCCACAGAAAATTATAGATATACTATAAATTAAAATAAAAAACTTTCACTTCTTGTAAACACATCACATCAATATTGCCAAACTTATGAGTGATAGAAGTCATCTCACTACGGATCATATATTTACGGACTAGATCCGTCAGTCCTCTTACATTCCATGAGAAGAAAATCATTAAGACCTGTCAGTATGCAAAATTTTAAGAACATCCTCAAAGGCTCCCAACTGAACAAGAGACCCGAAGGTGTTAGAAGCATATTGATCCTGACCATCCTGGTAAACACGAGAAGCCTCCTCCATTTGGTGACGTTTATCATAATGTAGATTATTTCTCGGAGGGCTACGGTAACGACGAGCTTTATACCCAAACTGACCTTCTAATAAAGGTTTCTAGAAGGCATCAGATACATATTCCTCTAGAGAGGTAGTAGAACTCGACATGGTCATCACAACTTGAGCGAAATTCAGAGGAACCCAAATGGATTGCACTTCTGGAGGAGCAATAGGAGCTTGTCGAAAAAAAACATCCTGAGGCACAAAAGCTGGTGGTGTGATAACAGGGACAAAGTGTGACAAAAGAGGTTGTGAAGCACTCTTAGGAGCTTGGGATTGTAATGCACTATGGGAGCGATTTTTCTGATTAACCACTTGCTATTCCTCTTGCCCCCTAGTAACCCTAGTTGCCTGAGCCCTAGATGCCAAGGCACCAGGTGCTTGAATAGAAGAATTATTAGGAGTTAGAGGAGGGTTTTTTTGGAATTCACCTGCTATAAGTGGGCAATATTTTATCTTATGAGTAGTTGAATGACAACGAAAGTAGGTATGCGGGAGTTTAATATAGGCCACCCTTTGTCTGTGGGTATAATCTCCAGCATTAATCTCAATTTCTACAGGTAAATCCTTGGAAAGGTCAAGCTTGATGCATACCCTCCTAGTGGGTCGGGCTGATAAGAAATAAGGAGGCTCAAAACAAACAAACTTTCCTAAGGGAGCAACCAGTTTATCTAAAAAAATCTGAAATGGAATGGGAAGACCAGGGAACTCGACCTAAAGAAGAACCTCCAAGGAAGAGAGCTTAGCAAAAGTGAAATCTCGTGTATAGGGTTGCAAAATAAGCAAGAAATTCCTAATCATCCAAGGTCCTTTAGCCAACATCTTTTGTGCATGCACAGGGTCAACAAAGCAAAACAAAAAATACCCTTTGGTAAGATTTTGAACATTCAAAACCTTGACACCATAAGGGCCCTAAACTTGGTTGACCCAAGTACGAAGCAAAGTATCATTGGGGATTCTACCCAGAAAATACACCACCAGGTGATGACATTCAAACCATTGACAAGCATATTGAAATTCATGAGCATGGATAACAACTTGAAGAAGAGCAGCATTACCTCTTGGTACATTTGCAGATTGAGCTCCAACAACAGTATGATCAACTGAGCTATCTTTAGATTTCGATTTCAAACTTCTCCAATTTAGGCTAGATAAACTTTATTTTCTTAAGATTAGGCTAGATAAACTTTGTTTTCTTATCTTTCCCTACTTTTATTTCTCATACAAACTATTTATTTCCAGTGGCATATTCTTATGTTGTGTTAGAGTAAATCACTATATAAAATATAGAAAAGCAATTATAGTGTTTCAAACTTTAACAGCAGAATTAACAAAATAATACAAACACACACAGAAGAAGAGACAACGATTTTAATGTGGTTCACCCAATGTGGGTTACATCCACCGAGAATTTTTAGTCCTTCCTTTCTCAATCCAAGCAATAGAGGGTTACAACCTACAACAAACATCTGCTGTAATTTCCTCTCTATATTTCCAAGGAATCAACACAGTAATTTTCTTCATTGTATACTCTGTTTTTCCTCACAATTATATATAAGAAAAAAACAAAAAAAACTTATTTTCTTAATACATTCCAAGATTAACACTGAGTTTCCAGCACCTAATTTTGGGATAAAAACAAAAAAAAATTCCCTGGCTGTCCTGTTGTAAATCCGAAAACTTTCTCTGGTAGACTAACAAACTGTAAATCTAGAAACTTTCCCTGCCCGTCCTGCAATAAATCCAAAAACTTTCTCTGTTTAGCCTCCTCATAATTAGGCTCCATTCCTAACAATCTCCCACTTGGAGACTAATTCCATTGCACCATACTGCAACCAAGGACTGAAAAATTCTCATCATGGCCTCTTATTCCTTAAGGCCAACTGAAGTTGAGCAAAAGCTCAAATTTTCTCTTGACACCACTTTTGTAAGCATATCAGTAGGATTTTGTGATGTGTGCACTTTCCCTAATTTCAAAGATCCATCTTCCACTACTGATCTAATGAAATGATACCTGAGTTTGATGTGTTTAGTTTTTGAATGGAATGCTAAATTCTTCGCAAGGTGTATAGCACTCTGGCTATCACTCCACAACCTATTATCCTCTTGCTTCTTCCCCAATTCTTCCATTAGTCTTTGCAACCAAACCATCTCTTTGCTTGCTTCTGCAACAACAACATATTCAGCTTCAGTCGTTGAAATGGCAACTACGTGTTGGAGTTTAGAAATCCAACTAACCGCTCCTCCTCCTATAGTAAAGATGTAGCCAGTAGTGCTCTTTCCACCATCAAGATCACCTGCCATATCAGAATCTACAAAACCTTTCAAGCATATATTAGAGCCTCCAAAATTCAAAGAATAATTTGAAGTTCCTCTCAAGTACCTGAGTATCCATTTTACCGCTTGCCAATGTCCTTTTCCTGGATTACTCATAAATATACTCACTACTCCCACTGCATGGGCAATATCTGGTCTTGTACAAACCATTGCATACATCAAGCTTCCAACCGTTGATGCATAGGGAACCTTAGCCATATGCTCTTGTTCCTTTTGTGTTTTGGGACACAAATCTCTGGTGAGTTTGAAATGCTTTGCCAATGGAGTAGCAAAAGACTTTGCATTGTTCATGTTGAATCTCTTAAGAACTTTTTCAATGTATTATGCTTGTGATAATTTCAGAGTGTGACTCTCCTTGTCTCTTGTTATCCTCATACCAAGGATTTTTTTGGCTTCTCCCAAATCCTTCATGTCAAAGGATTTAGCCAATTTCTTCTTGAGCATGTTTATATCTTCCATATTTGTTCCTGCAACTAACATGTCATCCACATACAATAGCAAAATAACATAGTTACCATTTCCAGTTTTCTTAAAATATACACAGTGATCACTTTGACATATTTCAAACCTTTGATTAGCCATGAACTTATCAAATTTTAAATACCACTGTCTAGCAGCTTGTTTTAACCCATACAAGCTCTTTTTCGGTTTACATACCCAATCCTCTTTACCTTTCACCTGAAAGCCTTCCGGTTGGTGCATATAAATTTCCTCCTCCAAATCACCATGAAGAAATGTTGTCTTCACATCCAATTGCTCCAGATACAAATTTTCTATAGCTATAAGACTTAAAATAGCTCTAATAGAGGTCATTTTTACAACTGGAGAAAAAATCTCATCAAAATCAATACCTTTTTTTTTAGCGAATCCCTTGACCACTAGTCTTGCTTTGTATCTCTTATGCCCTTCATTCTCCTCTTTAATCTTGTACACCCATTTATTGGTCAAAGCTCTTTTACCTTTGGGTAGCTCAACCAAATCCCAAGTTTGGTTGTGAAATAAAGAGTCCATTTCTTCATTCATTGCAAGCTCCCACTTATTCCTGGTATCCATCTGTAATGCTTCCCTGAAAACATTCCGGCTCACCGACATCGGTAGACAAAACATAATCGAGAGAAACATTGAGGAATTTTACTTATCCTGGTAGAACGTCTAACAGCACTTTCTGGAGATTGAGGTGCTTGTTACTGTTGCTGTACATTTTGATCTTCTACCACTTTTGGAGTTACCTTTTCTATGTGTCCATCAAGGTATATGTATTCAGTAATTTCCTCTTTCTGTTTCTTTCCTTACAACCGATCTTTATACAAGTTTTTTTCAATAAATATGACATCCCTAGTTCTAATGACTTTTCGGTTATCACAATCCCATAATATGTAACCCAATCCATCAATACCGTAACCAATAAAATAGCACTTTTGGGCCTTAGCATCTAACTTATTTTTGTTCTCTTTGTCTATATGCATAAAAGCCTCACATCCAAATACCTTAAGGAAAGAATAATTTACTAGTTTACCTGTCCAAAGATCTTTTGGAATTCCTCCATCCAAGGCACTAGACGGTCCTCTATTAATCAGATATACTACAGTATCAATAGCATGAGCCCATAAAAATAATGGTAAGCCTGCATGTATTCTCATGCTCCTAGCACACTCCATGATGGTTCTATTCATTCTTTCTGCAACCCCATTTTCTTGAGGTGTTCTTGGAACTACCTTGATTCTTCTAATTCCATTTTTAGAAAAAAACACATCAAATTCTCTATTGCAATATTCTCCACCATTATCCGAATTTAGACACTTTAACCTTTTTCCAGTTTCATTTTCAACTAATGCTTTCCAATTCTTGAAGGTATTAAAAACATCACTTTTATTCTTAATGCAATATATCCATGTTTTCCTTGTTGCATCATCAATAAAAAGTACATAGTAAGAGGAACCTCCAAGAGAAGCTACTTGAGCTGGTCCCCAAAACATCTGAGTGCACAAGCTCCAATTTCTCTTTCTTCCTTTCCTTGCCATCCTTGAGAAATCTAACTCTCTTTGCCTTACCATAAACACAATCCTCACAGAATTCCAAATCAATATCTTTTAACTTAGGCAATAACTTTCTTGAATGTAAAATTTCCATACCTTTTCCACTCATATGGCCAAGTCTTTGGTGCCACAAAGATGCACTCTCACCTGTAGAAACTAAATTCATGGAGTAGTGAGAAAAATTAGTAAGTAAATAAAGAGTACCCACCAATTTACCTCTAGCTACTATCAATGAACCTTTAGTAACTTTCCAAGCATTTTCTCCGAATGCAACCGTGTATCCTTCACCATCAAGCTTACTTGCCGATATAAGATTTATCTTTAAATATGGTATGTGTCTCACCTCTTTAAGAGCCCATTGACATCCATTTGGGGATTTAATCAAAATCTTTCCAATACCCACAATTTTACATGGTTGGTCATTTCCCAACAGAACCTGTCCATAATCTCCATAAACATAATCTATGAAGTATTCCTTATGTGAGGTAGCATGGAATGAAGCACCACTATCAATTACCCAATAATCACTATTTCTATCAAGAGATAAAATTAAAGCATCTTGTAGAATTTGTCCAGTAATATTGGCTTCTGAAGTGTTACCATTATTATCATTACCTTCATTTCCATCACCCTTTCTTTGCCAACAATCCTTCTTGAGATGACCCTTTTTGCCACAGTGCCAACACTGTAGCTTTCCTTTTCCACGTGATTTGGATATGCCTTTGGATTTGCCACGATGTGAACTCTTGCCTCTTTCTATTCCTCTTCCTCTATTCTCAATAGTTAAGGCGGTGCTAGATGATTCTCCTATGGTTTTTCTTCTCATGTCCTCACTGAGTATCACACCAACCACATCATCAAATTCTAATTTATTTGAACTCGAAGCAGAGTTACTTATCGCCATTACCAAATTGTTCCAACTTTTCAGAAGAGAGCATGAGATTAATAAGGCCCTAAGCTCATCATCAAAATCCAATCCGACTGAATGCAATTGATTTGATTAGTGACAGTATTAAATTCATTTAAATGATCATGCATAGATCCTCCTTCACTCATTTTCATGTTAAATAACATTTTCATTAAGAATACCTTATTTGATGCTGATGGTTTCTCATACATCTTGGCCAACTTATCAATGACTCCCTTGGTAGTCTTTTCATCAGAGATGTTGAAGGCTACGGTGGCTCCCAAGCACAACCTCACAGTACCCAATGCCTTTCTATCAAGGAGACTCCACTCCTCATCAGACATAGATGAAGGTCTCTCTGTTTCCCCCTCAAGAGGTAAGTAAAGATCCTTCTGGTACAAGTAATCCTCCATCTGCATCTTCCAGAATTGAAAGTTCTGACCATTGAATTTTTGAACTCTAAACCTCCCTTCTTCCGCCATTGCTCCCACTTGATCCAGAAATTCTCCTTCTGTCAAGTGCACCCAACAAAACAACCGCTTTGATACCACTTGTTAGAGTAAATCACTATATAAAATATAGAAAAGCAATTATAGTGTTTCAAACTTTAACAACAGAATTAACAAAATAAGACAAACACACACAGAAGAAGAGAACGATTTTAACGTGGTTCACCCAATGTGGGTTACATCCACCGAGAATTTGCAGTCTTTCCTTTCTCAATCCAAGCAATAGAGGGTTACAACCTACAACAAACATCTGCTGTAATTTCCTCTCTATATTTCCAAGGAATCAACAAAGTAATTTTCTTCATTGTATACTCTATTTTTCCTCACAACTATATATAAGAAAAAAATAGAAAAAACTTTTTTTCTTAATACATTCCAAGATTAGCACTGAGTTCCCAGCACCTAATTTTGGGATAAAAACAAAAAAAACTTTCCCTAGCTGTCCTGTTGTAAATCTGGAAACTTTCTCTGATAGACTAACATACTGTAAATCTGGAAACTTTCCCTGCCCGTCCTGCAGTAAATCCAGAAACTTTCTCTGTTTAGCCTCCTCATAATTAGGCTCCATTCCTAACATGTTGGAATTCCATTTCACTTTAATACCTCTTCTTCTTCTACAATTTAGGCTTCCTATCATTTCTTGCTTTTATTTTACTAGTTTATGATAAAATTAAATTAAAGTAGGAAAGAAGAAATATAAGAGTTAAAGATCACATGTAAAACAAGCAACCAGCCATGAATACAAAATACTAAAAATCATCTAATGAAATCGCAATAACAAAATTTAAAAGTTAATTATTTTTTTAAAAATTGAAATTATGTTAAACTAATAACATTTAATTATGCTTCCTATCATTTCTTGCCTTTTCTTTCACTGGTTTTTTTCTTCTTTTTCCTTATAACCGAAGATATGATAAAATTAAATTAAAATAGGAAAGAAGAAATATGAGAATTAAAGATCACATATAAAACAAGTTTCACTGGTTTTTTTCTTCTTTTTCCTTATAACCGAAGATATGATAAAATTAAATTAAAATAGGAAAGAAGAAATATAAGAATTAAAGATCACATATAAAACAAGGAACCAGCCTTGAATACAAAACACTAAAAACCATCTAATGAAATCGCAATAACAAAATTTAAAACTTAATAAATTTTTAAAAATTGAGATTATGTTAAACTAAAAACATTTAATTATGCCATGTTATTTTGAAAAAAAAAAAAAGGTTGATTTTATTGTTCGACGGACTTGAACTTTGAAAACAATATAAACGCAGGAAGAGAGAAGAAATACATTGCCATAGTTAAAAAGGACTCCGGGAAATAGCCCACGTCGAAAGTGTCTCATGTCAAGGCACAACAAGATCGTAGTTTACACGCAACTTGCCTCCGTAGTGGCTGTTGTCATTTAATTTGAACTAACAAATAAACACGTCATATAGACTAAACTGCTTTTACCTAGTGAATATAATAGATGGATTTGAATTATTTTGTACGTTATGTTATGCAACCATTAATCTAAATTATTTTAAATTAAATTTTATTTTATATTTTTTTAAGGTATAGTGATTTTTTATAATCTTTATATTGGATAAAGATAATGTACAAGATTTTGATTTTATAAGAAATTAAGTTTGTGGATAAGTATTGAGTTGCTATTAATTAACCTATTTTTTTTAAACAAAATTTTAAATTAAAAATATACCATTACAATATCTCACTTTTAAGTTTATAACAACCATTTCAATCAACTTTTGCTATTTAAAATAATTCCATTAAATGGAAAGGTGGCACAAAGCCATTTGCTCCCCTATGTCTTAAATTAAAAACTTGGTTCAATTTAAGAAAAAACAAATTACTTAGATTTACGTGTAGAATGCAACGCAAGTCAATCTTTGAACAATCCTTCTTTAAAAGTCAAAAACATACCAACCCTACTTTAATATAAAAATTAGAAAAAAAAATTTGACCAAAGACAGACATGGCTTTTTGTACATCAACAATATCCAGCTTTTAATAAAGTGTAGAGACCTTGAGAAGGTAGAGAAGATGACTATACACCCGGAGGAATGGCAGTTATGCATTTTCTTGTTGGGAAAGCATTTCCACGACCTGGCTCATCGATGGTCTCCTATCTTTGTCTTGTTGAACGCACAGCAATGCCGTTCTCAACACTCTTCCCACCTCCTCCGAATTAAAATTTCCATACAACTTTGGATCCACCACTTCCTCCTCCCGATTTCCTCCCTTGCTCTTTTCAGACACCCACTGTACCAGATTACTAGATTGAACGCTCCCTGTATTGGATGTGCTTAGGCCACTCACAATCTCCAACAGAACAATCCCAAAGCTATAAACGTCCGCCTTGGCCGTGATGGGAAGGTTCATCACCCATTCTGGCGCCAAGTAACCCCGCGTCCCTCGAATTGTAGAGAATGTAAAAGCACGATCCCTGTCCACCAGCTTTGCCAATCCAAAGTCAGAAACCTTGGGACAGAATTTATGGTCCAGAAGTATGTTCTGGGGTTTAATGTCGCAGTGAAGAATCCATTCCAAACATTCTTCGTGAAAATAGGCTAGCCCTCTGGCCGTGCCCACAGCAATCTCGAATCTTTCCTTCCAACCCAAAACTTCATTTGCCTTAAACAGGTACCTGTCGAGGGAACCCTTCTCAACATACTCGTAGACGAGCAACCGGTGACGTCCCTCTGCACAGAAGCCAAACATGCGAACGAGATTCATGTGATGGACTCTGCCGATCATGCTCACTTCCGCCCAGAATTGGTCCTCACTTTGAGATACTCCTTCCAGTTGCTTAACCGCCACGACCTTATTGTCAGACAGCACCCCTTTGTACACGGTTCCAAAACCTCCTTGTCCGAGCGTTACCTTGAAGTTGTCCGTGGCTTTTTTCAGTTCTGCAAAGCTAAACTTCTTAAATCCAATGGGAATGGCCGAATAGCCTTGAAGATCATGGCCAGCATCGCCATTAGATGTGCTGAACACGTACCACAAGCCGAGTGAGATGCACACAATCTCCATGACACCAAATGCGACTGCAAATACCAGCGGATACTTGATAACACTTCTTTTCTTAGATTCTTTGAAACTGTTCGAAACCACTGTCGCAATACCCGAACAGTTTAATTGGATCGGTTCCGTTGCCGTCGAATTTAATGGAGAAGAATCATTAGACGAAACTTTAATATACACGTCATTTTGTACCGCAGGAGATCGATATCCATTGAAAAGCAGACTTTTGGGATAACATGCTCCAGTCCCGGTCAACTTGTAGCTAAAGCCTTCACAGTCGCTAGAATTCATACACCAGCTCTTGCACTCTTCAACTGTCAACCCTGTAGCGTAGCCCGGAAGGTCGTAGCCATAAAAATCTGTATATGGAAGATAAATAAGCTTTACAGCATCCGGTATGGTATTCACAAGCTGGATATTGCGGTCGCAGCCCTTGAACCAGTCTGTGGGATCCTTCATGCGAAAACCAGGGGGGCAGGTACATGTAGGCTTCGGACTGTAAATGCACAGACCATTAGGTCCGCATATGCCATGAACATCGCATTGCTTGAGTGCAATCCAAGATATATTCCACCCTCCACTGTCTTCGTCCAAGCTGTACAATCTCAGATTTCCGTCGACGTCTAGAGTCAATCGCCTCTTGGGACCCGCGCCGTAATCCCACGCGATAAAATTGAAATCATCGCTTGACTGGAATTCACCCAAATCATCTAAAACCGCGGAACGGCTGATATTATAGGAGGCTCTACCGTTAGCGAAAATGGCCAGATAAGGAGTAGGCCAATAGTTGGACGCTGCATCAGATGATTCATACCTTAGCCGGAGAATGTTGTCATAGTCAAAATAGAGGTAATAGTATCCAGATGTGAAGGCATCAGTGCCCAATCTAGAAATTAGCTGAGATTTCCCTTTGAGGGGCTGGTTCGGAAGAAGAGTATCGGTTGGATGATCGAAACTTTGCCACACGATCTGATCAGATGAGTTGCGCAACACCAGATTTCCAGTTTCAAGAAGCAGAGCCTCCCTTACATCGAAGTTGCTACCGGCCGTGTTTGTTTCCCATACAGTGCTTCCATTCGCATCCGAAATAACGAGGTTCCCGTCAGTTTGCAGGTGAAGACTGGAATCCCTTCCGTTGACAGCTTGGTCTCTATTCGCCATCCAGACGACGGTTAGATCCACTGTGCGAGTATACCATATGGCCAATGTATAAGCGTTGTCGCCCACATGATAAAATCCGGCGCAAAACGTTTTATTTGATGACACCAAACAAGTAGTATTTTCTTCAGGAGTAAGAGAATCTCCAAGATTTAGGTTGTGTAATTCTTTCCACTGGTCAGCGATTGCAGGGACGCTTGAATTGCCTAAAGACAAACATATCAAAACCAAAGTAGAAAACAGACTCCAAATCACATTTCCTGCCATTTTGCGACGGAGTCTGCAGACGCTTGCCATATGCATAGGCTTTCTGTTTTTTATAACCCCACGGATGTAAGCTGTCACAGAAACTTCCGAAGCATTCAAACAAATGAATAACGACCACCGTCCGTCTCATGAAGGTTTTCCTCACCGGATATTTGCTGTAAAACCGGGTCCACAATGAGCCCCTAGTATCTCAATCTGCCCAATGTTACCGACTCGTGTCACCGGATATTTGCTGTAAAACCGGGTCTACATGTCTGAGCAACATGAACGGTCAACAGGCCACCTGTTTCCCACGTTTGACGCCTCCATGTTCTAGAACCACACTTGACCGCACGCCATTAATTGTAGCTAATTTGACCCGGCCGAGGCGTTGATAATTTGTTAGAGCCATATTGATAAGATACCCACCAATTCATATTTATTTCAAACTCATAGGGCGTGCTAAACCATTGACGCGGCGGAGGCGTTGACAAACTTACACTTCAGCCCGACCGCCATTGTTGAAGTCGTGCTGGGTAGGGCTTAGTATATCATGCGATATTCTGGTTTACTTAAGACAATGATTACCATTCCGCGCACAAATTGTGTCTGTCTTGGTATTATATAATTTTAACACTGTTGAAGAAAAGACATTAATAAAATAAAAACTATTGCATTCTTTAATGGCAATTTTAAAGGGTTAGTTCACTCCAATAATCAAAGGAATATCGAAAATATGTTAATTTTTTTAATTCTATCTTAATCTTTTAGTCTCATTAAATAATTTTTTTAGAATGTCTTTTCTTTTCACAAGTAGTCTTACTTATTTCAAGATTTATACTTGTTCATGAGTTGTTGATTCTTAGCTTCCACTAGGTTGAAATCCTTTACATGCGCTTGTAATAGAAAAGAAAGACAATAATTCCTCATAACAATAATTCCCCATCACAACTTGAAAGTTAATAAGGAGAGAAGAGAGCTAGGGTTAAAGGAACATGTTCTTTCATATGTATATGAACATCATGAATCACTAGTCCAATGATCTAAAAGGACAATGAGAGACTAGCAAAGAATCTTGCAATATTATGAACCATCCTTTCATCTATCTCTTGAAGATGCAATATCTACCCATAGAGCCTTGAATCATGAAATATATGGGTCAATGTTACCAAAATTTGAGATCTAGAGATAAGAGAGATACAACTCCAAGCTACTAGCTTTCATTGTATTAATATTTTCAAACAAATTATGCAACTTGGTTCACACCTTGGTGGAATCGCCTTCATCTCTAGTATGAAAAAGTGTTAGGTTCAAGTAGCATAAAAAATAATCCTAGGGCTTTCTTATGAGCAAGAGTTTTTCATCAAGAAACTTCATTGTTTCATTTTTAAAGATGCATCAAAAATCCTTGCTTCTTGGGTCATTTATGCTAACCAAGTACCATAATTCTATTAAATTTAGGTGAGGAACATATGCCAAAGGATCCATCTCAACCAAACTCACTCTCAACATTCTAATGAAGTCCTCTAACTAATGTCGCCAATGCAAAGATCTTGAAAAGATAGGGAGATCTAAAAAGATAATTCTAAGACACTTATGTAAAAGTTATGGCCTCTAAATATTTTGGACCTAAACCTTAAATTGATTAAACAATTACAACCTCTAAATCGTAGAAAATTAATAATGAATAAAAAAATTTCACTTATCATGCAATGAAAGAGAAATATTGTCACACAGTCACTATCCATTTTCTATTGTGTAAAACCAACAAATAAGAATGTGCCACATGATTTGTTATGATTTATTTTACCTCGGATATATAGTAAATGATTGTTTGACTCAACCAAGTAGGATCCATGTTGATCCCCACATCAACCTCTATTACCACCAAGGAACATAATGCAATGTAATTGAGGGAAGAAGGATTTGAACCCATGCCTTCGAATGGTGAGTGCCCAAGGCTAAACAAGCTAGTTGGGTGTCTATGCTTATTACTTGAAATGTGAAGGGGAATGCCAAAACACATCTAACACCATATTCACATTCCAAATAAAAAAATATTAATCAAGACATGGTGGGACTTAAAAAATAGTCTCCACTCCTTAAAGGACCAAGCCGTCGCTCATTAGACATCAAGGTGCATGCTTTAGCATACTACAATTACCCATGCCACACCATATATGAACTCTCTGTTGAAGAATAGAACTTGAGTCCTAGAAGACAAAAATGTTGGACATGTGGTTTGAATGTAACTCCTTTTCCCAAAGTACCATCCTTGTCTTATATTGACCAATAGTACCATGTTTTATAGCTAAAGTGAATGGCCTATACTTTTATAGACAAAGGAATTTTCTCCAAATTCCTTAAACAAAATGTGTTCCATAGGAGGAAGGAATGCAAAGAGTCAAACCTTGAATCTCTAGCATCCAAAGGACCAATCAATGTTTCTTTATCGAGGGTGTCATAGTCATGGATGTGAGATGATATGAGAGGAGCTCTTTGGAATCTTCTCAATGCTCTTTCCTTGATATCAATGTCATATTTATCAGATGCAAAATTGCTAGGTTAAAATTTATGCCCTATTTTAAAGTGAATCCTAATAAAATGTATGCTTACCAAAATACCAAAAGGAGTTGTGGATGATTTGTGCTTCACAAAATCAATAATTTTTGTATCCCCTTCCTAATTCTCTATGTTCATGGAAAAAGAGAGGAAACTTATAGTGCCTGGTGGAGGGATTGGCGTTGGAATGTGGATACTCCTTTCAAGAACTACTTTCTTCCTTGATTTATCAGCTAGTTAGTTATGTTTCCCTTGCTGTTGATAAAATTTATGAGCTATGGTAGACTCATTCTACCTCATATATTTGGATTGCTCGTTTCAACCATATTTGGCAGTCTAAACTTGAACCCAAGATTACCTTTTTTGTTCTGGTCTCTTATTTATCAAGGGCTTCCTATGGGAGAGAGACTTGGTAGAGTTGGTCTTCCTAATCCTAAGTGTCCAACTTGTGGTCGTTTTGAGACTTTCAAACATCTATTTTGGTTCTGCCTTCGTGCTCAGTCTGCTTGGTCCTCGATTCACTCATTGTTCAAGCCCTTTCATCCTGAATTTTTTAGATGGCAGATGATATTTTTTGGAGATAATAGTTGTTGGCTAGCCTATATTTCCGCTCTGTGGAATTTCTTCCATGCTATTATTTTGTTTCAACTTTGGAAAGCTAGGAATGTTGTTGTCTATTCTAGAGATTCAATTTCTAGTCAGTTTTCCTTCCATGAAAATATTATAGTATTTTCTACTATTATTGTTCAACTCCATTCACAGGCTTCCAAGTTGACTCATGACTTGGCGCATTTGATAAATCTTGTCAAGTTCTGGCACGAGGCTCTGTGCACTATCAACATGGCTTCACCTAACCTCCTTCTGCCTTAATATCCCTCTGTTTTTTTGAGGCCTCAACATAGCAAGTTGAGGAGGTGACATTTTTCTAGCATCAAGTTGTTCTATCAGTGCCTACAATAGGGCTTGGTCTCCTCTTGGAGTGACTCCCTTTATTTAGTTATTTTGATTATTCACCCTTTTAAGGGCTAGTTTTATTTTTGACCTCAGGTCTCTACGATATTGATTATTTGGGTGGCCTTACGCCCCGAATGATTTTTTAACTTCCTTTTTATTGTAACCTCCCTTTTCAAATAAATTAAATTTTACCTTATATTTTTTTAATTTTTGAAGGATAATGAATCTTTATCATTTTTAGGTTAATGGATACAGATAACGTATAAGATTTTTGATTTTTCAAGAAATTAAATTCCACTGTATATATTAGATTGCTATCAAACTATCTCTTTTAAACAAAATTTTAAATTAAAAAATATACCATTACAATATGTAGTTTTTTAAACTTTATAATAACCATTTCAATCAACTTTGATTGTTTAAGATAATTCCATTAAACTGAAAGGTGGCACAAAGCTATTTGCTCCCGTATGTCATAACTAAATAACTTGGTTGGATTTAAGAAAGAAAAAATTAATTACTTAATTTGCGTGTAGAATGCAACGCAAGTCAATCTTTGCGCAATCCTTTAATTTAATCTTTGTAAAAAGTCAAAAACATACTAACTCTAATTTTGGCCAATGACATGGCTCTTTCACATCAACAATATCCACAAACAAGCTTTTAATAAAGTATAGAGACCGTGAGAAGGTAGAGAAGATGACGATACACCCGGAGGAATGGCAGTTATGCATTTCCTTGTTGGGAAAGCATTTCCACGACCTGGCTCATCTAAGGTCTCCTATCTTTGTCTTGTTCAACACACAGCAATGCCGTTCTCAACACTCTTCCCACCTCCTCCGAATTAAAATTTCCATGCAACTTTGGATCCACCACTTCCTCCCCCGAATTCCTCCCTCGCTCTTTTCAGACACCCACTGTACCAGATTACCAGATTGAACGCTCCCTGTATTGGATGTGCTTTGGCCACTCACAATCTCTAACAGAATAATCCCAAAGCTATAAACATCCGCCTTGGCCGTGATGGGAAGGTTCATCATCCATTCTGGCGCCACGTAACCTCTAATCGTTGAGAACGTAAAAACACGATCCCTGTCCACCAGCTTTGCCAATCCAAAGTCGGAAACCCTGGGACAAAATTTATGGTCAGAAGTATGTTACGGGGTTTAATGTCAGAAGAATCCATTCCGAACATTCTTCATGAAGATAGGCTAGCCCTCTGGCCGTGCCCACAGCAATCTCCAATCTTTCCTTCCAACTACACTAACTACTAGGAAATTAAAGTGGGGCCATTTCATATTTTGTAATGGTATGTAGCAATTGAGGTGCTTAATAAGTGGGTCATTTCAATTCTTCATGAAGATAGGCTAGCCCTCTGGCCGTGCCCACAGCAATCTCGAATCTTTTCTTCCAACTACACTAACTATTAGGAAATTAAAGTGGGGCCATTTCATATTTTGTAATGATATGTAGCAATTGAGGTGCTTGATAGGTGGGTTATAATGGTTATAAAAGAATATAATTGTTTGTTTTGTAGAATATTATAGTTTGGGTGATATTTTGTATGTAAGTCAATCTTTGAGTAGTAAGTTAGGGTTGCATGAAATGTATTTTTAAAAGACAAAGGGGCATAAATGAATGTATCTTTTTGCATATTGAATCAAAGTATTGAAAGAGGTTTCTCCTTCAAAAAGGCCAATGATTTTATATTGCGATTTGTGAAATTAATATATATTTTTGCATTTACATTTTGTATTACAATATTTTATTTTTTTTATGAATTAGTGCTTTTATTATAATATTTATGTGGATGGGCTTATTTTAATTAGAAGGTTTCTAACAGATTTTTGCTAATAAGAATTAAGGTTCTTAACAATGAATTAGAAGATGCTTGAAAGACCATGAAATCACAAGTTAAATTGTGTTAATATCAACATGAAGGAAGAGATGTCTTGTTTTATTTATCTTCTTTATGTTTTAAATTTTTAAGTGTTATATATGAATTTAAAGTAAAAAGAAACAACTAATGATTAGAGTAAGTCTTTAGATTATATGTTTATGCTTTGACCAAGCATTAAATACAAATTGAGAAAATAAACAATTTTAATGTCCATTAAAACAAATAATATTTTATCATAATAATATTTTGAAAATAAAAAGTAAATTATTTTTTACCCCTAAAAAAGCTAGACTCAAGGATTTTTAATATAATAATTTTTGGTTTTATTAATCCTACCCAATGTGCAATAGGAATAGTAAACTTTATTAGAAAGTGTATTATTGCTACCTACAATAAGCATAGTTAAAAAAACAACATTTTAATATTAATTTAAAGATTAAAAACAATTAAATGTCATGAAAATAACTAGTTAAATTTAATTAAAGAAACTTAAATTATTATTGCTACCTACAATAAGCATAGTTAAAAAAACACCATTTTAATATTAATTTAAAGATTAAAAACAATTAAATTTCATGAAAATAACTAGTTAAATTTAATTAAAGAAACTTAAATTTAAATCTTGCAAAATGATATATGCATAATTTAAAAAAATATATTTTAATATTAATTTAAAGATTAAAAATAATTAAATGACACGAATATAACTAGTTAAATTTTGAATAAAGAGGTCCATGGGGGCGTGCAATAGTTTGATATTTGGCTCTTTTTCAAGAGGTCCAAGGTTCAAACCGTGGTGTGAGTAAGTGTGTGAGTGGGTGGGTGTGTGTTCATCAAAAAATAATTAAAATATTTAAAAAAATAATAAAGAAACCTAAATTCAAATCTTGCAAAATAATATATGCATAATTGTAAAATGAAATTTATTTAGAAAAAAAAGCCAAATCAACATACTCCAAAAAAAAAAAAATCAATTTAAAACATGTTTTTTTAATGATAATTAATTAATTTATTTTTGCACTGGAAATTGGTGACACCATTGGATGTTGTCTTTATAAACCCTAGCCCATGATAAATTTATTTATTTATTTTTGCATAGAAAAGGGTAACACCATAGGATGTTGCCTCTAAACTCTAGCTTGTTGGATAAAACAAAGTCAATGGAACCCTTGACCCTCAATACCATTGATTTGTTCCTAGCCCATTAGATTTTGCATCTATAAACATTAGCCCATTGGGTAAAATGAAGTCAATGGGATCCCCAACCCTCTAGGCTATCGAATTGGCCTTAGTCCATTAAATCATGTCACTATAAACCTTAGTCTGTTGGATAAACCGAAGTCAATGGGATCCTAGACCCTCTAGGCCATTTAACTGGATTTAACTTAATGGGTAAAAAATCGAACTGACTATATCGCGACATGTTGCTTCGTCACGGCCGAAAGAGAAAAAGTATCGTGATATTGCGACATGTTACATCATCATGGCCGGAAGAGAAAAAGTGTTGCGATATCGCGACATGTTGCTACATCGCGGCCAAGAGAGAAAAAGTGTCGCGATATCGCGACATGTTGCTTCGTCGCGACCGAAAGAGAAAAAGTGTGTGTCGCGATATCGCGACATGTTGCTTCGTCACGGCCAAAGGAGGAAAAGGTGTCGCGATATCGTGACATGTTGCAACGCTGCTGCCCAAAGAAAAAAAATGTCGCTATTTCGTGACATGTTGCAACGTCGCGGCCAAAGGAGAAAAAATGTCGCGATTTCGCAACATGTTGCATTTTCGTGGCCAAAGGATAAAAGTGTCGTGATATCGTGACATGTTGCATTTTCGCGGCCAAAGGAGAAAAAGTGTCGCAATATCGCGACATGTTGCATTTTCGCGGCCAAAGGAGAAAAGTGTCGCGATATCGTGACATGTTGCATTTTCGCGGCCAAAGGAGAAGAAGGAAAGAGTGTCGCGATATCGCGACAAGTTGCATCAACTGACCATGCCGATCCCCCTATTAGCTAGTTAATGGTTCAAGAGATTTGGCTCCATTGCAAATCTTCTTTTACTATTGTAAGCATGTGTTCTCTCTGACTTCGACTGGGAAAAGTCTCTTCCCAAATTGTAATTGATCTTTGTTTTAATACAAGTATTTTCAAAATTTTCAAAAAAAAAAATCAAACTGACTCTAGTCCATTAAATGCTACCATTGTAAACCTTAGCCTATTGGATAAAATGAAATCAATGGAACCCCTGATCCTTTAGGCCATCTAACTGACCTTAACTTAATGGGTTAAATGACATCAATCAGACCCATAACCCTACAAATCACTAGGCCATCTAACTGACCTTAACTTAATGGGTAAAATGACATCAATGAAACCCATAACCCTACAAACCGTAGAATTGGAACAACCAACCAACAAACACTTAACCGCTATCACTTAATAAAAACCCTTTATGAAAATAAAAAACTTGAATTTACATGTTATTGTCCATGAAAAGCTTGACTTTCTTTTACGATGAATTGAACCTTTTAAAACAATGTAAGGTAGGAAAAGAGAAAAAAGACAACACTGCCATAAGCAAAAAGACTCCGGGAAATAGCCCACGTCGAAAGTGTCCAACAAGACCATAGTTAACACTTAACTTGCCATCGTAAGGGCTTTTGTCATTGAATTTGAACTAACAAAAATATCGCCTCGTCTAAGCACACAAAACTTTGTTATATAAACTAAACTGCTCGTACCTAGTGGATATAATAGATGGATTTGAATGATTTTGTAAAATTTATTATGGAACCATTAACCTAGATTATTTTAAACTAAGCTTTATTGCATACTTTTTCACTTTTTGTAATAGCGATTTCAATTAATTTTTGCTAAAACCATTTGCTCCCCTATGTCTTAAAAAGAAATATATATTAATTAAATATGCGTGTATGCCACGCAATTCATATCATGTTAAGTACAATCGAGCATAATAAACTATATCTTTCGAACACAAGTTTTCTCAAAAACATTGATAATAACTGCTCACATAAATGGATACGATAATGGTAAGAAACAAACCTTATATTACCAGCATCCAGCTTTTCTTTCCACCTCATGATAATTTCCTAAAAATTAGGAGGTTGAGTACTATTTCGTAAAGAAAAACTCAAAAATATAAATATGTCAAATATTTCATGTTAATAGGAGTGTGGAGTTTCAAAGACTCTCACTTTTAAATTTATTATTTCATTGACAAAGAGTTTGGCAAGTGTTGGGTTTCACAAACCACTAAAGTTCCACAACCCGCTCAATATAAGGTTATTAACACACAACATTAATTAACATGCACAAAGAGTTTGGCGAGTGTTGGGATTCACAAACCATTAAAGTCCCACAACTGACTCAATATGAAATTATTAACACACAACATTAATTAACACGCACACTAACTAACTACGTAGAAGAGGTATTAAGGTGAAACCAAATTCCACATACGAATGGCAGTTGGTAGTTCCATGTTGGGAAAGCATTTCCACGACCTGGCTCATGGCAGGTCTCCTGTCTTTGTCTTGTTCAAAACACAGCAATGTCGTTCTCAACACTCTTCCCACCTCCTCTGAATTAAAATTTCCATGCAACTTTGGATCCACCACTTCCTCCTCCCGACTTCCTCCCTCGCTCTTTTCAGACGGCCATTGTACCAGATTACCAGATTGAACACTCCCTGTATTGGATGTGCTTTGGCCACACACAATCTCTAACATAACAATCCCAAAGCTAAAAACGTCCACCTTGGCCGTGATGGGAAGGTTCATCATCCATTCTGGTGCCAAATAACCCCGTGTCCCTCGAATCGTGGAGAATGTCAAAACATGACCACTGTCCACCAGCTTTGCCAATCCAAAGTCAGAAACCTTGGGACAAAATTTATGGTCCAAAAGTATGTTCTGGGGTTTAATGTCGCAGTGAAGAATCCATTCCAAACATTCTTCGTGAAAATAGGCTAGCCCTCTGGCCGTGCCCACAGCAATCTCGAATCTTTCCTTCCAACCCAAAATTTCATCTGCCTTAAACAGGTAACTGTCGAGGGAACCCTTCTCAACATATTCGTAGACAATCAATCTGTGATGTCCCTCTGCACAGAAGCCAAACATGCGAACGAGATTCATGTGATGGACTCTGCCGATCATGCTCACTTTTGCCCAGAATTGGTCCTCACTTTGAGATACTCCTTCCAGTTGCTTGACCGCCACGACCTTATTGTCAGGTAGCACCCCTTTGTACACGGTTCCAAAACCTCCATGCCCCAGCGTTACCTTGAATTTGTCCGTGGATTTTTTCAGTTCTGCAAAGCTAAACTTTTGAAATCTAATGGGAATGGCCGAATAGCCTTGAAGATCATGGTCGACATCGTCATTAGTTGTCCGAAACATGTACCACCAGCCCAGTGAGATGCACACAATCTCCGTGACACCTAATGCGACGACAAATCCCAGCGTATACTTGATAACACTTCTTTTCTTATTAGATTCTGTGAAATTGTTCGAAATACCCGAACAGTTTAATTGGATCAGCTCCGTTGCTGTCGAATTTAGCGGAGAAGAATCATTAGTGGATACTTTAATATACACATCATTTTGTACCCGAGGAGATCGATATCCATTGAAAAGCAGACTTTTGGGATAACATGCTCCAGTCCCGGTCAACTTGTAGTTAAAGCCTTCACAGTCGTTAGAATTCATACACTGGAAGTTAAAATGGTAAAAATTTTGTTTGAATGGTAAGTTTTGACCTTACCTTTTTATCTCATTGGATGGCAACCAAGTCAGTATGATTGGACGGCATGGACTTCAGGAAGAGTTTGAATCCTAATTCTTTTTTCCTTTTCTCTCTATTTCTTCTCTCCCAAATATCTTTCAACAACTATATAGACACTATATAATACTTTATAATTTCGACTTTGATAGAATGAATAGTGAATTTTCGCATATTGATTTGTGATTACAATATTTGGTATCAGAGCGGAGGGTGTCTAGGGTCAAGGCAAGCTAGGCACGGATCTCAAGGAGGTTCGAGGAGGCCCACAGGCGAGGCACGGATCTCTAGGAGGTCGAGGAGGCCCACAAGAGCGAGCCCATAGGAGGCATGATTCCCGAGGAGGTCGAGAGGGCCTGCAGAGCACGCACCAAGGCGAGATTGAAAGGAGGCCCATAGAGAGCATGCAGTTTGAGGTTGACCAGCAAACCAAAGGACACCAAGCACAATTCCCCAGGCGACTGATAGGTGACTTTGCAGAACGTAGACCAAAGGCAGACACATGGTGAGCTAACCAGAGGCGGACACGTGGCAAGCTAACCAGAGGCGGACATGTGGCAAGAAGGTGACATGGTGAACATAGTAACGAGGTGAGGTGGCGGACACAGTAAGTAGGACACGTGGCAAGTAGATGCGAGGTGGCGACGTGGCGAAAGGGCATTCGCCCAATGAAGAGCAAAAGGGCAAGGTCCGATTTCCCAAAGGCAATCGAATACCCTTGTGAACCCTCGTACTCTTAAACCCCTTCACAGCCCAATTCCTGCTACATGTGGGATAAAGAAACTATAAATTGTTTTTGTTTAAAATTGTTGCCCATCTGTTTAAATACTACGCCCGTTAGTTTGAAGCCTAAAGAGGCTTGTAGCACACTTGGTGAGCATGCTATTCTATAGAGGGTAAATTGCGAGTTCAAAACCCAACGCGATTTATTTTTTTATTATGTTGGTATGAGTTCGAGGTCGGATTGACATATTAATCCTTTTTGCATAAGGTTATGTTTTAAAAGGTCGGAGAAAATTTTTTTTATGTAGTTTTTTAATTTTTTTATAGTTTTAAATAATAATATTAACATATATTGTTTTTTTTAAGTTTTTAAGAAAAAAAATATTTTTTATTATTATTTAACTTATAATTACAACTTTTTTAAAATTATAATAGACTATATAAAAAAAAATTGACATTGCCTAAGAGGCAATTTATTGTAAAAGAAGGGGATTTTCACTTGATTCGAGGAATAAAAAAATGTAGTGTAAAAGCATACTGTGATAGTCTAGAAGGCTATAAAAATTGGAAATTTTGTGTAACAAGCCTGAGAGGCTTAGTGTTTTTTCCTTGTAAGAGAGACAAAAGATCAAACTGAAATTTGTAAAGAGGCATTGATGATAAGACCAAGTGGTTGTTATCATGCCCTATGTGCACTTTTGGTGAAAGAAAATGTTCGAATTTTTGATGAAAAAGTGAGAGCTTATAAGGTACATACTGTGTTTAGTCAGTTGCAGAATGCAGTAATAGCACACCAGAGGCATCCAAACTCAGGGTATGAGGCAGAATTTGAAGATATCTCCTTTGGGAGTCAATTTGAGCAATCTGAATCCATAGAAGTTGCACCACAAGAATTTGAATATACTCATTACATTAATTCAGTAGAAATTCTAGAACCATAATCACCTAAGATAATATTGATTAGTGACGATGAAGAACAAGTAGCAGACAATTTCGTGAATCAAGAAATAGCAGCACTACAACAAGAGGAACAAGCACGCATTGAAAGAGTGAATCAAGTCAGATTTGACTTAAATTTGTAATATCTTCTTTCTTCCTTCTTTTAAAAAACATAGTGCTTTATTATAACCGAGAAATAAAGAGAGTTTTAGTTTCTAACAGATATGGCCTCACATAACAATCTACCTATTCTAGAATTCAACGGATTTGATTACGAGTATTGGTCTATCAAAATGAATACCTTACTCATAGGGAAAGGTTTGTGGGACATAGTGGAAGAGGGTTACACCGAACCCACAGATTGGACAACATTAAGTGTCGTAGATAAGAAAACAAAGAAAGAAGCACAAAAGAGTAACTCCTCTGCTCTTTATCATCTCCAAGTAGCATTGGAGAAGAGTATATTCCCTAGAATAGCCGCTTGTATAACTGCACAAGATGCATGGAAATATTTGAAATACGGATTCCAAGGAAGTGATCAAGTGAAGCAAGTAAGGCTTCAAACACTGAAACAAGATTTTGAAAATCTCAAAATGAAAAAAAACGAAAAACTTGGTGACTACTGTGTCAGAGTGAAAGCAGTAGTTGATAAAATGGTTACTCTTGGCGAAGAAATTAAGCTTGAAACAATTGTAAATAAAGTGTTACGAAAAATTCTTCAAATATGGAATCACAACCATAATCATAGAAGAGTCAAAATATCTTTCCACTTTAACATTTGATGCATTAATTGGGTCGTTAATGTCTCATGAAGAGATATTACAGGAATCTCCTTCAACCAGCTATGGAGGCAATGATAAAGCCTTCACATCCAATGAAAATATTGGAAGAGGACGTGGAAGAGGTCAAGGCAGAGACCAACGAAGAGGTAGAGGTAGAGGCAACTACAGAGGAGGCAATCAGAATAGAGGAGGCAACTCCATAAGAGGAGGCAATCAGAACAATGGTGGAAACCAAAATTGATGAGGAAATCTAGGACGAAGTGGAAATCAAGGACAAGGAAGTGACAAGTCCAAAATAGTTTATTTTAACTATGGCAAGCCAGGTCACTTTGCTTGCGACTACTGGTCAAAATATTATCAAGGCAACGAAAGTCAATATGGAAATTATGGTGAAGAATATGATACCTCTAATCTTTTTCTTTCATATGAATAATCAGAACAAAATCTAATGACACATGGATTTTGGATACTGGTTGCTCAAACCATATGAGTGGCAAAGAAAATATATTTGCTACTCTAGATTCCACTTATAAATCCCACATAAAGTTACGGGATGATAAAACTTTGCAAGTCGAAGGCATTAGAGCCATGGAGGTTCCAACAAAAGAAGGTCTAAAGAAAGTGAATAACATCTATTACACTCCAAATATCCAACACAATTTTCTAAGCATTGGACAAATGATGGAGAAAACTTACAAACTTGTTTTTGATGAAGGAAAATGTATCATTCTTGATAAAAACAATTGTAATCGTGTCATCACACAGGTCCCAATGACCAATAATCAGTTATTCCCTCTTAAATTTGATGAGCCAGGTGGAGCTCAACTTGCAAATGTAGCTATAGCTAATCCAAGTGTGATTTTGCACTTGCGATATGGTCACCTTAGTTTCGCTAGCTTGAAACTGTTAACTTCTCAAGCTATGGTGACAGGACTTCCCAAAATCAAAGAACAAAAGGAGGTCTATGAAGGATGTGCTTTGGGAAAATACTCAAGGTCTATGTTTACAAAATGACAAGCGTGGAGATCCAGCTATCCACTTTAGTTAGTGCATTCAGACATATGTGGTCCAATGCAGACAAAGAGTATCGAAAACAATTCCTATTTTCTCACTTTCATAGATGATTTCTCTAGAATGTGCTAGATTTATTTCTTGAAACATAAAGATGAAGCTTTTGATTGCTTCATATATTTTAGAAACAATGTAGCGAAACAAAGTGAGTATTTTGTAAAATATCTTAGGAAAAATTGAGGAGGTGAGTATTCCTCAAAATAATTCTTGAAATATTGTAAAGCAAGTGGGATCAAAATACAATTCACCACTGCCTATACCCCACAACAGAATGGTGTGGCCTAGAGAAAGAACCGCACCATAGTCGAGATGGTGAGAACGATGCTTCAGACTAAGCATCTAACTAATATGTATTAGGTTGATGCTGTAAGAACCAATATATACATTCTAAATAGAAGTCCAACTTCGAGTTTAGATGGCATCACTCCTTATGAGGGATGGTATGGAAAGAAACCCAATGTAAAGCACTTTAAAGTTTTTGGTTCTTTAGCATATGCACACATTCCTGATGATAAATGAAAGAATATTAATCCCAAAAATCAAGCTTATATATTTGTAGGGTATTGTGAGTCTACAAAAGCATATAGACTCTACAATCCCAATACTCATAAAATTGTACTTTCCAGGGACGTAATTTTTGATGAAGGGGGAGAATGGGGTCATCAAAGAATTTTTGTTGATGATGAGTCCCAAGCACGTGTCTCCGAAGAAAAGCAAAGGCACACCACCCCCTCCAAGCCCAAGCAGGAGTACTACATCAAGTACTTCAACTGCCACTCCAAGTCCTTCTCCACAGAGATCAGTAAGTTCTTCACCGATGGACATAGACAGTGACTCTCCATCAAGAGGAAAAAGAACATTACAACATCATGCATCTTTTCAAATGTTGGATCGAAATTTCCAGAGAAGATTCACTAGAAGCCAATCTAGTGAAATAAATACAGTTTTACAGCAACTTGAAAATTTGCAATTGTATGGGGATGATAAATCCCAAGATCCTAAGGGAGATGTAGTAAATTATGCTTTATTGGCAAGTGCACAACTAGAACCAGCTAGCTATGAGAAGGCTTGTACTCAAAATATATGGCAAGAAGTCATGGAAGAGGAAATAACCTCCATAAAAAATAATGATACATGGGAGCTAGTAAAGCTACCCAAAGGAAAAAAGTGTGTTGGATATAAATGGGTCTACAAGACCAAATACAATGCTGATGGAAGCATTGAGAGGCACAAGGCGAGATTAGTAGAAAAATGTTTTACTCATAAATTTGGCATTGACTATGAGGAAACATTTGATCTTGTTGCACGACAAGAGATAATCAGATCAGTTATTTCCTTAGCTGCCCATAAAGGATGGAACATTCAACACATGGATGTGAAAAGTGTTTTTCTGAACGGATACTTGACTGAGGAGGTTTATGTTCAACAACCTCGAGGTTTTCAAGAACAAGGAAAGGAGAACCTTGTTTACAAATTGAAAAAAGAACTTTATGGCCTCAAGCAAGCACCAAGAGCTTGGTACTCATGCATTGACGACTATTTCAGCGAGTATGGATTCACTAGAAGAAAAAGTGAACCAAATCTGTACTACCTAAAGCATGGAGTAGACATTCTCATAGTTTTTTTGTATGTGGATGATCTAATATTTATGGGTAGTAACACTAAAATGAATATGGAGTTCAAAAAATCCATTATGAAGCAGTTTGAGATGAAAGATCTCAGTTTAATGCGATACTTCCTAGGCATGGAAGTGCATGAATCAAATAAGGGTATCTTCATTTGTCAACACAAGTATGCTCGAGACATGATCAACAAATTTGCCATGGATCAGTACAAATCAGTTGCAACTCCAATCGAACATGAAATCGAATTGAGAAAGGATGACGGAGCACCAAAGGTTGACATGACCACTTACAGGAGCATGGTTGGGAGTATAATGTTTCTCACCAACACAAGGCCCGATATTCAATATGTTGTTTCTCTAGTTTCAATGTTTATGGCAAGTCCATCTAAGCTGCATCTACAAGTAACTAAAATAATCTTAAGATATGTAAAAGGTACATTGAATTTTGGAATCCATTACCACAAATGTAATTCTGTGAAATTAGTTGTCTTCAATGACAGTGATTGGGACAACAATATAGATGATAGGAAATCTACATCAGGGAACTATTTTAGTCTAGGGTCAGGACTAATCACACGGAGTTCCAAGAAGTAAATTTTTGTAGCATTGTCATCTACTGAGGTTGAATATATAGCTATCACACATGCTAGTACTCAAGCCCTATGGTTGAGAAAAGTCCTTGAAGAGATTTGAGAAAGTCAAAGTGGTCCAACTCGACTGTATTGTGATAACATAAGTACAATTTAGTTGGCATACAATCCAATCCACCATAGCAGATCAAAGAATTTCGATATGAAATATCACTTCATCCGAGACATGGTGGAGCAGCAAATAGTTGAGCTTAAATATTGTAGTTTTTTGGAAAAAAATTGCAGATATCTTCACCAAAGGCATGACTAAAGCTAAATATATAAATCTGAGAGACTGTATAGTCAGTCCTCTCAACTTTAAGGGGGATAATGTTGGAAGTTAAAATGGTAAAATGGTAAAAATTTTGTTTCAACTGTAAGTTTTGACATTACCCTTTTACCTCATTGAACGACAACGAAGTCAGCAGGATTTGACGACATGGACAACAGGAAGAGTTTGACTCCTAATTCTTTTTTCCTTTCCTCCCTATTTCTTCTCTCCCAAATATCTCTCAACAACTATATAGACACTATATAATACTTTGTAATTTTGATTTTTATAGAATGAATAATAAATTTTTACATATTGATTTGTGATTACAATAACTAGCTCTTACACTCTTCAACTGTCAACCCTATATTGATTTGTGATTACAATAACTAGCTCTTACACTCTTCAACTGTCAACCCTGTAGCATAGCTCGGAAGGTCGTTGCTATAATAATATGTATATGGAATATAAATAAGCTTTACAACATCTCTTCTGGTATTCACAAGCTGGATATTGCGCTCGTAGCCCTTGAACCAGTTTGTGGGAGCCTTCACGCGAAAACCAGGGGGTAGGTACATGTAGGCTTTGGACTGTAAATGCACAAACCGTTAGGTCCACATTTGCCATGAACATCGTATTACTTGAGTGCAATCCAAGATAGATTCCACCGTCCACTATCTTCATCCAAGTTGTACATTCTCAAATTTCCATCGACGTCTAGATTCAATCTCCTCTTGGGGCGCCCACCATAATCCCATGCGATAAAATTGAACCTATCACTTGACTGGAATTCACCCAAGTCATCTAAAGTCGCAGAACAACTGATATTAAAGGAGGATATACCTTTAGTGAAAATGGCCAGATAAGGAGTAGGCCAATAGTTGGACGCTGCATCAGATGATTCATACCTTAGCCGAAGAATGTTGTCGTAGTCAAAATAGAGGTAATAGTATCCAGATGTGAAGGCATCAGTGCCCAATCTAGAAATTAGCTGAGAATTCCATTTGAGGGGCTATTTTGGATGAAGAGTATCGGTTGGATGATCAAAACTTTACCACACGATCTGATCAGATGACTTGTGCAACACCAGATTTCCAGTTTCAAGAAGCAGAGCCTTCCTTACATTGAAGTTGCTACCAGCCATTTTTTTTTCCCATACAATGCTTCCCTTATCATCCAAAATAACGAGGTTCCCATTAGTTTTCATGTGAATATTGGAACTCGTTTCGTTGACAGGTTGGTCTCTATTCGCCATTTAGACGATGATTCGATCCAGTGTGTGAGTATACCATATGGCCAATGTATACGCGTTATCACCCACATGATGAAATTAGGTGCAAAACGTTTGATTTGATGACACCAAACAAGTAGTATTTTCTTTAGGAGTAAGAGAAGCCCCAAGATTTAGCTTGTGTAATTATTTCCACTGGTCAACGATTGCAACGATGCTTGAATTACCTAAAGATAAACATATCAAAGCCAAAGTAGAAAACATACTCCAAATCACATTTTTTGCCATTTTGCGAAGGAGTCTACAGACGCTTGCCATATGCTTTATCTTTATGTTTTCACATAACATCACTACCTTGTCCCAAACTACTACTTTTACAAGTAAATATAATTACCAATCCAACAACCCTAGGAGACCACCTATGAGCAACAAGAACGGTAATAGACAAGGCATCCATGGTCAACAGGCCACCTGTTTCCCATGTTTATATTGACGCCTCCATGTTCCATAAGCACACAGTTTGACCGCACACAATTAGTTGTAGCCTATTTATTCCACGCATGTAGCCAAATTATTTATATTGACTCTCCTCAAGAAAGCGTTTAACATGGATATGGCAACACTGCACTTGAGTAATCGTATTACTTTCTTTAACCTTGTTTAAGAACTATTGTGGTATGCCAAATTGATAAGCTACCCACCAATTGAGCTCTTTGACTAATTCATATTTATTTCAAAGTCATAGGGCATGCTAAACTATTGACCTGATGGAGGCATGGACAAACTCGCAGTTCCCACCCACCACCCACTAACTTAAGACAATAATTACCATTCCATGCACAAATTGTCTGTCTCAGTTAATAAAAAGTTAGATTATATAATTTTAATGAAAACATCTTATTTTTAATGGAAATTTTAATGATTAGTTCACTTCTAGAATCAAAGAAATCAACTAGATATTCTTCGTCATCCAAAATATTATCTGCTGACTTTTTGAATTCTACTTCAATCTTTTATAGTCTTATTTAATATTTTTTTATGAAAAAAAAATTATATTAAAATGGCTTAATCATATAAAAAAAGGTAGGTGGAATTAGCACACCCCGAGCACACAACCAAAACATTAACTATGTGCTAAACAGCTAGCCGAGCTACCAAAATAACTTACAGAAGTTCACAAGAAAACCAAATAGAGAACTACCTAAAAAAAAACTAATAGACTATGCATCATTGTTGTGTAGGGGTTGGAGGAATAGGATTCACTGCACAAGAAGCATTACCTCAATGATCAATAATGTCCCATAAGTGATGAAGCTTTATATTCACTTTTTCTGTTTGCACTGAAATATACAGCCAACAATCATAGAAAACCTGATATTTATCAACAAGAGAAAAAGTAGAAGAAGGCTCCTACTGGCTAAAAATCACTCTGTTGCAAGTTTTTTACAAATAAAAAACAATCCCTACTCTAAATATATGCCACACAGGAACAAGCTTCTCAGAAAACTGAAGTGGATCCCCTAACAAAATATTCACCCAAGAACAGGGACCTGTCATATATGGTTTGAAAAAAGAGAAAATCCACTACCAAGCCTCTTGAGCTCTCACACAAGACCAAAATAGATGATGCACATCCTCCTTTGCTCCACAAGATCTGCAGGAAATATCATTCACACCCAAATATCTAAGCCGCTGACCAATAGGAAGCCCTTGAAACAATAAATTCCAAGAAAAAAAGGCTTGCTTAGGTTCAAGATACTTTGCCCAGAGTGTATTAAATTTGAGACTCCATTTGGACTGAATATATACTACATCCCACCTAGAATTAAGCTTCTCATCCATAGACACAACAGGGGAAAGCCAAGAGTATCCTAAATGAGGTTTATACTTGGTGAAAGAAACATCTTTGGGCCAAGACCAATCAATCCACCAAGGTTTCTGATCATATTGAAAAAAATTATCCCAAATAGATAAAGGAGTGAAATCAATAACAACTTCATAATTAGTCTTATCAGCAGAAGATAAACCAAAAAAAATCCTAAAAACTTCCCAAGGTATCCAAGACCTTGAATGAAAATCCATGAAATCAGATAACCAAGCAATACCTCATTTATAAAATTTCTGAGTGTGTATCCACTAGACTTGAGCAAGGGGAGTCCCCTACAAAGTGATGGCCAAAGACCACCAGACATTAAACAAAGGTATTGAAGCCCCTAGCTTCCCCTTGTGACCTTTCCAAGAAATATAGGGTTTAATGGCCTCTCAGGCCTTCCAAATGCTTTGCATAACAAAGGACCCATAAATATTTATTGGAAGAGGGGTTGCATGAATGGTTTGCAAATCAAGCCCTTTCCACACATTCTTACCAAAAGGAAGCCCCATGGAGAGGCAGTGATGAATTAAAAGTTTCTAGGCTTCCTCCCCCTATAAAACTCTCACAATCCATTTAGCACAAAGGGAAAAGCCTTGTCGATGACAGTCAAACAATCCCATTCCTCCAATTTTTTTAGGAAGACATCAAATATCCCAAGCTAACCTATGAAATCCCTTATTACCAACAACATCGGCCCATAGAAAATCTCGAAGCAACTTCTCCAATTTGGCATAACAAGTCTTGGAAAGGACCCAATAAGAAGAGTAATACACATGAGTAGAGGCCAATACCTTGGAACAAATTTGAAACTTTCCAGCTAAGGATAATTTTTTGGTACACCAGTATAGAAGCTTCTTCTCAAGCTTTTGAACAACATAATCCCACAAACGGGCAGGAGAACCTAAAAAATCAAAATAAATACCCAAAAATTTAAAGGTTTCCCCAGGTTGAATCCACTTCCAAGGCTTATCGGCTAACTAAGGAGGCATATCTTTTCTAGACTGTCTATAGCAAGAAGTTTTTCTCCATTGAATATTAGAGCTAGAAGCTAAGCATAATGTATGAAGATAATCTAAAGCATGAGTAATAGAGATCTCATCTTTTGTAATAGTCAAGAAAGAATCATCTATAAAATGATCATTAATCAACTACTTGGGGGGGAAGGGATATAAATTCCCTTGATCAATCCTTGAGTAGATCTATGAGCTAGAAGATAACCAAAGGCCTTAGCAAAAAGAATAAACAAAGAAGGCACCAATGGACAACCTTGTCTGACAGAACGGGCTAATTGAATATTCTGAGATTGTATCTTGTTCAGAGTTAACACATCAAAGGTATCTTTAAATAACATAAGTACAATCCTGATAAAATAAGGGCCAAACCCCAAATCCTTTAGCATAGAAGTAATAAATAACCATTATATTCTATCATAATCCTTATCAAAATCAATATTAAGGAAAAGAACATCTTGACCAGAGGATCTAGCCCATTCCATCCCTTCCCAAATATCAATAACATTATCTAGAATATATCTGTTTTGAACAAAACCAGTCTGCTCAGGCATGATTATCTTAGGAGGAATAGGTCTATGTTTAAGAGCTAAATCCTTGGCAATTATATGATAACTGACATTAAACAAGGTGATTGGCCACCAATTAGAAGTAAGTTAAGGATCTCCCCCATTTGGAATGAACTTAACATTACCTTTGTTGATGAGATTCCCCAATGACCTAGTAAGCATAGCCTCTTTATACACTTGCAGTAGATCAGAACCCACCAAGTCCCACCATTATTTATAAAATTCACAAGGGAAACCATATAATCCAAGTGCTTTGTCATTTGCCATCTGAGATAGAGCCTGTTTGAGATCCTCCAGGGTTAAAGGTGCATAACAAAAATCCTGCTGAGTTTGAGTAATCTTAGTAGGTATGAATTAACAATAGGATTCTAGAGCTTGCACTCTATCATGGGTAAGGCCTTGAGAAGCAAACACTCTTTGATAATTATTAACAAAAGCTCCAAAAATATCATCAAGATATGTGAACCTTTGACCATCAACTTGTAGAGTAGTGAATTGGGAAGTATGAGCAGGTGGGCGAAGGCACTTGAATTTTTTTTTAGAGACTTTGTCACCCACATTTAACCAATGCATCCCAAATCTTAATTGTGCTCCTTTGGCTTCATACATATCAACTTTTTTAAGCTCATGTTGAAGGGTAACCATGAAAGCTTAAAGATCAGAAAAAAAAAAGGATTAGCCTCAAGATGCATAGAAACTTTTACTAATTTTGACTTCAAAACCAAATTAGCTTTCTTCCTCCTCTTGGCTACTTCCACTCCCAGAGTGCAAAGCAAAGAGGTGGTTCTAAAAATAGCAGAATTCCACCAAGAAACCCAACCAAAGTCACCAGAGGGTCTCGAAAGCAAATTCTAAATTCTACAAATATGAGCCTTCATAGCCGGGTTATGAAAGAAGAAAACCTTAAGATAAAAATGGGTCTAAAATTGTTGAGGCTAATGAAGAATAGCTTCCACAGAAAAAATAATAGGAGCATGATCAGACAAAATAGTACCTGGGATAACCAAAACAGGAGGTTGAGAAGGTGAAATCCTAGCAATTTTAAAAGTCTCATTGGAAGAGATCATGGCTCGATCAAGGCATTTTAACACCCTAGTTTTTCCTGCTTGAAAATTTGACCATGTAAACCATTAAGCTTCAAAAAAGTTAGCCAGAGAAAAATAGAAATTATGATCACTAAGACTCAGCTTATTTTTCATAAAATAAAAAGCTTTCCTCTCCCCAACACACCAACGATTAGGAGATAAAATAACTTTATCAAAATGCTTTTCCACCATATTAAAATCCCCACACATCACCCATGTGGAAAGAGGCAGAGACAAAGCCAACAACCACCACAAGGCACACCTTTCTAGAGCATTATTTGAAGCATAAACATTAATAAATCCAAATGATTTACCATGTAATTCCAACAAAGTCCAGACTGCTTGATTGGACAGATCCACTCCCCACGTCACAATATTCGAGTGCCACTTTGGGGAAATAAAAGTGACAGCTCCACCTATCCCACTAGAATGATTCGTTACATGGAAAACACCACGAGGCCACAAAAAATTATAGATACACTACAGATTAAAATAAAAAACTTTCACTTCTTGTAAACACATCACATCAATATTGTCAAAATTATGAGTGACATAAGTCATCTCACTACGGATCATATATTTACGGACTAGATCCATCAGTCCTCTTACATTCCATGAGAAAAAAATAATTAAGACCTTTAAGTATGCAAAATTTCCATAATATCATCAAAGGGTTCTAGCTAAACAAGAGACCCAAAGGAGTTAGAAGCATACTGATCCTGACCATCCTGGTAAACACGAGAAGCCTCCTCCATTTGGTGAAACTTATCATAATGTAAATTATTTCTCAGAGGGCTATAGGAACAATGAGCTTTATACCCAGACTGACCTTCTGATAAAGGTTTTCGGAAGGCATCAAAGACATATTCCTTCGGAGAGGTAGTAGAACTCGGCATGGTTGTCACAACTTGAGAAAAATTCGGAGTAACCCAAATGGATTGCACTTCTGGAGGAGCAATAGGAGATTTTAGAACATAAACATCCTGAGGCACATAAGCTGATGGTGTGACAACAGGGGCAAATTTAGACAAAAGAGGCTGTGAAGCACTCTCAGGAGCTTGGGACTGTAATGCACTCTGGGAGCGATTTCACTGATTAACCACCTGCCATTCCTCTTGCCCCCCAGTAACCCTAGTTTCCTGAGCACTAGATGTCGAGGCACCAAGTGCCTAAACAGAAGAATTATTAGGAGTTGGAGGAGGGTTTTGTTGGAATTTACCTACCATAAGTGGGTAATATTTTTATCTTATGGGCAACTGACTGACAATGAAAGTAGGTATTCAGGAGGTTAATATAGGCAACCCTTTTTCTGTGGGTATAATCTCCAGCATTAATCTCAATTTCTTTAGGTAGATCCTTGGAAATTTCAATCTTGATGCATACCATCCTAGTGGGTCGGGCTGAGAAGAAATGAGGAGGCTCAAAACAAAAAAAAATTCCCAAGGGAGCAATCAGTTTATCTAAAAAATTCCAAAAGGGAATGGGAAGACCAGGGAACTCAACCCAAACATGAACCTCCAGGTAAGAGACCTTAGAAATAGTTAAATACTGTGTATAGGGTTGCAAAATAAGCAAGGAATTCCTAACTGTCCAAGGTCCTTTCATCTTTTGTGCATGCACAAGGTCATCAAAGTGAAACAAAAAATACCCTTTGGTAAGATTCTGAACATTTGAAACCTTGACACCATAAGGGACCCAAACATGGTTGATCCAGGTACAAAGCAAATTATCATTGGGGATTATACCCTGAAAATACCCCACCAAGTGATGACATTCAAACCGTTGACAAGCAGATTGAAATTCGTGAGCAAGGATAACAACTTGAAGAAGAGCAACATTACCTCTTGGTATATTTTTAGATTGAGGTCCAACAGCAGCAGGATCAACTGAGCTTGTCGAGTGAGCGACTGCCATGAGTTAAAGGGTAGAGCCACCATAGGAGGCGGTGGAAGAAAACGACATGGTAGTATCTAAGGCCAAATCCTGCGTAAAAACTCTAGAAGGAGGGTGCAGTATTCCTCTAGAATCCCTTATCTGCAATTAACCAGAGCTTCCTCTTTTGACTCTTTCTAATTTTGTCTATATCCTCATCTATTTTAATTTAAGAATGTCTTTTCCTTTCACAATATTTACAAATGGTTTTTTACTTATTTTAAGAATTAGATTTGTTCATAGGTTTTTGATTCTTAAAAAAAAAATACCACAGTTCTTTGTAACAACTTGAAAGTTCAAAAAAAAGAAGTTAAGGTTAAAGAAACATATTCCTTCATATACATATGAATATCATGAATCACTAGTTTAATAATCTAAAAGGATAATTAGAGATTATCCAAGAATCTTACAAAATTATACATCATATTTTCTTTTGTCTCTTGAAGACGCAATATCTTCGTATAGAACCTTGAATCATAAAATATAAGGTTCAATGTTATCAAAATATGAGATCTAGAGAGAAGAGCTATATAACTCCAGGTTACTAACTTTCATGGTATTAAGCTTTCCAAACAAATTATGCAACTTGGTTCACACTTTGGTGAAATCATCGTCATCTCTAGCATGAAAAGGTGTTAGGTTCAAGTAGCATCAAAAATAGTCTTAGGGTCTCCTTATGAGCAAGATGTTTTCATCAAGAACCTTCATTCCTTCATTTTTTAAGATGCACCAAAAATCCTTGCTTCTCAGGTCATTTGTGTTGACCAAGTACTATGATGTTTTCTGTTTAGGTGAGGAACATATGCCAAAGGATCCATCTCACCTAAACTCAATCTCAACATTGTAATGAAGTCCTTTATCTAATTTTGTCAATGCAAAGATCTTGAAAAGATAGTGAGATCTAAAAATATGATTCTAATGAGGAAATTAAGGAAGCCTTGTTTAGCATGGAGCCAGACAAAGCCCCGGACCCGATGACTTTCCCCCTCATTTCTATCAAGCTTTTTGGGACATCGTAAGTGAGGATGTAATTTTTGCTATCATAGAATTCCAAGCAAGCAATCATATCCCAAAAGGTATCAACTCTACTTTTATTTCTCTAATTCCTAAGAATCAAACCCTTGAATCTATGGCTGACTTCATGCCAATCAGTCTGTGAAATGTTTCTTACAAGATCCTAACTAAAGCCATTGCATTTAGAATGAGAGATATTATGCCTCGCATCATATATCCATGCTAGGGAAGCTCTGTCCAGGGCAGGTCAATCTTGGATGGAGTTATCACAGTTCATGAAGCTCTGCACTCTGCTTATAAGACTAACAGGTTTGTTTTTGCCCTCAAACTTGATATGAACAAAGAATTTGACAGGCTCAATTGGGACTTTCTGATTGTTGTCCTCCTTAAGTTTGGTTTTCACCACCAATGGGTTAATTTGATCAAATAATATATTTCTAAAGCATGGTTCTCGATTCTAGTTAATGGAACAACTGCTGGTTACTTTTAAAGTCATAGAGGAATTCGGTAGGGGGACCCTATCAACCCCATATTATTCATCATTGTGGTAGAAGATTTAGGTAGAACCATAAAAAATTCTTGTATTTCAAGGCTAATATCGTGAATCAAGGCAACATCTCTCACTAGGGCTGTTTCTCACCAATAATTCGTCGATGATACCCTTATATTGACTAAGGCATCAGTGGTTGAGGCAAAAATAATTAAATACATCCTGCAACTCTACGAGGACACTGCTGGTCAGAAAGTTAATTTCAGTAAAAACAAGTTATATTTCTTAAACACCCCCATTCAGATGCAAGGAAGGACTGCAAAAATTTTAGGGTGTGATATAGCAAACCTCCCCACTTCATATCTTGGTCTCCCTCTTTTCATTGGTTCTCCGAGAGAGTCAATGTGGGACAGGGTTATTGAAAGAATTCAAAAAAACTTGTTGGATGGAAAGGTCATCTTCTATCTCAAGCAAGAAAGTTGACCCTCACTAAGGCCTATCTTTAGAGCATTCCAGTCTATTTCCTCTCCGTTTTCAAAGCCCTTGTGAAGGTTTTCCAAAAAATTGAGAAACTCTAAAAATATTTTTTATGGACTGGATTAGAGGAGAAAAAAAGGATACACCTTGTAGGATGGACCAAAGTGTGCAGACCCAGGGAAAATGGGGGCTTAGGTCTGAGGAGAATTGCTCATATAAATTTAGCTTTACTAGCTAAGCAGGCGTGGCATCTCATTTTTGGTGAAGAAAATGAATGGACATCTATCATCAAACGAAAGTATCTTCAAAATATGGAATTTCTAAGTGACTTAGTTCCAATTAGAGGTTCTGCTTTTTGGAAAGCAATTCTTAATTGTAAGGAAATCATCAAAAAAGATTTAAGATGGGTTTTAGGCAATGGTGAGAGGATAAATTGCTAGAATGACAAGTGGGCTAAGGACGAACCACTGATGCAATATCCTAACTTAGCTCGAATCAAAGATATCACAGAAGAACTCATTGGTAGAAAAGTCTTCGATTATATGGTTGAGGACAAAGGTAGAATGAAGTGGAAACAAATAATAATTCAAGGATTTCAAGTAGAATCAAATGATCTTTGTAACATTCTCGGGAAAAATTTTATCCCCATGAGACCCAAGGAAGATCAAGTGACCTGGGATCCTATGGAAAATAGGCAGTTCACTGTTAAATCAGCTTACAATCTTGTGCTTTATGACAAGGATTTTGTCCTCCAAAAGGACTTAGTTTGGATAAAAAATTTAATTCCAAAAAATGCAGTCTTTTCATGGCTAGTTATCCAAGGAAGAATTCTAACCTTTGATAATATGATGCGTAAAGGTATTTGTATCACTAATCATTGTTATCTATGCAGGGTTAATTGGGAGACCATTTATCACATTTTCCTTGAGTGCCCTTTTTCCTTTACTGTCCTAAGTGGGGTTTTTCAGGCCTTCAATATTTCATGGGTTAAACTAGCCATCGTACTTGATTTGTTCATCCAGTGGCCTTACCCCTTTTCAAGCCAAAGAATTAGATACATGTGGAAAATTTGTCTCAATCACTATCTTTGGTAGGTGTGGTTAGAAAGGAACCATAGAGTCTTTAATGAGTCTATCCATGATCATCAAACTATCGTTGACAGGATCCTATCCTTTACCAACGAGAATGTGAACCTTATCCCTTTTGATAGCTATAAACCTCATCTGTAGGAGACCATGATTGCTCAATATTTAAGCTTAACCTTGTTAGATGAGTCTGTGCCTAGGGTAGTCAACCCCAGAGCCAATGTTAAGTGGTCTCCACCTCCTACGAGTTGGTTTAAACTTAATTTTGATGGAGAAGCTAAGGACAATCCTGGCAGAGCAGGCGTTGGTGGCATTGTGCGAGATCATAATGGGAATATTATGCTTGCATTTTTTGAATATTTGGAACAAGGACGAACAACGAAGATGAAGCTAGAGCTATGTGGAGAGGCCTTCAAATGACTCAAGACTTAGAAGACAATTTGATCATAGAAGGAGACTCTATGCATGTTATAAATCTTCTCAATAATTGGAAAACACCTCCTTGGAGGATTAAAACAATTGTTGAAGAGGCTAGGATCCTTTTCCAAAGAAGACAGGACAGAAAAGCCCAACATGTCTTTCGGGAAGCTAATAAAATTGCTGATAAGCTGGCCAATTTGGGTGTCGATGATGACGGACTTTTAAAATGGGAACACGGTGTCCCAAGTGAAGTAGAGGAGCTTATTCAACAAGAATGCCAAGAATGATAGTCAAATTTACCAACAGGGAAGGCACTGTAAGTTTGAAGGCTAGGAGTATTCCTGTCTCTTTTTTGAATTGGACTCACAATAAAAATTATTTGAGCTGTCAGTCTTCGTGGATGCTACTTGGAAATACCACAAAGACTAATGGGGACAATCACATGTCAGATAACATGTCTCCTAGTGGTCTTAGTAATTTTACGTTGGTTGATAATCATAGGGAAGGAAAGAAATGACAATATAAGACTTCGAACCAAAGCCACGTGGACCACCAGATAGCCACCGCCATAAATCTAGCTAGCAAGTTCACTTCTCCAAGGTTGATTGGCCAAGATAGTATGTGGTACCAAAGCATGTCATATACGAAATAAAGTAATTACCAAAGAATTATTAAGAGTAACTGTCAATACAGAGCTTGTGGGACTTTTTTTTAGTACTCTGCTATGTGTGTCTGCAACTTTTTATTTCTCCATTGTCTCAAGGAAGGGATTCGTGTCTGTTTCTTTTTTGTAATTATGATGCATGTGTGTTTTATCGGGGTACACCCAAAATGTTGTATGGGAAGTTTCTTTTTGATAACATGCTATGTGCCTTAACGGATGTAATGGCTTTGGCGACATGTAGATTTTACATATATAGGATCCTTAGTAAGGATATGTTCATCAACAACCTTGGGCTGATTTTTGTAAAAGGTTTTGGGTCAACCTGTAAAACCCGATATTAATGCTATAGTATCTTATCTACCAAAAAAAAAAGATGATTCTAAAACATTTATGTAAAAGTATGGCCTCTAAATATTTTGACCCCAAAACTTATATCGATTAAACTATTACAACCTCTAACTATATAAAATTAATAATGAAACATTCCACTTGTCATGCAGTAAAAGAGAAAATTTGTCACATTGTCACTATTTGTTTCCTATTGTGCAAAACCAATAAATAAGAATGTGTCATGTGATTGGCTATGATTGCTTTCACTCTACATATAACATAACACCAAGGACAACATATTCTAGTGAAGTGAAAGGTGAAAGCAAGGTGTATTACCAAGCGTCCAATTCAGACGTATTGTTAGCTGAGACACATATCGATAGCCATCATAGAACCTCCATTACAGTTCTTGAGAACTTCCTTAGCTAGAGCCATCCTCACAAGCATCATCGAGTGCTTGGAAATAAAGCATTTTTAGACAAGAATACAAAGGTCATTTACTGGTAGAGGATATACAAAGGGAAAGAGATGTTGGAGAGTCTTCCATGCAAAAGAGTAGAGTGCCACTTGGCACATTCACCTAAGGCACCCATATATTCCCTAACGTACGTTTAGAAAAGAAGTGCTCAAAGGAAGGTAACATCCATTGAGTGTTAATAATATCATTTAGGGGTTACAAAGCATAATAATTATAGCTCTTCAATCAAGGGAGAAATGAGCATTGTAGACACTTGAACCCAACGCCCATAAAGGAATGTAACCACTAGAAATGCATACACCACATGGTCAATGCATCAAGAAGGACATAGAGCTTATTAAAAGCAATCACGTAGAAGATAAATGTTTATTCCACTTGGTGTCTATGTCAAGGATGTAGAAGCATACTTATAGGTGCTCAAATTAGAGTATGGAAGCATATTTTTAGCCAGCATTAAGGGGGGAATTAAGGCATGGTTGAAAGCATATTCAAGGTGCAAGGCACAAAGTCAAGAAGTTAAAGGAGCATTAAATACACTACCATTGTCATATGTTTACCATCAAGGAAGTACAACACCCATTTCTCAAGGAAATACAACATTATAAGGTAAGGTTCTATGTTGATTAACATTGCTTTCATTAAAGGAGTAATAAGGGGTATATCATAAGGTTGAGTTTATTTATCATTTATATTGGAGAAACAATCAACCTTAATATATTTGAAAGCAAATCAAAGGATCTCATATCCATAGTATTTCAAATCACTTTAGTGGAATATTTGCAATTAAACACCATAAGAGATATAAGGGTTTCTATTTGGAAAATCAACATTATTATTGCAAATATTATTAATTTCTAATATTCCAAAGTTAGGGAGTTATAAGGTATACTACATCAAACATAGATTATTGGAATTTAGAAATATTAAACTAGTGGAGATATATATATATATATATATATATATATATATATATATATATATATATATATATATATATTAAGCGAAAAACCCCTTGCGGATCCGCCTTGGTCTGAGAGACCATGAACAGGGGGTTCTACACCGTCAAAGTCACTTGGGGGTCTCACCCGACCCTGACCGCACCAACATTATCAATTGGATTTTGGATACCCAATTCATCTTTTTGGTAGGGTGTAGATTTGAACCTGGGACCTCCCTTGGAGGATTGCCCTCTCCTCTCCAACTCACCTACAACACCAGGGTTAAACTAGTGGATATTAAGGGGTATAAAAGGAAGTTTATTATTTACTTAAAGAAGTTAGAATTATTTACTTACACTTGTCTCATACTCATACTAAAGGGATAAAATAAATTCAACCATAGAGAACTTCAAATTGATAAGTGAATAGTTCATTATGAGAGATAAGGTGAAATAAGGGTTGATTATTGTTATTTACAAAACACTACAAAATCAACCCAAAAGGTGAACTTATACTTGCTAAGCACTTTATCAAAACTTACAACATAATCTAATCACTAGGGAGACATAAGGAATCCTACAAAACCTAAGTCTTAGAAAGGTTTTATCAAAGTAGTTCACATACTCTAAACTAAGGAGTCATAAGGTAGTCTACTACAAAGGATCTATCAAAAGTATTCTTAAAACATAAAGAGCTAAAACTATGAAATATATCTACCTCAAAGAATACAATGAACAATGATATGAACAACACTATTAGAAAGGAAAGAGCAAGTGTCATAAAAATTAGAATCAAGAATTTACTTATAAAGTCTGAAGGAGACTTAGACCTTACTTTAAAAAAGATTCATAGTGAGGCTTTAAAAGATAACTTTGAAACCATGGAATATTATCTACATGCTCAACTCACTAAAGTAATTGATAATGGAAAGAGTGACATTCAAATTCCTTTAGATTTTGGTAGCATATTATATATGGCATTACTTACATTCAAATGTTACAAGGATGAGAATGTAGAACAAAATGGATTGATAGAATTACTTAAATGAAAATAAAAATGGATGAATCATACCTAGAGAAGATATTTCAATCCTCATGCAATATTGATACTTCAAGTTCTACTAACTCAAGATCTTATCATGATGCCCTAAGTGTTTGTTTAGAAGCTTCTATACAGAAACCGAATAGAAATGAGAAGGACAAAGGCAAAGAGGAAATACTCTTGTAGGAATTAGGTGATAGTACAACCACTTATGAAAGTGCAAAAACTAGATCCAAAGACAAGAATTAAGATATAGAAGAAGACAAACCAGATCAAGGAGGCATACAATGCAAGGTGAATTAAATACAATACAAAAGACCTTATCAATATAAAGAACATCTATGAAATGAAGATCCATATTGAAGACTAAAGTCTTCAATACCCAAATAATGTAATACAAGGGGGTGTTAGAGAATATATTACATTATTGGGTACATATCAATGTACCACCTTTGGTACATTACTATAGTAGAAGTTTACTTTAGAGTAAAATTAAGTAGTTAATTTAGCATATAATAAATGCACAAGTGTTAAAATGTGCAATGATGTAAATGTGCATGTAGTCCACATGTACATGAGTCATAGGATAGAGTCAAAGGTAGAGTAAGGGCCAAGGAACCTATCTTCCTATATAAAGGCCTTATAGTGAGTGAAATAAGAGAGGAGATAATATAGAGAGTGCATAGTATAGATTAGTAGTGTGATACAATGTAGTTCCTTTAAAATAGTTTATGGAGTGTTCATGTCCTCCATTATACTGCATTGTACTATTTTTGTGAGATTTCATTAATGGTATATTTTTGAGTTATTGTAGAAGTTTATATTCTTATTTTCCAGCATATTATAGTGTCATTATCGTATAAATATCATAGCTTGCTTATCTTGCATCTTGTGGTTGCATTTCCTATGTCATATACTCATCAAAAGCCACAAACTAGTCATTTGATAGTTTGATTACATTTTATATTTTATTTCTTTCATTTTTAAATACCAAACAAGGCAACGGATATGAAATTCAATGTCACATCATATTAATAGGTATCCAAATGATCACCAATTATGGACGTGAAGGTTGCAAGCATGTGACAATCGTCATTTGTGGATCAGAAAAAACCATCATTTGTGGAGTGGGAACAACATGAGAATGCTTTGAGATGGCCTACAGTGGTCCAACCACTCATCTTAGGTTGAGTGGTTGCCGAATGGGTGGGCACAAAAGTCGACTTCGGCTTGGGATGCGACATATACGAACATTCCTTAACCTTATGATCAGGTGTTTAGCAGCAGAAACAAGTGCTCAAGAGATTAATGTAAACCACCCGTTGAGAAATCGTGACCTCTTCCATTTGAATGGTGATGGAATCACATACCATCGAGTTGAACAAGCATTGAATTTTTTTTTATGTTTAATGAGAACCACACACTCAAGCACACCGGTGATTTGGTCCAAACCAACCCACAAAGGGAGGGAAAGATCAAGAAACTCCACCCAAACTAGAACTTTGGGGAGTTTATCTGTAGAGATAATAAATCATGGGTCCACAATTAGTGAACGAGCAAGGAGCTCCGTAAATACCAAGGACTGTGTTGATAAGGAGTTGTGACATGTATACGGTCAACAAAAGTGTTGTTATAGTTTTACGATTTAAAGCTTTTTTACTCTAGTTTATTTTCAGTTTTTCAGTTTTGTAGTATAAACCACAAATATTTTGATAATTTATTTATTTATTTCTTTTTTGAGTTTCTCATTACCTGGTTTAATTTTGTGCATAGTTTATGAAATTTGCTTCCATACCACCCATTTTTTAATGTATACTCTTATTATTATTTAATAAGGGAAAAAAAAAACCACTACCCACTGCCAAAACCAGTCATTTGACAGCTAGATTATCTTTTATTTTTTTATTTCTTTCATTTTTAAATACCTAATAAGGCAACAAAAATGAAAGTCAACGTCGCAGCAGATTAATAGGTATCCACGAGCACAACCAACACCTCTCAATTAAGGTACAATGATAGACTTAAACCATTAGGAATAAGAGTCTCACAGCCCGAATGCCGATTCCCTTTCAGGCATATAATTCCATATAAAATCAATGATATCAATGATAGCTGTCATATTCAGTTTGCCTCATAAAAACCCACAACATATTGCCATATCTACAGCCGTATGTGATTATCTGCCATGAACATCTGTCTCTTTTGTCCGTCTGTTGCTTCGAAATTTCCCGGCCAACCGATTGTTTAATATAAACTCTAAGAAAAAGTCTAACGGCAGCCCTTTCACGAGACAAGCTCTCTATCTTCTTATTAAAATATACAAATCGTACTGATTTAGGTACTCATATCCACATGGGTCAAATACAGAATACTGTGAAGCAGAAGTGTCTGGTTTCATCATTGCTCCTTAAAAAACCCTCTTGTGTACATGTGTCGTCTGATCTCTCAACTCGTTTTCCACTCAGTTCCTATTGTTCAAGTTCGATGGCACCGGCAAAGAGTAATCCTTCTCACAAAGTCTACCCCTTGCCAGAGGAGAAAGCAGGGGATCCTTTTTATCTCAATTTTCCTTCGGCACAATGGTTAACGGGTGCCTTGGACGTCCTCCTCTCTTCCTATTCAGATATTCTGAAGCTCTTGCCAAAATCCCGGCACTGTCTAAATTCACAAGGCGATTCCAAGATGATCAATAGATGCCTGGAAGACTTGGTTAATCTTCTTGATGCCTGCAACGAGGCGAGGGACTGAATCTCTGCTGTGAAACATTATGAGATGTTGATCCACAAGGCAGTTCGCAGTGTGGATAGAAGAGAAGTATGTAATGAGGGAGCGAAGAGTATGTTGGCCAAATGCGTTGGTGTTGTATGATCCAAAACCATTTATGTTGACGTGTAGGCGTTGATGCGGAGGAGATGATGAAAAAGAAGCGTGTAGGCGTTGAAGCACAAGTGAGAGAGACGTTGGAAAGCTTGAAGAAATGCAGTGTGGAATTGGAGAAAGGGGTTTGTCCTCTCAGCCAGAAATTGGAGGAGTTGTATACAGCTCTCATCAAAACCCGGGTGGAAACGTTGAACGTCCTGAGTTATTTATGTTGACTACCGTTCCAATGGAAAGGCATCTGTAACTCTCGTAAACCGGGCAGAGCTTCTAGTTGTGCCCGCGATTTTGAATTACAGTAAAAACAAATTTGTCATTGTTTAATATTCACATCTTATGTATGTAAGCTCTTGTTATTCTAAATTTTTGTTGGGTCTTCTTATAACGGATAAAATTAGCGGGTAATAAACTCTCACCATCGCTGCTTTTTCATCACGGTTGGCTACCAAGAACATGAATGAAAAATGCTTATCGTCCATGCAAGGTATTGCTAGCAATTTTTTTATTATTCATGTGGAGTAATAAACACCTAACAGAAGAAATAAAAGGAAAGAGGGCTCCACCACACAAAAACGAATGTGGCTCCGACCTGGGTCACGCTTTATTATATTCACTCTTTATTACATTCACTCGTTTGTCAGGCATGTTTTTTTACTGAATACATAAAGGATACCATACAATGCACTTGCATCCCGTTAATTAATGAATACTTAGGTCAAAGAGGTGAGGCCTCGTAAACTTCTAAACTTTTAGATTTATTTTTTTTAAGCAAATTTCTTTTAAATTTCAATGTATTTATTTCCTTTTAAATATTTTATCATATTCTAAGTATGATAAATATCTTTAGGTTTAAAACTATGGTCACTTTATATAACACAAACGTTAGTTCTTATGGTACAGTTAATGCTTAGGGTTTGGATTTTCTTTCGGAGATTTAGGTTCAAACCATAGGGGAATATATGTATGTGTCTCAATGAGCTTGTGAAAAAAAAAAACAACTTTATTGAACGATTTCAAACTTTTATATTTTAAAATTTTAATTTATGTGTTTGTTGAAAGTGACTTGATATTATTAAAAAATTAAAGTATAACATTCACAAAAAAAAATGGGTGGTATGAAAGCATATCTCAAAATCCAATGCAAAACATCAAATCATGGCTAAAAAAGCCTAAGATAACTATAAAACAATTAACATATCAACAAAAAAGAAAGGGTAGAAGGCTCATTAGTACGCAAGACGTCATAGGAGTAGCACCAACAGAGGGAGGGGGGTCTTTAATCAAAGGATTTACCAATCGATGGGAGGATCAAGGTTTGTGGGAACTAAATCCCACTTACAACCATCACTTTGCAACTTCGAAGTGTCGCTTGTGGTCTAAGGTAAAGTCGTAGCCTAGCTGAATGATGAGCCGCAATCATAATACTATGGCACATAGTGAAATCCTTCCTTGGCACACCGGTCCTATGGGCAAGGACTACAAGGAGTCAGAGTTCTTCCATGGGACCTCTTGCAACATTGATCTTGTTGTTGGGAAGAAGACTATCTTTGACGAGGTGAAGAGGGCAAAACCTGAGCCACAATGTAGGGAGCATTTGCCCAATGATTTAGTAGAGTTAGCAAATGTTGAACCTCAAGGGCATACTTGTTTGCCTATGCTTGAATCTGAAGTAAAAAATTGGAGCATATTAGAGCTTTTGAATACAAGGGAAAACTATGGAGATGCGTGCTGAGCAAAAAATAAAATCCATTAAAACTTTAACTTTTTATGTTGTCCACTTTTTTTATTATTAATGGTGAAAACATGGGTTTTTGGAAGGGTCCCAACCCTTTTATATAGGCCAACAAAAATTCTCGTAGGGACAAAAACCCAAGGTCAAAAAGGAACAACTAGATAAAAGGATCAAATCAAAGAACAACATGAAAAACCATCACAAGAGGTCAACAATAAAAAACTACAAACAAAATGAGAGATTAGAATGGCTAACTAAGACTTGGAGAGGCTAATATTGACCTCCAAGTCTTCCTTCTTCTTCTTCATATTCACCTGGACCTTCAACACCTTCTGGGATTCCTTCAATACTTGAGTATCTCAAAGAGAATTTTTTTATGGAAGAAGATATGCTGAAATAGGAGGTCCTCCACAACGTGGACCCTCCTATCTATTACAAGGTACAATTTTTGGGTATCCCTCTCTAGATAATTGACTTGCATATGGGTATTTACACTTTTATTCTTACCAATAGGTTGGAAACCCCCCAAAGAGTCATCCACAATAAATTCAAGTAAACTAATACAACTAAAATTTAGCCTTGGTCATAAAAGTATCAAGATTGTTCCATTTCCATTCCCCATAATTAGCACTAAGAACACTACTCAAGAAAATAGAAATAATCCTTGGAGGAAACATATCCATGACAGAGAACAACCTACAAAATTTCCACATTACCAGAGCTGGAATGACCATCAAGAATTAAAGAGGAGATCATGTGAGGAATAAACTAGTCCATCGAAATATTGTTTGAGTTGTTGCTAACTCTCTGTTTGTCCATGAAGTCAGCAACTTTATTTTCTTCTCTTAATGTGTACATGATTTTCACCTCTTGTAAGGACTATAGCAAGGACTTGCTATCCTTTAATATTTCTTCCATCGTCTAGCTTGGTTCTTCCAACCCAATTAAGTAGTTAATGATGTTAGAGAAGTCTTGTTCCACTACAATATTTGAAGAATTAAGCAAGGATAGGAGCTTGATTCCAGAAAGAAGAGTCCTTACTTTTACCTCATGGCTGGTTTGTATACAATAATGCTCCGATTAGGCACCAATTAAAACCTCTTTTGAATTTCTAACTACACCTCCACCCTCAAACTTTCCTAGGTTGAATTTTGAGGCCTCACCAAAGTTAAATTTCACCCAACCTTCCTCAAGAGCCTTTTATTTGGTGTTCTTTCTAATATCCTCTTTTAAAAAGGGGTCAACACCAACTTGAGCTTCCAAGTTCCAACATTTAGCTACTTCATTTTCTACCCATTTTTCAGCTCCATCCCAATATGTGGTAATTGAGACATTCTCATGAGCAACAAACCTTATTCTAAGTAAAACCCCCTTTTCATCTTTATTGATACCTCTAAATATCCTCTAGTTGTATTCCAACCATAAACCCTAGAAGAAATGTGCAAGGGAGAAAATCCATAAACATGCGATTCTATCACTTTTAAGGAGGGAGAACTATTATTCCACAAACCAAGGATTGAATGAGTCACCACCCACGAATAGCCAAATGCTTTAAGCAAAAATTAGAGAACCTTTCTTGAGAAAGGATAAATAATAAAAAGGTGCAAGACTAATTCCTTATCCACCTTGCACAATGGGTAAATATTTGGGATACAATATCCTTTCTTCTTGAGATCATCTATCGTTAATATTTTGTCTTGAAGGGCAATCCAGATGAAGATAGCAACTTTTGGAGATATGTCTTTCAACCACACTCTACTAACAAGAAACCCAGGAATAGACTCATCCTTAGATAACACATGGCTCAATCTAGCTGAGTAAACTCCTAAAGAAGAAGGGGACAAAATGAGAGAGTATTGAGATGGGCTTAAGGGAATGTAGTAAGAGATTAAACTTTTCACAAATGATACTTGATGTTGGGCTTCCTCAATCGAGGCAGAAAGGGAGATATCCTTCCATATTCTCAAGAGTCCATAACCTTCAAGATAATCGTAAACCCTGCTACCAAATTTAACCTTTAGGGAAACCAAATTTGATTGGATTATTTGAAAGCACAGAGGAGCATGTCTAAATCCAAGTATCTTTCCATATACTAATGGAGTTACCATCTCCAAGCTTCCAATTTAAACCTTTCATCAATAGAGATCTAGAGTTAACAAGCCCATTCCAAAAAGAAGAACCCTTAGGAGGGTTCTCACATCTAAATAAGGGTATGGAAGAATCTGAGTACTTGGCCTTGATGACTTTGACCCAAGGAGTTTCACCTTCTTTGATTATTCTCTAGCCAAGCTTAGATAATAGAGCTTCATTAAATTATTGAATCCAGTTTATGCCCAAAGCTCCTTCTCTCTTAGGTTTGCACACTTTATTACAAACCACAAGAGGGAGCCTCTGGTTGTTCTCAACCCTTGACCATAAAAAAAAATCTCTTGATTTTCTCCAAAAGCAAGGCCACTTTTATAGGAATTTTTAGCATTGAAAGAAAATAAATTGGTAAAGATTTAAGAGTGTATTGCAAGAGTTGGACTTTATGTGCTTAGGACAACAGAACCCCATTACACCCCACTAACTTGCATTGAAATATTTATATCATAGTATTCCAAAGAATATCTTTAAATATTCCTTTAAATGGGAGTAATCCCAAATAGGTTAGGGGAAAAGAAGCAATATCATAATAATTTTTTTTGGAGATTTTGACTTGTTTAAGGGTTGGAGTATTAACAAAGAATAATTTTATTTTGTTAAAATTGATGCATTGACCTAAATATTGTTCATACTTTTGTAGCACCTTCTTTATATTAGTGGATTATCTAATGGAAGTCTCCCAAAAAATAATAGTATCATCCACAAACTGATGATGAGTAATTAGTTCAACTGAAGTAGCTAGTCTGATCCCTTGAATTTGACCTTCTCTTCTAGTTATATCAATGGCCCTACCAAGCATCTCAGACATTAAAATGAATAGGTAAGAGGATAGATGGTATCCCTATATTAATCCCATATGGTTGGGAAAGAATCCCTATACTTGGCCATTTACCAACACCAAGAACATAGGGGGAGATATACATTGAGAGACCCAAATTCTCCAAATTGAACTAAAATAAATCTTTCCAAAATACTGTATAGAAAGGTCCAAGACACACTATCATAGTCCTTGTTCATTTCTAATTTTAAAATCAGACATGTTGATACTCTTTGGTCCATGGAGTGTTGATGCACCTGCAACATCTAGTGACACTTTCCTGATTTAGCCGAATAAAATTTCCAACTTCCCGAGGTCATAACTTTTGTTCTGGGTGTTTGTTTGAGCCCATTTTTCTTTAAACGCACATAATTGAGTTTACCTCACCGTGTTCAGCCACGCTGTTGTAGAAGTGGCCATTTCGACACATTTTCGAGCCCTGAAACTTCACCTAGTGGCCAGAAATGGGCTCGAAAGTTTTGGTTCTAGTTTTTTTTCAATTTTTTGGTATTTAATATCTTTTTTTGCATGAGTCAGTCTAGGGAGATATTTTAGAAAAGTCTTAATTTTGGAATAACGGATGCATGATATTTTTTTTGGATCCATCTGAGTGATATTTTAGACTTACTAAAAATAGTAAGTCCTGATACTTACTAAAAATAGTAAGTTCATGTTAGGTTAGGTTTTTTGGTGGATATTATATGTAGGAAGTGATTTCATTGTAAGGGGATGGAGATCCAAGAAAATAATAAAATTCGAGTTGCAGAATTGTTGTTTTCCCATTGATTTTGCTTGTGTGTTTGAGAATCAATACATATCTACATCAAGTGCAATGCTTCATGAATGGATATAATACCATCCACAATATGCCTCTTAGCCACAAAACCCCCTTGATTGTGAGATCTTGTTCACTTTTTATTCTAGCATTTTTAAAATAAAATTCATTAATTTTTAATTTTATAAAACATATATTTTACAACTAAATAATTTTATGTAATATTTCTGTCAATCTTATTAATATTCTTATAATATTAGATTACTATTATAATTGTTTTACATATTGTTAATTATTTATAACTATTATAAAAGTTCATTAAACAAATGAAGTATAGAATTATCCTCACTTTCAATTTTTTTCTTTGAAAAATTTCAAAAAATGTAATAATATCATGAAAAAAAGGTTAGATAAAAAGAAAGGAAATCCAATTATGAGGTCCCTAGCTGCAAGTAAGAATGTCATAGTTGGAAATATGCCTTAATTAAGAGAAAAAAGAAGAGCAAATTTATGGTAATCTTGTCCAGATTATACATATGTTCTACAAAAATGATTGTCAAAGATGTCATGATTGAGCATGATGGTTCAATAGTGGCTTGAATGAAATTAGGTGGTGTCCAATGGTTGAAATGGAGATATTCCATATATATAAGACCATGGAGGATGAATTTTTATAAGGAGATAGAAAGAATTGGAAGCTTTCTAGTTTTGACTAGGTTTTTTCACTCCTATATGAGCTTACTAGTAAGGATATTTTAAAGAATAAAGGTAATACAATAGGTAAGTTAATCCAATAGGCATAATATTATAGGATAAAAATAAAGTTATGTATATGTGGATATGTACTACCATGGATATTTTAAAACATTATCAAATATTAGGACCAATAGGGCAATTGTATTATCAATAAAATGATACATATATAGGTATAATATTGAGTCAATTATGGTAGGTGACATATCGACCAATAAGAAGCTTCATGTGAAAAACCAATTTATATATATATATATATATATATATATATATATATATATATATATATATATAACACAATCTAACACCCTTATCAATGATGTAATAATCCTAACATTCCTCCCCTTATTACATCAATGTTCAATAGGGGTAATAAATTGACAATTAGACTGAGGTAGGACTATACAATACATCACACTTCATAGTGGTATTGACCTCAGTATATAATATAAAATCATGTAGTATACACACAAGTACATAATCAAGTCAAATTAACCAAAAAATGAATAATTACATCTGCACTAATTCACAAAAAAATTGAAGTAAGATAGCAAGCCTCTTACTTCACTCACAATAACAAATTCTAATGACCATAAACATGATTGTCAAACTTGGTAAGATAACATCATCATCTCATCCCACAACATGATCATTAAAAACATCTTGAAGTGTTAAAAAATTCAAGAAATATGTACTAGTATACCCTCCAATCAAGTGATCATCATCAAATATTGTTTTAATATTTGATATCATCTCTTTAAAAAATAAGTTGGGCTTAAAAAGAGCTTTTAAATGACTATATAAGCCTATATTTTGTGATAAGATATTAGACAAAATTAATTAAATTTATCCAAGGTTTAGGTCTCCAAAACTTGGTAAAATTAACCGCCAAAATAATGATACCAAAATTTAAAATTTTGGTTTTATCAATTGAGTATGATTCAATAAACTTTTATTGCATGGGATAGAATGTGCAATTGCTTGTTAACCTCTAAATTTGCATCAACCTTCCATAATTGCACAAGCTATGCAGACAACCTACATCACCACATTACAAATAATATGGATCAACATCATGTGTCTTACAATATGTGAGCATAAACTTCATATATCTAAAGCATAATATAAGTGTAAGATGTCACTTTGTTCCAAGAATATGGGATAATAAGGATGCTTAAATTAAAAAATAATCAAATATGTCATGTTCACATCATTACCACAAATTTGTATGGTTCCAAGCATTTCAAATCACAAAACCCTTTACTACAAGGGTCCTTAAAGTAAGAAGAACTAACATCCATCATATGATGTCAAAAATTTATGAAAAACTTTTTATATCAATTTTAATGTTAACTTTCTTCTATTACATATGGGATAAACCACTCCATTTCCTGCAATGAAAATACATACACAAGTTCAGGTTAATGACATTACAAATATTTATCATGCATCAATACAATTAGACAATATTTGACAACAATAAGAGTTTTTCAGACTGTAATACATCTACCTTCAACTACTTGGAATCTCATATAATCAAACAAAAATTATTTGTAAGCAAAATTATGATTTACACATTGTCTTTGACCGTCTGACAACACCTCCATAAAAATAGTTATAAAATATTTATCCAATGCTAACTTAGTGTGTGTTCTTTAATCTATAAGAACAATAAAATATTACTCATTATATTGTAACTAGTGTTATTCCACTTAAATATCTCATGTCATCTTTCATGATATATCTCATGTGGAATACATTAGTTTTTTGTTTCCATGTAACCAATATTTAAATGTCTCAAGCATCGTGATGTCTTATATCACTTAGTAGGCAACTTCATATCTCAATGCCATAATCAATGCCACATGAGTCAATCTCAATCTTCTTTATATCTAAAGTTTATTTTTCCATAAACATCTTATGGAGAGCACAAACAATGAGTGTGAATAGTGTGTATCAAATATAAATTATTGTTTTTCCTTTTTTCTTTTTCTATTCATTATACTGTCATCTCTTTCTACCATGCCCATGTAATTTATGAACTTTTTACCATCGACATTAGCATTCTCATCCAATATCTCTTATTTTATGGATGATTTCCATCCTATGCAAGAAAATTAATTTAAATAACCTTTGAACACAATATGATAATATTGGATGACCCTACATGGGATTTAAAAAACTCTGTTTAACTGACCCTTTTGATAGTTGTCTAACAACCCATTCATTTGATTACCTAGTCAATAGATGACTTGGTTAATGAACACTTAACCCAAAGAGCCTAGTCACCTCAAAATGATCCATTAATGTTGATATCATTTGATATTGCCTACATTATTTTGAACAAATATCTATTTCCTTAATACAATATCTTCTCGTTCATGTCTCCTCTAGACATCCCATGTATAGCTAGATGACCCATAATAATAAACAACATGATATCTTCAAGATAAAAATATGTTTCTCTTTACATTCCTTCATGTTGAAAATGTCATTCACAATAAGGGAACACCTCTTCTTTGTCTCACAAATACTCTAGCATGATATCTCTAGTATTTAACATCTCAAACATCACAAATTTCCAACAACTATTTCTAGCATAGTAGTTTCACAAATAGCATAGTGTCTCCATGATTTTTTCTTATCATTCTCCTAATTACAAATGGTAAAATCTAGAGGAATCCATGAATAAATATACATAATAAACAACAAAAAAGTGATAACAAATGTCCTCTTTAAGTCAAATATGAGTAAACCATTTATAATCTTCTACCCAATATTCCAGTAAACCCTTAGGCTCACAACAAAGCATATAGGACATCACTAGTCCTTGAATATTTTTATCACACTCGATAATAATTTACTTCTATATGCCATGCTCATAAAAAAACTAACATATGAATCCTTTTGAATAGCACTTGTGTCTCATTTATCAAGGTCAAATCTAGCATGAAATATTGAATCCTTATGCCTCTTTAAAAAGCATGATCAATCATGATCAATTAAATGACTCCCTAAAATGATTAAAGAGCAACAAAGAACATTGCATATCGAATTGATATCTACAAAAAAATAAGCAATGAAAAAGAAGTTAACTCTATTGCTTTAGCTTCCTCCAAAATTAAATTTACTTGTATCTTGCTTGTAGTCTAATACCACATTTTAGGACCGATAGGATGTTAAACAATTATGTTATCAAGAAAATGATATATATATATATATATATATATAGGTACAAGATTAAGTCACATCTAGTCAGGTGGTATAACAACCAATAACCAACATCAGGTGTATGGGTAAAATATGTTAACACACAATATAACACCACCTAACATCCTTATCAATGACATGATCTAAATCCATTTTGATTAAGTTTAAATCCAAAAATTGTTTCAACAAGTGAACTATAAAAATATTGGATTTCAATGCCACAAATACCATAAGACCAAATGTAGACACCCACTTTTGATCACATTATCAAAATCTCTAAACTTATCAACATCTTCATCAACTACTCAATCAATAATCCAAAGCTCTAGTTAGGATCATTTGTTGCTCCAAAGGAAAAATCATTCATACCTAAGTGATAGCATCGACAACACTTTTGCTCCATGACAACACCTATAAAATATTTAAATTTTCATTATTAATTTTTCAAATTGCTTGGCAAAAATCATCTTGACATTCGCACCAAGATCATTAGCATAGTCAAAACTATTGCTTGTACATATATTGACTATTAAACCCTAAAAATAAAAAGGTAGACAATTAGTACCTTTAAATCTACCCACCAAAATTTGATCTAATTACATGAGTCTAATTCATAGCCCTAGAAAACTATCCAAAGTTCCAAAATTTCTCTTTTCTATATTTCATTCATTAATTTCATGTTGAACCAATTTTTAAATCTTATCTTCATACAATCTCATCAACTTCAATGCAACCATGTTTCATGGATCCATGGCTCCCTATAAAGCCAGCACTTGGGGTGTAATAATCCAAAACCTAACTAGCTTTAGGGGTTGCACTATTAGTTAACTAACGACATTAAACATCAAAACTTACTAACATTAATCTAAAATATCAATAAAAGAACAATATCTACTATACATCTATTCAAATCAAACATAAGAATCAACTAGTAAGAGATACATTAAAAGTAATATAAAAGAGAGAATCAATACCCATAACACAATATATATCTTGGGGAAAACCCTTTTGGGAAAAAATAGCCTCAAATGTTTATTTTATTGCATAATTTTGGTCTTCACAAGTATAAGGATCCCATAATTCCTTTCTCCCAAACATATACCAATACAATGCATAGGAACTCATACTAGTTCCCACATATTTACCATGAATTGCTCTTTTAATATACAAATCAGATTCTACAACCACTCTACTAGGAGTAGCCCCTTCCTCCTAGTCTATTAGAGTAGTAGTGCATCCCTATGGGTCTATCGTATTTACAACATCAATACCCATTTTACATAATAATATTTTCATTTCCATTTATCAATTTAACTAAAGTCACATATCTTTAACTAATCCAATAGTCTAATTCCATTTATCCAACTAACTAAAGTCCATTACCTTTAGTTAATCTAATAATCAATTCTATTTATCAAAATAACTAAAGTCCCATACCTTTAGTTAATCCAATAATCCAATTCCATTTATCAAACTAACTAAAGTCCCATACCTTTAGTTAATCTAATAATCCAATTCCATTTATCAAACTAACTAAAGTCTCATACCTTTAGTTAATCTAATAATCCAATTCCATTTATCAAACTAAGTAAAGTCTCATACCTTTAGTTAATCTAATAATCCAATTTTATTTATTGCAATACAACTACATTCTTTTCTTAAAACATAATTGATACCTTTGAAATATAAACTATGTTAATTTCCTTTAAATCATAATCCATAACTTTCAATATAAACTATGTTCATTTCCTTTAAAACATAATCTATAGATCTTAATATAAACTATGTTTAGTTACCTTTAAAACATAATCTATAATATCAATATAAACTATGTTCATTTTCATTAAAACATAATCTATAACATTTTGATATAAACTATTTCATGTCCCATTAAACATAATCTACATATTTCCAACATGAACTATGTTAACATCTATTATAACAAAATATATAAACTTACAATATAAACTATGTGTCTATCCATTGAACATAAACTACAAAATTGCAATGTAAACTATGTTATCTATCTCATAACATAATTTACAAATCCAATGTAAACCATGATAACATATATTATAACATAATCTACAAACTCGCAATATAAACAATGTCTTTATCCATTGAGCATAATATATAAACTACAATATAAACTATGTTATCTATCTCATAACATAATCTACAAATTCAATTTAAACCATGTTAATGTAGACACCTAAAACATGTCATGTTCAGGGAGACTACTCACATAGGCACACTCATAGGTCATGTGACTAAACCTTGGGATCTTCCAAGTGTCAAAAGTGGTTCTTGCCACTCATATGGGGAATTTTTAGCCCATCCAAGCCTGACCATTGTAGACCAGAGTGGCCATAATCCAGCTGCTCTAGCTCATAGCGGTCAAACATTAGCCGCTACAAATGATAGCAGCTAAGCTTTAAATGCATTTTTCCCCCATCCAACCTAATCTTGGGTAGAAGTGGCAGTCTGCATGCAATAAGGAAGAACGAGGAAAAAATTGCATTCCTCCTCACAACCAATCTACATGGAAGACTCCAGTATTGATTTAGACTTTAGTTAAACATAGAAAAACAAAGAGCTTCTCATGCTAACACCTAGTACACATGAGGGATTCAGTCCTAGGGTTCGAACATTGACCTAGGGCTTCAAAAAATTTATAAGGAGAAAACCTAAAAGCACTAGGGGACCTTATTTGATCAATTAGAGGACCTTCTTAGACCTCCTTTTTTCAATAAGAGAGAGAGAACATCATACATCATAACTTTGAATAGGTTGGATCATTAAGGAGAGCTTCTAGAGACTTGGAGAGCTTCCCTTGGAGATCGATTCTTGTAGCAGAGCCTTGTCGGATTGGAGGGAAAATCTGAACACATAAGATAATAATTTTAACATTAGTGGCATACTTGAGTCTATAGCCATTGGATCAATAGGAGAAGATTTCACCTTAGCATCCGCTGTCCTAGATAGTGGCCCGCAACCTAGTCTAGGGTTTTAGGTGTTATTTTCTTTCATTCCGCTTTCTCATTCATTTCATTAGCATAGACTTTATTTCAGTTATTCACATTCATAGTACTAGTTCATTGCATTTATTTCCATTGAGATTATTCGATGCTAACAGCCTCATCTGGGGAGGTAATCTTGTACATCTAAGTGTGTGTTGTTGTTTCATTGATTTCAGGGATACAGGTTCATCGGAAAAATCCACAACATATGAAAGCAAGAGGATCCCTCTAGTAATCAAAACTAGAGGAGGCATTTGTAAGCCCTCATAAATTTCTATGTGCATCACCAGGAAGCCTGATAGTAGTGTGCCCCCTATGCGAGGGGATATTTTATACACTTTTTGCCCTCTTTGAGTGTAAAATCATGTATCACACGAAGGGTATCCCTTAGAGGGATTCATATGTAACCAGATATTGGAAATATCAATACAAAAAACATTCATTCATTTATTTCTTTGCATTCTGGTTATATCCGCTTTATGCCTTTCATTTATTGCATGTTTAATATTAAAGGATTGAATTGAATTGCAAGTAGAGTAGTTGGTGGATGGCACGCGACTTCCCCGGGGTCGCTACAAATGGTGATCACGGTGGGACTCCTGCCCAATTCTTTAGTTTACTTCATTTTTTATCGCTTTACTGACTCGGGTCTTGTGTGTAGGTTTAGTCGATCTGATATATAGTGGTCAAAAATCAGCTGCTCTTATCTATAACGGCCAGGAGTTAGCTACTCTGTGCTACAATGACAAAAAATTAGTTATTCTGGTTGACAACGGCCAAAACTAGAGTGCAATAAAGGTCAAATAATTAATTCTTTGAGCTAGATTAAAGGTTGGTACAATTTTTCTGACACTTTATGGTTTTCTGTTTGTTTCTATTTTCTTAAAAACAATGGTAATTAAGACATTTTAATTTGGAAAACTGAAAGAATGAAAGAGAAAGAACTTACATCTTGCACATATTAGGTTTTATTTTATATTTTCCACTAGGCATTGCTAGGAAAAATAGCTTATGTCTGTAAATTTTGCCCTAGAATCCAATGTGCTAGAAACTCTATGTTGGTTTGCTTGCTCTGAGGCCTTTCTAAAGGTCATACTTGCACCTAATAGAGTGCATCCATTAATATCATAGTAGCTATGCATATTTCTAAAAATTAAAACACATTTTGCATTAGGCATATAGGAAAGAGTCATTGTTGTTGTATGATGCATTCTTATTCATGCAAAACTTAAAATGAACCCCACACACATGCATATTTTAAACATTGGGGAGTTGGATTTCATCACCAACCCTCAATTCAGTCTGGTGACATTGGCATTCATCTCCTTACACCATTTCCCCCTAGAGATTCCTAGAAATAGATTGAGGAACTTACTTATAGTGAAACTAAGTTACTTGTGTTCAAAATATCTCCCACTATTGGAACAATCATTGGTTTAGAGTGGAAGAGCTAGGCGAACCCCCCACTAGGATTTAAATGGTGTACCCTAGTCTCTTTTGAGAAATCATGTCTGGCATGAGTATTCTTGATTATCACTATGAATGAGTCTCCTCATTCTAAATCCAAATCAAGAACAAGAAACAACAAAACATCAAAATACAAAGAACAGCTTAGGGCACACTTAAATTGGTAATCAAGATAAAAATTTGCTTGATATTTTTTGGTTATATTTAAGTGAAACACAAAAGCTAAATTCCAAAAATCAATGGTCAAAACAAGAAGTAAACATCTCCGGTCTAATACCGAGGGAGAATATGAAGCAATACATACCCTTAGACAAAGTCATAGTAACATTGAAAGGCCTACTCAAAAGATCGTGAGACACAGTTCCATGAGTCTAAGGGGTGATAACTCAACCCTTTGGGGTTCTTCTTGAGAAATCCCAAATAGGGAACCACAACATGAAACTACATCACATAAACACAAAGAGACCTCACAACCATCATCATCAAGAAGACATGAGAAAACCTGAAGGGCTTCCTCTAAACACACAAAAACTTCTCAGAGACATGAGGAAGCTTCAAGAGCTTCCTCCTCACATGGACATAAGGAGGGTTCTAGACCCCGTTATTCACACAGGGATGATGAGGTTTTCCCATATTCATCCTCATGGAGGGTAGAGAGGGCCACAAAATCCTTATCACCAAAAAGGTACACAAGAGTCACAACATCCCAACATTCACATGGGACACTTAGAATAGATCAGCCCGCTGAGGGGCAGAAAACTAGAGACATATCCAGTCATAGACATAAAATAGAATATATCCTTCATACAAGAGTAAGGATTCCATTATACTATGACCTAATTGGAGTAAATGGCACCTCACGGGATCAGCCATGGAAAATAAGACAATTAGATGAGGTATATCAAATTTATTTGAGACCACCTCCCAAAACCATAACGATAGAGAATTCTGTATTTGGAAGTTCATGAACCGTGACTTCTAAGCCCACTTCTCAAATTGGGGGTACCTCAGGGTAACCCCATAGTAAACATACAGAGTCTGATTATAGAGACACTCAAAAATACACTAAATAAGTCACATTAGATAGCAAGAGCAAAGAAATAGTAGAAACCTCTTCAAGAAATATATGAATCAAAACCAGTAGAAATGATCAGATAAACATAAGTCCTCTTTGACCACACAAGTTAACCATGTGCAATGGTTAGAAAATGCCTTAGCAAAGAGCGAGAGCTTGTAGAAGCTCTTGAACATGATAAACAAAGAGAATGGTTGTTACACCAACATGAGCAACGTTTAAGAGAGTAAGTTGAGCAACTAGCTCATGTCAACCAAAAAGCAAATAGAAATTATCATCAAAGAGATCAATGCACTAACTCACCAAGAGAGGAGCACACTAGAAAATAAGGAAACCCACAACAAAACCACCCTCCAAATCATGAGAAAAATCCAACTGGTGGGGACAAGGTAAGCCTAATAGAATAGGATTAGGAACCTCCTGAATCCCCTCATAGGAGGGAAGAAAATAGAGTAAGTCAAATGGATAGAGGGTTACATCCATCACCATCATGGGGGGTCTACAGGAGGAGTAAATCCTCACCTAAAAGGTATTCCAAGCACTTGCTAAAAATATGAAGTCCTTTGAAAAACAAGAGATGGCTGGTAGCCAACCAACATTGAGAAAAATACACAATCAACCATTATGTCCATATGTCCCTAGCCCCGCATACCCTAAGCATTTTGAGATGCCTAGGTTGGAAAAGTTTAAGGGTGAAGAGGATGCACAAGATCATGTTACCAATTTCATAAATGCATGTTTTCATCTTGAATAAAATGATGCTCTCATGCTAAGGACATTTATAATGACATTTTCGGGCGCTGCCACCCAATGGTTCAACCAGCTGCCCAAACATAGCATATCCAATTTTGAACAACTAGTGAATGCTTTCTTGAAGCATTTCTCTTTTGGTACTAGGAGTAATGTGAACCTTTCAGACCAGGCCAATTTGATACATTATGACGATGATCCAATAATGGATTATGGAATAGATGGAGAAAAGTCATGGTAAAATTATCATTCTTTGTCCCCATAGAAGAGATTGTTTGGATGTTCACCAAGAGTTGTTCTAAACACATTTCCCTCGTGCTACAAATTAAATAATATCCCTCATTTGGGGAAGCCTTGGAATAGGACAGACTCATCAAGGACATAAAAGTAGACGAGGGAACCATCAAACTCTGAACCAAGGAGTGGAAAGAAAATGACAAGAATGGAAAACACAAGTAGAAGCAGGCAAACCCTGCTCCATTTAATCAAGTGGTATTGGCTACACCTAAGGATGGGGTTGTGCACCAACCCCAGAATTATCAAGAACATCCTCCACCAGCCAATTATGATCAAAATAATAATCAAAGGTGAAAAAAAGAATGCAAATCCCCTCCCTATTTCACACCATTAACAAAATTGATGCAATCAATCTTCAACAAATTGAGTGAGGTAGGAAATATTAGGTTCCCTAATATACCTCTTATAGATCCCAACCATCCTAAGCCAAAAGGATATAGGGAAGATCAATTTTTCCCTTACCATAGGATACTGGGGCATAATATTGAGGTTTGTGTTGGTTTCAAGCACTAGGTGCAAAACATGATTGAGGCGAGAGAACTTAAAGTTGACAACCTATTGGCTCATAACAACAAAGATATGGGCATATACAAAAACTTGCCACCAAACCATGAGGTCCCTAGAGGGAAATGTGCACAATTCAATCAGGTCTGAATTGATACACCAACCCACGGGTGCGTTGGGATGGTTGAAATTATCAATATAGAAACTAGGAGTAGACTGTATGGTCAACTGCATCCTCCTGCAGCTCCCATTAACATCCCTTCTGCACCTAGGTAGAGGCAGGGGCAAAAAAACCTTCATAGTCCACCAACCTGACCTGTGGTAACTATTCGGAGTAGACTTGACCAAAACTTACAAACGACTTCGGCTAAGTTATCCATCTATGAGCACATACAACAATCCCCAAAGCACAGGGACACCTTGATGGAGATTTTAAGGTTGATTGAGCTCCAACCAAAAGATCCAAATGCATTCACCCATTTTGTGGGACAAGTACAAGAATTCCAAGAACCTATAATCTAATTTTATGATTACGAAATTAATACGGTGCCTACTACCTTACCAAACTGATGCAGGAGCATCCAACGAAAGGCAAAATACTGCAAAGGGAGAAAAAGTATCACGACATGTCGCATTTTCATGACCAAAGGACGAGAGAAGGTGCAAGGGAGAAAAAGTGTCGCGATATCGTGACATGTCGCATTTTCGTGACCAAAAGACGAGAGAAGGCGCAGGAGAGAAAAAGTGTCACGATATCGCGACATGTCGCATTTTCGTGACTAAAAGAGAAGAGAAAGAGAAGGAAGAAAAAAAGTGTCGCGATATCATGACATGTCGCATTTTTACGACTCGAACAGGGTAGGAAGGCAGAAAATCAAAAGTGTCGCGATATCACGACATGTCGCATTTTTGCCACTCGAGAAGGGCAGGAAGGTAGAAAAGAAAAAGTGTCATGATATCACGACATATCGCATTTTCGTTACTCGAAAAGGGCAGGAAGGCAGAAAAGCAAAAGTGTCACAATATCGCGACATGTCACATTTTTGCGACTCGAAAAGGGCAGGAAGGCAGAGAAGCCAAAAGTGTCGCGATATCGTGACATGTCGCATTTTCACAACTAAAGAAAAGGAAAATGGCAGGCAGTTACAGGGGACATTATAGAGGAAATTATCAAGCAGTGGGTATACCGAATGTCATCATTGGTTGACAGGCGGATAGAGTCTACAATGTCAGCACTGAACAACATGTGGCACCAAGGTGCAATGAAAGCAGACGAAGATCAAGAGTTAGAAAGAAAGAAATTTCGAAGGCCAAGACAACGAAGAGGCACGAGAAATGAAATGAAGGGTCAAAAAAGGGAAACGAAGAGTCATGCTAGAGATTTTAAAATTGGAAGCAAAGGCATGCACAAGTGGTCGAAAAACTATTGAGACGGAGTTGGTATATGTGAAGGCAAGAGGGCCATTCTGGACCTTTTTGGGCTATTTTTCTTCTAGGGTGGAAATAATGTAAAGACAAAAAAAAATAAACTATCTTTTGGAATAAAGGAGTTTATTTGGCAGATTGCTACCATTTTCTGTAAATCTTTCCAAGTTTTTGAATGAGATTTGAGAATTGGGTTTGTTGGTTTGATTTGAGAAATTTTGAAATTTTGGCACCCCATCAACTGGTATCAGAGTGGGAGTTCCTGAGTGTGTGAGCAGATCATTGAAAGTGAGGTAGTTTGCACCAAGATCTGTGGAAGAGCGTAGGGTTCCTGATTGTGTGAGCAGATCACCGAAAGTGAGGTAGTTTGCACTGGGATCTATGGAAGAGTTGTGAGAAGTGAGTGAGGAAGAATGCCTCCACGAAGAAACCATGGTGGTGGGAGAAATGTGGTACTTGATGAAGATTTCAGAGCTTTACAGAGGTAAGTGCAAGCCCTACAAGAGGAGTTACAAAGAGGGGTTGAGCCAAGGAGAGAAGACCATAGTGAAGATGAAGCTTGGGAGGTTGATGATCCATCAGATGAAGAAGAAGCAATGGATCCTACAAAAGCTAGATTAGTTAAGGCCATATCTCAGATCGGGAAGAAGCCAAAGTTTGATGTCTCCACGTATTTTGGGAATCTTAATTCAGAGGAGTTGATTGATTGGATCAATGATATGGAGGAGTATTTTGAGTATGAGGAGGTTGTAGATCCAGATCGGATCAAATTGGCAAAAACAAAGTTGAAATGTCATGCTAGCATATGGTGGAAATAAGTGCAGCTAGAAAGAAATAGGAGAGGAAAGAAAAAGATAACCAGATGGGATAAAATGGTAGAGAAGTTGAAGAGGCAGTTTATTCCTATAGATTACAAATTAGATCTGTTGAGGAAAATGAAGAGCTTGAGACAGTCAAGAAAATCTATCAAAGAATATACATAGGAGTTTTACCAGATTTTAATAAGAACTGGACATTCAGATGATAGTAAGGAGAAAGTAGCTCATTATATAAATGGGTTAAGAATGAATATCCAAGAAGAACTCAGTTTGGTTAGAATAACCACCATTGAGGATACATATCAGTTTGCCTTGAAGGTTGAAGAGAAGCTGAACAGAAGATTTGAAAGCAAATAGAAAGGAAGAGGTCATGGAGAAAGAACTGGTGGAAGAATAGATGGAGGACAAGATGAGAAGAAAGAAGAAGCTAGCAACAGTCAGGATCAGAAGGGAGATAATTATTACAGACCCCGTGATTAGAACAATGGTTACCAAAGGGGAAGAGGTAGATATGGACGTGGGTATGGAAGAGGAGGATTTTGTGGAACCTATTTCCATTGTGGGGAAGAAGGACATCGGGCATATGAGTGTCCCCAACCCCAAGAGAGGATGAATAGGAGACCTGAGGGTCATGCCAGAGCTGTTGTAGTAGATGAAGGTGCTGAATCAGAACATTCTGAGGAGGCAGAGAGAGGAGAAGTTATGGTCACAAGGAGAATCTTGTTGAATGAGGAGAAAGAACCAGACCAGAGGAGGATCCTATTTCACACAAGGTGCAAATGTTCAGGTAAGGTCTATAATATTATTATAGATAATGGTAGTATTGATAACTTGATCTCTAAAGAAATGGTTACTAAGTTACAGCTAGAGAGGAGGAGACACCCGCAACCATACCAGATTGCGTGGTTGCGGAAAGACCATAGGGCATTGATCAGTGAAAAGTCCTTAGTCAAGTTTAATATTGGGAAGTACTAGGATGAGGTCATGTGTGATATCTTGCCTATGGATGCTTGTCATATGCTGTTAAGAAGACCATGGTAATTTTATCGCCGTGTAGTCCATGATGGACATGCCAACACTTACTCCCTAACAAACGAAGGAGTGCGCCATAAACTAAAGCCACTGAAGGAGATGGATGAAAAGAGTTTGCTGACAATAATGAGAGTGGAATTTGTGGGGTTTGAAGAACTTAAGGGTTTGTACCCTAAAGACCCATATTTTGTTGAAGCTTGGAGAGATTGTACAGCCCCAGTTAAAAAGAAGGTGACAGAACAATACAGAAGTGAAGGTCACTTCTCAATCCACCCCGGTTGTCTAATGTAGGAGCATCCAATGAAAGGCAAAAGACCACAAAGGGAGAAAAATTTTTGTGATATCGTGACATGTCGTATTTTCGCGACCAAAGGATGAGAGAAGGCGCAAGGGAGAAAAAGTGTCGTGATATCATGACATGTCACATTTTCGTGACCAAAAGACAAGAGAAGGCGCAGGAGAGAAAAAGTGTCGCGATATCGCGACATGTCACATTTTTGCGACTAAAAGAGAAGAGAAATAGAAAGAAGAAAAAAAGTGTCGTGATATCGCGACATGTCGCATTTTCACGACTCAAAAAGGGCAGGAAGGCAGAAAAGCAAAAGTGTCATGATATCGCGACATGTCGCATTTTCATGACTCGAGAAGGGCAGGAAGGCAAAAAAGCAAAAGTGTCATGATATCGCGACATGTCGCATTTTCATGACTCGAGAAGGGCAGGAAGGTAGAAAAGCAAAAGTGTCGCGATATCATGACATGTCGCATTTTCACGACTCAAAAAGGATAGGAAGGCAAAAAAGCAAAAGTGTCGCGATATCGCGACATGTCGCATTTTCGTGACTCGAAAAGGGCAGGAAGGCAAAGAAGCCAAAAGTGTCACGATATCGCGACATGTCACATTTTCACGACCAAAGAAAAGGAAAAGGGCAGGCGGTTACAGGGGCCGTTTTAGAGGAAATTATCAAGCGGTGGGTATACCGAACGTCATCATTGGTTGACAAGCAGACATAGTCTACAGTGGCAGCACTGAACAAACACATGGCACCAAGGTGCAATGAAAGCAGATGAAGATCAAGATTCAGAAAGAAATACGTTTCGAAGGCCAAGACAACGAAGAGGCACGGGAAATGAAACGAAGGGTCAAAAAACGAAAACAGAGAGTCATGCCAGAGATTTTAAAATGGGAAGCAAAGGCATGCACAAGTGGTCGAAAAACTGCTGATACGGAGTTGGCAGATGTGAAGGCAAGAGGGCCATTCTGGACCTGTTTGGGCTATTTTTCTTCCAGGGTAGAAATACTATAAAGACAAAAAAATAAATAAACTATCTTTCGAAATAAAGGATTTTATTTGGCAGACTACTGCAATTTTCTGTAAATCTTTCCAAGTTTTTGAATGAGATTTGAGAATTGGGTTTGTTGGTTTGATTTGAGAAATTTTGGTACCCCATCACAGACCCTCCGTTGCACATTGTGGCATCAATAAATGATTTACCTTTCAAATAGGTCTTGATCGATACAAGTTCATTAATTAACATCATCACAAAAATAGCAGTAGAACACCGTAAGATCCCCAAGTCCAATATCATTCTGGGAGCCTACACATTAAGGGATTTTATTGATTCTTTATGCAATATTGTGAGAACGATAATCCTACCTATCAATGTGGGACATAAGACCATCCCTATTATGTTTCATGTCTTGGAAGGGGCCATGCAATACAACATCCTCTTAGGGCAACCTTGTATAAGGGACATGAAGTGTGTTCCTTCAATATTACACCAATGTGTCAAGTATGTGCATGATAACAAGGTCTACATGGTGTTGGATGATAAAGATCCATTCAAATATGTTCATCAGGTGGATTATCCAAGAGATTTTGTGATTCATTTTGCCCACTTGTATGTAGGACCTTCATCTCCAGCTAAGCAATTTAATGATAAGAACAAAGGGGTACAAAAGGACCCATCTACATCAACACCTCATCTAGCGCCCAACATGACTAATGCTTCTAGGAGACCATAAACGTCTAAACCCAAAGAAAATCAGAAGCTAAAGGTATCCATGGTCAAGGAAAGAAAGCCCAAGGGAGCACTAACCATATATGTTAAGAAGAGTTTGACTCCCATGGAGGAGGAAGATATCCAAGATCCAGCTGAGGAGATACGAGAGCCTACTTTGCCAGTGTCATCTGTAGGATCATCCACATCGCATGCGATGATACATTTGGCAAGTATGGGGATAGGAGACTATCTTGTGCAGAACATAACATTTACGTCCATCATATATTCTAAACAAGATATGGGATGACTAAAATACTTAAGACCACCAGTGGGAATAGTGGTCCCACTTGGGATCCCTCCCAATTAGATAAACTTTGTCTATGCTGGATTAGACTGTGCCCATAATTCTACCGATGAAGAAGATGACAATGATGAATTATTCACTATTAATTTTTGTTACCTCTCTAACCCTGAGTTTTCTCTAGGCTACTTCGAACATTCCCATTGGCATGGTTATGGTCTTGGTATATACGAGTAGGGGTGTATGCGGCCATTCAAGCTGTAATACCAGCTTCTGTCTGATAGGTTTGGGTTAGGCTATCATATCAGAGGTCAGGATGACTCTCTAGCAGAAGACATGGACAGATTAATCTTGGGGTTAGGAGAAGACATCGATTTTATTCCTTATAACCAACCAAGTGCAAGATATTCGAACAACAAAAAAGTGGCCATGGTGAGCATACCACCACCTGAAACTTATCATCCAAGCCCCATAATTGATGCCATCCCAATGGCTTACAACTCATGGGATGATGATCAAGAATAAAATGGATATATGACAAGTGATGAGGAAGCACAAGTAGGATTGGCCTATCATGGGCCTCGCTATTTACATAAATTTACCTAGTCCACCCACAATGATAGTGGACTCATATCGGACAAAAGTGGTTGTGAGTCATAGGACTCAAAAAAGAGATCTTATCTAGGAACAAGACAATGACCTCATGACTTGGGGTAGCATACTAATGCAAATGGCTTCTTCATAAGTGATGAAGAGTATGAAGATGAGACAAAAATGGTCTACTTAGGGCCAAGACACAAGCCTCTTGTCTTAGGGCCACATACCAATGCTAACGGTTTCTGGATAAGTGATGATGACTTTGAAGATGAAATCGATATGGCCTATCTTAGGCCTCACCATTTGTAGCAAGTCAATGCATTAGTAGAAAGAGAGGTGACACTTCATGCCATAGACCCCAGTTTACAATTTATAGGAAAACCTGTCGACCTAGTTGCCATTCACCGCATGATCAATCCCCCTCCGCTGACATTCAGAGAGCTATTAAAGCCCAATGATCCTATTATTTGACTAGCTCATAGGCCGGATCCAGAGATTCCTTTTCCTCCACAGCCTCATCGTGAGTATAGAAAGGAAACATCTAAGACAAAATTTCACCCATGTGGTCCTAGAGATTTCATTCCATCCATCAACATGATCTCCATTGATTTGACCACTCCACTTCATAACCCAGAAGATACCACTAAACATTTGTGTCTTGATACGAAAGCTATTGATTGAGATCATGTTGATTCACCCATGGAGCTTGAGGATATTTTCTCTAATAAAGAGACGTTACAATAATTCCATTTTGTATTAGGTTGTGCATATGATGTGTTCCATGTTGGTATGGATCCTAAATTAGTAGGACTTATAAATCCTATCGATGACATTCATTTGATACCCACTCATCACCATTTGGAGTATGGGTTACATATGGATATAGAAGCAACTTTCAATATGGGAATCAGTGATAATCCTACTCAACCAAAGAAATTCAAGTTCAAAGAAAGTCTGTATCCAGAGGAACAATCCATAATTATCCCTCTCCTCAAGGAGAGGCCAAATCTATTTGCTTGGACTTACAAAGACATGCCAGGTATTGATCCAAATTTAGTTTTTCACAACCTTTCATTGGATCCCCTAAATAATCCAATAAAGCAAAAATTGAGTAAAATGCATCTAACTGTCGCTTTGATGGTGAAGAACGATTTGCAAAATATATTGGATGTGATTTTCATAGTTCCCATCGACTATCCTGAATGGATCTTGAACATGGTGTCCATGGGAAAACCATATGGAAGAGTGTGCATTTGCACATATTTCAGGGACTTGAATAGGGCAACTCCAAAGGATTCATTCTTGTTGCTAAACATATGCGCTCTTGTTTATGCCATTGTAGGTCATGAGATGCTCTCCTTAATGGATGAATTTTCTATATATAATCAAATCTGAATAAAACTCGAACACCAGCATAAGACTGCATTCATTAATCCATGGGGAAATTTCTGTTACAAAGTGATGCCATTAGGCCTAAAGAATGTTGGTGTCACGTATCAACGGGCCATGACATACATATTTCATGACTACATGCACACAATCTTGAATACTACATGGATGATTTACTAGCCAAATATTTATTGTGGTAATAGCACGTTGAGGTCCTGACAAAATTCTTTGATCACCTCATAGAGTACAACGTCAGATTGAATCCTAACAAGTGCATGTTTGGTGTGACTTCTAGTAAGCTCTTAGGTTTCATCATTTCCAATAGAGGCATTGAAGTCGATCCTACAAAAGTAAAATCTATATTGGAAATGGTCATACCTACCACATTAGGGAGTTACGAAGCCTGAAATTCAAGGTAGCATCCATCAAATAGTTCATTCTGTAATTATCAGACAAGTGTCGACCCATGAATTGGTTACTACGCAAGGATGATGAAGAGTACCAACAAGCTTTTGTAGAAATTAAAAATTACCTGGCAACATCGCCAATTCTAGCTCCACTAAGGCTAGACATACCATTTGGCTATACATATCGGCTATTGATTTGCTTTGGGTGCCATATTGGCCCAAAATAACACGCAAGATAAAGAGCAATCCGTATATTACATTAGTTGCACCTTTCATAATTTTGCAAAAATTAAAACTTACCTGGAAACATCATCAGTGCTAGCTCCACTAAGGCCAGACATACCATTTTGCTATACATATCGGCTACTGATTTGCTTTGGGTGTCATATTGGCCTAGAAGAACACGCAAGACAAAGAGCAATCCGTATATTGCTTCTGGTAAGCTCTTAGGTTTCATCATTTCCAAGAGAGGCATTGAAGTCGATCCTACAAAAGTAAAAGCTATAATGGAAATGGTCATACCTACCAACATTAGGGAGTTACGAAGCCTGCAAGTCAAGGTAGCATCCATCAAATAGTTCATTGTGTAATTATCAGACAAGTGTTGACCCATGAATTGGTTACTATGCAAGGATGATGAAGAGTGCCAACAAGATTTTGCAGAAATTAAAACTTACCTGGAAACATCACTAGTGCTGGCTCCACTAAGGCCAAACATACCATTTTGTAATACATATCAGCTACTGATTTGCTTTGGGTGCCATATTGGCCTAGAAGAACACGCAAGACAAAGAGCAATCCGTATATTACATTAGTCACACCTTAGTGAGTTATGATCTAGGATATGCGTATGTAGAAAAGTTGTGCTTAGCAGTGGTCTTTGCAACCAAAAAAATGTGACACTACATGTTGAGCCATACGACTAACATTATATCAAAACAGAATCATTTTTAGTATATGATGAACAAGACATATCATAATACATGTACTGTAAAGTTTATCATGTTTTGACATAATTTGATATAGAATTCATAAGCTAAAATTCCATCAAGGGAAAAGTCATAACATATCAATTAGCATAGGCACCTCTTCAGGATAGCAAGCCTCTCAATATAGAATTACCTGATGATACAGTATTTGCATTATCAGATCCGCCAGAACTCGAAGAACTTGAGAAACAAAGAGACATGACATTGTTCTTCGATGGTTCAAAGTGCAAGCAAGGGGTAGAGTAGGGATAGTCTTTATCACATCGTAAGGTGCTCCATTACCCTTATCATTTAGGCTAGATTTCCCTTACATGAATAATAACATAGAGTATGAGGCCTTGATCTTGGGACTCCAAATAGCCATTACAATGGGCATTAAAAGATTGAATATCTTTGGTGACTCCTTGCTCATAGTAAATCAAGTCAAAGGATTGTTCCAATGTAGGTGCCCACTCCTAAAAGCTTACAATAAGCTTGTTGAAACCTACCTAACTTGACTAGAATGGTATGACATCGAGGCAATACCTCATACGTAAAGCAGATTTGCAGACACCATGGCATCTTTGGAATTCTTAATCCCTTATAATCCATCTGCTAATTTCACAACCGTTCATGTGAAATTTCTTGCATATTTAGCAATACAACGTGAGGTTATTGATAACCTAGAGTCATTCAACATGATCTAGAATGAACTAAATCAGGATTGGTCCTTCAGAGTTAGATATTCCTTAAAAATGGCCCCTTGGGAATCTTGGATCTCTCAAGGTCCTACGGAGTGTGGAACAACCATTCATCACAGGATTGTTTCCCAATTCATGTTCATAAATGCTAGATCACAATAATAACATGACGTTTATCCGTAGAAGTTGTGGCTTATCAGGATTGGCTATCCCAATTACAAAATTTCCTAAATCTTGGGATAGTATCGCAAGGCCTGTCACATGCTGAAAGATGAATATTTAAATATAAGGTGACAAGATACATTGTGCTAGGAGAGATCCTTTATATATGAGGTTACGATGGAATGCTCCTTCATTGTCTTGAGCCCCAAGAAGCATCTTTGGCAATATCGCAAGCTCATGATGGTATGTGTGGTGGTAACTTTAGTGGCATGACCATCATTAAATGCATTTTGAGGATGGGTTACTATTGGCCCACTAATGAAAAATATTGTTGTGAGTATGTCATAAAATGCGTCAAGTGTTAGCATCATGCAAACCTCACCCACTTGCCATCACAAGCCTTGCAACCCATCCAGGTAGCATGGACCTTATCACAGTGGGGATTAGACTTAGTGGGTAAGATATCTCCCCAGTTGTCATACCAACATACGTTTATCATAACAGCCACTGAGTATTTCACCAAATGGGTCGAAGTGATCCCCTTGACATCGACAACTAGACCGAGGATTGTGGATTTTATACTCTACAATATCATAAGTCATTTTGGGGTCCCTTCAAATATAATATCGGATAATGGGCCATCTTTCAAGAACAAAAATGTGCATGCTTTAATGGACAAATACCACATCCAGCATAGTTTTTCAACACCATATTATCCACAAGCAAATGGTTAAGTAGAAGCCTCAAACAAAAAAATTATCTCCATTTTGAGGAAAACAATGAGAGATAATCATACGGACTGGTATTTGTAGTTACCTCTAGCATTATGGGCATACAGGACTAGTGTGCGGATGCCAACTGGGGCAATACCATTTTCACTTGTATATGGCACTGAGGCCATCATGCACCTAGAATTTGAGATTCCAACCTTACGTGTAGCATTGAAGGACTTCATAGATGATGACACCATGTGATAATGTCACCTTGATTAGTTAATGCTTCTTTATGAATGACGAGTAAATGCCTTGGAGAATCTTTGTGTTTATCAAAATCGCCTTGCACGAGCATACAATAGTAAAGTCCATTTGAGGGAATTCAAATTTGGAGATCTTGTGCACAAAGAAAACCAATAGAACTCAAATATATCGTCGTATTTGCGAGATAAATTTGTGGTAATTTGGATAGGCCCCTACATGATTTTAGAGAAGGTTGGGCCTAGAGCATATCGCTATACATCATTGGATGGTTTTGAAGAGCCTAAGCCTCTCAATATCATCCACTTGAGGATATTTTACACATAAAACACAAAAACATTCAAATATGTCATAAAAATAAAAAACATTCAAATATGTCATAAAAATAAAAAACATTCAAAAATTTCATAAAAATAAAAAACATTCAAATATGTCATAAAACACAAAAATATTCAAATATGTCATAAAAATTAAAAACATTCAAATATGTCATAAAAATAAAAAACATGGTCACCTTCACAAAAATGCTCCAAAGGCATCTTAAAGACATTTTCTTAAATCATCACAAAAACACTCCAAAGGCATATTAAAGCCCTTTTGTCAAATCATCACAAAAACGCTCCAAAGGCATCTTAAAGCCCTTTGGTCAAATCATCACAAAAACGCTCCAAAGGCATCTTAAATTCTTGTGGTCAAATCATCACAAAAATGCTCCAAAGGCATCTTAAAGCCCTTTGGTCAAATCATCACAAAAATGCTCCAAAGGCATCTTAAATCCCTTTGGTCAAATCATCACAAAAAGCACCAAAGAAACTTTAAAGCCCTTTGGTCAAAAGCAAAAATACAAAAACAATGCAAAAATAAAAAATACAAAAATATTTACATCTTACATTTGCACCCACATAGTTGCATTACATTTGTTGCATTTGCATATGTCATGATCACATTATTGAAAATGATGCTATATTTTGTATCACAACCATAAAATACACAAGTCCACCCTCATCCATTCATTCATGTGTGTAATTGTGTTTTTCAACACAACCACATCATGTTGCTATAAGAAACAGGCTAAGGTTTCCTAGTCTTTCAACCATGTCTAGTGGTCTTATCAATTTTTGTGGGAAGCCATATTGATTAGTAGAGAGTAAGGACTATTCATGAATACCTCAGATATTCAAAATCATTTCACTAATTAAAAACACTAAAATCCTAGCTGGTACAAGGGAAGATGAAAGTTGCATATAGTGGTCTAGGTTACCTTGATTGAAAAGGATCTTTCTTGCTTATACCCCTGTGCAACCAGCTCAAAGGTGTTGAGAATTGGCAAAAGGACAAGTTCCACCCTATCCAAAAATAAGTGATTATCATCACTGCATAGATCCCTTGCTTTCATCAACAAAAGAAAAAGTCCCGAACAAAGCACAAATTCAAAACTCCAGTTTTCAAAGTCATAGTTCAAAGCAAATAGTGATTATCATCACTACATAGGTCCCTTGCTCAAGAAATAAGTCAATCAAAATAAACAATGATTATCATCACTACACATGAGCAAGTATCCTAAATGAAATGAATAAAAGAAGAGAATGGAGCTTGAATCCCTAGAATTCTTAGCATTGCACAAAATTGGAAGGAGAAATCCTTACGCATGATGATATGTCTATTACATAAGCTTCTAGAATTTGTGTAGACCAATGTTTGAATGTGGATGATCTAGATTTAGGTAACCCAAGGTTACCTAGTGGTATAATCCAACTAAGTCCAACATAGGATAAGATGAACAATTGAGGATCCTCGATCTTAGCAATGGGCTGAAAGAATCCTGCCTGACATCGGAGGAAACAATTGAGTTCTATCTAAATATATTCATTTGCACACACAGGGATAATGAATCCATAGGTCCATGATGAAAGCCTTGCTTCTTAAAAAGTCTAGTATGGTCAGTACGCAACTATTGATAGGATGACTAGAGTGTTTGAGTTTCAGGAAATGCCTCAAAATTAAATCTTACATAGCAACAAATCATATCATCAATCACATCATCAACTTTATTTATAAACTTCTGTAAATTAGGGGGGTATTAATAAAATAAGTTAGATACCGAATATATGTCAGAAATGATATTTGAATGGCCACTAATTATGTTATATTTCTTAAATTACAAAATTTTATCCAGAAAATACATACATTCCACATCATTACATCACACATATTGATGGTTTAAAATAATTAATTCTTATTATTAGAATGATTATTTAACATTCATGGTTGTTATACTTTTTGTGGTATCACCCATTAAATTGTCAACATCATAGCATATGCATCCATTGTGTTTTAAAGCGATTAAAATATACAAGTTCATTCACATTAGATTACATACTACATTCACCATATCATAGCATGAGTTAGATGCATACAATTAAATAAAAATTAAACATGTATCTAACAAAAATATTGCATCCATAAAAACACAATGTCATAAATCATCCATCTATTAAGATCACATCATTACATTCATCCATACATAAAATCATAAGTCCATCATTAAATCAACTCATGATTCATCACATCATGTCACAATAATCAAATCATATAAGCATCTATATAAACACATACATAAGAATCCATCTCAAATCCATATCATCATAAATATCATCTATCATCTAACACATATATCAACTCATCATAATGCCATCATAACATCGCATAAATAAAACAAAAACATAAGAAATAAATGACACACACAATGAAGCATAAATGTAGAGTCTCATATAAATATGTGTGTCTCAAAAGATGTCTCAGAACATGTATCTCAAAGTGCATAAATATACAAAATTTCTCGTAGGATACAATCATATAGGTCAAGAAGACCTCAAAAATGAAATCCAAGTGCATCATCAATCAAACACAGGGCCTGTGCCCCCAGCATCACCTCACCCTATGGTTGTGTCATGCGTAGAGTGATGTGAACTTGTTGGTCTCTCTATGTGAGTCTGAGTCCTCTGGCTAGGATGGACCGAAGACTACCCAGATGTGGAGTGCCTACTAACCTGTGAGCCACCTGCACCTGCTACCTCCCTAGGGATAACTCTGTGCCTCCTAAGTTGCATCTAGAGAGAGGCTATATGGGATACATACCCCTGTATCTGCTCCTCGTACTCATCTAGCAATGACTATAGGTGTAGAACCTTTGCCCCTGTGTCTACCCAAGGATCTACCTCGATATCACTTTGTGGTGTAGAAGAAGGAACAACAAACTACATCCTAGTAGCACCGCCCCTTATAGTAGCTTGTAAATCTTGGATCTATAGTGTGAGCTACTCTATAATAGCATCTTGCTGGGCTATGGTGGCATCTTACTACTATACCTGGATCTTGGTACACTGGAGCTCAACCTCGATCTCATGCAACTGTGCTCTCAAAAGAGAATTCCTCTCCTCGATATCCAGCTCCTCCTCATACTCCTCAAGAGCCTCCTAATTCTCCACTACTATTTGCTCTACTAGCTGGCCCCATACCTCAGTCATGGCTGAGACTCTACGCACTACCGGATCTACACCATCATCCCTGCCATCATCCTTGTGGTCCAAGTTGCCATCACCATGCCACATCATATCCCCCCACCACTACACAAATGCATCTGTGACTCCCCCAATGACTCCTAGGTTAACTTCTAGGGCATCCTCCTCATCAAAAATCTCTATGATCCACGAAGGAGGAATGTCTCCCTCTGCTATGAGATTCCTATACGAAAATGGAACTAGTGGCACATCCTACTGCAGCCTGTACTGACAGAGAACCCAGGAGTAGAAGAAATACTCCTTGATGCCAACCATGTGGTCGATGATCCACTACTTACATCGCATCCTAGCTATGAAACTAGCTGGATTATCCCAAATTGGACAATCATGATACCGACACCACATGATATCCCAGATATTCAACCTAGTAAAAGTAGTAGTATATTGGAAAAGCTCCCCTGCATGAGGATGGCTCTTGTGCTCCTCACGCCCTCGAGCCCATCTAGCAATATAGCACTGTATCTTCTCCTCAATAATTGTAATCTTGGTAGGAAGCCCCTTGGTATTATCTACCTTGATGTGCTCCCATCCCCACCCCTGTAGAAGCAAACTGTAAGCAATTCTAATGTGACCCCACTGGAAGATATGATACAACTCGTCATAGCACTAGGCCAAATAAGACCTACCCCATGCATAGATTATAGGCTCCTCATTGTCCATCAGATCCTGGACCATCACAAGGAGGTTCCATGGGAACCTTAGGACTAAGCAATCTGGAATAAGAATTTTTTTGATGATCATAAATAATACTACGTGCCTACCCATGAAGACACACTCCATACACTAACATATGACAAATACACCACCAGATTTGGTGTCCTTGAAGGCATCTGTAGCATGCCTTTTGAACACCCGAATAAATACAACATCATGATCATTAGTGGTCGAAGAGACAATGGCCACTCCATCAAAGGGGATCCAGAATATCCTATACACATCCTCTAGCATGATAGTCATCTCGCTAGTAGGAAGGTGGAAGGTATTAGTCGGAGAATCCCACTGGTGCACCAGGGTCGTGAGGTAAGCCTGATATGACATAATATAGGGCAACCTAGTGACAAATTATAACCCGCAGGCCTTGAGCCAGTCCCAATTCGAAGGTCATTCATGAGCTTCATGTCACGAGCCCGAGCAGTAATAATCTAAGATCAAAAGATAAAATAAAGCATAACTACAATGCATATGAGGCATAAATCACTATAAAACATGGAAAACAATGCACATAATGACAAAACTATCCTAAGCCTGAGCAAAGATAAATAATGCAACTAATCAGGCAACACAATGCAAGGAAGCAACTCAAAATTTTAGAAAAATAAGCATAATTGCCTTGTAAGAGTTCAAAATCTTACAAAAATCAACCAAGGTATTCGGTCGTTGTCGCCTACAACAGCTAGAAATTAGCCTTTGTGGACATCTATTCGTTACTAGTAAATTTAATGAGGTTCTTGTATCGATTACTTAATGTGATTCATTTACCCAAAAATGAAATAGACAGGTTCAAGGTTTGAGATAATACTCGAGAAGCTTCGACTTCTTCACTGACAGATGTCTCTCCCTGCACATCCATGGCCTTTGAATCCCAGTAGCACTCAAAATCACAAAAGTCGCTTTCACTTCAGAGATTTGAAATGCAAACTGATAGAATGTGAAAGTGAAAATTCAAAACCCTAGGGTTAATTTTTATATTCTCGAATTATGCCTTGGTCACTTCTATCGTCAACAACCTACATTTCTTGGCCACTCAGGACGAGAGTGGCCACAAGCAGGCATTTGGGGGTTGCTAGACCTGACAAAGGCCAACAACCTAAACAAAAAAAATAGGAATTATCTCCATGGGAAGCAGCAAAAACATTAAATAAACATATTTTGATGACTCATGGTTATCATAATGTTGAAAATAACAAAATAAATTATATAAAAACAAATCTCAAGTAAGCTTCGTATTTAGTTATTTACTCTATCAACTCAGCGGTTGCAACGATTTGCATTCCATGCAACTTGGTGAGATGAGTAAGTCACCATACAACTACTTGGGGTAAAATATTCATTTTGGAATTACTATGCATCACCTCGATCCCGAAGAAGACCAAGATGGTTGGACTGCTCCACGAGTACGATGGAATCATCCTAATTCTCCTATGACACCAAAAACATTGAGCCAAGTGACGTAATACAAGCATAAATAGGATCGCTCATCCTAACTCCCTAAGAAGGCTATTTGTGGTTGGACCTCTCCCTGAGATAAGGATGAGTGATCATCATACACAAGTGAAATCACACTTGGATGGGGATTGCCCATTAAAGAAAAAATACTAGAAAGGAACCAAACTTAGTCAAAATGGTCAAGTGACTTGTCGCTTCATTCATCATCTTTCCCTCAAAAATCTATTTGTGTGATGGGGGTAGTTCAAGTCTTCAAAATAATCATAATTAAAATAAACAAAATATCACTCGATCATGTCAAAATTGTTTTCATCCTACAAATCATTTCATCTAAAAAATTACATAACTTCCTTGTTTTCTGGGAACATAAGCAAACATGGCATCTTCAATTTGTAGCTCTCCTATCGATCAGATCTAATTGTAGCAACAAAAGCTACCCAATTGAGTCTGAGGAATGAGTGCAATTGAATATGTGCAATCCTTGTGCTAAGTAGAGCCTTCCAAATGTTGAAGCAATGATTCAAGGATGAGTGACGTCTTGCATGATTGGGCCATCCAACATTGATCAGATCAATGATCCAGTCCTAGGGTTCGAACATTGACCTAGGGCTTCAAAAAATTTATAAGGAGCAAACCTAAAAGCACTAGGGGACCTTCTTTGATCAATTAGGGGACCTTATTAGACCTCCTTTTATCAATCAAAGAGAGAGAACATCATACATCAGAACTTTGAATAGGTTGGATCATTGAGGAGAGCTTCTAGAGACTTGGAGATATTCCATTGGAGATCGATTCTTGTAGTGGAGCCCTGTCATATTGGAGGGAAAATATGAACACATAAGGTAATAATTTTTATATTAATGGCATACTTGATTCTATAGTCATTGTATCAATAGGAGGAGATTTCACCTTAGCGGCCGTTGTCCTAAACAGTGGCCCACAACCTAGTCTAGGATTTTAGGTGTTATTTTCTTTCATTCTGATTTATCGTTCATTTCATTAGCATAGGATTTATTTCATTTATTTATATTCATAGTAATAGTTCATTGCATTTGTTTCCACTGATATTATTCGTTTCTAACAACCTCATTCGAGGAGGAAATCTCGGACATCTAAGTGTGTGTTGTTGTTTCATTGATTTCAAGGCTATAGGTTCATCGGGAAGTCCACAACATACGAAAGTAAGAGGATCCCTCTAGAAATTAAACCTAGAGAAGGAGGCATTTGTAATCCCTCATACATTTTTGTGTGCGTCATCGGGAAGCCTGATAGAAGTGCACCCCCTATACGAGGGGATATTTTATACACCTGCTGCTCTCTTTGTGTGTAAAATCATGTATCAAACAAAGGGTATCCCTTAGAGGGATTCATATGTAACCGAATATTGGGAATATCAATACAAAAACCATTCATTCATTTATTTATTCGCATTCTGGTTATATCTGCTTTGTGCCTTTCATTTATTGCATGTTTAACATTAAAGGATTCAATCAAATCATAAGTAGAGTAGTTAGTGGATGGCGCGCCGCTTCCCCGAGTCGCTACAGTTAACATCTATTATAATATAATATACAAACTCACAATATAAACTATATTTTTATCCATTGAACATAATCTATAAACTTGCAATATAAACTATGTTTCTATCCATTGAACATAATCTACAAACTTGTAATATAAATTGTCTCTATCTATTGAACATAATCTATAAACTTACAATATAAACTATGTTATCTATCTCATAACATAATCTAAAAATCCAATGTAAACCATGTTAACAACTATTATAACATAATCTACAAACTTGTAATATAAACTGTTTTTATCCATTGAACATAATCTATAAACTTGCAATATAAACTATGTTTCTATCCATTGAACATAATCTAAAAACTTGCAATATAAACTATGTTTCTATCCATTGAACATAATCTACAAACTTGCAATATAAACTATGTTATCTATCTCATAACATAATCTACAAATTCAATATAAACTATGTTAACATCTATTATAACATAATCTACAAACTTACAATATAAACTATGTTTCTATCCATTGAACATAATCTACAAACTTGCAATATAAACTATGTTTTTATCCATTGAGCATAATATTTTGATATAAACTATGTTACTTTCCATTTAAACATAATCTACCAATATAAACTATGTTCATTTCTATTTAAACATAATTTATCAATATAAACTATGTTATGTATAGTTTAACATAATCTATAATATCCAATGTAAACTATGTTATCTACCTAATAACATAATCCATCCTTTTAATATAAACTATGTTATGTACATTTTAACATAATCTATAATATTTCAAGTAAACTATGTTATCTACCTAATAACATAATTCATTATTTTAATAACTATGTGATGTACATTTTAATATAATCTATAATATTCAAAGTAAACTATGTCATCTACCTAATAACATAATTTATTCTCTTTATTGAAGATAACAAATTAAAATCTAGCTTATGTTACTTCCATATTAAATTACATAATTCCAAATTATATAACATAATTGCATGATCTCATTTCACATAATAAACTTTATGTTACTTTCAATTATATAATATCGCCCCATGATCTCATTTTACATAATAATAAACCAAATACAAAACTTATTTTTTATTAAAACAACCCATGGCTGGATTGTCAACGAATAGCTCTATCCTAGCATCGACCACTATCATGACCACCACCGTGTGGTCATGTTCCTAAGGGATAATTCCCTTAAAAAACTCCTTTGCTTCTCTTTGTATGAACAAGGTGGGACAATCCAACTTAGGATATTGATAAAAGGATTTTGGGCTAATTATCCCCTAAGACACATGATGCACAACAGGTCGATAACTACGATGACAATCAGCTAGTCACAAAGATTTAGGTGATAGCTATCATACTACCATAGTCATAGGTAGTCAAAGAGAAAAGAATGGATGCTACGTGCCCTAGCAACTGGTACCAAGTTGCTTGTTTTCTAGATGGCCAAGTATCTTTACAATGGGGTATTAGATCCTATAAAACATGCCTCTAGTTTGGTACGTCCCATGTGGGACTTAACTATACAAAAGGCTTAACAACAGCCTAATCCCTTGATCCATGAATCCCCAAATGATGTTGCAGGTCCACCAACCGCAATGAATCAAGGATCTTGGAGGAGTCATTTGCTCAAGTTTTAAACAATTAATCATTTAAATATTTTAATATGGCTGCTCTAAAGAAAACAACAAATAAACAAGACTCGATCATCTATGTTTGACTGCACTCAACTACAAATAAGCATAGGCAAACTACACTCTAAGGAGAAAAATATAAAATATTTATAGAGGTTTATTCAGCAATGAAAACCAAATAATCACTTAATCACTCAAAAGAGGAATTAACCATCTAGGCCACATAATCCAAGTTGATTCCAATAGTTCTTCACAGGTAAATATCAGGTTTATTAAAATAGCGAAAAGTTACAGGTTTATGGCATTATCCTATGACTACGAGTGTGTCCATGATAATAGGAAAGGTAGAAAAACTAGCCCTCCTAAGATTGAACACATCATAAGGCTTTGTTTACTAGGGGAGAGAAGGGTGCAGTGCGCTCTAGGATGCATCTATGGCAGCGATGCTCAACAGAGGTAATCAAGGCTTAGAAACCCAACCCCAAACACATTCGTCAGGCAGATCTAAAAACAAGAGGCTTCAAGCTTTAGTATATAGGGTCAGTTTATGTTTTACATCCACTGAAAGCAAGCCTAAGTTCTATGCAAGAGTTCCTACTGCATACATCGAGCAAAAAAATAGATTTTATGCTTTGGGATAGTCTAGGGTCAACAAGAACTGATATCCACCCACGAAGCAGAACCACAAACTTGAAAATTAAATATTTGCCAACCAAAATTCTAAAACAAACATAAAAAACAATTAATAAACCAACCTGGTTCTTCAAATGGTTGATTTCCTTTCAACTCTTCCTTCCCAAATCGCTCCCATCTCCACATCCCTCTCATTATTACCATCCATTTTCATCCCTTGAGCTAGATCTCGAAAATCATCTCCCTCTAGTCTATCCTCTAAAATTTCATGATGACATGTTATATTTAACTTGCTCACCAATGATCCCTTTATGGGGGGCCCAACCACCACTGCCTCCAAGTCCTTCCTTCATGAATGCAATCCTACCCCCAACTAAAGGTTCTTCACCCAGTTGTGTCAAAAATTCCTTACCTTCCTTATTGCAAACCTATCTGCATTGAAGTCCCTTATCCTCCCAAGGTGACCAAATATTTTCAAAAATGATATTAAATTTCAAAATATCTAATCCCATTCAAAATGTCCTTTTTTTATTATTTGAAATGCATATTCAAAATAATAATAGATATATTTTTTTTTTAGTTATACAAATCATTTATAAATTCTCTTTTATTTTATATTCTTTATTATAAACATTCCCTTATTTATAATATTATCCTAGAAGAAGTATATAATGGTTTTTATTATAAATAAAATATTTTATTTTTAATACATAATTCTCCCATTATAAATATATAATAGTCTTTTTATAAATTAACCCTGTTATTTATAATGCATAATTCTCCTATTATAAATGTATAATAGTATTTATTATAAATAAACCCTATTATTTGGATTTGAGGGGGCTCCCACTCCAGCTCCATCGCTCTGATCCCTCTGAGCGAGAGGTCCCCTTGTCTTTCCTTATTTTTATCTGGTGGTTCCTTTCGGTTTGTATGATCTGCTTCAGTGGTGGGCGGTATTCTTTGCTGGTCGGGGGGCATATCCAATTCATTGTGGATTTATTGTGCACTCGGTTAACCATTGTAGATCTGGTTGAGATACCTGATGGGGATAGAGCCATATACAGGCCTAACCTGCAGGGGTTATTTGGAGATTTTGTTGTGATGTGGAATGTTTTGGTTGGTGGTCCCCTGTTTGGCTCTGGACATGCGCTTTGGTTGGTGAGTGTCAAATATTCTTGGGTTGGTCATTAGTTGGGGGTTTTGGTCAGTTGGCTTTGCATATATTTTGGTTTTAGTTTGCTAATGTATATCTGGTTGGGGTCCCTAAGGGGGATAGGGCCAAATACTGACCCAAACTCGTTGGGGTGATTTTGTGGTGTTGTTGTTGCAGTAGTTGCTGGTTGCTTTCCTTGGTTGGCATCGAGCTAGGTTTTTGGATGCTCGGGTAGTTTGGTGGTATTTGTGGTTGTAGATTATCTCTCTCTAGATATTGCTTGGGTGGTGTTGTTGAAATGTGGGCTTGTAGTTTACCTTTCAATGTGGTTCCTGGAAGAGTTACAATGACATTTTGTGCTTTGATGTTGTTTTCGTTGTAGGGTCCTAGCTTCCGACTAGAGCTTGATGGTTTTTTTAATTTTTGAGAAGGCATTTTCAAGTTGCAATTTTCTCCTGCTTTCTCGTGGTTTATCCTTTTTTGAATGGTCATTTCCTTTTATTTTTTCTTCCCCTTGGTGGGATTGCATCATTGTTCAAATGGTGTTTTATTTGGTGGGTTGTTTACCCTGCTTTTGCAGATCTTGTGTATGTTGGGATTGCTTTTCAAAACTTGATGATTCATACCTTCAGTTTTGTGGTTTTGTTGGTTTCATTGTTGCACAAGATTACATGATTTGTGAGCATGGGTGTTGTTTTGCTTCCCTTGGAGCTACACGGGGCTTAGGTGCATTGGGTCAGCTTTCCAGGATCCACGTGTTTGTGTCGATTTGAAATATTTTTTGACTCCTGGTTGGATTTTTGTTCGGATTCTCCTCCATCAGATGATTCGTGTTCTAGAAGCTAGGGCTCCATTTATGTTCTCATGTGGCAAGGCCTAGTTTGTTTTGACCAGGAAGGAAATTTTAAATTTCAATTTTTTTCCTTCCTACTCCTTTTTGTTTGAGTTGGATCCTCTATCGGTCTACGGGAGTTGGTTCATTTTGTTGTCTAGTCTGAGTAGGATTGTTTTTTTAATTTCTTTGTAAATATTGCCTACTCTTGTTTTTTTGGGTGTTAGTTTTACTGGCACATGGGTTTGTTAATCTATAAGTTTGGTGGTCGATGTGTTATTTTACTCCATTTTAAGTTGTAAAAGTTTGAGGTATGCCTTTCAAAATCCTCCTATTGTTGTCTTGAGTTGCGCTCCTATTGGAGCTATTGTACAAGGTTGTGGGATGCCTTTCAAAACCCTCTTCTAATTAATAGTACCAAAAAAAACCTATTATTTAAAAATAAATATCTTTCCAAGGCTAAACTAAGCATGATGTGTAGGGGCTACCATGAGCGTGATGCACAGGGGCTACCATGAGCAGGATATGGTGAGTGCAATGCACAAAGGCTAAGGTAAGCCAGATACAATGAGCATGGTGCACAGAGGTTACAGTGAGCATGAACCACAAGCATGGACCATGGAGGTTATAGTAAGCATAAAGTTAGTGATGATGGATATGGGTAATAGGATTCCTACAGCGATGTGGAGGCAAGAGAGGGCGAAGCCCATGGGGAACCAAAGGATTATAGAAAGAACCAACATTGATGATGGACTTAGTGAAAATCCTAGGTGTAATCAAGCATTGAATGGAGAGGGTTGTTCATAAATCGTTTCTTCAGTCTGTGAGAAAATATCTCCAATAAGAAGAAATATCTCTCAAGGATATTTGGGTTTGCGGGTAAATGAAACCATGCCCTCTATCAAGATTTCAAAGGATGAATTTGGGTTGGATTTAATTGATCATGAAGTCCAAAAAATTATTTGCAAACTCAAGGGCAAAAGACCAGGCCTAGAGGAGCTCAAAGGATACATTAATTTTTTTTGACCAGTTTAGAATTCCAAGTAACTCTCCTACCCAAAATTTTATTTTGTGCTTCATTTTCTAATATAGTGGATAGATATGAGGTGATGGATTATAGATATAATTGGTGTTTTGGACAAAGGGGTGTCTATATAAGACCTTGAACTCCTAGTTTCAACCATTTTACAAAGGAAGTTAATTACTTCCAAGTCTGGGTAAATATTTATGCTCTCCCTATGGAGTTTTGGGGAGAGGATGTTTTCACCAAAATCGGTGATGCCATTGGTGCATTCCAATACATGAATGCCCAAAAAGAGAAAAAATTATGCAATAAATTAATATGAGTAAAGAAAGATTGGTTGTTTGGATGGATGTTTCAGTTCCTAGGCCTCAATCCATTACTATATCCTCAAGAAAATGGGAATGGATCCAAAATATTGAATATGAAAACTTCTCCATAAGATGTTATGGTTCTTAGCAATATGGCCACTTGAAGAAGAGATATTCAAACATCTGATCATGTTTTAATTTCTCCTTGGTGGAGAAGGCCTTGCATGTGAATGATTCAAAACCTTCAAATGTCTCAGGTCAAAAGAAATAAGCTCATCCTCCAGAGGCACCAATTGTCCAACAAGAATCATGCAAGCAAAAAAAGACTCATCCCCAAAAGGAGAATTTGAATTATATTAGTGATAAAAATTAAATGGTTACTAAAGATCATCGAGACATTTTCATGGAAAATATTAGCACCTTAGATGGTATTCTTTAAACTAATTATGAAGCAATTGGTGATGGTAAATTTTTTGAAAATGAAGATCCTAAAAAATGTGTTATAGCTAGATATTACCTTAGGATTTTGAAGTGCAAAAATGTATTCTCAGGTCTTGCCACTTTATAGGACGAAAAACCTTTGCTACAAAAGAAAAATAGTCAAACTGATGGATGAGTATTATGTTTTTTTCATTCTATCTACTGCAGTTATGTGTCATGTAAGGTTTATTATTGTTGTTAGTTATTTAAAAAAAGAGTTGATTATGGAAACTTAGCAATTGGAGGAATATGGAGAATATTTTTTATAGAAAATTATAAATAAACCCTTTTATATATAATACATAATTCTCCTATTATATATATAATAGTCTTTAGGGTCGATTATATACATTGCATAGTAATATATTTATCGATTGTAAGATTTATTGATCAACATGTCTATTATACAAATAATTCAAGCCTTCATGGAAATTTACACAAATGGTAGTAAAAAAAATTCTAAATAGGTTTGGTTTTCCTTAACATAAAAATAAAAATTTATTAACTTAGAAAAAAATGAGGGCTCTTACTTTTAACATTAAAGAAGACTTGATAAAACTTAGTGTTTCTATTGTGACTATTAATTGTATAAAAATTAACATACTTGAAGGACTATGATACATGAACCTTCATAAACGCTGACTCGAGTGCTGGCAATCGCCATGTGGAGGAAGCTACAAAACTAGCAACCTGGTAGGAACGGGTGCAATACATTATGGGTAACTTGTAGTAATATTTCAAATAGTTGAAGTGGCACAAAAAGATGTGCAAACTGATTCAAGCTGAGAATGTGTGAACCAATTGTAACCTAGGATTTCATGCAATGCGAACTTAGGGTTTTCCCTATTTATTCTAGGATGGGGTTTCATACGGCCACTAGTGTGAAGGTCCTGATTGAACAAAATTAGGGTTTGTTTTCTTGGATGAAAGTAGGGTATATTTGATTCTGTATGGAGGGTTTCAACAAAGATGCATGCATTGAACCAAAAATGAATTTTAAATAAGAAATCCATGGAGGACCACCTCAATCAGGAGGAGAACACAATAAACTATTTCCAAGGAAACCATTAAGGATGCCAAAGGTCGATTCAAGAAAAATAGAGATGGGTTGCATGAAAGCAACTAATGGATCCCCAGTAGTGAAGTTGAAAATAATAGATGTCCAAGAAGGAATAAATATGATAGAGAGGAAAGGCCTAATTTATCGATTCATGGGATTTCGACCAACTCTTGCTACCTTCAAGCAATGGGCTACTAAAAATTGGAGCACTAAAGGTAAGTTCCAAATTTTTACTTACCTTAATGGCTAATTTATTATTTATTTTGTTAATGAAGAATATAGGGAGAAATTTTTTCAAGGGGGCCATGGTTTTTTGGTACGATAGGGCTCTTCATGAAACCCTATCATACTAAGTTCAAAGCTAAGGAAGAAATGCCATCAACTGCCCCTATTTGGGTTTGTTTATTTGGTCTTTCGATAGAATACTGGCATCCAAAGATATTCACAACAATTGGAAATTATTTAGGAGTTTACATGATGACTTCTAATAGCACCCAACACTTAGAGCATATGATTTATGCAAGGATTTGTTTTTTGATTGATTTTGACAAACCACTTTTTGCAATGTGTGAGGTCCCTAGTAGCAAGCTAACGAGTGGGCCCTCCCCCTTAAAATTTTCATTTAATATCATGTGGATCTATGAGCCATGTATCAGATATTAAACTGATAAGAACAGATACTACAGTTGATCTTAGCCAAAATGCTGAGAAAGGTATTCTTATGCCCTTCTCATCATTGCCTCTTTCTACTCCTCTTCCCCCACCTATCTCTCCACACCCTGCATGTGGGATATCCACATCTTCGTCCCCATCCCTACAAATGTCACAGATATGTTTCATATTTATCATATTCATAACAAATGGAAAATGGGTTTTTCCTTCACTGGTTCAACTCCAAACTCAATCCAAATCAAACCACACCACACCACACCAAAAGACAGGACACAACTTGTACCTTTCCATCCTGGTCCGTCTCAAACACCGACACATTATTCCACTCCATGTTAGTATTACAATGGCACTGAGAGGGAGGGGGGTGAATCAGTGCAACTATTTAAAACTTAAAACTTTAACTCTTAAAGCCAAAACAATGAAAGCTTAAAACCAGAAACAACAAGTACCACAAGAGAGCATCACATAACACAAGATGTAACGAGGTTCACCAGTTTTGGCTACTCCTCAAAATAGACTGTTTGGACTCCCATCCAAATCCAGCCATTGCAAAGCACCAACTTTACAATCAATTTACCAGCATCCACTAGAAGGAGCACCAACCCCTAATTTACCAGCACCAACTGGAAGGAGCACCAACCCTTGATTCCAAGCACCAACTTGGATTTCTATTTTAAATCTTGATTGACATAAAAATGCCTTCTATGTTACAAGACCCTCAGTGGTCTAGCTTAACTCAAATCAATCTCATGGAAGCATAAGGAGAATTGTTAGAGACTCAATATATTCTATTTCTTACTCTTGATCTCAACTTCCTGTCCACAAAGCATACACTCTTTTATAGCTCTACCTACTGCACACTTATAGCCCTTTCATATGGCTTGCACTTGTAGCTCTCATAGCTATGTACTTCTTACAACATTCTTCCAGCCCACAACACTATCCCTCTATACAACAACACTCTTTCCTCACTGCTTTTTACTCTCAGCAGTTCTCTATCTCTCTTAACCAGCTCTACGGTCCACATCCTCTCCAGGTAGCGACACCCCATCCTATTTTCTTACTATACTGAGCTTAAACCCTAAAAACTTACGGCTCTGTGCTCTGATAGCCTTATCTTCTTATTTTGGCTCTGACAACCTTATCTCTTCATTTCGGCACTCTGACATCCTTATCAGCGGCACCTTCCCTCTTTATGGTGGAACACTTTTCAATTATAAGCTTATTTTCTTTAACACGTAACTGCCATTTTATAATAATATATTCATCTTGAAAACCTAAGTTTTCTGTAACTGCCATAATCCCGCGTGTAGCCTATTAAATATTTGTCTCTTTAATTAGGATTCTCGGTAGCCATCGCTCACCGAATTTACTACGTAATGGACCCTGTAACTGCCGCTTTGACTTCACTGACACTCCTGTAACTGCAGTTATGACTCCCATTTACTGTCACTGTAACTGCCTCTTTAACTGCCGCTCTTTCTTAGATTTTTCATGTTTACAGCAACCTATTATATTCTATTACAGCCCATGCTTTTTGCGTTCTTTTTGTAGCACTGCGGACCCACTACTGCACTCTGCTTTTTCCTTATTTTCTTGTGTTTTCCTTTTTACCATATTTTACCGTGCTTCCTTTTTCCTGTTTTTCCATGCTTTCATTTTCCTCGTTTGCCATGCTCATTCTGCCGCACTGTAGTTTATGTCTGCTTGTTACACTGTAGCATTTCTGTAACCCCACCTATAACAGTTCTTGTTTTGCTGCATAATTTTTTTTTGCAACAGTCCCTGTGTATGCTCCTCAACTTTTACACATGAAACTAAGACATGTCATGATATCGCGACATTTCTGCCCTTTTGACTTTTTCTTGGTGTATGACCGAGAAAACAAGACATGTCACGATATCGTGACACTTTCACCTTCTTGCTTCATTATTCGGCTTGCACCCATGAAAACGAAACATGTCATGATATCGTGACACTTTTCTCTGCTTGCACTAGCGAAACCATGACATGTCACAAAATCGCGACATATTTCTCTTTCGTACACTCTTCTTCACAAGCACCAACGAAAACATGACATGTCGCAAAATCGTGACACTTTTCGCTACCGTACACTTTTCTTTGCATGCACCAGTGAAAACATGACATGTCACAAAATCGTGACACTTCTCACTGCCATACATTCTTCTCTGCATGCACCAACGAAATCATAACATGTCGCAAAATCATGACACTTTCGCTGCCTTGCACTTCCTCCTTGACTTTGTCGCGAAATCACGACGCTTCTGCTTCCTTGCTCTTTCATTTTGCTTCTATCACGAAATCGTGACACTTCATCCTTCGGAGCCTTCCTCTCTGTTGTTGTCGTGATAATGCAACATGTTGCGAAATCACGACATATTTTCTCCTTAGCTCTTCTCTTCTCTTCAGGTTGCGAAAATGTGACATGTCGCGATATCGCGACACTTTTTCTCTCGAGCTCTTCCTCATGCAATATGTCATGAAATCGTGACACTTTTTGTCTTCCCTTCTCTCTCTTGCAATATGTCGTGAAATCGTGACACTTTTTCTCCTTAGCGCTTTCTCTTGTCATCGGATCGCGAAAACCCAACATGTCACGATATCGCGACACTTTTTCTCCTTAGCGCTTCTTCTTGCAAGTTGTCGCGAAATCGTGACACTTTTCTTTGCGAGCTCTTTCTCTCGAACATGTCACGAAATCATGACATTTTTCTTTGCTGGCTCCTTCTTTCCAAACATGTCATGAAATCGCGACAGTTTTCTTTGCATACGCCTTCTTTCCAAACATGTCACAAAATCACGACAATTTTCCTTGCGCTTTCTCTCTCTTCGAACATGTCATGAAATCGTGACAGTTTCTTTTCCAGCTTCTCAGCATGTCACGAAATCGTGACAGCTTTTCCAACTTTTTCTCTCTCCTTGCCGGAAAATGAACATGTCGCGAAATCGTGACAACTTTTCTATCTTTTTCTCTCTCCTTCGATATGTCGTGAAATCACGATAGAAAACATGTCGTGATATCGCGACAGTTTTCTAACTTGTCTTTTTATTTTTCTGGGCCACTTCTGACTTCTTGGAAATTCACTATACAAGCTTTGTATGATCTTTGAACTCTTGTTCACTTCATCAACCGATCTATCTAATGACTTCTACACTCATGTCCATTGCATCAACCGATCCTCTATCTATGTTGACAACAATGACAATACTTTGGCTGCACCTTGCTCATCAATCAACTCCTATCCATCACCTTGCTCATCAATCAACTCCAATCCATTGCATCAACTGATCAACCTGACTGTGTTGACAATAATGACAATACTTTGGTTGCACCTTGCTCATCAATCTCCCCCTTTGGAATTGTTGGCAACACACGTAATTGTCTGCAATTACCTATGATCCTTCTCCCCCTTTGACAATAATACCAAAGGGCGGCTGTAAAAACTCCCCCAGAGTCCATGCACAACATTCTCAGGCACAAATTATTATAGTTAGCAAAAAAAAACATAAACATGAGCAATAAGATAACAAAAACATAAAAGCTCCCCCTTAGTCCAAGATCACTTCATTTCACTGATTGACAACATCATGATAAGAATAATAGGCATCAACAATAATAATGATGTGAATAGCAGCAATAACCAGTGAATGACACCATCACTGTCAACTACACCAATATAACATATGTAAGAACATTACTGGACCACTGTCTTCTGTGCAACAACCCTCTGTTGCTTTGCAAACTCAAACTTTTCCACTGTTAGTGAAGGCATACAATAATATTATATAACCAACTTTTTGTTCTGCTATGCCAGCAACATCTGCATACATCTCCACCATGCATCTTGGATATTCTCAACAATCTTGAACTCAATGATAGTTGTTTGTCTCTCTCTACAGTGAGAATACAGCAGACTACCTCAATCCACTCAGCCACAACCAATTTCTTTTCTCAACCAAATAGGGCTTTAACAACAATGCTTATTGACAAGGTTTAATCAACATCATTCAACTTAAGATTAACCTTGAAGCATTCAACCAATCACTCCATGAAAAGGAAACTGGTAGACATCCTTTTCTTTCCAAAGGAATTTGAACAAGACAGCCACCAACAAAAATCACCAATGCAAAGAATAACTTGCTCAAATCAATCTCAATGGAGTAAGCCCAAAACATGTATCAAGTAAAGCATTAAATTGATCAAAACAACCTCTATGAAAGCAACTCAACTATTCATCACCAGGCTGGAAATCATCTGGCTTCTCATTAAAAACCTCTTCTTCAGTCTTCCCATTCAACATGTTGGTTTCACATCTTTCAACAAAATTGACAAGTGACTCACACTTGTACCAACTCTGCAAATTTATTGCCAACTCTGTGCAAACATCAAATACTATACTGTAGCACAACCTGATCTATGTTTTCTACAGTTACTGTAGGTCATACCTTACTTTCAACAGTGCAAATCAGGTGAAGACATTTTGTCAAACACTTTATGGCCAACCATAGTGCACTTTACTCAGCCTCATACTTCGTAATCTCGGATTGGCATTTTATCAATAGTTAAAACGAAACTGTCTGTGAATTAAATAATATTCACCAAGGCATCATGAAAGATCTAACAATCTTTACATCAAAGTGTAAAACAAATACATGCTGCTCAAAACACATATATGCAGCTAGGGCAAACATTCTTCCGTTGAGCAAATTATATGGACTGTTATGATTCGTAATTTTGAACAGTGGTATTAAGAATCATCAACAGTACAACAATGACATATCTCAAAACTACCAATGGTGACAGCTCTCAAATTAAACACCACACTTCACGGCAATTCCACAAACCACTAAATAAACTAAAAACACACTTGACAACTATTCAACAATAACTCGACTGCTTACCTTTCATCCTCAGATACCCAGACAAATACATTGGAGCATTAAAATAAAACTTTTATATTGCTCCCCCTGAGGATGTGCCACCTGGAGCTGCTTAATGCAGTAGAGGAGTAATCTCCTTCTGTCCAAGGAGACATGAATTCCTTTCTTCTGTCTTTCTCCAGACTTTCCTGAACTTGGGCTTAAGTTTTTCAACTACATCCCTATTTTGCTCCTGTTTGTGAACTTGAAAATTTCTCTTGTGGGGTTGTCTCTTGTGCATTCTAGATGGATGATTATTTTCTTTTCTTTTATGCACATGATATGTTCCTTGTCTGTGTTGCATACTTTGCTTTTGATGAAATCTATTGTCTTGCCATAGATTAGATACATAAGTGCTTGGATAGAACCTTGCTATGTGCCCTTGACCATTACATTTAAAACATTGCACATGTTTTATTCCCTGTCTGTATTGCATCCTGTGTGTATGATGAAATCTATGGTCTTGCCTTAGATTGGATACAGAAGTGCTTGGACAAAACCTTGCAATGTGCCCATGGCCATTACATTTAAAACATTGCACAGGGTGTTCACTCAAAAAAGCAAATGTAGATTTATCAACATAACTCTTTGATCTATTGTTCAGTCCACAATAAGTTGCCTTGTGACCAAAGTGGTTGCATTTAGAACAATAGCCATTAAAAGCATTATTATTAAAAGAGTGAGAGTGAGAGAACCTCTTTTGCTGTGGTTGCTTTGCTATAGATCTTCTTTGATATTTTCTTCCTTTTGAGGATTCAGCTTCATATTTTTCTTGCTTTGATCCTTCAACCATGGACTTCTTCTTTTCTATAGATTTGGAAGATGAAGGTTTTTCATCTTCATATCCAAGACCAAACTTAGTCATGGAGCTTCTTTGTTGCTTTATCATTGTATCTAGTAACTCTGTGCTCTTCTCAAATTTGAGATTTATATTGGCCTCTTCTATTTGTTTCTTCAATGAAACAATCTCTTCTTCTTGTTGGCAGCAAATAGTTTCTTTCTCATTGAATTGATACCTGAGAATATCTTCAATCCTTTTGTACTGTTCTACTTGCAGCTTTAGATCAACAATAACTTTGTTAGATTCCTCTTCACTTGTCTTGCATACATCGCCTCATCATCCAGGTGTGTCTTCAAGGCTTCTTCTGATTTCTTGGCCATTTGAACTTGTAGGAAGAGATCTTCAATCTCATCCTCATATTCTTCTAATTTCTTGGACATGCTTTTGTTCTTTTTCTTTTCTATACTCAACTCTTCAAGTGTAGATATCAACTCTCCTTCAAGATCTACTTCAGCCTCAATATTTTCATCACAAACTTCAGGATTCACTTCTTCTACATTTTTTGGTTCAAATTTCTCTTCTATAGAAACTAAAACTGATTGAGATGCCTTTTTAGAGGAGTATCTGTTCTTTTTAGCCATTGTACTAATCCAAGATCAACCCTGACTGATTTAGCCAAAACTGGGAACTTGGCTCTGATACCAATTGTTAGTATTACAATGTCATTGAGAGGGAGGGGGGGTGAATCAGTGCATCTATTTAAAACTTAAAACTTTAACTCTTAAAGCTAAAACAATGAAAGCTTAAAACCAGAAATAGTAAGTACCATAAGAGAGCATCACATAACACAAGATGTAACGAGGTTCACCAGTTTTGGCTACTCCTCAAAATAGACTGCTTGGACTCCCATCCAAATCCAGCCATTGCAAAGCACCAACTTTACAATCAATTTACCAACATCCACTAGAAGGAGCACCAACCCCTAATTTACCAACACCAACTGGAAGGAGCACCAACCCTTGATTTCAAGCACCAACTTGGATTTCTATTTTAAATCTTGATTGACATAAAAGTGCCTTCTATGTTACAAGACCCTCACTGGTCTAGCTTAACTCAAATCAATCTCATGGAAGCATAAGGAGAATTGTTAGAGACTCAATATATTTTATTTCTTACTCTTGATCTCAACTTCCTGTCCACAAAGCATACACTCTTTTATAGCTCTACCTACTACACACTTACAGCCCTTTCATATGGCTTGCACTTGCAGCTCTCACAGCTTTGTACATCTTACAGCATTCTTCCAGCCCACAACACTATCCCTCTATACAGCAGCACTCTTTCCTCACCGCTTTTTACTCTCAGCAGTTCTCTATCTCTCTTAACCAGCTCTATCATCCACATCCTCTCTAGGTAGCGACACCCCATCCTATTTTCTTATTGTACTGAGCTTAAACCCTAAAAACTTACGGCTCTACGCTCTGACAGCCTTATCTTCTTATTTCGGCTCTGACAGCCTTATCTCTTCATTTCGACGCTCTGACATCCTTATCAACGGCACCTTCCCTCTTTATGGTGGCACCCTTTTCAATTATAAGCTTATTTTCTTTAACACGCAACTGCCATTTTATAATAATATATTCATCTTAAAACCCTAAGTTTTTTGTAACTGCCATAATCCCGTGTGCAGCCTATTAAAGATTTGTCTCTTTAATTAGGATTCTTGGTAGCCACCGCTCACCAAATTTACTTCGTAATGGACCCTGTAACTACTGCTTTGACTTCACTGACACTCCTGTAATTGCAGTTCTGACTCCCATTTATTGTCACTGTAACTGCCCGTTTAACTGCCGCTCTTTCTCAAATTTTTCATGTTTACAGCAACCTATTATATTCTATTATAGCCCATGCTTTCTGCGCTCTTTTTGCAGCACTGCGGACCCACTATTGCACTCTGCTTTTTCCTTGTTTTCCTACGTTTTCCTTTTTACCATATTTTGTTGTGCTTCATTTTTCCTATTTTGCCATGCTTTCATTTTCCTCGTTTGTCGTGCTCATTCTGCCGCACTATAGTTTCTGTCTGCTTGTTACACTGTAGCATTTCTGTAACCCCACCTATAACAGTTCTTGTTTTGCTGCATGATTTTATTCTGCAACAGTCCCTGTGTATGCTTCTCGGCTTTTACCCACGAAACTAAGACATGTCGCGATATCATGACATTTCTGCCCCTTTGACTTTTTCTTGGCGTTTGACCACGAAAACAAGACATGTCACGATATCGCGACACTTTCACCTTCTTGCTTCATTATTCGGCTTGCACCCGTGAAAACGGAACATGTCACAAAATCGTGACACTTTCGCTTCCTTGCACTTTTCTTTGGTTGCACTAGCGAAACCATGACATGTCGTGAAATCGTGACATCTTTATCTTTCGTACACTCTTCTCCGCAAGCACCAGTGAAAATATGACATGTCGCGAAATCATGAAACCTTTCGCTGCCATACACTTTTCTTTGCATGCACCAGTGAAAACATGACATGTCACAAAATTGTGACACTTCTCGCTACCATACATTCTTCTTCGCATGCACCAGCGAAATCGGAACATGTCACGAAATTGTGACACTTTCGCTGCCTTGCACTTCCTCCTTGACTTTGTCACGAAATCATGACGCTTCTACTTCCTTGCTCTTTCGTTTTGCTTCTGTTGTGAAATCGTGACACTTCATCCTTCAGAGCCTTCCTCTCTGCTACTGTCGTGAAAATGTGACATGTCACAAAATCGTGACATCTTTTCTCCTTAGCTCTCCTCTTCTCTTTAGGTCATGAAAACACGACATGTCGCGATATCGCGACACTTTTTCTCTCGAGCTCTTCCTCATGCAATATGTCACAAAATCGTGACACTTTTTGTCTTCCCTTCTCTCTCCTACAATATGTCATGAAATCGTGACACTTTTTCTCCTTAGCGCTTTCTCTTGTCATCGGATCGCGAAAACCCAACATGTCGCGATATCGCAACACTTTTTCTCCTTAGCGCTTCTTCTTGCAAGTTGTCGTGAAATTGTGACACTTTTCTTTGCGAGCTCTTTCTCTCGAACCTGTCACAAAATCATGACAGTTTTCTTTGCTGGCTCCTTCTTTCCAAACATGTCGTGAAATCGTGATAGTTTTCTTTGCCTGCACCTTCTTTCCAAACATGTCGCAAAATCGTGACAGTTTTCCTTGCACTTTCTCTCTCTTCGAACATGTCACGAAATCGCGACAGTTTCTTTTCCACTTGGCTTCTTTGCCTCCAACATGTCACAAAATTGTGACAGCTTTTTCAACTTTTTCTCTCTCCTCCGATATGTCATGAAATCGCGACAGCTTTTCTATCTTTTTCTCTCTCCTCCGATATGTCACGAAATCATGATAGAAAACATGTCGTGATATCGCGACAGTTTTCTAGCTTGTCTTTTTCTTTTTCTGGGCCACTTTTGACTTCTTGGAAATTCACTATACAAGCTCTGTATGATCTCTGAACTCTTGTTCACTTCATCAACCGATCTATCTAATGACTTCTGCACTCCTATCCATTGCATCAACCGATCCTCTATTTGTGTTGACAACAATGACAATACTTTGGCTGCACCTTGCTCATCAATCAACTCCTGTCCATCACCTTGCTCATTAAACAACTCCAATCCATTGCATCAACTGATCAACCTGACTGTGTTGACAACAATGACAATACTTTGGTTGCACCTTGCTCATCACTCCACTGCAATGCATATTAATTATTAATTATTCTAATTCTATTCCAATAACACAATTCCAATTATCCTCTCATATTTCAGTAAACAATTACAATTTAAATTTACCTGCACCATAATACCTCCCTCCACACTCTAGACTCCCCGAACTTATTTACAACCCACCCTATCGCCAACCAACGAGATTATTTCAATTCCAATTCCAGTGTATAATTCTATTTCACACAGCATGACATTCTTTTCTGTATATCCTTAGAATGAAGCTCCAACTATTTCTAATATTCTTGCTTTTGATATTATGCAAAATAAAATTTCTTGAATTCTTATTTGTCTCTAAAATGCTCCAATATTAAATATCATTCATTCCATTTTAATGAAAAGAGTAATCTAATACAATAGTATAAAGTATATCACATACATTCAATTTTGTTGGTCAAAACCATGAATAAAATTTAGTTTTGTTTATCCAACCTATAATTAGTTTTATTTATAAGTAAAACAGGCTCTCATATATGATAGTGATAAGGAATTTTAGATGTCATAACATCTTCTAATAAAAATAAAAATCTTGACGTAACGTATAAATATAATATTTCATATTAAATGCTGTTAATTCAACTGGTTAGATTTCTCAACATTCAAGTAGGTTGGGACCAAGGTTTGAATCTTACCAAGTGACACATAGACAATATCCAAGATTTGTTGTAATATCACTATGTGGTGATGATGTAATATGGGTAGGGCCCATTTTTCAATCACGTATAACCAATTGAAAAAATAAAGATAACAAATTCAAACAATAGTGAGTGTTAGATGAATAGTCATGTAATAAAGGTCTATAGGAATGATCGCACATATAAAAGGGAATAGTCATAAAATATTCCTTGTTAACCATGATTCATGGATTGCACACAATTGTTTGATTATGAGAGAATATATTGCCACTAGTTCAAAACCCACCCATTACTCACCCTACAGAAGTAATAAAACACAATTTATTCAATACAATTTTCAAAATTTTGATAAAATGGTCACACATATAAAAGGAAATAGTTATAAAATGTGACGATGATTCTTGGGTTGCACACAATGGTTTTATGAGAGAAGATATTTACCACTAGATCAAATCCCGCATATGACTCAAGCTACGCAAGTAATAAAACATAATTTCATTGATACAACTTTTACTATTTCAATAAAACTTCTAATATTCTCATCAATATTTCAAAAGCTTTGTCATGATCCTAATAAAACATAATTTCTTCAATGAAACTTTTAATATTTCAATAAAACTTCCAATATTTTTATCAATATTTGAAAAGCTTTACCATAATCCATTAGGATTATATTTGAATATAATGGGATCAACAACAAGTGGATTATGAAAACATTGTATTTTGATGTTGTAAACCTTATGAGACTGGATACGTGGAAAAATATTACAAAGTGAAAAAATGAACAAAGAGATGGAAACTTTTTGGCATTGGCACAAACTTCATTATGAAGCAAACACATCATAACATGGCACAAGGTAGATCAAGTCAATAATTTTCTACTCCTAAAATACTGGCGAATAGATTGATTAATAAGACCCTTAAAAACAAGAGTTATTAATGAATTAATAGGTTGTTATATTCTAGAGTTTATATGAGTACAAGACCGAAAATTAAGTAGTGATGAATGTAAGTACGTTTAGAACATGGAATATTGTTTGATAGTTTTTTCCATAGGGGCTTTGGGGGTATTGAGACAATATGGGATAAACACAAATCGGATGGACAATTGGTATAACTAGGTTGCTTGTCTATTTTGTAGGAAAGAGGAAAACATCAATGTTGGAGTTATGGATATATATGCTCCAACTGTAGTTACTCCTTTTGAAATATGTTAGAAGGATCTTGGCATAATTTTGTCAAATTCAATGATGATTCATACTTATGCTTTATGGATTATTTGGGGAAAATTAAATAAAGTTCTATATCATTCGAAAAGGAAGGGTGGTGCTCATGGATGGTTTAAAATAATGCAATATTTTTCTTTATTTCTCAATTCAAAAGGCCTTTGTGATGTTATTTCATCAATATTTAAATATACATGGGATAACATGTGCATTGGATAGACTCATATAGCATAAAGGTTGAATAGATTTTTTATCCAATGCATTGTTGCAAGCAGATTATATAACCTCTTTGGACACTTTATTTCGAGCAAGATCATATCACAAACCCATTCTCTTAAGATGTGATTTACTCAATAAAGGTCATCCAAAGTCGTTTTGCTTTCAATATGTGTGGCTCCAAGGCCACAAATTCTTCTATATGGTTATGTTATGGTTGGATGAAGCAAATTATGAAGGATCATGCACGCATAGGTTTGTTCAAATATGAAATATCTAAAGAGACAAATGGGGATTTAGAATATCATATTTAGGTAACTTATTTAAAGAAATAGAGAAAACTGAATCTAAGCTAAATATTTTACAAGAGATAGTAGAAATCAATGGAATGGATTAGGATACTTATATGCAAGAAAAACACTTACTTTTTTTATTATCGTGATGTATTGAAAAAGGATGAGGTTTATTGATTCCAAAAATCTAGGGAGAGGTGGATAAAGGAAGGATATAAAAATACCAAAGTTTTCATGCTACAACCATAACAATTTTTATTTTTGTTGCATAAAAATATTTTAACTCTAGATGGAAAAATATCGAGGTGGAATAAGAAGATATCGAGAAGGAAGTAATTAATTATTTCAAAGATATTTTATCACATTTTGCACAAGAAAATGGAATCTCAAGGTAAGATTTTGCAAGATATTCCATCAATCAACATAGGAATAAAATGAATGCTTAATTAAGAAGATCTTTGTGGAGAATCTACACAAGCCAGTATTTCCTTTCATACTAATAAGGCACTTGGCCTCAATGGATTTCTTATATTTCTATTTCAAAAAAAATAGGGGTTATTGAAGAGTGATATGTTGGTTGTAGTTTAAGAGGCACGAAAATGGAAGGTTACAACAAGTGAGATTAATGTCACCTTTATTACATTGGTTCCCAAGAAATACGAGACAAAATATTTTGATAATTTTCATTCAATAAGCCTCTATAGCATGATTTACATGATTATTTCAAAATTTATGTAAAACAAATTGAAACGAACTCTAGATTATGTTATCTTAGAGGAATAAGGTTGTTTTTTTTTGTGGTGAAAAAATCCTTGATGATGTAAGCATTACATAAGAGGTTGTACATTACATTCATTTCATGAAAACCGAATATTCTTATGATATTAGATATGAAAAAATCATATGATAGGGTTTGCTAGATTTTTACGCATGATATTATTAAAAACATTGGTTTTGATCAATGTTTGTGTGAGTGGATTATGTCATTATAGCACTCAAAAATATTTAATTTTGATTGAGGGATGCCTTAATGGATAATTTTAGTAATGCCACGGAATTCACCAAGGTGGCCCACTATCTCCTTGGCTATTTATTATTCATGTGGAGGCATTAGGGAGAGCTTTCTTAAAGTAAAAAACCAAAGATATCCAAGTTGTACCAGATGGTCCCTTAAAATCTTATTTTTAATTTGTTGATCACACTTTTCTTTTGGGTTATTGATTAGCTAGTGAGGCTATGGATTCTAAATCATTATTGTCATATTCTAACAAGGTTACTAGACAATTGATTAATTCTACATAATTTAGGATCCTTTTCATTACCATGTCCCAAGATTTAATAATAACTATGTTGGAAATTTTAGGGTTACAAAGAAAGTCATCAACATGTTTTAGTATTCCTTTGTCTCATAAAGCAAAGAAGAAGGAGGTTTGTGACTCTGTTTTGGACAGAATGAAACCTTGTTTGGTAAGTTGGAAAGGTGAGTTCTTCACCATGACTGGAAGGCTACAACTCATAAAGACTATATTGTAATCCATCCCTATTTATATTATGTCACTTTCAAGATTGCCAATGGGTATTAGAATTAGAATTTGATAAAATCCAAAGAGATATTCTTTTGAAAACATGTAAGTAAAAACATAGGTTTCCTATTTGTAAGAGGGATAGGGTTTATAAAGGAAAGAATATTGGAGGTACAATCTTATGAAACTCCACACTCATGTGTTTATCCATATGGCCAAAACATAGCTAGAATTATTACTTCAAAATATATAGGTTCTCTTGATGCAATTAAACCATTCAAGAAATAAATCCTACCTAAAACATCTTCAACATGGAAATATATATCAAATAGTTTACGTTTTAACAATAAACATATAGATGGTCACTTGGTGAGGGGTATTCTATAATTTTGGGATTGATGCTTGGTTGAAGCCTTATAATCTTGTTTTTTATTTATAATGACAACCATTGGCAAGGGCATGCCTAGCTTGAAAATGTCTAGTTGTCAAATATTACATTAATGTGATTAATAACTCCAAATCATGGAGTTCTATTAGTAACCTGGTTGAAGGAAAGAAACTCAAACAAATAACAAATAAGCTTCAAGTGATGCTTCAAGAGTTCTCTTTGCCTACTTTTACATGAAAGGGTGAGTTGGTTTTGAATCTAAAATATAGTGGATACATGGTCAAGTTGGAATATACATATTTAGAGAAAATATACTTTTCTACTCCCAGATAGGTTTTCCTTGCAATAATGTTTATTCACTAGAGGCCCTCCTCAAGTCCTCAATATTCTTTTAGTTAATAGTCTAAAGTAATATTGTTACAATAGAGATACTATAAAGAAGAGGATATCATGGACCTTTCAAGTGTGCCTTGTATGAGAGAGATCTAGAAACATTAGACCATCTAATTCTTCATTGTCCCTTTGCTTACATCGTTTGGTGCTATATTTTCAAATATTTGAAGGTAGCTCTACGAGGATTGAAAGAGTTGATAAAATATTGGATTTAAAAGCTAAAACATTACGTATTCTATGGAGGATTAGCCCTGTCATATATTTTATGGCTTGAAATGAATAAACTAGAAATTTTAAAAATAACGTTAAAATCATGCCCAAGATTGGAACTGTATTAAGGCTTTTCTCGAAAAAATATTTATAGACATGGTTTTGAGAAGAGAGAAATTTTGGGGATAGAATTAGATGTATGTGCATTTATAAAAATACGTTGGGTTATACAATGGTTTTTGCTAGGATGCAGATCCTCCCCAAGGGAGGTAGTCATGGGATACCCTAAATATGATGAAATATCATGGGCTTTGCCACCTAGGAAGGAGACAATAGGAGGAATAGTGGAGTTCACATAACGGGCAATATATGAATTAAGACCTAAAACATTTACTTTTACAATCACCTTTTATGGATTGATATCCATATTATATTTACCACTTGACAAACCATTATTTTCATTAGGTGACATGGGAGTAGAATTGGGTCGTCAAGAAATATTTTTATCATTATCACCCCCAATGATTTCAATAAAGAAATACCTATTAGTCCTTAAGAACCCTCTAAATTGATCTATGGAAATGAAAGTTATTTTTTCTAAGATGCTTTCTTTAGGAGGAGTAGCCTCCTCTTCCAAATTGGGATTATAAAAGGGATTAACTTCTTCATAATCATTTTCAAAAGGTAGTTGAAGAAGGGACCCTTGATGTTGCTTACTTCAAAGATAATAGTGATGATAAACCATAGAATAATACTAGGGGGATTAATTTAATTTATCTCCTTAAGAATTGATTAAGAAAAGGAAAAAAGAGTAAATTATTTCTTAATCTTGATTTAATTTTTCCTGACTACACAAACAAGATTAGTGGTTTTTTTAGAGGTTTATCTTTTATTAAAGGTGAAGGAAAGGTCAAAGATAATCTAGGATACCTATGGAGGTGTTAACTTCAGGTTCACCAAAATGTAAGGATGGTAAAAGGACACCCTTTCTTACATCAATATGGGTATGGTACAAGTACACAATATATGGAGCTCAAAGGCTTTGTTTCATATATTATTTAGAAAAACCTACATTATGGGCTTACTAAAATCCTTGACCTACTTATTATAAGTTTAATAATAAGATGAAGGACAATAAACAATCAAATATTCAATAGATAAAGTATATAGTATATGCTTCTTTTATATTGTATGAGTGAAAATGGAAATTTCTTCTTATCTTTTCATGATGGTAAACTCAAAATCAAAATGCAATAAGTAAAAACTTGCCATAATGAAACTGTAGATACCTAATATCAAAACCTTGACCAATTTTGATGTAAATATGCTAAAAATATCAACCCACCCATGACAAATATCTCAACCCCATAATTGTTAGTCTTACAATGACACTGAGAGGGGGGGGTGAATCAGTGTAGCTCTTTAAACTTGAATTTACAGCTCTTAATACCACAGCATTTAAAAATTATTACTAGATACAGCGAGTATAAAAAAATAGCATCACACAACACAAGATTTAATGAGGTTCACCAATGTGACTACTCCTCAAAAATTGACTTCTTGGACTACCATCCAAATACAACCTTTGCAAAGCACCAACTTTACAATCAATTTACCAGCACCCACTGTAAGGAGCACCAACCCCTTATTTATCTGCACCAATAGGAAGGAGCACAAACCCCTGATTTATCTACACCAACAGAAAGGAGCACCAACCCCTGATTTATCTGCACCAAAAGAAAGGAGCACCAACCCCTGATTTACCAGCACCAACTGGAAGGAGAACCAACCCCTTATTTATCTACACCCATAGAAAGGAGCATCAACCCCTAATGCCAAGCTGCAACCTGGACTTCAATTTGAATCTATAAGTTTGTCAGTAAGATACCTTTGCTTTTGCAAGACCCTGACTGGTCTTCTTCACCTTTGCGTTCTCTGCGCACTCTGCTTTCTCTACGCAATCATAGCAACACCTGGTCAAAATTCAACCTTTTCACTCTTTGTGCACTCTGCTCTCTCTGTGCAATCACTTCGCACACTCTGCTTCGTTACAGTCGAACTTCACGATCATCTTCTCCCTTTTACGCACTCTGATCTCTTTGTGAATTTTGCACTTAGCACGATTTGACACGACTTGCTCTCTGCACACAATTATCGTATTTCACACACATTCTGGACACCTTTCAATTCTCCAAATTGCCCTCCTTTTATAACAATATTTTTTATGATGAAAACCCTAATCTTAGTCGGCTGTAAATCCTAATATTAGTTGGCTTTCATAACAACTATAAACCCTAATTTTAGTTGGTTGTCATCAGTCTTCGTTAGCTTCAACTCAAGAAGATGTTTGGTTTATCCATCACTTGATGATTTCATTCTGGATAGACCCTGTAACCGCCATACTAACTTTTGATCACTCTTCGTATTTCAACAGTATGAAATCACTCTATAACTGCCCCTGTAAATGCCATAGTGATGTCGGTCCACTATCATACTTCTCATTTCAGTTGGGTTCTCCTTCTTGAATTGCGCTTTTATGACCTATCACGAAATCATGACATTTCTGCCTCTATAGATTCTTTTGTTGCTGTTGTCATGAAAATACATGTCACGATATCGTGACACTTTCACCTCCGTACGCTTTCTCTATTATTTTGTCATGATATCATGACATTTTTGCCTCCGTAGACTTCGTCTTTTATTTTGTCATGATATCATGACATTTTTGCCTCCGTATACTTCGTCTTTGCTTTTGTCATGATATTGTGACACTTCTGCTTCCATAGACTTCGACTTTGCTTTTGTCATGATATCGCGATACTTCTGCCTCCGTAGTATTCAACTTAGCTTTTGTCATGAAATCGTGACACTTTTGCTTTCGTACTTAGCTTCTTTGCTTTTGTCACGAAATTGTGACACTTCTACCTTTGAAGTCTTCTTCTCTGCTTTTGTTGCGAAATCGTGACACTTCTACTTTTGTACTTTACTTCTTTGCTTTTGTCACGAAATCGTGACACTTCTGCCTTCGAAGTCTTCTTCTCTGCTTTTGTCATGAAATCACGACACTTTTTCTTCCGAACTTTACTTCTTTTCTTTTGTCATGAAATTGCGACACTTTTGCCTTCGAAGTCTTCTTCTCTAATTTTGTCGTGAAATCACGACAGTTCTGCTTCTATACACTTCCTATATTTCTTTTGTCGTGAAAATGCGACATGTCACGATATCGTGAAACTTTTCAAACTTACTTTCTCTCTCCTATTTTAGTCGCGAAAATGCGACATGTCGTGAAATCACGACACTTTTCTTACTTGTTCTCTTTCTTCGAACTTGTCATGAAATCATGACAGTTCTGCTTTCGTACGCTTCCTCTCTTTCTTTTGTAGAAAAAATGCGACATGTCGCGATATCGCGACACTTTTCAAACTTAATTTCTCTCTCCTATTTTAGTCGCGAAAATGCGACATGTCGCGAAATCGTGACACTTTTCAAACTTACTTTCTCTCTCTTGTTTTAGTCGTGAAAATGCGACATGTCGCAAAATCGTGACACTTTTCAAACTTACTTTCTCTCTCCTATTTTAGTCATGAAAATGTGACATGTCACGAAATCGCGACACTTTTCTTACTTTTTCTCTTTCTTTGAACTTGTCGTGAAATTGCGACACTTTTTCGTGCTTTCTCTTTCTCTTCCAACATGTCGCGAAATCGTGGCAATTTTTCCACTTGCCTTTTTCTCTTCCAACATGTCACAAAATCGCGACAGTTTTTCCTGCTTTTTCTCTCTTCCAACATGTCACGAAATCATGACAGTTTTTCCACTTGCCTTTTTCTCTTCCAACATGTCGCAAAATAACGATAGTTTTCTTGCTTTTTCTCTCTCTTCCAACATGTCGCAAAATCGCGACAGTTTTTCCTATTTTTTCTCTCTTCCAACATGTCACGAAATCATGACAGTTTTTCCTGCTTTTTCTCTCTCTTCCAACATGTCACGAAATCATGATAGTTTTTCTTGCCTATTGTATATGTCACGATATTGTGACACTTTTCTTACTTGTATTTTTTCTTTGATATTTTGCATATGGGTCACTTCGGTCTTCTTGGAAAATCACTGTACATACTCTGAATAACCTTTGAACTCCTTTCTTCTACATCTAAATATCTTTTGAACTTCCTGTCCACTGCATCAACAGATATATCTGACTGTGTTGACAATAATGAAAATACTATTGCTACACCTTGCTCAACAATCTCCCCCTTTGGAATTGTTGGCAACACATGTGCAATTTCCTGTAACTCTTCTCCCCATTTGACAATAATACCAAAGGGCTACTGCAGACTCCCCCTGAGTCCATGCACAACATTCTCGAGCAAAATTTATTACACTTAGGAAAAATCATGAACATGAGCAAAAAGATAATCAAATACTTAAATGCTCCCCCTGAGAATGTGATCCTTGTAGCTAGTCAATTCTTGGGAAGTGTGACCACTCCCAATTTATTGCGAAGGTACTCAAAAAATTCCTTGGGTAATGGTTTTGTGAAGATATCTGCTACTTGCTCTGTAGTTGGAACAAAATCCAACTTAACCTCACCTTCCGTAACTTTCTCCTTCAAAAAGTGATACCTGATAGCAATGTGTTTTGTGTGTGAATGCATAACCGGATTCTTGGAGATGTTAATGGCATTGGTGTTATCACACTTAACTGATATTGGCTCATTGAAGCTAATACCAAGATCTTTTAGGGTTTGTTTCATCCACAATACATGCGTACAACATGTTGTCACTGCAATATATTCTGCCTCTGCTTTCGATAAAGAAACTGACTCTTGTTTCTTACTGTGCCACGTGACCAATCTGTCTCCAAGATAGAATGCACCTCCACTTGTACTCTTTCTGTCATTGACACATCCATCCTACCTAATATGCATCTGAATACAAAATAAGGGTGAAGTCTTTACCTTTCTGATACCATAACCCATACTCCATAGTACCCTTGAGGTATCGAAGAATTCTCTTCACTGCTATCACATGAGTCACCTTGGGATTAGCCTGAAATTGTGCTGCCATGCATACTACCTGTAAAATATCTGGTCTGGTAGCTGTCAGGTACAACAAGCTACCAATCATAGATCTGTACATGGTTTGATCAATAGGTGGAGATTTGTCATCTTTGCTCAACTTGCAACCTGTCGTCATGGGAGTGCTAACTGGCTTACAATCCTCCATTGTGAATTTTTTTAACATCTCTTTCACATATTTAACTTGAGAAATAAATATGACCTTCTTATTTTGATTAACTTGCAACCCGAGGAAATACAAAAGTTCACCAATCATTGAAATTTCAAATTCTTTCTGCATATTATTTGCTAAATCTTTACATGACTCATCTTTGCTGCTACCAAATATGATATCATCTACATATACAACAAGAACAATAATATGCCCATTTTTTGTTTTGACATACAAATTACTATCCACCATACCTTTCTTAAACCCTTGTTGAGTGAGATAGTTGTCTAGCCTTGCATACCATGCTCGGGGTGCTTGTTTTAAGCCATATAATGCTTTCTTCAACTTGCAAACCAAGTTGGGATCATCACCAAGTTGGAAACCATCTAGTTGCTCAATATAAACCTCTTCTTCAAGTTTCCCATTCAAAAATGCTAATTTCACATCCATTTGATAAACTTTGAAATTCTTGTAGACTACTAAAGCCAGAAACATTCTAATTGCCTCTAGTCTAGCTACTGGTGCAAAATTTTCCTCAAAGTCAATGCCTTCAACTTGTGCATAACCCTTACATACCAATCTTGCTTTATTTCTGACTACCTGTCTATCTTCATTCAATTTGTTTCGAAAAATCCATTTAGTCTCAATTATATTTTTATTTGCAGGTCTAGGTACTAACTCCCAAGTTTCATTTTTCTTGATCTGATAAAATTCTTCATTTATTGCCTTCATCCAAATTTCATATTTGCTTGCGTCAACAACATTTTTGGGCTCAATGATGGATAATAGAGAGTAGTAACTTACTACTCTTTTTCTTGTCTGAACACCAACTTTGGGGTCTCCAATTATTTGCTCTCTAGGATGATTTTTTTGCCAGTTGCTTGTTTTGAATTTCTTATTTTCTTCCACTTCTAAATCACAACTTAAATCATCTTAGTCAATTTTCTGTATCTTTTTCATTTCGTTTTTCTCATCTCCTTTAATAACCTCTTCATAAATTGGGTAGTTATTTTCATAGCTAATTACTCGTTCTCTACCTTCATCAATTTAACATCGGCACTTTCCATAATTTTCTTTAGCCTCTTGTTGTAGCATTTATAAGATTTGGTTTTTGATGAATAACCAACAAAAATACCTTCATCCACTCTATCTTCAAACTTACCAAGATTATCTTCAGTTCTTTTGATGTAGCACTTGCTGCAAAAAACTTTGAGGTATTTTGTTGTTGCCCTTTTACCAAACCACAACTCATAAGAAGTTTTTCTTTCATGTGTTCTCAGCATGTACCTATTTTGGATATACACCGCAGTATGGACTGCTTCTTTCCAAAATATGTTCGCTACTCGCTTTCAACCAACATAGTCTGTGCCATTTCTTGCACTGTCTCTGTTCTTTCTTTCTACCACTCCATTCTATTGAGGTGTCCTGGCTGCTGAAAACTGTCTCCTAATACCATATTTTTCATAGTACTCTGTAAACTCCTCTAAAATGAATTCTCCTCCTCTATCTGATCTTAAACATTTGATCCTCCTTCCTGTTTCATTCTCAACTTGGTTTTTGAAAATCTTGAACATTTCAAAAGCTTCTGATTTAAGCTTCAAGAAAAATATCCATGTCATTCTGGAATAGTCATAAATGCACAACATAAAATATTTGTCATCATTTATGCTTTGTGTTCTCATGGGTCCACATAAATCAGTGTGTATTAGTTCCAAAGGTTTGCTTGTGTAGTACTCTTTTTTCTTGAATGTGACTCTAGTTTGCTTCCCCTTTTGGCATGAAGCACAAATGTTGTTTGTAGGTTTGCTGATGGTGGGAATATCTCTCACTGCCCTTTTTGAGTTGATTTTTACTAGATTATCAAAATTGATATGACCAAGTCTCTTGTGCAACAACCAACTTTCTTCTTCCTGTCCAATAAAACAAGCTCCTTCTGAAGTCTCTGAGAGCGTGTACAGGTTTCTAGATGTCCTTTATCCAGTTGCTATCAATTTTCCATTGTTTGTTTTTCTGAATTCACAACCCTGCTTCTTAAAAACTACTTCATGACCTTTATCATAAATCTGACTTACGCTCAACAAGTTATGTTTCAAACCATCCACAAACAAGACTTTTTCTGACTTAATTTTTTTGTCACTAATTTTAACTGAACCTTTTCCAACTATCTTAGCTCCATCATTATTTCCAAATTTTACTGAACCACCTTCATATTTCTGTAACTTCTCAATTTTTTTTTTTCACCTGTCATATGACTGGAGCATCCACTATCAAGTATCCATGGTACATATTTATTCTATGCTTTAAATGTTTTTTGTATGATTAAGGATTCCTTTTCTTCCTTAAGTCACTCTTTTTCTTTCCACTTCGTTTTGATAGTAGTTTTGGGCTCTTGTTTTGCCTTTCCCTTATCAATAGCTTGTGCATGTTTTTCAGGAAGTTTTCTATTTTGTCTCATCCTATTTGGTTGAAATTTTCTTCCTTGAAACTGATTTGATGCAAATGTACTTCTACAGTTTCTTTCAATGTGCCCACAATTATGATAGTTATAACTGTAGCACCCTAAAATTGGCACGGTTAAACCTTAGTAAAAATATAAAATGTTAAAATTTGAATTTCAACCCCAAACTACCCGTTAAACCGTATTTTACCCGCTTTCCCCATTATTCGTGCCATTTTTAGGATTTGTTTTGACCGTCGGACGATATCGTCATAGTTTAGACGAAATCGTCCCCGATCTGACGAATTCTTCTTGAACAGAACGTCCAGACAATTTCGTCCCAAAATTGAATTTTCATAATTAGCTTATGTTTCAACGGTGTCTCTAATCGGGGCAAAAGAGTGTCTGCATCGTTAGAGACCTTCCCCGTTAGATATATCCCTGATTGGGATGATCTCTAACCTCCCAACCTCCTTCCTATGCCTATTTAATCTTAGGCCCTCCCCTTGACCTACCCCTGGTTGAATTCCCCTATAATTTGATCTTTGTGTGCGTCAGAATACCCTGAATTATCATTTGCATTTGTGCCTTTCTAAGTTTTCTTGCAGGAACCTCATTGTTTTTCAGTCGGAGCAAGCTCAAATCGTCGCAGATGATCCTGTACGATCTCGGACGATCATGCCGCAATTCAAGATGATTTTGTATTTTGTAGGTGATTTCGACTGCAGCCAACATTGGGGGCAATCAGTGCCTTGAGTTTGTATTCTTTCTCCACTATCCACTGTTTTGCTTTGCATTAGTTAGACTTATTACTATTTTGCATCTTGGAGTTCACCTCATATAGTGTAGATGCATGATAAGGTTAAATTCAGTCATTAAGATAATGCATTTCATTTAATTTATCATCTGTAATTGTTATTCTAGCATTCATACTTTCATTTCCATCATTTTCCCTTGCTTTTGCAATTGTATTTTTTGTTCTTGGTATCCATTTCTGTAATTACAGGTCTCTGATGAATTCATTTAACGATATCGTCAAATTAGAGACGATCTTGTCAAATTAGAGACGATATCGTCAGATTAGAGATGATATCATCAGATTAGAGATGATCTTGTCAGATCAGTAGATCAGGGACGATCCTATCAGATTAGAGACGATCCTATCAAATTCCAAGAAATCTGGACTGCTTCAAAAATCAAAACCTCCATCAGACATCTGGATCAGGCATGGCTTTTTTCTAATCTAGTATATTTCCTATATTTTCTATTTAATTATGTTTCTTGTATTCATTAAAACCTGCATTTCATATAGAACAGTTTAGATTCATTTGGCCAAACCTAGGAGTTGAATGATCAAACATAAAAATGAACACATCAAACACTCTCTCAACCTATGCGTGGAAAATGCCATTCAAAAGTTTCCTGGTGAACCCACCATCCGTCGAAAATTCACATTTATACACCTCCCCGAGAGGCGAGACCTTCGAAAGGCCTCTCAGTCCGAGGTATTGTCCCATCCTTTTCACATCCCCCTTCCGGGTGCGGATCCTATAGCCTGAAGGTAAGGGTGCAAAAAATTTGGAGCGATACATTTTGGTGAACCCGACGTGAAAACTAAAAACCTTTTGAAAACAAAAAAAAAAAAAATATATATATATATATATATATATATATATATAAATATGTATGTATGCAAGAAAAAAATATAATAATAACAAAATCATCATTTCAAGTTTGTTTTAGATTCAATTCTAAATAGTAAATATTAAATATTACTTTTAGAAGTACTAAAGAAACCATGAGTTTTTACTCAAATCCATATGAGCCCATCAGTAATGTTGGAAGAATTCAGCCAAATACATTTGTTGATTATGACAAACGTCATCCCTATTCAACACCACCTCCATCACACTTCTCTTATTTTTCATCCTTAACCCAACAGGACAATCCCTTTTCAAATCCTCTTCATAACGATATTATCTATTCTCCCATATATCCATATTATGTCTATCAACCCACATATAATCCTCCTCCACCTTTTCAATATTCTTCTCTCAATACAACACATCCATTTCAACAAGAAAATACTTATTCTTCCAATCCTACTATGCACTCACATCATACTTCACAATCTTCCTATCATCATTCTACCCATAACAAAGAAAAGAGAGGTAAAAAATCCTTAGGTCCTTTTATGACTGAAATCCTAAGGCACATATCAAAAACCTCTCGAAAACCTTCATCACGTACATTTACAAAGCTCAATCAACCAATGGATATAATTCTCAAGCATTTACTTGATACAAATAGGATTGAACTGCCTTCCATAAGACAACTTGATACCATAGCAGATTGGTTTAAACCTGAGCTACATTGTGAATATCATAGAGTAGATGGACATATGACACAAAATTGTAAAGATTTAAGAGGTGCAATTCAAGATTTGATTGATGAGGATCTTTTTAATATAAAGGAATTGCAATCTACAACTGATTATAAAACTCCATTAAACAATCAAATTCCTACACAACAAATACCAATAATCAATAAAGACATAGGGATCTCCCAAGAATCACTATTCAATTATCAACAACATGAAACCAATCAAATATTGCATGTTAATGTGTCCCTTCATGATGATATTACTAATATTGTAACAAAAACTACAAATGAGCAACCTCAAGTCCAATCAACTCAATCCGATATTCAAGATATGGATTCCTCATTTGACCAACTTTCAAAACTATCTTTGGCTCTAGAGAATGATCCAAAAAGGTATGTAAACATAGAAAGCGCATCTTTAGAATCAAAATCTCAATCTTAAATCCACTTTGATAAGCAACAAGTGATTAATCGTCAAGCAAAGATATCCCTTTTAGAAGTATTACAAAGTTCTCATAAGGAAACTTTGTTCAATATACGTAGCCAACAATTTATTCCTCATCATATTTTCTCTAAGAACATAATTAATGGTGTAAACCCTCTTGAGGTTAACCATATTTCATTCTATGATGAGGAGATTCCTTCCTCCACTCCACAATAAGACTCCTATATTTACATTACATGATCTAGTAAAGAAACACCTATTAAAACTAGCATGGTAGATAATGGCTCCTCTCTTAATTTATGCACTTATCAATTATTCCAAAAACTCAAATTAAAGGAAGAACATATTAATGAATCAAATGTTATTATAAAATCTTTTAACAATGAAATTCAAGAAGCTCAAGGTACTATAATTCCTCCCTTTAATATTGGATCCTGGATACTCTATTTTATGTAGCATATTGCCCTTCACCTTACAACCTACTTCTCAGAAGTCCTTGGATTCATACGATGTGGGTTGTCCCTTCCACTCTTCACCAATGTTTGAAGTTTGAAATTGCAAATAAAATGGTTACCATACATGGTGACCCAACACCATTTGAAGAATATTTAATGGTTGAAACATCAAGTTCTATACATTCTCTATTATCACAATTATCTTCTATCCACCACTTTTCTTCATCCATATATGATCATCCTTGTTTACCAAATAACATCCATGCATATCTTTCACATATGCTCCCTCCATCTTATCAAGATTTGGAATATAGTGATAAGAATCAAGAACCTTCTTATCCTTCTTACATTTTATTTTGTAACATGATCAATTTTACACATATAAAAGTCAAACCTTTTGCTACATTATTCTACATTATAACAAAGCTTTTGTTATCACTACCTTTTATTCATCACCTTTTGTTCTTACCCTCACCTCAACCAAATCATCCTTCAAAACCACCTTTGATTTTGAAGCAACCTTAGACATGCTATACTCAAATAACCTTGTATAGTATATATAGATCATCTTGTATATACCACCAATTTCAATTCATAAATTAAAATCAAAATACAAAAAAATCAAAATCCTCAAAAAAAATCAAAAAAATACTAATGCAACTACAAACCTTAAAGGTAAATTTGAGCCCAACTGGCTTGGACCATATGTCATCATTGCTAAATTTGGATCAGGAGCATACAAATTATCTACCTTGGATGGTAAAATACTTAAAGAACCTATGAACATTATGCATCTTAAACGTTACTATGCGTAAAAAAATTGGTCCTTTCATCATTGTATATATTTGTTTTGCATATTATCTTTTAGTCACTTATTTTAAAAAAATTTCAAAAACAATCACCTTGTATTTCTTTTAATTCATCACTTAACATTAAAAACATTCAAAATCATCAAAATCTTCAAAAACATCTTTTGTTTTGTACTTCTCAAACTGTGAAGTATTGTAGTTATATTTTCAGTTATTTTGGATAAATTAGCATTTATTTGGAATCCTACACTTTCACATTCACATGAATAAATATCTTGATTTTATTTGGTATGATTATTAATCTCTCTTATATCAAAGTCCACAGTTGAATTAAATAAATTTTTGAGCATAGAGAACTGATCTTGTTATTTACTTGAACTAAGTATATAGTTTCACATTAAAATGATTTCATTGCAAATTCGATATGATGCTACATAGTAGAACTGGTTTCCTAAGTGAAAAGTTTCCCCTGCTATCCTATCATGCACATGGTCTAGAATATTTGAGAATTGACAAAAGGACAAGCTCACCCCTACCCAGAATAAAAATCCCTTGCTCTACAGCCAATCCGAGCAAGTATCCCTAGCATAGGAAGAACAAAAAAATTTCAAGAAAAAGAGAAAAATAAAAAGGTTATTTGAATCATCACAACAATATTTCAGCATTTTCTCAAATATCAAGCAAAAATACAAAAGTACAAAAAAAAAAAAAAAAAAAGCAAAAGAGAAACGCAAAAGCAAAAATGCAATAAAATCCTTCCCTACCCCTTGAAAAGAAAAGAAGGGTGAATGAGCTTGAATCCCTGGAATTATCAATTATTCAAAAACTGTAAGGTAAGCCCCATAACAGGTGGTTTGTGCCCAACTCGCTTGGCCTTGGATAATCCCTAGTGTGGTGATATGTCTGTCACATTAGCGTCCTTCTTTTGTACAGACCTCTGTCAGCTTATGGATAAGCTAGCTCTTGATAACCTAAATTACATAGTAGTCTGGTACGGTTACATGCATAAAAATCATGGTCAACGAACATTCATTTGGTCAAGGCAAATCACTTGTATCAAATTATCTTGCTCAAAATTGGTGAATGAATAATACAATCGCACACACATTTGTATTTGAGAGATTTTGTATCATCATGATAAATCAAGATCGGTAATGAATTCACATTTGCACATGAGGATTCCTTATAAATCTATATTTCTCTTTGAGATAATTTAAAATATTTTTGTAACTCTTTTCGGAATGATTTTATCCTTTTATTTCAGAATTTGTTGTTTTGTATAAGAGCAATTACATACATCTTCTCACAAAATCTTAAAAATACTTTCAAATTTTTTTTTGATATTATTATTTTTCTATTTAACAAAGGTCAACAATATTTTTTTCTTCTTTGGATTTCGCGATGATGGTATAAGTCTATACCTATAATTCTATGCCTAGCGCAAACCATTGTTCTAATTTTATGTTCCATTTATTTTTAAACAAATTCATCAAAACATATGACTTGCATCATTATGTTACACAATTATGCTTTACAAACAAACAGACACTTATTCTATTTCATGTCATTATGTTCAAATTCAATTTTGCAACCATGGTATAAATTCTAAGTAATTGTTCAAAATTTTATCACAATTAGGAATTTATGCCTAGCAAAATCATATTTCTTTAGTATCTCATGCATACTATTTTTTATGAAAATATGAAAACAAATTATCAAACCATCATCATTTCTATCATCACAACACAAAGTCTTAAGATAGTCTCTTAAGCATTCTTTTACTTTTAACAATATTTCTATACTGGGATTAGATTGATGACCGAGTGAGCGGCGACTCCATGAAATGGTCTATAACAGTGACAATGTCCTTTGAAATTATTGTTAGAAGTCCTTTTTTTATTTCTTTTATCAAATCACACCACCATAACCAATTGTTCACATCAGATTATTTCATTTAAAATCTTACAGCATGACATCAAATTATAATATTTCAACACGACATCATTACATGAATAATCAAACCAATAAGCAAAACAATTCAACCATTAAAGCATCATAACAACATATGAACAAGTCATTTCATCAGAAACAAGATCATATATATATATATATCAAAAAAATATATACATCATATCAAAACTGGATTGGTATGCCACAATCCATACCCTGGCATACTCAATCCTCTCAACAAATCTCTTCAAAATCTATAGTCCATAAGCACCTAGCCTCGAGAAGCCCTCGAGCTCTCAGCCTCATCTCCTCCCCCGCCCTGACGTGGAGGAGGTGGTCCTAGTAAAAATGAATAGTAAAAATGAATTAGGGTTTTCCCTATTTTTTTTAATTTTATTCAACACCAGCAACATTTTAATTTTGCTTTTTCACATTTTTACCTCAAACATTCGATTTGGGTAAAAACACGGAGGGGGCACCATAGTCAGCATTCATATGATTTGACCAAGAATCGTCGTCTAAAAAATTGAGTATATTTTTGCTTTCTCGTAAAACGGGAAAAACTCGTCTTTAACGCATTTTCTTCGAAAAATTTGCTAAAGAGGGGGCAAAATGTAGCACCCTAAAATTGGCACGGTTAAACCTTAGTAAAACTATAAAATGTTAAAATTTGAATTTCAACCCCAAACTGCCCGTTAAACTGTATTTTACCCGCTTTCCCCATTTTTCGTGCCATTTTTAGGATTTGTTTTCACCGTCGGACGATATCATCATAGTTTAGACGAAATCATCCCCGATCTGACGAATTTGTCTGGAATAGAGCGTGCAGACAATTTCGTCCCAAAATTGAATTTTCATAATTAGCTTATGTTTCAACGGTGTCTCTAATCGGGGCAAAAGTGTGTCTGCATCGTTAGAGACCTTCTCCGTTAGAGATATCCCAGATTGGGATGATCTCTAACCTCCTAACCTCCTTCCTATGCCTATTTAATCTTAGGCCCTCCCCTTGACCTACCCCTGGCTGAATTCCCCTGTAATTTGATCTTTATGTGCGTCAGAATACCCTGAATTATCATTTGCATTTGTGCCTTTCTAAGTTTTCTTACAGGAACCTCATTGTTTTTCAACCGGAGCAAGCTCAAATCGTCGTAGATGATCCTGTATGATCTCGGATGATCATGCTGCAATTCAAGATGATTTTGTATTTTGTAGACGATTTCGACTGCAGCCAACATTGGGGGCAATCAGTGCCCTGAGTTTGTATTCTTTCTCCACTATCTACTGTTTTGCTTTGCATTAGATAGACTTATTACTATTTTGCATCCTGGAGTTCACCTCATATAGTGTAGATGCATGATAAGGTTAAAGTCAGTCATTAAGATAATGCATTTCATTTAATTGTTATTCTAGCATTCATACTTTCATTTCCATAATTTTCCCTTGCTTTTGCAATTGTATTTTTTGTTCTTGGTATCCATTTCTGTAATTACAGGTCTCTGATGAATTCATCTAACGATATCGTCAGATTAGAGACGATCTTGTCAAATTAGAGATAATATCATCATATTAGAGACAATATCGTCAGATTAGAGACGATCTTGTCAGATCAGTAGATCAGGGATGATCCTATCAAATTAGAGATGATCCTGTCAAATTCCAGGCGATTTGGACTGCTTCCAAAATAAGAACCTCCATCAGACATCCGGATCAGGTATGGTTTTTTTCTAATCTAGTATACTTCTTATATTTTCTGTTTAATTTTGTTTCTTGTATTCATTAAAACCTGCATTTCATATAGAACAGTTTAGATTCATTTGGCCAAACCTAGGAGTTGAATGATCAAACATAAAAATGAACACATCAAACACTCTCTCAACCTAGGCGTGGAAACTACCATTCAAAAGTTTCCTGGTGAACCCACCATCCGTCGAAAATTCACCTTTATACACCTGCCCCCAGAGGCGGGACCTTCGAAAGGCCTCTCAGTCCGAGGTATTGTCCCATCCTTTTCATCCCCCTTTTGGGCGCGGATCCTATAGCCTAAAGGTAAGGGTGCAAAAAAATTGGAGCGATACATTTTGGTGAACCCGACGTGAAAACTAAAAACCTTTTGAAAAAATATATATATATATATATATATATATAAATATGTATGTATGCAAGAAAAAAATATAATAATAACAAAATCATCATTTCAAGTTTGTTTTAGATTCAATTCTAAATAGTAGATATTAAATATTACTTTTAGAAGTACTAAAGAAACCATGAGTTTTTACTCAAATCCATATGAGCCCATCAGTAATGTTGGAAGAATTCAGCCAAATACATTTGTTGATTATGATAAACGTCATCCCTATTCAACACCACCTCCATCACACTTCTCTCATTTTTCATCCTTAACCCAATAGGACAATCCCTTTTCAAATCCTCTTCATAACGATATTATCTATTCTCCCATATATCCATATTATGTCTATCAACCCACATATAATTCTCCTCCACCTTTTCAATATTCTTCTCTCAATACAACACATCCATTTCAACAAGAAAATACTTATTCTTCCAATCCTACTATGCACTCGCATCATACTTCACAATCTTCCTATCATCATTCTACCCATAACAAAGAAAAGAGAGGTAAAAAACCCTTAGGTCCTTTTATGACTGAACTCCTAAGGCACATATCAAAAACCTCTCGAAAACCTTTATCACGTACATTTACAAAGCTCAATCAACCAATGGATATAATTCTCAAGAATTTACTTGATACAAATAGGATTGAACTGCCTTCCATAAGACAACTTGATACCACAACAGATTGGTTTAAACCTGAGCTACATTGTGAATATCATAGAGTAGATGGACATATGACACAAAATTGTAAATATTTAAGATGTGCAATTCAAGATTTGATTGATTAGGGTCTTTTTAATATAAAGGAATTACAATCTACAACTGATTATAAAACTCCATTAAACAATCAAAATCCTACACAACAAATACCAATAATCAATAAAGACATGGGGATCTCCCAAGAATCCCTATTCAATTATCAACAACAGGAAACCAATCAAATATTGCATGTTAATGTGTCCCTTCATGATGATATTACTAATATTGTAACAAAAACTACAAATGAGCAACCTCAAGTCCAATCAACTCAATCCGATATTCAAGATATGGATTCCTCATTTGACCAACTTTCAAAACTATCTTTGGCTCTAGAGAATGATCCAAAATGGGATGTAAACATAGAAAGCTCATCTTTAGAATCAAAATATCAATCTGAAATCCACTTTGATAAGCAACAAGTGATTATTCCTCAAGCAAATATATCCCTCTTAGAAGTATTACAAAGTTCTCATAAGGAAACTTTGTTCAATATACCTAGCCAACAATTTATTCCTCATCATATTTTCTCTAAGAACATAATTAATGGTGTAAACCCTCTTGAGGTTAACCATATTTCATTCTATGATGAGGAGATTCCTTCCTCCACTCCACAAGAAGACTCCTATCTTTACATTACAGGATCTAGTAAAGAAACACCTATTAAAACTATGATGGTAGATAATGGCTCCTCTCTTAATTTATGCACTTATCAATTATTCCAAAAACTCAAATTAAAGGAAGAACATATTAATGAATCAAATGTTATTATAAAATATTTTAACAATGAAATTCAAGAAGCTCAAGGTACTATAATTCCTCCCTTTAATATTGGATCCAAGATCCTGGATACTCTATTTTATGTAGCATATTGCCCTTCACCTTACAACCTACTTCTTAGAAGTCCTTGGATTCATACGATGTGGGTTTTCCCTTCCACTCTTCACCAATGTTTGAAGTTTGAAATTGCAAATAAAATTGTTACCATACATGGTGACCCAACACTATTTGAAGAATATTTAACGGTTGAAACATCAAGTTCTATACATTCTCTATTATCACAATTATCTTCTATCCACCACTTTTCTTCATCCATATATGATCATCCTTGTTTACCAAATAACATCCATGCATATCTTTCACATATGCTCCCTCCATCTTATCAAGATTTGGAATATAGTGATAAGAATCAAGAACCTTCTTATCCTTCTTACATTTTGTTGAGTGGTATTTTCACCCGATTGTGAAAACACACTCTCCGATAGGATTTGGGTTCTAAATCCTCTGCTTGCAAAGAAATTAAACAGTAATTTCTCCAAGGTTCCTGTTATGTTAGCATTCTGCATCTGTGTATTAATAATCTCAAATAAAGATATTTAATTAAAATGCTTGGAACACCTTAGTGGTTGCAAGTAACTGAAAACAAGGGGCACTGTGGTTTATTTTACTGTGAAACTTAATGATTGTTCATTGAACCCTTATAAAACAAATGTGATTTGATCCTTATATGACCATGCTGTAACTTCAAAATGAAATTTAATGAAATGCCATAAATGAAGGAATTATTTATGGATTTTGAAGTTTTTTAATTTTTTATTTTATTTTAATGCTTGAAAAATTAAAATTGGAGCTTCTGAAAAATAAAATGCAGCAAAAAGAAAATAAAATGCAAAGAAAAGAAATTAAAAATTGCATTCAGTTTGATGCTATCCCGTCCTGGCAAAACCGAAGATGTGAGGTTTCCATGCATGCAACCTAACCTATGGGACCTGCAAACACGCACAATCCTGATAAGTTAAGTGCTGATTCCTAGGGTTTGAAATAAAAATTCAGATTTCAAATATTCGCCTAATGCAACCCACAAAAGTGGCATTTAACATTATCTATAAATCTGAAATCTGAAAACAAAAGAATAAACATTAAATCCATTAGCATGCACAGAAGATCTCCTTCTTTCTTGCCAACAAGATGCAAATTTTTGAACACTCTGCATTAAAATAAATCATGTTACAATAGCAGACTTTCTGGTTTTCTCAAAACCAGCAAAAGGAAGGAAAACAGCCTCAAAGCAGGCCCAGAATGACCCTCTGGCCTCTAGCACTGCAACTCTGCCCAGCGGTTTCCGACCCCTGTGTCAATCTGTGCTTCTGCATTTATACTTTTTGGCAATGCTCTCTGTTTTGGCCTGTGACGCTTCGCTTCATCTTCCAGATCGATTCGTTTCATCTTTCTTTGACTGCGTGTGTTTTGGCTTTATGCTCGACATTGAGACGTTTGATCTTCTTTGTAACGCTTCTACAGCCTGTACGCCACGTGTTCTGCACTTTCTGCATCTTTCGTAATGGCCCCATGAAAATCGTGACAAAAAATAGCATGCAGCTTTGTCCGCCTTCTTGTGCGACATGTAACGCGACATGTCGCGATATCGCGACGTTTTACTTTTCCTACCATTTGCCGGCATTGGATCATGATATCGCGAAATTGCCTTTTCATGTCGTCACCTTTGCTTTCTGTCACGAAATCGTGATGCCTTTTCACTTGGTACCTTCGCTAATTTGTCGCGATATTGCGCGACGTTTTTCTCTTCGTCTCTTGCACTGTCGCGATTTCGTGACGTTTTTTCTTCGTCCTTTGCTGCTTTTCCTGTCGGATTTGCAACATTTTTTACTTTGTGCCCCTTTGTTGCTTTTTGTCGCGATATTTGCGACCATTTTGCACTTCATTTACGTTTGACTGATTTTGAATGTCACGATATCGTAACACTTTTCTTCGTCTTTCTCTCTCCTCTTTGGGCCGTGAAAATCAAACACGTCATGATTTCGACGGTTCCCCCACTCTGCGTTGCTCGTTGACCACGATTTTGTGACATGTCACGATTTCGCTACGCTTTTCTTCTTTTGTGTTTGACCAGATTTTGCGACATGTCACGGATTTCGTACCTTTCATTTTCGCGTGGAGCAACTTCGGATTTTACCTTTTCATTTTGTCGCGATTTCGCGACACCTTTTCATTTTCGACGTGATTTTGCAACATGTCACGATTTCGCGACACTTTTCATTTTGCGCGATTTTGCGACATGTCACGATTTCGCGACACCCTTTTCATCCTTGTGCAATTTTGCCTTTTTCTTGATTTTTAGCATCTGGGTCATTGAGATCTTCTTTGAAAGCATGCAAAAAAGGTGGGTCCCCAATTTTGGGGTGTGTTGTGGATCAGCCACAACAAATGGCGACTCTGCTATCAAATGCTCCTGAGCATTTGGTGAGAACCCAACCTGGAAGCATATATAAACTCGAAAAACATGCGTTAGCACATAAGCAATATAAACAAATGCCCAAAGATCAGAAATATATGAATCATCAGAATCATCAAGTATTAGCTCGGTGTGTGCAATGTGTTTTCATTCCCTATCGTTTGAAATTGATCAACATTCCATTGTCAATTTTACATGAATGCATATGTGAGATTATGAATGATTTGTGTAACCTAATGAATATGCTAGGAGATTTTGCTTTTATAAAAGGCATAGTCTTTCTTCTAGTATCATACACAAACATTCAAGATTATCAAACCCTCTTAGGATCAACTATATGAATTGCTTTATTATATCCCAAAGTTGGTTATGAGTCCCTACTATCTTGAACCCATGTGCAAGTGAATGTGAAATCAGAACTTTGGGGAATCAGACTCCCAACCTAACCGAGATGGGAGTTTAACCCTATCCTTACTATTCTGATTTAGAATTCATTACCTCACTTTGAGCAAAATAATTTAACCAATTATGGAAGAAATGGTCATGCTAGTCTAACCCTTTGGACAATCAGTGGTCTTGTTTTTTAGACAAGACATGTTGCCATGCATGGGCATACTTAACCCCACAATCCAAAACTTATCTTCATTTCTTTGGACCTTGGGGATGACTACCCATCCTTTGCAGAGGACAAGTAGTACGATCCTTCCAATCCAATATAAATATGAGATGGGAAAAATTTATTTTTTACTTCTTGGACCTTAGGGATGACTACCCATCCTTGCTAGGGACATGTAGTACGATCCTTCCAATCCAAACTTTAGATGTAAATGGAAAATATTAATTTTATTGCTTAGACCTTGGGGATGACTACCCATCCTTTGCAGAGGACAAGTAGTACGATCCTTCCAATCCAAGATTTATTATGAAATGAGACATAGGAGCTTTGGGGAATCAGATTCTCAACCTAAGCGAGATGAGAATTTATGCCCTATCCTTACTACTCCATGTAGGTCAAATCAAAGCTTTGGGGAATTGGATCCTCAACCTAAGTTCGATGAGGATTTAACCCTATCCTTACTACTCTGATTTTAGGCTTTAAGCTTTATGGAAGTGGTCAAAACCACTGTTTTAAGGATCATGTTGCATAATAGGATAGACATGAAAAACTTCTTTCGCCCAACCTTTTCTTCCAAGTTAGGTTTTGATCATTTTGCTCAAGATCCTTTTTAATGTATATAAAATGTGCTTGGTTCTAGATATCTCAAGACTCAGTTCCCAACCTTAGGATTTTCTTCTTATTTATGTGATAGCATAACCTTAAGAGGATTTGACACACTTTAATGATTTGTATTTGAAATGCATTTGCAACTAAGATGGCATGTATGTGCAAAGTGAGATGTAATATGAATGCATTGTCTTTTGAATTGCAGATGAAATATTGCCATATAAAACTGACTACTTCATGCATCACAAGTTTCAAACGATATTATTAAATTGTTTGTGTTACTTGTGGAGCTTTTACAAGACAATTCCAATGTTTCATATTCTCCCGATCTAGAACATAAGTTAGCATCTCAAGGCAACTTTTTCATCATCATTTTTTTTTTTTATAGACAAACAAAACATGTCAAATAAACACACAACTTTAAATCCAAATCCAAATAGCAATCCCAAAATGAAACTTGAAAACACAAACCCAAAACCAGAAACCAAAATCTATATACAAATGTACACTATAATACAAAATGATGCAAAGCTTGGATTATCACTTTCCTGGATCCCACACATGATTAGAACATTTCAACAAAAATATGACATGATATGCATGCCAAATGTTGTGGGAATCCAACACAAACAAGACTAAGCCAAACAATGCAACAAATTTCCACTTGCCATGCTCACCATACCAATTTGATTTAGTTCCAATAATACTCCCATAGGTGAGCATCAAATTACTAAAATGATTAGACAATAAATGATTTTCAATTTTATCTTGTCTATTCTTTAAAATGTAAACTTCATAATTCCCTCCTTGATTTAGAATTAGGCTATCTTTTTCAAATATGCAATTTTGTAAGTAGGAGCCTATTTCTACAAATTTCAAAGCCAAATCATTTTCCAAATTTGTAGGCCAATCAAATTTGTGTAACAATTTACAAGCATCTAGGATATTTACTAAATTAGGATCATTAAAAGTTTTTATCCTAGATTCAATTAATAATTGTTGATGAATTTGGTTTAACAATTCAAGTGCATCAACTTCTTTTCCATTCATTGAAACAATGTTATTAAAGGTGTGATTAAAAATTATACCTTGTTTTTCATTTACCTTTAATGACATTTCACCATAAACATTATTTAAATTCAAAATATGGTCATCCTTTTCAGTCCTCAAACATTCTTGGTCAAAGTGTATGTCAAGTAATCTGTTTTGATGATCACTTATTTGAGTTGCTTCCAATTGATCCATCTCTTTGTCATTTGGTTCTAATTCTTTGTTCACTATCCATGGTATCTCTTCATTTGAATCCTCCAAATCATCATGCAAACTTGCATCCACACTTTCAATGAATTTATATTCAACATGATCAAATTTTGTCCCCTTTTCAAATCTTGTGAATATGAGATCTTCATATGATGTAGAAGGTTCAACATCCTGCATATCAAGTAAAATATGAGTTTCATCTATAGGGATGTGAGAAAAGAATGCATCATCATATCTCCCCCAACCATTGTAAAAATCGTCATCCAAATCCATAGAATGAAAATCCATGATGTTTGTGACATGATCTCTTGATTCATTCATAAATTCTTTTTCTTCTTTGTCCTTGGCAATAGAGATCATTATAATCTTCCAAAATTTGATGAGATTTGAAACCCTCTTCCAAAACATCCTCAAATTGTACAGGAGTTGTAATATCTTCCTTTGAGTAGGCAATTATGTTGTCCTGTATATCAATTGGCACAAAAGTTTCATTAGTAGTTTTGGAATGAGTGAAGTCTTCCCACTTCTTCCAAGCATCATAATAATCCTCTTTCAAAATCAAGTGGTGGCGTTCAACTACTTCTTCAACATCTTCCAATTCATCAATGTGCTTCTCATCAAATTCATCTTCACCTTCCTTAGATGGTTCAATTATTTCCAAAAGTGGGTTATTTCTTGAATTCAAATTTATAAGGCTATCATTGTCCAAATTAGTAACCCATGATTCATTATCATAATTTGGAGGGTGAAGAATTTCTTGATCTTTAATTTTACACATCTCATCAATAGTATCTTCCAAGAACAAGTGGTGAAATTCTATCATATCTTCAAATTTATTTATTGATTTTCTTTCCATTTCACTTTCAACCACTTCATTCAATTCTATGGTGGGTTCCATCCATTCACATATATCAAACATTGTTGAATTTAGAACCCCTTCATCTAGATAATCATGTATCTCTACATGATCCTCACTAGTGGATGTTGTCTTAGCAATTTGCACCTCCTCGTGGACTACATCTAAGGTGGTTGTAAGATTTGGATATTCAAATTCATCCCCTTGATCATTCACCTTAGGTATCATTGGAGTGGAGGGTGCTATGTTTGATGGTTGGTGTAGGTTGGCATCAAAAGAACAATCTCTCATGTGAACATGTTGTGCCTTTTCTTCTTCAAGACCTTGTCGTTCTATCTCTTCTAAGACCTCATGGATTTTCTCTAGAGACAAGCCACTCAGCTTTTCCTCAATGAGTGAAGCAAGTGTGGGGTGTATGGCTCCTAGGTATACTTCCATGGCTTCCTCTTCTAATGTGTTAAAATTTTCCCACATTTGGGAGTGCAACTCACGAAATCTTCCATTGAATTGACTCAAGGATTCATTAGGCTCTTTACATATGGAGGTAAACTGATTTTTCAATATTTCTAAGTCAACCTGATTACCAAAATGATAAAGATAGGCTGCTTCTAATTGTATCCAAGAAGTCCTAACCTCCATGGGTAGTTGGCTATACCAAAAGAATGGTCTATCATCCAAAATGTATGCAAATAACTTACAAGCCACCTCCTCATAGAAAATCTGGAATTTACATAATGTATCCTTGTAGACATGCAGTTTTTGCAAGTATCCTAGTGGCACCTCTTGATTAAAACACCGTAAAAAATCCAATAACATTGTAGGAATTTGATAGGGTACCACAGGTATAGATAAACCCTCATAATGATCCTCTATCATTGATACCATTCTCTCTCTTAGAGACATTATTTCAGCTCTCAGGGATACCATTTGCTCCTCAAGTGTTGCCATTAGTGAAACTTAAAATGTAATTTTAGAACCAAATCTATTGAATATTCAACCTGCAATTTATAAAAAAAATCAAGTTAGCATCAACTAAGAGATGTATTCATTAAAATCAAATGAAAAGTAATTGCATGAGACCAAAATTTTCAAAGTTAAATCAAATCACATATTTCTGTATGAACAATCAGAAAAGGAGAATAATATACAACATACCTGACTTAAAATAGAACAAGTAAATAAATTCGAGCCGTCCTTTTTACAATCGGCTGAGTGTTAGAGGATAAGCATAAAAAATTTAAATTTAAATAACACTAAAATAAACCCGTTCGGCCCTCCTAGCACCAATCCGTTGAGTGGTGTTAGAGGCCGAAGATGCTAATCAAATGGACTTGAAATATTTAGCAATGTAAAGCTCTCAAACAATTAAAAACCCGTAGCATCTAAAATCACGATAAAATAAACTTTTTAGCCCTCCTTCTAGCGCCAATCTGTTGAGTGGTATTTTCACCCGATTGTGAAAACACACTCTCCGATAGGATTTGGGTTCTAAATCCTCTGCTTGCAAAGAAATTAAACAAGTAACTTCTCCAAGGTTCCTGTTATGTTAGCATTTTGCATCTGTGTATTAATAATCTCAAATAAAGATATTTAATTAAAATGCTTGGAACACCTTAGTGGTTGCAAGTAACTGAAAACAAGGGGCACTGTGGTTTATTTTACTATGAAATTAATGATTGTTCATTGAACCCTTATAAAACAAACGTGATCTGATCCTTATATGACCATGCTGTAACTTCAAAATGAAATTTAATGAAATGCCATAACATGAAGGAATTATTTATGGATTTTGAAGTTTTTTAATTTTTTATTTTATTTTAATGCTTGAAAATTAAAATTGGAGCTTCTGAAAAATAAAATGCAGCAAAAAGAAAATAAAATGCAAAAGAAAAGAAATTAAAAATTGCATTCAGCTTTGATGCTATCCCGTCTTGGCAAAACCGAAGATGATGAGGTTTCCATGCATGCAACCTAACCTATGGGACCTACAAACATGCACAATCCTGATAAGTTAAGTGCTGATTCCTAGGGTTTGAAATAAAATTCAGATTTCAAATATTCGCCTAATGCAACCCACAAAAGTGGCATTTAACATTATCTATAAATCTGAAATCTGAAAACAAAAGAATAAACATTAAATCCATTAGCATGCACAAAAGATCTCCTTCTTTCTTGCCAACAAGATGCAAATTTTTGAACACTCTGCATTAAAATAAATCATGTTACAATAGCAGACTTTCTGGTTTTCTCAAAACCAGCAAAAGGAAGGAAAATGACCTCAAAGCGAGCCCGTAATGACCCTCCGGCCTCTAGCACCGCAACTCGCCCTGACGGTTTCGACCCCTGTGTCAATCTGTGCTTCTGCATTTATACTTTCTGGCAATGCTCTCTGTTTCGGCCTGTGACGCTTCGCTTCATCTTCCAGATCGATTCATTTCATCTTTCTTTGACTGCATGTGTTTTGGCTTTATGCTCGACATTGAGACGTTTGATCTTCTTTGTAACGCTTCTGTAGCCTGTACGCCACGTGTCCCGCACTTTCTGCATCTTCTGTAATGGCCCCATGAAAATCATGACAAAAAATAGCATGCAGCTTTGTCCGCCTTCCTGGCCGTGAAAACGCGACATGTCACGAAATCATGACATGTCGCGATATCGCGACGTTTTCCTGTCAGCGGCCTTTCTACCACCATGCCCAGCGAAAACATGACATATCGCGAAATCATGACATGTCACGAAATCGTGACGCTTTTCATGTTCGTACGCCTTCGGCTGTCTCTTGTCGTGAAATCGCGACGCTTTTTCACTTGGTATGCCTTCGCTGATTTTTGTCGCGATATCGCTATGCCTTTTTCGTTCCGTACAGCTGGGATGCAACCTGTCGCGAAATCGCGATGATTTTTGCTCGTACACTTCTTGCTTCCTGTCGCGATATCGTGACGTTTTTACTTTGTGCCCCTTTGCTGCTTTTTGTCGCGATATCACTACGTTTTTTGGCTTCGTCCTGTTTGACTGGTTTGACCGCGATTTTGCGACATGTCGCGATATCGCGACACTTTTCTTCGTCTTTCTCTCTCCTCTCTGGGCCATGAAAATCAAACACGTCACGATTTCGTGATGGTTCCGCCCACCTGCTGTCGTTGACTACGTTGACCATGATTTTGCGACATGTCACGATTTCGCTACGCTTTCCTGCCTCGTCCTGTTTGACTGGTTTGACCCGTGATTTTCGCGACATGTCGCGATTTCGCGACACTTTTCATTTTTTGGCACGACGGAGCAACTTGTCGCGATTTCGCGACACTTTTTCATTTTCGGCACGATTTTGCAACATGTCACGATTTCGCGACACCTTTTCATTTCGCGATTTTGTGACATGTCACGATTTCGCGACACCTTTTCATTTTCGGCCGCGATTTTGCGACATGTCGCGATTTCGCGACCCCTTTTCATCCTTGTGCAATTTTGCCTTTTTCTTGATTTTTAGCATCTGGGTCACTGAGATCTTCTTTGAAAGCATGCAAAAAAGGTGGGTCCCCAATTTTGGGGTGTGTTGTGGATCAGCCACAACACATTTTATTTTGTAACATGATCAATTTTACACATATAAAAGTCAAACCTTTTGCTACATTATTCTACATTATAACAAAGCTTTTGTTATCACTACCTTTTATTCATCACCTTTTGTTCTTACCCTCACCTCAACCAAATCATCCTTCAAAACCACCTTTGATTTTGAAGCAACCTTAGACATGCTATACTCAAATAACCTTGTATAGTATATATAGATCATCTTGTATATACCACCAATTTCAATTCATAAATTAAAATCAAAATACAAAAAAATCAAAATCCTCAAAAAAAATTAAAAAAATACTAATGCAACTACAAACCTTAAAGGTAAATTTGAGCCCAACTGGCTTGGACCATATGTCATCATTGCTAAATTTGGATCAGGAGCATACAAATTATCTACCTTGGATGGTAAAAAACTTAAAGAACCTATGAACATTATGCATCTTAAACATTACTATGCGTAAAAAAATTGGTCCTTTCATCATTGTATATATTTGTTTTGCATATTATATTTTAGTCACTTATTTTAAAAACATTTCAAAAACAATCACCTTGTATTTATTTTAATTCATCACTTAACATTAAAAACATTCAAAATCATCAAAATCTTCAAAAACATCTTTTGTTTTGTACTTCTCAAACTGTGAAGTATTGTAGTTATATTTTCAGGTATTTTGGATAAATTAGCATTTATTTGGAATCCCGCACTTTCACATTCACATGAATAAATATCTTGATTTTATTTGGTATGATTATTAATCTCTCTTATATCAAAGTCCATAATTGAATTAAATAAAGTTTTGAGCATAGAGAACTGATCTTGTTATTTACTTGAACTAAGTATATATTTTCACATTAAAATGATTTCATTGCAAATTCGATATGATGCTACATAGTAGAACTGGTTTCCTGAGCGAAAAGTTTCCCTTGCTATCCTATCATGCACATGGTCTAGAATCTTTGAGAATTGACAAAAGGACAAGCTCACCCCTACCCAGAATAAAAATCCCTTGCTCTACAACCAATTCGAGCAAGTATCCCTAGGATAGGAAGAACAAAAAAATTTCAAAAAAGAGAGAAAAAGAAAAAGGTTATTTGAATCATCACAATAATATTTCAGCATTTTCTCAAATATCAAGCAGAAATACAAAAGTACAAAAAAAAAAAAAAATGAAGCAAAAGAGAAACGCAAAAGCAAAAATGCAATAAAATCCTTCCTCTACCCCTTGAAAAGAAAAGAAGGGTGAATGAGCTTGAATCCCTGGAATTCTCAATTATTCGAAAACTGTGAGGTAAGCCCCATAACAGGTGGTTTGTGCCCAACCCGCTTGGCCTTGGGTAATCCCTAGCATGGCAATATGTCTGTCACATTAGCGACCTTCTTTTGTACAGACCTACGTCAGCTTATGGATTAGCTAGCTCTTGATAACCTAACTTACATAGTAGTCTGGTACGGTTACATGCATATAAATCATGGTTAACGAACATTCATTTGGTCAAGGCAAATCACTTGTATCAAATTATCTTGCTCAAAATTGGTGAATGAATAATACAATCGCACACACATTTGTATTTGAGAGATTTTGTATCATCATGATAAATCAATATCGGTAATGAATTCACATTTGCACATGAGGATTCCTTATAAATCTATATTTCTCTTTGAGATAATTTAAAATATTTCTGTAACTCTTTTCGGAATGATTTTATCCTTTTATTTCAGAATTTTTTGTTTTGTATAAGAGCAATTACATACATCTTCTCACAAAATCTTAAAAATACTTTCAAACAAAATTTTCATATTATTATTTTTCTATTTAACAAAGGTCAACAATATTTTTTTCTTCTTTGGATTTCGCAATGATGGTATAAGTCTATACCTATAATTCTATGCCTAGTGCAAACCATTGTTCTAATTTTATGTTCCATTTATTTTTAAACAAATTCATCAAAACATATGACTTGCATCATTATGTTACACAATTATGCTTTACAAACAAACGAACACTTATTCTATTTCATGTCATTATGTTCAAATTCAATTTTGCAACCATGGTATAAATTCTAAGGAATTGTTCAAAATTTTATCACACTTAGGAATTTATGCCTAGCAAAATCATATTTCTTTAGTATCTCATGCATACTATTTTTTATGAAAATCTGAAATCAAATTATCAAACCATCATCATTTCTATCATCACAACACAAAGTCTTAAGACAATCTCTTAAGCATTCTTTTACTTTTAACAATATTTCTATACTGGGATTACCTTGACGATCGAGTGAACGGCGACCCCATGAAATGGTCTATAACAGTGACAATGTCCTTTGAAATTATTGTTAGAAGTCCTTTTTTTATTTCTTTTATCAAATCACACCACCATAACCAATTGTTCACATCATATTATTTCATTTAAAATCTTATAGCATGACATCAAATTATAATATTTCAACACAACATCATTACATGAATCATCAAACCAATAAGAAAAACAATTCAACCATTAAAACATCATAACAACATATGAACAAGTCATATCATCAGAAACAAGATCATATATATATATATATCAAAAAATTATATACATCATATCAAAATTGGATTGGTATGCCACAATCTATACCCTGGCATACTCAATCCTCTCAACAAATCTCTTCAAAATCTATAGTCCATAAGCACCTAGCCTCGATAAGCCCTCGAGCTCTCAGCCTCATCTCCTCCGCCACCCTGACGTGGAGGAGGTGGTCCCAGTAAAAATGAATTAGGGTTTTCCCTATTTTTCTTAATTTTATTCAAAACCAGCAACATTTTAATTTTGCTTTTCCGCATTTTTACCTCAAACGTTCAATTTGAGTAAAAACACGGAGGGGACACCATAGTCAGCATTCGTATGATTCGACCAAGAATCGTCGTCTAAAAAATTGAGTATATTTTTCCTTTCTCGTAAAACGGGAAAAACTCGTCTTTAACGCATTTTCTTCAAAACATTCGCTAAAGAGGGGGCAAAATGTAGCACCCTAAAATTGGCACGGTTAAACCTTAGTAAAAAGATAAAATGTTAAAATTTGAATTTCAACCCCAAACTGCCCGTTAAACCGCCTTTTACCCGCTTTCCCCATTTTTCATGCCATTTTTAGGATTTGTTGTGACCGTTGGACGATATCGTCGCCGATCAGACGATATCACCTCAGATCGGATGAATTCATCTGGAGCAGAACGTCCAGACGATTTCGTCCCAAACTGATTTGTTCATAATTAGCTTCTGTTTCAACGGCGTCTCTAACCGGGGCAAAAGCGTGTCTGCACCGTTAGAGACCTTCCCCGTTGGAGATCTCCCAGATTGGGATGATCTCCAACCTCCCAACCTCCTTCCTATGCCTATTTAATCTTAGGCCCTCCCCTTGACCTACCCCTGGCTGAATTCCCCTGTAATTTGATCTTTGTGTGCGTTAGAATACCCTGAATTATCATTTGCATTTGTGCCTTTCTAAGTTTTCTTGCAGGAACCTCATTGTTTTTCAGTCGGAGCAAGCTCAGATCATCGCAGATGATCCTGTACGATCTCGGATGATCACGTCGCAATTCAAGACGATTTTGTATTTTGTAGGCGATTTCGACTGCAGCCAACATTGGGGGCAATCAGTGCCCTGAGTTTGCATTCTTTCTCCACTATCTACTGTTTTGCTTTGCATTAGTTAGACTTATTACTATTTTGCATCCTGGAGTTCACCTCATATAGTGTAGATGCATGATAAGGTTAAATTCAATCATTAAGATAATGCATTTCATTTAATTTATCATCTGTAATTGTTATTCTAGCATTCATACTTTCATTTCCATCATTTTCCCTTGCTTTTGCAATTGTATTTTTTGTTCTTGGTATCCATTTCTGTAATTATTTTGTCTGACGATATCGTCAGATTAGAGACGATCTTGTCAAATTAGAGACGATATCGTCAGATTAGAGACGATCTTGTCAGATTAGAGACGATCTTGTCAGATCAGTAGATCAGGGACGATCCTATCAGATTAGAGACGATCCTATCAAATTCCAGGCGATCTGGACTGCTTCAAAAATTAGAACCTCCATCAGACATCCGGAATCAGGTATGGTTTTTTTTCTAATCTAGCATATTCTCTGTATTTTCTGTTCAATTCTATTTTTTGTATTCATTTAAATCTGCATTTCATATAGAACAGTTTAGATTCATTTGGCCAAACCTAGGAGTTGAATGATCAAACATAAAAATGAACACATCAAACACCCTCTCAACCTAGGCGTGGAAACTGCCATTCAAAAGTTTCCTGGTGAACCCACCATCCGTCAAAAATTCACCTTTATACACCTCCCCCGAGAGGCGGGACCTTCGAAAGGCCTCTCAGTCCGAGGTATTGTCCCATCCTTTTCACATCCCCCTTCTGGGCGTGGATCCTATAGCCTGAAGGTAAGGGTGCGAAAAATTTGGAGCGATACATTTTGGTGAACCCGACGTGAAAACTAAAAACCTTTTGAAAACAAAAATATATATATATATATATATATATATTATATATGTATGTATACAAGAAAAAAATATAATATAACAAAATCATCATTTCAAGTTTGTATGTTTTAGATTCAATTCTAAATAGTAGATATTAAATATTACTTTTAGAAGTACTAAAGAAACCATGAGTTTTTACTCAAATCCATATGAGCCCATCAGTAATGTTGGAAGAATTCAGCCAAATACATTTGTTGATTATGACCAACCTCATCCCTATTCAACATCACCTCCATCACACTTTTCTCATTTTTCATCCTTAACCCAACAGGACAATCCCTTTTCCAATCCTCTTCATAATGATATTATCTATTCTCCCATATATCCATATTATGTCTATCAACCCACATATAATCCTCCTCCATCCTTTCAATATTCTTCTTTCAATACAACACATCCATTTCAACAAGAAAATACTTATTCTTCCAATCCTACCATGCACTCACATCATACTTCACAATCTTCCTATCATCATTCTACCCATAACAAAGAAAAGAGAGGTAAGAAACCATTAGGTCCTTTTATGACTGAACTCCTAAGGCACATATCAAAAACCTCTCAAAAACCTTCATCACGTACATTTACAAAGCTCAATCAACCAATGGATATAATTCTCAAGCATTTACTTGATACAAATAAGATTGAACTCGCCTTCCATAAGACAACTTGATACCACAGCAGATTGGTTTAAACCTGAGCTACATTGTGAATATCATAGAGTAGATGGACATATGACACAAAATTGTAAAGATTTAAGATGTGCAATTCAAGATTTGATTGATAAGGGTCTTTTTAATATAAAGGAATTACAATCTACAACTGATTATAAATCTCCATTAAACAATCAAACTCCTACACAACAAATACCAATAATCAATCAAGACATGGGGATCTCCCAAGAACCCCTATTCAATTATCAACAACAGGAAACCAATCAAATATTGCATGTTAATGTGTCCCATCATGATGATATTACTAATATTGTAACAGAAACTACAAATGAGCAACCTCAAGTTCAATCAACTCAATCCGATATTCAAGATATGGGTTCCTCATTTGACCAACCTTCAAAACTATCTTTGGCTCTAGAGAATGATCCAAAATGGAATGTAAGCATAGAAAGCTCATCTTTAGAATCAAAATCTCAATCTGAAATCCACTTTGATAGCCAACAACAAGTGATTAATCCTCAAGCAAAGATATCCCTTTTAGAAGTATTACAAAGTTCTCATAAGGAAACTTTGTTCAAGATACCTAGCCAACAATTTGTTCCTCATCATATTTTCTCTAAGAACATAATTAATGGTGTAAACCCTCTTGAGGTTAACCATATTTCATTCTATGATGAGGAGATTCCTTCCTCTACTCCACAAGAAGACTACTATCTTTACATTACAGGATCTAGTAAAGAAACACCTGTTAAAACTATCATGGTAGATAATGGCTCCTCTCTTAATTTATGCACTTATCAATTATTCCAAAAACTCAAAACAAAGGAAGAAGATCTTAATGAATCAAATGTTATTATAAAATATTTTAACAATGAAATTCAAGAAGCTCAAGGTACTATAATTCTTCCCCTCAATATTGGATCCAAGATCCTGGATACTTTGTTTTATGTAGCATATTGCCCTTCATATTACAACCTACTTCTCCAGAGTCCTTGGATTCATACGATGAGGGTTGTCCCTTCCACTCTTCACCAATGTTTGAAGTTTGAAATTGCAAATAAAATTGTTACCATACATGGTGACCCAAAACCATTTGAAGAATATTTAATGGTTGAAACATCAAGTTCTATACATTCTCTATTATCACAATTATCTTCTATCCATCACTTTTCTTCATCCATATATGATCATCCTTGTTTATCAAATAACATCCATGCATATCTTTCACATATGCTCCCTCCATCTTATCAAGACTTGGAAGATAGTGATAAGAATGAAGAACTTTCTTATCCTTCTTACATTTTATTTTGTAACATGATCAATTTTACACATATAAAAGTCAAATCTTTTGCTACATTATTCTACATTATAACAAAGCTTTTGTTATCGCTACCTTTTATTCATCACCTTTTGTTCTTACCTTCACCTCAACCAAATTATCCTTCAAAACCTCCTTTGATTTTGAAGCAACCTTAGACATGCTATACTCAAATAACCTTGTATAGTGTATATAGATCATCTTGTATATACCACCAATTTCAATTCATAAATTAAAATCAAAATACAAAAAAATCAAAATCCTCAAAATCTTAAAAAAATACTAATGCAACTAAAAACCTTAAAGGTAAATTTGAGCCCAACTGGCTTGGACCATATGTCATCACTGCTAAATTTGGATCAGGAGCATACAAATTATCTACCTTAGATGGTAAAGAACTTAAAGAACCTATGAACATTATGCATCTTAAACGTTACTATGCATAAAAATTGGTCCTTTCATCATTGTATATATTTGTTTTGCATATTATTTCCTTTTAGTCACTTATTTTAAAAACATTTCAAAAAACAATCACCTTGTATTTCTTTTAATTCATCACTTAAAATTAAAAACATTCAAAATCATCAAAATCTTCAAAAACATCTTTTATTTTTGTACTTCTCAAACTGTGAAGTATTGCAGTTATATTTTCAGTTATTTTGGATAAATTAGCATTTATTTGGAATCCCGCACTTTCACATTCACATGAATAAATATCTTGATTTTATTTGGTATGATTATTAATCTCTCTTATATCAAAGTCCACGGTTGAATTAAATAAAGTTTTGAGCATAGAGAACTGATCTTGTTATTTACTTGAACTAAGTATATCTTTTCACATTAAAATGATTTCATTGCAAATTCGATATGATGCTACATAGTAGAACTGGTTTCCTCGAGCGAAAAGTTTCCCCTGCTATCCTATCATGCACATGGTCTAGAATCTTTGAGAATTGACAAAAGGACAAGCTCACCCCTACCCGGAATAAAAATCCCTTGCTCTACAGCTAATCCGAGCAAGTATCCCTAGCATAGGAAGAAAAGAAAAAGTTCAAGAAAAAGAGAAAAAGAAAAAGGTTATTTGAATCATCACAACAATATTTCAGCATTATCTCAAATATCAAGCAAAAATACAAAAGTACAAAAAAAAAAAAGAAGCAAAAGAGAAACGCAAAAGCAAAAATGCAATAAAATCCTTTCCCTACCCCTTGAAAAGAAAAGAAGGGTGAATGAGCTTGAATCCCTGGAATTCTCAATTATTCAAAAACTGTGAGGTAAGCCCCATAACAGGTGGTTTGTGCCCAACCCGCTTGGCCTTGGGTAATCCCTAGCGTGGCGATATGTCTGTCACATTAGCGACCTTCTTTTGTACAGACCTCTGTCAGCTTATGGATTAGCTAGCTCTTGATAAACCTAACTTACATAGTAGTCTGGTACGGTTACATGCATATAAATCATGGTCAACGAACATTCATTTGGTCAAGGCAAATTACTTGTATCAAATTATCTTGCTCAAAATTGGTGAATGAACAATACAATCGCACACACATTTGTATTTGAGAGATTTTGTATCATTATGATAAATCAAGATCGGTAATGAATTCACATTTGCACATGAGGATTCCTTATAAATCTACATTTCTCTTTGAGATAATTTAAAATATTTCTGTAACTCTTTTCGGAATGATTTTATCCTTTTATTTCAGAATTTGTTGTTTGTATAAAAGCAATTACATACATCTTCTCACAAAATCTTAAAAATAATTTCAAACAAAATTTTCATATTATTATTTTTCTATTTAACAAAGGTCAACAATCTATTTTCTTCTTTGGATTTCGCGATGATGGTATAAGTCTATACCTATAATTCTATGCCTAGCGCAAACCATTGTTCTAATTTTATGTTCCATTTATTTTTAAAACAAATTCATCAAAACATATGACTTGCATCATTATGTTACACAATTATGCTTTACAAACAAACGAACACTTATTCTATTTCATGACATTATGTTCAAATTCAATATTGCAACCATGGTATAAATTCTAAGGAATTGTTCAAAATTTTATCACACTTAGGAATTTATGCCTAGCAAAATCATATTTTTTTAGTATCTCATGCATACTATTTTTTATGAAAATCTGAAAACAAATCATCAAACCATCATCATTTCTATCATCACAACACAAAGTCTTAAGACAGTCTCTTAAGCACTCTTTTACTTTTAACAATATTTCTATACTGGGATTAGCTTGACGACCGAGTGAGCGGCGACTCCATGAAATGGTCTATAACAACGACAATGTCCTTTGAAATTATTGTTAGAAGTCCCTTTTATTTCTTTTATCAAATCACACCACCACAACCAATTGTTTACATCAGATTATTTCATTTAAAATCTTACAGACATGACATCAAATTATAATATTTCAAAACGACATAATTACATGAATCATCAATCCAATCAGCAAAACAATTCAAACATTAAAGCATCATAACAACATATGAACAAGTCATATCATCAGAAACAAGATCATATATATATATCAAAAAATTATATACATCATATCAAAGCTGGATTGGTATGCCACAATCTATACCCCGGCATACTCAATCCTCTCAACAAATCTCTCAAATCTATAATCTCTAGCACCTAGCCTCGAGAAGCCCTCGAGCTCTCAGCCTCATCTCCTCCCCCGCCCTGACGTGGAGGAGGTGGTCCCATAAAAATGAATAGTAAAAAATGAATTAGGGTTTTACCCTATTTTTCTTAATTTTATTCAAAACCAACAACATTTTAATTTTGCTTTTTCGTGTTTTTACCTCAAACGTTCGATTTGGGTAAAAACACGGAGGGGGCACCATAGTCAGCATTCGTACGATTCGACCAAGAATCGTCGTCTAAAAAATTGAGTATATTTTTGCTTTCTCGTAAAACGGGAAAAACTCGTCTTTAACGCATTTTCTTCGAAAAATTCGCTAAAGAGGGGGCAAAATGTAGCACCCTAAAATTGGCACGGTTAAACCTTAGTAAAAAGATAAAATGTTAAAATTTGAATTTCAACCCCAAACTGCCCGTTAAACCGCCTTTTACCCGCTTTCCCCATTTTTCGTGCCATTTTTAGGATTTGTTGTGACCGTTGGACGATATCGTCGCCGATCAGACGATATCGCCTCAGATCGGACGAATTCGTCTGGAGCAGAACGTCCAGACGATTTCGTCCCAAAATGAATTGTTCATAATTAGCTTCTGTTTCAACGACGTCTCTAACCGGGGCAAAAGCGTGTCTGCACCGTTAGAGACCTTCCCCGTTGGAGATCTCCCAGATTGGGATGATCTCCAACCTCCCAACCTCCTTCCTATGCCTATTTAATCTTAGGCCCTCCCCTTGACCTTCCCCTGGCTGAATTCCCCTGTAATTTGATCTTTGTGTGCGTTAGAATACCCTGAATTATCATTTGCATTTGTGCCTTTCTAAGTTTTCTTGCAGGAACCTCATTGTTTTTCAGTCGGAGCAAGCTCAGATCGTCGCAGACGATCCTGTACGATCTCGGACGATCACACCGCAATTCAAGACGATTTTGTATTTTGCAGGCGATTTCGACTGCAGCCAACATTGGGGGCAATCAGTGCCCTGAGTTTGCATTCTTTCTCCACTATCTACTGTTTTGCTTTGCATTAGTTAGACTTATTACTATTTTGCATCCTGGAGTTCACCTCATATAGTGTAGATGCATGATAAGGTTAAAGTCAGTCATTAAGATAATGCATTTCATTTAATTTATCATCTGTAATTGTTATTCTAGCATTCATACTTTCATTTCCATCATTTTCCCTTGCTTTTGCAATTGTATTTTTTGTTCTTGGTATCCATTTCTGTAATTACAGGTCTCTGATGAATTCGTCTGACGATATCATCAGATTAGAGACGATCTTGTCAAATTAGAGACGATATCGTCAGATTAGAGACGATCTTGTCAGATTAGAGATGATCTTGTCAGATCAGTAGATCAGGGACGATCCTATCAGATTAGAGACGATCCTGTCAAATTCCAGGCGATCTGGACTGCTTCAAAAATTAGAACCTCCATCAGACATCCGGAATCAGGTATGACTTTTCTCATCTAGCTTATTCTCTATGTATTCTCTGTTCAATTCTATTTTTTGTATTCATTTAAATCTGCATTTCATATAGAATAGTTTAGATTCATTTGGCCAAACCTAGGAGTTGAATGATCAAACATAAAAATGAACACATCAAACACCCTCTCAACCTAGGCGTGGAAACTGCCATTCAAAAGTTTCCTGGTGAACCCACCATCCGTCGAAAATTCACCTTTATACACCTCCCCCGAGAGGCGGGACCTTCGAAAGGCCTCTCAGTCCGAGGTATTGTCCCATCCTTTTCACATCCCCCTTCCGGGCGCGGATCCTATAGCCTGAAGGTAAGGGTGCAAAAAATTTGGAGCGATACATTTTGGTGAACCCGACGTGAAAACTAAAAACCTTTTGAAAACAAAAAAATATATATATATATATATATATATATATATATATGTATGTATACAAGAAAAAAAAAATAACAAAATCATCATTTCAAGTTTGTATGTTTTAGATTCAATTCTAAATAGTAGATATTAAATATTACTTTTAGAAGTACTAAAGAAACCATGAGTTTTTACTCAAATCCATATGAGCCCATCGGTAATGTTGGAAGAATTCAGCCAAATACATTTGTTGATTATGACCAACCTCATCCCTATTCAACATCACCTCCATCACACTTTTCTCATTTTTCATCCTTAACCCAACAGGACAATCCCTTTTCCAATCCTCTTCATAACGATATTATCTATTCTCCCATATATCCATATTATGTCTATCAATCCACATATAATCCTCCTCCACCTTTTCAATATTCTTCTCTCAATACAACACATCCATTTCAACAAGAAAATACTTATTCTTCCAATCCTACCATGCACTCACATCATACTTCACAATCTTCCTATCATCATTCTACCCATAACAAAGAAAAGAGAGGTAAGAAACCATTAGGTCCTTTTATGACTGAACTCCTAAGGCACATATCAAAAACCTCTCGAAAACCTTCATCACGTACATTTACAAAGCTCAATCAACCAATGGATATAATTCTCAAGCATTTACTTGATACAAATAAGATTGAACTCCCTTCCATAAGACAACTTGATACCACAGCAGATTGGTTTAAACCCGAGCTACATTGTGAATATCATAGAGTAGATGGACATATGACACAAAATTGTAAAGATTTAAGATGTGCAATTCAAGATTTGATTGATGAGGGTCTTTTTAATATAAAGGAATTACAATCTACAACTGATTATAAATCTCCATTAAACAATCAAACTCCTACACAACAAATACCAATAATCAATAAAGACATGGGGATCTCCCAAGAATCCCTATTCAATTATCAACAACAGGAAACCAATCAAATATTGCATGTTAATGTGTCCCATCATGATGATATTACTAATATTGTAACAGAAACTACAAATGAGCAACCTCAAGTTCAATCAACTCAATCCGATATTCAAGATATGGATTCCTCATTTGACCAACCTTCAAAACTATCTTTGGCTCTAGAGAATGATCCAAAATGGAATGTAAGCATAGAAAGCTCATCTTTAGAATCAAAATCTCAATCTGAAATCCACTTTGATAGCCAACAACAAGTGATTAATCCTCAAGCAAAGATATCCCTTTTAGAAGTATTACAAAGTTCTCATAAGGAAACTTTGTTCAAGATACCTAGCCAACAATTTGTTCCTCATCATATTTTCTCTAAGAACATAATTAATGGTGTAAACCCTCTTGAGGTTAACCATATTTCATTCTATGATGAGGAGATTCCTTCCTCTACTCCACAAGAAGACTACTATCTTTACATTACAGGATCTAGTAAAGAAACACCTATTAAAACTATCATGGTAGATAATGGCTCCTCTCTTAATTTATGCACTTATCAATTATTCCAAAAACTCAAAACAAAGGAAGAAGATCTTAATGAATCAAATGTTATTATAAAATCTTTTAACAATGAAATTCAAGAAGCTCAAGGTACTATAATTCTTCCCCTCAATATTGGATCCAAGATCCTGGATACTTTGTTTTATGTAGCATATTGCCCTTCATCTTACAACCTACTTCTCAAGAGTCCTTGGATTCATACGATGAGGGTTGTCCCTTCCACTCTTCACCAATGTTTGAAGTTTGAAATTGCAAATAAAATTGTTACCATACATGGTGACCCAACACCATTTGAAGAATATTTAATGGTTGAAACATCAAGTTCTATACATTCTCTATTATCACAATTATCTTCTATCCATCACTTTTCTTCATCCATATATGATCATCCTTGTTTACCAAATAACATCCATGCATATCTTTCACATATGCTCCCTCCATCTTATCAAGACTTGGAAGATAGTGATAAGAATGAAGAACCTTCTTATCCTTCTTACATTTTATTTTGTAACATGATCAATTTTACACATATAAAAGTCAAATCTTTTGCTACATTATTCTACATTATAACAAAGCTTTTGTTATCGCTACCTTTTATTCATCACCTTTTGTTCTTACCTTCACCTCAACCAAATTATCCTTCAAAACCTCCTTTGATTTTGAAGCAACCTTAGACATGCTATACTCAAATAACCTTGTATAGTGTATATAGATCATCTTGTATATACCACCAATTCCATCATAAATTAAAATCAAAATACAAAAAAATCAAAATAAAAAATACTAATGCAACTAAAGATCTTAAAGGTAAATTTGAGCCCAACTGGCTTGGTCCATATGTCATCACTACTAAATTTGATGGGCATAAAATTATCTCCTTGGATGGTAAAGAACTTAAAGAACCTATGAACATTATGCATCTTAAACATTACTATGCATAAAAATTGGTCCTTTCATCATTGTATATATTTGTTTTGCATATTATTTTTTAGTCACTTATTTTAAAACATTTCAAAAAAAAAAAACAATCACCTTGTATTTCTTTTAATTCATCACTTAAAATTAAAAACATTCAAAATCATCAAAATCTTCAAAAACATCTTTTATTTTTGTACTTCTCAAACTGTGAAGTATTGCAGTTATATTTTCAGTTATTTTGGATAAATTAGCATTTATTTGGAATCCCGCACTTTCACATTCACATGAATAAATATCTTGATTTTATTTGGTATGATTATTAATCTCTCTTATATCAAAGTCCACAGTTGAATTAAATAAAGTTTTGAGCATAGAGAACTGATCTTGTTATTTACTTGAACCAAGTATATATTTTCACATTAAAATGATTTCATTGCAAATTCGATATGATGCTACATAGTAGAACTGGTTTCCTGAGCGAAAAGTTTCCCCTGCTATCCTATCATGCACATGGTCTAGAATCTTTGAGAATTGACAAAAGGACAAGCTCACCCCTACCCAGAATAAAAATCCCTTGCTCTACAACTAATCCGAGCAAGTATCCCTAGCATAGGAAGAAAAGAAAAAGTTCAAGAAAAAGAGAAAAAGAAAAAGGTTATTTTGAATCATCACAACAATATTTCAGCATTATCTCAAATATCAAGCAAAAATACAAAAGTACAAAAAAAAAAAAAAAAAGCAAAAGAGAAACGCAAAAGCAAAAATGCAATAAAATCCTTTCCCTACCCCTTGAAAAGAAAAGAAGGGTGAATGAGCTTGAATCCCTGGAATTCTCAATTATTCAAAAACTATGAGGTAAGCCCCATAACAGGTGGTTTGTGCCCAACCCGCTTGGCCTTGGGTAATCCCTAGCGTGGTGATATGTCTGTCACATTAGCGACCTTCTTTTGTACAGACCTATGTCAGCTTATGGATTAGCTAGCTCTTGATAACCTAACTTACATAGTAGTCCGGTACGGTTACATGCATATAAATCATGGTCAACGAACATTCATTTGGTTAAGGCAAATTACTTGTATCAAATTATCTTGCTCAAAATTGGTGAATGAACAATACAATTGCACACACATTTGTATTTGAGAGATTTTGTATCATTATGATAAATCAAGATCGGTAATGAACTCACATTTGCACATGAGGATTCCTTATAAATCTACATTTCTCTTTGAGATAATTTAAAATATTTTTGTAACTCTTTTCGGAATAATTTTATCCTTTTATTTCAGAATTTGTTGTTTGTATAAAAGCAATTACATACATCTTCTCACAAAATCTTAAAAATAATTTCAAACAAAAATTTAATATTATTATTTTTCTATTTAACAAAGGTCAACAATAAAACTATTTTTTTCTTCTTTGGATTTCGCGATGATGGTATAAGTCTATACCTATAATTCTATGCCTAGCGCAAACCATTGTTCTAATTTTATGTTCCATTTATTTTTAAACAAATTCATAAAAACATATGACTTGCATCATTATGTTACACAATTATGCTTTACAAACAAACGAACACTTATTCTATTTCATGTCATTATGTTCAACATTCAATTTTGCAACCATGGTATAAATTCTAAGGAATTGTTCAAAATTTTATCACACTTAGGAATTTATGCCTAGCAAAATCATATTTTTATAGTATCTCATGCATACTATTTTTATGAAAATCTGAAAACAAATCATCAAACCATCATTATCTCCATCATCACAACACAAAGTCTTAAGACAGTCTCTTAAGCACTCTTTTACTTTTAACAATATTTCTATACTGGGATTAGCTTGACGACCGAGTGAGCGGCGACTCCATGAAATGGTCTATAATAGCGACAATGTCCTTTGAAATTATTGTTAGAAGTCCCTTTTTATTTCTTTTATCAAATCACACCACAACAACCAATTGTTTACATCAGATTATTTCATTTAAAATCTTATAGCATGACATCAAATTATAATATTTCAAAACGACATAATTACATGAATCATCAATCCAATAAGCAAACAATTCAAACATTAAAGCATCATAAAAACATATGAACAAGTCATATCATCAAAAAAGATCATATATATATATATCAAAAAATTATATACATCATATCAAAACTGGATTGGTATGCCACAATCCATACCCTGGCATACTCAATCCTCTCAACAAATCTACAAAATCTATAGTCTCTAGCACCTAGCCTCGAGAAGCCCTCGAGCTCTCAGCCTCATCTCCTCCCCCGCCCTAACGTGGAGGAGGTGGTCCCATAAAAATGAATTAGGGTTTTACCCTATTTTTCTTAATTTTATTCAAAAACAATTAACAACATTTTAATTTTTGCTTTTTCGCGTTTTTACCTCAAACGTTCGATTTGGGTAAAAACACGGAGGGGGCACCATAGTCAGCATTCGTACGATTCGACCAAGAATCGTCATCTAAAAAATTGAGTATATTTTTGCTTTCTCGTAAAACAGGAAAAACTCGTCTTTAACGCATTTTCTTCGAAAAATTTGCTAAAGAGGGGGCAAAATGTAGCACCCTAAAATTGGCACGGTTAAACCTTAGTAAAAAGATAAAATGTTAAAATTTGAATTTCAACCCCAAATTGCCCATTAAACCGCCTTTTACCCGCTTTCCCCATTTTTTGCACCATTTTTAGGATTTGTTGTGACCGTTGGACGATATCATCGTCGATTTAGACGATATCACCTTAGATCGGATGAATTCGTCTGGAGCAGAACGTCCAGACGATTTCGTCCCAAAACTGATTTTTCATAATTAGCTTCTGTTTCAACGACATCTCTAACCGGGGCAAAAGCGTGTCTACGTCGTTAGAGACCTTCCCCGTTGGAGATCTCCCAGATTGGGATGATCTCCAACCTCCCAACCTCCTTCCTATGCCTATTTAATCTTAGGCCCTCCCCTTGACCTTCCCCTGGCTGAATTCCCTTGTAATTTGATCTTTGTGTGCGTTAGAATACCCTAAATTATCATTTGCATTTGTGCCTTTCTAAGTTTTCTTGTAGGAACCTCATTGTTTTTCAGTCGGAGCAAGCTCAGATCATCGCAGACGATCCTATACGATCTCGGACGATCACGTCGCAATTCGAGACGATTTTGTATTTTGTAGGCGATTTCGACTGCAGCCAACATTGGGGGCAATCAATGCCCAAAGTTTGCATTCTTTCTCCACTATCTGTTGTTTTGCTTTGCATTAGTTAAGCCTTTTATTATTCTGCATCTTGGAGTTCACCTCATATAGCGTAGATGCATGATAAGGTTAAATTTAGTCATTAAGATACTGCATTTCATTTAATTTATCATCTGTAATTGTTATTCTAGCATCCATACTGTCATTTCACATCATTTTCTCTTGCTTTTGCAATTGTATTTTTTGTTCTTGGTATCCATTTCTGTAATTGTAGGTCTCCGACGAATTCATCTGACGATATCGTCAGATTAGAGACGATCTTGTCAAATTAGAGATGATATCGTCATATTAGAGATGATCTTGTCAGATTAGAGATGATCTTGTCAGATCAGTAGATCAGGGACGATCCTATCATATTAGAGACGATCTTGTCAAATTCAGAAGCGATCTGGATCGCTTCAAAAATCAGAACCTCCATCAGACATCCGGAATCAAGTATGACTTACTTGTCTTTATCTAGTATATTCTCTGTACTTGCTATTCAATCTATGTTTCTTGTATTCATTTAAATCTGCATTTCATATAGAATATTTTAGATTCATTTGGCCAAACCTAGGAGTTGAATGATCAAACATAAAAATGAACACATCAAACACTCTCTCAACCTAGGCGTGGAAACTGCCATTCAAAAGTTTCCTGGTGAACCCACCATCCATCGAAAATTCACCTTTATACACCTCCCCCGAGAGGCGGGACCTTCGAAAGGCCTCTCAGTCCGAGGTATTGTCCCATCCTTTTCACATCCCCCTTTCGGGCGCGGATCCTATAGCCTGAAGGTAAGGGTGCAAAAAATTTGGAGCGATACAATAACATTCTACTGTATAATTCATCAGAGGAGAAAAAACATTTCTACTGGTGAAATTCCTTGGTCTTACATTATATTTGTAGTCTGAGATTTTATGTCCATAGCCATTGCATTTAAAATAAAAATCAAAAAAGGGATAATTGAACCTGGGTGATGGTCTTTGCCATGTTGCCATAGGAGCCACAGGTCTTCTTCTTCTTTGATGTGTGACATTGGGGAATCCATCATTGTCAATTCTCCTTTCGTGTCTGGCATTATTGCTTTCTTTTGCATGAGACATTTTTCCTTGATCAACTTGTTTCTTATCTTCATTCTTTATGGATTCTACATTTCTGGCATTTGATCCATTTGATGATTCTCCTTCGACGAAACCCAGACCAAATTTGATGCTTGCAAGCCTTTGGTCATTTATAATCTTATCCAGCTTCATAGAACTGTCTTCGTGTTTGTGATAGCAACTAATTTTGTGATTCATCTCTTCTATTTGCGTTTGTAAACCAACATTCTCTTCTTCTAGTTTGTAGCAATAATCTATTTTCATGGTAATTTGTACTTCGAGATCTTCAGATATTTTCTTGTATTCTTTTGGCTGTACTTTCAGACTGGTTATGATTTCATTTGCATCCTCAAGCTTCTTTGAAATTTTCTTATTCTTTTTCCTCTCTATTTTCCACTCTTCAAGTGCAGAGATCAACTCACCTTCTAGATCTACTTTAGCCTCAGGGTTTTCACCACATACTTCAGAGTTCACTCCTTCCTTTTCTGATTTTACTTCTTCAAATGCCATGAAAAGAGCTTCACCTATTTCCTCTTTAGAATCCTCGATGTTGTATCCCAAAGCATAGAGATATGTCTGCATCTTGATTCTCTAGAATGCATAATTAGATCCGTCAAACAATGGTGCTTTGTTTTATGAGAAGCCTTCACCACCTGCCATTGTGTTACTTCCAAGATCACCCTAGCCGGTTAAGCTTGTACAGGAACTTAGCTTTAATACCAATTGTTAGTCTTACAATGACACTAAGAGGGGGAGTGAATCAGTGTAGCTCTTTAAACTTGAATTTACAGCTCTTAATATCACAGAATTTAAAACTTATTACTAGATACAACAAGTATAACAAAAAAGCATCACACAACACAAGATTTAACAAGGTTCACCAATGTGGCTACTCCTCAAAAATTGACTTCTTGGACTACCATCCAAATCCAGCCTTTGCAAAGCACCAACTTTACAATCAATTTACCAACACCCACTATAAGGAGCACCAACCCCTTATTTATCTGCACCAACAAAAAGGAGCACCAACCCCTAATTTATCTGCACCAATAGAAAGGATCACCAACCGATGATTTACCAGCACCAATTGGAAGGAGCACCAACCGATGATTTACCAGCACCAATTGGAAGGAGCACCAACCCCTTATTTATCTGCACCCATAGAAAGGAGCACCAACCCTTGATGTCAAGCTACAACCTGTACTTCAATTTGAATCTATAAGTTTGTCAATAAGATACCTTTGCTTTTGCAAGACCCTGACTGGTCTTCTTCACCTTTGCGTTCTCTATGCACTTTGCTTTCTCTGCGCAATCACAGCAGCACCTGGTCGAAATTCAAGCTTTTTGCTCTCTGCACACTCTGCTCTCTCTGCATAATCACTTCGTACACTATGCTTCGTTACAGTTGAACTTCATGATCGTCTTCTCCCTTTTGTGCACTCTTCTCTCTTTGCAAATTTTGCACTTAGCATGATTCGAAATGACTTGCTCTCTGTGTACAACGACCGTCTTTCACACACATTTTGCACACCTTTCAATTCTCCAAACAAACCTCCTTTTATAACAATATTTTTTATGATGAAAACCCTAATATTAGTCGGCTATAAATCCTAATCTTAGTCGGCTTTCATAAAAACTGTAAACCCTAATTTTAGTCAGCTGTCATCGGTCTTTGTCGGCTTCAACTCAAGAAGATGTTTGGTTTATCCATCGCTTGATGATTTCATTCTGGATAGACCCTGTAACCGCCATACAGACTTTTGATCACTCTTCGTATTTCAGCAGTATGAAATCACTCTGTAACTGCCCTTGTAAATGCCGTAGTGATGTCGGTCCACTATCATACTTCTCATTTCAGTTCGGTTCTCCTTCTTGACTTGCGCTTTTATGACCTGTCATGAAATTGTGACATTTCTGCCTCTGTAGCTTCTTTTGTTGTTGTTGCCACGAAAATACATGTGATATCGTGACACTTTCACCTCTGTACGCTTTCTCTATTCTTTTGTCACGATGTCATGACATTTCTACCTTCGTAGACTTTATCTTTTCTTTTGTCATGATATCGTGACATTTTTGCCTCCGTATACTTCGTCTTTGCTTTTGTCATGATATCATGACACTTCTGCTTCCATAGACTTTGACTTTGCTTTTGTCATGATATCGCGACACTTCTGCCTCCTAGTCTTCAACTTAGCTTTTGTTGCAAAATCATGACACTTCTACTTTCGTACGTAGCTTCTTTGTTTTTGTCGTGAAATCGTGACACTTCTACCTTCGAAGTCTTCTTCTCTGCTTTTGTTGTGAAATCGTGACACTTTTGCTTCCGTACTTTACTTCTTTGCTTTTATCGTGAAATCGTGACACTTCTGCCTTCGAAGTCTTCTTCTCCGCTTTTGTCGTGAAATTATGACACTTCTGCTTCCGAACTTTACTTCTTTGCTTTTGTCACGAAATCGCGACACTTCTGCCTTCGAAGTCTTATTCTCTGCTTTTGTCATGAAATCACAACAGTTCTGCTTCCGTACGCTTCCTCTCTTTATTTTGTCATGAAAATGCGACATGTCGCGATATGGCAACACTTTTCAAACTTACTTTCTCTCTCCTATTTTCGTCGTGAAAATGCGACATATCGTGAAATCGAGACACTTTTCTTACTTGTTATCTTTCTTCGAACTTGTCGCAAAATCGTGATAGTTCTGCTTCCGTACGCTTCCTCTCTTTCTTTTGTCATGAAAATGCGACATGTTGCGATATTGCGACACTTTTCAAACTTACTCTCTCTCTCCTATTTTAGTCACGAAAATGCGACATGTCATGAAATCGTGACACTTTTCAAACTTACTTTCTCTCTCCTATTTTAGTCACGAAAATGCGACATGTCACGAAATCATGACACTTTTCAAACTTACTTTCTCTCTCCTATTTTAGTCACGAAAATGCGACATGTCACGAAATCGTGACACTTTTCTTACTTGTTCTCTTTCTTCGAACTTGTCATGAAATCATGACACTTTTTCCTGCTTTCTCTTTCTCTTCCAACATGTCGAGAAATCACGATAGTTTTTCCACTTGCCTTTTTCTCTTCCAACATGTCACGAAATCACGACAGTTTTTCCTACTTTTTCTCTCTCTTCCAACATGTCACGAAATCACGACAGTTTTTCCACTTGCCTTTTTCTCTTCCAACATGTCGCGAAATCGCGACAGTTTTTCTTGTTTTTTCTCTCTTCCAACATGTCGCGAAATTGCGACAATTTTTCCTGCTTTTTCTCTCTCTTCCAACATGTCACAAAATCGCGACAATTTTTCCTTCTTTTTCTCTCTCTTCCAACATGTCGCGAAATTGTGACAATTTTTTCTATTTTTTCTCTCTTCCAACATGTCACGAAATCGCGACAGTTTTTCTTGCCTGTTGTATATGTCGCGATATCGCGACACTTTTCTTACTTGACTTTTTTCTTTGATCTTTTGCATTTGGCCACTTTTGTCTTCTTGGAAAATCATTGTACATACTCTGAATAACCTTTGAACTCCTGTCTTCTGCATCTGAATAGCTTTTGAACTTCCTGTCCACTGCATCAATAGATCTATCTGACTGTGTTGACAACAATGACAATACTATTGCTGCACCTTGCTCAACAATATTGTAACCAAAACCTAGAAATAGCAAATTCGTCGTCTCAGAGTGAATTCACCAGCAAGAAAATACACTTTTTAGCTGGGATATTCATGATTAGATCAATTATTTTAGCTCACTATCATATTTAACCTATAAAAATCAATTTTATGAATTTATCGAGTTAGCGAAGACACTGGTGTTGTATTAGTATAGGTAGCATATTTGCATCTAACATGCAAAACCTTTAATCTCACTTGTAATAGCTAAGTAGGGTAGGAATCATTCCTCCCTACTCCTCCACCACCATGGGCAATCAAATGACAATGAGGAAGTTGGCTAACATTCCTCCACCTTCCTCCACTTGCTTGAATAAACCCCAATCAAGGGGACAATTGATTGCAAGCCTATCACATCAGCTTGTTAACTTATCAACTACGATGAACCTCTTCTTCTCATGCAAATATTTCACCTCAAAATTCTTAGTGCAAAGTTTTACTGAGATAAGAAATGCAGTGCCAAATATAATTCTAATAGTGATCATGCAAAAAATCCTAGGCCTTGTCGAACTGAACGCGTTTCCCTTTCCTATTGCTTTCAACGGTGTAAAAGGTTTAAAATGAATATGACATTGTATTTATAGGGGCAGACTACGTGAAGTACTATGTGGTGGCTTTCGAGGTGGACTACGCAAAATAATATGGTGGTCATAGAGGAAAACAACATGTACAGATCATTGTGGTGGCTATCGATTCCACCATGTAAATAAAAAAATAATGATCATGTAGATTCTTGATAAAGTTAGCACTATTGTTGTATATCCAATAATAGAAGCATTCATTGATTGAAACATAGAAACATAAATAATAGAAGCATATTTATATATTCAAACAAATTGTGTGCTATCATTAAATACTCTATTATTTAAACAAAATTTGTAGAATATTTATGTTGAAGGGGATTCCCATTTGATCATCAAGCAATTAAAAGACCAAAAAAAACCTTCCTCACTCTCTAACTACAGGCTACAGGATATTATTCAGACTATAAAAGAACTTTAACACTTGTTTCATTCCTTGGAGTACTTTCATGTGGAAAGATCTACAAAGAAGGTGGTTAATGCTATTACTAATTTGGGAGTGGATAGAGGTCTAGGAGAGATCACTTGGATCAACTTGTTTATTGACATGGATGATCCTGAGGGCATCAAACATAGAATTATTTCTTTGATCAATAAAGATAATGAGGGTGTTGCTAGCACTAGTCATGGTGAAAGTAGGTTGGAAAAAGTCTTATGACTGCTACAATTTGCATGACCCTTGAGTAATTGGTTTGTTGTCAACCTTTTTGGCTGGTACATGTGCAACTTGTTGGTTGATTTACTTTGGACTAGGCATGCTCTTTGAGTGTGTCGAAGGGGGTAGGCGAGGTGTGAGCCCTAGGCGATTTTGGTAGAACATATACCCCTACCTCCTTGGGATATTACCCGAAAGTGGAATCCCAAAAGGGGTGTTTTCCATAAAAAAAAGTTGTTTGTGCATTGATGATTCTTATTGCATGTGAGCATATGATACCACACTGTAGTTCCCATATGTTGACTTCATTTAGGCAAGGGAGACACTTATGCATGTTATGTAGATATCGGACGTATATGCCCTATAGCCTTTGTATTTAATGTTAGAAAGTTTTGAAGTTGAGTCAATTGTTATGGTTGAATTGATCTTTTGTGGATTTGCATCAAGGATTGGCATAAACAAGATAGTATAATTTTAATTAACTACACTTATTGTTGACCATATTTGTGAGTGAAAAAAGTGTTCATTCTCTTGTGACTTCTATGGTGTAGCATGTGGTGGCAATAGTCACATTTGGTTTACCTTATATGATTCACTTTCCTTTATTCTTGGCCTATGGATGTGGAGGTGATAGGCAGTGGATGTAGAGGGTTACAACTCAACAAACAATGATTGAATTGCTTGACAATTCTCCCTTGAATGTTCATTGTTGTTGTCATTGTCACACCACTTGCTAGGCTTGGCCTTTGGGGGATTCTTTTCTTGAGAGTTATTTTTTCTTCTAATTCTGATTTTAGGGCTAACCTTATTTGTCTTGGTTCTTTGTAGATTCACTCTTGCCTTTATTTGGTTATTACTTAGTATTCTACTTTTTGTTATTTGCTCCTTTTCTATTTTTATTTTTGTGCATCGAATCCAATTTGATAACAAGTTTGTATACCCCTCTCAATGCGTTAAATTCGAAGAGGTCTATATATATATATAGACTAACTACTTGAATGAGAATGGCCTTATATATACACTAACTACTTGAATGATAATGGACCTTATATATACACTAACTAATTGAATGAGAATGGGCGTAACTTTTAAGATTTCTACTTGAATGAGAATGGGCGTAACTGTTAAGATTTCTAATTGAATGAGAATGGGCATAAGATTTCCTAGGGATAGGTTGAATCAAACACCATACTCGAGTATGGTTAATCTTGGTATGAAATATCATTCGAATATTATGGATAAAATAATAATTATATTTTGAATCCTGGTACGAAATATCATACGATACTCGAGGATAAACTGATAATTATATTTTGAATGTTGGTATGAAATATCAGTTATAGAAAGCATGATGCCAAGAAAGAGTTTGATGGCACCATGATGTTGTCCTATTTTGCAGGAAGATTTAAAGCCATTAGAGAGAGGAAGAGGGAGTGGAGAGTATGAAGAGCAAGAAGGATGAGGTAGACATTTTCATTGCGGGTAAAAGAATTTGTAATAGTAATGAAGAAGATCTACAAATGAAAAATATGGAATCTGGGAAATCTCATCTCAGGGATCTAGTTATAGATTTCAATTTTAACAATCTACAAATTACAAATTCAACAACGTTATAATAATAATTATAATTTGGCATTTGTATTGGGGAGAGGGGTGTGCCAGGCTAGTGCTGTAGTGCAATGCAGAAGCGACGTGCGAGGGCCCTCATAGTAAGCTACCGGGTGGGCCCTCCCCCTAAAAAAATTCATTTAATATCGTGTGGCTCTATGAGCCACGTATCAGATATTAAACTGATAAGAACAGATACCACACTTGATCTTAGCCAAAAGGCCGAGAAAGGTATGTTTCTGCCCATCTCATCCCTACCTATTTCTACTCCTCTTCCCCCACCTATCTCTCCACACCCTGCATGTGGGATATCCGCATATCCGTCCCCATCCCTGCAAACATCACAGATATGTTTCATATTAATCATATTCATAGCAAATGGCAAATGGGTTTTTCCTTCGCTGGTTCAACTCCAAACTCAATCCAACTCAGACCAAACCACATCACACCAGAAGACAAGACACAACTTGTACCTTTCCATCCTCGTCCGTCTCAAAAACCAACACCTTATTCCACTCCACTGCAATGCATATTAATTATTAATTATTCTAATTCTATTCCAATAACACCATTCCAATTCTCCTTTCACATTTTAGTGAACAATTACAATTTAAATTTACCTGCACCATAATACCTCCCTCCTCCCTCCACACTCTGGACTCCCCGACCTTGTTTACAACCCACCCTATCACCAACCAACGATATTATTTCAATTTCAATTCCAATGTATAATTCTATTTCACACAGCATGACATTATTTTCTGTATATCCTGAGAATGAAGCTCCAACTATTTCTAATATTCTTGTTTTTGATATTATGCAAAATAAAATCGCATGAATTCTTATTTGTCTCTCAAATGCTCCAATATTAATTCTCATTCATGCCATTTGAATGAAAAGAGTAATCTAATATAATAGTATAAATCGTATCACATCCATTCAATTTTGTTGGTCAAAACCATGAATAAGATTCAGTTTTGTTTATCCAACCTATATTTAGTTTTCTTTATAAGTAAAATGGGCTCTCATATATGATCATTGATAAGGAATTTTAAGATCTCATAGCACCTACTAATAAAAATAAAAATCTTTATATCTTGATATAAAGTATATCAAATGGTATTAGCTTAACTCCTCAACATTCAAGGAGGTTGGGACCAAGGTTTGAATCTTGCCAAGTGACACATAGACAATATCCAAGCTTTGTTGTAATATCACTATGTGATGATGATGTAATATGGATAGGGCTCGTTTCAATCCCGTATAACCAATTGTAAAATGAAATATAAAAAAATCATAACAATAGTTAAAAATAGTACGAGTGTTAGTTGAATAGTCATATAATAAAGGTCTATAGAAATGATCACACATATAAAAAGGAATAGTCATAAAATATTCCTTGTTAACGATGATTCTTGGGTTGCACACAATGGTTTGATGATTAGAGAATATATTGCCACTAGGTAAAAACCCACCCATGACTCGTGTTGCACAAGTAATAAAACATAATTTTTTCAATACAATTTTCAATATTTTGATCAAATGATCACACGTATTAAAGGAAATAGTTATAAAATATGACGATGATTCTTGGGTTGCACACAATGGTTTGATGATGAGAGAAGGTATTACAACTATATCAAAACCCACATATGACTCAAGCTACACAAGTAATAAAACACAATTTCTTTGATACAACTTTTAATATTTCATTAAAACTTCCAATATTTTCATTGATATTTCAAAAGTTTTACCACGATCCTAATAAAACACAATTTATTCGATGAAACTTTTAATATTTTGATAAAAATTCCGATATATTTATCCATATTTCAAAAGCTTTGCCATAATCCATTAGGATTATATTTGAATCAAGACAATGGGATCAACAAGTATATTATGAAAACATTGTATTTTGATGTTGTAAACCTTATGAGACTCGATCCGTGGTAATATATTGCAAAGTGAAAAAAATGGACAAAGAGATGGAAACTTTTGGGCATTGGCAAAAACTTCATTATGAGGAAAACACATCATAACATGGCACAAGGTAGATCAAATCAAGAATTTTCCACTCTTAAAAAACTAGCGAACAGATTGACGAATAAGACCCTTAAAAATAGTTGTTAACGAATTAATAGGTTGTTATAGTCTAGAGGTTATATGAGTATAAGAGCCAAAATTAAGTAGTGAGGAATGTAAGGATGTTTAGATCATGGGGGATTGTTTGATAGTTTTTCTATAGGATATTTGGGGGTATTGAGACAATATGGGACAAACACAAATCAAACGAACAATTGGTAGAAGCAAAAAGTAACTAGGTTGCTAGTCTATTTTGTAGGAAAGAGGAAAACATTGATGTCGGAGTTATGGATGTACATGATTCAATTGTAGTTACTCCTCATGAAATATGCTAGAATGATCTTGGCATATTTTTGTCAAATACAATGAAGATTCATAGTTATGCTTTATGGATTATTGAAGGGAACTTAAACAAAGTTCTATATCATTCAAAATGAAAGGGTGGTGTTCATGGATGGTTTAAAATAATGCAATATTTTTCTTTATTTCTCAATTCAAATGGCCTTTAGGATGTTATTTCATCAATATTTAAATATACATGGGATAACATGTGCATTGGATAGATTTATATAGCAGAAATATTGAATAGATTTTTGTATCCAATGCATTGTTGCAAACAGAGTATATAACCTCTTTGGACACTTTATTTTGAGCAAGATCAGATCACAAACCCATTATTTTAAGATGTGATTTACTCAATAAAGGTCATCTAAAGTCGTTTTGCTTTCAATCTGTGTGGCTTCAAGGCCATAAATTATTCTAGATGGTTATGCTATGTTGCAATGAAGCAAATTATGAAGGATCATGCACGCACAATTTTATTCAAAGATGAAATATCTAAAGAGACAAATGGGGATTTAGAATGTCAAATCTTTTGGTGAACTATTTAAAGAAATGAAGAAAATTGAATCTAAGCTAAAATTTTTACAAGAGGTAGTAGAAATCAATGGAATAGACTAGGATACTTATATGTAAAAAAAAATACTTTAAGTTTTTATTATCGTGATTCATTTAAAAAGGAGGAGGTATTGATTCCAAAAATCTAGGGAGAGGCGGCTGAAGGAAGTAGATAGATATACCAAATTTTTCATGGTACAACCATAAAAAAATTTCTATTTGTTGCATAAAACTATTTCAACTCTAGATGAAAAAATATCGAGGTGGAAGAAGAAGATGTCAAGAAGGAAGTAATTAATTATTTCAAAGATATTTTATCAAATGTTGCACAAGAAAGGGAATCTCAAGGTAATATTTTACAAGATATTCCATCAATCATCACATAGGGATAATATGAATGCTTGATTAAGAATATCTTTGTGGAGAATCTACATGAGCCAGTATTTCCTTTCCATCCTAATAAGTCACTTGGCCTCAATGGATTTCTTATATTTCTCTTTCAAAAAAATTAGGGGTTATTGAAGAGTGATATGTTGGTTGTAGTTGAAGAGGCCCAAAAAATGAAGGGTACAACAAGTAAGATTAATGTCACCTTTATTACATTGGTTCCCAAGAAATATGAGACAAAATATTTTTATAATTTTAATTCAATAAGCCTTTATAGCATGATTTATATGATCATTTCAAAATTTATGTCAAACAAATTGAAATAAATTCTAGATTATGTTATCTTAGAGGAATACAGTTGTTTTGTTTGTGGTGAAAAAATCCTTGATGATGTAAGCATTACATAAGAGGTTGTACATTATCTTCATTCTATGAAAAACAAATATGCTTATGATATTAGGTATGAACAAAGCATATGATAGCGTTTACTAGAGTTTTACACGTGATATTATTAAAAAAATTGGTTTTGATCAAGGTTGGTTTGAATGGATTAGATGTCGTTATCACACTCAAAAAAATTTAATTTTGATTGAGGTATTCCTTAATGGATAATTTGAATAATCCCATGGTATTCACCAAGGTGGCCCACTTTCTCATTGGATATTTATTATTCTTGTAGAGGCATTTTTTTTTGAAAAAAATGAAAAATATGTTATATTTATAGAAGTTGTATTACAAGGTAAAATGAACTGGATAGGCATCAAGGGAGAAAGAAAATCCTCCTCCAATCCCTCCTAGCTCAAAAATTACCCATAAAACATTACCTTACATAATGCAGATATCCAAACCCTCAGCACTACCATAGCTGAATTCCAGTTTATCCAATTTATCTGAATTCCGTAAACTATCCATTTATCTTCATGTTGTGTTGCTCTGTGGCCTAATCGTGATAGATTCATTAGACTCCTTGTCTACTCTTCTTGTTCTACTATCTCGCTTGTATCACCTCCTGCATCCCTTGGATTCTTTGGCACAAGCTTATCTGATTTTCCATCTGAGAGTCCACATATTGCCCTTTCTCCAGATCTTTTCCCCATTTTGCTAAATAGTCTGCCACCCTATTTCCCTCTCGCTTTATATGTGTAATAAAAACATCTTGAAAAACTTGCCAGATCTTATGGACTTGCTTCCACCTTCCTTCTCTCTCCAATTCCTAGCACATGAAAGGGCCTTATCGGATCCAATATTCCAGCCCATACTTGAGAGTCTGTCTCTATCCACAACTTATGTAGCTGTAGATTTGCAAATATCATTGATGTTGACAAGATCGCTTTGTCCTTCCGCTTCATTATTTGTTGCCTCCCCCATGCCTTCTGCTCTCCAATACACCTGTTCTCCTTTCCAATTTCGCATGATAATACCAAAACCAGCTTTCCCAGGATTTTTAGTAGAAGCCCCATCTGTGTTTGCCTTCACCCACTCTTTAGGAGGTGGCCTCCACTCTATGTTATTCAAGGGGATCTCACCTGTGTACCCATCCTTAAGTTGTTTCTCTGTTACAGTTATTCCAAGGCTCCGTAGGATAATCACTTCCTCCATTTTTATATTTGTTTCCTCCTGTAATCTGATAAATAGTGTTTCTGTTACCTTGCTCATAATACTCTCCCATACTTGCTCCCTTGTTCCGTGCTCTGATCTAAATATGCGTGCATTTCGTTCTAGCCATAACTGCCACCATATGAAGCTAGGTCCTAGTTTCCATGCAATTTTCATTGTTTTAGTCTTAAAGCTGCACTGTTTCCATTTCTCATAAAAGCTTTCCTGGCTCTCAAAAACTTCCCAATGTTGTCTCATTTGTCTCCACCAATTGATCCATATGTCTTTAGCAAAAGAACACCCAAAAAAGAGGTGATTCAAGGTCTCCTCTGCCTTTCCACACAAAACACATTTAGAGGGCCCAAAGAAACCTCTTTTTATCAAATTATCAAAAGTCAAGCACTTTTTGTGGTTAATCAACCATGAGAAAATGTTAATTTTTGGCCATCCTTCCTTTTGCCAGACAAATGTCCATGGAAAGGGTGATGGGGTAATCTCGTATCCACAAACTACCTTGTATCCCTCCTTTGCCTTATAAATTCCCAACTTACTTCCTCCCCATCCAAGTATATCCCTCTTAGAACCATCCTGAATTGGGTGTCTTTGAAGATATCTCCACAGTTTTTCCATTAGTTCCTCTGTACCCCTCACTGGCCATTCTTGGGGATGTTTCCACTGTAATAAATCTGGCACATGTTGATTCCATGATTTCATATAGTAAGAGGCTTTCCACCACCCTGCTTTTTGGAGCTCTGATTTCCAGCTCTCCATCTCTGGGAATGTCTGAATAATTGGTTGTGATTGATTCCATGAATCCTCCCAAAATAAAGCATCCTTTCCATCCCCTAACTGCCAATATAGGTATGGCTTTATTAACTCTTGGCCTACTAACATTGTCCTCCATATGGTAGATCCCTCTCCTTCCACTTTGTATCTTGGAATGTTTTTCTCATCCACTCCTGGGTAATATTTAGCTTGTAAGAGTCTACTCCATAAACCCCCAGTAGCTGTAATCCATCTCCAATATAGCTTCCCAGCTAGTACCTTGTTGCTCTGAAATGCTGATCTTATCCCCAATCCTCCTTGTTTTTTTGGTTGGCATATCTTCTCCCAACCCACTAGTGCTATTTTTTGTTCTTCCCTTGCACCGACCACAAAAACTTTCTTGTGTGTTTGTCAATATCTTTTAGAATTCTCTTTGGAGCACGAAGTACGAGAAAATTTATAAGCTGGAAGAGCTTGTAGCACGACTTTAATCATTGTCGACCTTCCTCCTAAGCTTAGCCATTTATGAGTCCAGGTTGCTCGGCTTAGCTTGAAGTCTATCCATCAACCCTTTCCACTCTTTACTTTTTGTTTTCTTTGCGAGATAAAGGTACTCCTAAATACTTTATGGGTAAAGGAGTTTCCATGAATTTCAACAATTGTATAATTTTATCTCTCACCCTCTTCGTTGTATTGAAAAAAACAATTTGAGATTTTTTTTCATTAAAAGTTTGCCCAATAGCTTGAGTATACCCATCTAAAACTTCTTTTATGTTTCTTGCTACTATGAGATTGGCTTGACTAATAAGAGCGATATCATCCACAAACTGGAGGTGATTTATCTCAATTTGAGAACTTATTTTCAAGCCCTTTAACCTCCCCTCTTGTCTCCCTTTTTTTAACAGTCTCCCGAGACCCTCTGCATAAAGGATAAAAAGGTAAGGGGAGAGAGGGTCCCCTTGCCTCAGCCCCCTTCCTGCTGTGAACATGGGAGAGGGACTGCCATTTACCAGAACTGAGAATGATGTAGTTTGTGTACAGGCTCTTACCCAATCTCTCCACCCCTCTGCAAAGCCCATTTTTTCTAAAATATTTTGCATAAAGGACCAGTCTACTCTGTCATAGGCTTTAGAAAGATCTAATTTAATAAACATACCTGGGTCCTTTTGTTTTGACATTGTGTGTATCACCTCCTGGGCCACTACTATTCCATCTAGAATTTGTCTGCCTTCAACAAAACCACCTTGCTCACTTGAAATCAGATTTGGTAAAAATTGTTTCAACCTTTCTGCCATAAGCTTTGTTAATATCTTGTATACTACATTACATAGTGAAATAGGCCTATAATTATCAATTATCTCACTAGATGGGCCCTTAGGAACCAAAGTGATAAAAGTATGATTCAAGGCTTTTAACATTTGCTTACTCTGTCTGATTTCCTCCAGTGCCTCCACCACTGCTTGGCCCACAATTTCCCAAAAATTTTGATAAAATTCAATGGGGAATCCGTCTGGTCCTGGAGTCTTTCCTGTTTGCATTTTTTGTATGATCTGCGAGGTTTCTTCCAAAGAAATTTCCTCCATTAATAATTTATTGTGTTCAGGTTTGACTAATTGTGGAATTGCCTCTAGTATCTTCTCCTGCCATATTGCATTCAAATTTTCATTACTGCTAAAAAGTGTATGGAAATACTTGATTTGCTATACTTTTCATTTCACTTCCACTAGTTTTAACCTGACCCATCATATCTGTAAGACCCATAATTCTATTTTGTTGTCTCCTGGTTATTCTTTGTCTTATGGAAGAAAGTCTGTATTTTGGTCCCCCTCCTTTAACCATGTGATTACGGCTCTTTGCCTCCAATAGATTTCTTCTTGTTCCTCCAAAGCTTCCTCTTTTCTAATAATTTCTGCCTCACGTTGTAACAGTTCTTCTGTGATAGTTCCTTGTCTTATCTCTTGAGCAATCTTCTCCTTTTGATCCTTGATTTCATTCTTTTGGATTCTAGTTATTTCCTTCTTCTGTTTACTCCACTCCTTTAGTTGGGTCCTTACATATTTTAGTTGTTTGTGGAGTTTGAATTGGGCTGTCCCAAATCTTGGTTTCCCTGATTTCCACCATTCCTTTATACGGTCCCCTAGCTCCTCATCTTTCAGCCACCATAGCTCAAATTTAAAAGTTCCCACAACTTTATGATTATCTTCTTCTATGGTTAAGCTTACTGGAAAATGATCTGAAGAAAGCCTATCCATGACCCTTGCTTGATGCTTGGTATGCAAATATAATTCCTCCCCCATGAAGAAACGATCCAAGCAAGATTTGACCATCTCACCTTCCTTTCTTCCGTTAGTCCAAGTCATGGAGCTATCCACGGTTGGGATATCTATTAGATTCATTTGACATGTTATTGCTGAAAAAAACCTGTCCTTTTCCTCAAGCATGGCTCTGCCTCCTTGTTGTTCCTCTATTCTAAGCTTTGCATTGAAGTCTCCTCCCACAATCCATTGGTCCTCCGGGTAGTTTTCTCTGAAAGTCTGGATGGCTACCCATTGATCCCTCTGTAATCTAACTGTTTGTGCTCCATAAAAATTCACTATAGTCCAAATTTTTCCAGTTTCCCTATTTTGTAACCGGACCATCAACACCCCTCTCGTAGAGGCCCCCCCTATCTCTAGGAACAGTTGGTGATTCCACATAGTGGCCAGTCCACCTGATTTCCCTTGTGACGATTGAGTAAGGATCTCTCCTTTTTGCCATATCCTCCTATTTATTTTTTGTAAGTCTTCTCCTTGCATTTTGGTTTCCTGTAACAAAATTATATCTGGACTCATATCTATGATAATATTTTTGACTGCCTTTTGTCTGGGGCGACTGCCTAAACCCCTCACATTCCAAGTGATTAATATCATTGAGAATTAGGAGAGAAAAAATCAGCCATCGATTTTACCTTTCCGTTCTGGCTCAAATCTCTTCCCTGTTCCTCCATCTTTTCCTTGTTTGACTTCCTCCCTGCAGATTGGTTTGGTTTTTGTTTCTTCTCCACTTGATGAATTCCTAGAGTAGGGCTTTCTTTGTTCTTATTTCCTTCTTTCATCTCTATTTCCTGTGTCAAAAACATCCTCTGCTCTATTTCCCCTCCTATGGTCTCTCTTGTGGGTTGAATCTCCTCTTCCATGAGAGAGGTTGTGTCTGGTCTTGCTCCTTGCTTGTTCCCTAACACTAGATTGGAATATTGTTCCTGATCAACTATTGTGACTTGCTGAGTATCCTCCTCTAACCCTTCCATTTGAAAATCTCCTTCGGTTTCCAAGTTTCCCAGTTGTTTGAATATCTCATATCTATTGGTTGTTCTTACAACTCTTTCTCCTTGTCTCTGGTTACTGTGTTGATTTTTTTTGTTTGGCCTTCTCATTACTTTTTGAAAACCCTCAGAATCTATTGGGCCTTTCCCTTCCTTTTGATTTCCCTTTTTCTGAAGAGATTGACCTGCCATGTTAAAATTTTCTTTTGTCCCCTCTTGTTCAGATTGATGATCCTTAACTGTTGGGCACATTCTAGCTAGATGTCCAGGAGCGTGGCACACCCGACATCCGAATGGAATAGCCTCATAATCCAGTTGTTGGCGCCAGACAAAATCCCCTATTTTTAGGTCTATCTCTGTTGGAAGAGGTTTGCTGAGGTCCATTTCTACACAAACCCTAGCAAACATTGTCGATCCTCCTAAAACTGTTTCTCTTGATCTACCTTGATAATGCCCTAATAAGTTGCCTATTGCCTCAAGTATCTCCTCTTTCCAAAATTCAAGGGAAGGGCAAATAATCTTACCCATATTGGTACTGTTGTCGGTTCCACCCTCGGGTCAAATCCCATCTTCCATGGCTGCAAGAATAGTCCCGCTGGTCCATGATGATATGGTCCTCCCTCAAATACTTTTTGTCGATCTGCCACCGATGTGAACTCCACAGAAAAATACCCATTTGCGAGAGTTAGAATTTCGTATTCTCCTTCCAGATGCCATTGTTTCCTTATCCATGTGTGGAGGAAGTGCACAGATGGTTTGAAACCCACAAATTTACCTATCAGGTTGTGTTTTGACTTATAAACAATATCCTCAGCTACCCAGTCCTCAGCTATTTCCAACATCGGTATTTCTTTTGCTTGTGGTAGACATCCGTTCACCCTCCCAAGCAGAGAATCCTCCTTTTGTCGCTTCCCCATGGTGTTTATGATTTTCTTTGCTTGTGTTTGACAGTCGTTGAAACTATCTTGGGTTCCACATAGCTTATCCCGAAATGAAATTCCTTCGTTTGGAGGATTTGGTACCGAAGTACCTATGTCCCCCATTCTTGGCCGTGATCCTTACTATTGACAGCCCTCTACCTTAGCTTCTGAAACCCCAGTTTGATTCCTCAGATCTCCTTTGAAGCACCTCCAAACTTCTGAAACCCTATCTCTCCCTCCAAAACCAAAACCTGTATATTTTTGAAGTCTCTTGTAGAGGCATTAGAAAGAGCTTTCTTAAAGAAAAAAACCAAATATATCCAAGTCACACCAAATGATCCCTTCAAATCTTATTTCTAATTTGTTGATCACACTTTTATTTTGGGTTATTGCTTAGATAGTGAGGGTATGGATTCTAAATCATTATTGTCATCTTCTAAGAAGGCTACTAGACAATTTATTAGTTCTACATAATTTAGGATCCTTTTCATTACCATGTCCCAAGATTTATTAATAACTATGTTGGACATTTTAGGGTTACAAAATAAGTCATCAACATGTTTGAGTATTCCTTTGTCTCATAAATCAAAGAAGGAGGAGGTTTGTGACTCAATTTTGGATAGAATGAAACCTTGTTTGGTAATTTGGAAAGGTAAGTTCTTCACCATGACTATAAGGCTACAACTCTTATTTTTTATTCAAAATGACAACCATTGGCAAGGGCATGCCTAGCTTGAAAAGGCCTAATTGTCAAATATTACATTAATTTTATTCATAAATCTAAATCATGGATTTATATTAGTAACCTGGTTGAAGGAAAGAAACTCAAACAAATAACAAATAAGCTTCAAATGATGCTTCAATAGTTCTCTTTGCATGTTTTTACATGAAAGGGTGAGTTGGTTTGAAATCTATTAAAAGATAGTGGATACATGGTCAAGTTGGAATATAAGTATCTAGAGCAAATATATTTTTCTACTCCCATAGTGGTTTTCCTTGGAAGAATATTTAGTCACTAGAGGCCCTTATCAAGTCCTCAATACTCTTTTAGTTAATAGTCCAAAGTAATATTGTTACAATAGAGATCCTATAAAGAAGAGGATATCATGGACCTTTCAGGTGTGCCTTGTATGATAAGGATCTAGAAACATTAGACCATTTACTTCTTCACTGTCCCTTTGCTTACATCATTTGGTGCTATGTTTTCAAATATATGAAGGTAGCTCTATGAGCATTGAAAGATTTGATAAAATATTGGATTAATAATTTAAAAGCTAAAACATTACATATTCTATGGATTTTTGGCCCTATCATATATTTTATGGATTGAAATGAATAAAATAGAAATTTTAAAAATAACATTAAAATCATGCCCAAGGTTGGAACTGTAATTAAGGATATTCTTGTAAAAGTTTTATAGACATGGTTTTGAGAAGAGAGATAAATGTTGGGGATATGATTGGATTTATGTGCATTTGTAAAAATAGGTTGCGTTATAAGATGGCTTGTGTTAGGATGCAGATCCTCCCCAAGGGAGGTAGTCATGGGATACCCTAAATATGATGAAATATCATGGGCTTTTCCACCTACAAAGGAGACAATAGGGGGAATAGTGGAGTTCACATAACGACAAATAGATGCATTAAGACCCAAAACATTTACTTGATTTACATTCACCTTTGATGGATTGATATCCATATTAGATTTACCATTTGAAAAACCATTATTCTCATTAGGTGACATGGGAACAAAATTGGATGGTCAAGAAATATTTTGATTATTATCAACCTCCCCTAATGATTTCCATAAATACACCCATTAGTCCTTATGAACCCTCTGTATTGATCTATGGAAATGAATTTTTTTTTTATAAGATGCTTTCTTTAGGAGGAGTATCCTCCTCTTCCAAATTGGGATAATAAAAGGGATTTACTTCTTAATAATAATTTTAAAAAGGTAGTTGAAGAAGGGACCCTTGATTTTTCTTACTTCACAGATAATAGTGATGATAAACCATAGAATAAGACAAGGGGGATTAATTTTATTTATCTTCTTAATAATTGATTAAGAAAGAGAAGAAAGAGTAAATTCTTTCTTAATCTTGATTAGTGGATTTTTTAGGGTTTTATCTTTTATGAATAGTCAATGAAAGGTCAAAGAGAATCTAGGATACCTATGGAGGTGTTCATTTCAAATTCACAAAAATGTAAGGATGGTAAAAGGACACCATTTCATACCTCAATATGGGCATGGTACAAGTACATAATATATGGAACTCAAAGGCTTTGTTTCATATATTTATTTACAAAAACCTATGTTTTGGGCTTACTAAAATCCTTGACCTACTTTATCAAAGATTCACTAGATAAAGTATATAGTGTATGCTTATTTTATCTTGTATGAGCTAAAATAGAAATTTTCTTCTTTTCTTTTCATGATATTAAACTCAAAATCAAAATGCAGTAAGCACAAACTTGGAATAATGAAACTGTAGATACCTAAAATCAAAACATGGACCAATTTTTATGTAAAGACACTAAAAATATCAACCCACCCATGACAAATGTCTCAACCCCATAATTTGTAACCAAAACCCAGAAATAGCAAATTTGTCACCTCAGAGTGAATTCACCACCAAGAAAATACTTTTTTAAGCTGGAATATTCATGATCGGATCAATTTGTTTAGCTCCCCAACAAATTTAACCTATAAAAATCAATTTTATGAATTTTTCGTGTTAGTGAAGACACTATTGTTGTATTAGTATAGTTACCATATATTCATCTACCATGCAAAACCTTTAATATCGCTTGTAATAGCTAAGTAGGGTAGGAATCATTCCTCCCTACTCCTCCACCACCATAGGAAATCAAATGATAATGAAGAAGGTGGCTAACGTTCCTCCACCTTCATCCACTTGCCTAAATCAATCCCAATCAAGGGGGCAATTGATTGCAAGCCTATCATGTCAGCCTGTTAGCCCTATCAATTATAATGAACCTCTTCTTCTCATGCAAATATTTCACCTCAAAATTCTTAGTGCAAATTTGTACTGAGATAAGAAATTCAATGCCAAATATAATTCTAACAATGATCATGTAGAAAATCTCAAGTATCATCGATCTGAACGCTTGTCCCTTTCCTATTGCTTTCAACAGTGTAAAAGGTTTTAACTGAATATGACATGGTGGTTATAGGGATGGACTACGTGAAGTAATATGTGGTGGCTTTCGATGTAGACTATGCAAATACTATGGTGGCCATAGAGGCAAACAACATGTACAAATCATCATGGTGGCTATTGATTCCACCATGTACATTAAAAAAAACAATGATCATATAGAGTGTTGATAAAATTAGAACTATTTTTGTATATCCATTAATAGAAGCATTCATTAATTAAAACATAGAAACATAAATAATAGAAGCATATTTATATATACAAAAAAATGTATGCTATGATTAAATGCTCTATTATTTAAAAAAAATTGGTAGAATAATTATGTTGAAGGGGATTTCCAGTTGATCATAAACCAATTAAAAGACCAAAAACAACATTCATCACTCTCTAACTATAGGCTACAAGATATTATTAAGACTATAGAATAACTTTAACACTTATTTTAGTCGTTGGAGTACTTTCATGTGCAAATATCTGCAAACAAGGTGGTTGATGCTATTACTAATTAGGGAGTGGATAGATGTTTGGGAGAGATCACTTCGATCAACTAGTTTATAGACATGGATGCTCTTGAGAGAATCAAGAATAAAATTATTTCTTTGATCAATAAATATAATGAGGGTGTTGCTAGCACTAGTCATGGTGAAAGTAGACTGGAGAAAGCCTTATGGCTGCTCCAATCTGCATGACCCTTGAGTAATTGGTTTTTTGTCAAACTTTATGGTCGGTACATGTGCATCTTGTTGGTTGATTTACTTTGGGATTGGCATGCTCTTTAAGTGTGTCTAAGGGGTTAGGTTAGGTGTGAGCCCAAGGCAATTTTTTTAGAACATATACCCTTCCTCCTTGGGACTTACTCAAAAGTGGCACCCCAAAAGGGGTGTTTTCCACACAAAAAAAGTTGCTTGTGCATCGGATCAATTTTTTTAGCTCCCCAACAGATTTAACCTATAAAAATCAATTTTATGAATTTTTCGTGTTAGTGAAGACACTATTGTTGTATTAGTATAGTTACCATATATTCATCTACCATGCAAAACCTTTAATATCGCTTGTAATAGCTAAGTAGGGTAGGAATCATTCCTCCCTACTCCTCCACCACCATAGGCAATAAAATGATAATGAAGAAGGTGGCTAACGTTCCTCCACATTCATCCACTTGCCTAAATCAATCCCAATCAAGGGGGCAATTGATTACAAGCCTAGCATGTCAGCCTGTTAGCCCTATCAATTATAATGAACCTCTTCTTCTCATGCAAATATTTCACCTCAAAATTCTTAGTGCAAAGTTGTACTGAGATAAGAAATTCAATGCCAAATATAATTATAACAATGATCATGTAGAAAATCTCAAGTATCATCGAGCTAAACGCTTGTCCCTTTCCTATTGCTTTCAACAGTGTAAAAGGTTTTAACTGAATATGACATGGTGGTTATAGGGATGGACTACGTGAAGTACTATGTGGTGGCTTTCGATGTAGACTATGCAAAGTAGTATGGCGGCCATAGAGGCAAACAACATGTACAAATCATCATGGTGGCTATTGATTCCGCCATGTACATTAAAAAAAATAATGATCATATAGAGTGTTGATAAAATTAGCACTATTTTTGTATATCCATTAATAGAAGCATTCATTAATTAAAACATAGAAACATAAATAATAGAAGCATATTTATATATACAAAAAAATGTATGCTATGATTAAATGCTCTATTATTTAAACAAAATTGGTAGAATAATTATATTGAAGGGGATTTCCAGTTGATCATAAACCAATTAAAAGACCAAAAACAACATTCATCACTCTCTAACTATAGGCTACAAGATATTATTAAGACTATAGAATAACTTTAACACTTCTTTTAGTCGTCGGAGTACTTTCATGCGCAAATATCTGTAAACAAGGTGGATGATGCTATTACTAATTAGGGAGTGAATAGAGGTTTGATAAAGATCACCTGGATTAACTAGTTTTTTGACATGGATGCTCTTAAGAGAATCAAGCATAGAATTATTTATTTGATAAATAAATATAATGAGGGTGTTGCTAGTGCTAGTCATGGTGAAAGTAGACTGGAGAAAGCCTTATGACTGCTCCAATTTGCATGAGCCTTGAGTAATTGGTTTTTTGTCAAACTTTATGGTCGGTACATGTGCATCTTGTTGGTTGATTTACTTTGGGATGGGCATGCTCTTTAAGTGTGTCTAAGGGGGTAGGTTAGGTGCGAGCCCAAGGCAATTTTTTTAGAACATATACCCCTGCCTCCTTGGGACTTACTCAAAAGTGGCACCCTAAAAGGGGTGTTTTCCACACACAAAAAGTTGCTTGTGCATCGATGATTCTTACTGCATGCAAGCATATGAGACCACACTGTAATTCCCATATGTTGACTTCATGTAGGCAAGAAAGGCACATTTGCATGTTATGTAGATATCAGATGTATATGCCCTATAGCCTTTGTATTTAATGTTATAAAATTATGGAGTTGAGTCAATTGTTATGGTTGAATTGATCTTTTGTGGATTTGCATCAAGGATTGGAATAAACAAGATAGTCCAATTTTTATTATCTACACTTATTTTTGACCATATTTGAGAGTGAAATAAGTATTCATTCTCTTGTGACTTCTATAGTGTAGCATGTGTGGTGGAAATAGTAACATTTGGTTTATCTTCTATGATTCACTTCCCAATAATCTTGGCCTATGGATGTGGAGGCGATGGGCAGTGGATGTATAGAGTTACAACTCAACAAACAATGATTGAATTGCTTGACAATTCTCCCTTGAATGTTTATTTTTGTTGTCATTGTCACACCACTTGCTAGGCTTGGCCTTTAAAGGATTCTTTTCTTGAGACTTGAGAGTTGTTTTTTTCTTCTAATTATAATTTTAGGGCTAACCTTATTTATCTTGGTTCTTTGTAGATTCACTCTTGCATTTCTTTTATTGGTACTTAGTATTCTAATTTTTGTTATTTGCTCCTTTTCTATTTTTGTTTTTGTGCATCTGATCCAATTTGATGACAAGTTTTTATGCCCCTCTCAATGCATTCAATTCGAAGAGGTCTTTGCTCTCTCAAATGTATTATTGTATCCCACTATGGAACTTGAAACTTTGATGCCTTTCAATATTTGGAATACCTAGTTTTAGTTCCATGGAATGGAAAGCATTAGTATAATTGTGAACAGGTTAATATTTACCTTGGCATAATTATTGCCATCACATGTATTGATCTTCTTAGGCTCCTATAGGATAATATTCTTCCTTGATCATTTCTATGAAATAACCCCATGTGAACACTACTTCATCTTCATTCTCTTCTATAACTCTATTACAATGTGCTTCTCACCAATTTCGAATAGGCAATGAAGCTTTCACGAGTACAAAAGTGATTTTCTCACTATCAATAAATTTCATTACAAAAAATATAAAGAAAACTAATCCAACCAATTTTCTAAGGCATTAACATCAACTTTTATTCAAGAGTTGGAATAGTAAAATCCATTTGCATCTTAAAAGGTGTGGGAGCATTGAATGATGCAAAGTCAGTGAGATATTATGTGGAGGAGGTTGTAGAAATTACAACGAATCATTGAAGAATTTGGGCAAATTGATCCATCATCTCATTCCTCTATTTTACAAGGGCTTTATTTAGTATCTCCTTTAAATGATTGACTATCTCGACATTGTCCATTTTAACTCTCACTTGAGATCACTTGAAATGAGAAGAAAAATAATTAGAAGGATCTTGTGTTTGATACTCAATCTTTTGATTTTTTTTATTCCATGTAAAAAAGTGCAAAGACAAGTTAAAATATTAATTCAAGACCATGATAGAATAATATACCTTTACACTACCATAATATGACAAAAGTATAAACCATCTTAAATAAAGAATACATCCAAAAAAAGATACAATAACATTCAAAACCCTATTATCCATCTTATATATATACTACTTTGAATGATAATGGGCCTAACATCCTATTATCCATCTTATATATATACTACTTGAATGAGAATGGGCCTTATATATATACTACTATTCAATAAGATTTCCTAGGGATAGGTTAATTCAATAAGATTTCCTAGGAATAGGTTGAATCAAACACCATACTCGAAACACCATACTCGAATATGGTGAATCTTGGTATGAAATAGCATACTCGAATATTGTGGATAAACTAATAATTATATTTTGAATCTTGGTACGAAATATCATACGATACTCAAGGATAAAATGATATGATACTTATATTTTGAATGTTGGTATGAAATATCAGTTATATAAATCATGATGCCAAGAAAGAGTTTGAGGGCAACATGGTGTTGTCCTATGTTGTAGGAATATTTAAAGCCATAAGAGAGAGGAAGAGGGAGTAGAGAGTATGAAGAGCAAGGAGGAGGAGGCGGACAGTTTCATTGCGGGTAAAAGTAATAGTAATAGTAATGAAGAATATATACAAATGAAAAATATGGAATCTGGGAAATCTCATCTCATGGATCTAGTTACAGATTTCAATTTTAACAAACTACAAATTGCAAATTCAACAACGTTATAATAATAATTATAATTTGGCATTTGTATTGGGGAGATGGGTGCGCTAGTCTAGTATTGTAGTGCAACGTAGAAGTGACGCACGAGGGCCTACGTTGCGCACGAGGGCCCTGGTAGCAAGCTACCAGGTGGGCCCTCCCCCTAAAAAAAAATCATTTAATATCGTGTGGCTCTATGAGCCACATATCATATATTAAACTGATAAGAATAGATACTACACTTGATCTTAGCCAAAAGGCTGAGAAAGGTATGCTTCTGGCCTTATCATCCCTGTCTATTTCTACTCCTCTTCCCCACCTATCTCTCCACACCCTGCATGTGGGATATCCACGTCTCCGTCCCCATCCCTACAAACGTCACATATATGTTTCATATTAATCATATTCATACAAAATGGCAAATGGGTTTTTCCTTCACTGGTCAACTCCAAACTCAATCTAAATCAGACCATACCACACCACACCAGAAGACAAGACACAACTTTTACCTTTCCATCTTCGTCCGTATCAAACACCAAAACCTTATTCCACTCCACTGCAATGCATATTAATTATTAATTATTCTAATTCTATTCCAATTCTCCTTTCACATTTCAGTAAACAAGTACAATTTAAATTTACCTACACCACAATACCTCCCTCCTCCCTCCACACTTTGGACTCCCCGACCTAATTTACAACCCACACTATTGCCAACCAACGAGATTATTTCAATTCCAATTTCAATGTATAATTCTATTTCACACAGCATGACATTATTTTCTGTATATCCTGAGAATGAAGCTCCAACTATTTCTAAAATTCTTGTTTCAGATATTATGCAAAATAAAATCGCATGAATTCTTATTTGTCTCTCAAATGCTCCAATATTAATTCTCGTTCATGCCATTTGAATGAAAAGAGTAATCTAATGCAATAGTATAAAGCGTATCACATACATTCAATTTTGTTGGTCAAAACCATGAATAAGATTCAGTTTTGTTTATCCAACCTATAATTAGTTTTCTTTATAAGTAAAATGGGCTCTCATATATGATCATTGATAAGGAATTTTAAGATCTCATAGCTTCTGCTAATAAAAATAAAAATCTTGATATAAAGTATATCAAATGGTATTAGTTGAACTCCTCAACATTCAAGGAGATTGGGACCAAGGTTCGAATCTTGCCAAGTGACACATAGACAATATACAAGCTTTGTTGTAATATCACTATGTGGTGATGATGTAATATAGATAGGACTCATTTCAATCCCATATAATCAATTGAAAAAAGAAAGATAAAAAATTCATAACAATAGTTAAAAATAGTACGAGTGTTAGATGAATAGTCATATAATAAAGGTCTATAGGATTGATCACACATATAAAAGGGAATAGTAATAAAATATTCCTTGTTAACCATGATTATTGGGTTCACACAATGGTTTGATGATGAGAGAATATATTGCCACTAGGTCAAAACCCACCCATGACTCATGCTGCACAAGTAATAACACAATTTCTTCAATACAATTTTCAATATTTTGATAAAAGATCACATGTATTAAATAGTTATAAAATGTGACGATGATTCTTGGGTTGCACACAATGGTTTGATGATGAGAGAATATATTACCACTAGATCAAAACCCACATATGAATCAAGCTACACAAGTAATAAAACACAATTTCTTTGATACAACTTTTACAATTTCAATAAAACTTCCAATATTTTCATCAATATTTCAAAAGTTTTGCCACGATCCTAATAAAACACAATTTCTTCGATGAAAATTTTAATATTTCAGTAAAAATTCCAGTGCATTTTTGCAAAGAGAGTATATAACCTTTTTGGATACTTTATTTGGATCAATATCACATCACAAACCCATTCTCTTAAGATGTGATTTACTCAATAATGGTCATCGAAAGTCATTTTTCTTTCAATCTATGTGGCTCCAAGGCCATGATTTTTTCTATATGGTTATGTTATGGTGGAATAAAGCAAATTATGAAGTATCATATGTGCACAAGTTTGTTCAAATATGAAATATCTAAAGAGACAAATGAATATTTAAAATGTCAAATCTTTTGGTGACATATTCAAAGAAACAAAGAAAACTGAATCCAAGATAAAATGTTTACAAGAGATTATAGAAATCAATGGAATGGACCATGACACTTATATGTAAGAAAAACACTTCCTTTTTTATTATCATAACATATTGAAAAAAGGGAGGTTTATTGATTCCAAAATTCTAAGGAGATATGGCTCAAGGAAGGAGATAGAAATACCAAATTTTTTATGCTACAACATTAAAAAAAATTCTTTCTACCACATAAAAATATTCCAAATCTATATGGAATAAATATTGAGGAAGAAGAATATATCAAGGAGGAAGCAATTACACTAAAAATTTCTCATCTTTTAGGAGCCATGATTTCATGAAGGGTTATCTGATTCAAATAATTCTTGAACCACCTTGTGTGGAACTTGAATAGATTTAAAATGAGTGGTCATATGAAGGAATTCAAGCAATATTAACGGATATATGATCCTATGATGTCAACCATATGGAAAAGGAGGAGTGATGATTTTTTAAATCATGAAAAATGAAATTGCAAATATTTTTCAGTTAGGATTTGGATGATGGGATGAGCAATGAAGAGCGAGGACTTCAATGAGGCAAGGCATTCCATTTGGACATATAATTTTTTGACTAAGTTATTTTTTCACTTCTTTATCTTAGAAATTTTGCGTACAAATTATTATAATTTTTTTATCAAATATTATATTTGCCATAGGTCATTATGATAAATTTCAATAGATTTTGAATTTTAGTTTCCTTTCCATGGATCACTCAAAAATATATTTTTTTAATCCTAACCACAATATTAAGGCCATAACTTTGTGCTTAGGACTTAGTTTTGATCCATTCAAGAAGACTTGGAAACATTATATGGAGAATGACAATTTTAGCAAATAGAGTTACCAACAACTTTGTTGGAGAAGGGAGGAAAAAAAAGAAAAGAAATTTTGTTGAAGGCCCTAAAAAATGTAAAACAATGTTCATGAAATAGCTCCATTTTCTCTCTGCATTCGTTCCTTTTCCCTAAGTTCTTCTGGAAAAGAGTTAGAATAACTCTATTTGGAATGAATCTTCAACATATTTCTTTCATAGAATATTCAAAATTTCTGACAAGGTGGATATATCTAGGCAGAGATAATTTGTCTTGAAGCAACTACTCCCTAGATATACCCACGAAAGATTTGTTTCAATATTTGGATATTTTAAGTTAAATCAAATTGGAAAAGACCTAAACTGAAAGATTTATCAATAGGTAATGTTGCCCCAATACCTAACCAAAGGGCTACTGCAGTACCAATCTTATAATTATCTCTAGTGATAGAGGTTAGTTATCACACTTTACAGAGATCCTCATTGTTCCAAGATAGGGTGGTTTTTGATAAATTTAATTATTATTGGCTAGGTATTTCAGCCTTGAGAAAATATATTGATGGGAGTTGGAAATCTCCAAGAATGATCCTATAATTTCTTCCCAAAGGTTTCTTCCTATCCATTTTTTGTTCTACAAAAGAAAGAGAAAAGTTCTTAAAAGGGGGTCCTTAGTTTATGGGGAGAGCAAGACTTTTCCTTACCTACTGGTATGAAGGTTTTTCACCTGAAAATGTAAATATATCTGTAGTACCATTCTAGGTTAGTATGTTTGGGTTACCCATTGGATTTTAGGAAATGGATACCTTTAAGGCAATAGTCAACACTCTAGGAGAATTCCTTGAGATTTTAAATACTACGAAAGATGGATTCATGGTTATTTATGCTTGGATATTGGTCATGATTGATATAAGAAAAGCTTTACCATAATCAATCATTCTTAAGTATGGGGATAAAATGTGGATCCAAGCCATCGTTTATGAAAATCTATCTTTTAGATGTATAATATGTCATGAGGTGGGGCATTTTGAGATATCAAGCCCTAAGAAGAGCCCAACATAATCATATGTAGAAAATCGTAAGATAAAATTACAAATGGTTATGGGTGAATATGATTTTCAACTTCTAAACAATAGATCTAGAAAATGAAATAAAATAAATAGTGGAGACTAGTAAAAAAGGATATTGGAAGAAATACCAACTCTTTTGAGACTTTAGCCTATGACTAAAAAGTAAATCAAAACTTAGAGGACATAGTAGAATAGGTTTAGTATATTAACAAGAAACCGTCTATTCAGTATGATCCTAATTTAAGGAAGAACACTCTCAATGAACCTAAGGAATGTGTCTCATTAGATTTTGAAGACTCTCTTGAAATACCATGCACCATTCAGGATAAATAATTGGTAAAAAAAAAAATGAGTAGGATAAGTCAAAAGCTTCTGTAGTGTAGCCAAGAGAGGATAAATATGATGAAAAAAATTGTGAAAGAATATTGAGAAATATAATAATAAGGCCTACTCCTGATATAGGCAAGGAAAAAATAGGAAAACCCACAAATTCTCAAGCAAGATCTAGGGAAGCAAGAGCAAACTTAGAGAAAGGAATACAAACTAAGTTGGTTGAACATCTCTTTACCAAACAAAAAAATGATATTGGTAATACACAAGAGGGGCCAAAAGTGCCTAATGAGACATGATTATTATCTCATGGAATATAATGGGTGCTAATGCCACTCAAAGTAGATATGTATTAGGGACTTATGTTTAAGTAATAAACCTGATATTCTCTATATCCAGGAAACTAAAATGATAAAAAAATAAGTTTTAAAAACTATGAAAGCAGTATGGGCAAGTTCTGAATGGGATGCTATGGATTTTGAAGGAGCAACAAGGGGAATTCTAACTTGTTGGAATCCTTCTAGAACCTCTTGTGTAACCATTCATAAAAGTAGGCATTGGATAGCCTTTTTAGTCACTTGCTACTTTTCAGATATTCTTTTATCCTTATAAATATTTATAGACCTAAAACTTAGTCAGGTAGATTAGAATTTTGGAGTGGGATTGAAGCCTTTATGAGAAGTAAAGACCAAGAAACCCGATTCATGATCATTGGAGATTTGAATGCCATAACCAAGCTAGATGAATTTTTTTGGATAATTAGGAAATGAACCTAAAGTATGAGAAATTTATTAGATTTTATTCAAAATAATAATCTATGGGAGATTTATTTTGAAGAAGAAAACTATACTTGGATGAACAATAAGAGAGGCCATAACCTAATAATAAAAAAATTATACAAATGCATACTCTTAGATCATTGGCTAGATGAAGGAACTTATACTAAAATTAATACCTTAACAAGGATTGGTTTAGATCACTAGAAAATAAGAGTTAAAATGGTGGTAAGTGAGTTTAAAAAATATCATATCTTAAATATGAGTAGATGTAGGAAGACCATCCTCAATTTGTTGATATGATAGCTCAAACGTTTAAATATTTAAGTAATGATGGGTAGTATGCTCTTCCAAATGAAATTAAATCTATGACATATAGATTAAAAGAATGGAAAAAGAACACTTTTGGAAATATTTTTGAGAAGAAAGAAGCACTAAAATATAAACTTCAAAATTTAAATAAGGTGAACATAATAATCCAAAAGCACTTCAGGAAAGGGAGTTGATTAGTGAATATAATAATATATTGAGTAAGGAAGATAAATTTTGGAGATTAAAATCAAGATAGACTTGGTTAAATGAAGGAGATAAAAATACCAAGTTTTTTCAAAGCATGGATATAGTACAAAGATCAACATCCATAATTAGTATAATTAAATCAATAGAAGGGGTTCTGATTGAAGATCAAAGTGAAATTAGAAAAGAGGTAAAGTATTTTTATCAGAATATTCTAAGATCAGAAGAGACTAAAGTTCTTAACGATAAAATTATTCAAGGCGTTCCTTCAATTATAATGAATGATGACAATAAGAAATTGATGGAGCCTATTGTGAAGATAAAACACGACACTAAAGCAAATATGAAAGTAAAATACTTCCAATGAACAAGAGACTGCACGAAAGATTATTTTATTCAATAAATGGGGGGGGGGCTAAGAAACTCCTTCGTTACACTATGTTTGTTCAAAAGAACTTATTTTGATACAATAAATATAGGTGCTAGGGTTCTCTGAAATTCTAGCTACAAAACAAGTAGTGTCTCTAATGTATCTTGCTTCCAATAGGATCAGTGGGCTTCTGGTTGTCTGTAATTGGACCACTCTAGCTTCAATATCTACTCAAAAATCCATGGTTGATGATACCTGATCCCGCACATACAACAAATATAGAGCTGTTAGAAAACAAAATGAGGGTTCCACAATGTGAACCCTCATAAATGTAAACTAAAAACCCTAGATCTGAATAAATAAAATATGTATAATCCAAATAAAATCAAATAAAAATGCATAAAATACTTAATTTTATATTTATTATGTTATTCCATTGCTCCGTTCTAGATTGATGATAGGGTGCCCCGACGACACCTAGTTATCTTATGTGGCAGGATTTGGTCTGTAGCTATGGGGATGGTAGACGTTGTGCCACTCTTGTAGAATGTATCAAGCATTGTGCCACACCTATAGAATGAAATAGGTGCTTGTATGTGTCTATGGGATGAGGCAAGCACCTGAGAGCAGCTAAGGATTGGGGTCAGATCTAGAGAAGCAGATCAGGGGATGCGATGGGCTCGATGGATGAATAATAATGGTGATGATAGGAATGGCCTGCGAAGATAGCTAAAATAAAGAAATCCTAGGGAAAACTAGGGTTTTTTGGGAAGGATAGGCTAGGGCACAACCTACTCACAAGAAACTAGCTCTAAGCAAGGTTAGATATCACAAGTAAATTAAAGCTCTAGAGTTCAAGTTTTCCTAGGTTTAGGATTCAGGGGTTGAGCATTGAGAATGATCCTATTTATTATCAAGCCTAGGGTTTTCTTAGGGATTTTAGCTTAAAAATTTTAATCACGTGGCTAATACTAAAGTATATCCAAAGGCTAATATTAAACTTTAGGTGTGACACGGATTAAGGAAGATGGACGACTATAATTAGATCAGATCGAACGGTTGAGGTTAATTTGGCTTATAAATATATATTTTATAATAAAAATATTAAAATATAATATAAAATATTATATTTAAATATAAATAATATAAAATAAATATAAATAAGTCAAATAGGGGTCAAAAAATGGTGATAAAGGACTAAAGTAGGCTATTGGATGGTGGGAAAGGCATGGAATGGCCAATTGAATGGTAGAAAAGGGGGATGGTGGAAAAGTGGATGGTAGAATGACTAGGATGAAGTATAAGTGGATAGTATTTGGTGTCTACAGATACCCCTTTTTGCACCATGTTGCGTGAAACACAATATGGTACAAAAATACGAGACACCTGGTTGGGCTTTGGGCGTAGAAGTAGCTTTTCTCTCTTGTTGGATTTTTGAGCAACAATGTTGAAGATAAAAGAATAAAGAATTTTAGAATTTTGCATAGATTACCCCATCAATTGGAAAATGAGTTGAGGATGAATGCATGATCCAATTGAAAAAATTTGTGCAAGTGTTGAATGAGTTGCGGATGAAGGATTTTGTGCAAATGTGATGTGATGTGGATGATATGAATGATGTAAAATGTGATACCATTTTTGCCCCAACGGTGGGAAGGGGGTTTTATCAAGTGTAGATGTCATGATCATGTAATATGTATCCCATTGTGGGAGGATCAAAACCAAATGTGGTTACCCCAAATTTGGGGTGATTCGATGTTGTTGAAGAAAATGCCTTATTGGCATCATTGAGTATGCAAGGTATGAAGATGCAGGATGATAAAGTCAACGTAGGGGCCAGGTAGTGACTATGGAAAATTCTTCGTATAATTCCACCATGGAACCAATCAACCTACCGGGCTTGCCTATCTTGTGACTATGGTCAAATGAATGAGTGATTGTGATATTAATTATCCATGTTTTCTTGCCCCATGGAAAAGGACATCAATGACTGCTTTTGTGCAAATTGTTCTTGGCAAGGTTTCACTCAAAATGTGAAGTACCAAATGTTATTGTGATATCAATCAAGGAGATAAGTGATGATGATGATGACCAAGTGTTCTTATTGTAATTCATTCATCTTACCAAATTACATTGATGTTAATCACTGCAATTGCCAAGTATATAGAATAAACCACTATATACGAGATTCACTTATAATTTTGACATGCGTTGGAAGAAATAATGGTGGATTATGAGAGCAGAATAATGTTGATGGAATAATGTGACATAATAAATGTGATGATGTTTCCAAATTTGGAGTTGTTTTGTAAATTTTAGAGCTTTTAGTGGTTGATTTTGCACCTTTTCGAATGGAAAAAATTTATTCCATGGTCAGATCAACTCCAATTTTCACAAAATTTTATGGTATAATGAAAAAAATGGAGTAGAGGATATGAGTGTTAGTTTTGTAAAAATTTGGAATCATTTGATGTGTTTTGTAACTTGATTTGTGTATTTTACAAATTTGCATCATTTTCAAAAAATGTGTGTGCAAAAAGATTTATGTTTTCACAAAACCTGATTTTACGATGTGAATGATGTGTGGATGTAATTTGGTAAAATTTTGAGGGGGGGAAGCTACTTGTTTGATGGATTTTTGTATCTACATGATTTTGGCACCAGGTGTCTGTTAGGATCTCATCCTAACCCTTAATGTTTTTTTTTTTGGTAAATAAGGTACAAATTCATTACTACCGGGTTTTACAGGTTGACCCAAAACCTATTACAAAAATAGCACAAAGCTTAAGCGAAACACAAAAGAGCCACACAGTCTGCTCTTAGCCCCCTACTAGGGCCACACAACCAATAAAGAGCAACAAGCTTACAAAGTATTACACACACCTTAAAACAAAGGCAAACGACAATTTCGCCTCCTAACACTTTCTCATCTCTTTTGGTCGCGAAAATGTGACATGTCGCGATATCGCGACACTTTTCCTTCCTCCTATTTCTTTTCACTTTTTTTCGTGAAAGAGCGACATGTTACGATATCGTGACACTTTTCCTTCCCGCTCTTTCTCTTCTCTTTTGGTCGTGAAAATACGACATGTCACGAAATCGCGACACTTTTTCCCTCTTGCTTGTTCTCTTCACTTTTGGTCGTGAAATAGCGACATGTCGCGATATCGCGACACTTTTCCTTCCTCCTGTTTCTTTTCTCTTTTTTTCGCAAAAAGCGACATGTCACGAAATCGCGACATTTTTCGTTCCCGCTCAAACTCTTCTCTTTTGGTCGCGAAAATACGACATGTCATGATATCGCGACACATTTCCCTCTTGCTTAATATCTGCACTTTTGGTCGCGAAAAAGAGACATGTCGCGATATCGCAACACCCTTTCTTTCATTCTGAACATGTCGCAAAATCGTGACACTTTTTCTTTCCTCCTCTTTCTCTTCTCTTTTGGTCGCAAAAATGCAACATGTAGCGATATCGCGACACTTTTCCTTCTCGCTCCTTGTCTTCTCTTTTGGTCGCGAGAGTATGACATGTCGTGAAATCGTGACACTTTTTCCATCTTGATCTTTCTCTTCTCTTTTCCCTTAATGTAATAACTTCCTTGATGTAATAATTCCTAGTGAACGTGGGTAGTACCCATGATTAATATTTTGTAATGTTCTAAGTTTTAGCTTAGGTAGTGCCTATGACAAATGGCACCCTTTTCTATGTAACACATGGTAGATAGGTTAGGTAAGGTGGCATTGTGCATGTAATTTGTGTGGCATTATGCATGTAATTTGAGTGGCATTGTGCATGTAATTCAAAGTGGCACTATGCATGTAATTCGGGTGGCATTATGTATGTAATCCAGGTGGTATTTTGCATGTAAGCCAACCTTGGAAGGAAACTCTTTAAATACCCAAAAAGGCACCAATGTAATCATATTTTTGCAAATTAATGAAGTGTTGAAGGAGGTTGCCCCCTCGAAGAGGCCTGCGATTCTATCTATTGTGAGATTGTTCATTTTAAGTAATTTTTGTTATCATATGCATTTAATTCTGAATAATGTTATAATGTTTTTGTGAGTTTATTTCCAAGCAAATGTGTGAGAGTGTGTTTATTTGAGTTGAGAGTGTGTTGTTTAGTATATTTTATAGTAGGATCTTAACAAGTGGTATCAGAGAACTTTCCAGGGCCAAGTTCTGCTGCAATTGCAATGATTCTTGCCATCCAATCCACCTATCAGGTATAAATTTTGTGTGTTTTTTTCGTTCCTATTTTTATTTATTAAAAAATCTAAAAAATGCAGTGCATTTTTTTTCCAGACCAAAAAAAATATATATTTTTAGTTGAGTAGGTAGAAACCCTGTGTCGGGGTTTTAAAATATCACGAAGGATCTATCGTTATTGGCTAAGCTAGATAGCCCATAAAGCATCTAGTGAAGTGAGGGGCGATCAGGCTCCAATACCCAGGCCTCAGATAGAACTCATGCACGGACTTGAGCTCCCATGTATCTTTGGGTATATCGGGAGACCATCTAGGTTTAAACAAAATTTTAGCCATTAGGAAGATTTTCGGCCTTGTATTACTCATAGTCTATGGGACATAGCATCCTGGACGATTACCCTCTCGTATTGTCAGAGAGGCAGGTAGTGTGCTCAAGGGTATGTGTGGAATCCTCCTTGAGTAGTGGCCTGAAATATTGGTCCGAGCACTATTGTTCGTCACTGTCGGTATATTAGAGGGCCTATGGGTGGTACATACTCCTCTACCTAGCATTCCCTGGTTCTGTTAAAATTTTAACCTGTAAAAAAATGCAAAAAAAAAAACCAAACCTCCCTATTCATAAACCTTCATTTCAAATCCCCAAAAGTGAGCATATGAGAAAGGTGTCCTCTACTAAAAAAATAACAAAAAGGACATGCATTCAGGATAGACCATGAGGGTGAAACTTAAGTTGACAGTCTAGAGAATAACAGTCAAATTTACAGCGGCAGTCACAGTCAGGTCAGTCAGGTCAGAGAGATCAGCACAGTTAGGGCATAATTTACTATTTTTAGGGTCAGAACAGAACTGTCATAACAATCACCTACAAAATACAGAGAATTTTGGGGCTAGTGAGGTTAGTAGTGTTCAAGAAACTATCAGGACTGGGCCAACTAGTGAGAGCATGACATGAGGCCAGTTATAGATAGTGCTCTAGTACCCAACTTTTTCTCTGTAGCTCATAATCAAAAACTGTAAACACCGTTAAAGAGTCTAGGGTGCAAAAAAATAGTGTTGAGAGATATAGCTCATTGTGACCACCTCTTCGAGCTGATCATTTTGATATATAGCACCCAAGCACTTTTTTGGGCACTTACTAAAAATAGTAAGTCCTAAAAACTCAATTATATTTTTAGTAACTGGTCACAAAAGGTTTCAAAATGGCCTAGGGTACTCGTGGACATCAAAAAGAACTAGATCACTTGGAATCCTTAAGAAAAGCCATTGAGAACTTGCACTCGGATTTTCACTCCATAAGGGAAGAAGTCCAAGGTCTTCGCCTAGAGCATGAGGCCACTAGTAACCACTTAGAAGAAGCACTGATAGAAGTAGATAGCAAACTAAAAATAGGACCATCCAAAATAGAACACCAAGCTGAGGTTTTTGCAAGGAATCATGACCATGATCCATCCTTTAGAATGCCCAAATTAGACTTTCCCAAATTTAGTGGGAATGATGTTGATGGGTGGCTATGTAGGGTTGATCAATTCTTTAGACTTCATAATGTCCCCATATTTCATCGAGTCCAGATGGATTCATTTAACTTGGAATCTGAGGCTCTACACTGGTTTCAATGGTTACATATTACCAACCCAAATATCTCTTGGGAGAATTTTGAATCCCAACTACTCACTCAATTTTGTCCTAGTGAGTATGAGGACTTTACAGGGGCCTTAACCAAACTACAACAAATAGGGTCAGTCCGTGAATATCAAGCTCAATTTGAAAAATTGGCCAATAAGACAAGAGGATTGAATGAAGGGTTCTTCTAGAGTTTTTATATCAGTGGGTTGAAGGTGGAACTCCAAGCGAAAGTAAGAATGTTGAAACCACAGACTATGATGGAAGCTATCAGTTTGGCCCATTTGGTTGAATATAAACTCTCTGCCCAAATGCACCCATCAAAGTTTCCTCAAAATAGACCTTCATTTCCTCCTCGATCCCAACACCCAGTTGATAATAAACCTGCTGCACCCAAGCACCTAACCACCTAAGAGATGCATGCACGTCGTGACCAAAGATTATGCTACAATTGTGATGAAAAGTTTTTTAAAGGGCATAAGTGTGCACACAAAAAATTGTTCTTGATAGATGTTGAAGAACCTGATAACTCTGACTAGAGTGATGAGGATGAGGACCCTCTTAAAACACCTTCTCCACAAGAAGAAGTGAAATAGGAACCTAAGACAACAATTATAGTCCATGCTCTTGCAGGCATTACTACTCCACAAACCATGAAGGTTGCGGGATTTTTCAAGGGCCAACGTCTTTCCATCCTTATGGATTCGGGAAGCACGCACAACTTCATTGACCCTAGAGTTGCTCAGCGGGCAAATTGCTATATCCACACTTGTAATTCCTTTGAGGTCATGGTAGCCAATGGGGGAACCTTACCTTGTAAAGGAAAATGTTGCAATGTTAAAATCAAGATAGGGTACTATGAACTCAAGCAGGACATGTTTACCCTCCAGTTGGGTGAATGTGATATTGTTTTGAGATCTCAATGGTTGAGTACGTTGGGAACTATTAGTTGGAAATTTACTGAAATCTAGATGCAGTTCTCCCAAAATGGACAAACACATATCATCAAGGGCTCCCTAGCAAGAACACCTCAAATTATTAGTTCAAATGGCATGGAGAAATTGCTAAAGAAATCATCACGTGGGGTCATTGCACAACTATTCTCCATCCAACCATCCACCTCTCAAATGGGTGAAACCCCATAAGACCTGCAACAGATTCTCCACAAACATGAGGCCATATTTTCGGAACCAACTACACTACCACCACATCGCTCTCACGACCATGCCATTCCATTATTGCCGAATAGTGCACCTCCCAATATCAGACCATACAGGTAACCTTATGCCATGAAGCCGAAGATTGAGAAAATGATATAGGAATTACTCAAGGCGGGTATCATTCAGCTTAGTACTAGTCCCTACTTTGCACCAATCTTACTGGTCCTCAAGAAGTATGGCTCCTAGCAACTGTGTATTGACTATTGAGAACTCAACAAGATAACTATCAAGGATAAATTTCCTATCCCTGTGGTTAATGAATTACATGGGACCATGTACTTCACCAAGCTAGACCTTCGCTCTGGGTACCATCAGATCCGGCTCAGGGATGAAGATATTCCTAAAACTGCTTTTCACACTCATGAAGGTCATTATGAATTCTTGGTAATGCCATTTGGTCTCACAAATGCTCCTTCCACATTTCAAATCCTGATGAACATCTTTCGCCCTTTTTTTGTGGAAGTTCATCCTTGTGTTCTTCAATGACATCTTGATTTACAGTAACACATGGGAAGAGCATCTCAAGCATGTAGATCAAACCCTACAACTATTGGCTGACCATCAACTATTCGCAAAAAGATCCGAGTGTTCCTTTGGTTTGATTGAAGTGGAGTATCTGGGACACATTGTCTCAAAGGATTGTATCAAGGTTGACCCTAAGAAGATCCAAGTAGTCCAAGAATGGTTGAAACCTCACACTCTCAAGGGACTTCAAGGATTTTTAGGGCTTACATGCTATTATCGTAAATTTATCTATAATTATGGAAATATAGCCACCCCCCTCACCTCCATGTTGAAGAAGGATTATTTTACTTGGACAGGGCCGACTGAGTAAGCATTCCTGGAACTCAAGCATGCCATGACCACCACTCTAGTTTTAGCCATGCTAGACTTCTCTAAAAAAATTGTCATTGAAAGTGATGCTTCTGGTCATGGTATTGGGGCGGTATTGATGCAAGAAGGACACCCTTTGGCTTTTACCAGAAAAGCCCTATCTAATCACAATTTAGGGAAATCCACATATGCCAAGGAAATGTTGGCTATATTGCATGCAGTCCCACATTAGCGACCTTACCTCATTGGGTGCCATTTCTCCATCAAAACTGACCACCAAAGTCTGAAATACTTTCTAGAACAACGAGTTGCCACCCCCGAGCAACAAAAGTGGGTATCAAAACTCAGGGGCTATGATTATGACATCACACACAAAAAATGAAAGGAGAATCTTGTGGCGGATGCTCTCTCTCACCAATTTGAGACCCTTAGTATGTTGTGTGCCATTTCTGCACCATTGCCCCAATGGATTGAGCCCTTACGTCAAGAAATACTTCAGGATGTAGATTTGAAATACTTGGTTGCTTCACTTATGGATGATCCAGAGTCTACACCAGGATATAGTTGGGATGGCCAGGATCTACATTACCATCAATGCCTAGTTCTTCCTCCTAAGTCCCCACTTCGAGAGCTCCTCATGAAGGAATCACATGCTACTCCATCTGTTGGCCATTCAGGGTTCCTAAAAAATTATGAGCGACTCAAGCGCACCTTCTTTTGGAAAGGTATGAAACAAGACATTCGCTCTTTTGTAGCTGACTGCGACACATGTCAAAGGATGAAAGGGGAAATAGTGCACTCTCCAGGCACTCTTCAACCATTTTCGATCCTAGAGTAGGTGTGTATTGACATCTACATGGAATTTATAGAAGGGCTACCTAAATCTAGAGGCAAGTAAGTTATTTTCATAGTAGTGGACCGCCTTTCAAAGTATGCTCACTTTTGTGCCCTAGCCCATCCTTACATGGCATCCACTATTGCCCAAATTTTTTCTTGACTCCATCTTTCACCTTCATGGCATACCAACCTCCATTGTATCTGATCGTGATCCCACATTTAATAGCAATTTTTGGCAAGAGTTGTTTAAGTTGTAGGGGACTCAGCTCAAAATGAGTTCAGTCTACCATCCACAAACATATGGTCAAACAGAGGTTGTTAATAAATTCTTGGAAATCTACCTTCGCTGATTTTCCTTCGATCATCCTACTCATTGGGCAAAATGGCTTTCCTTGGCCGAATGGTGGTACAACACTTCCTATCATACCACCACCAAACTCACACCGTTTGAGGTAGTTTATGGGTGCCCTCCACTCACGCCTTCCTCCTACAATTTGGGCAGCTCCAAGGTCCAGGCTATTGACAATGCTCTAAGTCAACACACCGAGGTCCTCCGCCAACTCAAGAAAAAATTGAACATGGCCAAGAATCGGATGTGCGAACAAGCTGATCAACATTGTTCTGAGCACAGTTTTGATGTGGGTGATATGGTATTCCTTCGCTTACATCCATACAAACAATCATCCCTACAACTTCGCAGGTGTCAGAAGTTCGCTCCAAAATTCTATGGTCCTTATCAGGTTCTACAATGGATTGGACCTACAGCTTACAAAGTGGCTCTTCCCCCCACTTCCAAGATCCACCCTATTTTTCATGTTTCCATTCTCAATAAATTTGTGGGCACAAAGGTACAGGTTCAATCAACACTTCCCAAATTGGATGGAGAAAGCTCCATCTTACTTACACCTGAGCAGCTGTTGGATCATCTAACTCGTACTCTGTGCAACCGTACCATTATAGAGGTCCTCTTTCAGTGTCATGGGATTCAACCTGAGGATGCTACATGGGAGTCTCTCCATCAACTCCAGCAACAGTTTCCTCATTTTCAGCTTTGAGGACAAAGCTTCTTCAAGGAGAAGGGCATGTTAGGATCTCATCCTAACCCTTAATGTAATAACTTCCTTGATGTAATAATTCCTAGTGAACGTGGATAGTACCCATGATTAATATTTTGTAATGTTCTAAGTTTTAGTAGTGCCTATGACAAATGACACCCTTTTCTATGTAACACATGGTAGATAGGTTAGGTAAGGTGGCATTGTGCATGTAATTCGTGTGGCATTATGCATGTAATTCAAGTGGCATTGTGCATGTAATTCAAAGTGGCACTATGCATGTAATTCGGGTGGCATTATGCATGTAATCCAGGTGGCATTTTGCATGTAAGCCAACCTTGGAAGGAAACTCTTTAAATACCCGAAAAGGCACCAATGTAATCATATTTTTTCAAATTAATGAAGTGTTGAAGGAGGTTGCCCCATCGAAGAGGCCTACTATTGTGAGATTGTTCCTTTTAAGTAAATTTTGTTATCATATGCATTTAATTCTGAATACTATTATAATGTTTCTGTGAGTTTATTTCCAAGCAAATGTGTGAGAGTGTGTTTATTTGAGTTGAGAGTGTGTTGTTTAGTATATTTTATAGTAGGATCTTAACAGTGTCCTGTTCCACCTGTCGTATCCTGTAGGTTCCCTACTATGCCTAGGTGCGCCAGTAGATGCCCATGCATGCCTGTGGACCGTAGGTGCCATCCTACACTTGAGTGTGCTTGCTGTAGCTATAAATAGCTTTTAGGGTCTATTTTGAGGCTCATTTATGTGCTTGAGAGTTTGTGAAGTTACACCTAAGTAGTGGAGTGGATTGGTGAGGGAAGTGAGGTTGGTGGCAATATACATGGGAGCTATGGTGGTGGAAGGATCAAATGTTGCTAGTGGATCTGAGGCACAATTTGCCTCAGTAATGTTGAAAAACAATTTTTATTTTTGTGCAAAATTTTGAAGTTTTTTTTTTGAAATTAATACTAACGTAAAAAAATGTTTGTTGTTTTAGTTGCGGGAGATAGATCCTTGACATTGGTTCTCTCCTATCGTTATCGGTATGAGGAAGAAGCTTATAGAGGATTATTGGGACATTTTGAAGAAGGTGGGTTTGGAGGGAGTGGATCGATTGGATATGGTTAGGTTAGACGATGGGTACCTCTCATCTTTAATAGATAGGTGGGATTCGAATAAGGGCACTTTTTAGATGCTGACTAGGGAGGCTACTGTCACACTTGAGGATGTATACTACATCCTCAAGGTGCTAGTAGAGGGTGTAATGGTGACAGTTGGACATGATAAGAATATGGAGATGATGAAGATGTTCGATGATCGATGGTGAGAGGCGAGGATGGGATATGGGGTATTTACTATTTGATTATGTACAAGGCTAAGGATTTGGATGCACTCTTGACCTTGATCATGTTTGTGTTAGTGAACATAGTGCTCCATCAAAAATTGGGGTGTAGGCTCTCTTGGAACCTATTGGGATTGGTGAGTGACTTACTCACCAATCCAAGAGCATATGCATGGGCTCCTACGTTATTGGCACAGTTATACCGAGAGCTATATGAGATTACATGGAGAGGGAGGAAGGGGATTGGATGTAGCTTCCTTATTCAATTTTGGGCATGGGAGCACTTTAGTGTAGTTTGGCTAGAGGGGTTACCTTACCAGGCATGGCAGATGGGTGAGCCCTATGCTAGGATATGGGTAGTTGTTAAGGAGGTGCAATTGAGTCGAGAGGAGCATACCAACCAGTGGTGAATTTGGCTTAGGTGATATGGAGGCCATTGTGGAGAGCCATGTGGGAGAGTGATGAGGAGCAGTTGCAGTGGATGGGATAGGCACAGTGGTTGGTTGGGAGGAGAGATGAGGAGGTGGAGTACTTTTATTACTCATGTGTGTTGAGGTAGTTCAATTTGCCTCAGGGTGTGCTTGATGAGCCAGTGTTGTATTGATATTATAAGGATGATGTGGGGCTTCCATGTGCCAAGCCATGGAGGATTTGGATAGAGTATTATGAGTAGTTGGAGGTCCCATATATAGATGATGCAGGAGTGACTCCTAAGTATGTAGCATGGTTTGGTACCCAACCAATAGAGTTCTAGGTCTAGGGCTTCTACTAGGTCTCAAGGGTCCTCTCATAGACATTAGTTTAGTGTTTAGATGTACTTCTGTGTCTGAGCCTTGGTGCTCCATTGTAGCTGTTTTAGGACTCATTGTACATGTTATATTATATATATACATGGATTTTATATTTGTTATCTTTTGTGTGAATACTTTTATGTGTATGCAATGCATGTTTTATAAATGTCTTATGGATGATTAATGCAAGCAAAATGACATGTATATGAATAATGAATGCAAACTAAATGAGGGGAATGCATGATGTTCGAATGATCATTTATAGTTCAGAATTTTGTTGGCCATTTTTGTTCATTGTTTTGCAATTTGGGGGGCACCAAACTTGGTGGTGTTATGTGGGTTGATCCATGATGAAGACATGGATGTTGATATGGAAGAAGATATGGATGTTGACATGGAAGAAGATATGGATGTTGATATGGAAGAAGATATGGATGTTGACATGGAAGAAGATATGGATGTTGATATGGAAGAATATATGGATGTTGACATGTAATACTGAAGGATTTTTAGAGACTCAAATAGACTAGTGCTGTCAACCAAACTCACTGAATGTTGTCTAACTTTATTTAGGACCAATGTGTGTGCAAGTGAAGTTCATGTACCAAATCTTGAGCATGACAATAACCCTAGGCAATAAAGAACAAATGCGTGTGCATGTGAAGTTAATTAACACATTATGAGTAAATTAGGCATGACCTGTTATGAAGAGGACAAGAAGTTAGCTTGTCCATATGTGCGGTCAAAGGTCTCCCTTTTTGGAAGAGAGACATGTCACCCCGCATGAGATTACTCCACTACTAGTCAAGCATCTATAGCCCCGGTGGAGACTCACTCCATAGTCCAATGATATGATATTTAGGCCTTGGGGATGACTACATAACTTTCTAAGGGAAATGTAGTACGATCCTTATAGATTTAGGGATGTATGGTGTGTGCATAGAAATTGTTAACTTTAAATAGGGCTTTGGGGAATCAGAATCTCAACCGAAGTGTGATGAGAATGTGACCCTATCCTTACTACTCTATATTTTGTGTTTATATTTGGAGAGCAACTTTGATAGTGGTGAAAACCATTATTTTTGATTTTGGACTATGTTGCATGATAGGACAAGCGAGGAATACCCTTTTCACTTCAAGGTGCCACCCAAGTATGGTGTCACACCTCTTTGAATCAAAATTTTTTTAAGATGTGAAGAAGTGTGGTCGATGCAAGATTATTTTTGGAATCAATTGAGGAGACTCAAGATAATATTAATGTGAAAAAGTATTTTTTGGTCCTAAATAAAATTGGACATATTTTTTGAGATTGCTAGACACACTAGTAGTGGCAGAGTGACTGAAAACTTGGGGTTTTTAACTTTTGACAAATGGGATTGCTAGCTTATGATATTGGGGAAAATTGCATAAATGCCAAAAATAGGTACCCCCAATTGTGGAAATTTGACTTTTTTATTTGGCCATATCATCACTACTATAAAAGATCATTGAACGTGGGATGGAATGAATGCAATTTGCAAAATGAAGGAACGTAGTGGAATGCATGTGGAATGAATGCAATTGGAATATGTATGCAATATGTATGAATGTAATTTAAAAAATGCATGTAAATATACCTATATATAAGTGCAAAATGTATGCAATGGGCACATGCCTATGTGAATGATCTATTTTTATTTGTTGTTTGTTATTTTTTTTAGCCATGTATATATATACATATAAACATCATATTAACAATAAAATGCCTTCAAATGGATAACATTAAGTGTTTTGGGCTCCTCCACTCCCTCTAAATTGACAAGTCTATATGTACAGTTATCCAATTTTTGGAAAATTATGTATGGACCTAGCCAATTAACCGCAAATTTATCATGAAGGTGCAGCAAAGCATTGGTATTTTGTTGGTTCTCTTTAAGTACAAGATCTCCTACTTGAAATTCATGAATATGGACTTTGGCATTGTAAGCACGCTTTAGGTAGTTTTGATAAACTCGTAAGTGTTCTAGTGCATTGACTCACCTCTCATCAAGAAGAGTGAGTTGGTCAAGACGTGCTTGTCTAGAGGTATCATCATCTATGAATTCCTACAAAGAAATTTGCAAGGAGGTAATTTCAAACTCAAGAGGCATGATAACTTCAGCTCCATAGACCAAGTAAAATGATGTTGCTCCTATTGTCATTCAGATGCTTGTTCGATAAAACCAAAGTGCCAAAGGGATTTTTGTATGCCACTCTATGATTTTTACTAACATTTCTTGAGAATAACAATCAAGGTCTTATTGGTAGCTTCGACTTGTCCATTTGCTTGTGGGTAATAAGGAGTTAAGAAACTATGTTGGATATTATATTTCTCACAAAGTGCTTGAACATCCTTGTTATTAAAAGACTTGCCATTATCAAAAATGATTTTAGAGGGAATACCAAAATGACATATGATATGGTGGAGTATGAAGTCTACAATTCAAGGTCTTGTTGTATTGGTTAGAGGAATGGCCTCAACCCACTTTGTGAAGTATTAAGTTGTTGTGATGATGAACGCATGTTATCCCAAGGAAGGAGGTGAAATTTTTCCAATTAGGTATAGGCCCCATTGTGAAAAGGACCAAAGGCTTTGGATAGCTTGTAAAGCTTGTGATGGTACATGAGTTAAATTGGCATGTGCTTGACATTGCTTACAATTTTTGACATAGTTACAACAGTCGCATTCTAGTATGGACTAATAATAACCCATGCGTAAAAGACACTTTGCAATGACCATCCCATGAAAATTACCACCACAAGTACCATCATAGGCTTCAACTATGGCTCTTTGAGCCTCACTTTTTTTGAGACAACGAAGAAGGATTCCATCATAACCACGTTTATACAACATGTCCCCCAAGAGAATAAAACAAGCTACTTTTTGCTTGAAAGAACATTTTGCAAACCGATACATATCAGATGGGAGTGTTCCAAATTTTAGAAAAGCCACCATTTGGCTTGACCAAGACTCATATGGTTCTGAATGGATAAAGCAAGTGTCTTTTCCATCCTTAGGGCCAGTACGGACAATGGCTGCTTTAGAGATTGTTGAGATTATTAGGGGTTGTACCTCTTCTAAGTCTTAGTTTGGAATAAATGATCCAAGAGAGGCCATCGCATCCACAAATCTATTAGTCAAATGAGGAAAGTTGCTCATCTCATACCATTCAAATATTGAGAGCAATTTTATTGCTACTTCATGATAAAGCTTAATGGTAGGTTCTTTGCATTGGTATTCTCCTGTTACCTATTTGAAAACAAGTTGAGAATCTCCAAATATCCTAATACGCTTGATGACCATAGCTATAATAGATTGAAGACCTAAGATTAAGGCTTCATACTCTATAGTGTTATTTATGCATGGAAAGTCTAGCTTGAATGATAAAGGGATGGGTATCCCATGAGGTGTATGAACAAAAACTCCAGCACCTTGACCTTTCTTGCACTTAGATCCATCAAAGAATAAGGTAATATCGAGGTCTTCCTCCGGAATGACATTTTCTTCTAATTTAGTGATATAAAATACCAAATCATCTAGGAGCTCTATAATTAAAGGATGATCACTAGGTAGTGGAGCTTTCACAAGTTGATCGGCTATAACCTAAACTTTAATGGATTTTTGGCTGATAAATTCAAGATCAAATTCTATAAGGAGTATTATACATTTAGTGGTATGAGTGTTATTGTAAGTGCAATATATCATATAACACAGAGGATTTTATCTAGCTATGACATAAGTTGTATGGCTAAGCATATAATGTCAATGTTTCTTAGTGGCAAAAACCACTGCTAAGCACAACTTCTCTACATAAGTGTATCGGGTTTCATAACTTACCAATGTTCAACTGATGTAATAAATGGCTTGCTCTTGATTTTGTTCATTTTTCTGTGCAAGCATTGTCCCTAAATAAAATTTCGTTGTTGAGACATAAAGATAGAATGGGACCCCCGGACAAGGAGGAGCTAAGACTGGCGAAGAAGCTAGGTAATTCTTGATGTCATCAAAGGTATTTTGACATTCATATATCCATACAAATGGTACCCCCTTTTGTAGAAGGTAGTTGAATGACCTACATTTATTATAAAGTTACATAGTAAAACATCAGATTGATTTTATTTTCCTTGTAAACTATGCAATTCCTTAATGTTAGTTGGGGGAGGCATTTACATGATGACCTTGACCTTGTTTGGGTCCACTTAATGCCTCTTTTGGAGACAATGAATCCTAAAAGTTTACCTAAGGTAACACCAAAGACACACTTTTTGGGATTTAACCTCACCTTATGTTCTAGAAGTCGGTCAAAAATATTTTCTAATACACTAATGTGCTCTTGTCGAGTTTTAGATTTATCCAAGAGATCATCCACATAGTCTTCGATAATATTATGGATGTAATCATGAAATATGTAAGTCATGGCTCATTGATAGCTAGCATTTGCATTTTTGAGGCCAAAGGGCAAGGTCCCCCAAGGTGTTGTGAATGTTGTTTTGTGTTGTTCATCAGGATTTATGCGAATTTTGTTGTATCCTAAAAAACCATCCATGAAGGAAAGCATTTCATGGCCAACACAGGTATCAATAAGAGTATCAATGTTTGGGAGAGGAAATTCAGCCTTAGGATACGCCTTATTAAGATCTTAAAAATTAGTGCAAATGCGTATTTTCCCATTAGGCTTACAAATGAGTACCATGTTTGAAAGCCACTTAGGATAGTCAATAGGAACAATGAAAGTGACATCTAAAAGTTTTTGAAGCTCTTCCTTGACTATGAGGGCCACGGTAGGATGCATCCTTCTAAGGTTTTTTTTTATTGGTTTGGAATCGGGATGTAAGGTGATGTTGTGAACCACAAGACTAGGATCAAGACCAGGCATGTCCTTATAGGACCATGCAAACACATATTTTTCTTCTTGAGGAGAGTAATGAATTGCTCTTGTTCATTGGATGATAGAATTTTTCCAAGCTTGAAAATTTGGGGATTGTTAGGATCTAAACTAAGGTTCACTTCGATGGTATATTTAGTAGACATATATGAGCCTTCATCAAGTTAATATGGTGTTGGGATCAGATGAATGTCTTCTAAGATGTCATCCATATATTCTTTCTTATCGTTATCTAACTCTACCTGAAATACCTTGGGATTCTTGGTAGAAGATAGAGGTGAAGGTGGATGGGAAGGAGGAATGTAGTTGGCAGAATCCCTTAACAATTTCTCAGATAGGATGAAATCTAAGAAAGAGGGTGGGGTAGAAATCCGTTCCATGTCAACAAGGCTTATGTCAATTGGAATTGGCTTATCTGGGTTGTATGGATTGCAGAGTGGGATGACTAAGTCAATAGGATTCATACTGACTTAGTAGGAGAAGGGATGGATTGGAATAATGGATGGGTGAAATGTTTGGATTGGAACCAATGTTGAGTCTTGTTAACCCTAGATAGCAACAAAAAAATATGAAATTAAATGCTATGTACATGCCAAAAAGATTTTGTTTTTATTTTGTTTTGAATGTTTTGATTTTTGTTTTTATATACATATATTACAAATTTTGGCTTTGCTAAATGGCTCAATGGAACCTAGGTGGGGGTGGTTCACCAGGTAGGTCAACTTGTTCTTGTGGAAGAAGCAAGCGAAAGATGGGCTGATGGATGGAAAACAGTTTGACGTAAAACTCATCCTGTTGGGTAAGGGGAACATTGGGCTAAGACTCCTATGTAGAATCATGATAAGCATTGGACATAATTTCATACTATTCATAACTTCCATCATAAGAATTTGGAAGTGGATAGGAGAAATTTAGTGGATCTTCTTCTTCATTGGATCTAAGCTCTTGAAGAGCTTGTTCAAGATAAGTGGTTGAGAAAAATGGAAGGGGGGCTTTGTCTTCTTCATTGAAGCTAAAATTTTGGAAGACTTGCTCAAGGGAAATGGTTGTGGAAAGTGGGGTATATCCCAAGCCTGAATGATCATGTGTTCCTCAATATGGGAAATCAATTAAGTCATGTATCCCTTGTTCATGGGAGCCTAGAATTTGACCTCACCAATTGACTATGTGGAAGTAACGAGATGGAAAGCCCGTCATATTTTGTATGTTGGCATATCTTGGCTCTTTTGGTTCTTTGAGAGAATTTGCCTCAATTGAGGAATAAATCCCCCCATAGACAAAGTTAATACTATTAGGAGAAGATATCATATCATAAACAACACCTATTATTAAAGGAGGGTCACGTGGGTGATCAAAATCCTTGGCTATGGATATGGCAAGAGGGGTAATGGTAACATCTTGGACCACGTATTCACCAATACCATGACTAGTGATGTGGACCTTGAATTGGGATGAGGTGGTGGATGATGTAGAAATGGATGGCTCAAGATTAGAGGGGACCATGGAAGGTGGTAGGGAGTTGAATATGTCACTATCCGAAAGTTCAACTTGTGACACGTCGGTTGATGGAGAAATATTGGGTGATGGATTAGAATTAGAATAAGATGGATGAGACAATGATGATGAAAAATAAATAGTTGTAGAAGTAGGAGTGGTTGAGGTGGGTGATTTGGTAAAAGTGGGTTGACCTTGACCACATGTCCAAGAAGAAATGGATGATTGAGGGGGTTTGGTGATGGGTAACTCCTTAAAAATAGGAGCTTTGGAAGAAGATGTGGTTAGATTACAATATGAAGTGGATGGATTTGAAGATGATGGGGATAAAAATAGGTAGCTGGAAGGAAACATGAATTCATAAGGATTTGAAATGAAATTACAATATTGGAAAGGTTCTACATCTACGGGGATGCAATGGACTTGACCATCATGAACGTATTTCAAGCATTGTTGTAGAATTGATGGAACATATTTCATATCCCTCATCCAAGGTCTATTAAGGAGTACATTATACACCATGGCCCCTTCCAAGATGTGGAACATAGTATGCAAAATTCTAATCCCCACTTCAATGGGTAAAAAAATAGTGCCAATTATGGTACACAAAGCATCGTTAAATGCTTTGAGGGTGAATGAGCACTTGGAAATATGGGAAGGTGGAAGGTTGAGGTAGCTAAGGGCATCAATAGTGATAATGTTGATGGATGAACCGGTATCATTTAGGACTCTCTTAAATGGTTTTTTGTCTATCAAGGCCATGATATGTAATGGAGGATCTACGGATTCTAAGGTCATTGAATTTATTTCAAATTCATAGAAGGTGATGGATGACTCCATGCATTTTATAACACTCCCTACAAAATTGTTGAAGGCATTAGAGTCTTGAGCTTCAAAATCAATAGATTTAAGAATTTCCATTAGGGCTTCTCTATGACTAGGGGATTGTTGGATGAGTTCATATATGGATAATTTAGCTGAAGCCATTTTCAAACTTGTAGTTAACTGACTACTTAGGGATACCACTGGCCTTATAGGATGATGGATGGGCTGATTTGGTGGACTAGAAATATGTATTGGGGACGATGGATTTGGAGGGGTTTGAATGGGTGGTGGATTTAAAGGCTATGACACATTTGGTTGTTGGGCATTTTGTTGATTTTGCATTTGACCTCTTGTGACCACATGGACTGTTCCTACAAAATTTTGATAATTTTGGACATGATTAACATGGTGAGGAGGTGTGTGATGATTATTGCCTCCTACATTAGTTTGGGCCTCGTCATGATTTTGAAGAGGTGTTTGAAAAATTTCCAAGATCTGATTTTGTGGAGCTAGGGGGTTATCCACCTTAATGCCTCCTAAGCCTATGAGGTCTTGAACAATGTTCTTAAAAATATTGCAAGTGTTGATATCATGACCATTTTTCCTATGGTATGGGCAAAATAGATGTTCCTTATAATATTTTCCATGTTTGGTAGGGTCATGAGGCTTGATTTAGGGTAAAACCAATTTGTTTGTGTCATACAACCTTCGAAAGAGGCCAACATACGACTTTGTTAAAGGAGTGTATTGGTGTTGGGGTCGAGCATATTTCCAATGGGAGGGGTTTTCCACAGTTGGCATTGTGTTTTGCACCATGGGTGCTTGAGTTACCAAGGGCACTGCATAATAAGCAATTTGTTGTGGTTGTTGCATGGGTTGTTGAGCCATTATGGGCTGGATCATCACCACTTGATTTAATTGATTAGATGGGCTAGTTGAAGAGGCTTGTGATGACTTATTTTGGCCTTATTGATTACCTCTAAAATGGCACTTGTTCTACCATTCTTTGGTTTTAGGCTTAATTACACCCTCTTGGAGTTTTATCTCCTCAATGATGTTAACCTATACTAAGGCTTCTTCAGATGAATGATAGGTATGAAGCTGAAGCATCCAAGAAATGGGTTTTAAGCAACTCTTGGTAAATAATTTGATGATTTCATCCATTAGGAGGGAGAATGGCAATTTGGTAATGACTGCCCTCCAATGGTTTCCAAAGTTATATATAGGTTCATCATCCCATTGTTTTAAGACATATACATATGATAATGAAACCTTCTTTTTGATGTTTAGGACAAAACACTCGAAGAAAAATTTGATCAATTATTCAAAAGTATAAATACTATGAGTTGGTAGCTGATTAAACCACTCTATGGCATCTCCTCATAATGTTTGAGGAAATTTTTGAAGCATGAGATCATCGTTGGTTTGAATCCGAAAGCATGCATGAACAAATGAGCTAACATGCTCCTTTGGGTCCTCAATTTTTCCTAAATTTGTCAAACTTTGGTAATGTCAATTTTGTCGAATATGACGGTGATGGTACCAAATGATGGATTGGTTGATGGATTAGTTGGCTTAAAGTTGGTTTTTGGATTGACATGCCAAGGGTTTTTTGCATCAACTGATCTATTTGTTTTTGCATGGCCTGAATCCTAGGATCTTTCCCAGGAATGTGGAAGGCTTAGATAACATGATGATTTGGAGATGGACTAGAATAAAAATATTGGGGGGTGATTAGGTGGTTTTGATGGAATTTATTGGTTTAAAATTGATGGGGGGAATATTAATGGTTGAGAGAAGGAGAAGATTTATGAGGAGGAAGATTTTGGAAGAATTGGTTGGGTTTGCCAGAATAAATTATGATTTGAGGGGTTGGATTTTAAATTGGAGGTGGATTGGGGATGGACACCATTGAAGATTGGGGTATCCAAGTTGAATTTTGGTTGGCCATGGTTGGTTGGGTTGAAACTAGAGGAAGCATAGGATTTACATGAACTTGTTGTCTAGCATTTTGATGTTGTAGAAGCAGTCTGTTCACGAGACCCAACATATCATGAAGTTCCTATTTGGACATAGAAGAAATTAACAATGTTGTAGATAGATTAGAAGATGAAGATGTGGATGTGGATGGATTAGAGGAAATAGGCTTGGAGTAAGTTGCACTTGATGTGGCAACTTGGGAGGTTGGTACCTGTGAGGCAACATTGACATACTCCTCATACAAAGTATTGGGATATATTTGGGTATAGCTAGATGGAGGATGAGTGTTAAAAACAATTAGGTTTTGTTGGGATGGACTAGGAGAAGAGTGTTGAGCAAGTTGCAGCAATAGTGGGGAGATTGTTGAGCAAGTTGCAGCAATAGTATTGTCATTGTTGTCAACACAATCAGACAGATCAATTGATGAAGTATATAGGAGTTAAGAAGTTCTTCAGAGATCAGTTGATGAAGTATATAGGAGTTAAGAAGTTCTTCAGAGTATGTACAGTGATTTTCCAAAAGATAGAAGTGGCCCATTTGAGAAAAATCAAAAGAAAATCACAAGGAAGAAAACGGTCGCGATATCGCGACATGTTGAGCAATACAGAAAAACTATCGCGATATTGCGACATGTTTGGAGAGAAAGAGCAAGAAAGCAAAACTATCGCGATATCGTGACATGTTTGGAGAAAAAGAAGCCACTAAGAAAAACTATCACGATTTCATGACATGTTTGGAGAGAAAGTGCAAGCTAGAAAAACTGTCGCGATTTCATGACATGTTCGGAGAGAAAGCGCAAGCTAGCAAAACTGTCACGATTTCATGACATGTTTGGAGAGAAAGCGTAAGCAAGAAAAACTGTCATGATTTTGTGACATGTTTAGAGAGAAAGCGCAAGCAAGCAAAACTGTTGCAATTTTGTGACATGTTCGGAGAGAAAGCGCAAGATAGCAAAACTGTCGCGATTTCGTGACATGTTCGGGGAGAAGGCGCAAGCAAGAAAAACTGTCGCGATTTCACGACATGTTGGAAGAGAAAAAGACAAGTAGAAAAAGTATCACGATTTTGTGACATATTGCAAGAGAAAGAGGAGAGAGAAAAAGATGTCACGATTTTGCGACATGTTTCATTTTCACGGTCCAAAGTGAAGAGAAAGAGGAGAGAGAAAAAGGTGTCACAATTTCGTGACATGTTTCATTTTCACGGTCCAAAGCGAAGAGAAAGAGGAGAGAGAAAAGGATGTCACAATTTCGCGACATGTTTCATTTTCATGATTCAAAGCGAAGAGAAAGAGGAGAGAGAAAAAGATGTCACGATTTCGTGACATGTTTCATTTTCGCGGTCCAAAGCGAAGAGAAAGAGGAGAGAGAAAAAGGTGTCGCGATTTTGCGACATGTTTCATTTTCGTGGCTCAAAGTGAAGAGAAAGAGGAGAGAGAAAAAGGTGTCACGATTTCATGACATGTTTCTTTTTCGCAGTCCAAAGCGAAGAGAAATTGTACAGACAAAAAAGTGTCACAATTTCGTGACATGTTGCAGGAGAGAGAGTCCAAAAGAAAAAGTGTTGCGATTTCGCGACATGTTGCAAGAGAGAGAGTCCGAAAGAAAAAGTGTCACGATTTTGCGACATGTTGTAGGAGAAAGAGTCCGAAAGAAAAAGTGTCACGATTTCATGACATGTCGGGTTTTCGTGACCCGAAGGCAGGAGAGAGAGTCCGAGAGAAAAAGTGTCGTGATATCGCGACATGTCGAGTTTTCGCGACCCGAAGGCAAGAGAGAGAGAGTCCGAGAGAAAAAGTGTCGCGATATCGTGACATGTCGAGTTTTCGCGAACCGAAGGCAAGAGAAATAGAAAAGGAGAGAAAGTGTCATGATATCGCAACATGTGTTTTCGCGGGTGAAAGCAAACAAAATATGCAAGGAGGCGAAAGTGTCGTGATATCGCGACATGTGTTTTCGTGGGTACAAGCCCAGAAGAGGACAAAGAGGTAGAAGTGTCATGATTTTGTGACAGGTCATTTCAGCACGAGCTAAGAAGAGAAACCAGCTGAAATAAGGTATGTGACAGTTAACTGAAGTCGGTATGACAGTTACAGGTGCAGTTACAGAAGGAGTCGATACGACAGTTACAGGTGCAGTTACAGAAGAGGTCGATACGACAGTTTTAGGTGCAGTTATAGGAGAAGTCGGTATGACAATTACAGGTGTAGTTACAGGAGAAGTCGATACAATAGTTACAGGTGCAGTTACAGAGAAAAGGTTATAAAAGGAGATCTGCATGAAGAATTAATGTATTGGAAAAATGCAGAAGAGAGCATGTCGTAATAGAGTTTTAAGGAGATCTGAGAGAGCAATAGACCAGATAGGGTCTTGTATAAGCGAAGGCATTTTTTATGTCAATCATATAGTTTTAGAATTGCAGTCTGAGTTAGTGCTTGGAATCAGGGGTTGGTGCTCCTTTTTGTTGGTGTAGATAAATCAGGGGTTGGTGCTCCTTTCTGTTGGTGCAGATAAACAAGGGGTTGGTGCTCCTTCCAGTGGGTGCTAGTAAATTGTTTGTAAAATTATTATTTTGCAAAGACTAGATTTGGACAGGAGTCCAAGCAGTCATTTTTGAGGAGTAGCCAAATTGGTGAACCTTGTTACATCGTGTGTTGTGGAATGCTCTCTTGTTATACTTGCTTTATATGAGTTTAAGTTTTCATTGTTTTAGCATTAACAGTTGTAAATTTGAATTAAAATAGCTACACTGATTCACCCCCCCTCTCAGTGTCATTGTGAAACTATCAATTGGTATCAGAGCCAAGTTCTTGAATAAGCTTAATCAGCTAAGGTGATATTGGAAGTAAGACAATGGCAGGTGGTGAAGGATTCTCATCAAACAAAGCACCGTTATTTGATGAAACTAATTATGCATTTTGGAGACTTAGAATGCAGACATATCTATGCGCTTTCGGATATGACATTTGGGAGTCAGTAGACAGTGGATACTCAATATCTATCACTCCTCCAATCGATACTGTCGGTAAGAAGCTGTTTGAAAATAATTCTAAAGCAAAGAATGCTATAATGTGTGGTTTAGTGGAAAATGAATTGATAAATATTATGAGTTGTAAAACGACGAAAGACATGTGGGACAAACTAAGGAGTATTCATGAAGGAGACGACAAGATCAAGGAGGCCAAGTTACAAACGCATCGAGCTCAGTTCAAAGCATTAAGAATGAATGACGATGAGAACATAGAGGTATACATGGTGAGAGTTAATGGAATCGTTAATGCAATTAGAGGACTCAGCGAGGAAATGGAAGATGTAGTCATAGCAAAAAGGGTAATAAGATCTCTTCCCCAAAGATTTGATTTTAAAGTTTTAGCAATAGAAGAAGCTAAAGATATAAATATTTTTAGTATGGATGAGATGCATGGTTCTCTAACTGCATATGAGATGAGAATAAGAAAAACTAAACCCACAAATAGAGAAGTTGCTTTTAAAGCACATAAAAGTATAAAAGCAAAACAAGAATCCGAGGAAGAAGAGACATCAGATGAAATGGAAGCAAAATTTGTTCAGAAACTAATAAGGGAAAAAGGAAAATACAGAGGAAAGCTACCCTTTAAGTGTTTCAACTGTGGAGGCATTGGGCACTTTGTAGCTAAATGTCCACTCAATGAGAAAAACAAAAGTGATGAAGGTTCACACCAAAGAAGTGACTGGAAGAAGAAATCAAATTTTAGAAAAGGCAACTTCAAGAAGAAAAGTTTCATATCCAAGAATGTCGGGTTCTTCGAAGACAGACTCCGGTGAGGATTCTGAAGAAGAAATAGGTGAAGCTCTTTTCATGGCATTCGAAGAAGAAAAAATAAAAGAAAAATTTGAGGCTAAGGCTGAAGTAGATCTAGAAGGTGAGCTGATCGTTGCACTTAAAGAGCCGAGTATAGAAAGGAAAAAGAATAAGAAAATTTCAAGAAAATTTGAGGATGCCAATGAGATCATAACAAGCTTGAAAGTACAGATAGACGAATCTAAGAAAATATCTGAAGAGATCGAAGTACAATTAACCGTGAAAATAGATGAGTGCAGTAAGTTAGAAGAAGAGATTGTTGGATTAAAGATGTAGCTAGAAGAGATGAATCAAAAAGTAAGATGTTATCACAAAATTGAAGAAAGTTCTGCAAAATTGGACAAGATTATAAATAGCCAAAGGGCTACAGACATCAAATTTGGTTTGGGCTTCATTGAAGGAGAATCATCAAATGGATCCAAGGCCATGACTGTAGATCCCATAAAGAATGAAGATAAGATCAGGATTGGTCAAGAAAAAATGAATCATGCTAAAGAAAGCAATAATGCCTTGCACAAGAGGAGTATTGACAATGATAAATTCACCAATGTCACTCATAAAAGGAGAAGAAGATTTGTGGCTCCTACTACAAAATGGCAAAAACCATTACCCAAGTTCACTCATTTCTTTTCTGGTTATTGTTTTAAGTGCAATGGTTATGGTCATAAGATTGCAGATTGCAAGTATAATGTAGGACAAAGGAATTTTGTTAGTAGAAATGTTTTTTCACCATTGATGGATTATCCAGTAGAATGTTATAACTGTCATAATTTTGGGCACATTGCAAGAAATTATCGAAGTACATTCGCAACAAATAAATATCATGGAAGACAATTTCAATCAAATGGTTTGAGACAAAATAGAAGATTTCCCAAAAATCATGTACAAGCTACTGACAAAGAAAAGTCAAAACAAGTGACCAGAACTATAATCAAACCAGAGTGGAAAGAAAAGGAGCGACTCAAGGAAGAAAAGGAATATTTGATTGTACAGACAACTTTTAAATCATAGAACAAATCTACACCATGGATACTTGATAGTGGGTGCTCCAGTCACATGACAGGTGACAAACAAAAATTTGAGAAGTTACAGAAATATGAAGGTGGTTCTGTAAAATTTGGAAATAATGATGGAGCGAAGATAGTTGGTAAAGGATCGGTTAAGATCAGTGACGGAAAAATAAAGTCAAAAGAAGTCTTGTTTGTGATCGGTCTGAAGCATAACTTGTTAAGCGTAAGTCAGATTTGTGATAGAGGTCATGAAGTAATTTTCAAGAAGCAGGGTTGTGAAGTCAGAACAACAAATTGTGGAAAGTTAATAGCAACTGGATCAAGAACATCTGGCAACCTGTATACTCTCTCAGAGATTTCAGAAGGAGCATGCTTGATTGGACATGAAGAGGAAAATTGGCTGTGGTACAAGAGACTCGGTCATATCAGCTTTGACAATTTAGTAAAAATCAACTCAAAAGGGGTAGTGAGAGATATTCCCACCATTGGAAAACCATTAAATAACATTTTTGCTTCATGCCAAAATGGGAAGCAAACTAGAGCCACATTTAAAACAAAAGAGTACTTCACAAGCAAACCTTTAGAACTAATACATACCGATTGTTGTGGCTGATCCACAACACACCCCAAAATTGGGGACCCACCTTTTTTGCATGCTTTCAAAGAAGACCGCAGTGGCCCAGATGCTAAAAAAATCAAAGGAAGAGCAAAATACAACATAAGGAAAAAGTGTCGCGATATCGCGACGTGTTGCTCTATCGCGGCTAAGAAAAAGAAAGCGTCGCGATATCACGACGTGTTGCTGCTAAGAAAAATAAAGTGTCACGATATCGTGACAGGTCACGTTTTTGTGGCTCAGACAAGCGAAGTGCAGTGGAATAGAAAAGTGTCACGATTTCATGACATGTCACGTTTTCACGGCCAAGAGTAACAAAATGCAGCAGGGTGAGAAAATGTCACGATTTCACGACGTGCTATGAAATCACGGTTCATAGAGGAGAGAGAAAGACAAAGTGAAAAATGTCGCGATATCGCGACATGTCACGTTTTCACGGCCCAGATCAGCAGGATGCACCAAAATTGAAAAATGTCACGATATCGCGACATGTCATGAAATCGCGGTCGAAGGCAGCAAGAGAAGAGTCAATGCAAAAGTTGTCACGATATCGCGACATGTCACCATTTCGTGACCTGAAGACGAGATGAAGGGCAAAGATAAAAAACGTCGCGATATCGCGACATGTCAGGTTTTCATGGTAGGAAAGTGAGGAAGGAACAAATGAAAGAAAGTGTCATGAAATCGTGATAGGTTGCGTTTTCACGATCTATCGATGGTAAAAGAGGTAAAGATAGAAAGATGTCGCGAAATCATGACATGTCTCATTTTCATGATTCACAATGACTGATAAGCTAAGCGAGGGAAATGTGTCGCAAAATCATGACATGTCACATTTTCGTGACTAAAGCAGCAAAGTGGTACGTAATGAAAAAGTGTCATGATTTTATGACAGAAAGCAATGAGACAATTTTGTGATAGAAAGCAACAAAGTGGTACGGAATGAAAAAGTGTCATGATTTCATGACAAAAAGCAGTGAGACAGCCTGAAAGAGAAAAGGTGTCATGATTTCATGATAGAAAGCAGCGAGATAGCCTGAAAGAGAAAAAGTGTCACGATTTCATGACAGAAAGTAGTGAGACAACCCAAAAGAGAAAAGCATCATGATTTCATGATAGAAAGCAGCAAGATGGTATGGAATGAAAAAGTGTCACGATTTCATGACATGTCACGTTTTCATGGCTAAGTGCAACAAAACACAACGAAGGAGAAAAACATCATGATTTCATGATAGGTTGCATCCACGCGGCCCTAAGGAGAAACACGTCGCGATATCGCGACATGTCTCATTTTCGTGGTGCTTGAAGATGAATAAAGCTGTGGGCATAAAAATGTCATGATTTTGTGACATGTCTCATTTTTGCGGTGCATGAAGGTGGACAAGGCTGTTGATAGAAAAATGTCATGATATCGCGACATGTCTTGTTTTCGCGATGCAGGTAGAGGAACAAAGCTGTAGATAGAAAATGTCATGATATCGTGACATACTATTTTTTGTCATGATTCACAGCGGGCCATTATAGAACATGCAGAAAAGTGTAGAACACATGGCATGAAGATGTCAGGGCTATGATAACGCTTCAGGATCGATAGTTACAGTTCATAGAGAAGATCAAACGTTTCGACGTCGAGCAGAAAGTCAAAAATGATGAAGAGGCGGGGAAGATGAAATGAAGTGATCTGGGAGATGAAGCGAAGCGTCACAGGGCGAAACAGAGAGCATTGCCAGAAAGTTTAAAAGCAGAAGCACAGATTGGTATGAGGGTCGAAACCGCTGCGGCTAGTGTTGCAGAGCTAAGGGTGATAAGCCATTCTGGGCCTGCTTTTGGAGCGTTTTCCTCCACTTGTTCTGGTTTTGACAAAACTGGAAACATTCTGTCATTGTAAACTGATACATTCTTTTTAATACAGAATTACAGAGAGTTGCATCTCATTGACAAGAAAGGAGTTATTTTCTGCATGCTAGATTTAATGTTCATTTTCCCCCTTTCAGATTTTTAGGCTTATAGGTGAAGTTTAATGCAAGTTCTCTTGGTTGCTTCATGCGAATGTCTAAATCTGAAAATCATAGTTAAAACCCTAGAAACCAGCACTTAGCTTATCTGGATTGTGCATGTTTGCAGGTTCAATAGGTTAGGTTGTATGCAGAAAACCTCATGTCTTCGGTTTTGTCTAATAGGATTGTAGCATTCTGAATGTATTTTAGTTCCATTCTCTTTGCATCTTATTTTCACTTCTTTATTTTTCTGCATTTTTTATTACATTCATTCAAATAATTGAAAATCTACCAAAGTCTCGCAAACAAAATAGTTTTATCATTGAAGTGTCAAATAAAATAAACCAGTTGTGCCCCTTGTTTACAGTTACTTGCAATCACTAAGGTATTCCAAGCATTCAAATTGAACAATATTATTTGTACAAAATGCTAACATAGCGGAGACCTTGGAGAAGTTACTTGTTGAATTTCTTTGCAAGAGGGGATTTGGAACCCAAATCCTATTGGAGAGTGTGTTTTCACAATCGGGTGAAAATACCACTCAACAGATTGGCGCTAGAAGGAGGGCCGAATTGGTTTACTTTATTTTGATTTTCATACAGAAGTAATGTGTTTTTTGATTCGATTTTGAAATTATTTCTTAAATCTCATTAACGACTAAACCGCAACATTTTTTTTGTGTTGCAGGTTTTCTTGGAGATATCGAGAGTTTCGTCAGGCAGGCTGGACCCACCGCGCCGTATCGCGACTAGGTCCCAAACAACTGGGGAAACCATATTCCACGACCTTACACTCACTTGTACTCCAAAAAATAAAACCAAGCAAGCTATAAACCTACCGATAGCCTTGCACAAAAGATCTTTCTGTTTCAAGAACATCGAGCGGACCTACACCAGTGGTATCAATCACCACTAGCGTACCTATTGTCAGTTCCATTTCCACCGCTCTTGTAGGGTTGTCCTCATCAATTCTGAGTCAAATGGCCCAACCTCCAGCAGCTCCTTGGTATGGAGCTAATAATATCCCTTTGAATATTGCAGGGGATATCCATGAAATCCCTAAGAACATAGAAATATTCTTGCCCAAATATAAACCAGATGGCCCAAGAACTGCAGAGGAGCATATCCAAGCCTATAGGGATGTTTTGATAAGGTTGCAAGTCCAACATGAGGATGTGGCTTGCAGACTTTTTCCCATGAGCCTAGATCTAGTAGCCTATGAATGGTATATATGCTTGCCTACTGGTTCAATCACTTCATGGACACAAATGGAGAATGCCTTTGTCAATCGGTTTAGGTCACCTTTGGATCCCGCAACCATCTACAATCAATTTATTACATGCAAAAGGGGCCAGGGTGAACCAATCAGAACCTTTAATCGGAGATTCCAAAAATGTTATAATAGAGCAGTTTGGCATTTTGCCATAGACCCCACAGTAGCTTTACAAATCTATTTTGGGGCATTGGATCCGATGACAGCGATGTTTTCCAGGCAAAATCCTCAAGTCACCATGCTCGCCTTAGCTTACAATGAAGCTATGACCATCGAGCAGCAAATGACACCACAGGGCTATGGGTTTCCCCAGATGCCTATGATGGGACAATATGCTCCATATGGTCAAGCTCCCATGGAAAATCAGATCATGGCACCGCAAATGCCAAACATGAATGCTTTCCCATATCAACAACCATATCCACCAGCACTTGCCTATGCACCCATTCCGATCCAACCGATCACATCCATTCCACCCGTTCTCGCATTTTTGCAAAATAGTCAATCGACTATGCAAGGAACCAACCCAGTTAATTCTCAGGCTATAGTTCCTTTCCCAAATCCAACTCCGATCCAAAGTGTAAATCCATATATGAATCAAATTCCTCAAAATCTGACTCAAATGTTAAATCAAGATCCCACGAATTATGCAAACCCAACGGGAACTAACAATAATGTAGCTCCACCGAAAGAGATTTATTCGGATGTTGAAGAGCTCAAGAAGATAGTTCATAAACCGAGTAATGACATGGTTCAAAAATAGAAGTATGAGTCCCATGCCCCTCACTCAAATCAAAATTTTAACAATAGAGGGAGACATTGGAACACAAAGCCAAACAATGGAGGAGTACCTGCCCCTATTGCCAATCAACTAGATACTTCGCAGGACCCAGTCAATCCAGTTCCCTTTTGAATCTTTCCGATTTTGCATGGGAAAAGGGGTGCAGATTGCACAATACAAAAGAGCACAATGAGAGGAATTGTCCTGAAATCGCTAGATACACTCATTGTCTCCAAGCCCAAGTAGATGACCTGGAACTTGTGCCAAATGAGGATCCACCCCAACATCAAGATGATAACATTATGGTGGTGGAAACTTTATACCGTCAAGAAGGTGAAAGTGAGGAAGAAGAAGATGAAATTTTGGAACAGGAGGTGCAAGCTTTTCGAGAGTTTAGAAAGGGGAATCACGGATATCATTTGAGAAGTAAATCTAAAGCCCCTAAAACATCATCAACACCACCAAATAACTCTATCCTTCCTCCGGATACTAAGGCAGATAATAATCCTCCTCCTCCACTTAGAAGAGAAATGTCTAATGACGCGTAGAAGACAATCAAATTTGAAAAATCAAACTATGACATAGTGGAGGATCTAAAGAAGTCCAAATCAAGCCTTTCGTTCTTAGAAGTGGCCAGATTTCCCGGCCAAAAAGAAGCATTGATAAAGGCTCTGAACTCACCTAATCAAGTGTGGAAGGGAAAGGAAGTTGAGTCCCATTTGATTTTACAAAAGGAGAGACGGGATGTCCCGCCATTCTTATTGACTCTAAGAATTGCTGGTAAGAATTTGCATAATTTTTTGGTGGACACGGGTGCCACGAGCAATCTCATGCCTTCAGAGATATGTCAAATGCTAGGTCTACAGCCTGTTTCATCCAAATGCAAGGTTTTGCAATTGGACCGATCTGAGGTAAATGTGGTAGGGACCCTATATGATGTCAAAATTCAACTAAATTCTGAACCCAGGGTCCAACAAGTGGTCGACATTCTGGTTGTTAATATCCCAAGTAGATATGGAATGCTACTTGCAAGGGATTGGATGAAAACTTTGAACGACTATTTTTCAACCGATTGCTCACATATGTGGCTACCCTGGAAAGGAATCGTGAATCAAATCAGAGTAGAAAATGAACCGAGGCTTAAGGAAATCATAACAAAATTTAATAAGCCAAATGAAGTTCAGTTTTCTAAACCAGAGTTGGGGGTTTATGCATTTGATGTTGAAGAAGCTACCGAAGAGCCTAAAAGGGAAACATTTCATGGTAGCTCTCTTGAGGGAAATAATTTCATATGGTTGCTTAGGTTTGATGGATCCAAATCCAAACAGGGAGCAGGAGCCGGAGTCGAGCTCACTTGCCCAGGAAGTAAACCATTATTGGCTGCCTATAGACTGCAATTTCCTTGCACGAACAACATGGCAGAATATGAAGCATTGATCTTTGGTTTACAACTAGCATTGAGCAAAAAGGTTAAATGCTTGAAAGTATTGGGAGATTCTGAACTGGTAGTCAAACAGATTAAAGGACAATATACATGCCGCGATAAGAGACTGAGCCTTTATAGAACTAGGGTAATGGACCTCATTGAGGAATTTGACGCTTTCAATATAGTCCTTATTTCTAGAAAAGGAAATCGCATAGCAGATTCTCTTGCAGTCATCGCGGGCATGTTAAATCCAGTTGATATAAAAAGGTGTAAAAAGTTCTCCATCGAATTAGTTCCTTGTCCATCGATACTTGATAATGTCAAGAATTTCCAAGTTTTTGAAAATGATAGACACATATTCAAATTTGTCACGAACTCGGGTATTTTTGAAAACCAGGTGATTGATGAGGAGCAAAGATGGCAAGAAGAAGCAGAAAACGAAAGTGAAACTACATGTCAATCCAACAAAATACCTAAAGACATAGTTTCATTGGAGAAAATGTTCGATATGGGATACAAGGCCAGAAAAGAAAAAAAGGTTCCACTCCCCAAAGATGCATGTGATCTAATTAATCTAGGGAGTGCAGACAATCCATGGGAAGTGTACATTGCAAAGGCATGTACAACTGAAGAAAGAGAAAATATAATACATGCACTAAAACACTACGTGGATTGCATTGCTTGGAATTATAACGAATTGAAAACATACAACCAAAACGTCATTACACATACCATCCCTCTAAAGCCGGACTCCAAGCCTTTCAGACAAAGACAGCGAGTTGTTAACCCGCTATTGGAGCCCTTAATAGAAAAGGAGGTCAAGAGATTATTGGAAGCAAAGATTATTTTTCCTGTTAGGCACTCAACCTCGGGTTGCTAACCTCGTTCCAATAAGAAAGAAGAGCGGAGAGATTAGGCTATGTATAGATTTTCGAAATCTTAACAAGGCCTCTCAAAAGGATAACTATCCATTGCCATCCATTGATGAAATTTTACAAACAGTGAATGGATCTGAAATGATGTCTTTTCTTGATGGATATTCTGGATATAACCAAATTCTTATTCATCCCAATGACAGGATGAAAACAGCCTTCACAACCAAATGGGGGACATTTGCCTACAGAAGAATGTCGTTTGGACTGTTAAATGCTGGTGCAACATTTCAACGCGCCATGGACTATGCATTCAAAGGGCTTATAGGCAAGTGTATCATTGTGTATGTGGATGATATTCCAGTATTTTCAAAGAAAAGAGAAGACCATGTCAAGGATTTGAAAAAGGTTCTTCAAAGATGCAGAGAGCATGGAATTTCTTTAAATCCAAAAAAATGCATCTTTGGAGTAACATAAGGAAGACTACTTGGTCACATCATTTCAAAAGAAGGTATATCCATTGACCCAGAAAGGATAGAAGCTATCCAAAAATTGCCTCTCCCGGGTAGTAAAAAGGAGTTGAGATCTTTCTTCGGGAAAATTAATTTTGTGAGGAAGTTTATTTCAAGCTTCGCTGAGATAGCCAAACCGTTGAACAAGATGCTCAAGAAGGATGTAGATGTCAGATGGAATGAGGAAAGTAGGGTGGCCTTTCAAAACATTAAGGATGCCATTTCCAGAGCCCCTACCCTCATAAGTCCAAACTATGCTAAACCTTTCTATATTTATGCTTTCGCATCGGAACACTCTTTTGCGAGTGTCTTGACCCAAAAAGGTGAGGATAGCATAGAAAATCCCATAGCATTTTTAAGTGCTCCTTTAAAAGATGCTCAATTGAGGTATTCTATCCTCGATAAGCGGATGTACGCACTCTTTAAAACGGTAAAAAAATTTTGACATTACATTGTGCACAGCAGGGTTTTTGCCATTGTGCTCGACCTGCTATCAAAACTATGTTTTTACAGAACGAGCTAGGTGAGAAAAGAGGTAAATGGATTTCTACTATCCAAGAATTTGATCTTGAAATCCAACCCATGAAACTAGTTCGAGGACAGGGACTTGTGAAGATGATTGCTGAGAATAATCCACAAACGACATGCCAATATTCAAATGCAGAATACATTTCTAAAGATGACTGGTATGTTGACATTGTACATTTTCTATTAAATGGTAAGTGCCCATCCAATTTGAATTCCACTCAAAGAAGGGCTTTAAGACTTAAATCTATTAATTATCTGATTAGATCTGGTGTTCTATACAGGAAAAATCATGAGGGGATCTACTTGAGATGCCTGAATAAAGAAGAAGTTGCCAAGGTTCTGCAAGAATTTCATGGGAAATATGGAACTGGCCATGGTGCGGCAAATGCTACAGCGCATCAAATCCTGAGAGCAGGATACTATTGGCCTCACATTTTTAAAGATGCACATGCTCATGTACGATCTTGCCACATTTGTCAAGTAGCGGCCAACAGAGAAAGAAATGCAGCCATGCCATTACAACCTGTAGTTGAGATGAGACCATTTGCACAATGGGGATTAGATTTCATTGGGGTTATTAACCCAAATTCTTTTGATTCCCATAAATTCATACTAACAGCTACAGATTATTGTACAAGGTGGACGAAAGCAGTTCCTACAAAACATGCCACTACAGATGTAATAAAATTCCTTGAGGATCACATCATAACAAGATTCGAAATGCCCGATTCTATCGTTAGTGATAATGGTAAAGCTTTTGTTTCCACGCAATTTGCAGATTGGGCATACGACAATAAAGTGAGTTTAAAATTTGCATCTAATTATTACCCTCAAGGAAATGGTTTGGCCGAATCCTCAAACAAAAATTTGTTGAATATCATTAAGAAATTATTGGAAAGGAACCCTCGAGATTGGCACAACCAGTTAAAGTTTGCTCTTTGGGCAGATAGGACCAAAATAAAAGACTCAATAGGAAACACACCCTATCATTTGGTCTATGGACAAGACCCAATATTTCCTGCAAACTTGAAGTCGCAAACCCTACATTTCATGCAAGAATACTTGGGAACAGAGATAACCACACTGAAGCCAGACTAAGTCATTTACTGCACCTCGATGAAAAAAGGGAGGAAGCCATGATTCACATGAGTAAACACCAAGAGGTTGTTAAAAGATGGTTTGACAGAAGAGCTAAAATTAAGTCCTTTAGAATTTCAGATTTGGTCTTACTGTGGGATAAAAGACATGAAGAAAAGGGGAATCATCAAAAATTTGATTGTCTTTGGTTAGGCCCTTATCAGATTTCAAAAATTCTAGGGAAAAATACCTTCAGGTTGAGAACTTTAGAAGGGAAGGATCTGACGTTACCAGTTAATGGGCATGTTTTAAAGCACTATTTTAGCCCTTAAGTCGTAGGAGATTGATATTATATTTTTCGGTTTTGGTATAGATTTTCAAATTTTGTTTTTTTTTTTAGGATTGCTAGTCTAGTTAGGATTTAAGTTGTGTGTTTGATTTCATTTGACATGTTTGGTTTGTTTATATATAAAAAAAAAAAAAAGAGAAGGAAAAAATTGAGATGTCAACTTATGCCTAAGATCAGGAGAATATGAAACATTGGAATTGTGTTGTAGAAAGCTCCACAAGTAACACAAACATTTTAAATAATATCGTTTGAATCTTGTGATGCATGAAGTTGTCAGTTTTACACATTATGGTAAAGTAGATGATATATTCCCTCCGCATTTCAAAAGAAGCAGTGCATTCATATCTCATGTCACATTCCGCATTGCATATACATGTCATCTCAGTTACATTTTCATTTCATGTGCAATCATTGAGAAGGTGTCGAATCCTCTTAGGATTATTACATAACATATATTAAAAGGATCCTAAGGTTGGGAACTGATGCCCGAACTATCTTGAACCAAGCACGTTCTACGCATATTAAAGAGAATCTTGAGCAAAATGGTCAAAACCATACTTGGAAGAAAAGGTGAGGCGAAAGGAATATTTCATGTCTATCCTATCATGCAACATAATCCTTAAAATAGTGGTTTTTACCACTCCCATAATGCTTAAAGCCTAAAATCAGAGTAGTAAGGATAGGGTTAAATCCTCATCTCGCTTAGGTTGAGGATCCAATTCCCCAAAGCTCTGATTTGACCTTCATGGAGTAGTAAGGATAGGGCATAATTCTCATCTCACCTAGGTTGAGAATCCGATTCCCCAAAGCTTCCATCTTTCATTTTATCATAAAACTTGGATTGGAGGGATCGTACTACATGTCCTCTGCAAAGGATGGGTAGTCATCCCAAAAGTCCAAGAAACAAAAATAAAATTAATATTTTCCATATTTCATTTTATCATCTTGGATTGGAAGGATCGTACTACATGTCCCTAGCAAGGATGGGTAGTCATCCCCAAGGTCCAAGAAATAAAAATAAAATTAATATTTTCCATTTCATCTTAATATTGGATTGGAGGGATCGTACTACATGTCCCTAGCAAGGATGGGTAGTCATCCCAAAGGTCCAAGAAATAAAAAAAGAGAGAAGAGAATGAATGAAGCCAAATCATGGATTATGGGGTTAAGTATGCTCATGCGTGGCAACATGTCTTGTCTAAAAGCAAGACCACTGACTGCTCAAATGGACAGGCTAGCTTGACAATTTCATCCATAATAGGTTAAATCATTTTGTTCAAGATGAGGTAATGAACTCCAAATCAGAATAGTAAGGATAGGGTTAAATTCCCATCTCGCTTAGGTTGGGAATCCTATTCCCCAAAGTTCTGATTTCACTTACACTTGCACATGGGTTCAAGATGGTAGTGACACATAACCAACTTTGGGATCTAGTAAATTAATTCAGTATACATATATTTATTTGGTCCTAAGAGGGTTTGACAGTTTTGATATGTTTGTTCATGATACTAGAAGGTTTGAGCCTTTGCAAAGCAGGTTGTTATATCTCTAGCATCTTCATCATACATCAAATCCTGCACAAATCATTCATAGCCTTGCATACAAATCATAAGTGAAACTGACAATGGAATGTTGATCAAGTTCAAGCGATAGGGAATGAAAACACATTGCACACACCGAGCTGATACTTAATGATTCTGATGTTTCATGTATTTCTAATCTATCGGCATTTGTTTATATCTCTTATGTGCTAATGCCTGTATCTAAGCTTGTATATTTCAGGTTGGGTTCTCACCAAAATGCTCAGGAGCATTTGACAGCAGAGTCACCATTTGTTGTGGCTGATCCACAACACACCCCAAAATTGGGGACCCACCTTTTTTTGCATGCTTTCAAAGAAGACCGCAATGGCCCAGATGCTAAAAAATCAAAGGAAGAGCAAAATACAGCATAAGGAAAAAGTGTCACGATATCGCGACATGTTGCTCTGTCGCGGCTAAGAAAAAGAAAGTGTCGTGATATCACGACGTGTTGCTGCTAAGAAAAAGAAAGTGTCACGATATCGTGATAGGTCACGTTGCGCTCAGAAAAGCGAAGTGCAGTGGAATAGAAAAGGTGTCACGATTTCGTGACATGTCACGTTTTCACGGCCAAGAGTAACAAAATGCAGCAGGGTGAGAAAATGTCACGATTTCGCGACATGTCATGAAATCACGGTTCATAAAGGAGAGAGAAAGACAAAGTGAAAAAGCGTCGTGATATCGCGACATGTCACGTTTTCATGGCTTAGATCAGTAGGATGCACCAAAATTGAAAAATGTCATGATATCGCGACATGTCATGAAATCACAGTCGAAGGCAGCAAGAGAAGAGTCAATGCAAAAGTTGTCGCGATATCGTGACATGTCACCATTTCATGACTTGAAGACGAGATGAAGGGCAAAGATAAAAAATGTTGCGATATCGTGACATGTCAGGTTTTCAAAGTGATGGAACAAATGAAAAAGTGTATGAGGTTAAGATAGAAAGATGTCGAAATCATGACATGTCTCATTTTCATGATTCACAATGAATGATAAGCTAAGAGAGGGAAATGTGTAATGAAATCAGAATGGTTTGATGAAGGCAAAATGGTATGGAATGAAAAAGTGTCATGATTTCATGATAGAAAGCAATGAGATAGCCCGAAAGAGAAAAGCATCACGATTTCGCGATAGAAAGCAACAAAGATGGTACGAAATGAAAAAGTGTCATGATTTCATGATAGAAAGCAGCAAGATAGCCCGAAAGAGAAAAGTGTCATGATTTCATGATAGAAAGTAGCGAGATATCCCAAAAGAGAAAAAGTGTCATGATTTCATGACAGAAAGCATTGAGACAGCCTAGAGAAAAGCATCATGATTTCATGATAGAAAGCAGCAAAGTGGTATGGAATGAAAAAGTGTCACGATTTCGTGACATGTTGCGTTTTCATGGCTAAGTGCAACAAAACACAACGAAGGAGAAAAACGTCATGATTTCATGACAGGTTGCATCCATGTGGCCCTAAGGAGAAACACGTCGTGATATCGTGACATGTCTCATTTTTGTGGTGCTTGAAGACGAATAAATGTGGGCATAAAAATGTCATGATTTCGTGACATGTCTCATTTTCACGGTGCATGAAGGCAAACAAGGTTGTTGACAGAAAAACGTCACGATATCATGACATGTCTTGTTTTCGCGATGCAGGTAGAGGAACAAAGCTGTAGATAGAAAATGTCACGATATCGCGACATACTATTTTTTGTCGCGATTCATAGCGGGCCATTACAGAACATGCAAAAAAGTGCGTAGAACACGTGGCACGAAGATGTCAGGGCTATGATAACGCTTCAGGATCGACAGTTACAGTTCACAGAGAAGATCAAACGTTTCGACGTCGAGCAGAAAGTCAAAAACGATGAAGAGGCGGGGAAGATGAAACGAAGCGATCTGGGAGATGAAGCGAAGCGTCACAGGGAGAAACAGAGAGCATTGCCAAAAAGTTTAAAAGTAGAAGCACAGATTGGTACGAGGGTCGGAAACCGCTGCGGGCAGTGTTGCAGAGCTAAGGGTGATAAGCCATTCTGGGCCTGCTTTTGGAGCGTTTTCCTCCACTTGTTCTGGTTTTGTCAAAACTGGAAACATTCTGTCATTGTAAACTGATACATTCTTTTTAATACAGAATTACAGAGAGTTGCATCTCATTGGCAAGAAAGAAGGAGTTATTTTCTGCATGCTAGATTGAATGTTCATCTTTCCCCTTTCAGATTTTTAGGCTTATAGGTGAAGTTTAATGCAAGTTCTCTTGGTTGCTTCATGCGAATGTCTAAATCTGAAAATCACAGTTAAAACCCTAGAAACCAACACTTAGCTTATCTGGATTGTGCATGTTTTGCAGGGTTCAATAGGTTAGGTTGTATGCAAAAAACCTCATTATCTTCGGTTTTGTCGAATAGGATTGCAGCATTCTGAATGTATTTTAGTTTCTTTGCATTTTATTTTCACTTCTTTATTTTTCTGCATTTTTTATTACAGTCATTCAAATAAACAATTTGAAAATCTACCAAAGTCTGCAAACAAAATAGTTTTATCATTGAAGTGTCAAATAAAATAAACCAGTTGTGCCCCTTGTTTACAGTTACTTGCAATCACTAAGGTATTCCAAGCATTCAAATTGAACAATATTATTTGTACAAAATGCTAACATAGCGGAGACCTTGGAGAAGTTACTTGTTGAATTTCTTTGCAAGAGGGGATTTGGAGCCCAAATCCTATTGGAGAGTGTGTTTTCACAATCGGGTGAAAATACCACTCAACACCGATTTATGTGGACCCATGAGAACGCAAAGCATAAATGGTGACAAATACTTTATGTTGTGCATAGATGATTATTCCAGGATGACATGGGTACTATTTTTGAAGCTTAAATAAGATGCCTTTGAAATGTTAAAGATTTTCAAAAACCAAGTTGAGAATCAAACAGGAAAAAATATTAAATGTTTAAGATCAGATAGAGGAGGGGAGTTCATTTCAGAAGAGTTGGCAGAGTACTGTGAAAAGTATGGGATTAAGAGACAGTTTTCAGCAGCAAGGACACCTCAGCAGAATGGTGTGGTATAAAGAAAGAACAGGACAGTGCAGGAAATGGCACAGACTATGTTAACTGAGAGCAAAATAGTAGACATATTTTGGAAAGAGGCAGTCAATACTGCGGTATACATCCAAAATAGATGCATGTTGAGGACACATGAAAACAAAACTCCGTATGAGCTGTGGTTCAGTAAAAAGGCAATAGAAAGATACTTTAAAGTTTTTGGCAGCAAGTGTTACATTAAAAGAACTAAAGATAATCTTGGTAAGTTTGAAGATAGAGCTGATGAAGGTATCTTTCTTGGCTATTCGACAAAAATCAAAGCCTATACATGCTACAACAAGAGACTAAAGAAAATTGTGGAGAGTGTTGATGTTAAAGTTGATGAAGTTATGGAACGAGAAATTAGTTATGAAGTAAACTACCCAACTTATGAAGGGGTTTTTCAAAACAAATTGAATGAAGATGGATAGATAGTCAGGAATAAAGCAAGATTGGTCTGTAAAGGCTATGCACAAGTTGAAGGTATTGAATTTGAAGAAACCTTTGCACCAGTGGCTAGACTTGAGGCAATTAGAATGTTTCTAGCTTTAGCAGTTCACAAGAATTTCAAAGTTTATCAAATGGACGTGAAATCAACATTTCTAAATGGAAAACTTGAAGAAGAGGTCTATATTGAGCAGCCAGATGGCTTCCAACTCGGTGATAATCCCAATTTCATCTGCAAGTTAAAAAATGCACTGTATGGTTTGAAACAGGCACCAAGAGCATGGTATGCAAGGCTAGACAACTATCTTACTGAACAAGGGTTCAAAAAGGGTATGGTGGACAACAATTTGTATGTCAAAATAGAGAATGGCCATCTCATTTTCCTTGTTGTATATGTAGATGATATCATATTTGGCAGCAGTAATGATGAATCGTGTAAATATTTAGCAAATAAGATGTAGAAAGAATTTGAAATGTCTATGATTGGTGAACTTGCGTATTTCCTCAGACTGCAAGTTAATAAAAATGAGAAGGGCATATTTATTTCTCAAATTAAATATGTGAAGGAGATGCTAAATAAATTCACAATGGAGGATTGCAAGCCTGTTAGCACTCCTATGACGACAGGTTGTAAGTTGAGCAAGGATGAAAAATCTCTAGATGTTGATCAAACCATGTACAGATCTATGATTGGGAGCTTACTGTATTTGATAGCTACCAGACCAGATATCTTGCAGGTAGTTTGCATGGTCACATGATTTTAGGCTAGTCCTAAGGAAACTCATGTGACAGCCATGAAGAGGATTCTTCGGTATCTAAAGGGTACTTTGGAGTATGGATTGTGGTATCCGAAAGGTAAGGATTTCACCCTTATTGCGTATTCAAATGCATATTGGGCAGGATGTGTCGATGATAGAAAGATTACCAATGGAGGTGCTTTCTATCTTGGAGACAAATTGGTCGCATGGCACAGTAAGAAACAAGAGTCAGTTTCCTTATCCACAGCAGAGGCAGAATATATTGCAACATCAACGTGTTGTACATAGGTTTTATGGATGAAACAAACCCTGAAAGATCTTGGCATTAACTTCAGAGAGCCAATTTCAATTAAGTGTGATAACACCAGTGCTATTAATATCTCAAAGAATTCGGTTATGCATTCCCGCACAAAACATATTGCTATCCGATATCACTTTCTGAAAGAGAGAGTTGCAGAATGTGAGGTTAAGTTGGATTTTGTCCCAACTACAGAGCAGGTAGCGGATATCTTCACTAAACCGCTACCCAAAGAAATTTTTGAGTACCTTCACAATAAGTTGGGAGTGGTCATGCTTCCCAAGCATTGACTAGCAATCGGGACCACATTCTCAAGGGGAGCAATTATATATTTCATTATCTTTTTGCTCATATTTGTAATTTTTGCTAACCATAATAAGTTTGCCTGAGAATGTTGTGCATGGACTCAGGGGGAGTCTACAGCAGCCCTTTGGTATTATTGTCAAAGGGGGAGAAGAATTACAGGAATTATAGGAGATTGAAGGAATTACAGGAGATTGCATGAGTGTTGCCAACAATTCCAAAGGGGGAGATTGTTGAGCAAGTTGCAGCAATAGTGGGGAGATTGTTGAGCAAGTTGTAGCAATAGTATTGTCATTGTTGTCAACACAGTCAGACAGATCAGTTGATGAAGTATACAGGAGTTAAGAAGTTCTTCAGAGATCAGTTGATGAAGTATACAGGAGTTAAGAAGTTCTTCAGAGATCAGTTGATGAAGTATACAGGAGTTAAGAAGTTCTTCAGAGTATGTACAGTGATTTTCCAAAAGATAGAAGTGGCCCATTTGAGAAAAATCAAAATAAAATCACAAGGAAGAAAACTGTCGCGATATCGTGACATGTTTGGAGAGAAAGAGCAAGAAAGCAAAACTATCACGATATCGCGACATGTTTGGAGAAAAAGAAGCCATCAAGAAAAACTGTCTCGATTTCATGACATGTTCAGAGAGAAAGTGCAAGCTAGAAAAACTGTCACGATTTCGTGACATGTTCAGAGAGAAAGCGCAAGCTAGCAAAACTGTCACGATTTCATGACATGTTTGGAGAGAAAGCGTAAGCAAGCAAAACTGTTGTGATTTCACAACATGTTCGGAGAGAAAGCGCAAGCAAGCAAAACTATCACGATTTTGTGACATGTTTGGAGAGAAAGTGAAATATAGCAAAACTGTCACGATTTCATGACATGTTCGGGGAGAAGGCGCAAGCAAGAAAAACTATCACGATTTCGTGACATGTTGGAAGAGAAAAATATAAAGTAGAAAAAGTGTCACGATTTTGTGACATATTGCAAGAGAAAGAGGAGAGAGAAAAAGATGTCGCGATTTCGCGACATGTTTCATTTTCGTGGTCCAAAGCGAAGAGAAAGAGGAGAGAGAAAAAGGTGTCACGATTTTGTGACATGTTTCATTTTTGCGGTCCAAAGCGAAGAGAAAGAGGAGAGAGAAAAAGATGTCGTGATTTCGTGACATGTTTCATTTTTGCGATCCAAAGCGAAGAGAAAGAGGAGAGAGAAAAAGATGTCACGATTTCGTGACATGTTTCATTTTTGTGGTCCAAAGCGAAGAGAAAGAGGAGAGAGAAAAAGGTGTCATGATTTTGCGACATGTTTCATTTTTGCGGTTCAAAGCGAAGAGAAAGAGGAGAGAGAAAAAGGTGTCACGATTTTGCAACATGTTTCATTTTCGTGGTCCAAAGCAAAGAGAGATTGTACGGACGAAAAAGTGTCATGATTTCGCGACATGTTGTAGGAGAGAGAGTCCGAAAGAAAAAGTGTCACGATTTCGCGACATGTTGCAGGAGAGAGAGTTTGAAAGAAAAAGTGTCACGATTTCACAACATGTTGCAGGAGAAAGAGTCTAAGAGAAAAAGTGTCGTGATTTCACGACATGTCAGGTTTTCACGACCCGAAGGTAGGAGAGAGAGTTCGAGAGAAAAAGTGTCGCGATATCGCGACATGTTGGGTTTTCACGACCCAAAGGCAGGAGAGAGAGTTCGAGAGAAAAAGTGTCATGATATCGCGACATGTCAAGTTTTCACGAACCGAAGGCAAGAGAAATAACAAAGGAGAGAAAGTGTCGCGATATCGTGACATGTTATGTTTTCATGGGTGAAAGCAAACAAAATATGCAAGGAGGTGAAAGTTTCGTGATATCGCGACATGTTGTGTTTTCGCGGGTACAAGCCCAGAAGGGGACAAAGAGGCAGAAGTGTTGCGATTTCATGACAGGTCATTTCAACACGAGCTAAGAAGAGAAACCGGCTGAAAGAAGGTATGTGACAGTTAACTGAAGTTGGTACGACAGTTACAGGTGTAGTTACAGAAGGAGTCGATATGAAAGTTACAGGTGCAGTTATAGAAGAGGTCGATATGATAGTTTTAGGTGTAGTTACAAGAGAAGTCGGTATGACAGTTACAGGTGCAGTTATAGGAGAAGTCGGTATAATAGTTACAGGTGTAGTTACAGAGAAAAGGTTATAAAAGGAGATCTGCGTGAAGAATTAATGTGCTGGAAAAAGGCAGAAGAGAGCGTGCCATAATAGAGTGTTAAAGAGAGCCGAGAGAGCAATAAACCATACATGGTCTTGTATAAGTGAAGGCATTTTTATGTCAATCATATAGTTTCAGAATTGCAATCTGAGTTGGTGCTTGGAATCAGGGGTTGGTGCTCCTTTCTGTTGGTGCAGATAAATCAAGGGTTGGTGCTCCTTTTTGTTGGTGCAAATAAACCAGGGGTTGGTGCTCCTTCCAGTGGGTGCTGGTAAATTGTTTGTAAAATTGTTATTTTGCAAAGACTGGATTTGGACGGGAGTCCAAGCAGTCATTTTTGAGGAGTAGCCAAATTGGTGAACCTCGTTACATCGTGTGTTGTGGAATGCTCTCTTGTTATACTTGCTTTATCTGAGTTTAATTTTTCATTGTTTCAGCATTAAGAGTTGTAAATTTGAATTAAAATAGATACACCGATTCACCCCCCCTCTCAGTGTCATTGTGAAACTATCAAAGAGGGTATACCATATTCATATGTAGAATTATGATATCCTCAGGTGGGATTGGATGGACAAGATGTAGCTAATTTTGGTTGTGCAACATAGTCTTGGTTAATGGGTTCAAGGACATAGTTAGAAGACCTATAGAGGGCCTCTACCTTGTCCATGTCAATTTGGATGGATGGTTGCTCACTATTTTGGGGAAGGGATCCCTATTGTGGGAGAGATGGGCAAATGGTCCTAGATGGACTAGGTTGGATAGAATTGGAGGGTTTGGCTACTGAAGTAGTGGGTATGTTTGTTGTATTTTCTATTAAATTATTTTGACTTAATACCTTTGTTTGATTTTGAGTTAAAACCATAAAGTAATTAAATCAAAATGCAATTTTAGGATTATCAAATTAAATCTCAAAACTAAAAATAGAGAAAGAATTTTAAAACAAATAAAACAATCAATCCTAAGTTTCACCTTGTGTGGCTTACCTTATTCATTTATTATCTCTTTTTAGTGTAAAATTCCTTTTAGAAATGACAATTTTGTGTGTTTGATATATCCTAATATTGCTTAATAAAAAATAAAGGTGAAAAACTATGGCTGGATGGGACAACGAGATTCTTGTTGGTGATGAAATCCAAAAATATTGCTCGAGGGTAGTCCTAAGGTGTCTAAGTGATGCAGGAGCATCCAACGAAAGGCAAAATACCGCAAAGAAGAAAAAGTGTCGCTATATCGCGACATGTTGGCAAAGAAGGAAAAGTGTCATGAAAATGCGACATGTCGGCAAAGAGAGAAAAAGTGTCACGATATAAAGACATGTCGCATTTTCATGATCAAAAGACAAGAGAAGGCGCCAGAGAGAAAAAGTGTCGCGATATCATGACATGTCACGTTTTCGCGACTCAGGAAGGAGAGAGAAGGCACGGAGCAAAAATGTCACGATTTCGCGACATGTTGTGAAATCATGATCGAAAGAAGACAGGAAAGGCCAGAGAAGAAAATATCATGATTTCGTGACATGTCGTGAAATCGTGATCGAAGGAGCAGAAAGAAAGTAAGGAAGGAAACTGTTGCGATATCGTGACATGTCACAATTTTGTGACCCGAAGCAGAGAGCGAAAGCGGAAGGTAAATTTGTTGCGATATCGTGACATGTCACGATTTTGAGACTCAAAACAAAGAGAGAAAGTAGAGAGCAAAGTTGTCATGAAATCGTGACATGTCACGATTTCATGACCCAAAGAGGTGAGAAGGAAGCAAAAAGAAAGAATGTCGCGATATCGCGACATGTCATAATTTCATTACCCGAGAGGTGAGGAGGATGCATAAAGGAAAGATGTCATGATATCGCGACATGTTACGATTTCACGATCAAAAAGAAGAAAGAAGATTTGAAAAGGAAATATGTCACGATATCACGACATGTCATGATATCGCGACCCAAAGAAGAGAAAGGTAGTAAGGAAGAAAAATGTCACGATATCACGACATGTCGCGATATCGCGACATACTGCTGGTTCATGATTTGAAAAGGCATGTGTTCCCAGATGATGTTTCACGAGGCGGTCAAAGGCCTCATTAATGCATGATTTCTTGCCTGATAAGCTTGTTGAGCATGGCGGCCACTCGAATGTTGCACCTAGATGTCAGAGACGTTCAGACAGCTCATCAATGCGTGTTTCCATGACTGACCCGGTGGCAGTTTCCAGTTAGGGTAAAATATGTGAAGGTTCAGTCATGAAGGCCAGGGGAAGAGCCAAATTTTTAGATCCTGAGGATGTATTCTTCCAAGGGGGTGATTAATGGACTAGAGGGTCGGGACCTCAGAAGGTAACAAAAAAAAAAAAGAACTACGCCTGCGGGCTAGTGTTGTAATTTGTTTTTGGTGAAAAAGGAGAAGAGGGGATCTAGATTTTTGGTGGTGAATCTGGGCTTCCCATCAAGTGGTATCAGAGCAGGAGTTCCTGAGTGTGTGAGAAGATCGCTAAAAGTGAGGTAGCTTGCACCAGGATCTATGGAAGGGTTGTAAGAGAAACAAGTAGAATGCCTCCATGAAGAAACCGTGGTGGTGGAAGAAATATGGTGCCAGCAGAAGATTTCAGAGCTTTGCAGAGGCAAGTTCAGGCCCTACAAGAGGAGCTGCGTAGAGGGCTTGAACCTAGAGGAGAAGAAGGAAGTGAAGATGAAGTTGATGAAGAAGAGGACCAGTTTGAGGAAGAAGAAGAGACTGTAGATCTTGCACAAGCCAGGTTATATAGAGCCATCTCTCAAATTGGAAAGAAACCAAAGATGGAGGTTTCTGCATACTCTGGAAATCTAGATCCAGAGGAGTTGATTGACTGGATCAATGACCTAGAAGAATACTTTAAATATGACAAGGTCGAAGATCTTGATCGGGCCAGATTTGCTAAGACCAAGCTGAAGGGTCATGCTAGCATCTGGTGGAAGGGAGTACAGTTGGAAAGAAATAGAAGAGGAAAGGAGAGAATAACAAGATGGGATAGAATGGTAGATAAGTTGAAAAGATAGTTTATTCCTGTAGATTATGAATTGGATCTGCTAAGGAAAATGCAGAGTTTGAGACAGTCAAGCAAAACTGTCAAAGAATACACAGAGGAGTTTTATAAGATCTCCATCAGAACTGGCCATTTAGAGGCTAACAAGGAGAAGGTGGCCCATTACATCAATGGGTTGAGAACCAGTATTCAAGAAGAGTTGAGTCTGGTTAGGGTGAGCACCATTGAGGATGCTTACCAGTTTGCCCTCAAAGTTGAAGAGAAGCTGAACAGACGGTTTGAGGGTAAGCAAAGAGGAAGAGGTCATGGAGAAATAACTGGTGGAAGAATAGATGGAGGACGAGATGAGAAGAAGGAAGAAGCTAGCAGCAGTCAAGATCAGAAGGGAGATAATTATTGTAGTCCCTGTGATCAGAACAATGGCTACCCAATAGGAAGAGGTAGATCTAGAAATGGGTATGGAAGAGGAGGATTTTGTGGAACCTATTTCCATTATGGGGAAGAGGGACATCAGGAATATGAGTGTCCACAACACCAAGAGAGGATGAATAGAAGACCTGAGGGTCATGCCAGAGCTGCTGTAGCAGATGAAGGTGCTGAATCAGAACATTCTGATGAAGTAGAGAGAGGAGAAGTTATGGTCACAAGGAGGACCCTGTTGAATGAGGATAAAGGATCAGACTAGAGGAGGAGCCTGTTACACACAAGGTGCAAATGTTCAGGTAAGGTCTGTAATGTTATTATTGAAAATGGTAGTACTGATAACTTGGTCTCTGAAGAAATGGTTACTAAGTTACAACTAGATATGAGGAGACACCCGCATCCATATCGGATTGCATGGTTGCGAAAGGACCATAGGGCATTGGTCAATGAACAATACTTAGTCAAGTTTAATATTGGGAGATACCAGGATGAGGTCCTGTGTGATATCCTGCCTATGGATTCTTGCTATATGTTGTTAGGAAGGCCATGGAAGTTTGATCACCATGTAGTCCATGATGGACATGCCAAAAATGAAGGAGTGCACCATAAACTAAAGCCACTAAAAGAGATGGATGAAAATATTTTGCTGAAAACAATGAGAGTGGAAGTTGTGGGGTTTGAAGAACTTAAGTGTTTGTACCCTGAAGACCCAGATTTTTTTGAAGCTTGGAGAGCTTGTACAGCCCTAGTTAAAAAGAAGGTGATAGAATAGTACAAAAGTGAAGGTCACTTCTCAATCCACCCCAGTTGTCTGATGCAGGAGCATCCAATGAAAGGAAAAATACCGCAAAGAAGAAAAAGTGTCACGATATCGTGACATTTTGGAAAATAAGGAAAAGTGTCACATAAATGGGACATGTCGACAGAGAGAGAAAAAGTGTCGCGATATTGCGACATGGCGCATTTTCATGACCAAAAGACAAGAGAAGGCGCCAGAGAGAAAAAGTGTTGTGATATCACGACATGTCGCGTTCTCACGACTCAGGAAGGAGAGAGAAGGCACGGAGCAAAAATGTCATGATTTCGTGACATGTCATGAAATCGTGACCGAAAGAAGATAGGAAAGGCCAGAGAAGAAAATGTCATGATTTCACGACATGTCGCGAAATCGTGACCGAAGGAGCAGAAAGAAAGCAAGGAAGGAAACTATCACGATATCGTGACATGTCACGATATCGTGACATGTCACAATTTTGTGACCCAAAGCAGAGAGCGAAAGTGGAAGGCAAAGCTGTCACGATATCATGACATGTCATGATTTCATGACCCAAAACAGAGAGAGAAAGCAGAGAGCAAAGCTGTCACAAAATTGTGACATGTCACGATTTCGTGACCCAAAGAGGCAAGAAGGAAGCAGAAAGGAAGAATGTCGTGATATCGTGACATGTTGTGATTTTGCAACCCTGAGAGGCGAGGAGGAGGTAGAAAGGAAAGATGTCGCGATATCATGACATGTCACGATTTCACGACCAAAAAGGAGAAAGAAGAGCCGAAAAGGAAAGATGTCACGATATCGCAACCCGAAGAAGAGAAATGCAACAAGGAAGAAAAATGTTGCGATATCATGACATGTCATGATATCATGACATACTACTGGTTCACAATTCGAAAAGGCACATGTTCCAGACGGTGTTTCCCAAGGTGGTCAAAGGCCTCATTAATGCATGATTTCTTGCCCGGTAAGCTTGCTAAGCATGGCGGCCACTCGAATGCTGTGCCCAGAGGTCAGAGACATTCAAACGGCTCATCAATGCATGTTTCCATGGTTGACCCGATGGCAGTTTCCAGTTAGGGTAAAATATGTGAAGGTTCAGTCACGAAAGCCGGGGGAAGAGCTGACTTTTCAGATCCTGAGGATGTATTCTTCTAGGGGGGTGATTAATTGCCTAGAGGGTCAAGACATCGGAAGGTAACAAAAAAAAAAAAAACTATGCCTACGGGCTAGTGTTGTAATTTGTTTTCGATGAAAAAGGAGAAGAGGGGATCTAGATTTTTGATGGTGAATCTAGGCTTCCCATCACTAAGGGTAGATATTGATGGATGGAAATGATTACCACCATCACCAAATCTCAAGCAATGGTTGGTGATGAAATCTAGCCATTGTTTAAAGTGCAACATGTTGTGTGTTATTAATTTTAAAATTTTATGTTCTCTATTGTGGACAAACAATGTTAAAGGTAACAAATTTCACAAATCTAAATTAGAATCCAACACATAAATGCAAATTTCTTCTAAAGAGTGTGAAGTACATCGCTTAAAACCCCTACCTAGATAGCAACTAGAGGGTTCGTCCACCTCTCTGCCAAAGGAGTCACCCAAGGGTAGGAATACTTTTTGCATTTAAGTATTGTTCCTACTTAGATAAGTAAAATAATCAACACTTAACTCCTAAGATGCAAATTTTAATCAGTGCTTTTAAATTACAAATGCAAACAGAAAGATGCAAGAATTATTTGAATTTGTAATTCTTTTTTAAATAGAAACTCATGATATGTGATGAATGAATGCACAGATGCCCTAGATGTAATCTAAAATAATCTATTTTTTAGATTTCTTAATATGTGTTCATTTTAAGCTTAAAATCTAAAAATAGACAATGAAATAATGGAATATGTAGAGACAAAAATTAAAATAGAATGGCTATAGGACTTACTCGAAAGCCTAAGCATTGATTCAAATCACTGCCAAACACAACTGGGTGCCTCTGTAGGTGTAGTAGAGTGCTTGTGTAGGCATAATAGAGTTCCTGTGGGGATCAACAGGTACCGTAGAGCGCCTGCACACATTTCACAAACTGTCATAGGACTTTCCAGAAATCCTAATCGATGATTTTAGCTGGTTTTTATGGTCCAAAAAACCCTGTAAAATGGAAAAATAGAATGAAATTAGTACAACAAAGTAAATCAAAAAGTAGAACATTTGTGGGGTCCCACCATGATCACTACTTGTGAAAACAAAACATGACACTAAAGCAAATATGAAAGTAAAATAATTCCAATGAACAAGAGACTGCACAAAATATTATTTTATTCAAAATGGGGGGGAGCTAAGAAACTCCTTTGTCATAATTTATTTGTTTTAAAGAACTTATTTTGATACAATAATACAAGTTTTAGGGTTATTTGAAACCCTAGATACAAAAAAAGTAGTGTCTCTGATGTATCTTGGTTCCAACAGGATGAGTGGGCTTTTGGTTATCCATAATAGGACCACTCTAGCTTCAATAGCTACTTAACAATCCTTGGTTGATGCTATCTGATCCTACACATACAACAAACATAGGCTATTAGTAAATAAAATTAAGGTTCTATGTGACCCCGGGAAGCACACACCTCGACTACCCTACTTGCAATTTGATTTATTATGTATATTATTACTTGCACAAAATGAAAGTATTGAAAGCACATGTAACATGAAAATAAGAAACAAATAAAGATGCTTTATTTATTGATATCTCAAGTCCTCGGTTACAAGTTCATCCCTCTGAGGGATACCCATCATTTTGATACAAATATTTACACAATAGAGTAGTGGTTGGATATATTCCCCACAAGGAATGGTGCGCCTACGTAGGCCTCCTGGTCCCACACACGAAACTGTATGGGGGCTTACAGATGCCCCCTTCTCCAGATCTGGTCTTGGAGGGATCTTTGTGCTCTTGCTACTTCAATCCGATCCTAAAGATCTGTACCTGCACTCATGTAAACAACAAAGCATGCTTAATAGGATGGGCTGCCTCTCCGGATGAGGCCTTTGTTAGCATATCTGATAGATATGATAATATAAGCATAAATAGAACAATAAATGCATGAAAAGCTAAGAAATACAAAATAGATGCGTTAATGAAATCAGATCTGAGCTATGACTAATCAACAAATCAAGCAGTAATGAATCTAAGCTAAAGCAAAGGAAAATAACGTCTATGCCCTAAAATATGCCTACGAGCCACTATCCGAGACAACGACCACGATATGAAACTCTTCTCCTCATGAATCAGGGGTTGTAGCACTATCCTCCTTGCTAGAATTGATGTTCAAGGGTCGCCAGGCGTGTCTCCTACACTGATTGGTGGTTAAGAATGATGGATCTGAATACTGATGCATGGACGTGGCTCAACCGGATGATGCTCCAATGCTTCTCAAAAGGACGTAGCTTGGCTCTCCATTTCGATAGGGCTCCACTGCATAAGCTCTAAAAATTATCTCCCTTTTGCTCTTTGTGGGAGAGTCCATATGTAGACTTCCCTCTCTCAGATCTGGACTTTGGCTTCCTGGAGAAGCTTCAATCCAAATCTCATGTGACTGACCATTTTGGGTGGAAAGCATCAATCACAAACTGGCATTGAAGGGGTAGTTAGGAGGAACTCAGGGAGTTCCTCACCAAAATCCACTCATAAAAAATGCAAAGGTGCAGTCAGACTGCGTGATCTGGGCCTATTTTCATGGCCAGACTATGCATGGTGCTAGCCATTGTTAGGTCCAGTGGCTAGATGTGGCCGTTGTAGTCTTCAGCAGCCAGGTGTGGTGGTCGCTCTACTTGAGAGCGGCTAAGCCTGGATGGGCTAGAACTACCCTGTTTGAGTGGTTAGGACCACTGCTTGCTCTTGGAGAGATCCAAGAGGATTCATATGGTCTATGAATGTGTCCATATGGGTAGTCTCCTAAACATGACGTGTTTTAGGTGTCTACAGATACCCCTTTTTGGGATGCATTGTGGGAAAACACAGCACGAAGCAAAAATAGACCACCTAGGGTCACATTGTAGGTTGGATGATGATCATTGATCTGATCAACATTGGATGCCCCAGTCATGCGGGAGGGTGCAAATCCTAGAATCATTGCTTCCAATGGAATGGAAGGCTTAAATGTGTGGAAGCTCTCCTAAATTCCTCAGAGGCTATTCGGGTAGCCGGGATGCTACGATTGGTCCGAACGGAGGAGAGGTGAGCTTGACTATCATATTTGCTTTTTGCCCCAGCAAAGGGTAAGCTTATGATAGTTGTTGGCAATGATTCGTAAGATGAATGTAATCTTGACATGATCGAGATGATCTTTTGTTGACTTTGATTATGATTGTTGAAAATTTTGACTACCCCCTCAAGCGACAAGTCGATGAGGAAAGGACAATTAATAAAGCGATGAGTCGCTTGACCAAAATGAATGATTTGGACCTCTTTAGAGGGTTTCTCTATTGTTATAGGGTAAGTTCCCATCCAGGTGTGATTTCAACCCTATTTGGTAATTGTGCATCTCTATCCCATGGGGCGGTCCAGCCATAATGGCCTTCTTAGGGAATCAAGGTGATAGCAATTCTATTTTAGCTTGTGTTGAATCACTATTTGCTATAGGAGAAATGAGATGGATCCTCGCTCCTATGGGGTGGTCCGGCCATCATGGCCTTCTTTGGGTTTGAAGTGAAGCGTCTCAATTCTACCATAACTATTTTGCCCCAAGTGGCCTTATGGTAATTTACTCATCTTGCTGAATTGCATGGAGCGCTAGTCGCTGCAATCACCAAGTGTATAGAGAAAATAGCTGAATACGAGGCTCAATTGAGATTTTTGTTGTTATTTGATGTTTTTGGATTTTGATATATGTATTTTTTTTGGTATTTGGCTTATTTTGGTTGTTTTGGACCAATAGGTGTACTTTATGGCCCATTTTGAGGTGCTTTGTGGTGAGAAATTGAGTCAATTTCTCATTGGTTCTTGGCCACTATCAGGTCCAGCAACCCCCAATTGGTGCTTCATGGCCGCTATCATGTCCAATGACCAAAAATTTTAGGCCACTGACACCGAGAATGACCGAGGCTTAAGTTGGAAATATAAAAGTAAATTAGGGTTTTTGACCTTTCATTTTCCAGTTGTCATTGTACTTTTGAGCTCTGAGTTGAGAGTGACTACTTGTGATCTAGGACATTGTCGATTTGATGCTATGGCTGAGTAGGGTGAGGCTTCGACCAATGAAGGAGCCGAAGCTTCATGGGTACCTTTCTAAACCCTAACCTCCTTTTGTTAATGTGATAAAATGAACCTAACTAAATAATTTGGTAAAGGAACCTCATTAACCCTATTGGTAATGAACTAAACCCATAGATAGGACTAGTTTAGGGTCAATTTTAGTGGGTTTCCTTTAGTTTTAGGTTTTTTTTTGTATTTTTTTGTGATTTTTGGGCCCGGGGGAAACATCGTTGGCGTGTCGCCCACTGTCGCTCCTGCTTAGAGTGGCTAGCTTGGCATGAGGCTGGCCACTATCACCATCAATAATTAATTTGAACATCAATAATTAATTTGAAATCCAATGGTCAAATTTTTTATTGTTGGAAACTGGCCACTATCGGCTTCAATGACCGCTTTGTGGCCGCTCCTGGCTAGAGCGTCCAGGGGCCTTAGGTTTGTTACTTATATTTTTGAATTTTTGAGAAAATTAATTGATTTTTTTGTAATTTTGAAGTGTTGTTTTGATTTTTTGAATTTTTAGGTGCATTTAATCATAATGTTTGTTTCCTTAGGTATATTTGTAGATTAGCTTGCACCATTTTTAGGATTTTATTACTTTTAGCTTGTAAGTGCATTTATTTTAGATTCATTTTGCACTCTTAGATTTTATCTGCTTGGGCTTAGGACTTGAAGCTACTTGTGGACCTTCTACCCCTTATGGATGACATAGACTAGGATTGGCTTGATGCTCACGGCCTCTAGTATGTCACTAGGCTTCTGATGATTATGTCGGATCAAGCCTATCTGACTGCCTTGGCCCATAGATGGGACTCCAAGACTAATACTTTCCACCTTCCTACCGATGAGATGACCATTACTCTAGAGGATGTCTACAGGATCTTCGAGATCCCTTTTGATGGAGTGCCCATCGTCTCTTCCCTAAATAGTACCAATGATACAGTACTTATGAGGGTCTTTGGGAGATACATTGCTGACCACTCAAGGGGAATATCTGTGGATCAATGGTATCGAGAGAATATCTTATCCCATAGACATGTTGTGTTGCTAATGGTTATCTGCAACATTCTCATTCATGACTACTCGAGGGCGAGGTTCCCATGGAATCTCTTAGCCATGATTCAGGATCTAGTAGATAGTAAGGCACCCATCATTTATACTTGGGGGAGCACCCTATTGGCACAGTGCTATGATGAGTTGTATTAGATACAGTGGTGGGGATGCACTAGCATCACATGTAGCTTGGTCCTTCAGATCTGGGGATGGGAGCATATTAAGGAGGATCACCTAGTAGACCTTCTTGTGGAGATCACTGAGGTGGCTGATACCCACTAGAGCTATTGAGATACATGGCCTAGAGATCTTGAGGATCATAAGAGTCAGCCTCATGTAGGGGTGCTTTCCCACTACATGACATCATTGACTAGTTCGTAGGCCCAAGATGTCATCTAGAGGCCTTACTTTGAGTGCCCTTCTTAGAGGAACTCAATCAGTTTTACAACTTGGACCCAACATGATCGATAGGTTGTCGATCGCAAGGATGGCATCAGGGAGTAATTCCACTATTCTAGGGTGCTATGATAGTTTGGTCTACAATAGGATGTGCCACTCTAGTCAGTCTTGTATAGGTGGATTACTATAGAGAGGGATATACCACGTACTCCGAGTTATAGTATTTTTGGAGGAGGATGACCCTCCTATGGTTGATGCTAGTATTGCAGATGGTGGGGTTATAGAGGCCTACACTTGATGGTGGGGTATGCTGATGATGGTAGGGTGGCGGTAGTTTGGGCAAGATTGGATGTGGTAGTATGGGGGATGATGTGAATGGGCATCGAGTGTAGGCCTAGATAGAGGGATGGGGCAAGTCAGTAGAGTAGGAGGTAGCAAAGGAGTAGGTAGCTCCAGAGGAGGAGGAGGAGTTGGATCTCGAGGAGCGAGATTCTCCTCTCTGATATTAGTTGCATCAGGTTGAGGTTGAGCTGTAGGCATCTCAGATCTAGGTGCAGTAGAGAGATGCCACCATTGCTGGGTTTTGGGCTCAGGTTTAGTACCTCGAGGTAGAGTGGACCACACTATAGGATAGGATAGATCAACTTACTACCGGTGGGGGTGCTACTCAAGGATAGATTGTACCACCTATTGTAGTGCCTTAGGGACTTGGTGGTCTATATGCAGGTGCAAAGATCTGATATTTGCATGGGCTTCTAGCAGAGGACTTGGAGTAGCACACTCTAGATGCATCCTACATCTTGGCTCTAGAGCATGAGGTCAAGCTTTGGGGAGACCACCTACTAGAGAGGTGTATGGCAGGAGGGTCACAGAGGACCAACCAAAGTACTTCAAGGTAGTCATCAGCTCGATCGAGCCATAGGACTAGGTCTTGGATAGAGCGGACTGGGGGTGCTAGTTCTATGCCACCTCCCAGAGGGGGCGGTGAGGGCAGAGGTGATGCTAGTGGTGCAGGCCACTCTTGAGCACTATGGCCCCTTGGGAATCTTGTACTGTTTTGAGTGTAAGGTCATTTGACCTACATAGTTGTAGCCTTATGGCGATTTTGTACCTTTATGTACTTATTTGGACACACATTTATATGATATCTAGACTTTGAGACTCATTATGTGTATCCTTTATGATTATGTTTTTATGTTTATGTGATGCAGTATCATGATCTTATGTGATATGATGTGATGTGATGCTTTAGATGTTATGATGTGTAGGTGTAGATGGACTACTTTATGATCTTATGCTATGTGTAGTTTATATGACTTATGCTTTATGATGTGTGGATGCTTAGATGGCATGATCTAGATGATGATGATGGATGCATATATGGATGCAATGCTTATCGTTTAAATGCATGTTCAATTTTGATGTATTGTATGCATTTAACTTATGTTGTTATGATATGGTAAATGAAATTTGTTATGCATTATGTGATGATCTAATGTGAATGAACCTGTATGCTTTAATCACTCAAAACATATGGTATGATGTGACATGGGTTTTGACAATCTAATGGATGACACCACAGAATGTATAAAAATCATGAATAAATAATAACTCTTATAATAAGAATTAATCATTTAAACATCAAATGTGAGATGAGATGATGTGATATGTATGTATGATTTGATTGATGGAATGATTTATTGCTATGAATAGATTTTTGAGGTTTTCCATGAGACTCAAACACTCTAGTTGCTCCATCAAAAGTTGTATACTGATCATACAGAGCCTTTGAAGGATAAAGTTTTCATTATGAAGACCTAGATATTCATTATCCCTATGTGTGCAAATGAATATATTAGATAGAACATAAGCATACCCCAGTGCCAGGAGGGATTCATGCAGCCCATTGTTGTATTGGGGATCCTCAAATGTTTATCCTGATCCTAAGTTGGACTTAGTTGGATTAGACCACTAGGCGGTACAAGACACCTAAAGCTAGCTCTTCCACATGCAAACATTGGTCTGTACAAAAGCAAGATGCTAATGTGATAGACATATCATCATGCGTAAGGATACCTTACGACTCGTTCATGCTGAGAATTCTAGGGATTCAAGTTCAATACTCCCTTCTTTTCTTCATATTTATTTGGGATACTTGCTCATGCTTAGTGATGAAAACCACTATTTATTTTGAATTTTTGTTTTTCTTTTGAGCAAGGGATTTATGTAGTGATGATAATCACTTGTTTATTTTGTTTTTGAATTTTTGCTTTGTTTAGGATTTTTGCTTGTTTTGATTAAAGCAAGGGATTTCTTTGGGTAGGGGTGAACTTGTCCTTTTGCCAATTCTCAGCATTCCTAAACCGATCACATAGGGGGATGAGCAAGATAAAATTTTCACCTTAGGATACCTAATACCACTTCGCAACATTCATATTTCCCTTGTTTCAACTAGGATTTTAGTGTTTTGATTAGTGATAGGATTTTGAAATATACCAGGTGCTATCAAAACTAAACCTCACCTATTAAAAGCTAAGATAACTTTCTACAAAGTTTGATAAAACCACTAGGTATGGCTGAGTGACCGAAAAACCCTAGTATATTCCTTATAGCAATAGGAGGGGGTTGTGTTGAAAAACATAGTTACACACATGGGTGATGGATGATGATGGATTTTGAAGATGCATGATTGAGGTACAAATGTGGTGTCATTTGTAAGATTACAAATACACATGTATCTAATGTAAATGTAATGGATGGAAATGCCTAATGCAATGCGACTATATGAATGCAAATGCAGAATGCAAATGTTTTTGTATTTTTGATGCTTTCAATTGTTTTTGAGTTTTGATTATTATGAATGTTTTTGAACTTTTTGATTTTAAATTATTTTTGTGCTTTTATGTTTTGCTTTTGACCAAAGGGCTTATGGTGCCTTTGGGGCTTTTTGTGATTTGACCAAAGGGCTTTAAGATGCCTTTGGAGCTTTTTGTGATTTGACCAAAGGGCTTTAAGATGCCTTTGGAGCTTTTTGTGATTTGACCAAAGGGCTTTAAGATGCCTTTGGAGCCTTTTGTGATTTGACCAAAGGGCTTTAAGATGCCTTTGGAGCTTTTTGTGATTTGACCAAAGGGCTTTAAGATGCCTTTGGAGCTTTTTGTGATTTGACCAAAGGGCTTTAAGATGCCTTTGGAGCCTTTTGTGATTTGACCAAAGGGCTTTAAGATGCCTTTGGAGCTTTTTGTTTTTTATTTTGATATTTTTTGATTTGTTTGGATTTTTATGATTTCTATTATTTTTGAAACTTTTGAAATTTATTTGAATGTTTTTGATATTTTGTTTATTTATGTGTGAAATACCTTTAGATGAATGATGTTGAGAGGCTCTGGCTCCTCAACACCCTCTAGCATTGTTAGGTGATATGCCCCAGGCCCAATCTTCTCAGAGATGATATAGGGACCTATCCAATTGGCCATAAATTTATCTCATAGATGCGATGGCAGATTTGAGTTCTGTTGGTTTTCTTTAAGCACAAGATCCCCAACTTTAAAGTCTCTCAGGTGGACTTTATTGTTATAAGCTCATGTTAGATGATCCTGGTAGACATGAAGATGCTCAAGAGCATTGATGCATCGTTCATCCAGAAGGGTCAATTGATCCAGGTGAGCTTGTCATGCAGTGTCATCATTGATGAACTCTTTCAATGCGATGCGCAATGTTGGAATTTCCAACTCTAAGGGCATAATGGCCTCAGCACCATATACAAGTGAAAATGGTGTTGCCCTAGTGGGTATCCGTATGCTAGTCCTATAAGCCCATAATGCCAAGGGAAATTGTAGATGCTAGTCCTTATGATTTTCTTTCACCATCTTCTTTAAGATGGCTACTATTGTCTTGTTTGAGGCCTCTGCTTGCCCATTTTCCTATAGATAGTATGGTGTCACAAAACTATGTTGAATGTTGTATTTGGTCGTTAAAGCTCACATATTTTATTTTTGAATGATGGACCATTATCCGAGATTATCTTGAAGGGGACCCCAAAATGATAAATGATATTGTGAAGTATGAACTCCGCAATCCGAGGACCAATTGTCGAGGTTAAGGGGACCGCTTCCACCCATTTGGTGAAGTACTCAGTGGTCGTTAAGATGAACATGTGTCAGCCTAAATATGGGGGAGAAATATTTCCAATCAGATCAAAACCCCACTGAGAAAATGGCCAAGCCACCTGAATGGGCTGTAAGGCCTGAGATGGCAAGTGCATCAGATTTGCATGATGTTGACATTTAACGCATTTCTTGACATACTCGCAACAATCCTTCTCCATGGTGGGCCAGTAATAACCCATTCAAAGGATGTGCTTGACAATGGCCATGCCATTGAAGTGGCCACCACATGTACCATCGTGAGCTTACAAAATCACCCAAGCTGATTCTTGGGGCTCTAAGCAATGTAGGAGGACTCCATCGTAGCTTCGATGATACAATATACCTCCTAGCAAGACATATCTTATCACTTTTTTCTTGAATGCTCATCTCTCGACATGCGATAGTCCCTATGGGACAATTCCAAGCCTAAGGAAGTCTTGTAATTGGGATAGCCAATCTTGATAGGCTACAACCTTGATTGCTAAGATGACTTGTTCCTCCTACAATTTGATTTGCACAAATGCAGATTGAGAAACAACCTTATGGTGAATAGTGGTACCATTCTCCATAGGACCCTGCGAGATCAAGGACCCCCAAGGTGCCTTCTTTAAGAAGTCTTTGGCTTTACAGAACTAGTCATGGTCTGGCTCTATATGAATCATGTTGACGGATTCCTTGTTATCCAAAGCCTCACATTGGATCACTGAATGCGAGAGCATTTTGACATGAATGGTAGTGAAATTAGTAGATGGATTTTGAGGGATCAAGGATCCCAGAGATGCCATGGTGTCTGCAAATCTATTTGATGAATGAGGGATGGCCTCGATGTCATACCACTCTAGTTTGGCTAGATATGTGTCAACAAGCTCCTTGTAAGCTTTTAGGATTGGATCCCAACATTGAAATAGTCCCTTGACCTGGTTGACTATGAGGAGGGAGTCATCGAAGATATTTAGCCTTTTGATTCTCATGGCAATGGTTGTTTGGAGACCCAAGATTAGGGCCTCATATTTGGTGTTGTTATTAGTGCAAGGGAAGTCTAGCTTGAATGACAAGGGCATTGGAGCACCTTGTGGCATGAAAAAGACAATCCCTACACCACCTCCTTGCTCACACTTTGAACCATCGAAGAACAAAGTCATGTCAGCTTCATTTTTTGGTTCTTTGGGTTTGGGTGCTTCTGATAATGCAAATATTGCATCATCAAGAAGTTCTATGGTGAGGGGCCTACTATTCTGAAGAGGCACCTCAACCAATTGATCAACTATGACTTGTCCCTTGATGGAATTTTGGCTTATGAATTCTAAATCAAATTCTATCAATAACATGATCCACTTTGCAGTATGTGTGTTATGATATGTCTTGCTCATCATATACTGCAAAGGATTTTGCTTGGATATTACATATGTCGTATGGCTCAACATGTAGTGGCACAATTTCTTGGTTGCAAAGACCACTGCTAAGCACAACTTTTCTATGTATGCATATCCTATTTCGTAGCTCACCAAGGTGTGGCTGATGTAATATATCACTTGTTCTTTGTCTTGTACATTCTTTTGAGCCAACATGGTGCCCAAAGCAAAATCGATAGTAGATATGTACAACAGGAATGGCACGTCTGGCCTTGGTGGAGCTAGGACCAGCGGCATTGCTAGGTACTCCTTGATTTCAGCAAAGGCTTGCTGACATTCTTCGTCCCACTGGAATGGGACCCCCTTGTGTAGCATTCGATTCATGGGTCGATATTTATCCGATAGTTGTGTGATAAATCACTTTATGGATGCTACTTTTCCCTGTAAGCTTCTTAGTTCTTTGATGTTCATGGGTGGGGCCATTTCTAGGATAGCCTTTACCTTTGTTGGGTCTACCTCGATGCCTCATTTAGAAATGATGAATCCCAAGAGCTTTCTAGAAGTTACGCCAAAGATGCATTTCTTGGGGTTCAACCTGACATTGTGCTCAATCAGGTGATCGAAGACCTTTCTGAGGGTCTCAACATGCTCTTCTCATAGCAATGACTTGGCTAGTAAGTCATCGATGTAGTCTTCCAAGATCTTGTGCATGTAGTCATGGAAAATGTATGTCATAGCCCACTGATATGTGGCACCAGCATTTTTAAGGCCAAATGGCATCACTTTGTAATAGAATTTCCCCCATGGAGTGGTGAACATGGTTTTATGCTGGTCTTCGGGTTTAATCCGAATCTAATTGTAACCAAAAAAACCATCCATTAGGGAGAGCATCTCATGACCTACAGTTGCATCTACAAGAGCATCTATGTTGGGTAATGAGAATGAATCCTTTGGGGTTGCCTTGTTGAGATCCCTGAAATCCATGCAAATGTGGACTCTTCCATCAGGTTTTCCTATGGGCACCATGTTTGATACCCATTCTGGATAGTCGATGGGAACAATAAAGACTACATCCAATAGTTTTTGCAACTCATTTTTAACCATCAAAGTGATGGTTGGATGCATATTTCTGAGATTCTGCTTGATCGGTTTCTTTGTGGGGTCTAGTGAAAGGTTGTGGACAACCAACTTTGGATCTAGCCCCGACATGTCTTTGTAGGTCCAAGCAAAGAGATTTGGTCTCTCTTTCAATAGAGGAATTATGATGGCCTGTTCTTCTAGAGATAAGCTTTCTCCGAACTTGAATTTCTTTGGTTGAGAAGGATCATTGCTGATGTCCACCTCGAAAGTCTCCTCTATTGCCATATGTGACCCCTCCTCAAGCTGGTGAGGAGTGGGGATTAAATGGATGTCATCTACTGGATTTATAGTTCCCACTGACTCAGGGTTGAGACCAACATGATAGACATCATGTGCGCAACCTGGTGCAAAATGAAATGGTTGTAGCATCTCTTCATTAGGGAAGAAATATTTAGGCTCTAGGGGTGAATTAGTGTGATGGTATGAAACTAAATAGTGTGGGAAGTAGGATCATTTTTATATTGAATCACTTTTTTATTGTAAGGTAGAAAACCCACAATAGACTTAATTTATATATTTGTTCGATGATGCCTTATTATCATATTTGGATTGCATTTAAATACCTAGTCTAATAGTTGTAAGAGTGAAGGGTTGTGACCCTAGAATATAATTAATAAATAATATAAGTATTAGGACATGTTAGGAGGGTCCTAACATGCCACCCCCTTAAAGGAGCTTTGTCCTCAAAGCTGGAAATTTAGAAATTGCTGTTGGATATCTTGAAAATTTTCCCACGTTGCATCTTCTAAAGGTAGACCTTTCCAATGGATTAAAACTTCCATGATATCGTGAGTACAAAGGTGACGAGAGCGGTGATCCAAGATAGCTTCTGGATTGACTAGAAGTACTCCATCATCATAGAATCTAGGGAGAGTGGTTTGTGTCATGATATGGGCTCCAACTGCGAGCTTAAGGCAAGATACATGAAATACGGGATGAAGTTTAGAAGAGGGAGGAAGCTCTAGTTTATAAGCAATGGTCCCAATACGTTGGAGAACTTTATATGGCCCGTAAAATTTGGGTGCTAACTTTTGAGAACCTTTTTGTTTAAGAGAGGATTGACGGTAAGGTTGGAGATGTAAGAAAACCATATCACCCTCGTGGAAACTACGTTCGCTTCTATGTTGATCGACTTGCTGCTTCATGCGATGTTGGGCGGTGTGTAGGTTCTCTTTTAGGATCCATAGTATGTCATCTCTATTAGCAAGTTCCATTTCCACCGCATGGAATTTTGTAGTCCCTGGAATATAGGAAGTGAGGGATGGTGGTGTTTGACCATATAGTGCTTCATAAGGAGTCATTTTGATGGACGTATGGTATGAAGTGTTATACCACCATTCCGCTAGTGAAAGCCAATTTACCCAATGGAGTGGTTGAGTAGAAAGAAAAAATCGAAGGTATGTTTCCAAGAATTTATTTACAACTTATGTTTGGCCATCGGTTTGAGGATGGTAAGTGGAGCTCATACGAAGTTGAGTACCTTGTAATTTGAACAATTCCTTCCAAAAGGTTCTAGTGAAAGTTGGGTCACGGTCACTAACAATTATGGAGGGCATACCATGTAATTTAAATATGTTATCTATGAAGAGGTGGGCTATAGTTCTAGATGTATAAGGATGAGCCACGAAACAAAAATGGGCATATTTCGATAAACGATCAACGAATACGAAAATGGTTGTTTTTCCTCCTGATTTTGGTAATCCTTAAATAAAGTCCATAGAAATATCTGCCCATTTTTTGGTGGGTATAGGAAGAGGTTGAAGTAATCCTGGAATAGCGAGGGTCTCCCCCTTTTGTATTTGGCAAACTTCACATTCTTTTACAAAGTGTTTGATGTAATTTTTCATTCCTACCCAATAGAAAGAGGTAGTGGCTCTTTTATAGGTTTTTAAGAACCCTGAGTGGCCTACAGTGGGTGAGGTATGTAACTCATGAAGAAGTTTTTCATGATAAGTTGAATTGGGGGTGAGGACCATCCTCCCTTTGTATCTTAATATATTGTCCTTCCAAGTGTATGGAGGTTTTCTACTAGGATTATGTTGAAGTTGTTGAATTAAGGCGTGGATAGTAGGATCATTTATCCATTCTTCATGCACCTCATCTACCCATTTAGGAATAAGGGAGGAAAGAGCATGGACTTGAGGCATATCTTCAAATTTTCTAGAAAGTGCATCGACTGCCATGTTGTCCTTTCCATTTTTATATGTAATTTCATAATCATAGCCAAGAAGTTTAGTAACCCATTTTTGTTGTTCCGGGGTATTATTTCTTTGTTCCAAAAAATACTTCAAGCTATGATGGTCAGTGCGTATAATGAAATTTTGGCTAATAAGGTAAGGCCTCCAATGTGAGAATAGCATGGATAATCGCCAACAACTCTTTTTCATACATAGAGCAAGCTAAATTCTTAGGAGAAAATACTTTGCTTATAAAATCTAGAGGCCTTTCATCCTGCATGAGTACGACTCCCATTCCTATTCCTGAAGCGTCACTTTCAATGACGAATGGTTTAGAAAAGTTGGGCATGGCTAGAACAGGGGTGGTACACATTGACGTTTTCAAGGTGATAAAGGCCTCATCCGCTTTAGATGACCATTTGAAAGCATTTTTCTTAAGTAATGCTGTTAGAGGAGCAACAATTTTACTATAATTTTGGACAAATTTTCTATAATATCTCGTTAGTCCAAGAAACCCACGTAGAGCTTTTAAGGTTTTTGGAATAGGCCAATTTTTCACCTCCTTAATTTTGGAAGGATCTACCATAATTACTTCCTTTGAGACAATATGCCCTAAGTATTCAATTTATTGTTTTCCAAAGGAACACTTTGATCTTTTTGCATAAAGTTGATTTTCCTTCAAGATTTGGAATGCTTGTCTAACATGGTCCAAATGTTCTTCCCATGTTTTGCTATAAATAAAAATGTCATCAAAGAAAACTAATATAAATTTATGAAGAAAAGGGTGAAATACCTTATTCATTAGACTTTGAAAGGTAGAAGGAGCGTTGGTCAGGCCAAATGGCATCACCAAGAATTCGTAGTGCCCTTCATGAGTGTGAAAGGTCATCTTAGGAATATCCTTTTCATTGACTCGTATTTGGTGGTAGCCTGAATGTAAGTCTAACTTGGAAAAATAAGCTGCCCCATGGAGTTCATCTAATAACTTGTCTATGACCGGAATAGGAAATTTATCTTTGGTCATTTTATTAAGCACTCAAAAATCGACACATAAACGCCACGAGCCATCCTTTTTTCTAACTAAAATAATTGGAGAGGAGTAAGGGCTTTTGCTAGGTCTAATGACTCCTGCCTTAAGAAGCTATTGTACTAATTTATCTATTTCGGTCTTTTGGAGGTATGGATAATGATAAGGTCTAATATTAGGAGGTTGATGCCCTGGAAATAGTGGAATAGTGTGATCGTGACTTCGTTGTGGAGGTAGTCCTTTTGGTTCATTGAATACCGCCTTATGGTGGTCTAAAATATTTTGTAACTCTGGTGTCTCATATTCTTTGTGACTAGGTTGAATTGAAAATAATTGGGTGACCATTCCTTTGTTTCCTTTTTGGATAATTTTCTTGATTCTATGTGAGCTGACGATTTGGGAAGGTCTTGATTTCAGGCCTTGGATAATATAGGTTTGGTTCTTTGTTGTGAATTTCATCCATAGTTCATCAAATTCCCATTGGACTACTCCCAAGGTTCATAACCATTGTATGCCTAGGACAATGTCGTACCCACCTAGGTGTAGGACGTACATGTCGCCTTTCATGTTATAAACCCCCATAGTTAGTTTTATATTTTTGTATTTTCCTTTAAATGCAATTTTTCTTCCATTTCCAATCATCACTTCAAAGTTATTGCAAGGGTATATAAATTAATTTGCTTGTTTAGCCACCTTTGGATTGATAAAATTGTGCATGATCCCATAATATAGGAGCACGGTAAGGTTTTGTTTCTTAAAATACCCTTTTACTCGCATTGTTTGAGGGGCAAAAAATCCGGCAAGGGTGTTGAAGGAAACCTTTGGTGCATTTTCTTCGTCACTTTCAAGTGTGTTGGATAATACCTCTACTTCGAGTTCAGGTTCCTCTTCAGTATAATTACCTTCCTCTGTGGCATCTAGAATATATAATTTCCATGAGGCACGTTTATGATTTCTGTCAAATTTCTCATTGCAATGGTAGCAAAGACCCTTAGCTTGTCTTTCCTTCATTTACTCGAAACTCAGACGCTTAATTGGTAGAGTGGGGTTAATTTTGGGGGTTGTGTAGGAGTTTTGGGTTCGTCCATTTTGCATTGGTTTGGGGTTGGTATAAGTGTTTTATGGTTTCCCCCAAGTTGGTTTTGTGAACCGATTTCATGCCTTGATTTTGTCCTCCGCTAATTTTACCAAGCCGATGGTCTCTAACATGTTTGTAGGGTTATACATTTGCACCTCTATTCGAATTTCTTCTTTTAATCCATTGACAAAACATTCTTGAAAGAATGCAATGTCTAATCTAGATGTTCGATTAGCTAGCATTTCAAATTCTACTTGGTATTCGCTTACCGAAGTGGTTTGGCATAATTTAGTGAGGGCCCTTGTAAAGCTTTGAAACTTGCTAGGGCCGAATCGCACTAATAGATTCTGTGTAAAGGTTGACCATGTCGAACTACCGTTAGTTTTCTCAAACCATTGGTACCATTAGATGGCGACGTTTTCCAAGTGGAAGGAGGCGATATGCACTTTTTGCATTTCTGGAATTTGATTTAGTGAGAAATATTGCTCTGCTTGGTAGATCTAGTTTGTAGGGTCTTCTCCTTCAGATTTTGGGAAGCCTAATTTGGTCGTCCATGGTAGAATGGAAGTTTGTGGACCTCCTAACATTGCTCGGTTTGATGACCCCTGGTTGGGTGAATTTGCATGTGTTGTTGCCTAATTTTTACTGATGGCATCAAGTTTAACATCCATTGCAAATATTTTCTCGAAGAGTTCTCTTGTGTTACGGGTATTCTCCTCTCTTTCCTGTTGAACTTCTTCAGTGAGCCTTTCGTGTTTCTCATGAATGGAATCCAGTGATCGTCATACTTCAGCCATTGCAGTTGGTGTAGGTAACGATCAATATGACTTGGTACAGGTGAGCAAAAAATAAAAAAACTAATTTTAATTTTTTTCCTTTGCGTTTTGAACGTCGAAAACCTTGATGCTGCATTGAAGATTTTAGCTTTTTCAAAATAGCCACCGGTCACCACGTGAAAGGTCAAGCAATTTGGGTGTAAGACAACTTAATTCATACCTTAGGAGAAGGTTTAATTTTCTACGAGGATTTTGACACAGATCCATGAAGCGTGAATGTTGTTTGCGTCCTCGCGAATGTGGACTGGCTGAAATGTGCGGTGGGAAAAATTTTTAATGGTGAATTTGCTCCTTGATCTAGCTCTGATCCAGATGGTATGAAACTAAATATTGCGGGAAGTAGGATATTGAATCGCTTTTTGATTGTAAGGTAGAAAACCCACAATAGACTTAATTTATATATTTGTTCGATGATGCCTTATTATCATATTTGGATTGCATTTAAATACCTAGTCTAATAGTTGTAAGAGTGAAGGGTTGTGACCCTAGAATATAATTAATAAATAATATAAGTATTAGGACATGTTAGGAGGGTCCTAACATGTGATCCCAATCAATAGCATCTACATTAAGATATAATGGTCTTGACGGATCTGCTAGGTTATGGAGTAGAGTGGTCAAATCAATTGAGATCATGTTGATGGATGGGATGAAATATCCAAGATCACGGGGGTGAAGCTCTATATCCTGGGTGTGCCCTCCATACTCATGATGAGGATCTTTGGGTATAGGGATATCAAGATTCGATATGTGGATAGACAAGATGATGGGATCATTAGGCAAAAATTGCTCTGTAAATGTTGGGGGATCTGGTTTGACCATGCGATGAATGAAATCTAGATTTACTGGTCTTTCTAGGAAGCGAAGATTAGTATCTATGGCATAGAGTATCGCTTCCCTCTCCAATAGTAGATCAACTAGACGCAAGTGTCGAGGCCCAAGATAAGCCATATCAATCTCATCCTCAAAATTTTCATCACTTATAAAGAAACCATTGGCATTTGTTTCTAGCCCTAGGATGAGGTGGTGGCTTGCCTGCTAATGCCCTAGATAGGCCAGCTCAGTCTCATATTCATAGTCATAATCACTTATGAAGAACCCATTGGCATTTATCTTTGGTCCAATGATGTGGTTCGTATGTCTAGGCTGCAAGTAGGCCATCTCTATTGAGTCCTCTAACTCATAGCCACTCTCATATGACATGTATCCACCCTCATTTGAGATGTATTCACTCTCATTTGAGATGTAGCCACTCTCTATGTGTCCTGTCCAAGCAAGGTTTTGCACATACCAAGGCCCATGGTAGGCCAATCTAATTTTATCTTCATCCTAACCTAGGACATAGTCATACTTCTCTCACTCATATCTATGCATTGGCTCTTTGTCCCACATGATGGCTCCTAATGGGGTCACTTCAAGAGAGGATTCAGGGTGATACTTATTAGGTGGTACGACATTGACCATCAAAATCCATCTATCACCCAAGCAGTTTCTCTTGGGGGTTTGATAGGGGTTCCAGTCGATGTCCTACCTAAACCCAATGCTTAACCTATCTAAGGCTGCTTCCAAAGAGTCATCCCGACTCTGCATTTGATAGCCTAAACTACACCTATCAATAGGTAGTTGGTATTGCGACTGGAATGGCAGCCAAAACCCTTGTTGATATAGGCCTAGGCCATAGCCTTTCTAGTGAAACTACTCAATAATTTAGAGCAAACTCGAGATTCAAAAAGTAATGAACATTCATGGTGAATGACTCATCCTTATCCCTTTCCAGATCAGGAGCAGTGTGGGCATAATCTAGACCAACATATATGAAATTATTCTGGTTAGATGGAACCCCTAAGGAAACCACTATCCCTATTGGTATATTTGGGGCTCTTGTCCATCTCATGTATTATGCAGACTCAATAATTGACATGAATACCACATTCTATACAAGATATTCACCTTGTGCTATGTTGGCTATGTGAACTATCACCTACGATGCAGATGATGCTATTGATAATGCATGTGAGGTAGGTTTAGGTACCTCATCAAATATTCCTTAGGAATTTTCCTCCTCCATGGGAGTAGGGATTCTTGTAGTTGCTATGTTCGAAAGGTCCTTGGATCCTTCCTCCACTAGGGGTGCCTTCAACTTCTATTTATCTGTTGCCTTAGCTATGAAACGCTTTTCAGAAGCACCAGTAGCTTTGGATGTAGGAGGTTGTACCAACATAGATAGGTCACCTCACATTGATCTACTTTTTATTCCTAGCTATGTGGTTGGGGATGAGAGCCTTATGTACAAGTGCATTGATGGAAGGACAAAGTCTCCTGATAAGTCAACTTGATGCATGTACTTGAATGGATCTTCATTAGATAGAACCACATGAACTTGTCCCTCATGCACATATTTGATGCATTGGTGCAGGATTGAGGGTACACACTACATGTCTCTAATCTAGGGATCCCCTAGAAGGATGTTATATTGCATCGCCCCTTATAACACATGACACATCACGAGGATGGTCTTATGTCCTACCTTTATAGGCAAAATGACTATTCCCACTGTGGAGCACAACACATCATTGAAAGCCCTTATTGTGTAGGAAGTTGGGACAATGTTGGAATTAGGGATCTTCAAGTGCCCTATAGCCTTGGTAGTGATGATGTTGATCGATGAGCCTGTATTGATCAGAACCCGCTGGAATGGAGTGTTATTGATTGATGCAATAATATGCAAATGCAAGTCTACTAAGGTGGTAGGGACTAACTTAATTTCGTGATTGTAAAAATGAATCACGGGATATTTGGAACCATTGTAATTGTCCCATAAAATGTGTGAACACGTATGGGTTTTTGGTCTGGAGCTCGATTGATCTAAAAGTATCCATTAAAGTCTCCTTGTGCCTAGGGACTATTGTATGAGCTCATAAATGGATAACTTAACCAAAGTCATTTGTAGATTCTATTCCAGTCTACTCCAAATAGTTACCATAGGTTTCGCTACTAGAATTGGAGGATTGTCATGCACCTGTCTCTATCGAGGTGCAATTGGGATATTGATGGGAGCCACTAGAGGCTATGATTGCCCATATATTTGAATCCTAGCTGCCACATCAACCAATTCAACCATTATAATGCATCCTTGAATAGGTGGCTTGACCTAGAACTAGTTGACTTGGGTGCCATGATATCTAGGAGCCTCATTATTGGGAAATGGGTTCCTAAATATACCCATATATTTGTTATCAAGAGCTAGCAGGTTGTCAACTCTTAGCTCTCCCTTTTCAATCCTATTTTTTACGACATTCTTGAATTTGATGCAATTCTCTATATCATGCCCCTGTATCCTATGATATGGTCAATATTGATCTTACCTATGTCCCTTTGGCTTGGGATTATTAGGGTTAAGAAGTTGTACATTAGGAAACATTATCCTCTATGCCTCATTCAATTGATTAAATATCGATTGCATCAATTCGTTCAAAGGCATGTAATAACGAGGTGATCGGCATTCATTTTTATATCCTTGGTTGTTCTTAGGGCATAGTTGGATAGTGGAGGGTGAGCTTGATAATTCTAGGGTTATTTTCCATTCCTCTCCTTTGGCACAACCAATACAACCTGATTAACCTGAGTAGGCTTGACCTACTTCTGCTTATTATTGTTATTATGATTGTTCTTGCTCCACTCTTTCTTGTTACAAAGCTTAAGGTCTCCCTCATCGACCTTAATATATTCAATAAGCTTGGCTTGAGCCATGGCTTCTTCGAATGATTCATATTGTTGCAAATATAATAGCAGATAGATGTGCTTTACACAAATCTTTGTGAACATCCACACAAGTTCCTCTATGGGGACGAAGAATGATAGTTTTGCCATGATTTTTCTCCATCTATCCCCATAATCCATCACTGGCTCATCATAATATTGTTTCAATTTGACCAGGTTAGATAGGTTTACATTCTTCTTAGTTTCAAATGAGAACCATTCAAGGAACACATTCATCAGTTGCTCAAAACTGGTGATGCTATGCTTGGGCAACTAGTTGAACCATTACATTACCTCACCTAAGAACATTGTGATGAATGTCCTCAGCATTAGGGCATCATTCTTCTCAAGGTGGAAGTACACATTAATGAAGTTGGTAATGTATTCTTTTGCATCTCCCTCCCCCTTAAAATTTTCTAGCCTAGGCATCTCAAAGTGCCTAGGATATGTAGGACTCGGGACTGATGGGCACATAGGCTAGTTATGTATCTTGCTCAATGTTGGCTTATGTTCACATGTGTACTACTTTTCTAGATACTTTAATCTCTTGGTGAGTGCTTGGTATGCCTTCAAGGAAATAATGTCATGTTCCTAAAGGTTTGATTGCGATGGTAAGGGAGGTAGTCATGTGTTGGCCCGATCTGGGCATCTATACTTATGTCCCATAACCATGGATGGAAGTTTAGTATATGTATATTCTTGGTATTCCATCCCTACCCTTTCCTCATTGAATTGTGTTTGTTCAAGGTCCAGGTGTTGTTGATGCTATGAAGTGTGGTGAGTATGCTCATTTCCTTATCTAGTGCTTCTCTCCATCTGAGAGTCAGCATATATCTCATGTTGGTATCTCTCACCACCTATGTGTGCATCTTTTTGAGCTAGCCTCTCTACTAGCTCCTCGCAATCAACTATTTCTTCTCTTGAACATTGTTCTTGTAGGTGCAGGCACCTCTTCCTTCACTCTTCTTGCTCAAGAGCTTCTACATGATCTTGCTCGATATGCAGTGCTTCCTATAACCTATGTATTCAATCAAATCGACCTGATATGGAAGGTTCATGTCTTTCTAACTCTGTGTGAGGAGTTATAATTCTCATGCCCCTCAAGGAGGCTCCTTATATATGCTTGCCCTTGTCCACTAGGGTGACCTACTCTGTGTACTATGTTATGGATTGAGTACCCCCATGATCTAAAGTAGTGTATGTGTTGCAGGGTCCTTCTAAAGCTTCCCCTGGTTCATTAGTGCATCTAGTGGCTATGCTATATGAGCTTCCTAAAGTAGAATATTTAGTAGTAATACTTCTAGGAGATGGTCTTGAGGGAACTCGATCCAACTCATAAAGTTGTCAGGTTTTCCATAGTTGATCTTGCAGAGTCTCATTGGCACCAATGAGCTCATAGTCCAAGGATACCCTCCCATCTATAGGGAGGTTGTAGGATATCCTGGGTCTAAAACTAGATGTAGCCCTAGAGTCTTGTTCCTCAATGGGTGGATATGTTCTATGTATATCATATGAAGCTTAGGGTCTTGTAATACCTGCATGCCTACACAATGATGGAGGTCTTGATGCCTCCTCATGCCGATGTGATGATGGAGGTCTTGAAGCCTCCACATGATTATGTAAAGAGGGATGTCATTATGTCTCTGCATGTCGATGTGAAGAGGGAGGTGATGAGGCCCAAAAATGCCTCATTATTGCACAATGTTTGAATAATTATTGCACAATGTTTGACTACCATATGATAAGTTAATTGCCAAATATTTGACTAAAATATACTATTTGTTAAGTGTTTGCATGATTTTATGTTAGGAATACTATATCTCTGTTTTTGACTATTTTCAGCATTTTGTGATTGATTTTGCTTGCTTAAGTAGCAAGTAAGAACATACATTTCAATTAACCAAATGTGGTATGTTGATATCCATTAACTTATCAATGGTTTTTGAATGTTTTCCTGCCCTTCAACTTGTTTCAAATCCACATTGAAGACAAAAGTTTAGGACTGTCATAAATCTAAAAATCTAGAAAAAACAGCCATATAAAAATTAGCAAGCTATCACTTTATAGGAACACCTTGAAGTTGTCAAGCAAAGCATGAGGATATGGATGGAATGAGTTTAGAAGGACTACAGAAGACATCTGACCTATTTAGAATCATTCCCACATGGTCTAAATAGGCAACAATAGGGTATAACAGAGAGGGGGACAATTGTGCAGCATTGTTGCACTATTTCAGCATGGTTACTTGGTGAATGAAGTGTATAAATTCAGTAGCAACTTGATGTACTCCTTCATGTTGATATTTTAATAAGTTTTCCATGTTCTAAATTGATTGAATTTGCAAGAAATGCCAATATTTTACAATTGTGCAGCAGAACTGGAAAATGCAGTAATTTACCATGTAAATTCCAACAAGCTACCAATGAATGGCAAGGCATGAAATTCATATCCAAGGAAGAATGAAGACTATTGAAATCTAATCCCGAGGGCTAATCCACCTTAGAAATGCAGCGAAAACCAGTTGGAGTCAACACAGTTGGTCATTCTAAAGATCTTCAGAATGAACACAATGTCTTCGGAATGAGAATTGTAGTGTCTTCCAAATGAGCCACTTATCTTCGGAATGAAAACAAAATGTACTTTTTGACTTGTTGACTGAATTTTGGCGGTGGAAAAGGGGATAATAAGGTTGATAAATTTAAGGGAAAATATCTCCCATCTAATTTTGTTGTCCTTGCCGTCCAAAGCCACCATTCATGGAAAAGATCAATTTTGATCCTCTTCTAGGATAAACCCAAAAAAATTGCAGCATAATAGAAAGTTGTTTGCAAGATAGGAATGGCATATTCTGAAGTGGATAATGATGTGTGAGATATTTCTAGACTCCTCCCACGTGCTCCCACCACTAAAGATGTTTTCTAAGGGCCAATGACTACTACTGCAACACAAACTGTCCAGATTTGCATTTATTTCAAATCCAAAATTATTGGCAAATCACTATAAAGTAGCACATAGGCTGATTTGAGCATGGGATATGTTGTAAATGTTTATATAAATAACACAACTCCCTCCTTGGTTGAGCCAGTTAGGAATTAGAATAGAGTAGAGTTTTCAATAGCAGCAATTAGGACTGTACAGTAATTTTCTGTAACAATTTTTAGCATGTTTTGTCATCAATAAAAGTGCAGCTATTTTATCATTTTATGTTCTAAGTGTTAATTAGTTAAGGAGTGCTTTTCACCTCCTTCTAGATCAGGAAGTATGGGCCCACTTTCAGATCTAGAAGGAGGGATTTTATGGCAGGTTTTAATCTATAATTTTACTACAGCAGAATTAATAGATTGCTTGCCAGATTTCATTTTATTATTTTTATTTTGTATTGTGTGATTTATGTTTCCTATTATGTTTGTGTATAGAATTTGTGTGTATGTCAGCTGAAAAATTATATTAATCATTTTCCTTTATGTTTTCCCTACTTTCTATTTTAGCAACTTTCCATTTTTAGCATATTTTAGTTTGCTGTCAATTCCTGTAGCAGAAGCTTGACGACCTTTTGTGGTAGGGCATTGACAGGTGTTTTAGAATAAGTTTCAATTCTACAAAAGTAGATTAGATTTCAATTCTGCAAAAGTAGATTAGATTTCAATTTAGCAATTTCAATTCTACAAAAGTAGATTAGATTTCAATTTAGCAATTTCAATTCATGCAATTGTAGTTAGATTTCAATTCTTGCAAATTAGAATTAGTTTTTATTTCTTGTAAGTTTCCATTCTACAGACTAGGTTTAGTGTGACACCAAAAGGCTAAACCAAATCTGTTTCACCCAATAAATGCTTGAAATTTGAATGCCTGAATTGTACTCTGCCCTAGCTTTCTATCGTAAATAGCCTTGGACACCACCCCGGATTGATAAATCATTGAGATTAAATGATGAGATTCAAAGACACTCATCATTTTGGCATCGTTACTGAGGAACATGGTGTTGTTAGAGGGTAAAAGTAGTCAAATAATTATTATTGTGCTAAGTTATGAAGTCTAGCGTTAAATTTGAATGTAATAGCTGGTATAAATAATAATTATTGATAGTTGCATTTTAGTCCATTTAGAAAACAAGCAACCACCACCTTCAGCCCAACTTGGACAGGCAACCTCTGTCTATGTAGCTGAATCTGGTATAAAAAAAAAAAACCTACAGGAAATGTTATTGACTGCAGCAACATCCAATTGTGCTCAAACAAGAACTTACCTGAGCTTGAAGAGACAAAAATCAATGGAGATATACGTAAAACCTTTAGTCCAAACACACAGAAATTAGCCTTGGATAAAGGAGAAAAACTAGAAAAACTGCACATAGAAAATTTACTTCCATTTTACAAAGGGGTAAATTATGTCCTCCTAGGAATGAAACAAATTGAAGTGCAGCCAAGAAAATTCTTGCACATTATTAAGCTGGCTGACTTATAAAAAAAAAGCAAAATTGTTGCTATTTTGAAACAATATTTCAATCCCTTTACATAGAATTACAAGGTATATCAAGATTTTATCTTTATGTAAGCACTTAACATCTTTTGGGAATTGGTATTTAATTGTTTCAAAAATAGATTGACAAGATTTTGCAGACTAGGAGGCATGGACAACACTTGATTGAAGAAGTTTTTAGATATGGAGCAGTGCTTCTTTCTCCCATTGGTAATTCATGGAGGGTGTTAGTGGTGAATGGACATTGCCTTCGGGTATACCATGCACCATTAACTAAGGAGGAGTTCTTGAAGGAGATTCCATTGGATGTACACATAAGGGAAGAGAATTTCTCTTCAATATCAGATTCAGAGTGATGATAAAAAGTCTTAAAAAAAAAAAAAAAGAAGAAAAAAATACAAGAAAAGAAAAAAGAAGAATAGTCTTGTTTGTGAACTTCCTTTTTGGGTACAAGCAAGACAAGAAAATTTGAAAAAAAAAAAAAAAAAAAATTTGCAGCAAAGGCATGTCCCACAAAATGGGGATACATGAGGAACAATGGAGCCAATACTTCATTTCCAGTAATAAGGAGGAACAATGGAGCCAATACTTCATTTCCAGAAATAAGGAGGCAATGATGATGTAAGAAGATTCTTACTGGTCATCTAGTAAGGAAGGTTGCATCAATGTTGCAGGTTTCAACATAAAGAGATGGTGTTTTCATACAACAATTGACATGTTTTTGTGGAATAAGGATTGGTCTTATCCAAATAAGAGTGAGATATGTTCTCTCTCATTGAAGCACTTGAAAAAAAAAAAGAGGATAGAAGTTGGTTGAAAACCAGAAATGGCAGCCTCTTCTGATGAAAAAATGAAAAAAAAGAGATGAAAAAAAAAAATGAAAAAAATATATATAAAAAAATGAATAATTCAATAGTGAAAACCTTCTTGGAGGCGCTACTGAGTTGGCTTGCATGAAAACTGATTTTTCGGCATGCATTGCCTTATTGATCTACCCATCATTGTTCCACCATTGTACAAATCTCACACTGCACATGTGTTATGTTTGTTTATGTTTTCGGATAGCCTGCTAACAATCATCAAAAGCAGCTTTGTAAGGTGCATGACCAATTTTCAGGATAGTAAGGTATGTGTTTCTTGCATTTAATTCATAGTAAACATTTAGCATTTAGTGTATGATAGTCGGTATTTGGCATAAACTATTCATACAATATTGACAAGTTGAAAAAGGAACATGTTCAAGATGTCAAGAAACACCCCCTTATGCCCTTAATTGCATAGAAATTCCAAAACTATGCAAAAACCTGATTTTGGGACAGACATGGCAGCAATTCTATTTCAATTTGTAGGGCAAATTTTAGAAGGAGAACTACAAGTTTATATCTCACAATTGTCTGATAAATTGAAGGAGGATAATCAACAAAATGCACCTGAAGGTTCTATTTTAGTACTACTGGAATAAAACAGCAACATACAAAACAAAGAATAGCATCTAAAAAAAAAAAGGATGAAGAAGGGATTTTTGATGTTATGGAAGGCTTATACACTCTAGAGATGGACCCACAATAGAATCTGTAGCTAACTTTTGCATAGAAGGTCATTTCTAATTTTTTTTGAAGATCTTCGAAATGAGAAATGCAGTCTCTTCGAAATGAACAGACATCTTCGGAATGAGAAATGCAGTCTCTTCGGAATGAACAGACATCTTTAGAATGAGAATTGCAGTATCTTCAAATGAGCGGATCTTCGAAATGAGAATTGCAGTATCTTCAGAATGAGCGGATCTTCGAATGAGAATTGCAGTATCTTCGGAATGAGCGGATCTTCGGAATGAGAATTGCAGTATCTTTGGAATGAGCAGGATATCTTCAGAATGAGCAGAAATTGTACCAAAATTGCTAAAAATGCTATAGAATAGCAAAAAGAGTAGGTTACATCAAATATTGAGGTTTATAAGGCTCTACCACAAGTAAGTACATCCCTCAAGCATTTCAAATCAAAATTTTTATCAATTTTGTTCAAAAGGTGCAAACAACAAAAATAAGCATTCAGGTTGAAATGTTGTTAAAAACAGAAAATTCCATCAGTAGTAGTGCATCTACCAAATACGGTTCCACAATAAGACTATTGCAAGATGAATCATATGATATCAAGCCTTTAAGAGGTACCTTGCAGCACTAAAACTTGTAGAAAAATAGAAAAAAAGTCATACATGTGCTTAATTGCAAAATACTTGATATAGTGCAGCAAGGAGGAATTTCTCGGTTAGCAGGTAGCAAAGGATGTTGTTCACAAGAATAAAACCTGCATATTACTATGGCCTACTAAGATGCATGAGGGCATGCATCAGTTCAAGTTGGGGGGGATGATGAGGCCCAAAAATGCCTCATTATTGCACAATGTTTGAATCATTATTGCACAATTTTTGACTACCATATGATAAGTTAATTGCCAAATAGTTGACTAAAATATACTATTTGTTAAGTGTTTGCATGATTTTATGTTAGGAATACTATATCTCTGTTTTTGACTATTTTCAGCATTTTGTGACTGATTTTGCTTGATTAAGTAGCAAGTAAGAACATGCATTTCAATTAACCAAATATGGTATGCTGATATCCATTAACTTCTCAATGATTTTTGAATGTTTTCTTGCCCTTCAACTTGTTTCAAATCCACATTGAATACAAAAGTTTAGGACTGTCATAAATCTGAAAATCTGGAAAAAACAGCCATATAAAAATCAGCAAGCTATCACTTTATAGGAACACCTTGAAGTTTTCAAGCAAAGCATGAGGATATGGATGGAATTATTTCAAGACTACAGAAGACATCTGACCTATTTAGAAGCATTCCCACATGGTCTAAATAGGCAACAACAGGGTATAACAGAGCAGGGACAATTGTGCAACATTGTTGCACTATTTCAGCATGGTTACTTGGTGAATGAAGTGTATAAATTCAGTAGCAACTTGATGTACTCCTTCATGTTGATATTTTAATAATTTTTCCATGTTCTAAATTGATTGAATTTGCAAGAAATGCCAATATTTTACAAGCTCGTGCAGCAGAACTGGAAAATGCAGTAATTTACCATGTAAATTCCAGCAAGCTACCAATGAATGGCAAGGCATGAAATTCACATCCAAGGAAGAATGAAGACTATTGCAATATGATCCTGAGGGCTAATACACCTTAGAAATGCAGCCAAAACCATTTGGAGTCAACATAGTTGGTCATTCTAAAGATCTTCGAAATGAACACAATGTCTTCGGAATGAGAATTGTAGTGTCTTCGGAATGAGCCACTTATCTTCGGAATGAAAATAGAATGTACTTTTTGACTTGTTGACTGAATTTTGGTGGTGGAAAATGGGATAAGAAGGTTGATAAAGTTAAGGGAAAATATCTCCCATCTAATTTTTCCGTCCTTGCCGTCCAAAGCCACCATTCATGGAAAAGATCAATTTTGATCCTCTTCTAGGATAAACCCAGAAAAACTGCAGCATAATAGAAAGTTGTTTGCAAGATAGGAATGACATATTATGAAGTGGAGAATGATGTGTGAGATATTTCTAGACTCCTCCCACGTACTCCCACCACTGAAGATGCTTTCTAAGGGCCAATGACTACTACTGCAACACAAACTATCCAGATTTGCATTTATTTCAAATCCAAAATTATTGGAAAATCACTGTAAAGTAGCACATAGGCTGATTTGAGCATGGGATATGTTGTAAATATTTATATAAATAACACAACTCCCTCCTTAGTTGAGCCAGTTAGGAATTAGAATAGAGTAGAGTTTTCAATAGTAGCAATTAGGACTGTACAGTAATTTTCTGTAACAGTTTTCAACATGTTTTGTCATCAATAAAAGTGTAGCTATTTTATCATTTTATGTTCTGAGTGTTAATTAGTTAAGGAGTGTTTTTCACCTCCTTCTAGATTAGGAAGTATGGGCCCACTTTAAGATCTAGAAGGAGGGATTTTATGGCAGGTTTTAATCTGTAATTTTGCTGTAGCAGAATTAATAGATTGCTTGCCAGATTTCATTTTATTGTTTTTATTTTGTATTGTGTGATTTATGTTTTCTATTATGTTTGTGTACAGAATTTATGTGTATGTCAGCTGAAAAATTATATTAAGCATTTTCCTTTATGTTTTCCCTGCTTTCTATTTTAACAACTTTCCATTTTCAGCATATTTCATTTTGTTGTCAATTCCTGTAGCAGAAGCTTGACGACCTTTTGTGGCGGGGCATTGACGGGTGTTTTTAGAATAAGTTTTATTTACAAGGTTGCTAAAAGTAGATTAGTTTTTGCAAAAGTAGACTAGATTTCAATTCCAAAAGTAGATTAGATTTCAATTTAGCAATTTCAATTCATGCAATTGTAGTTAGATTTCAATTCTTGCAAATTAGATTTAGTTTTCAATTTCTTACTAAGTTTCCATTCTTCGGACTAGGTTTAGTGTGACACCAAAAGGCTAAAAAAAATCTGTCTCACCCAATAAATGCTTGAAATATGAATGCATGAATTGTACTCTGCCCTAGCTTTCTATCGTAGACAGCCTTGGAAACCACCCCGGATTGATAAATCATTGAGATTAAATGATGAGATTCAACGACACTCATCAGGAGGTAGTGATACCTCCGCTTGTCTATGTGATGAGGAAGGCCTTGATGTCTCCTCATATCTGTGTGATGAAGGAGGTCATGATGCGTCCATGTGCCTGAGTTATGTGAGAGGCCATGAGGTCTCCTCATGTCTATGCGACGAGGAACTAGGATGTGGTTCTCTTGATGGAGTTTCTCAAGGAGTCCCCCCAAGTATTGAGTTGTCACCCCTAATACTTTTTGAACTTCATTCGATGAAAATATGGGTGGGTGGCTCAATGTTAGTGTGACTGTGATTGTGTGGAGCATTAGCTTCCCCCTCGATGTTGGATCAAGGGTGGTTGCTCCATGTGTATACCATGGTGACTTATGAGTTATCTTCTCAAGTAGATTCAAAATCACACAAAAAAAACAAGAATAGGGTTATCTCTTTTTAGGATTTATGTGTTCCCTAAACTGTTTGGTGTGTTTTATTTTTTTGGATAAATAAGCTGACTCTAATCGTGTTTCATTCTTGTTGGATGGTATACTAATATTTTTAAAATTTTTCACCTATATACTCGACAAGCCAAATATGGTTATGAAATCCATACTCGGTAAGGTAGCATAGGTACTACCAACCCTCACCCAATGCCCCGTGCATAGTGATACACCCTTCAAGGAGGAGTGCATGCTATTTTGCACGATTAGGATAGTTCTTGGGTTGGCCTTGGCCATGAAAAGGTCCCGATGATACTCTTCCTCATGAGCCAAACAAGTGGTAATGACCTCCACTATTGGTCTTAATAAATAGGTTGGATGTGAGAGCCCAAAATCATTGATGTTAAAAATAAAATGTGATGTGTGTGGGGTTATTTTTAACCTTGCATGTAATAAAAATGTATCACCAAGCAAGCATGATATTTCCTATATGCCTAAGATAAAAGATATTTTATTTTAGAAAGATGCATGTATTCAGCTTATATGATCTTCAAAGAATGCATTCTATTTTATGAATTAAGGGCCACTGGTTGGACCACATGCAAGAAATCCAAACATATAGAAGCCTAGAACACTGGAGACTAGGGTAGACCTTACAAGCAGAGGCCCATTGTTCCTATAAATGTCTAGAGAAACTAAAGAAAGTCCTAAGAAACATGAAGTGCAATTTCTTTTTCAAATTTTCTTTATATTTTTTTATTAAACTATGATTTCACTTGCTATTTCTAGAAATAAAAGTTGTAGACTAAAAACACAAAGAAAACAAAGGATGAAACCAATCTCAAATCCCACTATGATGATGGAAATTATGACATTTTTAGAACTTTTCTACTGGCCATTGTTGACTAGAGTGGCTAATTTTGGCCACTGACTGTAGGAGAGGCTAAGATCAGCTAGTTGCTATTGACTAGAGCGGCCAAAACCTATGGGTCACTGTCGACCAGAGTGACCAAACCAACACATAAAAAAACCCATGAATGTCAATAAAATTATGTAGGAGCATCCAACGAAAGGAAAAATACCACAAAGTAGAAAAAATGTCACGATATCGCGACATGTCGGCAAAGAAGAAAAAGTGTCGCGATATCGCGACGTCTCATTTTCATGACATAAATACAAGAGAAGGCGAGGAAGAGAAAAGTGTCGCGATATCGTGATATGTTGCATTTTCACGACCAAAGGAAAAGAGAAGGCACCAAGGAGAAAAAGTGTCACGATATCACATGTCGCATTTTCGTGACCAAAAGACCTTGATAGGGGTCTACAAATCACTCACGACAGATTCTCAATTCTCATGTATTAAACTTGGAAAAATTTACAAAAATGGCAGTAGTCTGCCATATAAACTCCTTTATCCTGAAAGGTAGTTTATTTTTTTTTTCTATTATAGCATCTTTCGCCTAGGAAGAAAAAATAGCCTAAATAGGTCCATAATGGCCCTCTTGCCTTCACGTCTGCAACTATGTCTTAGAAGTTTTCCAACCACTTGTGCATGCCTTCGCTTCCCCTTTTAAAATCTCTAGCATGACTCTCCGTTTCCCTTTTTTGACCCTTCGTTTCACTTCTCGTGCCTCTTCGTTGTCTTGGCTTTCAAAACGCCTTTCTTTCCAACTCTTGATCTTCGTCTGCTTTCACTGCACCTCGGTGCCACATGCTATTCAGTGCTGCCATTGTAGACTCTATCCGCCTATCAACCAATGATGACGTTCGGTATACCACCACTCGATAATTTCCTCTGTAACGGCCCCTGTAACCGCTTGCCCTTTCTTTTCTTTTGTTTGGCCATGAAAATGCGACATGTCACGATATCATGACACTTTTGGCTTCCTTGCCTTCCTGCCCTCTTCGAGTCATGAAAATGTGACATGTCATGATATCATGACACTTTTGGCTTCTCTGCCTTCCTGCCCTCTTTGAGTCATGAAAATGCGACATGTCATGATATCGTGACACTTTTGGCTTCTCTGCCTTCCTGCCCTCTTTGAATCACGAAAATGCGACATGTCGTGATATCGTGACTCGAAAGCGATTTGTAGACCCCTATCAAGTGATATCAAAGTGGGAGTTCCTGAGTGTGTGAGCAGATCGCTGAAAGTGAAGCAGTTTACATCAAGATCTGTGGAAGGATTGTGAGAAGAGAGTGAAGAAAAATGCCTCCATGAAGAAACCGTGGTGGTGGGAGAAATGTGGTACCTAAAGAATATTTCTGAGCTTTGCAGAGGCAAGTGCAAGCCCTACAAGAGGAGTTACGAAGAGGGGTTGAACCAAGGAGAGAAGACCTTAGTGAAGATGAAGCTTGGGAGGTTGATGATCCATCGGTTGAAGAAGAAGCAACGGATCCTGAAGAAGCTAGATTAGTTAAGGCCATATCTTAGATCGAGAAGAAGACAAATTTTGATGTCTCCACATATTCTGGGAGTCTCAATCTAGAGGAGTTGATTGATTAGATCAATGATGTGGAGGGATATTTTGAGTATGAGGAGGTTGTAGATCCAGATCGGATCAAGTTTGCAAAAACAAAGTTGAAAGGCCATGCTTGCATATGGTGGAAATAAGTGTAGCTAGAAATAAATAGAGGAGGAAAGGAAAAGATAACCAGATGGGATCGAATGGTAGAGAAGTTGAAGAGATAGTTTATTCCTATAGATTACGAATTGGACCTATTGAGAAAAATGTAGAGTTTGAGACAATCAAAAAAATCTGTCAAAGAATATACAAAGGAGTTCTACCAGATCTCAATCAGAACTGGCCATTCAGAGGATAACAGGGAGAAGGTGGCCTGTTACATCAATGGGTTGAGAATCAGTATTCAAGAAGAATTGAGTCTGGTTAGGATGAGCACCATTGAGGATGCTTACCAGTTTGCTCTAAAATTTGAAGAGAAGTTGAACAGAAGGTTTGAGGGTAAGCAGAAAGGAAGATGTCTTAGAGAAAGAATTGGTGGAAGAATAGATGGAGGATGAGATGAGAAGAAAGAAGAAGCTAGCATCAGTCAGGATCAGAAGGGAGATAATGATTACAGACCTCGTGATCAGAACAATGGCTACCCAAGAGGAAGAGGTAGATCTGGACATGGGTATGGAAGAGGAGGATTTCGTAGAACCTGTTTCCATTGTGGAGAAGAGGGACATCAGGCATATGAGTGTCCCCAACACCTAAAGAGGATAAATAGGAGACCTGAGGGTCATGCCAGAGCTGCTGTAGTAGATGAAGGTGCTGAATCAGAACATTATGAGGAGGTAGAGAGAGGAGTTATGGTCACAAGGAGAACCTTGTTGAATGAGGAGAAAGGACCAGACCAGAGGAGGAACATATTTTGCACAAGGTGCAAATGTTTAGGTAAGGTCTGTAATGCTATTATAGATAATGTTAGTACTGATAACTTGGTCTCTGAAGAAATGGTTACTAAGTTACAGCTAGAGAGGAGGAAACACCCGCATCCATACCGAATTGCGTGGTTGCAGAAGGACCATAGGGCATTGGTCAGTGAGCAGTCCTTAGTCAAGTTCAATATTGGAAGATACCAGGATGAGGTCCTGTGTGATGTTTTGCCTATGGATGCTTGCCATGTGTTGTTGGGAAGGCCATGGCAATTTGACAGACGTGCGATGTATGATGGGCACGTGAATACTTACTCTCTGACGAAAGGTGGAGTGCGCCACAAGTTGACGCCATTGAAGGAGATGGATGAAAATATTTTGTTGACAACAATGAGAGTGGAAGTTGTGGAGTTTGAAGAACTTAAGGGTTTGTACCCTATAGACCCAGATTTTGTTGAAGCTTGGAGAGCTTGTACAGCCCCAGTGAAAAATAAGGTGACAAAATAGTACAGAAGTGAAGGTCACTTCTCAATCCACCCCGGTTGTCTAATGTAGGAGCATCCAACGAAAGGCAAAATACCGCAAAGAAGAAAAAATGTCGCGATATCGCGACATGTCGGCAAAGAAGAAAAAGTGTCGCGATATCGCAACATGTCGCATTTTCACGACGTAAATACAAGAGAAGGCGAGGAAGATAAAAGTTTCGCGATATCGCGACATGTCGCATTTTTGTGACCAAAGGACGAGAGAAGGCGCCAAGGAGAAAAAGTGTCGCGATATCGCGACATGTCGTATTTTCGTGACCAGAAGACGATAGAAGGCACAAGAGAGAAAAGTGTCGCGATATCGCGACATGCCACATTTTGGCGACCAAAGGATGAGAGAATGTGCCAAGGAGAAAAAGTGTCATGATATCGCGACATGTCGAATTTTCACGACCAGAAGATGAGAGAAGGCGCAAGAGAGAAAAGTGTCGTGATATCGCGACATGTCACATTTTCATGACTCAAGAAGGAGAGAGAAGGTGCGGAACAAAAATGTCATGATTTTGCGACATGTCATGAAATCGTGATCGAAAGAAGATAGGAAAGGCCAGAGAAGAAAATGTCACGATTTCATGACATGTCACAAAATCGCAACCGAAGGAGCAGAAAGAAAGCAAGGAAGGAAACTATCATGATATCATGACATGTCGTGATTTCACGACCCAAAAAAAAGAAAGAAAGCAGAGAGAAAAGTTGTCACGATATCGTGACATGTCATGATTTCGTGACCCGAGAGGCGAGGAGGATGCAAAAAGGAAAGATGTCACGATATCGTGACATGTCACGATTTTGTGATCGAAAAGGAGAAAGAAGAGCCGGAAAGGAAAGATGTCATGATATCACGACATGTCGCATTATCGCGACCAAAGGATGAGAGAAAGCACAAAGGAGAAAAAGTGTCACGATATTGCGACATGTCACATTTTCATGACCAAAGGACGAGAGAAGGCACAAAGGAGAAAGTGTCACGATATCGCGACATGTCGCATTTTCGCGACCAAAAGACAAGAGAAGGCGCAAGAGAGAAAAGTGTCGCGATATCATGACATGTTGCATTTTCACGACTCGAAGAGGGTAGGAAGGCAGAGAAGCCAAAAGTGTCGCGATATCGCGACATGTCACATTTTTGTGACTCGAAGAGGGTAGGAAGGCAGAGAAGCCAAAAGTGTCGTGATATCGTGACATGTCGCATTTTCATGACTCGAAGAGGGCAGGAAGGCAGGGAAGCCAAAAGTGTCACGATATCGTGACATGTCACATTTTCATGACCAAACAAAAGAAAAGAAATGGTAGGCGGTTACAGGGGCCGTTACAAAGGAAATTACCGAGCGGTGGTATACCGAACATCATCATTGGTTGACAGGCGGATAGAGTCTACAGTGGCAGCACTGAACAACACATGGCACCGAGGTGCAGTGAAAGCAGATAAAGATCAAGAGTCAAAAAGAAAGGCATTTCAAAAGCCAAGACAACGAAGAGGCATGGGAAATGAAATGAAGGGTCAGAAAAGGGAAATGAAGAGTCATGCTAGATATTTTAAAAGGGGAAGCGAAGGCATGCACAATGGTCGGAAAACTACTGAGACATAGTTGCAGACGTGAAGGCAAGAGGGCCATTCTGGACCTGTTTAGGCTGTTTTTCTTCCTGGGCGGAAGATGCTGTAATAGAAAAAAAAATAAACTACCTTTCGGGATAAAGGAGTTTATTTGGCAAACTGCTGCCATTTTTGTAAATTTTTCCAAGTTTAATGCATGAGAATTGAGAATCTGTCGTGAGCGATTTGTAGACCCCTATCATAAAATAACTGGAAAAAAAAACCTGGTGGGGGTCCCATCGTGATCATCATTTGTGCAACCCCAAGAAGAATGCACCCCAACTACCCTACTTGCAATTTAATTTATTATGTATATTATTACTTGCACAAAATGAAAGCATTGAAAGTACATATAACACAAAAATAAGAAACAAATAAATATGCTTTATTTATTGATATCTCAAGTCCTCGATTACAATTTCATCCCTCTCAGGGATACCCATCATTCTGATATAAATATTTACACAATAGAGTAGCAGTTGTATATATTCATCACAAGGAACGATGCACCTATGCAGGCATGCTGGTCCCGCACATGAAACTGTATGGGGGCTTACATATGCCTCCTCCAGATCTGGTCCTGGAGAGAACTTTGTGATCCTACTACATCAATTTTATCCTGAAGATCTATACCTGCACTTATGTAAATAATAAATTATGCTTAATAGGATGGGTCACCTCTTTGGATGAGGCATTTGTCAATGGATCTGATAGATATGTTAATATAAGCATAAATAGAACAATAAATGCATGAAAATCTAAGAAATACAAAATGGATGTGTTAATGAAATCATATCTAAGCTATGACTAATCAACAAATCAAGAAGTAATGAATCTAAGATAAAGCAAAGGAAAATAATGTCTATACCCTAAAATATGCCCGTGGGCCACTGTCTGAGACAACAATTATGATATGAAACTCTTCTCCTTGTGAATCAGGGGCTGTAGCGCTATCCTCCTTGCTATAATTGATGTTAAAAGGTCACCAGGTGTGTCTCCTACACTGACTGGTGGTTAAGAATGATGGATATGAATGCTAATGCATGGACGTGGCTCGGTCAGATGATGATCCAATTCTTATCAAAAGGATGTAGCTTGGCTCTCCATTTCAACAGGGCTCCACTACATAATCTCTAAAAATTATCTCCCTTTTGCTCTTTGTGGGAGAGTCCATATGTAGACTTACCTCTCTCATATATGGACATTGGATTCCTAGGGAAGCTTCAATCCAACTCTCATGCGACTAACTATTTCGAGTGGAAATCATCAGTCACAAACTGGTTTTCAAGGGGCATTTAGGAGGAACTCAGGGAGTTCCTCACCAAAATATACTTGCAAATAATGCAAGGTGATGAGGCCTGGAAATGCCTCAATCATAACATGTTTTGAACACTAAAATTGCCTATAAACTCTTATGTTTTATCTGATATGTTAGTTAAGTTGATTCAATATGTTGTATATTAACCATTTTGCATGATCAATGTATTTGGAATATTATATGCTGATTTTTATAGCTTTTTGCATAGTTTTGTGTTCTTTTTGCTATGATTTGCTAAAATGGGATATGCTTAGAATAATAGCAACATTTCACTAATCATGTTTTGATTTGTCTCAAGCATTTATTTCACCTAAATCTGGCAACAAGTGCAAGCAAACTGTTGTCTGTGCAAGAAAATCGGTCTTTCCCATGTAAATTCCAGCCAGTTGTCCATAAATAGCAAGGCATGGAATTCACATGTGGAAAGAGATGAAGACCATTGGAATTTGATCTTAGGAGATAACCCACCTGAGAGATGCAGAAGAAATCACTGGAAAAGCACACATTTGTTCATTCCGAAGTATCTTCGAAATGAACAGATATCTTCGGAATGAGAGAACACAACGTCTTCGAAATGAGCGGATCTTCGGAATGAAGAATGCAATATCTTCGAAATGAGCGGATCTTCGGAATGAAGAATTGCAGTATCTTCGAAATGAGAATTGCAGTATCTTCGAAATGAGCGATCTTCGGAATGAGAATTGCATTGTCTTCGAAATGAAGCCACTTATCTTCGAAATGAAAACAGAATGTGCTTTTTGACTTGTTGACCGATTTTTGAAGCCGAAAAAAGGGAAATAAAGGTTGGAAAAGGTAAAGGAAAATATCTTCCATCTGTCTTTGCCGTCATTGCCGACCAAAGCCATCATTAAGGGAAAGATCAAGTTTTAATCTTCTTCTAGGATAAAACCAGAATTTGTTGCAGCATTGTAGGATTAGATCTTTTGAGATATTCTTTGTTTGTAATCAGACCTTAGGACATCTATAAATATTGCTCCCATTCAGGTTGAGCCTAGTAAGTAGAAATTAAGATATGTAGAGAGAGTAAGGAAGCTAGGAAGAAGCAAAAAATAGGTAGAATTTGACTGTTATAGTCCTGTAACAGGTTTTCAATAGAATTATTGTAATCATGTTCTTTAATCAATAAAGTGCACCAGTTCTATTTCATATTGCTTGTAAATGAGTGTGATTAAGATCTAGAGAGAGAGAGAGACTTATACCTTCTTCTGGACAAGGAGGCTGGCCACTTCCAGACCTAGGAGGAGGACTAACAAGCAGGTTTTATTCTGATTTTGCTACAGTAGAATGAGTTGTAGAACTTGTTATTTCAATTGCTTGTAAACAACTTGACAATATCTATAGTCTTAGTTTATTTATGCTTAGATTAATCTTGTGCTTAATGTTTTAGTTGTAATATTTACTTTCAACAAAGCTTCCACTTTATTTCAGATTGTTATTTCCAGAATTTGCTATTTTTCAGCAATTTCCTGCATTTTATGTTTTGCTATCAAACTCCTGCACAGAAGATTGACAACCTTCTGTTACAGAGCCTTGACAGTTTTCATTTCCATGTTAGAATTAGACTTTCATTGCTGCAAAAGTAATTAGATTTCCTTTCTGCAATTAGGATCAGACTTTCAATTCTACAACTGTTATTTCTGCAATATAATTAGGTCTCATTCTGCAATTGTAATTAGGACTTCATTTCTGTAGTTAATGATTAGTTTCCAATTCTGCAACTTAGATTAAGGTTTATTTCATGCAATTTAGAGATAGGAATGTCCTAAAACCCCCCACACAACCGGTTCCACCAATAAGACTTGTTGCTCTAGATTGACCTAAGTTATAGTTGTTTCACTTCTTCTTTCGTAGATAGCCTTGTACACTGCCCTGGATTGACAAATTCATTGAGAATTAATGATGGTATAATGACTACGCATCATTTTGGCACCGTTGCCAGGGAATAGTGTTGCCAAAAGAAAACAAATAGTCCAATAGCAGTAATCAGACTAAGCTATGAAAATTCAGGTTAAAATCTGAATACAACAATTGAGGAAGATAACAACTATTGACTTAATTTATGTCATTTAAGAGTAAACATGAATGAGTAAGTCTAGGGATGAAAAAGGTAGAACTACCCCAAAGGATCCTTGGCTTGTTCCATTAAGGAGATCTTCACGCCTAAGGGGTGAATCACCTGTGTTTGAACTACCAGAAAGATTGATAGAAAAATCACCAGTCTCACCATCATTAGAACATTTTGAGAAAGGAAAATCACCAATTTTATCATCATCGAATATCCTAAGAAAGACAATTCATCGAACTCATCATCAACAGAGAGGCTTGGACCTCTTGAGAGAACAATTTGGGAAGCTTTAACTTCTCCCAACAAATAGGAAACTATGGCAGAAGGAGGCAATATAGATGGCCAACATGGCTATGTCCATAATGAAGGAGATGATCAGGATATGCTCCAACCTTCCAGAACATTTGAATATCCTATTCGTCTGAATCCAACACAAAACTCTCCCATGAAGACCATTTCACCTTCAGTACTTCCAACCTTCCGAGGTGTTGTATCTAAAGATCCTGATCAGTTTTTGTTTGAATTCAAGGTAGTGTGTCAGACCTATGATTATATAAATGACAATCAAAAACTTAAGGTTTTTCCCTCAACACTCAAGGATTCAACATTACGCTGGTTCATGAGCTTAGAGCCTAATTCCATAAGAACCTGGGATCAAATGGAAACTGTCTTTTTAGACAAATATCATGAATATTGCCATGTAAGGAATAGAAAAGATGAGTTATTCAGAATCAAGCAGGAAGATGATGAGACATTGGAAGATTATCTTGATAGGTTCTCCTTTGTTCAAAGGAGATGTGGACTTGTAGAACTAGAATTATGTAAAACCATATTTTTGAGAGGATTGCAAGATGAATCCAGAGAAGTTCTAGATTTGATGGGAAAAGGGGATGTAACCACTCTCAGTAATGAGGAAATTATGGATCTCTGTAGGAATTACTCTCGCACTAAGCAGAGAAGAAGAAAAAGCCGCACAAATGGCACTGATGTGAAGGACCTGATAGAGGAACTTGCAAATTTCAAAACTGATATTCTAGTGCACCTAAACACTACTTTGGGGGAAATGTCTGCAAAAGCAAAAAACATAGAACCTTTGGCAATTTATTGCCCAAGATGTAGAAATAAACATGCTTTGCAGGAATGTCCTTTGAATAAAACATCTATCTCACCCATTTGTAGTATCTGTTCAAAAAGGCATTCAATTGATCAATGCCACTTGCTACCACAACTCAAAACTATGTTAGAAAATCAGATAGAGGAACTCAACTATATTGGACCAAAACAAGGGGGAAATTTCTCTCAATACCAAAATCCCCCTCGTTTTCCTACAAATTGGGGGCATAATCCTAGTACTATGCCTTGGGGACAATCAAAACCACCCCAACGTCCTTGGAATTATCCTCAATGGACAAATTCCCAAGAATGGCCACAAGCAAATTGGAGTAACCTAGCCTGGAATCAAAATCAAAACAACCCCTCATGGAATCAAAACAACCCATCTTGGAATCAAAACAATCCAGCTTGGAATCAAAATCAGACTAATCCACATTGGATGCAAAACCAACCATAGTGGAGTCAGCAATACCAATCCTATCCAAGGCAGCAAAGGAATCAAGGTCAAACTCAACATTTGTTGCCTGCACCTAATCAAAATTTTCAAGAAAAATAGCAACAAACACAACAAGTGAAACAACCTCAATTGCCAGCTCAACCAGTCACTAATCCAAATAGCATGAGACAGACACCTCCTGTCTATGTGGCTGAAGCCGAAGAAAATGTTGAAATTAATGTTCTTGATTGTAGTAACATCCAACTTCGTTCAGGAAAAGTTGTACCTGAACCAGTTTCAAATGAAATCAAAGAAAATGAAGAGCAAGAATCATCGGAACCAGAGAGAATCCAACCAACAATGGAGACAGAAGAAAAATTGGAACCAGAGAGAATCCAACCAACAATAGAGAAAGAGACAAAAATAGAACCACAGGCAGAACAATTACCAAGGATAATTCCATATCCTGAAAGATTCAATGCAATACCAAAAAATTCTGAGTCAGAATTGGTCAAAGAACTCAAAAAGTTGACTATATCATTGCCCTTATTGCAAGCCATTAAGGAAATACCAGAGATTAATAGTACTATCCAAAATTTGTGCATTAAAAGAGCAGGAAGAAAGAAGAAGGCATTTCCCAAGACTGTGCAGGTTGAAGGAAAGATAGCTGATCTCTTATCTGGAAAACTAGTACCTCCAAAGTATAGTGACCCAGGAAGCCCAGTTATCACAGTTACCATAGGTTCAGTACCAATATCAAATGTTTTAGTAGATCTAGGAGCTGCAATAAATGTCATGACCAAGGATACAATGGAACAATTACAGCTCAAACATCTCAGCCCCACATTTACAGTTTTAGAAATGGCTGATAGGTCAATTGCAAAACTTGAAGGTATCATTGAAGATGTCCCTATAGAAGTTTCTTCTTGGGAATTCCCTGCAGATTTTTTGGTTTTACAGCCAAGAAATTCAGCACATGGATATCCCATTATTTTGGGAAGACCTTGGCTTGCAACTGCAGCAACCTTCATAGACTCGCAGATCTGGAAATATGACTATTTCAAATGGTATTGATCCGAAACAGATTTCTTTATATCCTCCTGCAAAACCATCTAGCAAATTTTTAGGTCAGTTATGGTTTTCTAACTCGAATGAAGAACCAGAAGAGGTCATTTCTACACTAGCTACCTTAGTAGTAAGAGAACACATAGAAGACCTCAGTGACACAAAAAATTTAGAAAATGAAACAATCCTGATGAATGTTCTGCATGAACAAGGTTTAGAAGGGGAAACAACAAATATCCAACAATTGTTAAGTAATGAGGAGAATCAAAAATCTGAAGATGAACCATCTGTACTATCACAAGGAAACTCTGTTTCACTACCACATGGATGGCACCATCATCTAATTTTTCCTTCTCATTGTTCCATACAAGATATGCTTCCCTCAAGCAAGCAATAAAATAGAAACTGCTTCTTTTCTCCCATCTCAAGCAATGTCCTCTTAATCCCTTAATCACCAGGTATGAAGGAGTGAATTCAGTCCTTCTAAATACAAAACAAATAGAAGTCCAACCAGGCAAATTTTTGAACATTTATAGCTAGCTTACTAGGGAAGAGGAAGAAAAATTGATAGTTGTCTTGCAGAAGCATGTTTATGCTTTTGCTTGGGACTACAAAGAATTCATACCTTATGAACTAGTATTTGGTAAAAAGCCTCTCTTACCTATTGAATTTGAGCTACTAACATTGCGCACAACATTGGAAATTGGAATTGAATTGTCGCAGGCATAGACAGACAGGATTCTGTAGTTGAATGCATTGGATGAACTTAGATTGGATGCTCTGCACCAAACTGAGGTAATTCAGGAGCAGAGGAAGCTGTGGCATGACAGTCACATTCAACAGAGGAAACTTCAACAAGGAGATTGGGCTTTACTGTTTGATTCTCGCTATGAAGACTTCCCTGGAAAACTGAGAACTAGATGGTTGGGACCTTACTGGATTGAGGAGGTATTTGACAATGGAGCAGCTCGTCTATCCCCTATTGATGGATCACAAAGGAAGTTGGTAGTGAATGGACATCGCCTCAGAGTGTACCATACACCTCTGACTAAAGAAGAATTCTTGCAGCAACTTGATAGTTTGGATACACAACAGGTGGAAGAGATTCCCTCTTCCACTTCAAAACAATCAACATGATCATGGATTTCAAGAAAAAGCAGAAAATACAAAAAAAAAAAAAAAAAAAATAGAAAACAAAAAGATGAATAAATTCTGAGTATGAATTCCTTCATGGGCATGGTTTCAGGGGAAATCATGAAATTCCTTCATGGGCATAGTCAGGATCAAGAAAAAAAAAAAAGAAAAAAAAAGAGAGGAAAAAAAAAAGAGGAAAAATCAAGAAAAAAAAAGAGAGAAAAATGAATAACTCAAGAGTGAAAACCTTTTCTTAAGGCACTACCGGGTTGGTATGCATGAAAACCAGTTTTCTGGCATGCATAACCTTGAGAAATTTCTGAACCATCATTGTACAAATTCACCAAGTGCACTTGTTTTGAAATGTTGCAGAAAATCTCAGCAGAATATCAACAAAGGCAGTCATTCTTCAAAACTGGCATTAACTATTTTTATCAGGTATATATTTCTTACATTTCTTCATTGTAAAATGATTGGTATATAGTATATGAAAATTAACCATTAGCATAAAAGGTATTCATAAGAGTTGGCATACTTAAAACATGTTTTGAGAATGAAAATATTGATTTCTGCCTAATCTTCGAAACAAGAATGCCAAAAATAGTGCCTGTTGTATTATCTTCGGATTGAAATTGTCTTCGGAATGACAGCAAAATGAATGTTGCACTTTGTCTTCAGAAAGAAACTTTGTCTTCGAAATGACAATTTGTCTTCAGAATGAAACTTGGTCTTCGAAATGACGACTTGTTGCATCATCTTCGAAATGAAGATCTGTCTTCGAAATGAAGATCTGTCTTCGGAATGACGATTTACCTTCGCAATACAGCCTGATCTTTGAAATGAGGATTGATCTTCGGAATGAGGATTAATCTTCGGAATGAAGATTTAAATTTGCAAAGAGGATTTGTCTTCGGAATGAAGACCTGTCTTCGAAATGAAGTTATAATCTTCGAAATGAGGATTTGTCTTCGAAATGAAGACTCGTCTTCGAAATGAAGTCATAATATTTGGAATGAAGTTTTGTTTGTGCAATAAGTTATAATCTTCGAAAAGAGCATTTCCACGTGGCATCCAAGAAGACAAGGTACGACAAAATCAAACTCTTTTAGTTGCATACGATAAAGGAACACGTGTCAGTAAGCACATGGTTTGTTTTTGCACCCATTGGAAAGTACAATACGGAGGACGTGACCAACCATATGCCACCAATTTTTAATGCCAATAAACATGCACGTGAGAATCTACAAAATTCTAATGAGGTGGATCTGACGGCAAGGACGTCCATGCAATCATTGACGGACAGGTGTTCGATGCAATAGTAGAAATGTGTGCCACCTTTCTTTTCGAAGACGTGTTTGCAAAGTACAGTGCTCAGGTTACGGTTCATTCCGAAGAAGAAGACGAGAAACAGGGCAACGAAGATTTCAAACTAAAACTCTACAAATCTGCAACATAAAAAAACTAGAGATCCAGTAGAGGAATAGCAGCAGCAGTGAACGGTTTTTAAATAGAAAATATGGGGCGAAAGATCAGAACGAAACCTGTAGATACCACCTACCTCCGAGAAAATCCGGTAGTCGTGCAGATTTTTGAAGATGGAGGGTTTATGCCATTTCTGGATAAGTTTAATGGGTCTTCTGAAGATTTGGCTGGCATGTTCGCCCATACATTCAGAAACAACCGAGCACATGTTAACGACATGACTATTGAGGTAACCCTTAAAATTTTAAGTCAGATTACTGAGCTGCCATTAGAAGGGATTTCAATTTCTAGATCTGGCAAGAATACATTGGCAAATGTAGTTAATCAGTTTGTAGAAGAAAATGATAGAGAGCCAGAGTATTTAACCCATAACAACACATGCAAAGGGTTAAAAAGGGCCAGCTTGCAGGAACCCTGGGATGAAGTAGCCACCTGGGTAATTAAATTCCTAACCTGTGAAGGGCAGTATGTGCTGTTGTCAAGGCATCATCTACGAATTTTGAACCATCTCAGACATGGTGAGCAACAACCGAAAGTTAGGGTAAATCTTCCCCTGTATCTGTATCAAGAATTAAAAAACATGGCAAAGAGATATCAGGAGGGTAAAGGAAGCCTTCGCCATCATGGCCTCATCAAACTAGTTTGCCAACACCATTTTAGAGGAAACCCTAGGAGTTTTGATAGGTTTTACTCTACCCTAAATGATGTCATTTTTAGGGATGAAGATGAGGAAGAAGAAGAACCAGATACTACTGATGTTGCTGTAGAAGAAGAAACAACTACTGTAAAAAATGTTGTAGAAGATGCTGCAGAGGAAACTACAGAAGGTGCCCCTGAAGCTGTTATAGAAATAGAACCACACCCAATAGCAGCAGCAGAAAACCTTGCTCCTGAACCCTCAACTTCACGAACCAAGAAACAAAAGAGAAGAGGATCTAGAACTGGTAGCAGAGCAGAAAAACAAAAGAAGGTTCATTTTTCTGGAGTGACTACTGATTTGACAGAACAAGAAACAATAAGGGAAACAGAGGCATCTAAACTGACCCCATGACCCCTGCTGTCACCAGAAAATAGAGCAAAAAGAAGAAGTTTGCATCTGGAACTAGGAGGTCTACAAGAATCCATTTGAAAGAAACAATAGAATAGGTTATGGAGGAAGAAGATAGACCAAGCAGCCCAGATGTCACAGAGATACAACCAGCCTCTGAAAACTTTCTAGAATTCCTTGAATAGATAGCTGAGGTAGAAACTGAGCAGGATAATTTGGAGGAGGCTACAGTTCAACAGGCTACAGATATGGTAGATACCCTTATAGACAGTTTTATAGAGCCTCCTGAACAAGAACAAATTGTTGCAGAAGAAGAGATATTGGTTGAGCAGCCAACTGCAGCTGATTTGTCTACATCAGATTCTGAGGTAGAAACAGAAGTGGAAGACATCACAGAGCAGCTGAGGGCAGCAAGAAGTGTTGTCAGAACACAAACCAAGTGGATTGAGGAGAAAGAAAGCATCATTGAGATACAAGAAAGAAAAATTGCAGAGCTTCAGTAGGAAGTGGCAGAATTGAGAAAAATGTTGTCACAATCTGAAAAATAGCCAACTGTATCCATTGATGAAGACAATTTGGCTCAATTGCTTCTGGGTCTATCAAGGGCAGATGACTCTGTTGAGACAAACATGGGTGTTCATTCTGAAGTAGCACTCCTTCATTCTGAAGAAGTGCCTGTTCATTCTGAAGCAACACCATCTCATTCTGAAGCATTGCCTTCTTGTTCTGAAGATGCTTCAGAAATGGTAAAGAGCATAGCAGAGGATGTTGAAGATGAGCCACCAACACAGGAACAGTCCCAATAGCAAGAAAATGTTCAAGTAAGTACTCCTATTGAGGTCCCTGCATTTCAAACTTGTTACACTTTCAGTAGAAACAACAGATAAGGGGGTACAAGTAGAATTACTATCCGATGACAACCCCATAGAAATAGCAAATAAGGAGGTACAAGTAGAATTATTGATAGATGATCAACCAATAGAAGTGGCAGAAAAAGGAGTTCAAGTTGATCTACTACCTAGGATCCCACCTGTAGTCAGACCACCTAATACTGTGTCTCTAGAGCAATACAATGCAGACATAGCTAGCTGGATGATTAGATATGAGCAACTTGCCACTAAAACTGAAAAGTTCAAATTGGAAGCAAAACAGCTAGAAGCCAAGGAAACAGAAATTCAGGCATTGAAAGAAAAGGTGTCTGACTTATGCCAAATTGCTAAATTTTTAGTCCAATTTAGACGACCAGCCAGATTTTACAGCCTTATTTTGAAGGAAAAATACCTCAGATGGCAGGTCATGAGGATTAGTTCAAACCTCCCATATAAATTGGACACTACTGCAGATTTTCTGGAGGCATATTTTGACAGCCCTTTTGAGCAGAAAAATCTCCTGTGTGAACTATTTTTACACAGTTTCTTCATTCCAGAGGAAGTTGAGTCTCATCCTCAAATCTACATTGGAGATGTTCAGTTGAGAGCATTTATGTCTACTTTGCAGAATCAACTTTACTGGGATCAAGAGAAAAAGCAGAATAAAGAGATTGAAACAAGGGCTGAGTTGTTAGTCAGAGCAATCCAGCCAAATCACCTAGTTATCACCAGACAACACTTCTCAATGATGAACAGGGATGATATAAAGAGGATGTACTTGAACAACTTAAGGGACTGTGTGGCCAGATTCAACAATTTTTGTGATCATAATTTTTTCCTAGCATTGTCAGTGTGCAGAGACAGATGGGCTGAACTTTCCATGTCTTTGAGGAAAAGAGAACCCATCTCCCCCATCAACTTAGAATGGTCCAGAAGAAGAGCAGAAGGTGTAATCCAGCTGATTCAAATCATGCAACATAACTGGATAGGTCTTAGGTTTAGGCCTCCAACCATCATTACTCCAGTTCCATTCTACTTTGAGGAAGATGCCCAACCTGATGAACAATTTGAAGACTGGCTCAGAAACATTCAAGAAAATAGGGGGTATTATATAGGCAAGAAATTATTCTACAGGTCATGGAATCTAAACATGGACATATGTGATTCCATAGCCCAACGTAATGCATGAGGGCATGCATTAATATAAGTTGGGGGGAAAATGATGAGGCCTGGAAATGCCTCAATCATAACATGTTTTGAACACTAAAAATGCCTATAAACTCTTATGTTTTATCTGATATGTTAGTTAAGTTGATTCAATATGTTGTATATTAACCATTTTGCATGATCAATGTATTTGGAATATTATATGCTGATTTTTACAACTTTTTGCATAGTTTTGTGTTCTTTTTGCTATGATTTGCTAAAATGGGATATGCTTAGAATAATAGCAAGCATTTCACTAATCATGTTTTGATTTGTCTCAAGCATTTATTTCACCTAAATCTGGCAACAGTGCAAGCAAACCGTTGTCGTGCAACAAAAATTGGTCTTTCCCATGTAAATTCCAGCCAGCTGTCCATAAATAGCAAGGCATGGAATTCACATGTGGAAAGAGATGAAGACCATTGGAATTTGATCTTAGGAGATAACCCACCTGAGAGATGCAGAAGAAATCACTGGAAAAGCACACATTTGTTCATTCCGAAGTATCTTCGGAATGAACAGATATCTTCGAAATGAGAGAACACAACGTCTTCGAAATGAGCGGATCTTCGGAATGAAGAATGCATTATCTTCGAAATGAGCGGATCTTCGGAATGAAGAATTGCAGTATCTTCGGAATGAGAATTGCAGTATCTTCGAAATGAGCGATCTTCGAAATGAGAATTGCATTGTCTTCGAAATGAAGCCACTTATCTTCGGAATGAAAACAGAATGTGCTTTTTGACTTGTTGACCGATTTTTGAAGCCAAAAAAAGGGAAATAAAGGTTGGAAAAGGTAAAGGAAAATATCTTCCATCTGTCTTTGCCGTCATTGCCGACCAAAGCCATCATTAAGGGAAAGATCAAGTTTTAATCTTCTTCTAGGATAAAACCAGAATTTGTTGAAGCATTGTAGGATTAGATCTTTTGAGATATTCTTTGTTTGTAATCAGACCTTAGGACATCTATAAATATTGCTCCCATTCAGGTTGAGCCTAGTAGTAGTAGGAAGTAGAAAGTAACATATGTAAAGAGAGTAAGGAAGCTAGGAAGAAGCAAAAAATAGGTAGAATTTGATCATTATAGACCCTGTAACAGGTTTTCAGCAGAATTATTGTAATCATGTTCTTTAATCAATAAAGTGCACCAGTTCTATTTCATATTGCTTGTAAATGAGTGTGATTAAGATCTAGAGAGAGAGAGAGACTTATACCTTCTTCTGGACAAGGAGGCTGGCCACTTCCAGACCTAGGAGGAGGACTAACAAGCAGGTTTTTATTCTGATTTTGCTACAGCAGAATGAGTTGTAGAACTTGTTATTTCAATTGCTTGTAAACAATTGACAATATTTGTAGTCTTAGTTTATTTATGCTTAGATTAATCTTGTGCTTAATGTTTTAGTTGTAATCTTTACTTTCAACAAAGCTTCCATTTTATTTCAGACTGTTATTTCTAGAATTTACTGTTTTTAGCAATTTCCTGCATTTTATGTTTTGTCATCAAACTCCTGCATAGAAGATTGACAACCTTCTATTATAGAGCCTTGATAGTTTTCATTTCCATATTAGAATTAGACTTTCATTACTGCAAAAGTAATTAGATTTCCTTTCTGCAATTAGGATCAGACTTTCAATTCTGTAACTGTTATTTCTGCAATATAATTAGGTCTCATTCTGCAATTGTAATTAGGACTTCATTTCTATAGTTAATGATTAGTTTCCAATTCTGCAACTTAGATTAAGGTTTAATTCATGCAATTTAGAGATAGGAATGTCCTAAAACCCCCCACACAACCGGTTCCACCAATAAGACCTGTTGCTCTAGATTGACCTAAGTTATAGCTGTTTCACTTCTTCTTTCGTAGATAGCCTTGTACACTAGCCCTGGATTGACAAATTCATTGAGAATTAATGATGGTATAACGACTATGCATCACAAGGGTGCAATCAAACTGCATGATTTGGACTCATTTTCATGGCTATATTATGCATAGTGCTGTCTGTTGTCAGGTCTAGTGGCTAGTTGTGGTCGTTGTAGTATTTAGTGGCTAGGTGTGGTGACCACTCTGCTTGAGAGTAGCCAAGCCTGGATGGGCTAGAACTACCCTATTTGAGTGGTTAGAACCATTGCTTACTCTTGGAGATATCCAAGAGAATTCATATGGTCTAAGAATGTGTCCATATGGGTATTCTTCTAAACATGACACATTTTAGGTGTCTATAGGTTCTACAATGTGAACCCTTAGAAATGCAAACTAAAAACCCTAGATCTAAATAAAAAACATGCAAAATCCAAATAACATCAAATAAAAATGCATAAAATACTTACTTTGTTGTTGATGATGTTATTCTATTGCTCCATTGTAGATTTATGGTAGGGTGCCCCGACAAAACCTGGCGGTCTTATGTGATAGGCTCTGGTCTATGGCTGTGGGGATGTCAAGAACTATGCTATACCTGTAGAATGTAGTAGGTGCTTGAATACACCTATGGTATGAGGCAGACACCTAGGAGCACCTGAGGATTATGGTTGGATCTACAAAAGCAGATCGAGGGATGCGATGGGCTCGATGGATGAACGATAATGGTGGGTGGGAATGGACTGTGAAGATATCTAGAATCAAGAAATCCTAGGGCAAACTAGGATTTTTGTGGAAGGATAGGCTAGGGCACAACCTACTCACAAGAAACTAGATCTAAGCAAGGTTAGATCTCACAAGTAAATTAAAGCTCCAGCATTCAAGTTTTCCCAGGTTTAGGATTCAGGGGTTAAGCAATGAGAATGATCCTATTTATTATCAAGCCTAGGGTTTTATTAGGGTTTTTAGCTTAAAATTTTTGATCGTGTGGCTAATATAAAAGCGGATTCAAAGGTTGACATTAAAATTTAGGTGTGACATGGATTAAGGAAGATGGATGACTGTGTTTAGATTAGATTGGACAATTGAGGTTAATCTGGCTTATAAATATATATTTTATAATAAATATATTAAAATATAATATAAAATATTATATTTAAAAATAAATAATATAAAATAAATATAAATAAGTCAAATAGGGGTCAAAAAATGGCGGGAAAGGGCTAAAGTAGGCCATTGGATGGTAGGAAAGGCATGGAATGGCCAATTGAATGGTGGAAAAGAGGGATGGTGGACAAGTGGATGGTAGAATGATCAGGATGAAGGACAAGTGGCTAGGATTTGGTGTCTACACCTATTACTCTAGAAGAGGTTCATTTAGATCTATTATATTTTAATAAGGATAAATCTATAGGTCTATATGGGCTCTCTACAAATTTTTACCAACATAATTTGGATATAGTGAAGGATTATTTATTGGTGGTAGTGGAATAGTCTAGGGAAAAATAATACATAGCTTATAAAATAAATCAGGCCTCTGAATTGCAATGAATTTGGATTTTAGGAGAATTGTTCTTGAGGGAGATTCCAAGAATATTATAACTTCCATTTAAAAATGGGAGTTAAATAATTATAGCATTTTTCAAATAATTACATATGTGAGGACTATTTTGGGAAACCTAGAAGAAAGTCAAGTTAAACATATTTATAGAGAGGGAAACAAAGTTGTCGATAAAATGGTGAATATGGTAGTTAAATATGAGAATTTTAAGGTCTAGTCATATGCCCCTATGGAGTTGGAAGAGATTATAAGAATTGATAATGCAACTAGTAGATAAAGAATTGACCATGCGATGAAGGATTTGAGCACACTAAATTACATTTTTGTCAACAATTTCTTTATCAGTTATGTAAAGAATTGAGCATGACATAAGCCACGTCAAATAGAAGAATAGCAGGAGGAATATTATATTAGCTTCTCTACTAGCAGGTTTAGCCCAAGTTTATTTGTTTTACGAATATAAGGTTATATTGCATTTGTATGATCTTTATTTTATTTTTTATTTTACATTTTTGAGCTTCGTGTAAAGGGTCGGGACCCTTCAACCCCTTTTTTATCAATACCAAAAAAAAAATGCAACATATCTTACCCTAATTTCAAAAAAGAAAGATGCTGAATTTTTTGATTCTTTTAGACCCATAAGCCTATGTAATATGGCATATCCAAAGTTATGGAAAATTGATTAAGGCCATTGTTGATGAGGATTGATGTATAATCACTCATATGACCCCTTTTTATTTCCTAGCTAGGTTTGCATAGTTATTTATTTGCAAATTAATATTGTAAGTGAGACTTATTCTCACATAGACTCCTAGTTCACTTTGACAAGATAGTTGTCATTTCTAAGTTTTAGTTAGGAAGTGTGAACTTAAAGATAGCTTATGCTCTTATTTAGCTAACTTCTTATCTTCTTGTTAGCTAAGTTGTTTTATGTGCAAATTCTTATGCACTATTATAGCTTTTGCTATATGCTTATGTATTTTTGGACCAAATCCATGATTTTGTGGAAATTGGTTAAGTATTTTAGGCCTTTCAAGCCTATAAATACAGTTTGTATAATATTAAAATTTAGTTGGATTTTCAATCCTCTTCATTGGTATCAGAGCCTAGTTCAAGATTGCACTAGGGCTTGTGAAGTGAGAGGAAAGGAGATAATTTTGTTATGAGAAACTCTTTCTCATTGAGGACTCAGTTTAAGCTCAAGGGTAGCTTGAAAACCATTTGCAGAAGGAAGTTCCTTCGGTGACAAACTCCTCGTTCCAACTTTTTGCTTATGCTCAAGAGGTATAGGAAAAGTTTACTTCAGAGTTCTTCCTACTATGATCCTTGGAAGGGATTGGATCGTAGTTACGGTCCAATTAGGATTAGGGAGCCATTTAACCCTACTACCCCCCCATTTTTGAGTATTGAAGAGCTCAAGGATTCTTCCCAATACCAGGTCGTGTGTCGACTTGGGTCTGGTTGCCTTTCAAATGCTGATCGTGTGTCGATCGGATCTTGAAAGGAGTGCTACTGAAGGTGCATTGTTGATTTGAAGGGAATATTTTCATTGGTTTGAGATTTTGAGTGATCTTGCAATTCAACGACATTCAACAATTTTGGCAAACAAGGGTAATTTCTTTTAAATTTTATATTTTTAAATTTTCTTAAGGTTTAAATTTTTATTTATTTATTTATTTAATTTTTAATAACTTAATTAAAATTAATTAATCTTTTGATTAATTAAAATTTAATTTTTAATTAAGTTATTTTTAAATTAATAAATTATAAAAATTTAAACCTTAGGTTAGTTTAAATTTTTAAAATATTAAGCAAGTTTTTCCATTCTATCTGCAATTCTTCCAATTCCAGCATTCTAATATTGAGAAGACATATTTTTGTAAATATTTTAAGATTTCAAGCAGAAGAACTTGCTTATTTAGCCTTAGGAGTATTTTTCAATTAAGGGCACAACATTGTAACAGGGTACCCCAAATTTTACCCTGATTTTTAAGTGCTTTACCCTTTTACTCTTGGCTTATACCCGGTTCCAAATGGCTTCTGATTTGGTTGCCCAGATGGCAGAATTAGCACATGTTGTAAGTATACTTGTAGAGAAGGCAAATGATACTACACTGAGCCAAGTGGTAAGTAGCCTTGCTGACAAGGTTAGCGACATTAGCATTCAAAATGCAGTTGATGTTAAAATCTACAACAATGATCCTCGATCCAAAGCAAGGTGTGAAGTGCCCATGTATGATGGCTCTCGAAACCCAGACATCTTGAACAGTTGGCTTCTTGATATGGAGTCCTGGTTTTCTTACACTCATACCTCGGATGAGGACAAGGTTCCCTTCGCCAAGCTCAAGCTTTCAGGTTTGGCTAAAGTGTTAATAGAACGCAAAAAGGGACATGATGAAATTACCACTTGGGATAAACTTGTAACTTCTCTTCAGCAGAATTTTTATCCTTCTAATTATCAAAAGGAGTTGGTAATCAAGTGGTTTAGATTTTGTCAAGGAACTAATATGACTGTGCAGGATTATATCTACCACTTCAACAGGTACAAGATTCTTTTGAGTGTGGAGGATGATGTCCGAACTTTGATTCTCAAATTTCAAAGTGGCTTGTTAGAGCATTTGTATAGAGAAGTCATGTTTGTTAACATGGAAACATTGGATTCAGCTTTCAACCAGGCGCAACTTGCTGAGGACAAGTTCAAAGCGCAATCGCAGGTATTCCATGCTCCTGCTACTCAAGCGGTTGCTAGCTCATCAAAAGGGAATAATTCTTTCTCACAAAAGAAGAACTTTGCCCAAAAGAAGAATTCATCTTCTAATCCTTCTCCTTCTTCTCCTTCTCCTTCCTCTTCTACTCCTTCTTCTTCAAAACCTTCTTCTTCCAAAAATTTTTGTAACTATTGTAAGAAAAAGGGCCATGAAAAGGCAGATTGTTTTAAAATTAAGAAGAGAAGTTTGGTTGTAACTACTCAAGCAGAGGATGCCTTGAAAGGTCCCCTTGAGTCAGTAGGAGAAAGTAGAGTATACACGAAATTACGGGGTAAACTCAATGATGTTACCTTAGTAAATGTTAGTTCATCAGGGAGCGCTCGGGATGCTTTGTTCATCACTCGAGCTCATTTGCTCCATAACTTTGCAATAGATTGTATAGTGGATAATGGCTCATAGAAAAATCTAATTGCGAGGTCCATTGTCGAGAGATTGAAGTTACCTATGGAGCCTCATCCTCAACCTTACTCTTTGGGTTGGAAGGATAGTGGAAGAGGCTCAGAAATCACTCACACTTGCACATTAAAATTTGCACTTGGCCCACAGTTCATAGATCAAGTCACTTGTGATGTGACTCCTATGGATTGTTGTGGGATTTTTCTTGGACAACCTTTTCAGTATGATAGGAGAGCTGTTTATGATGCTTTCAAAAGAACCTACACATTTCAAAAGGATGGTAAGGTATTTCTCATAAAAAGCACCAACACTCCTAACATCATTCTAAATTCCAAGCAAGCAAAAAAGGCAATTAAAAAAGGTGGTGAGGTTGCTCTAATTTTCATTCGCTCTCAAAACACTTCTACATCAAAATCCATTTCAAAGCAACATTCTTCAATGGATAAAATATTGCAAAGTTACTCACACATATTTCAGGAGCCCAAGTCTCTTCCTCCAATTCGCACAATTAATCACAACATTGAAATCATTCCTGGTTCTTCACTACCTAATGCACCCATGTATAGACAATCTATTTTGCAAAATGAAGAAATTAAAAGGCAAATAGAAGATTTGTTGTCTAAGGGTTTCATTAAGGAAAGTACTTCTACTTGTGCATCACCTATTTTGTTGGTTCTTAAAAAATATGGCACTTGGAGATTGTGCATTGATTTTCGTGCTTTGAACAGAATTTCTATAAAGAATAGATATCCACTACCTCGCATTGATGATTTATTAGATCAGCTCCAAGGAGCTAAGTTCTTTTCTAAAATAGATCTCAAAAGTGGTTATCATCAAGTGTGTATCCAAGCAGAGGATACATGGAAGACAACTTTTAAGATGAAGATGGGCCTTTTTGAATGGTTGGTCATGCCTTTTGGTCTTACTAATGCTCCTGCAACCTTCATGAGGTTGATGAATGATGTATTTCGTGATGTACTTGATAAATTTGTAATCATATATCTTGATGATATATTAATATTCTCAAAAACTTGGGAAGAGCATCTTAGGCATATCCATCATACACTTGATATCCTTCAAAAGAATCAATTATATGCCAACCATTCCAAGTGTTCCTTTGGCAATACTTCAATTTCCTACCTTGGGTTTGTGATTAGTGAAAGTGGAATTCAGGTAGATCCCACTAAAGTTGATGTCTTACTTAAGTGGTCCCCTCCTTCTACTCTAACCGAGTTAAGGAGTTTCCTAGGACTTGCAAATTTTTATCGCAAGTTCATTCCTCAATATTCCACTCTTGCAGCTCCATTGCATTATCTCACTAAGTCTAAAGTTCCATTTCAATGGGAGAAAAACCAAGATGTTGCCTTTGAGAAATTAAAAAAGAAACTTTGTACAACACCGTGCTATCCTTACCTGACCTCTCTCAACCTTTTGAGATTGAAATGGATGCATCTCAAGTTGCTTTAGGTGTTGTGCTCAAACAGAATGGTCATCCAGTTGCTTATCATTCAAAAACTTTTTCTGCTGCCAAGTTGAACTATTCCACATATGACAAGGAGTTGTATGCATTAGTTCAAGCTATAAAGTACTGGAGACACTATCTTTTGGGAAAAGAAACTGTAGTACACACTGATCATATGCCTCTCAAGTTCCTACAATCCCAAAGTAAAATTGAAGAGTCAAGACATATGAAGTGGGCCTCTTACCTCCAACAATTTCACTTGGTGATCAAGTACAAAAATGGGAAGAGTAATATTGTTGCTGATTGTTTGAGTAGGCCTCCTACCGCTCTTGCCTTAATAGTAATGTCTACTTCACACTTGGGATTTCAGACTTGGCCAAATCAGTATTCTCAGGATCCTGATTTTGGAAAAATATTTGAGCAAGTAAGCCTTCTTCTTCCAATTTGCATCCTTTCCAAGATTTTTACATCAAGGATGGACTACTTTACAAATTGGACAAGGTTTGTGTTCCTTGTGAGCCAAGAGTGTCACTTCTTAAGGAAGCTCATTCTACACTTTATGGTGGTCACTTTGGGAAACACAAAACACTTCATCACTTGCAAAGATTTTTTTACTAGCCAAAAATGCAGAGGGATGTGTTAAGGTTTCTCAAATAGTGTGCAGTTTGTTGTCGCTCAAAACCAGCTAACAGGAAGTTTGGCTTAGGCATTCCTTTGCCCATTCCTTCACGTCCTTGGGAAAGCATTTCCATGGATTTAGTTAGTGGTTTTCCCATGACAGTGCGACAACATGATTGTGTGTTCGTGGTTGTTGATAGATTCAGTAAGATGGCTAAGTTTATTCCATGCCACAAGACAAGTTCTGCATCAGACTTAGCCCAATTATTCTTTGATAGCATTTGGTGATCCTTTGGTCTACCTACCAGCATTATATCGGATCATGATTCATGCTTTGTGGGTCACTTTTGGCATTCCTTGTGGAAAATTTTAGGAGTCTCCCTTAACTTTTCCATCGCCTATCATCCACAATCCGATGGGTAGACTGAAGTGGTGAACCGTACACTTGTGCAGAGTCTACGAATCTATCATCATGCTTCACCAACAAAGTGGGACTTGAGTCTCACTCATATTGAGCATGCCTACAATAGGGCACTACATTCTTCTACAGGTCACTCTCCTTTTGAGGTTTGTTTGGGATTTCAGCCTTTGGCACCTTATGAGTTACCTTTGTCCTTGCCTTCTCCTATCACTTCTCATCTTCAGAAGGAGCAAGACAAGGCACACTCATTTATTCAGCACTTGCACAATCTTCAATCAAAGGTGATTGAGATTTTACAAAATACACAATAGCAGAAAAAATAGGCCATGGATCGACATCGAATTCCTCATCCATTTCAGGTTGGTGATAGAGTATGGTTGCACCTCGACAAGCGATATTTTTTTGATAAGACTCATAGCAAAATCAAACCGATTCGCTATGGGCCTTATACTATCCTTCAACAGGTGTCCGAGAATGCTTTCCACCTTGATCTTCCCGCACACTTGGGGATTCATGATGTCGTCAATGTAGATCTTTTGAAGTTGTATCATGACTCTACATTGGAGATCGCACCTGCTATCAGTCATCCTATGGATGTGGTTCCTGATTCTCAGTTACCATTGGATTCAGATCAGATCTATGACACGAAGACTCGACAGACTCACCAGGGGTCTACCACCTCTTATCTTGTGGCTCGACGAGGACAGCTACCGCATCAGGCTCGTTGGATTTCTTTTCATCAGATGTCCCGTGACTTTCCTACTCTTCTGAAAGCATTGGAGTCCAATGCTTCTATTGTGGGGAGGCATGATGAGGATTGATGTTTAATCACTCATATGACCCCTCTTTTATTTCCTAGCTAGGTTTGCATAGTTTATTTCTTGCAAATTAATATTGTAAGTGAGTCTTATTCTCACATAGACTCCTAGTTCACTAGTTGACAAGTTAGTTGTCATTTCTAAGTCCTAGTTAGGAAGTGTGAACTCAAAGATAGCTTATGCTCTTATTTAGCTAACTTCTTATCTTCTTGTTAGCTAAGTTGTTTTACGTGCAAATTCTTATGCACTATTATAGCTTTTGCTATATGGTTATGTATTTTTGGACCAATCCATGATTTTGTGGAATTGGTTAAGTATTTTGGGCCTTTCAAGCCTATAAATACAATTTGTATAATATTGAAACTTAGTTGGATTTTCAATCCTCTTCAATTGTTAGAAAAAATTATTTTAGAAGACCAAGGAGGATTTGTGAAAGGGAGACACATTCTAGACAACATAATAATATTATACATTCAACAACTTCAAGAAAAAAGAAAACAATTATCTTAAAACTTGATATGAGTAAATTCCATGATAGAGTTAGATGGGATTTTCATTTTGTAGTTTTAGAAAAGTTTGGATTTGGGAATAAATGGGTTAGATGGATTAAATATTGTATCTATATAGTTTCTTATTCAATGTTGGTCAATGGTTTAGTAACATAATATTTTAAATCTAAGATAGGCCTTAGACAAGGAGATCCTTTATCTCCTTATTTGTTCATTATTATGACATAGGTTTTGAGTAGGAAATTTAATAAGGATTACAAATATGGGCTTATAAATGGACTTAAGGTTAGTAATAATATTGATAACATTATCCATCAATAGTTTGTAAATGATACAACCATTTGTGGAAGGGCAAGGATAAATGAGGCCAAAGCTTTGAATAATTTTTTAAAGGAATATGAAAGAGCATTAAGACAATAAGTTAATAGGAAAAAATCCATAATTTACTTCCTTAACACTCTAGATAATATCAAAGCAAGAATTTATAGGTTACTTCAAATGGAGAAGGTAAAATTACCAACAACGTATCTAGAGATGCCTTTATTTGAGGGGAGAATGAGGATAGAATTATGTAATCCAATTACTAGTAAATTTTATAATAACTTCTAGCTTGGAAAGGTAGATGGTTAATGTTAGTAGGAAGACTGCAACTAATTAAGTCAATTTTATAGGTCATTCTAACATATTATATGTCATTGTATTCTATGCCAAAATCATTTGAAATTTTTTTAATCTATATTATGTGATATTTTGTATGTTCAAGTTTACATGATAAAAAAAAAAATTATTTGGTGAAATGGAGCAAGGCATGTGATGATAAAACTAGGGGAGGTCTTGGTTTAAGAGTTCTTGCAGATGAAAACTTAGCTCTTAGGGGAAAATTAATATGGATATTGTACATAGAGAGTCAAATACAATGGGCAAGAATTCTTCTAAGTAAGTATGTAGAGCCCCAATGACCCAAATTTAATATTTCCTGCATTCTCTCTACCAAATATTTTTTCTCTTTACAATGGTTTTAAAAAATATATTGATCTAATGATTAAAGGTTTAAGATGGGTGGTGGGAATTGGAGAAAATTTTCTATTTGGATGGATACTTGGTGTGATTAAAAACCACTCGATTTAGATTTAATTTTGAAACCTTGGATGAGATTGCTTCAAGAAAAATATGGTGATAGGATTTCAAACATTTTGTACAAGGATTAGGAAGGGAGATACAAATAGAAAGAAGAGTTTTTTAAAAGTATACAAGACATTGATTCTAGGAGGCAATTGAGTAGAAAGATAATGACTATGATTATTCTAAGGGGAACCAAGGATAAATTAATTTAGTAGTTAAATAGCTCAAGAGAATACACAACAAGAAGTGGTTATAATGTACAACACCAAAAAAATAGTAATATCACTAGAATATGGAGATATATTTGGGATAAACCAAGCATTCCTAAAGTTAAAATGTTTGTTTGGCTAGTAGGTCATAGAAGAATTTTATCCTAGGATAACCTTATAAAAATGGGTTTTCATGGCCCCTCTCAATTTGTTCTTTGTAAAAAGGAGGAGAGTATAGACCATCTCTTAGGACATTGCTCAATAGTCAAGAAACTATGACAATGGATTCTTAATAAGTTAGGTAAATGCATGGTGATGAATAATATAATTAAAGATTGGTTAAAGCAATGGCAAATCACTTATAAAAGTGAGGCTTTATAGACAATATGGGAAAGATCAAAAGATACAATACTTTGGAATGTATGGCTAGAAAGGAATAAAATAGTTTTTTAAGGAAAATAAAGTAGTTTAGAGGTAATAAAAAGGAAGATATGTTTAGCCATAGAGGAGTCTAAACCAACTTTATCAAGTCATCCAATCCCTAATCTGGATGCAAATAGCCTTGATAGATGGATTCAAGTCATTAAATGTAATTATGATGTTGGGTACAAGAGAAGCAAAAAGAAGGCAAAGAATATAAAGTGGAAACCCTAAATTTGGAGTGGGTTACATTGAATTTTATGGAGCATCTAAAGGAAATCTAGGACTAGTAGTAGGAGGAGGAATAATTAGAAATAATAGAGGAGATATTTTGTCTCATTACACTTTCAATAGTGTATTTAATAAAAATAACAAATCCAGAACTTGGGCGGCTTTAGAAGGATTAAAAATATGTAAACAAATGAAATGGAATAAAGTATGGATAGGTGATTCTCTCATAGAAATAAATGCAATTTTGAGGAAAGTAAAGGCTCCATGGAACATACAAGAGATAATTGTGAAAATTAAAGATCTTGCTAAAGAGTTTGAAGAAATCATGTTTACACATACATTAAGGGAAAAAAATAAATGTGCAGATAGGCTAACCAATAGAGGGGTTTTTATTAAGGATCGTGAAGCTAATTTCTCCTTTCCATGGTTAGAGAAAGTAGCAAGTTTAGCTAAAGCTAAAAAGAAAATGTTGATTGCTTGAATCAAATAATGATTAAGATCTAATTTAATATTTTCCATTGGTAATATATGCTTTGATTTTGTAACAATAATGTGTTTTCATATAAACTATTTATTATAATTTTTGTGGTTGCACTTGTGTTTCACCAAAAAAACTAGCAATCCAAATTTGGTAAAGTGGACTATGATAGTACGATGTTTTAGAAATAGCACTCTATTAAGATGTAATGCATAAATAGTAAAGGTGAAGTTTTTGTATTGTGAAGGCTGCTATAGAAAAATGTCAAGAAGGATGCTGAATTATGGAATATTTGTATTCATATAGAAAATTGAAAAGATCCAAAAAATAAAAATCAAGAATTTAGACATTTTATGTAAAATGATGTAGGTTTTTGGTTATAGCATCTCAATTGAGATGAGAAGTGTATCTATTTGTAAAATCTCAAGCTCTAATAAAGAGAGTTATAATTTTTCAAGGGTGGGGGACCTGAGGACAACCCCTTCGCATCCAACTAAAAAATAAGGAAACAATTAATTATTTTAGAGATATTTTATCAAATGTTGCACAAGAAAAGGAGGCTCAAGGTAAGCATTTGCAATATATTCCATCAATAATCACATAGGCATAAAATGAATGCTTTATTAGGAATATCTTTGTGGAGGATCTATATCAGGTAGTCTTCTCTTTCCATCCTAATAAGGCACTTGGATCCAATGTAATTCTTACATTGTTCTTTCAAAATTATTGGGAGTTATTGAAGAGCGGTAGTTTGGTTGTAGTTGAAGAGACCCAAAAAATATAGGGTGTAAAAAGTAAGATCAATGTCACCTTTATTACATTGGTTCCAAAGAAATTGTAAATATAAGACTAAGGTAAGCTTAGATTAAAGTTAGGCCAAGGTAAAAATTAACACAGAAGTATTCATAAGCGAAAATATTCATTAAATTAACCAGCATAAACATTACATTAAATTAAACCTTATATAGGCTTAATACAAGAGGAATAGTAGGGAAGGGGGGTTGGAGGAAGATCGGGAGGAATGAAGGAGTAGGAAGTGGAATGGGAGGTGGCAGCGGGCTTGGAGAGAGGAAGGAAGTGGAGTGATAAGGGAAAATGGATGGTAGGAAACAAGTAAGGACAATGGAGGGATAAGGAGAAAATAGAGGGAAAGGATAAATCAAATCATGCCGACCATCAGACAAGTTTAGCCGACAAAAGGTAAGTGAGTTCACACTTGCTTAGAAAAAATAGATTTTTCTAAGCTGTTTAAAGATAAACCCTATTCACACTTGCTGCATTCTCCCCCTTAAAGTTGAGAGGACTGATAATACAGTCTCTCAAATTTACAAATTGATATTTGGACAACGCCTTGGTGAAGATGTCCGTGACGTTCTCCAAAGTGTGGCAATAGTGAAGCTCAACAGTATCAGTTTCCACCATATCTCTGATGAAGTGGTACTTCATATCAAAATTCTTTGATCTACTATGGTGGACAGGATTGTATGCCAACTGAATGGCACTGATGTTGTCATAGAATATTCTAGTTGGACCACTTTGCTACTCTCCAATCTCTTCTAATACCTTTCGTAGCCATAGAGCTTGAGTACTAGCATGAGTAACCGCTATATACTTAGCTTCTATTGAAGATAGCGCTACTACTGTCTGCTTCTTGGAACTCCAAGTTATTAGGCCCGAACCAAGACTAAAAGAGTTACCCAAAGTGGATTTTCTATCATCAACATTATTGCCCCAATCACTATCACTAAAGCCTTCAAGCTTGATAGTATCACTTTTGTAGTACTGGATTCCAAAATCCAATGTACCCTTCACATATCTCAAAATCCTTTTAGCTTCCTGCAAATGCAGCTCGGATGGATTAGACATAAATATAGAAACAAGAGATACAACCTACTGAATGTCTGGTCTAGTGTTTGCGAGAAACATCAAACTCCCAACAATGCTTCTGAAAGTGGTCACATCAAATTTCGGTGCTCCATAATCCTTGCTTAATTGGATCCCATGTCCAATTGGAGTTGCAACTGATTTGCATTGCTCCATAGAAAACTTCTTAATCATATCTCGAGCATACTTAAGTTGACATATGAAGATCCTTGAATCTGTCTGATGTACTTCCATTCCAAGGAAGTATTTCATTAAGCCAAGATCCTTCATCTCAAATTCCTGCATCATAGAGTGCTTGAACTCCACGTTAACTTTTTCATTACTACCCATAAAAATGAGATCATCCTCATACAAACAAACTATGAGGATGTCATTTCATTGATTCAGGTAGTAGAGCGTGGGTTCATTTTTTCTTCTGATGAACCCATAATATTTAAAGTACCCATCAATGCATGAGTACCAAGCTCTTGGTGCCTGCTTGAGGCCATAAAGAGCCTTCTTCAATTTGTAAACAAGATGTTCCTTGTATTTCTCTTCAAATCCCTGTGGTTGCTCAACATACACTTATTCTGTCAAGTAACCATTTAGAAATGCACTCTTTACATCCATGTGTTGGACTGTCCATCCCTTGTGTGCAGCTAAGGCAAGAACTATTCTGATAGTCTCCTGTCTGGCTACAAGAGCAAAAGTCTCTTCATAATCAATTCCATATTTCTGAGTAAATCCCTTTGCAACTAATCTCGCCTTGTGCCTCTCGATGCTTCCATAAGCATTAAAATTGGTCTTGTAGACCTACTTACATCCAACACATTTCTTTCCTTTAGGAAGCTTCACTAGCTCCCAAGTGTCATTATTTTTTATAGAGGTGATCTCCTCTTTCATGGCATCTTGCCAAATATTTTGAGTACAAGCCTTCTCATAACTAGAAGGTTCAAGCTGTGTATTAGTTAACAAAGTATAGTTAACTAGATCTCCCCTAGGTTCCTACTGGGAAATATCATCACCATACAAGTGCATATTTTCTAATATTTGTAGAACATAATTCATTTCACTAGATTGACTCTTATTGTATATTTTTGAAATTTTTTTATCCAACATCTGATATGATGGATGATTATGTAGAGTTCTCTTACCTCTGGATGGAGAATCGATGTCCATTGGTGAGGAAATTACTAATCTCTGCGGAGAAGGACTTAGTGAAGAAGTTGAATAAGAAGATGAACTTGGGTTTATGGGAGGAGACTGCTTACCTTTCTGTGGTGTCTGCTGTTGCACTTGCTTAGTAACTACATCATTGGATTCATCATCACTAAAAATATAGGGCTTACCCCATTCTCCCCCTTCATCAAAAATCACATCCCTGGAAAGCACAAACTTTCTAGTCCTGGTATTGTAGAGTCTATAAGCTTTTGTATTCTCACAGTATCCTACAAAGATGCATGCCTGAATCTTTGGATTGAGATTCTTTCTTAGCTCATCAAGAATGTGAGAATATGCCAACGAGCCAAACACTTTGAAATACTTAACATTTGGTTTTTTACCATACCAAGCTTGGTAAGGTATCTGACCTTCCAAACTTGTAGTAGGACTTCTGTTCAAGATATGTACGCTGGTCCTGGATGCATCTGCCCAATATGAATTAGTCAAATTCTTCATCTAAAGCATAGACCTTGCCTTCTCCATAATGGTGCGATTCTTCCTCTCTGTGACACCATTCTGTTGTGGAGTGTAGCAGCTGTGAACTGCCTCTTAATGCCATGTTGCTTACAAAAATTCAAAAACTCATTAGAGGAGTATTCTCCTCCCCTATCTGATCTAAGAAATTTTACAAAATATCTACTCTCACTTTCAACTCTTGTTTTGAAATCGACAAAGCATTCAAATGCTTCATCCTTATATTTCAAAAAATATATCCAAGGACATTCTAGTAAAACCATCAATGAAGAGTAGGAAGTAAGAGTTGTTACCAAGAATCTTGGTCTGCATCGGACCACATATGTCTGTATGCACTAGCTGGAGTGGATATCTGGCCTGCCATGCTTTTCCATGAGGAAATTTTGATCTGGCATGCTTCCCAAGAGCACACCCTTCACAAAATTCCTTACTATCCTAAACTTTAGGAAGTCCGGTGATCATAGCTTGTGAAGTTAGCATTTTCAAACTAGATGAATTCAAATGACCATATCTCAAGTGCCATAGGACACTTGGATTGGAAATAGCAAAATTTGCTAACTTATCTCCCCCTGGCTGGCCAAACTTTAAAGGAAACAATCTATTCTTTGAAATTGGCACTTGTGTAATGATTCTATTACTGTTATTTTTATCAAAAATAGTGCATTTACCCTCATCAAAAAGCAACTTGTAGTTATTTTCTAACATTTGACCAACACTTAAAATATTGTGTTGAATATGGGGTGTGTAATAGATATCACTTACTTGTTTGATGCCTTATTTAGTTGGAACTGCCATGGCTCCAATGCCTTCAACTGCCAATGATTTATCATCTCCCAATTTGATGTTGGATTTGTATGAGGAGTTTAGAGTAGCAAAGAGATCTTCTTTGCCACTCATATGGTTTGAACACCCAGTGTCCAAGATCCATGTATCATTCATGTTCTGATCTGCCTAACCATAAGAGAGAAAGAGATTGGTAGCCTTTTCCTCTTCACCAAAATTTCCAAATTGACTTCTCTGGCTAGTACTAGTTCCTTGTGAAGTCTTTGTCCAATAGTCACGAGCATAATGGCCAAGTTTGCCACAATTGTAGCAAGATTGTTTTGAATTATCTCCTCCTTTGCCTCTACCTGATTGTTTTCCTCTATTTTACTGTCCTCCTCTATTCTGATGTTCACCTCTATTTGAGAATCCTCCTCTGTTCTGATTTCCTCATCTGTTAGAAGTTCCACCTCTCTGATTATTTTTGCCTCTAACTCTATACTATCCTCTGCCACGACCTCTACCTCTGCCTTCATGAGAAGCAAAGGCTTTATCATCTCCTTCATAACTTGTAGAAGGAGTTTGCTGTAACCTCTCCTCATTTGAGAGAAGTGAGCCAATTAGGGCTTCAAAAGATAGAGAAATTAGGTCTTTGGATTCTTCTATAATTATGGCAAATGAATTCCACTTAGGAAGAAGTGTCCTTAACACTTTCTTCACTATAACTTCAGGCTTTACATCTTATCCTAAAGTGACCATATTATCTACTACGACTTTCACACGCACGTAATAATCACCATCCTTTTCACTCTCTTGCATTTTAAGAGAAGAGAGACACCTTAATGCTATAATGCATTACTCTATCTATTGATGCTACACTCGGTGTGCCTCTGCCACTTTAGCTCTCGGCTCATCCACGTCAGCACGCTGCTCGCTATGCCACATCAGATCTCTACTCATCCATGATAGCACACTACTTGCTATGCCATGTCAGCTCTCTACCAGCTCTATTCCATGTTAGTGCTTGCCACATCAGCTACCACCTAGCTCCATCGCCAGTTTGACACCGCCATGTTAGCCTGCTATCTGTGTCCAGTCAAATCCTTAGGATCCATGCACTCCTCAGGATTCATGTTCCAGTCGCTCATTAGTTTCTTTCCAATCGCTCCTTGGGATCCATGCACCAGTCATTACGCTCAGCTTTCGTGCCTTACCTCGGCCCTCGGGATCTGTGCCCCCTCTGCTCTGATACCAGTGTAAATCTAAGACTAAGGTAAGCTTAGATTAAAGTTAGGCCAAGGTAAAAATTAACATAGAAGTATTCATATGTGAAAATATTCATTAAATTAACTAGCATAAACATTACATTAAATTAAACCTTATATAGGCTTAATAAAAGCGGAATAGTAGGGAAGGGAGGTTGGAGGAAGATCGGGAGGAACGAAGGAGTAAGAAGTGGAATGGGAGGTGGAAGCGGGCGTGGGGAGAGGAAGGAAGTGGAGTGATAAGGAAAAATGGACGACAGGAAATGAGGAAGGACAAGGAGAAAATAGAGGGGAAGGATGAATCAAATCATGCCGACCATCAGACAATTTTAGCTGACAAAAGGTAAGTGAGTTCACACTTGCTTAGAAAAACTAGATTTTTGTAAGTTGTTTAAAGATAAACCCTGTTCACACTTGCTACAGAAATATGAGATAAATTATTTTGATAATTTTTCCAATAAGCCCTTATAGCATGATTTATATGATCATTTCAAAATTTACTTCAAATAATTTGAAAAAAAATCAATATTGTGTTATCTTAGAGAAATAAGGTTGTTTTTTTCATTATGATTAAATCCTTGATGATGTAAGAATTACACAAGAGGTTGTACATTATTTTAATTTCATGTAAAACCATTAATCTTATGAAATTAGATATGAACAAAGCATATGATAGGGTTTTCTAGAGTTTTCTACATGATATTATAAAAAAAATTGGTTTTGATCAAGGTTGGTGTGAATGGATTACATGTTATTATAGCACTCCAAGATATTGGACTTTGATTAAGGTATGACCTGATAGATAATTTGAGTTATCCCATGGAATCCATCAAGGTGTCCCACTATCTCCTTGGATATTTATTATTCTTGTGGAGGCATTAGAGAGAGCTTTCTTAAAGAAAAAAACCAAAGGCATGGAGAATATTATATTATTTAGTACATGCAAATGTACCCCCATGGTACCTTTATGGAACAAATGTAAAAATGTAATAGATTAGGGTTTGATTCTATATTTTAGATGAATTATTTCTATTTCCTCTTTATATAAGTGTCTATGTGTAAGATATGCACAAGATTCATGCAAGTGTAATGTGCAGGATATGCACAAGTGTCATGCATGTTAGTGAGCAAGTGTATAATGGGAGAATGTGCACATGTGTTATCTAAGTGTGTAACTATATAATGTGAGGATGTGCACAAGTATCATATATTAGGAGTGCATATAGAAGAGTAAGTTTCATCCAATTAAGTCTGCATGTAAATTGAGAGGGAAGAGTCTTGTATACAAGTGGCAAGATGAGAAGCCAAAGGACAAGAATAGGAAAGGTTGCAACTCCTAGATATGTGAGGAGTGCAATAGTCGAGTATTAAAGAGTCATATTTTAATCTATATTATGGAGACAAAGTTCCATACAATGTAAGTGGAAAATTTTCTATAATGATCACCATATCAAGCATTGATAATAAAACTTGTATATAGATTTTGAGCAATATTATTGTAAGTATATTTTATGCCTGTACATTAATGATTTTTCCCACTTACATTCATATTTGATATTATAGTTAATGTTATTATAATTTATATTGGTCCATATACACTTTTATTACTCTTATATTTAATTATGCTCTCAATTATTCATATTAAGACCTACGATATTGTGGCTAAATTATATTGGGACCTAAGATAGTTTGGCTTAAAAGCCAACAAGGCATCCAAGTTGCACCAAATGGCCCTTTCAAATATCATTTCTAATTTGTTGATGAAACTTTTCTTTTGGTTCATTGCTTATCTAGTGATGATATGGAGTTTAAATAATTACTATCATATTCTAAGAAGGCTACTAGATAATTGATTAGTTCTACACAACTTAAGATCTTTTCATTATTATACCCCAATATTTACAAAGAACTATTTTTGACATTTAAGGTTAAAAATTAGAAAGTTTTCATCAAAATATTTGGGTATTCCTCTATCTCATAAGGAAAATAAGAAGGATAGTTGTGAATTTGTTTTGGATAAAATGAAATCTTGATTGGTAAGTTCTTCACAATGGCTAGAAGGCTACAACTTGTAAAGACTACATTGTAATCCAACCCTATTTATACAATGTCACTTTCAAGATTACCAATAGGTGTAACATTAGAATTTGATAAAATTCAAAGAGTTTTTATTTTGAGAGAATTTAAGTAAAAATTTAGGTTTTCTCTTTGTAAGTAAAATAGGGTTTACAAAGGAAAGAATATTGGAGGAACAACCTAGTGAAACTGCACACTCATGTGTTTACCCATATGGGTAAAATATAGCTAGTTATTTATTAGATAACAATTAAATATTTGGATAAAAATATTACTTCAAAATATATATAGGTTCTCTTGATGCAATTAAACCATTCAAGAAATGACCTACCTAAAACATATTCAACGTGGAACTTTATATCAAATAGTTTGCAATTGATCAAGAAACATATTATATGGCTAGTTGGTGAGGGCTATTATATAAATTTTGGATCTAATTCTTAGTTGAAGACTTGTGCTCTTATTTATTACTCAAAATGACAAATAGTGACAAGGGCATGTCTAGCTTGAAAATGCCTAATTGTCAAAGATTATATTAATGTTATAAATAAATCCAAATCATGGATTTTTATTAGTAATATGGTTGAAGGAAAGAAACTAAAACAATTAGCAGAAGAACTTAAAATGTTGCTTCAAGAGTTCTATTTGCCTATTTTTACATGAGAGGATGAGTTGGTTTGAAATCTATTAAAACATGGTGGATACATGGTCAAGTTGGAATATAAGGATTTAGAGCAAATAAATTTTCCTACTCCCACAATTATTTTCCTTGGAAGAATGAATTGTCAGTAGAGGCTCTCCTCAAGGCCTCAATATATTTTTAGTTAATAGTCCAAAGAAATATCGTTTCAATAGAGAGGCTATAAAGAAGAGGATATATTGGACCTTTCAAGTGTGTCTTATGTGAGAAGGATCTAGAAACATTAGACCATTTAATTCTTAATTATCCCTTAACTTACACCATTTAGAGCTATGTTTTAAAATATATACAAATATATTGCATGAAATATTGGATTAATTTAAAAGCTAAAATATTACGTATTCTATGGATGATTGACCCTATCATTATTTATTGGATTTTATGGCTTGAAATGAATAAAATAGAAATTTTAAAAATAAAGTTAAAATCATTCCCAAGGTTGGAATTGTATTAAGGCTTGTCTTGCAAAAAATTTATAGACATGTTGCTCATCATTAGAAGTATCAACTATAGAAAAAGAGGTGTGAACCTCTTGGTTACAGGACCTTAATATAAATGGAAGGATCATCTATGAGAATGGAGTTAACACAAAGGATTTGCTTCCATTGATAGTAAAATGAAAATATTAAAAAATTGAGTTTATTAAATTAATTTTGATGGTGCTTCCAAAGGAAATTCTAGAAAAGCTAACGATGCTAGAAATGGATTATCTAACAATGATTTAAAAGGTTGAAGTAAATTTTTATCTTCACAATTAGGTATTAACATTGTATTTTTTCTTTTTCTCATGATTCATGTTATAATTTTGCTTAATTGGCTCATCCATTAATCTAAATTGGAAATAGTTTCGATAACATACTCCATTTCTATTACATATCCACTTGTCAGCTTTTATTTTTACAAATATTAGAAATGATTATGTGAGAATTTGGACTTGGATCTTCTCCATATAGTTACAACCAACTTTTAATTAGTCCATTATATCTTGAACACATACTTGTTGGAATATATTACATTATTTGGTACATGCTAATGTATCATATTGGGTACATATTTAGATTAAGTGTGTCTTAGATTAGAGTTTGAGTATTTACTTTATGCAATGTAATAAATACACAACTATTGTTAGAATGTGAAATGATGTAAATGTGCATGTTGTCCATGTGTACATGAGTCTATAGAATAGGAATATGAAGAGTCATGGGAAGGTGAAAGACCAAGAGTCACATCCTATTATATATAGGCCTTATATATAGAATGAAGTGATGAGGAGGAGAGTAGTATATTAGAGTAACACAAGGTAGTTACAATGTACAACATGGAGTATTTGGGAACTCCATATTTTGTATGAATATCCTATTTTTATGAGATCTCATTAATAACAATTTTATGAGTTATTACAAAAGTTTCTTATGAGTTTTAATTGATTAAAATATTGTCATTATCATATATTTATTATTGCATACTCATTTTAGATCTTCTGATAGTTTTTATATTAAATATATAGCATCAAAAGTTAACAATGGTATCAGAGCCATAAGGGAGATTGATAGGAGATAGGGATATCCATGAGAGAGATTGAGAGAAGATAGGGAGATGTCATTTTCAGAATTTTTAGAATTTATTTTTGACTATAGTCTTTCCATAAGGTTGCAAGAAAACTCGTGAAGACTAAGACTCAACATATATCTCTTTCTAGTAGATTGAAGTATAAGTAGTGAAGTTTATTGATTTTTAGAGATATAAAGATTTAGATTCATTTGCTTGTTGCTATCTAAGTTGATTGCAAGATATTAGTTTCTAGTTGTAGTAAAAGAGAAGATTGAAGATCAAGGAGACCTAAGAAGGAGGTCCCCATAGAATATTGAAGACTGTAGACTCCAGATTAAAGAAAGAAGAAAGAAAATCTAATGAAGATAGAGAAGAGAGAAAGAGGCCAAGAGAAGCCCTATTGAATATTGGAGAAAGAGGAGATCCAAGAGAAGATATATCATTGAAGAACATATAGATTTTGAAGATAGAATATTGAATATTGAATATAGAGAATTAATAGTAAAATTTCTATTGAATATTTGAGAAGCTACAAAATTTGAAGACCCAAGAGAAGGTATCAAGCAAACTTGAAAGGAGAAAGAAGAAGGCTATAGAATCCCTATTGAAAATTTGAAGAAGTGGCCATTGGAGGAGATTTGAAGAAATATTAAGGTGGAAGATTGCAAGGAGTAGCTCCTGAAAAGAAAAAATTGGGATAATTATCGCCATCCAAAAACAAGCCCAAAAGGAAAAGGATTTGGCAAGAAGTTTATCAAAATTTGGAAAATATTCTTAAAGATCTCAAGACATTCAGATTCTTGATAAGGAGACTAGAAAATAGGCCCGATTTGAAGTCAAAATTTGACAAGAAGAGTGGAGGAAAAAGAAGATAGAAGAGGCCATCAGATTTGAAAATTTTGAAGATAACCATAAGATTTGTGAAGGAGAAATTGTTGTTTTTTCAACAGAAGTTGAAGAGTCACAAGCCAAAAAATTGAAGTTGACTTAAAGCTATGATTTGGAGAATATTTAGGCAGATTTTGAAGTGCCCTTGAAAAAAAAATTAAATTAGGAATTACCAGCAATAGAAGGAAGCAATTTGGAGGAATTAAATGTTGTTTTTGGATAGCAAGATAAGAATAAGAAAGCAGGTTTTTTGAGCACTAAATTAAGAGAATAGAACTAAAAATTTTGGTAGCATTAAAAGAGAAAATATAGCTACATTTTAAAGAATTTTGGGGTAGACTTGAGAAATTTTTGGACAACAAAAAAAGGAAGAATTGACTACATTGGAAGCTAAAAATTAAAGAAGTTTTGGATAGCAAGAAGGCAACAATCAAAGCTGCAATATTGACAAGTTTAGGGCAGAAAAACACAAGGAATTGAAGCTACAAATTGAAAAGTTTGATGCAACAATTGAGTTGAAAGGAGAGTTACAAATTCTATAAATTCAAGGTAACAAATAGGTGAACCAAATCACCAAGAATACTAGCTACAAAAGGAGGTCAAAAGGTGTGTATAAGTGGTGCTATGAAAGTTCATTATTTAAGCATTTATAAGGTTTTTTGAAAGCACCATATTAGAGTATTTTAAGGAGTAAAATCTAGTTTAAGTTAAGTATATCCAAGCCAAGGAAGGAGACATCATTATTATCTTGAAGTACAAAAAAAAAAAAAAAAATTAAAGTTAAAACCTACTTGAAAGGGAGTAATAAGTAGAATTAGCATATGCTATTTTTATAAATTAAAGTGCAATTTTTTCTAAGTCCCATTGATTAAAAGAAAAAATTAAATAGTGAACAAAGGAAAGGTATTTTTGTGGTGTTTAAAAAAACCAAAGAAGGTACAAAAGTTTAATTTTTTTTGGTGAAGGATAACCACCAAAGGAGTGGTAGAACCACCAAGAAAAAAGTGGAGCCACCACCATAGTGAAGAAGCCACCAAGAGCTAGCCATCGAACATAGAGGAGGAGCTACCATGGAAGACATCTAACATAAAAGCAAGAGGTGAGAAAAAAATATAAGGTTGAACCACCAAGGTTGCACCACTAGATTGAGGAGAAGGAGCATAATATCATTGCCACCAATAACATCATAGACCGCAACATACAAATAAACAACATACAAATAGACATAAAAGAGCAAGCATTGGAAAGTCAAAATTTTCAAAAGAGGAATTAGGGCAAGGTGAGTTCCAAGAGATAAATCACCGTATAAGTGGATATTGGAGGATTCCACTTGTTTATTGAAACACCCAAGAAAGCATAATGATTTGGAAATGTTACAAATCAACCATTACAGAACATTACTTAGCAAAGAAGGAAGTTGGGGAATCAAAGTGTGCAAGGTGAAGAGATAAGACTTTTTGGTTGCCACTTGGCAAGATAGGAATAAAACACCAACTACCATGGAGTAGAACTAAAACATCCCAACATTTTTATTAATGAGTGGGCAGTTAGTGAAGGAATATCACCACCAAAAGCATAGAATATATCATAGTCTAAAATTTAGAGTGCATAGATTTACAACCAGTGAGGAGAGAATGCTAAATGAAGGTATATTACAATCCATAAGATGAGGTGCATACATGGAGGAATCAAGAGAAATTGGAGCTCATACATGGAGGAATTTAAGTACCTCAAACCCACCTACAAGAGCAAGTGAAGATATATTAAAAAGAAATATTTAAGAGAACTAAAACATAGTTTGAGTGCCAAGAAAGATAAACCATCAATGTAGAAGAGATAAATAAGTCCAGCATTATGGAATTTCAAACATTACCAAGGAGTTTGTAACATCCATTTCTAAGTGTTAAGAAGTTGAAGTGTGCTAGAGACAATTTTAATCCAAGAAAATAAATGCCAACCACCATGATTAGTAACATCCTATTTGGCCTTCAGACGCTCCCTTGATTCTTGTCACGATATCGCGACACTTTTTCTCTCTCCAACGGCGGTCTTCCTTTTTGTTGCGATATCGTGACATTTTTTCTCTCTCCAATGGCGGTCTTCCTTTCTGTCGCGATATCGTGACCTTTTTTCTCTCCAACGGCGGTCTTCCATTTTTGTCGTGATATCGCGACACCTTTTCTCTCTCCAATGGCGGCCTTCCATTCTGTAGTGATATCGTGACCTTTTTTCTCTCCAACGGCGGTCTTCCATTTTTGTCGTAATATCACAACACTTTTTCTCTCTTCAACAGTGGTCTTCCATTCTGTCGTGATTTCGCGACATTTTTTCTCTCCATCGGCGGTTTTCCATTTTTATCACGATATCACGACACCTTTTCTTTCTCCAACGACGACCTTCCATTCTGTAGTGATATCGTGACCTTTTTTCTCTCCAACGGTGGTCTTCCATTTTTGTCGTGATATCGCGACACTTTTTCTCTCTCCAATGGCGGCCTCCCATTCTGTCGTGATATCGTGACCTTTTTTCTCTCCAACGGTGGTCTTCCATTTTTGTCGCGATATCGCGACCTTTTTTCCCTCCAACGACGGCCTTCCTTTTTGTCGCGATATCGCGACATTTTTTCTCTCCAACGGTGGTCTTTCTTTTTTGTCGCGATATCGCGACATCTTTTCTCTCCAACGACGGTCTTCCTTCTTGTCGTGATTTTGCGACACTTTTCCTCCTAGGCTGTGGATCTTCAGATTGTCACGATTTTGCTGCACTTTTTGTCCTCGGCTGCGGTCCTCCAGATTGTCACGATTTCGTGACACTTTTTTGTCTTGGCAGCGGTCTCCTAATTTGTCGTGATATCGTGACAATTTTCCTCTTCGGCAGTTGTCTTCATTCTTGTCGTGACTTCGTGACACTTTCTCTTCTCGACAGCAGGCTTCCACTTTCATCGCGATTTCGTAACTCATTTTCCATTTCTGCTGCGGTCTTCATTCTTGTCACGATTTCACGACTCTTCTTCTCATCCAACTCCAACCTAGCAACTTTTCGTGATATCACGACACCTTTCAACATGTCGCGATATCGCGACATCACCATTTTGGTCACGATTTCATGACACCTTCCCTAGTGCGAAGGTTTGCCAACTCTCTATTACTTTCTTCTTGGACCACCTCGGTCGTTATGGATTTCTTGTAATCTCTCTTGTACAAGGTTCAGGGACCTTTCAACACCCTTTCTACCAATAAAAAAAAAACATCCTATTACAGGAAATAAAGGCATGGGTCAGAGTGCCACTTGACATCAATTAAGGGAGGTGTGTAAGAATATTACATAAGCATTGCAATAAGGGAAGAAAATAATGCAATAAAGAGTTAAAAATTTTGAATACCGAGTTGATGAGCATATGGAAGGAACATTAAAGACTTTGTGGAGAAGAAAGATAGCTTAAGAGCATAGGTTGCATAATAAAGCTAAGTTTGACATGCCATATACAAGGAGGTATGAAATATGTGATTTAATTTATAACCTTTGTAAATATTAAAGGATATATAAGGCATATTATTGATATTAATATTAATTACTCAATTATATTTAAGGTTATTTGAATAAATAGGAGAAATAAGGTGATGAATTATAACCTTATAATAATTATTGAATGCCTTAGATGATATTTGAAGTAAGAAGCCTTTTGAAAGATATTTGGAAATAATTTATTCAATTTTTTAAATTCATATTGCATAAAAATATTTGCAAATAGTTTAACTTGGAGGAATAAGTATTTCTACATAGAAATATTAATTTTGCAAATACATTGTTTTCTAAATTTTCAATTAGGGAGTTATAAGAAATTCAACACCAATTTAAGTTCTTGAAATTTAGAAACTACATTATTGAAAATTGAAAGCTATACGAAACACAACATAGAGTTTTTGAAAATTTGGAAAATTATATTGTTATTAGTCTCATGCTCAAATTAATGAGACAAGGAATCCAACTTAAAAGTCTTGAAATCAGAGAATCTTATCAAAAATTGAAATTGGATCAAAATAGTCTATAGCTTTCCATTCATAAATAGGGAGACAAAAGGATTTCAACTCAAAGGAAAAATTTGAAATCTAAGTATCATATAAAATCCATATTAAAACATTAGAGAGATATAAGGTAATCTACAAGTGTTATCATGGCAACAAATAAATTCTTTCTTTCAAAATCCCAACTTCTTAAAGGACCTAATTACACTTCTTGTAAAAAAAAAGTGAGGTCAATATTGATAGTTGAAAAAATTTGGGATGTTGTTAAAGGAGAAAAAATAAAACTACTACAAATGCTAGAGATGTTAAAAATTATGAAGAAGATGAATTAAAAGCACTCACGATAATAACATTCACAATTACACATGAAATACAACCATACACTAGTTCAACAGTAACCTCTACAAAATATTGGAAAACTTTATCCAAGATATTTGAAAGAAGGAATAAATCCACTATCTTGAATATTAAAATACAATTGCATTCTCTAAAATTTAATAGTGGTGAAATTATAGAACTATTTCTAAGAAAAGTAGCAGATATAGCAGAAAATTGTTAACCTTAGGAGAAAAGGTAGAAGTTAAGTTTCTTGTTCAAGTAATCGTAACAGTATTTCTATAAATCTACAAGCATCTAGTCACATATTTACAAATTCTAAGTAAAGATACATCATTTGATGAGTTAGTAAATATACTACAAGAATATGAGTAAGGAAATTCAATGAAATATGAAATGACTAAAAATACCATGGTCTCAAAAGATAATCCACAAGGAAATATTGCTTCATTCTCAAGAGATATATCTAAATGGAATAATAGATATTGTCAAGTATGCAAAAATAGAGGACATAACATGAATTATTATAGATTCAATCCAAGAAACCAATATCAAGGGAATCAAACAAATTTTGGAAGTCAATAAAATAGGCCATTCCAACCAAGACAATATCGGATTCAATATAATTCACATCAACAACAATTTCAGCATCCATATACTTCTCAAAATCAATACAATAATCCTCAACTACAATATAGAGAAGGAAAATTAAAAGGACACTTAGTTCAAGAGATTTAGGAAATTCAAGAACTGGAAGAATCTATAGATGAACATGAAGTTAAAGCTCTTTTAGAAAAAATAGTATTTTATGAAGATAATAATTATTTACTTGATCAAAATATAGAAAGGGAGCAAAATGAAGAAAGCAAAAAAGAAGATCTCAAGTTCCAAAACCAAGATGAAGATCCATATTGAAGACTAAAGTATTTAATAACCAAATAATGTAATATAAGGGGGTGTTGGAATATATTACATTATTTGGTACATGCTAATGTACCATATTGGGTACATATTTAGATTAGGAGTGTGTCTTAGATTAGAGTTTGAGTATTTACTTTATGCAATGTAATAAATGCACAACTATTGTTAGAATGTGCAATGATGTAAATGTGCATGTTGTCCATGTGTACATGAGTCTATAGAATAGAAATATGAAGAGTCATGGGAAGGTGAAATACCAAGAGTCACATCCCATTATATATTAGCCTTATATAGCATGAAGTGATGAGGAGGAGATAAGTACATTATAGTATCACAATGTAGTTACGTAGAGCATGGAGTATTTTGGAACTCCATAGTTTGCATGAAAATACTATTTTTGTGAGTTCTCATTAATTTTAGTTTTATGAGTTATTACAAAAGTTTCTTATGACTTTTACTTGCTTAAAATATTACCATTATCATATATTTATTATTGCATGCTCATTTTAGACCTTATGGTGGTATATAACATCAAAATTTTGAACACAAGATTATACTGAGAGGGGGGTGAACAATATAAGACCACTTTTTAAATTTTCTTTTAATATTATGCAATGCATCAATAGAAATATCAAAAATAGTAATCAAAGCAATTCATAAATCACCACACACAATAGAGACACCAATTTAACGTGGTTCACCCAATGTGGGCTACTCCACGGATAAAATATTTCACTAAAATTTTCTCAATCAATCTCTTGGGAATCCTTTCCCTATTACAATGCTTATGGATATATGTCTAAAGGAGACACCAATACCCTAATCAAGTTCATGGATATATATTTACAGGATAACTCCTTTATCCTCTACTTTTGTTGGTGATATTCTAGAATAACTACTGCCTCCAATGTACTTGCTAATGGATCTCTATCCACTGAAGACTATTGTACTTACTCAAAAGATCTATCCTCACTACCTTGGCTAATGGATATCTATCCACTAGAGGCTATCATCCTCTATACTCTGTCACCTCCAAAGCTTACTCTTTACTCTATCTCAAATCTACACTAAATATAGTCCTTCAGCCTAGCACAAATATGCTCAATCTCTGTTTCTAGTCTAGAAAAAACTTGTTCTCAAATCTGCATCAAAATCTGTCCTCAAATTTGCACTAAACACAATACTTAGATCTAGCATAAATCTATCCTTAATATCTATCCTCAAGCCTTAACAGAAAGCTTGACTCAATCACAAATCAACTCTACTGGATCTACTGCAAACCTTAACCCAAGTTTTGAACAAATAAATCAATCAACTCTGCTGACAAGTCTTCTCAAAGACTTGTCTCAAATATACTTTGTAAGCTTCCAAAAAATCTCACACTAATCTATACACAAGTCTTCTCTAGAACTTGTCCAATCTGGTCAACAAGTCTTCACTTGAACTTGTCTAATATACTTAACAAGTACTCACTAGAACTTGTCCAATCTGCTCAATAATATCTATCCTCAATTCTGTATTGTAAGCTTCCACAAAAGCTCACACCAATTTTTCCACAAGTCTTATCTAATACTTACCTCAAATATTCTCAACAAGTCCTCACTAGAACTTGTCCAGACTGCTCAATAATATTTATCCTAAATTTTGTATTGTAAGCTTCCACAAAAGCTCACACCAATATGTCCACAAGTCTTCTCTAAGACTTACCTTAAATCTGCTCAACAAGTCCTCACTAGAACTTGTTCAATCTCATAGAAACATATAGAGAATTTTTAGAGACTCAATATGCTTCACATTCACTAAAATTCTCAATCACTTTCAATCTCTCTTTTTATCACAGAAACATTAATAGAATTATTAGAGACTCAATATGTTTCATACTTACAAACACTCAATATATTTCTCAAATAAATTTAGAATATGGAACAATTTATTTCATAGAACTTGAATTATCACTTCAACACATCCATTCAACTAAGCTCAATCACTTCCACTCAATTCTTATCAAGTAATACTCACATAACCATGATACTCATGATATTTGCAAACCCTAGTTCAAGTTCTTCACTCAACGAATTACTTCAACAACAATTCTTATCAACCAATCCTTACATAACAATGATACTCATGATATTTGCAAACCCTAGTTCAAGTTATTTACTCAACCAAACCCTAACACAAGATACTTCACATAACAATGATACTCATGTTATTTCAAATCCTAATCCAATCTTCAATTTCAACAACAAGGGATCTCAATCATCCAATAATTAAGTATGCGTTTACTCACTCAAAATATCCAAAAATGTTTATCAAACAAGGTTTATAGCATTTAATTCCATTTTAGAAAACTTATCAACTCAACAAACTCACAAAGGAAAACTTAACCAAGTCCTCTTCACTCCAATCTTGTTTTCAGAAAATCTCAACCATTCAATTACTTCAACCAAGGAAGAATGTGCCCATACATTTTCCTTGATAAATATAAGACTTAAAAACCTATTTTAAAAAGATAAATTTTTTTACCAATATCAAGGGTTAGGTTACCACAACCTTTTATAAGATATTCATAAAATAATTTTCACACAAAACATGAAGTCTTTTTGTACACCTTATAATCTTCAAACTCAATATTTTAAATCAAAACTTTCATCAAAATAATATACATGGCAATTTCCTTGTACACCTTATAATATCCAAACTTAATAATAAAATTCACCACATACAAAAATCACAATGAAAACAATTAATATTTTCACCTTATAACTCCCTATCCATAAAAATTAAACTTTAACTTTTGCATACCTTTATTATTTTCACAACCTTCGGCTGGTGATTTTGACTGTGAATTGGACACTAGCTTCGACATATTCGACCATGAATTGGTTCTTCCAAAGGCCGTATTTCCATGTGGGATACCTGAAACTCACATCCCATGACTTCTCGTAGAACACGATGAATGCAAAAATGATGCCAAATAAAAACTCCTAGTGACTTCTCCTCACGACGTCGATCGTAGGAGTCGAACCGTGATCATGCCACAAGCAAAGCCTCACCACTTTCGAACCTTTTGACTGTTCTATCACTATCAATGATAGCCAACATCTATGCCATCCAAAAATATTTCAATCCTCACACAAGGAATAAAAATATTCCCTCCCTTTCAAATGCAACATCGAGCACATGCAGCGAACGAATGAGAAATCACATAGCACAAAAATATATGGAGATTTATTGAAATTGCTTTAAGACACTTTGAATATAAAAACATTTCCATATTTATATGCATTGGGGGTTTCTTCAACCACATCGGTACTTTCCTCTTTGAATTCAAACTGATTTCAAATTTCGAATTGATTTCGAATTTCAAATTAAATTAATTAAATATTAAATTTTACCTTAGGTAAAATATTTAATATTTAATAATTTAAACATTAGCACTTTAGTAATATTTGCATGGGTCTTTTTTTTTTGGAAAAATAATAATTTTATTATTTCTTATCCTTTGTTTCTCCTTCCTTGGGTCTTCATCCTTTGAGCCCACTGAGCGTATAATATTTAAAAATCCAAAATCAAGGTGGTCTTGTAAAGCAATATGTTATAATATTTAAAAATAAATATTATAACATATTGATTTACAAGACCTTCTTGATTTTGGAAGAAACACTTAATGTCCTCAAATATGACGAACATATCACAAAATGCTTTTGACACTAATGACAACAAACTTCCTAAAAATGTCCAACAATCTCTTCCTTTATCATTTATGGCAACCCTATCATCTTTTCAAATTTCCTTAACATTTTTTTGTCCTAATCCCCCTGGGAAACTGCTCCCACTGATTCAATTCTCTCTTCTTAAATCAAATCTCTCCCCCTTACTCAAATCTCTCATCCTTTAACATCAATTGAAAATGGTCAACTTTGGGGCTTGGGGCTAAGAATGAGTCTCTTAGCTTAGACCCTCCCCCACCTCTTCTTGAGGTGGTTAATTCTAGAGTGGGAGTATTTATACTCCTAGCAAGAAATGATCTTTACCTTTGTCCACTTTCCTTCTCATATGATCCTTTTGATTCCTCTGATTGTTCCTATTCCTGCTTGTCTTTGGAATTCTGCTCTACACCACTTTGATGTATGTCCATAATTATTGCACTTGTAATACTTATGTAGCACCCTAAAATTGGCACGGTTAAAACCTTAGTAAAAAGATAAAAGATAAAAATTTGAATTTTAACCCCAAAACCGCCTGTTACCCGCTTTCCCCATTTTTCGTGCCATTTTTAGGATTTGTTTTGACCGTTGGACGATATCGTCGCAGATTAGACGAAATCGTCCCCGATCTGACGAATTCGTCTGGAACAGAACGTCCAGACGATTTCGTCCCAAAACCAAATTTTCATAATTAGCTTCTGTTTCAATAGCCTCTCCAACTTGGGCAGAAACGCGTCTGTGCAGTTGGAGATTTCCCTGTTGGAGATCTCCCAGATTGGGATGATCCCCAACCTCCTAACCTCTTCCTAATCCTATATAAACTAGGATTTTTCTAGTTTATCCCCTTGAACCCCTTAGCTGATGGATTTCCCTATAGATTTAGTTCCTTATTCACTAGAGCATCCTCGCACTACTTTCTGCATTCTGTATTTTGCATTTTCTTGCAGGAACTCTACTATTTTTTAGTCGAAGCTAGCTCGGATCATCGCAAACGATCTCGGACGATTTCGGACGATCTTGTCGAGGAGCGTAGACGATCTCGTACGATTGGAGGTGATCCCGACTGTAGTCCAGATTGGGGGCAATCAAAGTCTAGAGTTTGCATTTCCTTAGCTTTTTTGCATTTTTCTATTGTATTTCTGCACTGTCTTAAATTATTATGTTTATGCATCTTGGAGTTCACCTCATCTAATATAAATGCATGATAAAATCAAAATAAATTGTGAATTTGATGCTTTTCCTCTTTAATTACTATTTGGATCTATCATTTAGACAAATTTATAGTTATTTCTATCATTTCCCTTCGCTTCTGTAGTTGCATCTTGGGTATTTTGTATCTATTTTTGTGATTGCAGGTTTTTGACGAATTCGTCTGACGAATTCATCAGATTTTAGATGATTCTATCTGATCTCAGATGACCGACTATGATTTGAGATGATCCTATGAAATATCAGATGATTACGTACGAATTGAGGCGATCTGAACTGCTACAAGACTCAGAATCTTCATCAAACATCCGAAATCAGGTATGATATGTTCTAGCTAGCATATTCTCTATGTTTAGCATTCATTCCTATTTTTTGTATTCATTTAAATCAGCATTGGCATATAGAATAGTTTAGATTCATCTTGGCCAAACCTAGGAGTTGAATGATCGAAGTATAAAAATGAACACATCAAACTCACTGTCAACCTAGGCATGGAAACTGCCACTCAAAAGTTTCCTGGTGAACCCACCATCCATCGAAAATTCACCCTTATACCCCTCCCCCGAGAGGCGGGACCTTCAAAGGGCCTCTCAGTCCGAGGTATTGTCCCATCCTTCTCGCATCCCCCTTCCGGGCGTGGATCCTATAGCCTGAGGGTAAGGATGCAAAAAATTTGGAGCGATACATTTTGGTGAACCCGACGTGAAAACTAAAAACCTTTTGAAAACAAAAAATATATAAATATATATGTATACAAGAAAAAAATAATAACAAAATCATCATTTCAAGTTTGTATGTTTTAGATTCAATTCTAAATAGTAGATATTAAATATTACTTTTAGAAGTACTAAAGAAACCATGAGTTTTTACTCAAATCAATATGAGCCCATCGGTAATGTTGGAAGAATTCAGCCAAATACATTTGTTGATTATGACCAACCTCATCCCTATTCAACATCACCTCCATCACACTTTTCTCATTTTTCATCCTTAACCCAACAGGACAATCCCTTTTCCAATCCTCTTCATAATGATATTATCTATTCTCCCATATATCCATATTATGTCTATCAATCCCCATACAATCCTCCTCCATCCTTTCAATATTCTTCTTTCAATACAACACATCCATTTCAACAAGAAAATACTTATTCTTCCAATCCTACCATGCACTCACATCATACTTCACAATCTTCCTATCATCATTCTACCCATAACAAAGAAAAGAGAGGTAAGAAACCATTAGGTCCTTTTATGACTGAACTCCTAAGGCACATATCAAAAACCTCTCGAAAACCTTCATCACGTACATTTACAAAGCTCAATCAACCAATGGATATAATTCTCAAGCATTTACTTGATACAAATAGGATTGAACTCCCTTCCATAAGACAACTTGATACCACAACAGGTTGGTTTAAACCTGAGCTACATTGTGAATATCATAGAGTAGATGGACATATGACACAAAATTGTAAAGATTTAAGATGTGCAATTCAAGATTTGATTGATGAGGGTCTTTTTAATATAAAGGAATTACAATCTACAACTGATTATAAATCTCCATTAAACTATCAAACTCCTACACAACAAATACCAATAATCAATCAAGACATGGGGATCTCCCAAGAACCCCTATTCAATTATCAACAACAGGAAACCAATCAAATATTGCATGTTAATGTGTCCCATCATGATGATATTACTAATATTGTAACAAAAACTACAAATGAGCAACCTCAAGTTCAATCAACTCAATCCGATATTCAAGATATGGATTCCTCATTTGACCAACCTTCAAAACTATCTTTGGCTCTAGAGAATGATCCAAAATGGAATGTAAGCATAGAAAGCTCATCTTTAGAATCAAAATCTCAATCTGAAATCCACTTTGATAGCCAACAACAAGTGATTAATCCTCAAGCAAAGATATCCCTTTTAGAAGTATTACAAAGTTCTCATAAGGAAACTTTGTTCAAGATACCTAGCCAACAATTTGTTCCTCATCATATTTTCTCTAAGAACATAATTAATGGTGTAAGCCCTCTTGAGGTTAACCATATTTCATTCTATGATGAGGAGATTCCTTCCTCTACTCCACAAGAAGACTCCTATCTTTACATTACAGGATCTAGTAAAGAAACACCTGTTAAAACTATCATGGTAGATAATGGCTCCTCTCTTAATTTATGCACTTATCAATTATTCCAAAAACTCAAATTAAAGGAAGAAGATCTTAATGAATCAAATGTTATTATAAAATCTTTTAACAATGAAATTCAAGAAGCTCAAGGTACTATAATTCTTCCCCTCAATATTGGATCCAAGATCCTGGATACTTTGTTTTATGTAGCATATTGCCCTTCATCTTACAACCTACTTCTCAAGAGTCCTTGGATTCATACGATGAGGGTTGTCCCTTCCACTCTTCACCAATGTTTGAAGTTTGAACTTGCAAATAAAATTGTTACCATACATGGTGACCCAACACCATTTGAAGAATATTTAACGGTTGAAACATCAAGTTCTATACATTCTCTATTATCACAATTATCTTCTATCCATCACTTTTCTTCATCCATATATGATCATCCTTGTTTACCAAATAACACCCATGCATATCTTTCACATATGCTCCCTCCATCTTATCAAGACTTGGAAGATAGTGATAAGAATGAAGAACCTTCTTATCCTTCTGACATTTTATTTTGTAACATGATCAATTTTACACATATAAAAGTCAAATCTTTTGCTACATTATTCTACATTATAACAAAGCTTTTGTTATCGCTACCTTTTATTCATCACCTTTTGTTCTTACCTTCACCACAACCAAATTATCCTTCAAAACCTCCTTTGATTTTGAAGCAACCTTAGACATGCTATACTCAAATAACCTTGTATAGTGTATATAGATCATCTTGTATATACCACCAATTTCATAAATTAAAATCAAAATATAAAAACATCAAAATCATCAAAATCTTCAAAAACATATTTTATTTTCATACCTGTCAATTCTTGAAGTATTGCCGTTATATTTTCAATTATTTTGGATAAATTAGCATTTATTTGGAATCCCGCACTTTCACACTCACATGAATAAATATCTTGATTTTATTTGGTATGATTATTAATCTCTCTTATATCAAAGTCCACATTGGCATTAAATAAAGTTTTGAGCATAGAGAATTGATCTTGTTATTTACTTGAACCAAGTATATCTTTTCACATTAAAATGATTTCATTGCAAATTCGATATGATGCTACATAGTAGAAATGGTTTCTTGAGCGAAAAGTTTCCCCTGCTATCCTATCATGCACATGGTCTAGAATCTTTGAGAATTGACAAAAGGACAAGCTCACCCCTACCCAGAATAAAAATCCCTTGCTCTACAGCCAATCCGAGCAAGTATCCCTAGCATAGGAAGAAAAAGAAAAGTTCAAGAAAATGAGAAAAAGAAAAATATTATTTTGTACCATCACAACAATATTTCAGCATTATCTCAAATATCAAGCAAAAATAAAAAAAAAAAGAGAAAAGAAAAAGCGAAATGCAATAAAATCCTTTCCCTACCCCTTGAAAAGAAAAGAAGGGTGAATGAGCTTGAATCCCTGGAATTCTCAATTATTCGAAAACTGTGAGGTAAGCCCCATAACAGGTGGTTTGTGCCCAACCCGCTTGGCCTTGGGTAATTCCTAGCGTGGTGATATGTCTGTCACATTAGCGACCTTCTTTTGTACAGACCTATGTCAGCTTATGGATTAGCTAGCTCTTGATAACCCGACTTACATAGTAGTCTAGTACGGTTACATGCATATAAATCATGGTCAACGAACATTCATTTGGTTAAGGCAAATTACTTGTATCAAATTATCTTGCTCAAAATTGGTGAATGAACAATACAATCGCACACACATTTGTATTTGAGAGATTTTGTATCATTATGATAAATCAAGATCGGTAATGAACTCACATTTGCACATGAGGATCCCTTATAAATCTACATTTGTCTTTGAGATAATTTAAAATATTTCTGTAATTCTTTTCGGAATAGTTTTATCCTCTTATTTCAGAATTTTTGTTTTGTATAAAAGCAATTACATACATCTTTTCACAAAATCACAAAAATGATTTCAAACAACATTTTCATATTATTATTTTTCTGTTTATCAAAAGTCAAAAATTAATCTTGCAATAAAACTAAAATATCTATTTTCTTCTTTGGATTTCGCGATGATGGTATAAGTCTATACCTATAAATTCTATGCCTAGCGCAAACCATTGTTCTAATTTTATTTTCCATTTATTTTAAAACAAATTCATAAAAACATATGACTTGCATCATTATGTTACACAATTATGCTTTAAAACGAACAAACACTTATTCTATTTCATTTCATTATGTCAACATTCAATTTTGCAAACCATGGTATAATTTCTAAGGAATTGTTCAAAATTTTATCACACTTAGGAATTTATGCCTAGCAAAATCATATTTCTTTTAGTATCTCATGCATACTATTTTTATGAAAATCTGAAAACAAATCATCAAACCATCATCATTTCCATCATCACAACACAAAGTCTTAAGACAGTCTCTTAAGCACTCTTTTACTTTTAACAATATTTCTATCCTGGGATTAGCTTGACGACCGAGTGAGCGGCGACTCCATGAAATGGTCTATAACAATGACAATGTCCTTTGAAATTATTGTTAGAAGTCTCTTTTATTTTTTATCAAATCACACCACAACAACCAATTGTTTACATCAGATTATTTCATTTAAAATTTTATAGCATGACATCAAATTATAATATTTCCAAACAACATAATTACATGAATCATCAATCAAACAAGCAAACAATTCAAACATTGAAGCATCATAAAAACATATGAACAAGTCATATCAAAAATATCATATATATATATATATATATCACAAAAATTATATACATCATATCAAAACTGGATTGGTATGCCACAATCTATACCCTGGCATACTCAATCCTCTCAAAAATCTATACAAATCTCTGTGCAGTCTATAGCCACCTAGTCTCGAGAAGCCCTCGAGCTCTCAGCCTCATCTCCTCCCCCACCCTAACGTGGAGGAGGTGGTCCCATAGAGGTCTGTGCTGTATCTCGGGTCCTCATCGTCGATCGTGAGGATGTCCTCATCGATCCCATCCGGATTGGTTTCGTAATGTTGGCTGGCAATGGTACCCTCTGACCCTCTGGAGCCAGTTGAAAGTATACCCCCTGGTAGAATGTGGTCTACATCATAGACCACACTAGCTCATCCCTGCTCGCCCCTCCGCTCTGCACCCTGAGCCGTGTAGTCTCATCCTGTAGTGTCCGTACCTAAGCCCTGAGCTGAGTAGCCTCGTCCTACAGTGACTACACCTGAGCTCGAAGGTGGGCAACCTCAGCTCGAAGAGCCACCGTCTCGTTGCTCTCCCCTACCTCGACACCCTTGCCCTTATCAGGTGATGGTGGTCTCTCCCCCTGCTATGAAGGGAGTCTCTCCTCCCTCCGCCCTATCTCCCGTGGCCTCTATGGAGCCTGACCCATCCTCTGGCATCTCTCCTATGGGGACCATCGTTGCTCTCTCCCATCGTGACCCCATGCTACCTCAATCGTAGCCTACCATCGCCTCCCCATCCGGTGCACCATGACGTGCACTGGACCCTACGCCCTCGTCATCCGAGGAGGGTGGATGCCTACGTACCAGGCATCGTAGCCATCTACAACCCCAATATCATCACCATCCACTGGCTGGATGGGGGCATCGTCCGCATCCTGACTCCAGAATCACTGCATATCTGGAGCCCCGCTCAGTGTAGTACTATCTCGAATAGTCTAGGAGTACTCGTAATCCCTGAGAGAAGGGATCCCCTACTGTAGACCGAACTATCGTAGTACTCGATCGTAGCGGTGGAGCTCTACCTCTCCCCGCTCCATCCTCAGCCAGCAGACTCGCCTGATGCGAGCCAGCTCCTGCCCATCCTCTGCCCACCCGGGGTGCTCTCGCCATGGCCTCTAGGTGATCTGGTCTAGGATGAGGTCATCTAGCAACCTCCGTGACATCGATAGATCTATCCGCCATTGTGACCCCCTCTGTAGCCACCAATAGAAAACCCGGGGCCTCTCCCGGTCAACCCCTATCAATGGGAGCCCTATCGGCCTCTGCACCGCAATGTGCTCCCAGCACCAAACCTGTAGCAGTGATGTCAAGACCAGACATCGACCTCCCTTGTATACGACCCCATGCAGGATCCTATACAAGCGACATAGTACAAAGCTACCCCATGCAAATCTATACCCGTGGTCTCTCATGTCGCAGACTATGTCTGAGAGCACCCACGGTAGTCTGCACCCACTCTGGTGGCACAACAGTAAGCCACCGACCACCCCTACCAAAACTCGAGTCAGCCTAGATGCCCCAGGCATCTATCGTAGAGACTCGATGTTCACTCCGCCCTTCTCCAGGGCGAAGCTCGGGTCTCCAGTCAGTCTCATCATCGCCTGGCCCTGATTGGCCGTAGGCATCATCAGCCATCCCTGTATGGGGATCCTCATGATCCTCCATACGTCCTCTAGAGTGGGAGCCATCTCCCCTATCGATAACCGAAAGCAGGATGACCCCGGATACCACCTCTCTGCTAGGGCTATCAGTAGCCCCATATCCGTCGATACTTGTGGCATCTCTGCCACATGCCGTAGCTCGACCTATGCTAGTTGGTCACGCTCTGCCTGGTCGAGAGCGGCTATGTCATCTCTTAGCCCATCGTATTTCCATTCTCGGCTCTTTAGTAACCCTTTCTGCAAAACAAACAATAAAACAACAAAATTCATTAATAAATCAATCATTGCAATCAAATTAAACACATTTTAAAATCAAGTTTAAAGATGATATCGTCCACCATTGGATGATATCATCCCAAATTGGGCAAAATCATCCTTTGTTAGGATGAAATCGTCTCCGATTTTGCAACTTGGGGATCGCCCCTTGTTGGACGAGATCACCCCTAGTTCACCGATTTCGCCCTCAGACGAAATCGATGATCTAGAGACGATTTCAACGAAATAGGGACGATTTCGTCCCGACGTCATCGACGGCCTAAAAATGGTCGTGATGCCCCAAACAATCAAAATTTAAATCCAAAAATTGCACAAAGTTAATTCAAACCTAATCTACTAGGATTAGATCCTTACCCGTAGCCCACGTCGGACCTCTGTCGCTCTATGCGCTGTCTCCACCATTTTTCTCTCTGCAGAGCTCTGGAATAGTAAAAATGAATAGTAAAAAAATGAATTAGGGTTTTCCCTATTTTTCTTAATTTTATTCAAAACCAACAACATTTTAATTTTTGCTTTTTCATGTTTTTACCTCAAACGTTCGATTTGGGTAAAAACACGGAGGGGGCACCATAGTCAGCATTCGTACGATTCGACCAAGAATCGTCATCTAAAAAATTGAGTATATTTTTGCTTTCATAAAATGGGAAAAACTCGTCTTTAACGCATTTTCTTCGAAAAATTCGCTAAAGAGGGGGCAAAATGTAGCACCCTAAAATTGGCACGGTTAAAACCTTAGTAAAAGATAAAAGATAAAAATTTGAATTTTAACCCCAAACGCCCGTTACCACTTGTTACCCGCTTTCCCCATTTTCCGTGCCATTTTTAGGATTTGTTTTGACCGTTGGACGATATCATCGTAGATTAGACGAAATCGTCCCCGATCTGATGAATTCATCTGGAACAGAACGTCCAGACGATTTCGTCCCAAAACCAAATTTTCATAATTAGCTTCTGTTTCAACGACCTCTCCAACTTGGGCAGAAACGCGTCCGCTCGGTTGGAGATTTCCCTATTGGAGATCTCCCAGATTGGGATGATCCCCAACCTCCTAACCTCTTCCTAATCCTATATAAACTAGGATTTTTCTAGTTTATCCCCCTGAACCCCTTAGCTGATGGATTTCCCTGCAGATTTAGTTCCTTATTCACTAGAGCATCCTCGCACTACTGTCTGCATTCTGTATTTTGCATTTTCTTGCAGGAACTCTACTATTTTTTAGTCGAAGCTAGCTCGGATCGTCGCAAACGATCTCGGATGATTTCGGACGATCTTGTCGAGGAGCGCAGACGATCTCGTACGATTGGAGGCGATCCCGACTGTAGTCCAGATTGGGGGCAATCAGAGTCTAGAGTTTGCATTTCCTTAGCTTTTTTGCATTTTCCTATTGTATTTCTGCATTGTCTTAAATTATTATGTTTATGCATCTTGGAGTTCACCTCATCTAATATAAATGCATGATAAAATCAAAATAAATTGTGAAGTTTATGCTTTTCCTCTTTAATTACTATTTGGATCTGTCATTTAGACAAATTTATAGTTATTTCTATCATTTATCTCTGTCATTTCCCCTCACTTTTGTAGTTGCATCTTGGGTATTTTGTATCTATTTTTGTGATTGCAGGTTTTTGATGAATTTGTCTGATGAATTCATCAGATTTTAGATGATTCTGTCTGATCTCAGATGACCTTCTATGATTTGAGATGATCTTGTGAAATATCAGACGATTACGTACGAATTGAGGTGATCTGAACTGCTACAAGACTCAGAATCTTCATCAAACATCCGAAATCAGGTATGATACGATCTAGCTAGCATATTCTCTATGTTTAGCATTCATTCCTATTTTTTGTATTCATTTAAATCAGCATTGGCATATAGAATAGTTTAGATTCATCTTGGCCAAACCTAGGAGTTGAATGATCGAGTATAAAAATGAACACATCAAACTCACTATCAACCTAGGCGTGGAAACTGCCACTCAAAAGTTTCCTGGTGAACCCACCATCCGTCGAAAATTCACCCTTATACCCCTCCCCCGAGAGGCGGGACCTTCAAAGGGCCTCTCAGTCCGAGGTATTGTCCCATCCTTCTCGCATCCCCCTTTCGGGCGCGGATCCTATAGCTTGAGGGTAAGGATGCAAAAAATTTGGAGCGATACAACTTAATATTGTTATTCCTTGGAGGTGATAATGCCTTAGGATTTATTTTGGTGAATCCATATCTATTATTGTCATGGACCCTACAATTCATTGCCTTGTGACCGAACTAATTACATGAGTAGCAATACCCATGAAAAAGTTACATGTTTCTGAAGTTCCCATATTACTACATTTCGTGTGTCCTGCACTATGAAGCCTTGTGCCCAAATATGTGACATGAGAAACATCATCCATTGAAATTTCCTTGCCTTGATATTATTGGTCTCTTAGTCTCTTTTGACTTGTGTTGGTTCCTATTCCATCTGTTTCTCTTTTGTGCATTGTTATTTTCCTTGTTGAACTTTCTATTATCCAACTCATCCTTAGAAGTTTCACTTTCTCTCACAATATCTTCTTCTGAATTTTCTTCTCCTTTAGAACTTGAGGTTCACTCCTCTTCTTATTTCTTTTGTACCTATTCAAAACCAAGACTTGTCTTGCTTGATGTAGGATTTTGTGTCTTGATAATCTTATCCAAATTCTTTAAGCTTCTTCCAAACTTGTGTAACTTATCCTTAGACTTTTCTACTTATTCCCTTAGTAGAGCTACTTATTGTTATAATTTTTCACATTCTAAGACCTTTACTTCTAGCTTATCCTTGAACTTATTTGTCTTAGCCATTGACTTATTTAGATTCTCTATAAGCTTTCCCCTCTTCATCACATTCTTGAAATTGAAGCTTAAGTTGGGAATTTTGCTTTCTTACCTTCTTCAATGTGTTAAGAGCATAAATAAGCTCTACCTCAATATCAAATTCTCCTTTTTCTTATTCTTCCTCTATTTGTTTGTCTTTGAAAACATCTTCATTATATTTTGACTCATTTTCTATAAGATCACCTCCTTCTTCTTCTAGGGCCATTAGAATATTCTCTTCTTGTCCTTCAAGTGTATCCTCATATTCATCATCACTGAAACTAAAACCATTCTTTGTACAACTATCTTCAAGATGTCCAAAATTACCACATCTAAAATACTTGAGAATTATTGGTGACCTTTTCTTAACTTCTTCTTTTTCTTCTATCATAAATAGAACTTCATATATATCATTATCTGAGAAACTATTATCAGTATCACTTGAGTAATTGCTTGCCTTATCTGCATAGTGACTCCCCTTCTGTCTTTGAAAGAACTTATTTTCTTGTTTGCCTTGTCCATCCTTGCCTTTCTTTTGGTACCTGTATTTTTTGATTCCCTATTCTTATGATCCTATTTTTCTTCATCATTACTATTTCCAGCTTCTTGAAAATCAGTTGCATAGTGACCATACTTTCCACAATTGAAACATATAATAGATTTTACATCTTTAAACCTTATTGGATCCTTATTACTTCTACCATAATTTGCTTCTTCATCACTGGATGACTCATTACTTGAATACGACTTCTTTCCCTTTGTCTTCTTAGTAGCTTTGAAGGTTGATTCCTTTTGGAGATTAGGTTCCTCTTTTTTTCTCATATCAAAAGCTATAAGAATACCAAGTAATACTTATCTTGTCAAAATATCACCATATTATAATTCCTCTATAGAAAATATATTTTCACTAAACCTTTTTGGAAGAGATATTCAGATCTTATCACAAAAGTCAGATTCTTCAATCTCAAGTTCAAGTCCTTGTATGGCGTTAACAACCTCATCTTCATGAAGTAGATAAGTATTAATGTTTTCCTCATCCTTCATTCTTAAATATTCAAATTGTCCTTTGAGTTTTTGTATCTTTACCTTTTTAACACTTTTATCTCCTTCATATATGCTTTGCAACTTATCCCAATTTTCTTTTGCTGATTTGCAATGCATAACCTTTATGAAATTTATTTTATGCAAACCTCTCAAAATTACATTCATTACTTTTGAATTGTAATGATGTAGAAGCTTACCATATTTATCTATAGGTGGAGTAGTTGGTGGTGTGTATCCATTTTCAATTGCTTCTCATATTTCATTGCCAAGTGCCATCAGGTGAATCTTCATTCTCATACTCCAAAATATATAATCGCTTCCATCAAATATTGGTGTTGAATTATCTAAGGATCCATTCTTAGAATCCATTGTATTCTTGTAAGCTTTTCCTTCAAGATATTAAAATCTTCCGAAGGAACCCGCTCTAATACCAATTGAAGAACATAAGCTTATACTAAGAGGAGGGGGTGAACAGTATAATGCCACTTTTTATCTTCTTTTTTTTTTAAATCAATATTATGTAATGTATTAATAGAAATATAAACAACAATAATCAAATCAGTGCACAAATAACCACACACAATAGAAACACCAATTTAATGTGGTTCACCCAATGTGGGATACTCCACAGAGAATAAATTTCACTAAAATTTTCTTGATCAATATCTTGGGAATACTTTCCCTATTACAATATTTATGGATATCTATCCAAAGGAGACACCAATCCCTTAATCAAGTTCATGGATATCTATCTACAAGAGAACTAATTTTTCCTCTGCTTTGGCTGGTGATATTCTAGAAGAACTACTACCTCCACTGCATTGGATAATGGATATCTATCCACTGAACACTCCTATCCTCAATCAAAAGACCTGACCTCACTACCTTGGCTAATGGATCTCTATCCACTGCAGACTATCATCCTCTATAGTTTGTCACATCCAAAGCTTGCTCTTTTCTATATCTCAAATTTGCACTAAACATAGTCCTTCGATCTAGCACAAATATGCTCAATCTCTATTTTTGGTCTGGCACAAACTTGTCCTCAAATCTATACCAAAATATGTCCTCAAATTTGCACTAAACACAGTCCTTCAGGCTAGCACAAATCTATCCTCAAGCCTTAAGACAATGCTTGACTCAATCACAAATCAACTCTGTTGGATCTGATCCAAATCTTAACCCAAGGTTTGAACAAATAAATCAATCAAATTTTCTCACAAGTCTTCTCAAAGACTTGTCTCAAATCTTCCTTGTAAGCTTCCATAAAATCTCACACTAATCTATCCACAATTCCTCTCTAGAACTTGTCCAATCTTCTCAACAAGTCCTCACTAGAACTTGTCCAATCTGCTCAATAAGTCCTCACTAGAACTTGTCCAATATTCTCAATAATATCTATCCTCAATTATGTATTGTAAGCTTCCACAAAATCTCACACCAATATTTCCACAAGTCTTCTCTAAGACTTACCTCAAATCTGCTCAACAAGTCCTCACTAGAACTTATCCAATCTACTCAATAATCTTTGTCCTCAATTCTATATTGTAAGCTTCCACAAAATCTCACACCAATATATCCACAAGTCTTCTCTAAAAATTCCCTTAAATCTACTCAACAAGTCCTCACTAGAACTTTTCAAATCTCATAGAAACATATAGATAATTGTTAGAGACTCAATATGCTTCATATTCACTACAATGCTCAATCACTTTCAATCTCTCTTTTCATCATAGAAACATATAGATAATTTTTAGAGACTCAATATTTTTCATACTTACAAACACTCAATCTATTTCTCAAATCAATTTAGAATATGAAATAATTTGTTTTATAGAACTTGAACTATCACTTCAACACATCCACTCAACTAAGCTCAATAACTTCCACTCAATGCTTATCAAGTAATCCTCACATAACAATGTTACTCATGATCTTTGCAAACCTTAGTTCAAGTTCTTCACTCAACCAACTACTTCAACACCAATTCTTATCAACCAATCCTTACATAACAATGATACTCATGTTCTTTGTAAACCCTAGTTCAAGTTCTTTACTCAACCAATCACTTCTACAATAATGCTTATCAAAAAATCATAACAATGATACTCATGATCTTGCAAACCCTAATCTAAGATACTTCACATAACAATTATACTCATGTTATTTCAAACCCTAATCCAATATTCAATTTCAACAACAAGGGATCTCAATCATCCAAAAATTAAGTATGCATTTACTCACTCAAAATATCCAAAAATATTTATCAAACAAGGTTTATAGCATTTACTTCCATTTCAAAAAACTCATCAACTCAACAAACTCACAAAGGAAAACTTAACCAAGTCCTTTTCACTCCAATCTTGTTTTCAAAAAATCTCAACCATTCAATTACTTCAACCAAGGAAGAATGTGCCCATACCTTTTACTTGATGAAGAGAAGACTTCAAAACCTGTTTTAACAAGATCAAAATCTTTGCCAATATCAAGGGTTAGGTTACCACAACCTTTTATAAGATCTTCACAAAATAATTTTCACACAAAACATCAAGTCCTTTTGTACACCTTATAATCTCCAAACTCAATATTTTAAATCAAAACTTTCATCAAAATAATATACATGGCAATTTCCTTGTACACCTTATAATCTCCAAAATTAATAATAAAATTCACCACATACAAAAATCACAATGAAAACAATTAATATTTTCACCTTATAACTCCCTATCCATAAAAATTAAACTTTAACTTTTGCATACCTTTATTATTTTCACAACCTTCGACTGGCGATTTCGATTGTGACTTGGACACTCCCTTCGGCATATTCGACCATGACTTGGTTCTCCCAAAGGCTGCATTCCCATGTGGGATACCCGGTACTCACTTCCCATGACTTCTCGTAGAACAAAGTGAATGCAAAAATGATGCCAAACAAAAACCCCTAGCGGTTTCTCCTCACGATGTCAATCGTAGGATTCGAACGGTGATCATGCCACAAGAAAAGCCTCACCAATTTTGAACCTTTTGACTACTCTATCACTGTTAGTGATAGCCAACATCTACACCATCCATAAATATTTCAATCCTCATACAAGGAACAAAAATATTCCCTCCCTTTCGAATGCAACATCGAGCACATGCAGCGAACAAATGAGAAATCACAACACTCAAAAACATATGGAGATTTATTGAAATTGCATTAAGAGACTTTGGAAATAAAAACATTTCCATATTTATATGCATTGGAGGGTTTCTTCAACCACATCAGCACTTTCCTCTTCGAATTTGAATTGATTTCGAATTTCGAATTAAATTAATTAAATATTAAATTTTACCTTAGGTAAAATATTTAATATTTAATAATTTAAACATTAGGACTTTAGTAATATTTGCAAGGGTCTTTTTTTTTGGAGAAATAATAATTTTATTATTTCTTATCCTTTGTTTCTCCTTCCTTGGGTCTTCATCCTTTGGGCCCACTTGGGTGTATAATATTTAAAAATAAATATTATAACATATTGCTTTACAAGACCTTCTTGCTTTTGGAAGAAACACTTAATATCCTCAAAGATGATGAACATAGCACAAAATGCTTTTGACATCAATGACAACAAACTTCCTCAAATTTTCCATCAAATTTAACACATACTAATATATAGTATTATTAATTTTTTTGGTTTTTAAGCCTTACTATCTCAAAATATCATAAGTCCCAATTTAAATAAGCCCCAATGTTATAGGTTAAAATATCAATAATCAAGAGTAGAATTATATATATGAGCAATAAAATATATATCTAGGCCAATATAATAATGAAATAATATTCAAAATGTTCATTTTAGCTTTCGTCAAAGGGATGGAAACCCTTGGTGCAGTCAAGCGATGGAAAAAAAACAAATTTAGCTATAATTTTCATGAAAGGGATGCAAAATATAGGTGTAATGAAGTGTTGAAGGAAGAAATTTGTTGATAGACCATCTCTTAAGTTTGTGAGAAAGCCTATTTGATCTAAAGAAATATCTCTTAGGTATATTTGGGTTCGTGGGTGGATGAACCTCTATCCTCTATCATGATTTTGGAGGATATTTGGGTTGAATCTGATTGACCATGAAGCATGAAGAATTATCTGCAAACTCAAGAGAAAAAGGCTAGGTTTAGAGGAGCTCAAAGGATAAATTTAAGATTGGTGGACCAATACAAAATTCCAAGTAACTCTCCTACCAATTTTTTTCTACTTCATTTTTTAATTTAGTAGATAGAAATAGGGTAATGGGTTATACATATAATTAGTTTTTCAAAAAAGGGGTGTCTATATAAGATATTTGACTCCTAGTTTCAACCCCTTTATAGCATAAGCTAATGGTTTATCAATATAGATGAATCCTTATGCTCTCTTTGTGGAGTTTTGGGGAGAGAAGATTTTCACCAAAATTGGTAATGCCATTGATGCATTCTAGTATATAGATATCCAAATAGAGGAAAATTTATTCAGTAAAATTAATATGAGTAAAGCAATATTGGCTACTTGGATAAATGTTTTAGTTCTTGGAACTCAATCCATTATTATCTCCTCAAGGAAAGGGGAACATATCCAAAATATTGAATATGAAAACTTTTCCCTAAAATGTTATAGTTGTCATCAATATATCCACCTAAATAAGAGATGCTTGATCATCCAATCATGCTCTGATTCTTTATTGGTAGAGGAGGAGGCCCTGCATGTGAATGATTCAAAACCTTCAAATGTCCCAGTTCAAAAGAAATAATCTCATCTTCAATATGCATAAATTATATAGTAGGAATCATGTGAAAAACAAAAGACTCAATCGGAAAAGGAGAAGTTGAAAAAGATCATTGATAAAAGCCAAATGGAAACTGAAGACCATCCAGATAGTTCCATAGAAAAAATCAACACCTTAGATGGTATTATTGAAGCTAATTATGAAATAATCAATGATAGATAGATTTTTGAAAATGAGAACCCTACAAAATTTGTTACAACTAGATATTACCTTAGGAGCTTGAAGTAAAAAATTGCATTCTCAGATCTTGCCACTCCAACGAAGGAAGAACCTCTACTACAGAAGAAAAATAATTGAATTGATTTCCTCTTTGATGGATAACTGTTATGTTTGTTTTCCTTCTATTTTTTGGATTTATGTGTCATGTAAGGGTTGTTCTTGTTGTTAGTTCCTTAAAAAAAGAGTTTATTATGGAAACTTAGCAGTTTGAGGAAGCTGAAAAATATCTTTTATAGAAAGGCAAAGATGGGTAGTTTTTAATTAACTTGTTAGAAATGTAATGAGAACAATGTAATATTTTTTTTTGTAATGGGAGTGGACCCCAATATAAGCCACACATAGCTTATTAAAAAAATAAAATAATAATGAAATATCATTCACTTATAATATCAAATATGAATTTAAATGACCAAAATCATTCATGTACATGCATGAAGAATACTTACAATAATTTTTCTCAAAATATGTATCCAAGTATTATTATCAATGCTTGTTATATGGTGATCACTACAAACCATTTTCCTTATATTGTATGGAACTTTATCTCCATAATATAGCCATAGTAATGTGACTCTTCAATACTTGTCTATTGCAGTCCTCACATATCCAAGAGACACAATATTTTCTATTCTTAACCTTTGGCTTCTCATCTTGCCACTTGTATACTAGAATCTTCACTCCCTTCTTCCATGTATACTTGACTCTATGACACTTGCACACTTCTACATAACTCTTACTATCCGACATGCACTCCTAATATCAGAAACTTATGCACATCCTCATTTTACATATATGCATACTTACATACATGACACTTCTACACATTCTCTCAATACACTCTTGCACATTAATGTACATGACACTGTTAGGAATCTTATACCTAGCTTGGAATTTCAATGAAACAACAAGATCAAATATCAAAGATGCAAGGAAAATACGGAATCACAGTTTAAATGAATCACTTTTGCACTGGAGGAATTCCTACCAATGGATAAAAGAAATATAATTGTTCTTATTTTTTGATGGATGCCTACTTACACCCGTTTGAATGATTGTATATATCTACCCTAAATTTATGAGTGAAAGGACACAATGGTGCATAAAAATTTATTAGTTAATATTTAATGTTTAGGATTAGGATCCTAACATGCCACCCTTCTTAAAAGGAGTTTTGTCCTTAAAGTTGAAAGTTAGGAGCTTTATCCCTTGTTTGCCAAGTCGTATTTGCTTAAGTTCTTGCACTATCTTAATATCATTTTTTGTAAGCAGGGATATTGTGAAGGTTGAAATATTGGTGGAGTATTGGGATAAATAATCGTAAAATGAGAATGACGACGAGACAATAATCCTTTTGATACATGAAATATGATATAAGTGCGTGGTAGGAGTTGTTGGAAGTTTGATACCTTATTTTGTGCCTCCTTGGTAGCTTGGAGAGAAAAAAGGTCGGTAACCATTCCCTTACCTCGGTGAATAATTTTTCCATTTGGTGAGAACTTACGTTATGGGAAAAGTTAGATTGTAACCCTTTAAGAGTATACATTTGATTCTTTAATGTGAATTTTATTCATAATTCCTCAAAATCTCATTGGATTGTTTTGAGCATTTTTAACCATTGCACTCCTAAGATAACATCACATCCTCCTAAAGGAATTACATACATGTCATGTTTCATGTTGTAATTGCCCATGGTGACCTTAATATTTTGGCATTTTCTCTTACAGGTAATCCTCCATTATCAATCATGATCTCAAAACTATTGCAAGGATGTATAAAGTAGTTAGCTTATTTTTCCACACATGGGTTGATGAAATTATGGGTACTGCTTGAGTCAATAAGCATAATAAGATTTTATTATTTGAAGGATCCTAGGAATTTCATAGTTTGGGGAGAAGAATTATCGGTGAGTGCATTAAAAAAAAATTCTAGTGGACCTTTAGCACTATCATCGGGTGTATCCGTCACTACTTCTACCTTGATCTCATCTGCATCGATGGTTGAACTACAAGGAATAGCTACATCCAAAATATATAATTTGGGTGTAATACATTTATGATTGGGTACAAATTTCTCATAGCAATGAAAATATAGGTCTTTTTTCTTCTTCCTTCATTTCCTTAGGGCTAATACATTTAATGGGTAATATTCAATTAATTTTTGGGGTGGTGTAAGTATTTTGTGATTCTCCCATAGGTGGTCTTCCTAATTGATGCTAGTTATTGAATTTATCTTTTGCCATTTGGGCTAATCCCATGGTCTGTATCATGGTAGTGGGATTGAAAATTTGTACTTATAATCAAATTTATTCCTTTAAGCCACTAATGAAACAATATTGAAAGAATAAGGTATCTAACCTTGATGTACTATTGGACATTTTTTCAAATTGAGCTTGGTATTCATGCACTAAAATGGTTTTACAGAGCTTGATAAGGGCTCCCGTGAAATTCTTGAGTTTACTAGGGTCAAATTATACTAGTATATTTTCTATGAATTCTAGCCATGTAGGGATACCATTAGTTTTTTCGTACCACTAGTACCATTGGCTAACATTATTTTCCAGGTGGAAATACACAATGTGAACCTTTTGTGCCTCAGGGATCTGGTAAAGGGAGAAATATTGGTTGGTCTGATAGATCCACTTGGTGGGATCACCTCATTCAAATTTTGGAAAATCCAATTTAGTAGTTCTAGGCAGGATGGAATTTTGTGGTCTCCCAAGTGGTGCTTGGTATGTTGGTTCTCCGATAGATTGACCAACTTGGACTAGTATCATATTTTGTTGTATCATATCAATGGAGTGTTTATGGGAATCCATTTTTAAATCCATTCCTGCCATTCTGTTATCCTATTCCTCATTTCATATAGTACTATTTGTAATTTCATCCTTCCATTGATAAAACTCCTCTCTTCATATAGTACTATTTATAATTTCTTCCTTCCACTAGCGCATCTCTTGGACAAATTCCTTGAAGGTAATAAACTGTGATCTCCTACCGTCGACCATTTTAGGGTCAATTTACAAATTTTCACCTACATATAATTTAGATTTGGATTTTTATGTGAGGTTTGCAAAACATTTGGCAAAAATTATGAGGTAATTTGACAAAATATTTGCAATTTTTTTTTATCAAAATTTGTTTTTGAAGCGACTTTTATGACCAACTATTAGTTCCAACGGTCAGTTTTTTGAATTTTTGAATTTAAAATTCACACAATAGTTTGAAATTTGGTAGTAGCACAACTAGAAGGTGACCAAGGATAGCGGTGAATGAGAAAAAAGAGAAAAGCAAGTGCGGAAATGGCAAGCAACGATGGCGAATGACAAGGGAGCAATGAATAATAGTGAGGAGAAAGCAAAGGGTGGGAATACAAGGTACAATACACACGTCAGTGGTCAATGACACATGTCAACGGTGGAGAGCACAGGATACGAGGGAAGCGAAATGGTCAATGAATGGTCAATGAATGGTAGCTTAACACATGGTGGCTGATGGTTCATACGAGGGACGCCAATGAAAGTGTGATCAAAGTCACGATGTCTTATGTGTGCTCATTTTCTTTTAAACTCAACTATTCCCACTTATTTTTCAATGTGGGATTATTATCCCTATTTGTTTTTAATGTTCTTGCCCTCAGAAATCTCCAACATCATGAAATAAGATGGTGTCGAAGACTAGAATAAAACCTTAGCATTTTTTTAAATAATTTACATTTTGATTCTTTTGCTGGTTCTCATCGTTATGTTTTCGATATCACTAAACTAACTATTCAATGCCGAAAAATAATATAACTTTAGCTTATTTTTAATTTTTAATATTCAGCTCATTAGATTTATGATTTATATGCCAAAAATTTTGTATTATGTTGCAGATCAACTTTTTCATCACTGTTTGATTGCTTCTTCAATCTGGTGGTGATTACATCATCAAAAATAGTTTGAGAATCAATTTTTTAAATATTTTTGAGCCTGTGTCTTCATCAAAATCTTCCAAAATTAGTTAACCTTTAGATTTTTTTTGTCATAGGTGTTCATAGTGGTTCTACGGGTGCTGATGTCTTTTATAATATGTTGATTTGTGCATCTCTATGAGGGTTCTATGTATGGAGTGTTGCTTTCGGTTATAAAATGAGTGGTGTTCGATGAGTAAACGGTAGTGCTGAAGATAATGTTGATGACCGAACATTTGGAATGGCAGAAGGAATGATCGATGGAACATAGATGATTTTGCACACCTTATACACCAGTTTCCAATGAGTGAGTGGTGATGAGGTAGAGGAATGGTATGACTTTGATACCAAATGTTAGGCACCTTGTACCTAGCTTGGAATTTCAATGAAACAACAAGATCAAATATCAAATATGCAAGGAAAATATGAAATCATAGTTTAAATGAATCACTTTTGCACTGGAGGAATTCCTACCAATGGATAAAATAAATATAATTATTCTTATTTTATAATGGATACCTATTGACACCCATTTGAATGATTGTATATATCTACCCTAAAGTTAGGAGTGAAAGGACACAATGGTCCATATAAATAATAAGTGATTAGTTAATAGTTAATGTTTAGGATTAGGATCCTAATAGACATATGCATATCCTGCACATTGACACTTACATAAAAAGTTAAATATAAGTCACTCATCTAAATTATAGATTCAAACCCTAATCTATTACACATTTACATTTATACCATAAAGGTACCATGGGGGTAAATTTATATGTACTAAATAATGTAATATTCTTCAACAAATTTAGTAAAAATACATTAATTAATTGTTTTTCATTATCTTGTTATTTCCATTATTTTAAATATTATATTGAACTCATTTGTTAATATAATTATGGGGATTAATGCAAAATATTTGAATTTAACAAATTGAGAAATGATTACAATGATTAATATTTTTATATCTCTACCTAGTTTATCAACAAGAGTTCTTTATGTAAAAGTTATAGAAATAAACCTCTTATAGATATAATCCAAGAAAGTCTCTATGTCGATAAGAATTTTTAATATTGTAGTCATAAAATGAAAATTAGTGATATATTTTAACTAATGCTTTCAAAATATAAAAATTCAATATATTTCTATATTGTATTAATCCTTTTTATGGGTTATATGGAATTGAAATAGGATCCGCCCATGTTACATCATGAGCACATAGTGTTAATATAACAACTTGGCAATTATGCATGTATCACTTGATAAGATTCAAACGTAGTTCTACTCCTTGAAAGTCAAGAAATTTAATGATTGAGCACTTCATATAATTTTTAATAAGTTATATGTGACTTCCATTAGGGGCCACTCTCATTAAAATACCAAAATATTACATTTTGTTTAGGTCAACTAAACCATATCCAACATGCCTTTGTATAACAAATATTTTTTATTTCTTTTTTTTTTTGTTAAATATATTTTTCAACTTTAGTTTTCTTCTAGAATTTGAATTTCACCAAGATGAAGATCAACACAATGATTTTCTAAATTATCTGCTATTAAAATTCCTTTATAAATATGATCACATTTCTAAGAGATTACCTCCAATAATAGGTGACAAACATCAACAATAAAATTATTTTTATCCAATATCCACATCCATTTTTTTGCTAGAAAACAAGAGTTTGTACTTAGGTCCCCCACCTTTGACAAACTCCTACTAATTTTTTTATAAATATGCTCACATTTCCAAGATATTACCTCCAATAATAGGTGAAAAACATCAACAATAATATTATTTTTATCCAATAACCACATCCATTTTTTTTTTTTCTAGAGAAAAAGGGTTTGTACTTAGGCCCCCATCGACAAATCACAAGTCTCTTCTTTAGAGCTTGAGAGTTTACAAATAGATTCACTTTCCATCTCAATTAAGATGATATAGCTAGAAACCCACATCATTTTACATAGAATGTCTAAATTATTGATTTTTTTGTTGAATTCTTGATTTTCATTTTCTAAGTTTTTAAAATTTTCTATGTGAATATAAATATTCTATAATTTAGCATCCTTTTTGAAATTTTCTTATAACAGACTTTAAAACTTTACCTCTACTATCTATGCATTACATCTTAGTAGAGTTATATTTCCAAAACATCACACTACATAGTATGCTTTAGAAAATTTGGATTGCACAAGTACAACCACAAAAATTATAATAAATAGTTTATATGAAAACACATTAATGTTATAAAATAAAATATATATTACAAATGAAAATATTAACATAAATATGAATTATTATTTGATTTAGGGAGTCAACATTTTAAACTTACTACTTTCTCTAACCATGGAAAGGAGAATTTAACTTCACGATCCTCTATTAAAAACCCTCTATTGTATTTTGTTTAAAAAAAACCTAATTCAATTAAATCCAAAAATTAAAATCCCTCTACTGGTTAGCCTATCTGCACATTTGTTTCCTTTCCCTAATGTATGTGTAAATCTAATTTCTTCAAACTCTTTAGCAAGATCTTGAATTTCCATAATTATCTCTTTCATGTTCCATAAAGCCTTTGCTTTCCTCAAAAACTGTATTTATTAGTGAGTGAATCACCTTCCATCCATACTTCTTTCTATTTCATTTGTTTACATATTTTTAACCCTTTTAAAGCTGCCCAAGCTTCATTATTTGTCTTAAATCTATTATTAGGAGCATAATGAGATACAAATTTTCCTTTATTATTTCTAATTATTCCTCCTTTTAGTATTGGTTTTCCTTTAGATGCTCCATCAAAATTCAATTTGACCAACTCCACATTCGGTTTTTTCCACTTTATATTCTTTGTCTTCTTTTTGTTTCTCATGTACCCAACATCATAATTTGGTTTGATGACTTGACTCCATCTATCAAGGATCTATGCTTCTATATTAGAAATTGGATAAGTTGATAGGGTTTAGACTCCTTTATGGCTAAACATATATTCCTTTTCATTTTTGTCATTACCTCTAAATTGCTTTCCTTTCCTTTAATATCCTTCTATTATTTTCTAGACATACAATCCAAAGTATTGTATCTTTTAATATATGCTATATTGTTTGTAAAACCTCATATTATCAATCAATGATCTTAAATACGAGGAATTTCTCCTCCTAAACTATAAATTTACACCTATAATATTTTATTTATTTATAAACCAAAAAAACAATAAAAAAATTAATTAAAAAATCATAAAATAATTTAAATCCAATCCCCACTTTTTATTAATCATAAAATTCACATATTAACCTAATCACCAACTCATTCTCTCTCATTCTATCAATAACCTATAAATGATTTTTTTCTCTCTCATGTTATCAATAACCTATAAATGATTTTTAAAACAAATTAGTCGGCTACATTGCGGTACAAAAACAAGCGGCTACACACTCAAAAGTAGTCAATAGGTAAATCCTAACTACTATTATAGGCTTAGGCATTGCTATCCTGCTATTGGTCGGTGAGGACAACTCATTTTTTTAAGATCGGTTTTTATTTATTTATTTTTCATATCGATTTTTTAAGATCGATTAGCCGTGTCACGGATTTTTTAGATGCCTTGAGTACTATTGCAAACTTGATTCTGTTTTTCCCGAATACATGACAGCTTGAAACTCATTAATTAAACTCCTTTGTGAATTAGATTCCATACAAATCGATTTGAAAGATATACCTATGCTGAAGTTTAGCTGTCATATTCTTCTTGTCTAACAATCGCCGTCGCTGACAACCCAAAGAGATTGCCAGATCTACAGCCGATTGTACTTATCTTCGACGACATCTCTTAGCGTGTCCTTTATGTTGTTTACAGATTTCCCCACAACCTGATTGTTTAATGGAAACTTTCTCAAAAAATGTCGATGAGTACCCTTCCAGAAGACAAACTATTTATCTTTCTCTCTAAAATATATGAACAGTACTCGTGTAGTACTCAAACACATGTGCGATAAATGCTGAAAAATAGGAAATGATTGCCCTTTATAAGACCAGATCTCATCTATCATTTGAATTGAAGCCGGAAAACCCATAGTCTGCTCGTTGTGTGTTGTTCCCGTGTCACCGAATGCTGTGAAAAGCTGATAAGTCAGAAAAACGCAGGAGGGATCTTGCTTTCAACTATACGAGTTAAACATGGTGAATATTTCGGTGAGAAGATTGTACATTTTACTAGCGGAGGAGAGGACCCAAAAGGAGCGAGTAGGCATAGAAGCACACATGTGAAAGAAACGCTGGAAAGCTTGAAGAAATGTAGTGTGGAATTGGAGAAAAGGTTTTGTCCTCTCAACCAAAAAGTGGAGTTGTATATAGAGCTTCATCAAAACTCGCGTGGCCACTTTGTGTTGGTTTGTAACCGAATTAATACAAGATACAATAACATAGCAAGGACACTGGAAATACTACATGGAGAATTCCTTATATTTCATTTCGGCATACTATAATATATTCAGAAGAAAGGTTGCCATCTATTTTCATTTCTCACTTTTAATTGAACAATGTCATATAGCCCAATATCTAGATGCAAGCACCATACATGTTATATACGATTAATTAGCATAATACATCCTATTAATAAAAAAAATCTGAGGTTCTTGCGATTGAAAATTTGCATAAGAGGGGTTTCAATTTATTAAATCGATGTTTTTTTGTGTAAACATGATTGGGAGTTCACCTTTCATCTGTTTTTCAAATGCAAAGTTTTCCGGGATATTTTTTATATGTTGGGTTTGCTTGGACGCTACATGATTCTATGTTCGACCTTGTTCAATAATGGGTTTCACCCTTTTATTCTCCCCGTCTTAAATGTTTCTAGAAATTTTTGCTTCCCCACATCCTTTGGGGCGTGTGGAAGGAGCGGTATGCAAGGGCATTTAAAAATATTGAGGGTGACGTTTTTCATATAAGCCAAAAAATTATTTGGAAGGTGGGAGAGAACTTATTGGCGGTGTTAAAGGACTCGCTTCCCTCTACACCTAGAGACCACCTTGATTATGTTGTCGAGCAAATTCTTGGTTTTCATCCGGAGTTAAGACCCCCACCAGCTCCGAATTTATGAGCTTCTATTCGTTGGTCACAACCCCCTCCATGTTGGTTTAATCTTAACTTCGATGGGGCATCGAAAGGCAATTTGATTATGTTGTCGAGCAAATTCTTGGTTTTCGTCTGGAGTTAAGACCCCCACCAGCTCCGAATTTATGAGCTTCTATTCGTTGGTCACAACCCCCTCCATGTTGGTTTAATATTAACTTCGATGGGGCGTCGAAAGGCAATTCGCACCAAGCTGGTGCTCGGGGTGTAATTCGGCATCATTTTGGAAATGCTATTTTGGCCTTTGCAGAGGATATTGGCATCCAATATTCTCATTATGCTGAAACACGTGCTTCATTTTTTGAAATTCAAATGCTCAAAGATCTTGGCATCCGTAGGACAATTATTGAGGGGGATTCGTTAAATATTATTAATATGCTCAAAGGAGATTTTCGTCCCAGATGGCGAATATCTAATTTAATTAATGAATCCAGAGCCCATTTATTGTCTATGGAGGATACTATTATCAAGCATGAGTTTAGATAAGGGAATGCTGTAGCCGGATCCCTTGCAAATCTGGGCGTATCTAGTTAGTGCCTGACGATTTGACATATTGATTTTTCGTTTGAGGTCATTCACCTTATTGATGATGATAAACCTTAATGTTTGTCAGATGATGCCTGTTTTTACGTTGCATTTCCCTTCTCTTGGTTGGTGTTAGACTTTGATTATAACTGAAATGACAACGGAGTGCCTTTATTCCAGGCTATTGCAATGTCCTATCGTGCCTTCATGGTTCATTTTTGGTTTAATGTGGTGTCAGGGTATCTTTTTCCCCTTGGGTTTTTTGAATTTCAAATTTTAAATCTCCCATTCCCAATGTTCCCTCGTGCTTGGGTGGTGGGCCTTTCTGGATCTTCGTCAGTTTCTTGAATATTTTATGAATGTGCTAGTATCAGAAATCCTATTCCTTAATGCCTTTTTGTTTCTCCTTGGGAAGTTGACCTCGATTTTGTTCAATGGCTGGTCAGGTTTTGATATTTCTAACCCTAAGGAAGCTAGGGTCCCCTATAATGTCATCCTTCCTACTATGAGAAGGTGCCTTCATGGAAATTTTTTTTCCAGTGTATCTTGGTTGTTCTTAACACCTGTTGAAGGCTCACTTGTGCTGGTGACATCTGGTCTATTTGGGAGTAGCATTTTGGTGCTTGTTTATGTGGTTTTGGGATTCTTTCCCCCATTTCTTGGGAGTTTTCTCAGTTTTCTTAGTCGTATGCTCATGCTTTCTATGCCATCCTTTCCCATGATGGGGATTGATTTACTGCCCATCGCGTTGTTTTCTATTTTCTATTATGAGGAAAGTATTGTTTTCTTCATGCCAATTCCCAAGACTCATGGGTCTCCTTCGTCTGAGAGTCCCAAATCCCCTATCGGTGTTTGAATTTTGAATTTGGGGGTGAGGAATCTGTACATTTAACATGGTTTACCATAGGGTATTCTTCGTTGGAGTTATTTTGCTAGTTCAAGCGTAGTGGCTTGGGTTTTTTCTCTCTTGCCTGTCCATCAAGGTCTTGCACTGCTTGTGTTTGAATAGGTAGCTATGGAACATGGTTTAGTTGCTAATGAAATTCTCAAGCCTTTTGTAGATATTCCAGGTCCCATGATGGGAGGTGCTAAGTTGGTGGTGGATTATCCTAGTTCTACTGGTGGTAACTCTAAGGGGGATTCAGAGACTAACTCTTATTGCAGTGAAGATATTTATTTGTTTACCTTCGGAATGGGTCTAGAGAAGGTGTCTAGAAAGATACAGGTTTATGCTAAAGGAGTGAGGGGTAAGGCCTATGATGTGGGTATTTGCATTCCCTCGGTTCGCCCCACTGTTAAATTTGATTTATCCCCTAATGATATTACAAAGGAGCCTATGAATATGGACATGAATCCCACTTGCATTACTATCAGAAGTGGCTTACGTAAATCTAAAATTATGCACAATAAAGGTGGTGAGGATGATGGTTTCTCCCCTATTTCTTCCCATCTATATATTGATGTTCTTTCGTAAGATTACCATTGGGAGAAATCGGTTGAGGAGGTCTATGTACCAGAGGCCTCTGAGGAGATTAGAAACTTAGTCTTTCACAATTTGAAGCTCATCGATATCAATCAAAGGAATTTGTGGAGTCCGTTGAGATCGATGATGGACGTCTCTAAAAATGTTTCTCATCTGGCTACTTCTATTGCTCAGGGGATGAGTAAGTTAGGGTAGAACCATCTTAGTTCTCCTCTTCTTCTGTGTCTTTTGATCCTGGTCTTTGCAATCTTTTTTTGGTCTACCTCATGTTGTCTGGTGAGGTTTAGTTCTAGTCTTTTTTTCCCAGGTGGTATTTTGATTGTAGTGGTTGTGGGATCCCTTTAAAACACCCTCTATTTTTAATATTACCCAAAAAAAAATATAAAAAAGCTCTTTTTCCATGTATAACATTTCATCACCTTAACTTCAAACAATATCAATAGAAAATAAATGGTTGGTTTGGATTTATTCATAAAGAAGTTGGACAAATTTCAAGTCTCATAAATTTAACGACCTTATTTTGGAGATTTTATTAATAAATCCAAAAAAATTGGTAAAAATTAAACCAAGGAAAAAAATTATTAAAATAAAAAAAAATATTTTAAATAATAATTGGAGAGCCAAAAAATTTGATTTTGTATTGGATATTCATAAAATGGGTTATAAATATAGTTTATGAATAAAAAATTCTAACCAAATACACCATAGAAATGCAACATTTCAAAATATGTAGTGTTTAAATTGGTTTTTGTTTTCCCTTCATTTCTTTTGTACTAGATGGTTGACCTTATATATAGACTGTTAGACGAATTGGAGGCTCCTCAGGTATGGTATCATCATGGTATATCTCCTCTAGTCCTTTTAAATATTTTGATTTCTCCTCAAGTGCCTCAATGTCCTATCCAATAAAATCCATATCCATAGGACTCTCAGCAATCCAATCATATAGTGGATCTAGTTCATCTGATTTAGTTACCTTAGAATTTACTAGCCTCCACTTGTCTTGTACAAAGCCTAAGATTGTATTGTACAAACACGAGGTCATTGAGGCACTCCTAGATCAACCTATTATGTTTCTTTGTATGTACAACATCAAATAGAGATCAATTGTGCTCACACCCAAAAGTGCTATAAGGTTGAATCAAGATGTGGATATTCATTCTCTATAGAGTAGAAATTTTGGAACCATGGTCCTCCCACCCTAAATATACAAAAAAAGAAAATATTCAAAGTATTAATTTATATTCATAAACTACATATTTTTAATTAAAATATTAAACTTTAAAAGTATAAATGCTTTACATGGTTGTAAGCTTGACCCTTTAGTGAAGGAGGATGCAAACAACATCCCTCCCACAATATTATATAGTTGTAACTTAGTAGTGATAATGGGATGTTTGGCAGGGTTATCTATCATCCTCTCTATGCAAGTATCGAGCCCTAGCTAGGCATTCATCATTTCTAAGACTACTAGTGTTAAGAAAATTGGGTTTCATAAAATACCTTGTGATAAGAATAGGTTGATGGAGTTGCCTTGTCCATATACTATCAATAATTCATCAATTTGGTTCAAACTTGCACAACTTATGACCATTATAATAATGTTCATTGGCCTCTTTGGTAGAATCCATTACCTCTTATCGATATCCCATTACCAAATTTTCAACATCTACAAGATGAAGAACCCTTACCAAAGGTTCTGTCACCTATAATTAACTAATATATATTAAAAATTTAGAAAAAGTAATACTAAATTATAAAATAATATTATAAAATATAAAATTGAAATCAACAAACAAATTGCAATTACCTTGAGAATTTTTTGAATGCCCACCCAAAATGAATTATTAAATACTTACCTCCATATTCGTTGCCCCTTATATTTTGAATGTACTATTAAAGCATACCATTCCTTGCTCACATATATTTGGTTCAAAGCGGGTCATGCCATTAGAAGGCTCTAAAATTTGATGAAATTAGAGGTAAATTGAGTGATCCTTAGGGGAATAATATCCCTCTTGTCATTGTGTTCCCTCATCAAGTTGAGTACCCATGTGTGGTTCTTCACCTTCACTACCATGGTCTTCATCCATGATATTTTGCCAATATTCTCAAGCATAAGGTCAAAAGCACATGGGATCCAAACAACATAGGGGTCTTCTCCTCAATAAGTCTACCCATAAATACATATGTTTTTGTATTTCCTATCATTATTTGGATAATATTATTCACTCCTATTTCCGGCATGATCTCCTCCAACAAATTGAATGACTTCATGAAGACCATGGATCCATCCAAAGCTACCATAAATAGTATCATGTTGTTTATTACATCCATCCATACATGTATTTATGATTATCCAAATTGGAACATTCACAAACACATGCCCTTCTTCGTGTGAGATCATAATCATGATTTTTATCTTGTTGTGTCCAAGAAGTTAGTTTTATGGATTAAATTTACACATATCTAGGGTTTAACATGAAGAAACAAGTTCCCCTCTAAGGTCTTATCATATCATAGATGTATAAACTTGATTTGTTTGATGGAATATGTAGATGCAAGCAAATGAGGTATGCAAAACCCTATTCTACATGAAATTTTATTTTAATTCATACAAAAGTGATGAAATATTTCTTTATTTTGAGAAAGAATACAAGGATAATATGCAAACAAACAAAAACTATCTTGAGATTCAATTACATGCACTTCACTTCCATGCCTAGTGATGAAGATGCACAACAAGATTCATCCTTTCAGATCAATTTGTAAAAAAAGCTAATTTTCTCATTCTCTTCATAACATTTCTTTACAAAACATCAGAGATTACAAAATAGTGAATTAGACTTACAATGCAACTAAATTCACTTTTAGTTTGTTTCCTAATGTAGCAAAAAATATCTATTACCACTCCTTTGGTAGTTTTGTAATCAAAGATAGATTTGTTACATTTTTGTAAAAACTTGGTTATCCAATCAATAACAGAGATGATACATTAGAAAAATCACACAATTATGAAACCCTGTAACAAAAATAGATTAAAAATAAAATGGACCATACGTGATTCATAGAACAATGTAGAAGTACCATGCAAAAGCACCATGTAGAAGCATCATGCAAAAGTGCTACATAGAAGTGTCAAACATAAGTGTCATATGGAAGTTTAAGATATAAGTGCCATAGAAAAAATTATATAGTGCTTTTTCTCTCAAACAACACTTTTAACTATACCTACAAAGATAATAACTTTACAAATAAAAATAGAGAGAAATAGATGATCAATGCAAAGGGGTTTGTTTGCTTTTAGCAAGGATCAATGAACTTCCTTGCTTGGAAGGATCAAAATCTATTTTTTTTACACAAGATAAAAATAATTTGAATCATTAAAGGATAACCAATTCTGAAAGTAAAAAGAGTGCGAAAATTGTTGTAAATGCTAAATAGGATGAAAGACAAACAATAAAATCTAAATAACATAAAGGATGAAAATAAGTGAATTGAGATATAAATGCTAAATAAACAAGTAGCTATAGTCCAAAACTATGGATTGTATCTTTTCCTATGAAGGAAACTAAGGAATGATTGTTGATATACTTGGTAGTCAATGGATACTTGAAGGATGTTTACCGTTGAACTTGATTTGCTAGATATGACACTTCAAAGTATTGCAAGCTGGTTATTATTGGCCTTCACTATTCAAATATACAGCCAAGCATGTGAGCCAATGTGACCAATGTCAGAGGATGGGAAGACCTACTCTTAAAGATGAAATGCCACTCCAACCACATGTACACATAGAGCCATTTGATAAATGGGGGATGGACTTTTTAGGACCCATTAATCCATAGTTAGCAGGTAAGAGGTATATCTTAGTTTACACTGACTATGTGACCAAGTGGGTTGAAGTGCAGGTATTGCATGATTCTAAAGAGAATACTGTAGTAGACTTCCTGTATTCATCTATTTTCACTAGATTTGGGGTTCCAAGGGAGATCACAATTGATCAAGGGCCTCAATTTACTTCAAATTTGATTCAAGAACTCATGCAGCAATATAAAATCAGGCATAACAAAACCACTCCTTACCATCCATAGGAAAATGGGCAAGTAGAGGTAACCAACCATGAACTAGAGAACATTCTCACAAATATGGTACAACAACATAGGAAGGATTGGGTCACAATATTACCAGAAGTAGTGTGGGCTTATAGAACCACCTAGAAAACTACTATTGGTTTTACACCATTCCAGCTAGTATATGGGAAGAATGCTATGATGCCCATAGAATTTGAGATTAAAAATCTCAGAATTACAATAGATTTAAATTTGAATCTGGATGAGGCACAAGAGGAGTAGATTCAACAGCTTAACCAACTGGATGAATACCGAAGAGATGCTCTGCATCGGACATAGGTCATCCAAAAATAGAGGGCCAAGTGGCATGATCGTCACACTAGGCCAAAGTAGTTAAAAGTGGGAGAGTGGGAATTATTGTATGACTCCCGGTTCCAAAAAAGGAAAGGTAAAATTATGTAGCACTGGATGGGGCCATATGAAGTGATTGAAATCATCAACAATGGAGTTGTGAGGATCAAAACAATTGATGGTAGCAATATTACATTAATAGTCAATGGTCACTGACTACATCCATATCATGTGTCTGAGACTTATATGATGAAGTCCATATTAGGCATGGGGGAGACCCCAGTTGATTCTAGTTTTAAAATGAGTCAGTAATATGTGGACATTGTCCACATGGTCCAAAAACAATTATTCTTTTAAAGTTCTACAATTTTTCTTTCTTTAGTTGTATTTCTATTTTGCAAGAATGATGCCCTGAGTGCAACTATTAGGCAGCTTGGGAAACCTAGGCCTAACAAGCACAGGATCCATGAACCTGCACAATCCCAGATTTCTAGGAGATTAAATTCCAGTAGAAGTAGCTCATCCCCACTTGGAGGGGGAAACCATATCTGAACAAGTGTTTGGGTGTTTGTTTTTGGTCTTCATGAAGAAAAATACTCGGATACTAGTTCAAGTAGCGGATGTTGATTTTGTCCCTATTCTTCAAACCAGAATGATGAAGGCTTGATCAAGTGTAAGTGTACACTAGTGGATACATCAAAAGATATTGAAATAAAGGAGAAGCACCTACTTTTCATTTTTTAAAGAGGACAATGCTTGATTTCCATTTTTTGGAGAAGAAGGTGCTCGACTCCCATTTTTATGGAAGAGAACACCCGATTCCCATATTTCGAGGAAATGGTACCCGATTCCCATTTGTACGATAGAAGGCGCTCAACTCCTAGTATGTCAAGGAAAAGGTACCTGAGTCCCATTTTCCAATAGACCGATGCCTGATTCCTATTTTTCATAAGGAAATGGTGCTCGACTTCCATTTTTTGGGAAAGCGACACCTAATTTCCTGGACATATAAAAAAATGCTTTCTATTTTTAAGTATGGCACCCGATTTCCAATAAAAAGGTGTCTACTTTCTATTTTTTTCTTTAAGTACGATGCTCGATTTCTAGCAAAAGGTGCCTGCTTTCCATATTAAGCATGGTGCCCGATTGCTAACAAAAGGTGTCTGCTTTCTATTTACCAAGCACCTACGTGCCTTGATTCGAAAGAAGGCACCCAATTTCCATATAAGGAGGCACCTGCTTTCTATTTTCATGGGCGTTTGTGCCTCGTATGAATAATCTTCAGCATTGGAAAGTGGCCCGAGCCACATCAATATTTCACCCACGTGCATAATTCAAACTTCATGGATGAAATTATTTTAATTTTTTCATAAGAGATTTATGCACGTTCCAAGGTCATCAGTAAACAATTTCCAAGGGAGGGATGTTTTTCGTCCTATGAAGACGTGTTTTTCTAATATTTTCTTGAAAATGTGTAGGAATTCTCAAATGTATCAAATTGCAACAACCGAGAACCAATCAAAATGGAGAGAAATTTGTTGCATGGGAAATATGCCTATCATTATTTGTTCCAATACATCTAGTCACCATAAAGCAACCAATGCCAGTGCACCATGAGCGTCTACGCATTATACATACACGAAACATAATACGAGTACGTGCTTAATTTTTTGTTATATATATATTATTTTCATAGGCATATGTTTCTATAAAATAGTGTCGACACAATCCCCATTGAATTACCAACCACCCATTTCTCTCCACTTGGTATTTTTCTACATGTCACTGCTCTGATTGGGGAAAACACTCATGGTCATCATCTACACAAAATTTAGTGCACATTTTAATGAGATTTTGCATAGATAACCATAATTATTTTTAATTATGGCAATCATGTGCCTGCGTTCATGGATGCAAGTGATTTAAAACCATGCATTGGCAAAACTCTATACAAGAAAATAATAGAGTTGCAAGAAATAGAAACCAAAGTGTGAGAAATTGTTGCAAGTAAAACTCAGAGCCAAGAAAAATTTGAACTTTGCCATGGGGGAAAATCGACCAACCATCTATTGAAAAAGAGTGAGCCTATGGATTGTTCAGGCATTAGTGAGGATGTACAAGTGCAATTCTACGTCATGCTAGATGGTTGGAATACTACCATCTAGTCAGCTAGAACCAGGATGTAGAAATAGCTAAAGAATTTGTGGCATCTATGAGGGACAAAGTTGTTCGCATGCGAGGACTAGAAATTCTAGTCATCAAAGAGTACATTGTCGAGGTAACAGGCCTTCCCCAAATAGGAACACACATATAAGGAGGAAAACCCCACACTCTACATGTAATGATTCTTTGGGCACCCAACATAATACCTAATACGCATTGGTTTATCAAAGTAGTACATCCTCAAATTCTAGAGACCGGTCTTTGAGAAGATTATTTGGTTCTTCACTTGTTCGGGTAGGTTTTCCAAACTAAAATCTAACCATTTTTGTTTCCTCAACCATTTACTACATGGGGATAATATCAATGTCCCCCATTATCTTACATGTGCACTCAAGGATGAGGCCCACTAGTACCAGGCAAGCACAACGTCTACCCTGGCTCACCATGGCCTGATTTTGGCCTTGGTGTGACATGTCGAGTCACACAGGGATGTAATGGTTGAGGAAGCTAAAGGAAATAATGTAGTTCCTAAGGTAGAGGAAGAAGTGGTGGTACCAGAATAGACTGATCAACTAGTTGATAGGATGATAGAGCAAATAGAGATGGTGCCTACATCCCAGCCTAAGAAAAATACATGGGATGCAGGGCAAGCCTCATCCCTTATTTTTCCTCAATTTTATGAGGATGCAGGATAGGCTTCATCCCCTATTGACCCTCAATTTGAATATGAGGTAGGGCATGGTCCACCAAGCCCTACTTACATGCTAATTTCCACTAAAACCAGGAGTAGGAGGATGAAGGCATCCATGGTGGTTTATAGCTCATCGAATGATGATGCAATGATTGACGAGTTGAATAAGGATGAGTTCATGGCCCATATATTGCAGGACTTGTCCAAGGGAAGTACTCCTTAGTAGGAAATGTAGATGGAGGATCTACAACAACAGCTGCAGATATTGAAAGAACATGCTTGTACTTGGGAGGCCAAGTATAAGGAGGAGCAAACTCTTTTTCAAGAGTCTAGAAAAGCAGCTACAGTAAAATTGTAGGAGTTGTATCAGACCATCCATCAGCTATAGGAGATGATATTGAAGCTATAGTTATAGACCCAATAAATTGAGGTTGAAAATCCATCCAAGGAAGATGCAATGATGCAAACTGATTGGGCTATGGAAGTGCCCACTACCTCTCTAGATTCTAAGGAGAAAATAACCTCCTCTAGCCCTTTTCGATCAAATATGAGGAATTCTAGCAAAGAAGCTAAGGTAGGGGACCAATCAATGGCTTCTACTAGATATATGTCTACATAGGGGAGCCCTAATTCTTGGGCAAGGACCCCTACAATTATTATAGAAAGTGCAATTAAAGAATCCTCCCAGAAATCCCATGCAAAAGTAGAGCAGGAAATAAATGCAGCAATGGAGGTTGAACAACCCCATTCACCAGCTCACTCTATAGAACAGGGGCAATATCAGGGTCTTGAAGTTGATATGGGATAGTCCCCAACATCTTCTTCCTTTGCAGATACAGAGGTAAACTAGGAGGATGAAATTGAGGTCGAAGAACCTCAACTTTTAACAAAATCTGTAGAGGAAGACACAAGATAGGAAGATGAAATTGAGGCTGAAGAGCCTTATATTTTAGACAAGGTTGCAAAGGAGGATCAAGGGGTTGTAAAATCTCAAGATTCCACTCATTTTGTAGGCCAAGAGTTAGAAGGAGATGCAAGGGCTGAGCCTAAATAGCTTTAGGTAGAGAAAGGGATTTTAGTAGAGGAATCACCTACTGCACAAAATGTGATTGAAGGGTCACCTAAGAAAATGCCTACAAAGTAGGCACATGAGACTCAGAAGTCTCCAACTTCTGAAGATCAAGCAAAAATAGTAGAAGGGGGAAATCCCCCTATTTCAACAAATTACATAGGCCCAAAAATATAGCCAAAGAAATTGAGATAAAAAAGGAAGGCTATAAGGGGACCTCAAAGAAGACCTAGGATCAAGAAAAGGACTACATAGCTAAAATAATCAGGTATGAATTTTGATGAAGAATGGGTAGAGACTTTGAAGTTATTTTATGAGTAGAAAAAGAAGTTCAAACAACTCAAGGTAGATATCAAGGCAAATAAGGAGTATAGGAAAGCCTCTAAGAGAGTGGCCAAGGAAACTAGAAAAGAGGCCAAAAAGGCATCCAAAGCTCCTCGTAAGAAAATCAAATTTGCTTGACCAACGTAGTTCTGGGATTTGTATGGGTCAACAGGTGATCAACCTTCAAATATGAAGGTATATTTCATGAAGATGGGATTGCTAGGTCCTGTACCACCTGTAGCTCAAGAAACAACAAGCAAAGCTCCCTTGGTAGAAGAAGTAGAGTCTAAATATGATGTTGAACTTGAGCCAGTGGTGGCCAGTTTGCCCAAGGCCAAGGTTGTTGAGAAATCCAGCATTCCGTTTGGTGATGAATCTGCAGTTCCAGTGGGAGAAAGTTTACCCCCTCACCATCAATACTAGAAGCAGGTTGAGCCAACATTCCAGAAGGATACCTCCACTTTTACTGGCTACTACTTGAGGAATGTGGCAGGGAGGAAAGTTTGGACAAAGGAACAACCAGGTGAAGGAGCAGGACCCAATCAGCCAACTCGGCACAACAAGCACCTAAAAAAGTAGCAACAGGAGGTAGCCACCCCCAAAACACCGAAAGGGTGAAAGCCCAAAGATAAGGCAAAAGCCAAAGCCACTGAAAATAAGAGGAAGGAAAAAGTCAGGGCCTACTGGAAGGGTGTTAGTGAGACTGGTAATTACCAGTTCAAAGTGGCATAGGGACGTGCCAACCCTTAAGCATGGGGGGATGATGAGCCCTAAAAATGCTCATTTTTGTACAAAATTTCCATATATATTGTGGCATTTATTTTAATAGAAATATATGTTTTATGCAAATTTTATATGTATTTAACATTAGATTATGTATGTTGTCTAATATTTGTTTTTGAGTGAATTATGTGTAGATTCAATGGATTTTACAGTATTTTAGCATGACTATGTCGAGGTCCCATTCGGACCTGGCACTTTCCATTTTGTGATGGTAAAAATATCTTCAACAAAATAGTGATGAAGCGCTAAGTCAGGCACTCGAATCTCGTTTAGGCACTCGATTCCCATTTGGTGCTTGACTATCGAGTGCTCGATTCCCATTTGGTGCTTGAATATTGGGTGCTTGATTCTTGTTAGGAACCTGATCCGTGTTAGGTGTCTAATTCCTGTTAGACATCCAACTCCCATTTGGTGCCTGATTCATATCTTCTATAGATAAGGCACCTAATTCCCATTGACATAAAATTAAAGCACAACCCTTATTGTCGATAGAATGGAACGATGATTTCAATGATGGATGCAAATGCAATTTCAACGATGGATGCGGACCAAGGACAACATCAATGACCATATGTCATCTATTTTTTAGCAATCACATAAAAATCAATGTAATTGGGTAGAGAAAAATATCAGATGTATTCTATTTTGATACAGAATATGTTGAATATATTCTGAGTTTAATGTTTTGCTTTATCTCCTTTATTCCTGTGTATTGTTGTAACAAAAAAATTGAAAATTGATTTGCTTTTAGAATGTAATAGGGCATGGTCGCATATCTTATAAATATGCAGGCCACCCCTGAAAAATAGATCCCATATTTTCTCTGTATTTTTCTGCTACAAATTTCAATACAATACATTTGAGTCTTTTAATCAAACTCAACTAGCATCCGATGAATGTCTTAATGTGGGTGAAATCTGCTGGAATCTTGGGCCCACTCTCAAAAGTATTCCTCCCTTATTTTACCTATTTTCTATCATTTTAATTCATTTTCCTATTTTCTGTAATTTAGTTTAATACTGCAATTTCCCTATGTTTTCTGTAAATTTCCAACAAGTGTGCAGTTTTGATTTCAAGGCATTTCAGTTATTTCTTTGATAATGTAAATTAGATTAGTGGTTTGGAAGATAAAAGAAGAACTCCAATGAAACAACAACACCCCCCAAACCATAGAATCTAAGGGACTCATCTGATTAAAGGGAGATTACAAGTATATACTGTGCAGGGTTACTCACAAGTTTACGAGTTGTCCCGGGTTGACAATTAAATGGAGGTAATGATTTATACCATAGAAAACTAACCAATGTTTTTCCCAATAGCAAGATGCGAAGTGGTGTGAACCAAATGAGGAACTATAGGTTGAGCTACAACTAGAGCAAGAGTAGTATCAACAAGAAGAGATGTTTGTACAACTGGAATAGTTTTTGGTGCAATAAGAATTGCTGGTACAACCAAAAAAACTACTGGTGCAATAGGAACTACTGGGATAATAGAAACAACTACTAGTAAAATAGGAACAACTATTGTAACAACAAAAATAATAGGAGAAACTACTAGAATCAAAGGTACAATAGGAATAGGAGCCCGATAAATGTGAGGTGAAGTGGAAAAAAGTGCTCGTAATTAGACCTTATTCTGCTATGGTGTGCTAAAAATCAAATTAGTTGGTTGTGCCTGATGTAAATTAGTGTAATTTCGATGTGTAGTGGGTGGAACACTATAGATAATAAAGGATTTATTCTCATGCTGCAAAGTATATGTATTGTGATAGGCATCATAAGTGGTACACCTATCATATTGGTAAGGTTTACCTAGAAGTAATCCACAACAATCCATGGGTGTGACATCACACATGATCTTATCCCAAAACTTAGGGCCAAATACAAATGCAATGGTGCACGTGTGTGTGATTTTTGATGTGTTGGTGCTATCCTTCCACCCATGAGAGTAGGGGTGAGGATTTTTATATGTAGGGAGCTTGAGCCTATAGATAATGGAAAATTATATTCTTTTGTGAGTTATTATCGATTATACAATCTACTGCAAAGTTATGGAGCAAGTGAGCATGAGTGACAAACAATTGGTCACGATCACTTGCTTTGGAATGCTGATTCATGAGTGTTACATTATTAATTTTCCCTCTCAAATCCTCATAAATTTATTCTTCTCTAGTAGTCTCGATGGGGTTATCACAAGTGCCCTCATCAAACTATACAAAAATATTCTTCTTTTGTAATTGTGGACATTGATTTTTATCATGGCCTTGCCTCTTACAATAGTTACAAAATTTAGCAGTTTGAGCATGAGAGAATGAAGAAGAGGAAGAAGGAAATGAATTTTTAGAAGTAGGGGGTGAGTAAGAAGTGGGAGTAATAGAAGAAGAAACATGGGAAGGTCTCTTTCATCCTTGTTGATGCTTGTGCACATCTTCTATCAAACCACCAAAAGAGTAGCGAGGCTCCCACCGTTGTGCCACAAACTTCTCCTTAGCTAGTTGTGCATGTTTGAATGCATCATCCAATGTTGTGCAAGTAGTATATTTGATCTCCCTATACAAGTGTGCAAGAAGACCACTTTTAAAATTTGCAATCAAGACAACATCAGAATCTAAAATTCTAAGTAAGACTCGAAGCGTTTGAAATGATGAATAAAATTTTATATAGATTTCCTCTTGCCTTGAAAAAGGTGTAACCATTGATTAAGTAAGTCCTCCTCATAATTTTATGGATAAAATGAGGCCTTCAAAACTTGTACCATCTCCTCCCATGTACAAATTGGATTGTGACGATTGACAATGAGAACTTTGGTGATGTTGGAAATTTTGAGCTTTGTGAATGAAACCTTTTCATTATCAAGAGTGTGAGTATATTCAAACTAGGTCTCCATGTCAAGGATCTAGCTATTGAGTACATCAGGATCTTGGGAGCCTTCATATATTTTTACTTCACACCTTGGACAAGGAGGATGGGAGGAACATAAAGGTATTGTAACATGGCAGCCATTTTCACCATTTCTTCCTTTTGGGCTATAGTGATTTCAACCAATTTTTCAACAATGGCCATATTGGTAGCCATAGGTTTACTAGGAGTGATCAAGGGTTTACTAGGCACCATTTTGGGTGACAAAATGAGAATATGTGGTAAAAAATTATGGTTAAATTTTAATGGGCCCTCCCTCTCTAATTGGACCAAGGAATTTGATTTTGAAATTTGTGACACTCAATGTATAACGATAAAAAAAAAATGTGGAGCCAACACATGGTACAATAGGTAACCAACGGTCACAATTTACAACTATCAATAGTAATCCAATGATCATAATTTACAACAATCAATAGTGATCCAACAATCACAATTTACAACAGTCAATAGTGATCCAATGGTCACAATTTACAACAGTTAATAGTGATCCAATGGGTCATGATGCCCAAAAACCAACCTATACCAACGATCATAGTGAAAAAATAATAATAGTCCACCAACGGTCACAGTGGACACTATCCAACGGTCAACAATATCCAATGGTCAACAACGATAATGTACAATGTGCAATGTGGGATAAAACCCACAAAAGTTTTTTTATAAAAACTCAACTGAAATTGATCCGATCAAAACGTTAACATGGTGTCGGTAAATAAATTTCACTAAAAAATTAAAATAACCTTAGGGTGCATTATTTATTACTGCTAAAAATTGATAACCTCATCGAAAATCCATTGTTTCTACACATGAGTTCTTTGTGATCATCAGTAAATGTGAAATTGCTCTGAAGCTGAGTTTTTTGGATGTCAAGAATTATATATTGGCATTGAGAAGTAGCAAAATTATCCGAGACATGATGGTAACACAATAGAGAATGTATCTATGTGCTAGCTGAATAAGAATGATTGAAAATATTAAAAAAATGATTGAAATTTCCCTGAGCAATGGTGTCATATGATAGAGTGTTGTCATAAGAAAAGTGGCACCGTTAAGTGCTTGAGGTTTCGATAATATATGGATAGCATGCCAAGAAACGGTGACAACAAGAAGCCACCAGATCAATGCCGATGAGTATTTGAAAATCCTTAAAAATGATGGCCAAATTTGGTATGTGTCTTACTAATAGGATCATGCTACATAGAAGAAAATAGATATCATCTTGTGTATGGTAATAGCGAGGAATCCACCGGATCAATTCAAGATTGCATGATTGCATGATTATGACTGAAAATATCAACGAAATAAAAAATCCAAGGGCAAGGCTTGGATTGAACGTTGAAGGTCAAAGTCAAAGGGATCCTAGCTAGCTGAGGGTCAGATTCAGAGTGACCCCAACTGAGATTTTTCAAGATCAAAAGTGCACGAAGGTGTTCACGAAAGAAAAATAATGTTCACCACTCAAGATCCATGGGTTGGTTTTCTCATTCCTTTTTGAACCAATATGGTCTCAAGAAGAGGATACTCTCCAAACCTTGCACCTTGCTCTGATACCAATAATGTGGGAAATACTCTTAAGATACGGCACAAAATGGCACAAATAAAAACTCAAAATTGCATTAAGAAAAAATATATTTATAGGCATGTCTACCTTTACAATTCGACATTTAATACGCATGATCTGTGTGAGTATTAAATGCAATATAACATGATCCATGTGAGGAGGGGTAATATTATAGAATATAATATTAATATCTATCACTGATTATGTTCAATTCTAATCTAGATATTCAGATCTTGATCAACTTATATCATAAAAACTTCTTTTCAATTGTTATTTCCTACATGCTTTCTCTAATGTAGAATGCTTTCTTTAACATGTGCTTGCTTATAATACCTTCTTTGGCTCTACATTCTTTCTCTTACTTCATGTATGTATGCCTTCTCTATCTATGATTTATGTCTTCTCTAAATCAGCGTAAATTGATTATACAAATACCTTATGTATGCTTTTACACAGGATATTTGTGAATCTTCATTTATCTAGGCTTCTCAAGCCTCTTCAATAGTGCAAGTCTCTTTGACCTTCTTCTATAATGCAGGCCTCTTTAGAACTCCTTCAATACAGACCTCTATGGACCTTCTCTTTCAATGCAGGTCTCTTGGACCTCCTCTTACTAGATATACCTATTTGGTATTTTCTCCACTTTCTTCTTCTTTTTTATTGTTGCTTCTATTCTCTTATTTTTGTTCTTTGTTTCTTTTCTCTGCTTGCTTCTTCTATTCTCTTTTTGTATTGTATATTTTGAATTTAGAAGCTAAATATTTTCTCTATCTTTGTAGGAAGCTTCTCAACCTCTATAGCTTAATCTTTGTTGCTCCTCTATACTATAAATCTTCAATGTCTTAGGTCACACCTAAAAACCCAATATAATTATCATCCTTACTAGAGAATCCAATATCAATGTTACGGTGGATCTGAATCCCTAAATGACAAAATTTCTCCTGATTTGATTCATCCTCAATCTTCAATCCTTAATATTTAATAGTGGTTCTCCTCTTCTTCTCTATATAATCTAGAATATGTATCTGGGTGATTTTATATATCTTTGAATCTCTAATTATATTTTGAGCTAGTAATCTCTCTATCAAATATCCAAATTTTATTCTAAGTTATATCTTTTTGTCAATATAGTTGAGTCCTAGTCTTCATTGGTTTTCCTTCAACCAAGTGGAAAGACCCTAGCATCTAAATCAGGGTGACTATTCCTTGTTCCCTTAAAATATTTTACTCAATAAGACCTTTAAAATTAGAGTCCAAGTATACACTGCCTTCAAAGTGGATAAAGTTAATTAATAATAGTGGCTTAATAATCTCTATAAAAAATTGATAGATTTAGGTGGTAGCTCTGATACCACTATTGTATTTTTAATCCTTATTACCATAAAATATCATAGGTCCCAATATAAAATAGCCACACTATTAAAGGTCAAATTAATAATATAAGTAGAATAATCTATGAGAAAATCAATATGTATATCAAGGACTATACAATAAAGAAAATAAAATTAATTTATATAATAGAATATGAATTTAAATGGCCTATGTCATTCATAAACTATGCATGAATAAAACTTACAATATTAATTGCTCAAAATTTGTATACAAAATTTACTCCTTTTCTCTTCGTTATAGCTTTGTAATCTGATATTCATGTTACATTCAATTTCTTTCTTAAGAATTATTGTCTCCATAATATAGGTATATTAATGTGACTCTTAAAGTACTTGACTATTGCTCTCCATATGACAAGTCCTATGACCTTTGGCTTATCAGCTTGCCACTTGCATACTAGAATCTTCACTTTCTTCTTGCATACACACTTGACTCTATGGCACATCTACATGACTCTTATACTTTTACATGCACTTCCAATCTAAGATATTTGTACACATCCTCACATTACATATTTGCAAACTTACATACATGACACATGACACTTGTGCACATTCTCTCAATCTACACTTGCACTCTAACTTACATGACACTTGTGTATTTCTTGCACATTGCACTCTTACATGACACTTCTGCACATTGATACTTACATGAAAGGGGAAATATAAATCACACACCTAAACTATAGACTCAACCCTAATTTATTACATATTTATAATTGTACCATGAAGGTACCATGGGGGTACTTTAGCATGTACCAAATAATGTAATATTTCTCAATGGTTAATGTACCCCCATCGTACCTATGGTATAAATATTAATATTAAATTAATGTTTGAGTTTACAGTTTAGGAGAGTGATTCATATTTTTTCTTTATATAAGTATCTATGTGCAGTATATGCACAAGTGTTATGTAAGTAAGAGTGCACGTATGTAATGAGAGAAAGTGCATGTGTCATGTAATTAAGTGTGCAAATATTTAATGTAAGGATGTGCACAAGTGTCATGTATTAGATGTGCATCTAGAAGTATAAGTGTCATGTAAAAGAGTAAGTGTCATAGAGCTAATTGTGCATGTAAGTAGAATCAAGAGTCTTGTATACAAGTGTCAAGATGAGAAGCCAAAGGATATGCGAGAGTTATCTTATGTAAAGAATAGAAAAGTTTGCAACTTTGAGATATTTGAATGAGTGCAATAGTCATGTATTGAAGAGTAACCTTTATAAAGTTATATTATGGAGGAAATATTTCATATATGATATAAAAAGTATCTAAAAAAATTGTATGAATCATTCAAGCATGAATATTGAAGCTTGTATACATATTTTGAGCAATTCGACTATAAGTGTTCTTCATGTTATTGCATGAATAATTTTTATCATTTATATTCATATTTATCATCTTTTTATAAATATTTTTATGAATTATGTTGACCATCTTATATATATTGATTGCTCTTATATTTAAATCTACTCAAAATATAAAATATTGGAACTTAAATAATTTGACTTAAAAACCAACACATTCTCCTTAGTATATATTTTAAGCATACCTATTCCATATAATCATATCCCTTATGACTATAGAAAATATTGATATTAATATAATTTTCATCGTAACCATTATTTTTTAACAACATTAAAAATCTTCATCAAGAAAACCATTATAACCTCATTATTAATTGGAATATCAACATTTATTACATTGTCAGTAATCATCAACCAAATTTAATTAATAATGGACCTCTTTAAGATACCTTATTTTATATAAATTAAAAAAAATTATAATTTAATTAATTTATAAAAACAAATAATATATGAAAATAATCCTATATGACTAATAACTCATATATCATACCTGACTAATAACTCATAATAACCTATCTAACATCAAATAAGGGTAAATAAATTTGAGATCACATCTCCAATCCAAATAGATTTTGGATGAACAAGTCAGTTTTTAAACTATGAACATAAGAAGCCTGGTTAGCACATTGAACAAGATTATTGCATCGACAAACAATTTTATATGATGTAATTTAATAACATATTTCATGATGGAACTTCCATGATTGAAATTCGTAAGCTCAACGTTAATATTAACTGTCTGTCATTTTTAAATACCGAATAAAACAACCGAAATTAAAGTCAACATTACAGCACATAAATAGACGAGCACAACTTACGCTTCTCACACTACGATACAATAATAAGCTTAAGCCATTAAGAATAAGAGTCAAACTGTCCGAATGCCGAATCCCTTTCAGGCATAGAATTCCCTATAAATTCAAATGATACCAATGATAGCTGTCATATTCAGTTTGCTTCACAAAAACCCACAACATATTGCCATATATACAGCCATATGTGATGAACATCTGTCATTTTTGTCCGTCCGTTGCTTCGAGATTTCCGGGCCACCCGCTTGTTTAATATAAACTTTTGAAAAAATGTCTGACGGCAGCCCTTTCACGAGACAAAAACTCTTTATCTTCTTACTAAAATGTACGAATCGTTCTTATAGGTACTCAAATCCACATGGGCCAAATGCAGAATAGTGTGAAGCGTCAGTGTCTAGTTTCATGATTGCTCTTTATAAAACCCTCTCATATGTCATTTGTCGTCTAAGTTGAAGCAGTCTCTTTACTCGTTGTCCACTCAGTTCATATTGTTCAAGTTTGACGGCACCGGCAAAGAGTCATCCCTCTCACAAAGTCCACCCCTTTACTTCAATTTTCTTTCGGCACAATGTTTAACGGGTGCCTTGTCTTGCTTAGGTGTAAGTACCCAGTAATCCCTTCTACAAAGTTCACTTCTTTCCTTGGGAGAAAGCACATGATCTTCCTTATCTCAATTTTCGGCACAATGGTTAACGGGTGCCTTATGTTGACAAGTGTAATGTAAGGTATAATAGTAACTTATTATCAAAATAAGTTCTTATGTTTTCAAGTGCAATGTAAGATATAATAGTGACTTGTTATCGAAATGAGTTGGTGAACCATTGTGCCTTATGTTGACAAGTGTAATGTAAGGTATAATAGTAACTTATTATCAAAATAAGTTCTTATGTTTTCAGGTACAATGTAAGGTATAATCGTGACTTGTTATCGAAATGAGTTAGTGAACCATTGTGCCTTATGTTGACAAGTAAGGTATAATAGTAACTTATTATTAAAATAAGTTCTTATGTTTTCAGGTGCAATGTAAGGTATAATGGTGACTTGTTATTGAAATGAGTTAGTGATTGTATCAGTTAGTAGTGATTTAAATGTTTGAGTGTTTTGGTGGTGATTGATGAAGTGATTTAGTTTATTGTTAATTTAGATTTATTTTTATAGGAAATGAGTTATCTAGAAGAATTTATGAGTCAAGCCTTTTAGGTCATGATTTTTTTTTTGTAATAATATATTGAGAGTATTGCTCTTTTCTTTTGCAATCTATCTTTTGTTAAAGAGTGATTAATGTCATAAAAATTCATATGAAGGAATACAAAGAAAATTTTATTAAAGAAGACATCAAATTTTCTTTGAGAGGAAGAACACAATGAAAATATTTTGATAGCCTCACTTGTTGCTCAAGGAAGTTCAAATGACACATGGTATATTGATTTAAGGGCTAGCCAACACATTAAACAAATTACTTCTATGATTATTCAGAAGAAGTGAGAGGTGCAAGGATATTTCTTGGTGATGATACTTCACATCAAATTAAAGGAATAGATTCAATTCCAATGAAATCATATAATGGAAAGGAATGAAAATAAATATGAGTATTATGCCTAAGTTAAGGAAAAATCTTCTGTTAGTAATCCAAATAACTCAAATCAAAATGGAGGGCAAGTGAACCTCTTGAAAATTTTGAAAAATCAAATTGGAGATCAAGTGAACCTCTTCAACTTGTCCATAGTGATTTATATGGGCCTATGACTTCTACATCAAAGGGATAGGCTAAGTACTTTTTAAAATTCATTCATGATTTTCAAGAAAGGTTTAGGTATACTTCCTCAAGCAAAAGGATGAAGTGTTTGACAATTTTGAATTGTTTTAGGTAATTATGGGAAATCAAAATGGGTAAAGGATAAAGAGGATAACAAAAAATAATGGTGGAAAATATGTCAATAAAAAATTCAAGGATTTTTTGTGAGCATAATGGAATTAAGAGTGAAATGATAAAAACTTATGCTCCCAACCAAAATAGTGTTGTTGAAAGGAAGAATAGGACCTTGGTGGAGATGGATTAATGCATACTACAATCCAAGGATCTTCCTTTGTTTCTTTGGGGATGAGGCAAATAATATAGTAACTCATATTTTTAATAAACCACCTACAACATGTTTATGAAGCATCTTCTTACATACATGTTGACATTAGAGAAAATAAAATTGACAAGTGTTCAGTGCATCTTCATTGGTTATGATGATTACAAGAAAGAATATAGGTTGTATGATCCTAGTGTGGAGGATGTGTTCACAAGTAAGGATGCCAAGTTGAATGAAGGGTTTTATGTAGGATCCAATGCTCTCTTATTCGTATCCCACAAGTGGATATAATTTTGTGTTGTCTCTATCCTTTGTTGATTCATCATGGAGGGGTATTGGATTTTATTTAGGGTTTGTTCATAAGTACCCTTTGCTTGTTTTGGCCTTGGTTACTCTTTTTCATGCTTTGTTGAAGGTTGTTATTTTATTTGAGTAGATTGAGGTTTTTATTTCTCTATATTCTCTAATGGTTGGGATGGTACCTTGAATAGGTTCAAATTTTGAGGATCTACTTGCAAGGGTTTTTTACTAGACCTTGTAAAGATAGTTATAGATTCTTCTTCAATGAGGTCTTGCATAAGTATGATTTGATTTAGATCCCATAGCATGTTTATCTATCCTTTTTGTGTCTTATCTACCTTTATTGTTGCTACTATATAGGCTTGATATTGGTAAATCATACAACTATATATGTTGTGTGGATCATTGTAATTCATGCACCTGTAGTTTTCTTTTGTTGAAGAGGTAGAAAGTCATTCCTCTTGGTTGTATAATGTGTTGAAATTTCTAACGATATTTTTTGGGGAGGCCCCTTGGTATTTTGAAATGGAGGGGAATATTTTGGGCTAGTAATTTTTGTCATTGTCTTATCTCTTCATAGTATTTATGTCATTGATCAAGTTATTCAATATTGTTATCACTTATTGCATAATTGAGGATTCCTTAGGCTTGGGAGTTAGTAATGCATGCATGGTAGATGGCTAATCCAATGCAAGTATAGTGGATGCTACAAGTAGAGGTAAAGCCTTCGGAGTGGAGATTGGGACCAATGTAGGCATGGGTGTGGTTGTTACTAGATATTTTGTTTCCTTCAGAGGTTGAGTAATTTTTTAAAATTACAACATGAAAATCCTTAATGGAATATTTTTAATAGATATCAAGTCATTCTCAGTGACAATAATGGTTTGAAACACTTTTTGGAATGTTATTACATCTGATTGTTATATTTACAAATCTAGATTTGGAATAAAGTCTCAAATATAGTAAATAAGGGCCTACGCATTTGAGGATCTATGCTTTGAGGGATTCTTTTCCATGTTCTACTAAAACTGATGTTGAAATCAGTAATCACCTCTTGGAGATGTCTCTGAATATGTGAGTAGTGAGAATGGGCTTGCTAATTTAGTAAATTCTTAGATGAATGATTCATCAAGTTCATCCGAAGAATAAATGCTTCTATCATCAAGAGTCTTGTACAAATGAAGTATATTTTCCTTAAACAACAATACAAGGATTATTACCATGATGGCATCATCTCAAATATTGTGAATAGTAGCCAAAGTTGCCACATCTTGGTAAGTTTTATATGTTATTTTTCTTGTTCCATCATCTGTGGGTAAAGCTTTAAGACACGCTTCTGGAATATCATTATCATTTGCCAAATTAAGTAGTCCTATGTTATTCCAACTAGATAATATTTATGAAGCTTGAGCCATCTATTCTGAGTTAGTAGAATTGGATGAATCTTGAGAACTAGAAAATATGGATTCTACATTTTCTATAGGAGAATATGGTGAAGGAGATAAAGATCTATATCTTCTAGATCTAAATGGTGGTAGTTTGAAAAGTTGTAAAGGATAATCTAAGTTTTTAGATGCTAATATTGTGATCATAAACCTATAAACTAAGTGTAGACAGGTTCTAAATAAACAATTTATCTTCAATGGAGTCTTCAAGTGATAATAAGTTTTATCTAGTAGAGCAAAATTTTACCAAGGTCATGCTTAATTAGGAAGGTGAGACTTGAGCACCATCAAACATGCCAAAAAATCTTGGTCTAAAATACACCTAAGTGGATAAGATGATGTGCTCTAGATGTTAGCCAATATTGGAAAACTCAAAATGCTTCTAAGTCAACATCTTAAGAAGAGCAGTTCCTTATAAAGCAAATTAAATAAAATGGGGGCTAAGACTAAATCAAGGTATACAAGGGTAAAGAGTGAGTGTAAGGATAGAAATTGAAATAAAGTTGGTCAATATTTAGCTAACATCGATGAAATATGTTGCATAAGAGTCTTATACACACAGGATAAGCCAATCCCTAATAGACCAACCAACATATGATCTTGGAGAATATAATTTAAAATTATTCACATATATTTAAGCATTCCAAGAACTCAAATGAACAAATTCAATTTGCAATATAGACTAATTAGAATTGATTAGATAAATACACTATCCATAAAGTATAAACAGAAACACATTTAAACATCACTCACATTGTAAATTCTAAAACATTACTTAACAAAGGCCAAGCAACATAGTATTTTTATTGATACGTAGCAGTCCTCATACAAAAAATACAATATTGTAAATGATAAAGAGATGACCCTATATTATAGGTATGCTGATCTATTTATAAGATTACATTACCTTTTTTTTATCTCATATCATCACATAAAATCTACTTGTAAACCTGACAAGATTAAGTTTAGCATCACTTTCTAGCTTAACTTGGTGTATCTGCCTTGATTGAATTATGTTGATCTGGTCGATTCTAATCTTCTCCATGAGCTTGGTGTCCACATGTTTCTAGCAGATCTTAGGCATCTCTTGATAGGTTTAATTTTTGCCACTCTGCTTGGTTATTAAGCTAATTGTCTAGGGATAAGTGTGAGATGGAGAAGTGTTTGGGCCATTTAGATTATCTAATAGAGTTGATTCTACCTAAAAGGGATAGGTTTCTGACCTTTATCTACTATTAGGGTTCTGATGCTTTATCAAGCTCTCTTAGCCAAAATATAATTCTAGCTTGCTTATGTGCCAGAATTTCTTACCTCTTAGGTGATGTCAACTTCCTCAAAATTTTGTCCTTCCTCCATACATAGACAAATTTTAAAAATGGACAACATGGTGCAATATCAAATGTTTTACTTTTGTAGCCCTTGTTATTATGTCAACCTTTCAAAAATATAGTCTACTTATATGGCGTAGAAAATTTTTAGGCCTGGCCTACTTTTGTATTAGATTTTTTTGTGCCCTAGGATGATGTTAGCATTGTAAAATTTTGGACTTCATTTCATTCACTTAACCAATTCTTTAGTTTAGCTTACTGCTATGCAAGAATTTTTTCTCCTTAGGATGATGCCAACACCTCCAAAATTTTGGCCATCTCCCTTCATACTTAGCCATATTTTAAGTCCAATGCTACAAAAAATGCCAAACTCTCCTAAATTAACCAAATTTTAGTCCCAATGGGTTGTCTTATGTGTCCAACTACCTTCTTGTCTTCCATCCTAGTGTCCACTCTCTACTTAGAAATAAATTTCTCCTATAGTAATGCTACATATGTGGGCAATTGTATTGACCCACATTATTGGTGCCTCTTGAGGGTTTTTGCTTGCAAAAAAAGAGAACCCTTGTAGCCTTTCTATCAAGCATGGAGTCAAAAATGGGGAAAGCATCTAGAAGGTAAGTTGAAGGTAAGTTTCACGATGTTCCTCATGTGTCTATATTATTGCTTTTGATGTTTCACCTTGCTACTCTTCATTAGCTCTTTGTTCAACTAAGGATTATCTTACAAGCTGAAATGTTTGACAAGATTTGTACATGGAGATATCAAACCTTTGAAACTTATGGAGGATGTTCTTAATTTTAAGGTCATTTTATTGGAAGTATTTTTATATTTTTGGGCTAACTCCTATATTTTTGTATTTATTATAGACACCCCATTCAAAAATCTAAAGACTTGATCCTCTTTGAATGATGTAGACCAAGAATCAAACTCCTCTTCATTATCAGCAATGAACTCAAGTTGGGCTCTTAGTTGTTCTTGAGTGTGAAATTTAATTGTGTAATACCAAAATCCTAGGAAGATAAAACCCATGATTATAGTATCCAAAATCCTTATCTTTTTTCCTTTCTGCTTGATGGGTAGATAAATTTTACTCCCTTTTGTGTCAACTAATGTATTTCTATTACTTGTTTTGCATAGTAGTCTACTTCATCCAATAACCTATTTACAAATGATAAAAATAAAGGGTTTGTTATCTTCATTAGGATCTTAAGAATTATTTTTGCATGCTCTATTTTGTTAGTTGCACTTCCCTTATTTTGTTGAATTCAAGTCAATTTTCCTTGATCTTTTTATTATATTTCAAATGTTCTATGACTAAAAAGACCTAAATGGTTAAATAATTTTACCCCATTTTTATTTTTTAATCTACATCAATGCCTCTTGGGAGAATTTGAGAGCTTTTTTTTATCTCTTTCAACTTTAATTGGACTATCGTTAGTCATTCTTCATAACCCTTAAGTTTTGATTCTAGCTTTTGTAACTCCTATTTTTGGATTTTTGTTTCTCCTTGTTGAAGTTGTTCCTCTAGAGCTTGAATCCTCTAATCCTTTTTTTTAGTTGCTCCAAATTCAAGGTCTTAATCAGCTACTACTGCAAATCTTTGACTTCCTTTTGTAAGGCTTTATTTTTCACCTCTTCTTGATTCAGTATTTTAGATAAGCAATCAACTTTATTTCAATTTAGATCCTTACACTCACTCTTTATCTTCACATCCCTTACTTTAGTCTTAACCCCCATTTGATTTAATTAGCTTTATAAGGAACTGGCCTTCTTTAGAGGCTTACTCAAGCATTTTGAGTCTTCCAATATTGGTTGAGATCCAAGGTGCATCATCTTATCCACTTAGGAATATTTTATACCAATACAATTATCTATAGAAATATACCCTTATAATTGTGAACAATAATCACACGTCCATGTCACTAGTGAATAGTTACTTATTTATTTGAACAATAGCTCATTGATAATTGAATAGCTCATGAATGACAACAATCTCTAGTTCTAATAGAATTATGACCACTCCTCACCTACAACCTACACTTCAATTTAAAACAAATAGTTGCAAATATATACAACATTAATAAATCATATAACTACACATATAATGGGTTGAATGAATTATAATTTATTATCCTTAAATTGCTTGTATAGTCTATAAAATATGAATATATAAAATATGAATATACATGCATTATGTTGGAGGGATATTTGTCATATCCTATGCTTGGTTTTTATAATATCCTAGTTAGATGCACACACTACTCTCTCTACATACATACTTTTATGTTGTTCCTTGTCTTTCCTTCTCCAATTCCTCTTCTCTTTCTTCTTTCTAGATCTCCTTTTAATTCTTCTACCTGCTCCATTTCCCTTTCCTCTTCATTTATACATGGAAATTTTGGTAGTTGCTCAAATGGTTCATCAACCATTTCATAAAAAAATAATTATTAGCATTGCATGTTGGATGAATCACATTATACTTGCTAGGTACGATATAATTTTTCAAGAGTGAAACTTAGGAATATTTCTCGAAATCATTAATTGATATGCCATATTTAGCAATATCAAAAGCATTCATTCATGTTGTTTCAATTGACTAATTCTTTCACTTGAATATATATATATATATATATATATATATATATATTTTTTTTTTATATTATATATATATATATATATATATATATATATATATATATATATATATATATATATATATATATATATATATTTTACCTCTTGTTCTTTTGGCCACTCTAGAATCTATCATTGCCTCTATTTCATCATGTTCCTTTTATAGCAATTGCATTATCCAATCTTCTATTGGAAAATTAGTTGTGATATATTCAACTTATTGGAATCATTTCATACAATCTAAGATGGAAGGGTCTTGGATTTTATTAATCATTGGACTCATGGGATCACATTAATATATAAATATATTTTGAAGGTTGTAAGAGGTAATAAACCTTAATAAATTATTCGATATCATATTCAAATTGATCATTTCAATATGTTTTAGTATCAGTTGGCTATTTTAACGTGATCTAGAATACTTAGTACATTTCATCAAAAGGTTTCCACTGATTAAGAATTTGTGAAAGTCCTAAGAATATTCTTTTGATCTTTTAACCCAAGACACGTCTTGTGGAAACAAGGGCTTAGTTTTGAAACCTCCTCCATTTGATGGAACTATCTTATTCCGATTAATGATCACCCCTCAATTTTAAAATCCCTATTAAAGGGTAAGTTACTATCCAAGATAGACATTAGTACAATCATAGATATTTGAATTATTAGTTATTTTTAATGAATATTTTGGTATGTTGTCAAAGATCAATTTCGTTACCTTATCATTTGAAAGTGTTGTTGTAGTTATTTAAAATATGATTAGAGTGGAGCTACAAGTCAAGCTCTCAAACAGTTTGGCATAAAACATGATGAAGGATTTGTGTCGGTATGATGGTAGGAAAATATGCAATCCTCTAGTTAAAACTTTGTATAGGCCCCTCATAAAAGCTATTAGTATTACTCTTATGCTCAATAATAAATGTAATTTTGAATCTTCTAAAGCTGCTTGACATGTTAGGAGTGGTTATATTTGAAAATTGAGAGTTTAAATAAAATTTTTGACATTCAAAATTTTGTATTTGAAATTTCCATCTAGGATGTTGCTTTCTATATGTAGGATCACACAAGAAAAGTGTATATGTTGTGGTAGAACTAAAACTATCAAACACATATTCTAGCCCTATAGATCAATTGTGTAGATATCTGTTAGAGTTCAAAAAAACTAACCAATAATGATTGATACAAATATAATGATTTTGTTTTACTATGGTAAAAAGCCTTTTATTTGTAAAAATCTTAAATGTTTTGTATTGAACTTCTGAACTCTTTATCTTTTTATGCATTCTCAATACAAGATATATATTTTTAGATCATGTGTACTATTAGTACATGTTGCATGCATATAATATTATGTTTTGTTTTTAAAAATTTTTAATTCATCGCTCTGAGTGAGTGAAGAAATCAATTTATATGATTTATAAACACTTCATAATTTTTAATTTTTAATTAAATATTATATAATTAAAAAGAAAAAAATACATAAATTAAAATCCTATGTAATTTGTGATTTAGGAATGAAAAATAAAAGTTTTTGTTACAGTTTTGATCTCCCATTCTAGCTTACCAATATTGTGTCAATAGTCATGTTTATCTAGCCTAGACTAAGACCCAACTACAAAGGTTGGGTTAAAGGGTCAACGTCTATTGAACCTCATGCACGTCTAACATTGATTGTTAGACTAGATCTCCAATGTTATTTTCTTAATAACATCATTAAAAAATTGTTGTGCAGACTGAGCGATGAAAGGCTATGACTTGGACAGATGCGTTTCCTGAAAGAATTTACACAATCCAGATCTGGCACAGGAAAGAAACTTTAAATACCAATCGAACACGAGACGTAAACCTTAAATAAGTAATTCGTTTCACTATAGTTGCTGTCATTTTAATTACAATATGCTATTTACGAGGTCAAAATCGGCAGACCCAAACTGTCCCTACTTTACAAAAAATTATAGATGCCCTTCCAGTGGGTTAGCATTCAAGACGAATAACTCAGAACGTCCAACGTTGCCACTCTGGTTTTTACGAGAGTCGTATACAAATCCTCTACTTTCTGGCTGAGAGGACAAATCCCTTTCCCCAATTCCACACTACATTTCTTCAACATCTCCAACAAATCTTTCGCTTCTGCTCCAATGGCTGCTCGCTGCTTTTTAGTCCTCTCATCCACAAGTAAATTGTACAACCTTGTAGCCCAGAAATCCGCCATATTTAACTCTTGTAGTTGAGACCAAGACCCCTTGTGGATTTTGATCAAGCTCTTGAGCTTTTGACAGCATTTACTGAGACTGGAACAATATTGGGACGGTGTTCGTTGTCTCTTTCCTGGGAGAGCCTTCAATAACGTTTTAAGAAGAAAAGCCGTGCAGTCGTTGAGGATCTGCATATCTTCAAATAAACCCATTGCGGAAATCCTTAGACCGCCATGGATTTGGACCATCGATCTCGATATTGGGCTTCGTCTATCTGGCACGGTTTTGGGCTTTGCAGCACCAATACATTCAGCCAACATGGTGATTGCTTGCTCCTTATTCGCTTCTCTTCTATCCACACAGCGAACTGCTTTGTGCAGCAACATCTCATAATTTGTCAGGGCAGAGATGCTATTCCTCGCCTCGCTGCAGGAATCCAGAAGATTAACCATATCTTCCAGGCATCTATTGATCATCTTGGAATGGCCCTGTGAACTCAGACATTGCTGGGATTCTGGCAAGAGCTTCAGAATGTCTGCATAGGAGGAGAGGAGGACATCCAAGGCACCCATTAACGATTGTGCTGAAGGAAAATCGAGATCAAGAGGATCTTGGTTTTTCTCCTGTGGAAGAGGGTGGACTTTCCGAGAGGCATTACTCTTTGCGGGTGCCATGGAACTTCAACAAGGGGAAATGATCAGACGATTTCGATTCAGATGACGGACAAGAGAGGGTTTTATAAAGAGCAATCATAAGACCAAACCCGCATGTGGTTACCATTAAACAAAGCTTGGCGCATCTGGATTTGAGTACATGAATGAATACGATTCCTATATTTTAGTAAGGAAATAAAGAGTTTGTCGCTTGTCATAGGGATCAGGTCGACATCTTCTGGAAAAGTTTGTATTGTACAATCGGGTGGTAAGGAAATTGCGAGACAACGGAGAGACCACTTGTTGCAGATAAACACAATGGGCAGTAGATATTGCAATCTCTTGTGGGCTTCGATTCTTCTTGACGCCCATTGGGAGGCAAGAAGAATATTACAGCTAAACGATCATATGATTGAGGCATTCACCATAAGAAAAACTAATCAAACTGTTCCTTAATAGAATCGTTGAAAATAAGAATGCTCTTCATAATGGTTAATAACTTTTACTTTCACCAAGATGGCAATTGACTATAGATATCAAAGCCAGCTATAAGATGGCAATTGACGTAGATATCAAAGACAGATATATGTTCGTGGTGGCAACACCTTATAATAGCGGTACCATTAGTGATAGTGAATCCTATTAACGTCTTGACTTTAGGTTCTACACTAGCACTACCATTAATAATAATGTTAGCATTGGTAGTAGTTTCAATGAGTCCTACATGACGTTGGAATTGGTCTATCTCATCCACACTTAATGAACCTCTCTTTAAGAATAAATAGATCTCATTTCTAATAACTTTAGATCCATATAAAAATGTTTATTCTTCAATTGATTTTGATATGGCACTTAATGCTTGACAATGTTTTGTCTACAATAATACATATACTCAATTTAGGTGTTAAATGTCATATATTTATCTAAAGCACATATACTAAACTAAGTGTCATATGCGATATCCAAGATACATATTTGTTTTATCAAAATTTTGGAGTGGGGTATCTTATATAACTAGTATAGGAAGATCCATGGTGGTTGATAACTCTAGGTTCAGTTTGCAACATACTCGTACCATTTGCAGAGATCTAATTGTCGATATGTGAATGATAAGTGGGTTGATCAAATCAATTTAACACCCTTCATGAATTAGGGAATTAAATGAAAATATGTTCATATATCTAGCATCTCTCAATAATATAATTGAATACTCAACAATAGATAAACCAAGCTAATAAACTATGTAGAAGATCATAAAATATATGTATAGTTGTTGCACATAATTATTAGGTGCAACAACTTCCATAGATATGGGATACACAATTTTGCAAAGGAAGTGGAGAGTATTCCTATGTAAGATTGAGTTGTATGAATGAAGGCTATAGAAGTTAATCTACATCCTTACTTTAACATATATTTCAATGGTATTTTTTGTCAAGAAACTATGACCGGCTTGTGTGATGGTTGATAATGAAACATAATAAAACATTTAATCTTTGATATGCATGATAACCTTAAATTAGAAAAGTAAATTTATTTCATTCAAGGGATATGGTCCACCTGATATGTGTCTATAGGTCAAATCCTAGTATTTATGTAAGGGAATGCTAATAAGTCAAGTTGAGATGTTATAACTACACTTAGAACATAATTTTGAAGGATGAAGATCTCAACATTTGGTAGGCTCATGTTTTTTCCTTTCATAATAGGTACATATGTATTTAAGACCAAAATTATTTTTCATTCTTTATCCTATATATGATATTTAATACCTTGTCCATATTTTCCCAATCCTTGACCATTATAACCCATCTTCCTCTAAGGCTTCAAAGTGATTGTCTTTGTACAATTTTAAAAATATCCAAATGAATATGAGGAGAAATTAAATTATTGGCAAATAGATAAGAAAATTATCAAAAGTTTGATATCCATGAAGACATGGTTACTCTTTAGGCTTCTTTTAGGATTATTTATTTCTATTGAGTTCCTTCATAAGCAATGAATTTTCTTTAATGTTTGCTAAATATTTTCATGGCCTAGTTTTATTTTTATTTTGCTTTAGTAAATACCTTTAGTAATAGGTCCTTGAGATGATAACACTTCATCCATAACTTTACATATTTGAGATGATGAAGCTAAGTGTCTCATATTTTCCTTGAACTTCATCTTAAAATTTGATTTTTTGTGTCTTTAATTGCTTAAGCTCCTTCTTGTTCTTTTATTATTTTTTAGTCCTTGTATCATTTGGATATGTCAATAATATTGTCTAATGCATTTAATATCGATGCTTGATAGAGTCTAAACTCAATTGGTACTATTGGTATGAAATTTTAATGAAATATTTGAACTGTAATTGTATTAGTAGAGGAAGAAAGGGCTTGAAATATTATGTAGGGAGAATGCACTATTTACGTCAACTAATGTGATATAATGTTGGAAAGTGTTGAGGTTAGTTTTGAAAGGAGTGACTAATAATTCATCACCCATAGTAAGCTAGAACGAAACTTTAAGAATAATATTTTTTGAGTAAATTAACCAATCTTGCATAAACCTATAATGAAATCATATTAGAAGAGAGAACAAATATCAACAAAACCTTGCAAAATGAAGAGTGGAGATTATATATTTGAAAGGATAAAGGTATTTGGAACCATTCATACAAAAACAAATAAAAATACTAAACTTTATTTACATGGTTATTATATATAAAATATCTAGAGTTGTAGTGTGGCAAAGACTAGACCTATGTGAAGATATTTATCATTAGTTGGATCCCTATGAATTATGACAAGTGGCACTAAATAGACATTTATGGAGAGATGAGAGGTGGTGATAGCTAAACCCTTATGGAGAGATATAAGGTAGTTTTAGATGAAACCCATGGAGGGATGTGATATGGATTTGATCAAACCACTATGGTTGGATGTATAATAGTCAATATTATACTATTATTAGGTTAATGGAATGATGTTTTCTTATACTTGTTTAAGGATGCATATGTTGGTTCAACCACTATATCTCTAGAAAGAGTTGTATAGTATGGTTTAGTAGTAGTCTTTTGATTGTTAACTCTATAGCCTTATTTACATATATCCACTCCTATTCATAATTTGGGTATTTTCTGTATGTACAATTGATTATAACATAGTGTAAAAATATAATATTTTGAGATGGCATAGTTTATATTCAATGTTTACAACCAAAAATTAAGAATAATTTCAAACAATATTATTATTTATTGTTCATTTAGCATCATGGGATAATGCATGTTGGTTTCCTTAGTAGTAGGTATTGCTTGCAATACATGATGGAACATATTTTTTGGATTTTATGCTTAATTTTACTATAGTTCTAGTGGGTGTGTCTATTGTATTGGGTAGCTAGTGGTGGATAATAGTTTAGAAGTTCTTAGAGATATCTAATGATTAATATATATGGCAATAATATTGGTTCTAATATGTCACTCCACTAGTGTTAGAACCTAATGTTTATATACCCAATAATAAATAAGGTTGAAACCTTTGTAATCCTTCAATGTATACATCAAATCTCATGGATAAACCTTAACATTCCACTAGTGTAAGAATTTGAAACCTAAGCATTTGTAAGAAAATTAAGTGTAGGGAACATGAATTTATAAAAGGACTATAGAAAAAGGGTATATATGCAACCAAAATATTCAAAATAAAGAATTTAATCACAAGGTAAATTAAAACGAGTACCTTTAATTTGAGAACCATGCATAATTGTTAATCACTAAGAAAATTTTGTCAAAATTGAAGAATTATATATTTCTAAATTAGTAGTTCAACGTGTAGGGATTAAAGATAGGATCCTCCAAAATGTGCCAATAGAAATTATTTATAATGTTCCTCCAATCCAACAATAATGATTTGATCATAGAACCAAAATTCAATAACTAAAATTAACTATCCTATTTTTAGCATATTTGTCTAAATTGTATAAAACATTCAATATTCATCTTAAAATTTCTATCCCTATCATTAGATCTCAATATTTATTCTAAATTTTTGGTTTATGTGATGGACTTAGACTTTCTTTAAAGTTATAAGTTGAATAACTCTAGTTCTAAAGCTATTTTAGTGTGCACCTACATCTTTGTCCAAAAATGCTAAGCTAATAGGCCTACTTTTATCGACTTATATAATTATATATGGATTTCATAAAAATGCTTTTTCAAATATTATGGCATGTTCATAGGCTATTTTTATGATTACTAATAATTGTTTATCTTTGTACCAATTGCACTAGATTGTTTTACTTATCGTCATAAGGATTTGAGTAGTCATTTATTCAAATCATTTGTACTTAAATGTTAATCTTGATGATGATTTTGATAGTGTGTTAGTTAATATTATGATGGATACACATACGTATGTCCTAAATTTTATGGTTTGGAGGGTTGTAAAACTTGTTAATGTAACTTTGAGTTGTTTTTTAATATGATATGTGTGGATTCTAGTATCCTCTCTGATTGTATTGTCCACTAGATGGTCGGGACTATCATACCTCACATGAAGAAACACAACAGAGACACTCTAAGAGCACAAGGTTTGACTCGATTGGGTTCCCCTGAGGTTTTTACAAGGTTGACTACTTTTAAGATGTGAGTTTTAGCACTCTTCCTACTCTAACCAACATTAAGGAGAAAATGGAAAGAGAAAAAAATAGTGGAAATAAAAAATATCCTAAGCTAATAGGGGACAATGCACCAAGATCAAAATAAGATACCCCTATATAAAAGTAAGACACATAAACCCGTGATTTTAATGCATTGAAAACACAAATATGAACACTTCCTCCTCCTGACATGTTAAATATATATTATATATAAAGGAAACATGATAGAAATAAATTAGTCACAACCTCTAGTATACACACATAAACATACATACATACAAGAAACAAGATTAAAAAAATTAAATAGTCATGGCCTCAAGCATCTCTATCTCTCTCTCTCTCTCTCTCTCTATATATATATATATATATATATATATATATATATATATATAAAGAGAGAGAGAGAGATAAATGAGTATGAAAAATTATAAATAATGATAAAATTAGGGGCTTGAAAGATTGCCTACAATACCACTTAGGGTTTAGGTACTTCTATATAAAATAAAATTAAGGGAAAGTTAAAAAACTTGCCAATTCCTTCTAATGCTAAAAATTATACTATTGATAGATTACAAAGGGAATATTTTCCCTCAAAAACTATGTAAGAGTTTCAAAAGTGACTATTTTTTGTGTTGTGTCACATCTTCATTTAAGTCATTGGTTACTTTGAGGTATTTGGATATAGAATCATCAATTTTGAAGGATTTTGGGCCTTTGGATGTGTAACTACCATAATATACCTTTTTTGGGATCCCCAAAGTCTAGGCACATGAAATATCTACAATCAATTTATCAGGTTTAAGGTTGATTCTGTTGTAGCTCTCGTGTTGCTACCTTTAATATGTAAACTATTTTTTTTGATTGTTAGATTCAAGTGGTATAAGTAGGTGGACTTTGAGAAATTCTTTCTATTGTTTCATTTATGATCCCAACTACTATATTTAGAAGATATGTTATATTCTTTGTAGGAAATTATATAATAACTCAGGAGACTATACACCTCATCATGGTCCCAAAGTAAATTTTTATCTCCTAAATTATCAGAGTATGAATTTTTTTAGTCCATTTTATTGTAATGCATATGATGTTGTGGCTTACCCTATGATCATAAGTCCAGACCTTCTTATCTTCCATCCTCAATTATTGGAACTTTTCTTTCATCTATCCTTTGAATTTTTCTTGATCCATTCCTCAAAAGTTTTCTAGTTTTCCATAATTTAGAAGTTTTGAAAATTCTAACCTTTGAACACTTTGCTTTTCTTACACCTTGTGGGACTTTTTTCCTTTCAACCATCAGAACATTTGCCTTCCTCCTTTGGTCAAAACTTTTAAAAAGTGGTAGTAGCCTTTTGTCATAACTTTTATTTAATTGATAAGACTTTTCCCTTGAAACTTTTCTTTATCCTTTGACTTTCAAAACTTTTTTATTGAAACTTTTGCCCACACTTGTCTGTCACTTCATTCTCTACTTTACCTTCACTTAGGCCATATTTTAAATTTTTCCTACGGAATGTTTTTTTGAGTGTAGTGAGAATTCACCAAAACTTCTATTTAGGGTAAATATGTGTTGGAAATTACAATATTTTCTAGAAATAAATAGAAACAATCCACCCAATAAAATTTTAAAAATGGACAACATGGTGCAGTATAAAATGTTTTACTTTTGTAGCCCTTGTGATTATTTCAAACTTTCAAAAATCTAGCCTACTTCTATGGCTTAGAAAAATTTTAGGCCTGACCTCCTTTTGTATTAGATTTTTTTGTGCCCTAGGATGATGTTAGCATTGTAAAATTTTGGACTTCATTTCCTTCACTTAACCAATTCTTTAGTCTAGCTTACTACTATGCTAGACTTTTTTCTCCTTAGGATGATGCCAACACCTCTAAAATTTTTGTCATATCCCTTCATACTTAGCCATATTTTAAGTCCAATGCTACAAAAAAATGCCAGACTCTCCTAAATTAACCAAATTTTAGTCCCAATGGGTTCTTATGTGTCCAACTATCTTCTTGTCTTCCATCCTAGTGTCCAATGTCTACTTAGAAATAAATGTCTCCTATATTAATGCTACATATGTGGGCAATTGTATTGACCCACATTATTGGTGCCTCTCAAGCGTTTTTGCTTGCAAAAAAAGAGAACCCTTGTAGCCTTTCTATCAAGCATGGAGTCAAAAATGGTGAAAGCATATAAAAGGTAAGTTGAAGGTAAGCTTCACCATGTTCCTCATGTGTCTATATTATTGCTTTTGATGTTTCACCTTGCTACTCTTCATTAGCTCTTTGTTCAACTAAGGATTATCTTACAAGTTGAAATATTTTACAAGATTTGTACGTGGAGATATCAAACCTTTGAACCTTATGGAGGATGTTCTTCATTTTAAGGTCTTTTTATTGGAATTATTTGTATATTTTTGGTCTAACTCCTATATTTTTGTATTTATTGTAGACACCCCATTCAAACATGTAAAGACTTGATCCTCTTTGAATGATGTAGGCCAAGAATTAAACTCCTCTTCATTATCAGCAATGAACTCAAGTTGGGCTCTTTGTTGTTCTTAAGTAGTGTCATACAAAAATCCTAGGAAGATAAAACCCATGATTTTAGTAGCCAAAATCCGTATCTTTTTTCCTTTCTTCTTGATGGGTAGATAAATTTTACCCCTTTTGTGTCAAATAATGTATTTCTATTACTTGTTTTGCATAGTAGTCTACTTCATCCAATAACCTATTTACAAATGATAAAATGAAGGGTTTGTTCTCTTCATTAGGATCTTAAGAATTATTTTTGCATGCTCTATTTTGTTAGTTGCACTTCCCTTATTTTTTTGAATTCAATTTAATATTCCTTGATGATATTTTTTTTATATTTCAAATGTTCTATGACCAAAAAGACCTAAATGGTTGCATAAATAATTTTACCCCATTTTTATTTTTTAATCTACATCAATACCTCTTGGGAGAATTTGAGAGCTTTATTCCTTTTTTTTATCTCTTTCAACTTTAATTGGACTATCGTTAGTCATTCTTCATAACCCTTAAGTTTTAATTCTAGCTTTTCTAATGCCCATTTTTGGATTTTTGTTTCTCCTTGTTGAAGTTGTTCCTCTAGAGCTTGAATCCTCTAATCCTTTTTTTTTTAGTTTCTCCAAAGTCAGGGTCTTAATCAGCTACTACTGCAAATCTTTGAATTCCTTTTGTAAGGCTTTCTTTTTCACCTCTTATTGATTCAGTATTTTAGATAAGCAATCAAATTTATTTCAATTTAAATCCTTACACTCACTCTTTATCTTCACATCCCTTAATTTAGGATTAACCCCCATTTGATTTAATTAGATTTATAAGGAACTGACCTTATTTAGAGGCTTACTCAAGTGTTTTGAGTCTTCCAGTCTTAGTTTAGATCCAAGGTGCATCATCTTATCCACCTAGGAATATTTTATACCAATACAATTATCTATAGAAAGATACCCTTATAATTGTGAACAATAATCACACGTCCATGTCACTACTGAATAGTTACTTAATTATTTGAACAATAGCTTATTTATAATTGAATAGCTCATGAATGACAACAATCTCTAGTTCTAATAGAATTATGAGCACTCCTCACCTACAACCTACACTTCAATTTAAAACAAATAGTTGCAAATATATACAACATTAATAAATCATATAACTACACATATAATGGGTTGAATGAATTATAATTTATTATCCTTAAATTGCTTGTATAATCTATATAATATGAATATACATGCATTATGTTGGAGGGATCTTTGTCATATCCTACGCTTGTTTTTTATAATATCCTAGTCAATGCACACACTACTCTCTCTACATACATACTTATATGTTGTTCCTTGTCTTTCCTTCTCCAATTCCTCTTCTCTTTCTTCTTTCTAGATCTCCTTTTAATTATTCTACCTGCTCCATTTACCTTTCCTCTTCATTTATACATGGAAATTTTGGTAGTTGCTCAAATGGTTCATCAGTCATTTCATAAAACTTTAATTATTAGCATTGCATGTTGGATGACTCACATTATACTTGCTAGGTATGAGAAAATGTTTCAAGAGTGAAACTTAGGAATATTTCTCGAAATCAGTAATTGATATGCCATATTTAGCAATATCAAAAGCATTCGTTCATGTTGTTTCAATTGACTAATTATTTCACTTGAAAATATATATATTTTACCTCTTGTTCTTTTGGTCACTCTAGAGTCTATCATTACCTCTATTTTATCATGTTTCTTTTCTAGCAGTTTCACTACCCAATCTTCTATTGGAAAAATAGTTGTGATATATTCAACTTATTGGAATCAATTCATACAATCTAAGATGGAAGGGTCTTGGATTTGATTAATCATTGGACTCATTGGACTCACCTTAATAACTTATTCGATATCATATTCAAATTGCTCATTTCAATATTTTTTAGTATCATTTGGCTACTTTAACGTGATCTATAATACTTAGTACATTTCATCAAAAGGTTTCCACTGATTAAGAATTTGTGAAAGTACTAAGAATATTCTTTTGATACTTTAACCCAAGACACGTCTTGTGGAAACAAGGGCTTAGTTTTGAAACCTCCTCCATTTTATGGAACGATCTTATTCCGATTAATGATCACCCCTCAATATTAAAACCCCTATTAAAGGGTAAGTTACTATCCAAGATAGACATTAGTACAATCATAGATATTTGGGTTATTAGTTATTTTTAATGAATATTTTGGTATGTTGTCAAAGATCAATTTGGTTACCTTATCATTTGAAAGTTTTGTTGTAGTTATTTAAAATATGATTAGAGTGGAGCTACAAGTCAAGCTTTCAAACACTTTGGCATGCAACATGACGAAGGATTTATGTCGGTATGATGGTAGGAAAATATGCAATCCTCTAGTTAAAACTTTGTATAGGCCCCTCATCTAAGCTATTATTATTACTCTTATGCTCAATAATAAATGTAATTTTAAATCTTCTAAAGCTTCTTGACATGCTAGGAGTGGTTATATTTGAAAATTGAGAGTTTAAATAAAATTGTTGACATTCAAAATTTTGTATTTGAAATTTCCATCTAGGATGTTGCTTTCTAGATGTAAGATCACACAAGAAAAGTGTATATGTTGTGGTAGAACTAAAACTATCAAACACATATTCTATCCCTATAGATCAATAGTGTAGATATTTGTTCGAGTTCAAAAAGACTAACCAATAATGATTGATACGAATATAATGATTTTGTTTTACTATGGTAGAAAGCCTTTTATTTGTAAAAATCTTAAATGTTTTGTATTGAAATTCTAAACTCTCTATCTTTTTATGCATTCTCAATACAAGATATATATTTTTAGATTATATGTACTATTAGTACATCTTGCATGCATATAATATTATGTTATGTTTTTAAATTTTTTTAATTCATCGCTCTGAGTGAAGAAATCAATTTATATGATTTATAAACACTTAATAATTTTTAATTTTAAAAATTAAATATTATATAATTAAAAAGGGAAAAAAGTCATAAACTAAAATCCTATGTAATTTGTAATTTATGAATGAAAAATAAAAGTTTTTGTTACAGTTTTGATCTCCCATTCTAGGTTACCAATATTGTGTCAATAGTCATGTTTATCTAGCCTAGGGTAAGACCCAACTACAAAGGTTGGATTAAATGGTCAACGTCTATTGAACCTCATGCACGTCTAACATTGATTGTTAGACTAGATCTCCAATGTTATTTTTTTAATAACATCATTAGAAAAATGATGTGCAGACAGAGCGATGAAAGGCTATGAGTTGGACCGATGCGTTTCCTGAAAGAATTTACACAATCCAGACCTGGCACAGGAAAGAAACTTTAAATACCAATCGAACACGAGACGTAAACCTTAAATAAGTAATTCGTTTCACTATAGTTGCTGTCATTTTAATTACAATATGCTATTTACGAGGTCAAAATCGGCAGACCCAAACTGTCCCTACTTTACAAAAAATTATAGATGCCCTTCCAGTGGGTTAGCATTCAAGACGAATAACTGAGAACGTCCAACGTTGCCACTCTGGTTTTTACGAGAATCGTATACAAATCCTCTACTTTCTGGCTGAGAGGAAAAATCCCTTTCCCCAATTCCACACTACATTTCTTCAACATCTCCAACATTTCTTTCGCTTCTGCTCCAATGGCTGCTCGCTGCTTTTTAGTCCTCTCATCCACAAGTAAATTGTACAACCTTGTAGCCCAGAAATCCGCCATATTTAACTCTTGTAGTTGAGACCAAGACCCCTCGTGGATTTTGATCAAGCTCTTGAGCTTTTGACAGCATTTACTGAGACTGGAACAATATTGGGACGGTGTTCGTTGTCTCTTTACTGGGAGAGCCTTCACTAACGTTTTAAGAAGAAAAGCCGTGCAGTCGTTGAGGATCTGCATATCTTCAAATAAACCCATTGCGGAAATCCTTAGACCGCCATGGATTTGGACCATCGATCTCGATATTGGGCTTCGTCTATCTGGCACGGTTTTGGGCTTTGCAGCACCAATACATTCAGCCAACATGGTGATTGCTTGCTCCTTATTCGCTTCTCTTCTATCCACACAGCGAACTGCTCTGTGCAGCAACATCTCATAATTTGTCAGGGCAGAGATGCTATTCCTCGCCTCGCTGCAGGAATCGAGAAGATTAACCAAATCTTCCAGGCATCTATTGATCATCTTAGAATGGCCCTGTGAACTCAGACATTGCTGGGATTCTGGCAAGAGCTTCAGAATGTCTGCATAGGAGGAGAGGAGGACATCCAAGGCATCCATTAACGATTGTGCTGAAGGAAAATCGAGATCGAGAGGATCTTGGGCTTTCTCCTGTGGAAGAGGGTGGACTTTCCAAGAGGCATTACTCTTTGCGGGTGCCATGGAACTTCAACAAGGGGAAATGATCAGACGATTTCGATTCAGATGACGGACAAGAGAGGGTTTTATAAAGAGCAATCATAAGACCAAACCCGCATGTGGTTACCATTAAACAAAGCTTGGCGCATCTGGATTTGAGTACATAAATGAGTACGATTCCTATATTTTAGTAAGGAAATAAAGAGTTTGTCGCTTGTCATAGGGATCAGGTCGACATCTTCTGGAAAAGTTTGTATTATACAATCGGGTGGTAAGGAAATTGCGAGACAACGGAGAGACCATGCTCAGAGATGTTGTTGCAGATAAACACAATGGGCAGTAGATATTGCAATCTCTCGTGGGCTTCGATTCTTCTTGACGCCCATTGGGAGGCAAGAAGAATATTACAGCTAAACGATGATATGATTGAGTCATTCACTACAAGCAAAACCAATCAATATGTTCCTTAATAGAATCGTTGACAAAAACAATGCTCTTCATAATGGTTAATAACGTGTACTTTCACCAAGATGGCGATTGACTATAGATATCAAAGACAGCTATAAGTTGGTGGTGGCAACACCTTATAATAACGGTACCATTACTTACAGTGAATCCTATTAACGTCTTGACTTTATGTTCTACACTAGCACTACCATTAATGATAATGTTAACATTGGTATTAGTTTCAATGAATCCTTCATGGCTTTGGAATTGATCTATCTCATCCACACTTAAAATAATGAACCTCTCTTTAAGAATAAAATGGATCTCATTTCTAATAACTTTTTATCCATATAAAAAAATTTATTCTTTTCTTGATTTTGATATGGCATTTAATGCTTGACAATGTTTTTTCTACAATAACATATATATGTAATTTAGGTGTTAAATATGATATATTTATCCAAAGCATATATTCTAAACTAGATGTCATATGTGATATCCAAAATACAAATTTGTTTTATCAAATTCTTGGAGTAGGGTATCTTATATAACTAGTATAGGAAGATCCATGGTGTTTGATGACTCTAGGTTCAAGTTGCAACATACTCGTACCATTTGTAGAGACCTAATTGTCAATATTTGAATGATAGGTGGCTGATCAAATCAATTTAGCACCCTTCATGAATTAGGGAATTAAATGAAAATATGTTCATATATCTAGCATCTCTCAATAATATAATTGAATACTCAACATTAGATAAACCAAGATAACAAACTATGTAGAAGATCATAAAATATATGTATACTTGTTGTATATAATTATTAGGTGCAACAACTTCCATAGATATGGGATACATTATTTTGCAAAGGAAGTGGAGAGTATTCCTATATAGGATTGAGTTGTATGAATGAAGGTTATAGAAGTTAATCTAAACCCTTACTTTAACATATATTTCAATGGTATTTTTTTTCAAGAAACTATGACCTCCTTGTGTGATGATTGATAATGAAACATAATAAAACATTTAATCTTTGATATGCATGATAACCTTAAATTAGAAAAATAAATTTATTTCATTCAAGGGATATGGTCCACTTGATATGTGTCTATAGGTCAAATACTAGTATTTATGTAAGGGAATGTTAATAAGTAGACAAGTTGAGATGTTTTAACTGCACTTGGAACATTATTCTGAAGGATGAAGATTTGAACATTTGGTAGGCTCATGATTTTTTCTTTCATAATAGGTACATATGTATTTAAGACCAAAATTAATTTTCTTTTTTTATCTTATCTATGATATTTAATACCTTGTCCATATTTTACCAATCCTTGACCATTATAATCTTCCTCTAAGGCTTCAAATTGATTGCCTTTGTACGGTTTTCAAAATATCCAAATGAATATGAGGAGCAATTAAATTATTTGTAAATAGATAAGGAAATTATCAAAATTTTGATATCCATGAAGACATGGTTACTCTTTAGGCTTCTTTTACGATTATTTGTTTCTATTGATTTCCTTCATAAGCAATAAATTTTCTTTAATGTTTGCTAAATATTTTTCATGGCCTAGTTTTATATTTCTTTTGCTTTAGTAAATACCTTTAGTAATAGGTCCCTAAGATGATAACACTTCATCCATAACTTTACCATATTTGAGATGATGAAGTTAAGTGTCTCCTTTTTTCCTTGAACTTCATCTAAAAATTTGATTTCTTTTTGTATTTAAATGCTTAAGCTCCTTATTATTTTTTTATTCTTTTTTTAGTCCTTGTATCATTTGGATATGTCATTAATCTTGTCTAATGCATTTAATATGGATAATTTATAGAGTCTAAACTCAATATGATACTATTGGTATAAAATTTTAATGATATCTTTGAATTGTAATTGTATTAGTAGAGGAAGAAAGGGCATGAAATATTATGTAGAGAGAATGCACTATTTACGTCAACTAATGTGATATAATGTTGGAAAGTGTTGAGGTTATATTGGAAAGGAGTGACTAATAATTCATCACCCATAGTAATCTAGACTGAAACTTTAAGAAAATTAACCAATATTGCATTAAATTATAATGAAATCATATTAGAATAGAGAACACATATCAACAACACCTTGCAAAATGAAGAGTGTAGATTATATATTTGAAAGGACAAAGGTATTTGAAACCATTCATACAAAAAGAATAAAAATACTAAAATTTATTCACATGGATATTATATATAAAATATCCATAGTCGTAGTGTGGCAAAGACTAGACCTATGTGAAAATATTTATCATTAGTTGGATCCCTATGAATGATGACAAGTGGCACTAAATAGATATTTATGGAGAGATGAGAGGTGGTGATAGCTAAACCTTTATGGAGAGATATGAGGTAGTTTTAAATGAAACCTATGGAGGGATGTGATATGGATTTGACCAAACCACTATGGATGGATGTATAATAGTGAATACTATACTATGATTAAGTTAATGGAATGATGTTTTCTTATATTTGTTTAACGATGCAAATGTTGGTTCAACCACTATATATCTCGAAAGAGTTGTATAGTATGGTTTAGTAGTAGTATTTTGATTGTTAACTTTATACCCTTATTCATATATCCACTTCTATTCATCATTTGAGAATTTTCTATATGTACAATTGACTATAACATAGTGTAAAAAGATAATATTTTGAGATGGTATAGTTCATATTCAATGTTTAAAACCAAAAATTAAGAATAATTTCAAACAATGTTATTATTTGTTGTTCATTTCGCATCATGGGGTAATGCATGTTGGTTTCCTTAGTAGTAGGTATTGCTTGCAATACATGATGAAACACACTATTTGGATTTTTTGCTTACTTTTAGCTATAGTGCTAGTGGTTGTGTCTATTGTATTGGGTAGCTAGTGGTGGATAGAAGTTTAGAGGTTCCTAAAGATATCTAATGATTAATATATATGGCAATGACATTGGTTCTAATATGGCAATCCACTAGTGTTAGAACCTAGTGTTTATATAACCAATCATAAATAGTGTTAAAACCTTTTAATACTTTAATGTATACATCAAATATCATGGATAAACCTTAACATTCCACTAGTGTAAGAATTTGAAACGTAAGCATTTGTAAGAAAATTAAACACATGGAACATTAATTTATAAAAGGACTATATAAAAAGGGTATATATGCAACAAAAATATTCAAACTCAAGAATTCATTCACAAGATAAATTAACACGAGTAACTTTAAATTGAGAACCATGCATAATTGTTAATCATTAAGAAAATTTTATCAAATATGAAGAATTATATATTCCTAAATTAGTAGTTTAAAGTGTAAGGATTAAAGATACGATCCTCCAAAATGTGCCAATGTAACTTATTTATAATGTTCCTCCAATATAAAAAGAATGATATGATCATAGAACCAAAATCCAATAACTAAAATTAACTATCCTATTTTTATAATATTTGTCTAAAATTGTATAAAACATTCAATATTTATCTTTAAAATTTTATCTCTATCATTAGATCTCAATATTTATTCTTTATTTTTGGTTGATGTGATGGAATTAGACTTTCTTTAAAGTTATAAGTTGAATAAATCTAGTTCTAAAGCTATATTAGTGTGCACCTATATCTTTGTCCAAAAATGCTAAGCTAATAGGCCTACTTTTATCGACTTGTATAATTATAGATGGATTTCATAAAAATAAATTTTCAAAAATTATGGCATGTTCATAGGCCATTTTTATTATTACTAATAATTTTTTATCTTTGTACCAATTGCACTAGATATTTTTACTCATCGTGATAAGTATTCCCTTTGTTATAATTTGTACTTAAATTTTAATCTTGATGATGACGTTGATAGTGTGTTAGTTAATATTATGATGGATACACATAATATGTCCCAGTTTTGATGATTTGGAGGGTTGTAAAACTTGTTAATGTAACTTTGAGTCATTTTTTACTATGTTATGTGTGGATTCTATTGTCCTCTCTAATTGTCTTGGCCACTAGATAATCAGGACTATCATACCTCACATGAAGCAACACAATAGAGACACTCTAAGAGCACAAAATTTGACTTGATTGGGTTCCTCTGAGGTTTTTAAAAGGTTAAGTACTTTTAAGATGTGATTTTTAGCACTCTTCCTACTCTAATCAACATCGAGGGGAAAAGGAAAAGAGAAAAAAATTGTGGAAAGAAAAAATATCCTAAGCTAATAGGGGACAATCCACCAAGATCAAAATAAGATCTCCCTATATAAAAGTAAGACACATAAACACACGAGTGTAATGCGTTAAAAACTCAAAGATGAACACTTCCTTCTCTTGATATTTTAAGCAAATATTATATATAAAGGAAACATGATGGAAATCAATTAGTCACAATCTCTAATATACACATATAAACATACATACATACAAGAAACAAGATAAAAAAAACCAAATAGCCATAGCCTCAAGCATATCTCTCTCTCTCTTTCTCTCTCTCTCTCTCTCTCTCTCTATATATATATATATATATATATATATATATATATATATATAGAGAGAGAGAGAGAGAGATAAATGAATATGAAAATTTATAAATAATGATAAAAGTAGGGGCTTGAAAGTTTGTTTACAAGACCACTTAGGGTTTAGGTGCTTCTATATAAAATAAAATGAAGGGAAAGTTAAACAACTTGCCAATCCCTTCTAATGCTAAAAATTATACTATTTATAGATTACAAAGGGAATATTTTTCCTCCAAAACTATGTAGGAGTTTCAAAAGTAACTATTTTTCTATGTGTTATGTCACATCTTCATTTAATTCATTGGTTACTTTGAGATATTTGGATCTAGAATCATCATTTTTGAAGGATTATGGGCCTTTGGATGTGCAACTACCATCATATATCTTTTTGGGTATCCCCAAAGTATAGGTACATGAAATATCTACACTTAATTTATCAGGTTTAAGGTTGCTTATGTTGTGGCTCTCATGCTGCTACCTTTCATGTGTAAACTTTTTTTTTGGATTGTTATATTCAAATGGTCTAAGTAGGTGGAATTTTAGACTTTATTTCTATTTTTTTATATTTATGATACCAACTACTATCTTTAGAATATGTGTTGTATTCTTTGTAGGAAAGGACTGAATAACTCACGAGACTATACACCTTGGCATGGTCCCAAAGTAAATTTTTATCTATCTGAGAATGAATATTTTTAGTCCATTGTATTGTAATACTTATGATGTTGTGGCTTACCTTATGATCATAGGGCCAAAAATTCCTATCTTCCATCCTCAATTATTGAAAATTTTATTTCATCTATCCTTTGAATTTTTCTTGATTCATTCCTCAAAAGTTTTCTACTTTTCCATTCTTCAAAAGTTTTAAAACTTCTAACCTTTGAAAACTTTGCTTTTCTTGTACCATTTGGGACATTTGTCCTTTCAACCTTCAGAAATTTTACCTTCTTCCTTTGGTCAAAACTTTTATAAAGTGGTGGTAGCATTTTGTCATAACTTTTCTTTAATTGATAAGACTTTTCCTTTGAAACTTTTCTTTATCCTTTGAGTTTCAAAATTTTTTGATTGAAACTTTTGCCCAGACTTGTTTGTCACTTCATTCTCTACTTTAAATCTACTTTACCTTCCCTTAGGCCATATTTTAAATTTTTTTCTAAGGATTTTTTTTTAGTGTAGTGAGAATTCACCACAACTTCTATTTAGGGTAAATATTTTTTGGAAGTTACAATATTTTCTAGAAATAAATAGAAGCAAACCACCCAATAAAATTTTATATAAAAAGTGAAGATAAGGATAAAAAGAGAGATATATGATGGATACTCATATCACTATATCCATAGATAATATTGTAGGCAGTAACTCTACCTCCCAGAAGAAGAGAATGTGACAAAAAGGGATTTGCTCAATTTTGACAATTTTTATAGTTTGTACAAGTTTTGCAAAATTGTACAGGTAGGGTTAAACTATACAACTAGGAGGGAAAACTATAAAATACAAAGACAAACCATACAAGGTACACTAAAATGTAGTGAAATGCATGGGAAATCTAATTTCAGGTTGAAATTGCACCTAGGTTTGATAATTAAGGTGTTAGACTAAGTAAAAGTCTTAATTAATGCATTTCGTTAGTCTTAATTAATGCATTTTATTATGCATGGGTGGTTGTAAATAGCTAATTGCCTCAATAAATACTTTGGAATAGCATGGGAAACATTATATAAGGCCCCATTTTCAATTTTGTAGGTTTGGATTATTGTTGGTTGTAATCCGACTGAGTTATGCTATTATGTTCTGAGTTCTAGCTATAATTGTTGTAGATCAGCCATGTTGTAAGTGAAATTAGGATAGAATAATATACAAATTAAAATGGTTATATTTTCTAGGTTGTGTATGTCTTTGGAATGGATGAATGTGATTGATGGCTTAATGATGTTGTATGCACTTTTTGGTGAATGTTTTGACTAGTTTATGCCTTGTGGTGATAGAATGGATTAATTCAACACTCGTGAAGCTTTGTAGAATGATATGTTATGATGGAATAATTATTGAAGATTTATTGAACCCTATTGTACAATTTTTTTATGTAGCCATTAGATTTGCATCTCTCTCAAACCTCATTGATATGTTTTGCATGTTTTGGGAAAAGGATTAATTAGCACATTAAACCCTTGCAAAACCTATCTAAAAGAGATTAGTCCATTAGAGTATTCAATTTAGCACTTGGTTGTACTTTATTTTTGTACTTATCATACACCAGAGTTCGTACAAATTGTACAAAGATAACTTACCCAATTTGGTAATTCAAGAGATAGAAAGAAACTTACTTGATTTGGCAGTTTTGAGAAATCGACTTGTTGGTTACAAAATTGTGTGCAAAAGTTTGAAAAAATAGATCTGAAGGATTAGTTGAGTGTATAATAATACAATCCATTTCATTGTATTATTTTGGATCGTACAATGTGTCAAAATGACTTTCGTACAAGTTGTTCATTGGACGTAAAATGGTAGTTTTAGGGACTGTACGGTCGTACGATTTGGTAGATAAGTTGGAGATAGTACATTGATCATTATAAGCATTATAAATAACATACTAATCAAGAATACTACACCCCTATGCTACATTTGGCATCATTTCCTTATCAAATCTGGTATTTTTGTTAAAATGGGTCAAATTGACAAAGAAAGAATACTACAAAACTAGAGGTGAATGACAGACACTAGTGTACAAAGGTGCAGGAAATAGGAAGTACGAGATAAAATTATAGTAAGAATGAGCATGAGGATTTATCAAAGAGAGAATGCAAGAAACTCAAACCATAGTACACATGAACAAAAAAAAAAAATTGGACATCTGAAGGAGACTTTAAGGTATTGTTGATAGAGACAGAAGATGAGGAAATAGAACAATCTAGCATAGAGGAAAGAGTTGATAGAGACGTAGTGAAGGAGTATGGAGAGTGGATGGTGACACCTAATAAATTGATGGAAGGGTTGCAAGGGAGTGCAGAGGACAATAGTTAGGCACCAGAGCAATAAGGTGCGAGGTCTCAAGAGAAAAGGCCAAGACCATATCCCTCACATCAACGAAGGAGGTCGTAGAGTGAAGATGCATGAGAGTTTGGTCAATGAGTGGTGGGATATAATAAGATACCTCAGAAAAAAAAACTTTTCATGATGACTGTAGCAAGACAACCCCAAGGAGGAATCAAACAAAGATTGCACGGTAGACCTCAAGTGACAGTGATGATTCTTCGAAGATGGCTAACAAGTCAGCCAAAAAAAGATCACCATTTTTAGGTGAGGGTAAGGAAGACCCCACAAGACACATCGAAACTTGTATAACCATTTGGAGAGAAAATGGTGTAGACAAACTATGACTAGGTAACTTTATTTCTTACTACTTTGAGAGGATTGGAGATTGATTGGTATTTGAAGAGAGAAAATACTATAGGTTTTCAGAATTGGAATCAAATAAAGGAGAAGTTTATTGAAGAATTTTGATCTTTGAAGGATGATGAAGATATTATTACAAAAAATTACATGACAAAGAAAAAATCTGATGAATATGTGAAATCATACAACCGTAGACTAAAGTAATTAATTGATAAGATGTAGATGCCTCTGGCAGATGTCCTGGTAAAGTGATGGTTTGTTGATGGATTAATACCAAAATATAAGAAAAATATGAAGGCAGTACCATCAAAAACATATGAAGAAGCTATAAAGCATGCAAAGAATTTTGAAAGTGAATCAAAATAGATGTATACAAGAATTTTATCTCACCCCAAGTCTAATGATTTATACAGTGGAGAATATGACACTATACAAAGGATAGTAGCATCATTTCATCAAGAGGTCGACAAGATAATGTAAGAACAAAGGATCAAACCTGACAGGAATGAAATTTGGTGCACAAAATGTAAAATGGAAGGGCATAAAAATGTAAAGTGTCCATGAAATTACTATTTATATATCTGTAATATGATGGCATACGAGGTAATGCTATGTCCATATAATGCGAGAGTACATCCACATGTCCTATCAATTTAAGAGCGGGAAGAGAAACTAAAGGTCCAAGGGAGTGGGCAACAAGCAATAAGTGGTGGTTATAGAAATAACAGGCAAGGTGGAAGTCCAAACTAGGGTAATCGATAAGGAGGCCAGGTCCATTTGCAGTATGAATCAGAAGGAAGACCGATCATATAGTGTCATAATTTCCAAGAATGGGGGCATTTTGAAAAAAATTATCCTTCACCTCAGAGGCAGAAAACATCGCAAGCAATAACTGCATATATGTGTATATGGTGTGGTATGAGGAACCAAAAAGAAGTAAATTTCCCAAAGTAGGTACGTTCAAGTAATCCATAGAATGTGAATTATCTAAAAATTGAGGTTCCTCAAGTTAATGAGGAAACCCAAGAAGTTTTACCCGTGACAAGAAATCAGGCTAAAAAGGATAAGTACCCAAAGCCAATAAAGGAAAAGCATCGCTGGAAAGTAGCAAATAAAACACTACAAGATGAAGCACAAAAAGCTAAACAAGTGAAGTTAGCTAAAGGAAAATAAATAGAAAAGCCATCAGAAGAGAAGGCCACTGTGTAAATTCTGGTAGCACAGGTTTTGGACACCATAGTAGAGATTAAAGTGTTGAACCTATTGGAAGCTATTCCAACATTGTAGAAAGCAATGGTGGAAGAAATACAACCACATAAGGTGATGGAAGTGTAGAGCCAACAAATTTAGGAGAAGGAAAGGAAAGATAAATTTATGGATCCAACTATATTAATGATTGATGTGGGAAAGAAACCCACGTTAGTTCATATGGATATCCTAGAGCACAAATTAAAATAAATAATTGTGGACAGAGGATCCAGTGTCAATGTGCTACCTAAAATAACCTAGATATAACTAGGTGCTCCATCTCTATGGGAACTGAGCTTTCGATTATATGGTCTTGACCAGTATTGCATTGAGACAAAAGGAGTCTTGATAGCACAACAAGTGGTGATAGCTAGCCAAGAGTTTGTCTTGGATTTCATAGTGATTACAATGCAAAAGCCTGCATACTACACTCTCTTAGGGAGAGGATGGCTACTAGTAGCCAAATTTAATTACAACTGGTGAAAGAATAAGATCACTTTCAATAAGGGAAAACATAAATATATGATTAATCTAGCTAATCAAAAAGTTAGTGAGGATGTAGCTACAATAGACAAATCAAAAAATTCCTTAGGAGATGAAGTGTATGAACCTGATGGAGAAGGAATGTTGTACCTAGATGAATGTAGTGAAGATGAAGCTAGATCTGATAGCGGACTTCTTCATTGGTAAATGGAGGAGTTCAAAATTTTTTAGCCCAAATGCCTCTGTATTGAGTCATAGGATATCAAGGAAAAATAAGACAAACCAAAAGTCAGTCATGAACCTATGAAGGAGGCAAAAGAGAAATGGACATTTCCAAAAAAATTTGTAGAGTATATAGTAGGAGATGTGGAGATTGATACAAGACCGGTACACCCAAATAATGTAGAGAAAGTAGTAATTGAGCTAGAGAATATCAAATATGAAGGACCTCAGATAGTGGGCATCAATCTAGGAATGGAGGAGGAACCTAGGATGATTTACTGTGGTGATGATTGGAACCCTGTACTGAAAGCAACAACTTTTAAGATATTATTGAAATAGAAAGGATGTATTTGCATGGACATATAAGGATCTAAAGGGAGTACCACCAGAGTTATGTGTCCACAAGATTACATTAATTCCTAGAGCTCAACCCGTAATGTTGAGACCATATAGAATGAATCCAAAGTATGTTGCATTAGTGAATGTAGAGATAGAAAATATGTTGGAGGCAGGAATCATCTTCAGGGTGACAACTAGTGAATGGGTATCACCCATAGTGATCACCTTGAAGAAGGAAGTGGACAATATCAAAATATGTATGGACTTTAGGATTCTAAATGCAGTAACTATTAATGACCTCTTCCCTATTCCCTTCATAGATTCTTGTTGGCAATTTTGGGTACATTGGGTACATTGCCTTTGCTCAAGTGTTGATGTTGTCATTGATGTCAAGAAGCGGAAGGGTTTTTGTGAAAACCAAGGCAGACAAAATAAAAGGTTTTATTTAAAACCATGGACAACAGATTTGAAATGGGTTTTTCTTAAAACCCAAGTTGGCTCTTCGTTTCGTTGAAAAAGGTGCCCCGGTGATGAAGATATTTAATTTTAAATATTTAGTTTAAATTTTATTTATTTAAAATTTAAATTAATATTTTAAAATTAAATTAAAGTACTTTCCGTCGTGGTTGGAAATGCCGACGTATTTGGAAATAAAGGGCGAAGTGAAAGTGCATATATAATGAAGCTATTAAATCCATTTAATGGTGTAATGTTGAAAATGCGCTCGTTCGATGAAATAGTCGAAGAAGGAAGTAAAGTTTGCAAAGATACAAAGGAGAGCGATTAATGCAAGGCTAAGGTATTCGCATCCGCTCGAACACGTGAGGGAGCAAAGAAGAGGACAAGTTTTTGCGTATTCCAAGGCCAACGAAAGGACTAAACCGAAGCACACCTTTTTCGTCTTACATGGGCAGATAGCCTAGGTGGAAGGAAAGCGTTCAAAGCGCGTAGCAGCCGAGAAGTTAAGTGTTCGAATCGCTACGCAATCCTTTTCTTTGACTAGGAAGACGCACCGGTTTTTTAGTGGAGAAATAGAAGTGCATGCTCCTCGATGTTTGCATGAGTGGTGACACGGGTTCAAAGTAAGGTGGGTGCACTTGAGGCAATATAATAATTTTTATAAGGTATGCTTGGCACATGATTTTGGGAGTTATAAGGGTTATGTGTATATGTTTTAATTTGATTAAATCTTGGAATCTACAATATGTTGTTGCAATAAAAGGTATGCTATAAAGATTGTTTATTATTACTTTATTGTTGGATTATGAAGTAATTTATTGTATAAGTGGTTTTGGGAGTTATAAGGTTATGCAATGTTGTGATTTATTTTATTTTATGGTATAAGTGGTTTTGGGAGTTATAAGGTTATGCAATGTTGTGATTTATTTTATTTTATGGTACAAGTGGTTTTAGGAGAGATAAGGGAGTTGTGCAATTAAAGGCTTTGGTGATGATTATTGAAAGGTGGAATAATGTTGATTATTTTGTGATCTACTAACCCTTGTGAAGATTGGCAAAAGAATGTTGTGATGGTGGCAGATTTCCAAAGGGGTTCCTTCACTTCAATAAGGTATGGGCACATTCTTCTTATGAGTAATGATTGGTGTATGTTATTCCTGAAATAAGATTGGAGTGAAAAGGTTTTCAACAAGGTTTCCTTTGGTTGGGTGTAAGTCCTAGTTTCTGGTTTGTTGAAGACTACTTATGCATTGTTATCATTGATGAGAGTTTTGGTGAATGCATAATTCTGGTTTGAGGTAGTGGAAGCATTGTGCACTAGGGTTTATGTTTGTGAGTCTTGCTACTTGCTTTGAGTTGGTGAAACCCTTAGTTGGCTGTTTTGATATTGATGGATGAGTTGCTTCCATAGTGGTTGTGTTGATCAAGTTAATGCTTTACTTGATACATGATATTGGGCTTACTCCATTGAGTTGATTTGAACAAGTTATTCTTTGCATTTGGTGATATTGTGTTGGTGGCTATTTTGTTCAAATATCTTTGGAGGGAAAAGGATTTCTACTTGTTTCCTTTTCTTGTGATGATTGGTTGAATGCTTCAAGGTTAATGTTGAGTTGAATGATGTTGGTTAAACCTTGTCTTTGAGCATTGTTGTTGAAGCCCTAATTGGTTGAGAAAAGATATTGGTTGTTGGAAAGAACATGAGTATCATTGTTATATGAGATATTGCATGGTTGGCAATTGTTGGGTTGTGTTTCATGTTCTTGAGAAAAGCATACTACATCTATCTTATTCTTTTGAGATTTGAGATTGAGTTGAGATTGAGATTGGGAGTTAAGTATAGAACATATTGAGTCTCTAACAATTCTCTTTATGCTTCTATGAGGTGGATGAATCACATTGGGTCTCTAACCATTCTCTTTGTGGGTTCATGCCAAGCAAGTGTTCTTGATAAACTTGTGAGCAGGTTTTGGACAGGTTCCATTGGGGACTTGTGATCAGGTTGTGGATAGGTTCGTGGGGACTTGTGAGCAGATTTGGACAGGTCCTAGCAGAGGACTTGTGAAGCTGAGGTTGATAGTTCTATCAGAGAACTTGAGGACAGAGGTGCATTGGTTCTATGAGAAGAACCTGAGGACAGATTTGTGCCAGACCGAAGGACTGTGTTTGGTGTTGATCAAAGACAGAGGACGAGGACATTTGTGCTAGACCGAAGGATTGTGTTTAGTGCAAATTCGAGGACCAGCTTTGAGGTGATAGAGTTGAGGACAGAGGTCTCCAGCAAGAGCAGGGAAGACAGGTGTCTTCTGTGGATAGAGTTCCATTTGCTAAGGGCAGCGAGAGGCAGAGGTCTTCTAGAGGATCACCACCAGAGCAGAGGTAGGGGAAGGTATCTCCTTTGAGCAGAGGCTCATAAATTCAGATTGGGGGAAGGTTTCTCCTTTGAGCCGAGGCTCATAAACATTGTAATTGGGAAGGTTTCCCAAAGAACTTTGAGATAACTTTTAGAGAAAAGTTTTGTGGATGAACCATGTAAATTGTTGTGTCACTTTGTGGATGGTTTTGTGCATTGCTTTGATATTGCTTTGGATATATTGCTTTACTGTTTTGAAGTATAAAGGAAAAAGTAAAAAGAGGTCTTATACTGTTCACCCCCCCTCTCAGTATAAGCTTGTGTTCTTCAATTGGTATCAGAGCCGGGTTCCTTCGAAAGGTTTAACAGCTTGAAGGAAAAGCTAGTAAAGAACACAATGGATCATTCAAGTGGCAATGCAAGCACCTATTCTTGATGGGTCAGATTTTGGTCTTTGGAGTGCAAGGATGAAGGTTCATCTAATGGCACTTGGGAATGAGGTTTGGGAAGTAATTGAAGATGAGTACACTATTCCTGAACATGGTCCTAATACTAAAGAAGAGAGGCTCCTACATCACAGCAATTCAAAAGCAATGAATGCAATCTTGAAAGGCTTACGGAAAGCAGATCTCACCAAAGTGATTCACTGCAAAACAGCTAGTGAAATGTGGAATCGGTTGAAGGTGGTTCATACAGGTGATACAAATGTCGGAAAGGCCAAGTTGAGACACTTCAAAGGTATGTTTGAACAACTCAAAATGAATGATGATGAAAATATTAGTGACTACATGCTTCGTATGGATGAAGTTGTTAACTCCATGAAAGACTTAGGTCTTGAGCTTGCTGAAAATGATGTTTGTGATAAGATTTTAAGATCTCTTCCTAATAGATTTAGTGAAAATATTTCTGCTATTGAGGAAGCTAAAGATTTGGATAAGTTGAAAAAATATGAGCTCCATAGTATACTTGCAGCATTTGAGTTGAGAACTCAAGTGAAGGTTGATGTCAAGAAGGAGGCAGCTTTCAAGACTACCAAGAATTCCAAAGGTAAACAGCTTCAAGAGAGTGATGAGTCTTCTGGTGATGAAGAGGCATATTACAGACAAGAAAGGCAAGTTCTTTAGAAAGCACAAAAATATGAAAAACGTGAGATGTTTCAATTGTGGAAAGTTTGGTCATTATGCTACTAACTGTATCATTGCCAAGGATGAAAGTGATGAAGTTAAACAGGATTGTAAGAGCAAGGATTCTGAAAGGCATAGGCATCAAAGGAAGAACAAATATGAGCACAACAATAAAGGAAAGAGGTATTCTCACAAGCACAAGAAGAGCTTCTACCTAGACAAAGCAAGTAAGTGTTCTAGCAGTGATAGTGAAAGTTCTTCAAGTGATAATGAAAATGAGATGTTGTTCATATCAAAAAAAGAGGAAGAACCGAAACATAGATTCATTATCATGAAATGTCTTAGATGTGGAAATTTTGGTCACCTTGAGGATGATTGCACAAATAATGAATTGGTTGTTAGTATGTATGAGGATGCTTCAAAAAATGATAAGGAAGATGCATGTATGGTTTTTGAAAAGGGTAGCACCTCTAGTGATAAGAAATCTGAAAAAGGCCTTGATAATTCAAAGTGCAATCAAATAGAGGATCTTGAATGTGAACTTACAAATGCTCTTAGTGTTTTGAAAAAGGAAAGAAAGAAGAATGCTAGACTCAAGGATAAGTTAGATGAATGTTGTATGGAGAGAGATGAACTTATAGAAAGTCTTGATGTCTCTATGGCTAATGCACAAGAACTCAAGAATGAGTTAGAATCTAAGGTGCTTGAGTATAGTGAATTAGAACAGAAAATGGCTTCGTTGAAAGAGGAAAATAAAGAGTACAAGGATAAGCAGTACAGGTTTCAAGAAAGCTCAAAAAAGGTTAAGTCTCTCATCCAAAGTCAAAGAAATCCAACAGGATAAAACAGGTCTTGGTTTTGTTAAGCCTCACAAGAAACAAGTTGGAGAGTCTAGTAAGAGATTCCAAAAGGAAGAGAGTTCTAATGAGGAAAGTATTTCAGATCATGAGTCCTTGAATGATAGATGCATAGAAACAGAAAATAGATTTCGGAATGAGAAGAAGGAGAAGTTTTCAGGACCTAAGAAGTCAAATAAAGGAAAGTTTCAAGGCAGATGTTTTGCTTGTCACAGGTTTGGTCACATGGTTGTACATTGCATGGCTCAGGTGAAGAAGGTAAATAACATTTTCAGAAGTGGTGATTTCTTTTATGGGTATTGCTACTCTTGCAATCAGTTTGGGCACAAGGCAGTTCATTGCAAGGCAAACGACAGGAACAGGTTTAGTCAGAACAGGTGGATTCAAAGAACAGGTATGCCTCAAAGAAATAACATTGTTACTTGTTACAAGTGCAACAATGAAGGTCACATAGCTAGACAGTGTAGAGCTGAAATTCTAGAATACAGGAACAGGAACAGTGGCATGATCAGGTCCAAGGATCAAAAAAATGACAGGAACAAGAATATGGACAAAGAGTTCAAGAGAAGGCCCGGCAAGGAAGTTATAGACGCTGATGATGATCAGTGCCTAATGGGAGTTTTACTCCCACCCCAGAATTAATCACCTCATCAGGAGGTGGGGGAGGGACTAAGCTAAGAGGCTCATTCTTAGTTTCGAGCCCCAAAGGTGGCCCTTTGCCATTGATGACAAAGGGGGAGAGATATGAGTAAGGGGGAGAGCTTCAAGTGAAGAGGAAAGCTTCAAGTCAGGGGGAGCAAAACTTCAAAGGGAGTGATTTCGGTTTTGGCTCTTGAAGATGTGTTTTTAGTAAAGTTTTGCCATCAATGACAAAGGGGGAGATTGTTGGCAATTTTGGGTACATTGGGTACATTGCCTTTGCTCAAGTGTTGATGTTGTCATTGATGTCAAGAAGCGGAAGGGTTTTTGTGAAAACCAAGGCAGACAAAATAAAAGGTTTTATTTAAAACCATGGACAACAGATTTGAAATGGGTTTTTCTTAAAACCCAAGTTGGCTCTTCGTTTCGTTGAAAAAGGTGCCCCGGTGATGAAGATATTTAATTTTAAATATTTAGTTTAAATTTTATTTATTTAAAATTTAAATTAATATTTTAAAATTAAATTAAAGTATTTTCCGTCGTGGTTGGAAATGCCGACGTATTTGGAAATAAAGGGCGAAGTGAAAGTGCATATATAATGAAGCTATTAAATCCATTTAATGTGTGTGGTGTTGAAAATGCGCTCGTTCGATGAAATAGTCAGAGAAGGAAGTAAAGTTTGCAAAGATACAAAGGAGAGCGGTTAATGCAAGGCTAAGAATAAAACGTATTCGCATCCGCTCGAACACGTGAGGGAGCAAAGAAGAGGACAAGTTTTTACGTATTCCAAGGCCAACGAAAAGACTAAACCGAAGCACACCTTTTCGTCTTACATGGGAGATAGCCTAGGTGGAAGGAAAGCGTTCAAAGCGCGTAGCAGCTGAGAAGTTAAGTGTTCGAATCGCTACGCAATTCTTTTCTTTGACTAGGAAGACGTGCCGGTTTTTTAGTGGAGAAATAGAAGTGCATGCTCCTCGATGTTTGCATGAGTGATGACACGGGTTCAAAGTAAGGTGGGTGCACTTGAGGCAATATAATAATTTTTATAAGGTATGCTTGGCACATGATTTTGGGAGTTATAAGGGTTATGTGTATATGTTTTAATTTGATTAAATCTTGGAATCTACAATATGTTGTTGCAATAAAAGGTATGCTATAAAGATTGTTTATTATTACTTTATTGTTGGATTATGAAGTAATTTATTGTATAAGTGGTTTTGGGAGTTATAAGGTTATGCAATGTTGTGATTTATTTTATTTTATGGTATAAGTGGTTTTGGGAGTTATAAGGTTATGCAATGTTGTGATTTATTTTATTTTATGGTACAAGTGGTTTTAGGAGAGATAAGGGAGTTGTGCAATTAAAGGCTTTGGTGATGATTATTGAAAGGTGGAATAATGTTGATTATTTTGTGATCTACTAACCCTTGTGAAGATTGGCAAAAGAATGTTGTGATGGTGGCAGATTTCCAAAGGGGTTCCTTCACTTCAATAAGGTATGGGCACATTCTTCTTATGAGTAATGAGTGGTGTATGTTATTCCTGAAATAAGATTGGAGTGAAAAGGTTTTCAACAAGGTTTCCTTTGGTTGGGGGTAAATCCTAGTTTTTGGTTTGTTGAAGACTACTTATGCATTGTTATCATTGATGAGAGTTTTGGTGAATGCATAATTCTGGTTTGAGGTAGTGGAAGCATTGTGCACTAGGGTTTATGATTGTGAGTCTTGCTACTTGCTTTGAGTTGGTGAAACCCTTAGTTGGCTGTTTTGATATTGATGGATGAGTTGCTTCCATAGTGGTTGTGTTGATCAAGTTAATGCTTTACTTGATACATGATATTGGGCTTACTCCATTGAGTTGATTTGAACAAGTTATTCTATGCATTTGGTGATATTGTGTTGGTGGCTGTTTTGTTCAAATATCTTTGGAGGGAAAAGGATTTCTACTTGTTTCCTTTTCTTGTGATGATTGGTTGAATGCTTCAAGGTTAATGTTGAGTTGAATGATGTTGGTTAAACCTTGTCTTTGAGCATTGTTGTTGAAGCCCTAATTGGTTGAGAAAAGATATTGGTTGTTGGAAAGAACATGAGTATCATTGTTATATGAGATATTGCATGGTTGGCAATTGTTGGGTTGTGTTTCATGTTCTTGAGAAAAGCATACTACATCTATCTTATTCTTTTGAGATTTGAGATTGAGTTGAGATTGAGATTGGGAGTTAAGTATAGAACATATTGAGTCTCTAACAATTCTCTTTATGCTTCTATGAGGTGGATGAATCACATTGGGTCTCTAACCATTCTCTTTGTGGGTTCATGCCAAGCAAGTGTTCTTGATAAACTTGTGAGCGAGGTTTTGGACAAGTTCCATTGGGGACTTGTGAGCAGGTTTTGGACCTGTGGGGACTTGTGAGCGATTTGGACAGGTCCTAGCAGAGGACTTGTGAAGCTGAGGTTGATAGTTCTATCAGAGAACTTGAGGATAGATGTGCATTGGTTCTATGAGAAGAACCCGAGGACATATTTGTGCCAGACCGAAGGACTGTGTTTGGTGCTGATCAAAGACAGAGGACGAGGACATTTGTGCTAGACCGAAGGACTGTGTTTAGTGCAAATTCGAGGACCAGCTTTGAGGTGATAGAGTTGAGGACGAGAGGTCTCCAGCCAGAGCAGGGGAAGACAGGTGTCTTCCGTGGATAGAGTTCCATTTGCTAAGGGCAGCAGAAGCAGAGGTCTTCTAGAGGATCACCAGCCATAGTAGAGGTGGGGGAAGGTATCTCCTTTGAGCGAGAGGCTCATAAATTCAGATTGGGGGAAGGTTTCTCCTTTGAGCCGAGGCTCATAAACATTGTAATTGGGAAGGTTTCCCAAAGAACTTTGAGATAACTTTTAGAGAAAAGTTTTGTGGATGAACCATGTAAATTGTTGTGTCACTTTGTGGATGGTTTTGTGCATTGCTTTGATATTGCTTTGGATATATTGCTTTACTGTTTTGAAGTATAAAGGAAAAAGTAAAAAGAGGTCTTATACTGTTCACCCCCCCTCTCAGTATAAGCTTGTGTTCTTCAATTCTATCTTGGAAGAAGTCACAAGACACGAGATCTATTCATTCTTGGATGGGTTTTCAGGGTACAATCAAATCAATATAGCTGAGGAGGATAAGCTGAAGAACATTTATTATGGATAATGGCATCCATGGATATAATCAAATGCCATTCAGGATTTGTAATGCCCCAACTACATTTATGTGCATCATACTGTATATATTTGATCAGTTTGCGATAGGGAACTTTAAAGCATTTTTGGATGATTGGTCCATTTATGGGAAGATCAAGGAGCATCTTCTTGCCCTCAGTGAATGTATGAGTAGGTGTAGAAATGCACATATATCATTAAATCCTAGGAAATACTACCTGATGGTACCATATGAAAATTTTTTAAGACACATAGTGTGCAGTGAAGGATTAAAAATAGATCCTAATAAGATATGTATGATATTGCACATGGAAGAACCATATGATGTGAGTTCACTTAAATCCTTATTGGGATCGATGGGATACTATTGAAGGTTTATCATGAATGATGCACATGTGTCCTACCCATTGGATTCATTGACGAAGAAGAATGTCCCTTTTAGATGGATGGAGGAGCACCAAGGAGCCTTTGAGGAGCTAAAGGCTAAGCTTGCAAGTAGTCTAATTTTGGTTTTTCTAAACTAGGATAAGGAATTTCATGTCCATATTGATGATTCAAATTTTGCAATTGGATGTGCTTTGGCACAAGAAGGGCAGTTCAGGCTGGATCAACCTATTTTCTTTGCTAGTCACTTATTGTCAAGGCTAGATAGAAATTATAGTACAATAGAAAGAGAAGCTATGGTAATGGTATATGCAGTCCAGAAGTTTAGGCATTACCTATTGGCAAATCCCTTTGCCTTCTACGTTGATCACCAGGCTCTATTGTACTTGATAAATAATTCGGTGATACAAGGATGAGTCAGTAGGTGTTTCATCACTCTACATGAGTTCATATTCCAAGTAGTAGTGATACCTAGTAAGAAGCATGTCATTGCAGACTAGTTATCTTAGATACGATCAAGAGATCCTATAGAAATAGGAGTTCTGGATGAATTCTTGGATGCGCAATTATTTGCCATTAATGTTATTCCATTATGGTACAAGTTGATTGGCCAGTACCTATCCATAGGTCAATTGCCACAAGAAATGATAGCAATCAAGAAAAAGAAAGTGATCATGAAGTCAACACTCTTTTGGTTAATAGAAGGATTGTTGTATAATATGGGAAGTGATGGTATCCTATGAAGATGTGTGATGAATGAAGAAGTCAAAGTGACATTAAAAGAAGATCATGAAGGCTTAGCAGGAGGTCACATGGGACCAAATGCGACAACTAGAAAAATATTATAAGTTGGACTATGGTGGCCCACATTGTATAATGATGCGAAAGAGTATGTGAAAGCATGTGATACTTTCCAAAGGGCAGGGAAGCCGGTAAATAGGGAATTTAAGCCTTTACATCCATTGCAACCCCAATAATTATTTGAGTGATGGGGATTAGAATTTATTGGACCATTGAAGACATCTCTGATGAAGGAAGTGTAGATAAATCATAGTAGCAATAGAGTACTTAACAAAATAGGTTGAAGCGAGAGCATTACCTGACAACTCGGCAAAATGTATAGCAAGATTTTTGTATGAGCATGTATTCACAAGATTTGGTATTCTGCTACATATAATGAGTGATCGAGGAGGACACTTTTTCAATGAAATAATCAAAATTCTAATTATGGAGTTCAATATTTTATACTCATTATCTAGTTTGTATTATCCCAGAGCTAATGGGCAGGTGGAAGCAACGAATAAAGTCTTGGTATCTACTCTATATAAAACCTGTGGAATAGAGGGAGCAAATTAGGAGAAAAGGCTACCATCTATTTTGTGGGAATATAGAAAAACTTTTAAATCTACAAGAGAATATAAACCTTTCCAATTAATGTATGGACATGAAGCAGTGGTTCCAGTTGAATTCTTGATACCAAGTTTGAGAGTCACGGTAAAGCATCGCTTGGGTGATCAAGAAAGTTTGGAAGAGTGACTAACAACAGTGATAAAATTATATGAAATAAGATTCATGGTACAATGGGTGATTGAGGTAGCTCAAAAAAGACATAATGTGTGGCATGACAAACATTTGAGGAAGTTAGAACTTAGTTCGGGTGACTTGGTTTTGAATTTTAACAGGAAGCGGGAAATCAAGCCCGATAAGTTAAAGATGTTATGGCTTAGTCCCTATAAATTATTTGAAGTAATGAATAATGGAACAATAAAATTACAAACCTTGAATGGGATGGAGGTAACCGACACTCTAATTAGATCAATGTTGAACCCTTACAAGGTATAGTGCTTATTCATTTCTTCAAAAGAGATTGAATGACGAAGATGAGCAAAAGCTCAATGGAGAGCTCAAAATGAGCTAGGTCCATCACAGGAGGATCCTATCATAGGACTCGCACACTTATTTGTAGAAGAGAAGGATACACGACCAACTATATAATAGCAATATTTGGCACCTTGACCCAGAGAAAGAAGAATATTTTGAGTACATGTCATATTTGTAGATGGGACTGAGCAAGTAGAGGAAGAAGATGAATATTGGATTCCTCCAAACGAGTATATTAGGAGATAGTATTGTTATCTATGAATAGGATAAGGCAAGAAGAATCATCCCTAGTAAGTAGAAATATGATGTATCCTCAAGTAGAATAGAGGAAATTACCCTAGAAAGTGGACGAACAAAGAAGGATAGAGTTAACAATACGATAAGAGGATAGAGTGGACACATTTGAAATGGAAGTTCTGGAGGAAGAAAATAATGAGACCATCGATCAATAATTGGTTGGACTAACTCCATTGGCTCAGATAAGGCTATTATGGTAGAGAATGCAATTACAGACTCAACAACTGCAAGAAGAATACCAAACATTGCAAGGTCATAATGCAAGGTTGAGAGAACAAATCATCCAGGAATTGGATAGTACAATACAAAGGCTTGATGAGAATAGAAAAACTAGGCTACTAGAAGGAGAACCTAAGGATGATGAGGGGATAACTCCAAGGATCAGTGTAAGAACAAGTTTATAAGTTCCACCAAGTGATCCACCAATAATGAATGAATATGCAAAAATATTATGGCAATACATTGAGGAAGCAACCACATCACCTGAATCACAAGGTAATATATGACTAGATTTGAGTGACTCTAGTAACGAAGGAATGCCTTGGCTAATAATGGAACCTAGTAAAAAAAGCAATGAGGAGGATGATTGCCCAGGGAACCACTAGAATCCTTAAGATAATCATGATCCTCCATCATGTACAATGACACAACGACAATTAGGGAGATCGCAGGGATGTCAAACCAACCTAGACCTACAAGCATATATAATAACCTATCGATAGTTGAGAAGACAAAGGAGATAATTATGTATATTGGAGAGATTGATGAATTTACCAATAGTTTGGGTGGAACAGAGAGAAGAGAATCAAAATAACTCAAGTTCTGAGATAGACTTTTTCAATGCATATAGAGAGGTCTTGGCAACCTCATCTCCACAAAGAATCTTTGAGGAGATAATATGGAAACATCACCTAGCATGTGTAGATCATAGAATCAGAGCCCTGTGACAATTATCACCAAGCACAAGAAGAAGTAGAAGTACACTAGCCAAAATTGAGTTGGTAGAGATAAATCTTGATAATCGAGGAATGGGAGGAAGGAACAAAGAAGGCCCCTTAAGGCTTCAGTTAGGAATGGGAGGAGGTATTCGACTACGAAGTGAGCAAGGACAAGATGATGTTACAATCATAGGAAGAAGAGGATGAGGAAGGTTTTGACCTCCTACTTCTATATGGACAGGAGATACACTGTTAGGTTGTATGAACTAGACAAGGAATCTGCAAGGGTTACCACAGATGTGAGGAATATTACCTAGGCTTGCAAGGTAGTATCCATTAGTATGACCACCACTAATATGATGAGGATCTTTAAGAGTGGTAGGTGGTAGAGGATTACTCCAAGAAAGGTAGGAATCACCATTGGCATAGAGAAACCCGATGTCAAGAGGAATAGGACAGGGAAGGCACTCGCACGGGAGAGGCCTTGCTGGTAGAGGAAGAGTGCATTTTGCAGATGAAAGAAACTAGAGATAACTAAGGATCCAATCACCAATTTTGGAGCTAGAATTTATCTTAGGGATAGGTAGAGAAGTCACTCGAATGATAGTAGAGTAGTAAGGACACCGCTACCAAGGGATTAATCACTTGTGCGATAAGAGGAAAGGACACCAGGTGAAGATACTCCAGCTTGCAATTGTACAATTCCAAATTGTACACATGGTAAATAAATACTAGGAAATTAAATAACATCACAAGTGGAGATGAATCATCCTAGGGAGTGTTGTGATGTCCTTCACAATGACCCTAAAATTGGGGACCCACCTTAAATTTTGTGATTTCGGGGGATTTTTGTTTATCCAATTTTGCTTGCATCAAGGTCTTTGAAAATTTGCTTTCACTTTGGAATTGCTGACATATTTTCATTTTGAAGGTTTGAATATAGTTGCAATGCTTCAAACTGAATATTTTGATTATTTACATATTAAATGCATTATTTCCAATCAAATAATTTGGTTAAAATCATTTTCAAAGGTTTAAATGATTAATTTTCATTTAAATAATTAAAATTTAGTTAAATAATTAAATTTTATTTTAGGGTTGTCCCTAAAATTAATCCAAAATTGAAATGAATATATCTTGAGCTATACAACTCCGTTTGATCTCATTCAAAACTTGGTAAAAAAATATGGATTTTCTCTTTCTAATGGTACCAAACTTATAGGATTTTAGATGTCAATTTCACCAAAAAATAGTAGTTTAATTTAGCAATTTGGGAACTTTAAAATATCATATCTCATAAACCATGATAGATATTTGGATGATATCAATAATTTTGAGCACCCTTTTGGCATATTTAGATGAATGGAAATGTTCATTAAAATATGAGAACTTTGAAATAATTTTGGAAAAAAGGAAAGTTATGGGAGAATGAATAATAAAAAAAGTAAAGTTTGGTTTTGTTTTAATATTATGATTATTATTTCATTATGCAGGTAATACAAGGGCAAGGGTTGAAAAATATAGTTATAAAATCCTTTCCCAAAACTGTGATGAAACAGAATAACTAAACTTTTCAAATTATAAATAATTCATTGAGATTCATGGAAAAGGTCGAACATTTTTGCAGAGGAGGAGGAAGAAGAATTTGAAGGAGCAAAAGAGGAGAACCAAGTAAATGCTACAGAGGATTTGAGATATACAGAGATATCAAGAGCTTTTTATTGTAAGATCAATTGATTATATTAAATTATTTTGATTCAAATATGTGTAATTTTGTATTTGAATGTTGAATAAATGATTTAATATAGTTTCTTTAAAATTAAATTCCATCGAAGATTGCACCGATTTATTGTTTTATTGTGTAAATTTTGGTAGACAATGAATCTGGTTTAAGGTCTCTGTTTTTCATACTGTAGTAATTAGTCCGAGATTAGATTTAATTTCTTTACTCTAGAACCTTTATAATTTATTTTTATATTGAAAATCATTGCATAAATTGGACTTAGTTCATTTATTATAAAGTATAACTTTATAACTAAGTCATGAATAAATAAATTTAATAAAGATAAATGATTATTTTGATCTTAACTTTAAACTCATAAAGTTAAAGTTCAAAATTGATATCTTTTACATTGAATAATTTGGATTTATTATAATCTGATTAGATTTATCCAAAAGATCCAAATTTTACTTTGGAGGATCATATTTGTTTTTAAGTATTTTATTCCATAAATATTTAATAAACAAATAATATGAGAAAAACATATTTATGAACTTGATTTTCAAAGCATAAGATTCACAGTTCATAGATCAGTTTTATATTAAAACCCTATGGATTATAATTATAAGGTTTGAAAACCTTACAATTTTGGGGTTAAACATTATTACTTTTATTCATTTTCCAAATATTTTAATGTTGATTTTATATTTGGGATGAATAAAATATTTTCATTAATTAAACCTTAGATTTTAAAAGAGTGAATATTTATAATCAGGGTTTATATTTCATTTGAATTTCACATACTTTGATTTTTATTAAAGTAATTGAAATTTCATATTAATTAAAGTGCTAAATTGAACATTTGATTTAAATCATTCGAAGTATTTTAAATAAAAGTTGTTATGAGATGATAGAATGGATTTGCACAATGTATTGAAATTATAAGGCAAATTCATCTATTTTGTTTTGAAGAGTAGAATTTGTGTAAAAGGCATGTAATACATGATGAATTCAAAAACAATTACCTGATTTCCAGGCCCCTTGTTAACAGTACTTGCAAGCCATTGAGACTATTCAAGCACTTATTTACGCACATATGTATGACACATTAAAACATTAAGTGAGAACCTTGGAGAAGTTTAGTTTCTTTGCAAGAGAGGAATTTGAATCCTAGTTGTCGAGTGGTTTTTGTAACTAGACAAAATCACACCTCAACAAATTGGTGCTAGAAGGAGGGCCTGAAAGGTAATATTTTAATTTTTAGCATGTGCAATTTGTTATTTAAAAAAAAAATTGAAATTTTTTTATTTATGTTGCATTAATGTTAATCTGTCATAAATTTGAAAATTAGGTTATGATTCAATTCTTGTGAATTTTCATACATAGCCTTGCATATTAAAATTGGTTCAATGGCAAAAAATGATTTACCCTATTTTAAGCATGATGGGACGATTACATCTGAAGAACATATTCAGGCATATAAAAACATTATGTTTCATTTTCAAATTATGCAGGAAGATGTTTTATATAGAATGTTTCCATACACATTGGATGAAGTTGCTAAATATTGGTTTATCAATTTACCTGCAGGTTCTACCGCTTCTTGGAATCAACTAGAAACAACATTTCTTGAACATTTTGAAACATTGGTTGATACATATTTGTTATCAAATCAATTTTCCTCTATCTGTAAACAACCTAATGAATCCATGAGTCAATTTAATGATAGGTTTCATAAGTTTTATATTGAAATAGAGATACACTTTATCATTTCAGAAGAAGAAGTTGTTCAAATATACTTGGAAGCTTTAGATCCTTTTACTATTAAGTGTTTAGAAAATTTTCTTAAATATTTATGCTTGTCTAACGCTTATGGTGGGGCAATAGTTGTAGAACAATGGTTGATTTCAAGAGGAATTGATGTGGGTAGATTATCATTACTTAACCCTAAGGTTTCAAATCAATTACCACCTATGAGTCATGATACGCATTTTTTGACACCATCGAATGAAATTGAATGTCCTAGTTTTTCAACTACTTTTGATATTGTTCAAGAGGAAGTTCAAGTTTCCAATCCAATATCCATCAATGAGGATTGTAGTAATCAAGTTTATCAAAATGTAGAAATGCATGAGTCTTCAGATATTGGAGGAATCTTAGATCTAACTAGCTTTGAAACATATGATAGAATAGAATCTTCCTTAGAGTTGAATGAAACAATTAAAGCTATAGAATTGCAAGATTCTAGAGGTAATTTCATTATGACTGATCATAAAATTTTATTACTTGAGGAAGATGAATTTTTTATTGAAGATAAATTTTTTGAAAGTGATGAACGTGAACTTGAAGAGCTTTCGATTGTTGAATTGGCAGAGTGTGAAGAAGTGGTTGAACATCACTCCCTAATTTTAGAAGATGATTATTGTTGGTGGAATAAATGGGAGGATTTTGTTTCTATTTCTAATGAAGTACTTGCTTCACCTAAAATGCAGGACAAGTTGCAAAGGTTAATTCTACAACTTAAAAGAAACAGTGATCAAGTGCATAGGACAAATGCATCAAGATGCATATCTGGATAATTATATAAATCATTCTCATGAGACAAAAATTGAAGATGCTAAAAGTGATATTCTTTTAGACAATGGAGAAGTCCTAGAGTGGACTAGTTTTGAAACACATGATAAATCAAGACCTTCCATAAATTTGGATGAGATCATTGAAAATGATGATCAAAATTTTTAGTATTCTCAAAATAATGATCAAGAAGAAATGAAAGAAGGGATGCAATCTCATCAAATGTTTCATGAAGATGATTATTATAATGGTTGGGGAAGATATGAGGAATTATTTGTTTCTAATTATCCTACTGATGAATTTTCCATTTCACTTGATATGCAAGATGTTGAAACCTCTATCTTGCGTGAAGATTTGGCAAATTTTATCCAATTGGAAGATGACATGTCAATTTCAAAAGTAGATAAGGTTCCAAGATTTGATCATTCTGAACATGATTTTGTAGAACATTCTTCTACAATATAAAGGGAAGAAATGGTAAATGTTTCTTATTATTCATCTATTTTAGATGAAGAAGAGGTAAATTCTTTTCTTTCATTCTCGAATACTGAAGATTTGAGTGAAAATTTTCATGATTGTATTGAATATTCAAATGAAGAAACTTCATGTATGGCTAACAAAGAACTATAATTTCATCCTAAATAAACTATTTCTTTGTTTGATCAACAATATTTATGGTTTGAAAAATATGGACATATTCTTGATTGGATGCCTAATTTTAATGCTTCTAAAAAATAGGTCATTGATGAAAGAATACGAAATGATGGTGGTGATGATAGAGATCATGAAGAAAAATAAAAGACTATAATGGCTCATAAAGTAATGGTAAATGAAAGTGTACAAAAGGTAGAATCTTATCCTTTGTATTCAAACATCCAAGAATCAGGTAAAAGTTTGTATTTATTGGATTTAGATGTTGTTTATAATAAAATGCCATTGGAGGTTGATCAAGAATTAAAGTGGATTTTTTTTCCCACTACAAATAATATTGCATTGCTAAATGAAAAATAATATATGCTTAAATCATTGAACCAAGTTCAACAATAGTTAACAATTCAATCTAGGATACAAAACTATAATGATTCTTATTTTGTAAATATCCTAGATTCTTGTAAATTGTTATTTGAATATGATTGGCCTAAAAACATAGATGATGATTTTGCTTTAAAACTTTCAAAAGTAGCTTCTTATTTGAAAGAAATCATATATGCTTGTGAAAATGAGAATTTAAGTCAGATTGATGAATCAGAATTTGAAATTCATACTGCATTAACTAAGCAAAAGATAATCAAAAATCATGTTTTCACTTTTAAGTTTAATGAAGTAAATCCTAAACATGGAATTGCTTATAAACTTAATTCAAATTGGTAAAATGAGATAGGCACAATGAGAGATTTTGTTTTTGGCCTAATCTTGTTTTTGTTGGATTTCTATAAAACTTGGTATACATATCATGATATATGTCTTCTGAAGTGTGTTAAGCGTATTTGGGATCCAGGGAAGTGATAACATAAATTTGGCATCATTTTGTACATAGTGTAAATTTTGTAAATAGCTTGTTGGGTTTTGTGTTTTGTTTTACTTTTTGTATCTATGTGGTTGTCGTGATGTTATTTGTTGTTTTGGTCAATGTTGTCAAGTTTAAAAAGTAGGTGCTTACTTACTTAGTCAATTTATAAATTTTGGTTTTGAAAATTTGTTGGTATATAGTTTTGTCATTTTTGTGTTAGTTATTGGCTTTTTTGTTGATGTTTTTGGTTTTTGTGAAGTTTTGGATGCGTTTCCATTGTTGTTTCTCAATAATTCTGGCTTATGCTATAGTTTTTTATTTTCAAGTTGTCTTTTGTTGTTTGTGAGAGTTTTGGTATGGTTTTCTCTATTAAGGTAGTTGTAGTTGTGACCGGGATACTAATAATTTTATGATTTTTTTTGGTATTTGGTCTTGGGTCATATAGGATGAAATTACCTATTTTGAAAGCATGCAAAACCTGAAGAAAAAGGAAAATGAGATGTTAGTGTATATCTTCATGAATTTGAACCAAGATAAAGAAATTTGAAATATTAGAATCATATTGCAAAAGCTTCACAAGTACTACAAACACTTTAAAGAATATCTTTTGAAATTTTGGAAGTATGAAGTTGTCAGTTTTACAAATTAAGGTGAAAATTCCATATACTCTTTTAGCCTTACCTGATATCTAACCCAAATGGTAGGTGGATTTTTTGCAAAGTACCTTATTATTGGATAAAAAAAAAAATAAAAAAGAAAAAAATGATGAATACAAAGAAAAGTAATGATAAATCTATCACTACAGTCTAGATAGCCTTCACCGGGGCTATAGACGCTTGACTGACAGTGGAGATAGGTCTATATTGAAATGAAAAATACAAAATGTAAAAAATCACCTAATATATGGGAGATTCAGATAATCTCTACCGAGGCTATGAACGTATGGCTGGCAGTAGAGCAATGTCTAAAGAGAGCCAGGTGGAGGTATACTTCAAAAGAGAAAATGTTCATAGCCTGAAATGCAAAATTGACAATGGAAGGTTGAATGGTTTCAAAGATATAGAACGAATCACTTTACACACACCAAGCCAATGTTGATGATTCTATCATTTCATGTTGAATTGGTCTATTCACATTCTCTAGATATTATTGATGCTCATGCTTCTAATATTTGGGTTTTTGTTGTTTTTAGAGTTGGGTTCTTAAGTCTGAAATGTCCAGGGACATTTACCAGTAGAGTCGCCATTTGTTGTGACATCCTTCACAATGACCCCAAAATTGGGGACCCACCTTAAATTTTGTGATTTCGGGGAATTTTTGTTTATCCAATTTTGCTCGCATCAAGGTCTTTGAAAATTTGCTTTCATGTTGGAATTGCTGACATATTTGCATTTTGAAGGTTTGAATGTAGTTGCAATGCTTCAAACTGAATATTTTGATTATTTACATATTAACTGCATTATTTCAAATCAAATATTTTTATTAAAATCATTTTCAAAATTTTAAATGATTAATTTTCATTTAAATAATTAAATTTTATTTTAGGGTTAACCCTAAAATTAATGTAAAATTGAAATGAATATATCTTGAGCTAGATAACTTTGTTTGATCATATTTAAAACTTGGTAAAAATATATGGATTTTCTCTTTCTAATGGTACCAAACTTATAGGATTTCAGATGTCAATTTCACCAAAAAATAGCAGTTTAATTTAGCAATTTGGGAACTTTAAAATATCATATCTCATAAACCATGATAAATATTTGGATGATCTCAATAATTTTGAGCACCCTTTTGGCATATTTAGATGAATGGAAATGTTCATTAAAATATGAGAACTTTGAAATAATTTTGGAAAAAAGGAAAGTTACGAGAGAATGAATAATAAATAAAAGTAAAGTTTGGTTTTGTTTTAATATTATGATTATTATTTCATTATGCAGGTAATACAAGGGCAAGGGTTGAAGAAGATAGTTATAAAATCTATTCCCGAAACTGTGATGAAACGAAATAACTAAACTTTTCAAATTATAAATAATTCATTGAGATTCATTGAAAAGGTCGGACATTTTTGCAGAGGAGGAGGAAGAAGAATTTGAAGGAGCAAAAGAGGAGAACAGAGTAAATGCTACAAAGGATTTGAGATATACAGAGATATCAGGAGCTTTTTATTGTAAGATCAATTGATTATATTAAATTATTTTGATTCAAATATGTGTAATTCTGTATTTGAATGTTGAATAAATGATTTAATATAGTTTCTTTAAAATTAAATTCCATCGAAGATTGCACCGATTTATTATTTTATTGTGTAAATTTTGGTAGACAATGAATCTGGTTTAAGGCCTCTATGTTTTCCATACTGTAGTAATTAGTTCAAGATTAGATTTAATTTCTTTACTCTAGAACCTTTATAATTTATTTTTATATTGAAAATCATTGCATAAATTGGACTTAGTTCATTTATTATAAAGTATAACTTTATAACTAAGTCATGAATAAATAAATTTAATAAAGATAAATGATTATTTTGATCTTAACTTTAAACTCATAAAGTTAAAGTTCAAAATTGATATCTTTTACATTGAATAATTTGGATTTATTATAATCTGATTAGATTTATCCAAAAGATCCAAATTTTACTTTGGAGGATCATATTTGTTTTTAAGTATTTTATTCCATAAATATTTAATAAACAAATAATATGAGAAAAACATATTTATGAACTTGATTTTCAAAGCATAAGATTCATAGTTCATAGATCAGTTTTATATTAAAACCCTATGGATTATAATTATAAGGTTTGAAAACCTTACAATTTTGGGGTTAAACATCATTACTTTTATTAATTTTTCAAATATTTTAATGTTGATTTTATATTTGGGATGAATAAAATATTTTTATTAATTAAACCTTAGATTTTAAAAGAGTGAATATTTATAATCAGGGTTTATATTTCATTGGAATTTCACATACTTTGATTTTTATTAAAGTAATTGAAATTTCATATTAATTAAAGTGCTAAATTGAACATTTGATTTAAATCATTCAAAGTATTTTAAATAAAATTTGTTATGATATGATAGAATGAATTTGCACAATGTATTGAAATTATAAGGCAAATTCATCTATTTTGTTTTGAAGAGTCAAATTTACGTAAAAGGCATGTAATACATAATGAATTCAAAAATAATTACCTGATTCCCAAGCCCCTTGTTAGAAGTACGTGCAAGCCATTGAGACTATTCAAACACTTATTTATGCACATATGTATGGCACATTAAAACATTAAGTGAGAACCTTGGAGAAGTTTAGTTTCTTTGCAAGAGAGGAATTTGAATCCTAGTTGTTGAGTGGTTTTTGTAATTGGACAAAATCACACCTCAACAGGGAGCAAGTACCGACAAGCGACACAACCACTCAAAACATCACAATAAAACCTCCAAGAGAAGAATCCGATGGGATCGTACAAGTGAATGTCACTATACGATTTCCACGACGGTAAGTGTAAATAGGCTAGGAATGAAAAAAAGAATAAAATAAATAAAAATAAAAATGCCTTAATTGTGAAAATCCCTCGGGACACAATTAGGAAGGAAGTGGGTTGAAAAATGAAAATGACAGCATATTCAAGAGAATATTTAAACAAAAATTTCTCTAAGTGATAGATTGTACAAATCAAAGATGAAAAAGCACAAGTAATAGATCGTACAAAGCCAATTTTTGAAGTCAAAAAGCATAAAAGAGATATCGTACAAGGGAAATTGGCAAAAATACATGGGAAATCATACAAAAGGGAAGGTTGTACAATTTAGGTCGTAGAGTGTATGATTTTAGGCACAATGTACAATTTTCAACCATCACATTAAATTTGCATGTGTGGATCCATGAATTAATCAAAAAAGAGCAGGAAAAATTTAAAAGTCGTATGAAAAGCGATGAATTGTCAATAATCTAGGCAAAGAAGATGAAAGAATCAAGAAATTGACCCTAAAATTCATTGAAAATGTATATTGAGGCATTTCAGAAATAGGGTCGGAGAGAAATAGCAGAAGGAAAGTACAAAATATGATTTTTAGGTAGATACGATTTTGTGGCGAAGTGTACGGTCTCAAGAAAAATTTTGTGCAATTTTGAGCAGCTTAGGGGCTATTTTTTAGCTATTATGAGCAAATCATATGGAATTGTATGAATTCAACGAAGGAGAGGAGTTGGAGAGAAATAATGTATGGATTAGTATGGACCTATACAATTTCAAGCTATAATTGTATGATTTGAGGGATATGGAGCAATTTTAAGACCAAACAATGATAGTTTAAACAATTGTATGATCTAGAAGGGTTACCCATAAGGAAACCATACATGAGTGAGAAGAAGAGCATATTGCACAATTTTCAATAGATTGTATGATTTGTAGTAGTTTTTAAGATTTTCAGCACATTTCCAATTATGGAATTGGTGATGTTCGAGTAGTAAGACAATCAAAGGTATGGAAATAAAATGATCTCAATAGAAGATTTCAAATATTGATTAAGGAGGATTGCAGCCAATAGATTGGGAATATCACCAAGAACTCTACACGAGAGAGTCATAATCATGGTAGTACTAAGGGTGATAGTCTTAGTCCTATGATTGGCATGATACTCATACTTGGAGAAGAGGAGGATATAGGCCATGGAGAGGTCGGAGGTATTGGAGGGTTGATAGACGAAGAACACCACCAAGATATCGAGAGGATAGAATGGCATAAGAAAGGGTCCCAAGAAGGGAATTGAGGATTGAGGTACATATTTTGAATCCATATGAGGATCTAAGTAGTGGACCTAAGGAAGGTCAGGTGGAGATAACAAATATTTCATTCATACATCATGGAGGAGAAACATGTAGGCGATGGTGGAATGATGAACAGAACAAGAACCATCCCTTGAGGAAATTATTTGAGGAGGCTAGTGTAGTTGTAATAGTACAAGTGCCACCACACCAAAAAATATTCTTCTACAACTATCTATTGTAGATGGTTCAAGCGTATAATCCTATGACTAGAATTGCCTTTGTCAATGTGGACAAGAGGTTGGTGAAAATAGAAGTTACATTGGATGCATTCAAGAAGAAATTTAGATTGCCAACATACAACATGAAGATAGTTAAGATGTTGGTTGATATTATTGAGTCATATTGTATCATCACTTCATTAACTGATGTGAAGTCATTGACTGCTGCAAAGATCTTAGGTGCAGGGACTCAAGGAATTAAACAAAGCCAATTAAAATGGGAAGATTGACCATGTGCTATGCATACTATCAAGGGATACATGAGCTATGAATATGTCAATCTGGATGGCTCAGTATGTAGAAGGTATCACCTAGGGAATCAAGTATGATTGGGGTACCTATATGGAAAGAAAAATTCATTAAGTACTGATGAAAAGATCAAAGAATTTTGGAATGACTTTCAATGTCATTGGACTATTATTAAATGCTATTACAGAGTTAGGAATCCACTTTCCAGGTTTGACAAAACCTAGTAATGTGAGTGTAGGACAACCAACCATTTTGAAGTGGGAAAAGTTAGTACCTATTAAGAAGGAGACTCCAGAGAAGTCTTGAACAAAGAAGGAGAAGTAGGCCATAGAGGTACCAGAGGATACTCCTTTCGATGATGAGGATGTACATCCCTAAAGGAAAAGGCCAAGGATATTAGAACCTAAACTAGAACAACAATGAATGTAGCAATGGCAACAAGAGTAACCATCAGTTCGAGGAAGGTAGGAAACTATGGAGATACAAGTAAGCCCAATACGAATAAGAAAAATATGATAACGAGAAATAATGGCAAAGAATACCATCCTAGAAAAAAAATATGAGCCTACACAGAAGGATCAACAGGATGAAGAACAATCTGATTCAGAGAAGATGGATCTGGATGACTGGAGTTGGGAAAAAGTAGAGAAGATAGTGGTATCTCCATAAATTTTCTAGCATAATGAATTTGAAATATTGGATGCTTCAAAAAAATTTAAGGATATAGATATGGGGTAGATAGCACAAGAAGTGGCAACCACCACTCAAGAGGAAAAAGAGGAAACCGAAGTGAGAGTGGAAGTCTCAAAGGAAAATTCTAGGAAAAAGAAGAAGCCCCATTTAAAATTCATGATGGGAGGAAGTTCAAAACAAAATAACCCAAGTGATGCACAAGAAGATATGAAAGCATCACAAGAATAAGAAGAACCTATTGTTGAAAAAGTCACAGCAATGAGGACACATCAAAATTAGAAGGAAGAAAAGGTGATTGAAGAGCAACAGTTCGACTCCACTGAATAGAAAGAAGCATAGGAATAGATGGAGAAGCAACAATCTCAGTAGGAGATAGTGAACATACAAGATAACATGGAGGAGGAGAATATTATGGAATAGAATCCACCTCAGAAAAATATAGACACAGAGAGAACAATTTGATAGCTTGGGGGAAGCTCTAGCCACCACATGGAGGAAGAGGAAAAACAAACTCCTATAGAAGAGGAACGATAGAGAATGAGAACAAGCTAATTTTTGAAGGTACCATAGTTTGACAAGATCAAAACTAAAGAGGGGGTGAAAGGAGTAGAAGATGATGTGGAGCATTTATTCTTATAGATAGGCAATGCCATAGCCAACACCAAATTATAGTTTTGTATTGGATGTGTGGAAGAATTGAAGTTGTGGGAGGAAAAAGTGTCTCTCGAATTGGATAAAATAATAGAATGGGTGAGTAATGAGGAGTGTACAAGGAGAGTTGCATACATTCATGTATAGCACCCATGGAAGTTACCTAGGGAAGAGGTAACCATAATTTTGGGAAGATATGACTTGCCAGAGGGAGTGAGAACCAACTATAGGCAGCATTTGAGGTTGTAGTTGGATAGAACCAATCACCTGACTTATCTCATAAATACAAAGGAATTGGAACACAAGATGGCCACTACATATTTTGCTATCACTCTGAGGAATTTTAAATTTCTCACACATTGGATAGAGTGGTTGAGCATCATATTGGAGCATATTTACCAGATCAATGAAGCTCAAAAGGAGGAGATAGAATCCACTAAGAAGGAAATGATTACAATGGAATAATAATTGCAAAATTTTAAGGTTGTAGTAGAGGAGAAAATAAAGAAACTAGAGGAAGATCTAATAAGCATAAATACTAAGTCTAAAACCAGATTTAATCTTCTTGAAGAAGAGAAGTGACAAATATCACAGACAATAGAAGACAAGATTAAAGATTTGGAGACACAAATCAAGGCAAAGGATGAACATATGACATCACATTTAGATGAGAAGAATGAGAAAGTGGTGAAACATGCCAACAGAATATATAATGATTTGGTCCTCGAGAAACAAGCACAATTGAAGGCTAGGGAATATACTATTAATCCCTTGGAGGCTGATATTAATCACCACTTGAATAACATTATTGAAAATAATGAAGAGCTTCATGTGGTGACTCAAATAGAAGCTCACTTACAGGAGAGGTTGAATAGGAGTGTCACTAATTGAGAAAAGCAAATGATGGAATTCATGAAGACTTCTGAAGAGAAGGTTAATTTCCATGGGATAAAAGTAGTGGAAATGGGAAGCTATGCAACCAAGTTGAAGAACGAACGTGTAACTCTTCAAATCAAAGTGACTGAATTGGAATATTTAGTTGAGTACTACAAGATATAACTAAAGCAAAAATTTCATTCGGTGAGGACATCGACCAAAGTAAAGGTGAGGGAAGATGTAGGCAGCAAATCGACCTCCTAGAATAAGAGAAAGTGACAAAAAGAGATTTGGTCAATTTTAACAATTTTGACAATTTGTACAAGTTTTGCAAAATCGTACAGGTAGGGGTAAACCATAAAACTAGTTTGGAAAATGCACAAGGCAAAGACAAACCATACAAGGCACACTAAAATGTAGTGAAATGCATGAGAAATGTAGTTTCAGGTTGAAATTGTGCATAGGTTTGATAATTAAGGTGTTAGACTTATAAAAGTCTTAATTAATGCATTATGTTATGCATGGGCAGTTGTAAATAACTAATTTCCTCATGAACCACTTTGGAGTAGCCTGGGCAATGTTATATAAGGCCCCATTTTTAATTTTATAGGTCTGTATAATTGTTGGTTGTAATCTGATCGAGTTATATTATTATGTTCTGAGTTCTAGCTATAATTGTTGTAGATCAACCATGTTGTAAGTGAATTCAAGAAATAATAATATACAAATGCACACATTTATGTTTTCCAGTTTGTGTATGATTCTTGCATGGATGAATGACAATTGATGACTTAATGATGTTGTATGCACTTTCTAGTGAATGTTTTGACTAGTTTATGCCTTGTGGTGATAGAATGGATTAATCTAGCACTGGTGAAGCTTTGTAGAATGATATGTTATTATAGAATAATTATTGAATATGTAATGAATCCTATTGTATGATTTCTAGATGTAGCCATTGGATTTGCATATCTCTCAAACCCCGTTGATATATTTTGTATATTTCGATAAAAGGATTAATTAGCACATCAAACCCTTGTAAAACCTATCTAAGAGATATTATTCAATTAAAGTATCCAATTTAGCACTTGGATGTACTTTCTTTCTGTACATATCGTAGACCAAAGTTCATACAAATCGTACAAAGACAACTTACCTGATTTGGAAATTTAAATTGATAGAAGGAAACTTACCCGATTTGGCAGTTTTGGGAAATCGACTTGTAGTTTACAAAACTATGTACAACAACATGCAAAAATAGATATTAAGGATTGGTTGAGTGTAGAATCATACAAACCATGTCACCGTATGATTTTGGATCGTACAACGTGTCGAATTGACTTCCATACAAGTTGTTCATTGGGCGTAAAATGTTAGTTTTAGGGACTACATGGTCGTACGATTTGGTAGATAGGTTGGAGATAGTACATTGATCATTATAAGCACTATAAATAACCTCACCACCAGTAATACTACACCCCTATGCTACAAATATTTCACAACACTCTGATGAAGAAAATATGAGTGGGAGGTGGTATTTAAACCAATACCAAAACCCTAATTACATTAAAAAATTTAACCTAAGTAAACATAATAAGAGGGATTTATGTTAATTACAAGTTATAAATATGTTTTAATTATAAGAATGTTAAATTATTCCCAAGGGATTACATAATAAAATATTACAATTATTTAATACATTATACAAGGAAATGTCCTTAGGCTTGTCTAATACATCATACAATGTCAACCTTGGCAATGAATCAAATTATAATTTTAATACCCCCTATAACCTAAACTAAGGGTTCAAGGATAGAATACATTAGAGATAATAATATCTCCCCCATAATGGATGCTCTAGTGGGACTTTGTACTTAAGGAATATTCTTCAAAATCTCCCTCATTATTTGGAATATGTCCATCGATGTTCAAGAAATTAGCTTCAACCCTTTATAATTTTGGCAAGCAATTATTTGCTAGATTTCCCTCCCTTTTACAGTATCCACAAGTGATATTTTCTTTCTTTGAATAATTTTTTAGCCCTTAAAACCATTGGTATTAGACTCATTATATTCAAATTCATTTGAGTGAGACTCTATTTTTACAATCCCATCATAATTCTACATTGCCACCTAAACGTAAACTAGAAGAGAAAAAATTTGATCAAGTAGAAGTAGTTTCATACTCCAAGAACATAGGAATCATATGAAATATTAGGTTCAACATCTAAAAAGAGGAGATATTGGCAAGAACAATTTTAACACATTCTATATTATATTTCTCTTTGCCTCTAGAAATTGCACTACTTTCCCTCAAAGCCTTGAATTTCATAATACAATTCTCAACATTATCAGACTCAACTAGTTTAAGAGAAGAAAGCTTCAATTCCAAGTGATTTACTTCAATAGTATTGAATTTTCTAAAACAATCATGCAATGCTGACCATACCTTGATAGGACCACCCTCTTCTTTTATGTAGAAAAGTAACTTGATTTCAATTAGCAAGGAAAACACACCAAGAGCCTCTTCTTCTCTTTGATGGTATATTTTATCATCAAGAATAACTACTTTATCCTCTTGAAATATGCACCACATGTTCTTACTTTGTAATAAACCATTATTTTTGTTTGACCAAATACTATAATTTTCCTCATTAAGGTAGGTAACTAGGACTTTATAACCCATTTTGAACAATCTAATCACTAACATTAAAATAGGTCCATAAACTAATGACACCACTATGTAGAACTTGAAAATTCATATGATTTAAAAATTATAGGATCAAAACCCTTCCATATGCAAAATTTATGGCCTCCAAAAAAAATTCCCTAATGGACTCCAAAATATTAAAAATAAATGCTCAAACCTTAAGGTTACAAAATTCAATAACGACCTTCCACATGGCAAGTTTTGTTTCACTATTATGCTCTAAACCCATGTCACAACTTTAAGTCCTTTGCTTCACCTGATCATCAATACTTGTAATAAATTTATTGGTTGAACCATTTTAAATATAGAAGAATATGATTTTCATGGTGTGTGAAAGCACCATAGTGTCCTCCATGTTAGTCAAGTCATTTGCCTTACCCAAAATCCCAAAAGATGCCCCAAGCAAGATATGAACTAAAATATCATAGGACCAAAGCACATTCCACTAGTAAATATAGTACTGTATACTTTGATATGCTTGTAGTAAACACTCAATACCACAAACAATCTAGACACAATCACTAAATAAAAAAAATCTTGACTTAGAGAATTGAACTAGTGATCTTTTATATGTAGACATCTTCACAAGCATAGCATAGACAGTCAACTAGATCAAGTTCATATGGATTGCTTGGTGATGCCCTTATCCCAACCTTGCCATTATAAAAAAAAATCTATTTTAGTTGAACTTGATATCTCTACCTACAAGTGCCTAATCCATAATTCCTTTGGATAGTGTACCATGTCTATGATTTGTAGGAGTCGTCAATAGGTTGACTTACAACTATAGAAGTTTATGATATTGCTACAAAAAGGGTTGGCAACACCTCAAACCCATGATCAATGGTAAAATTATCATAGAATTGTGTTCCTCTATCCAAGTTAGTAGCCTACCTAATGAACATTCAATTTTATTATTTATATAAGGTGATAATGCATCCCTACTAGTGAAGCACCAGGCCTTCACAAAAAAGGTATGCATAGGGCCATTTTCAAATTTTAAAAAGTGGTTCCATAACCCTTTCATGAGTCCAATTATATCATAGTTATTTTGTAGATATGAAAAGTATTTGATCCGTTCTAAAATTAAAAATGCACTAAAAATATTGAGGAAAACTTGACGACAACAAGGAAGAAATTGGAGTAGGTTAGAAATATCCAAAAAACTTGAAAAGACAAATGAGTAAAAAAAATGGACTAACCTCCCTAATTATTATGGAAAATATCCCTATGAAGCAATGAGAGAAACTTCATCCTAAAATTTGGAATAAAAATCAAAGTCTTTGAATAGCCACTGTGCATGACCAAGCAATGTCACTTTGTACCCACTTTGATACCATATTGGAATTCATAGAATCAAACCATCCACTCAAATCTTATAAAGAAAGCAAAAATGAGGACAAAAGAGAGAGAGATATGATGGGCACCCATAGGCACTATAAATAATCACTATATCCATAGATAATATTACACAACACTTTGATGAATAAATAAGAAGTGGGAGGGGGTATTTATACCAATACTAAAACCCCTAATTACATAATAAAGTTTAACCTAAGACAACATAACAAGAAGTATTTAGGTTATTTACAAGTTATAAAGAGGGCTTAATCATTAAAATTAACCATGGCCCATCGGGCTTACATAATAAAATAATACAATTAATAAATACATTGTACAATAAAATGCCCTTAGGCCTATCCAATATGTCATACAATGTTAGCCTTGGCCATTAATAAGATCATAATTTTAACAATCTCATCAGAATAAAAAATATTACATTGATTATTAGGTCAATAAGATCATATATAGCTTAACTTAACTAAAATTATCCTCCATATTCCTTAAAATAATGATAATCAACTCAGTAATTTCATTTTTATTAAGAGATAGAATAACCCTTGGCTAGTTACCTTCTAAAGTTTGAACTATGCCATGAAAAATATCAACATAATGATTGGTTATGTTACCTACTACTCTATTTTATTTTTATAAATATGTTAAAGTTTCCAAGATATTATCTCCAACAAAATATGTGTTATATTTTGATGGTGTATGCGAAGGGATAATGCAATCATAGGATATAGAATATGCAGAAATGCAATATGCTATAAATATGTTATTAATAGAAAGTGACGAAAATGATACAATGTATAATGGAGGAAATGAACTCTCCATAAATGATGCTAAACAACCACATTATATTCATCACCAATCTATATGGTGATCTACCCAATATAACTACTACTACCTATAGTGATATCTTATCACTCACTATGAGGCCCTTTATATAGAAAGATGGATTGCTTGGCCAACACTCTACCTAGTTGTATAAGAGGACACCTTGCACATTTACAACTTGTACATAGACACTTGTGCATTTATTATATTACTTAAAGTAACTATCTAACTACCTTCTAAAGTAATCTACTACTCTAGTTATGTACCAAGGGTGGTACATTTACATAACCTAAATCATGTAATATACTCTAACACCCCCTATATTACATTATTTGGGTATTGAAGACTTTAGTCTTCAAAAATGGATCTTCTCTTTTTCTTGTATATAGTTCAAGCAAGTAGGTAGTATCTTCATACCATGTTACCCTTACTATAAGAGCTTTGACTTCTTGATCATTTGTCGTATCTTCTAGTTCTTCAATTTCTTCAATATTTTGAGCTAGATGTCATTTTTTATTCTCTTTTCAATATTCCATTTATGGATAATAGTTTAGATGCTGATATTGTTGCTATCAAGGATTATTTTGATATTTCCTTGGTTGGAATTTCCTATTTGATTGGCTTTCATAGTTCATTTGATTTCCTTGATTCTGATTTCTTGGATTGAATCTACAGTAACTGGCGTTATGCCCTTTTCTCCTACATATCTAACAATATTTGTTATTCCATGGTCTTCGTCCTTTTGATGATGAAGCAATGTTTCCCTATGGATTATATTTTGATACCAATGCATTTTTAGTCATTTCATCTTTCACTGTATTTTCTATCTCATAGTTTTGAAGAATATTGATTAGTTCATCAAACTACATATCTTTACTTAGAACTAGTAAGGATGTAACTAGATGCTTGTAGCTATCTAGAAGTGCTCTCAAGATTACTTGAACAAGGAATTTATATTCAACCTTTTCTCCTAGGGTTAGTAATTTTCCTTTGATATTTGCTATCTTCCTTAAGAATAGTTCCATGCTTTCACCACTATTCATTTTCAAGGAATGTAATTGAGTTAAGATTTAAGATAGTGGCTTTATTTTTTCCTTCAAATATTTTCTCTATTATGTTCTAAGCATTTGTAGATGTCCCTATTGAGCTAATGTAATATTGTATTTCATCTATGATGGAAAATGTTATTATCATTAATGCCTTGGCATAATTTTATTCAAACTTCTGAATATCTATTTCTCCCTGAGCTAGTTTAGTTTTTGCTCCTTTGATAATATCCCAAAGTTTTTTAAATATCTTTGTTTTTTGTTGAGAAACAATTTGGGTCCTTTAGTAGTTGAGATTTTGTAAGGATGAATTTTTTTGTGTTCATGATGACTCTCTAGGTATAAAACCTTTCTTGGCTTTAGGTTTTATAGAATTCCTTATATCTCCCTAGTTAATATATGTGAACTAATTTGATATAACCTTTCTTAGAATTAGGTTTAGTAGGCTTCCTTATATATCCCTAATAATTAGAATATACTTAGTTCACCTTCTAAGTTGATTTTCTAATATTTTGAGAATAATCAAATTTTTAATTTTACCTTATCTTTCCCAATGGAGTATGCTTTAATGGTTGGATTTCTTTTTTTCTCCTTAGAATGAGTGTGAGATAATTTTTACCAATTAATTCCAACTCTATATGTATGTAATTTATTTGCTTCTCTTTCCAATAGATTAATTTTCTAAATTCCAATTATATATATAGTTTGAAATAGTATGCCTTATATATCCGTACTTTTTGGAATATTGGAAAATAATTATATTTGTAATTTTAATAATGATGAAATCAAGGTTTACAACCTTATATATCCTACTTGGTTAATTGAAAATATGAATATTCAATACCTTGAAATAAGCTTGCTTGATAATTACTAATGCTTGATAAGTTTATTCCAATGCAATAGTCTATATCACCTTATAACTCTGATTTTAATTAAAGAAAGAAAATTTAATATTTACCTTAGTAAGGCTTTATGCTCTATGTATCCTTTGAGTAGTTCCATGTACTTCAATGACTATATGGTACGTATCTCCAATGTTGTATTAATGCTACTTTGAATTTGTTGTTCAATGAAGGGACTGCATGCTCTTTCTTCAAACTCTATGCTTCCACAAAGCTTATTTTGGCATGGTCTCCTTCTTAATGAGCACCTATCACCATGATAGTTTAATGTTGGTTTATTATAGTCCCCACTGCCTCCTTTGAATCTAATTTTAGCACGCTCTTAGTCACTCAAACATTGTAATTTCACTCCAATTTTGCTTCTTTTCTTAATCTTGGAGCTGAATTCTTATATAGCTATGTGGCACATGTGCCTTGAGTAATGTCTAAGGTGGATTTTAATTCTTCTTTGAGAGATATCCAAGTGGATTTTGATATTCCACGTGTATGGTACTTCTTTACATAATGCTTGAGCCTAGTTTCAATGCCTACTTGACTAATGCTCGTGGATGGAATTAATGCTTATTCCAAGTGGCTTATGAGCTCCAATTGTAGGTGAAACTACTATGACACTCCTTCCTATAAAATATGCTTTGTAACCTTCTAAAATTCAAGTTCTTGATTAAGATATGAGTGTTTCTCTTTAGTGGTGACAAGTGGTAGATTGCAAGTATTTTCTGGCCAATGCTTTCTCTTCTTCTATATACTCCCCTTGCCAAAATAAATCCAATTGTTTCTTGTTCTTCAATGCTTCTTCCAAGAAAGCATAGGTTGTATCTTGATTATATGGAGGTATTAGGATATTCAAGATGGTTTTATGGTGGTCCAAGGGCTGGTTTGAATGCTTCTTATCAGTGGACATCTTCTTCAAGCAAGATATTGGGTATTTCTTCTTTTGCTCTATGCTTTTGCTTTTAATATGATGATTCTAATGCTCCCTTTGTGATGTATAATAGATGATTGTCAATGTAGATGGACAATGACCCTTTTGTAATATCTTGTGCTTTAGGTTGATTGTTGAGACTACTTGCTTTCATGGTTGTAAGGATGTTTTTAGACACCATAATGAGAACTCTTTGTTAACTCTTCTCTCTTGCTTCGTATAGTGCTCCTCTATGGCTACTTGTATGATGTTCCTCACTGGTGGAGGATGTGTCCTTAAGACACTCAAATTATACCCTTTATCCTTCGTAGGATAAGATGTTATGGTGTAGAATAATGTAAACATATTTGTAATACAATACCTTGATTTTGCACCTTCTCTTTCACAAGATTCTTTTGTTGGTTTTTAATGGCAGATTCTCTATACTATTTCTTGTAGGCAAGGGCTGATATATGTTGTCTTATCTTCTAGACATATCTCTCCTTCGCTTAATTAATCTAGTAATGAACCCAAAATAATAATCATGTAGATAATATGCCCTTGAAGGGGTGATTTCTGCACTAATATTTTACCTATAATGAGCTCTTAGTGCACCTTATGGATCTAAGACTCACCAAGTCTCACTTTTTGGCTTCTTTTTAAAGATCTTAATGGTGCATTTCTTCTGCACTCCTTGGAGGAATATGATATTTTTTGGTGGCTTCTCTAGGTTGAAATATCTTGCAAGTATTGATTTCTAATTAGTATCTTTAGAAACTTGATATTTGCATATTTTTGTGTCCTTAATATTAACAATCAATACACAAAATAACCTTTTGAGAGTAACTAGTTTAATGAACAACTAGTATAGTGCAGTGAACCAATAATATTTCTAAATTAATGCAATTTAATATTATCATCTTATTGCTACTGTTAATAAGCTCTCAAAGTAGTTTCAAATGCACTAATGAAAACAACAAATTCCTTAATTTGTCCTCTTCTCAATAATTAGATAATAGGAAGAATGTATTTAACTCCTATTAATGTGCAAGTAATGAACCTTAATAGTAACTATCTTCTGCACTTTCTTTGAGGACTTAAAATGCAATCTTCTATTGTACAACTTTAAAATTCTAATAAGGTGCTTAATGAAGCTAAGTAGTAATCTGAATGAATTGTTCAAGTAATGAACATTTTGCACATAAGTTGCTTACATTTGATGATGAATATATTGATGAGTTGATTCACCAAATTTATTGTCTAGAATGGTGGTTGCTCGTAGCTGTGAATGCTTCTAGTCTACTACTCTAAAATTGTAGTAGATGATTTCAACTTCTCCTTCAAGATCTAGCCTAAAACTCTGAAGTCTTTTAGCTAGTAATGTTATCTTGATTATTACCATTTTAATAGTCAATCTATTCACTAAAATGCTTTACTTCAAGAACCCTTTTAGTATTTTGATATGAATCTAAAAAATCCCTATCTTTGAAATATATCTTCTTTAGATATGAAGGGTAATCTCAAAATCTTCTCAAATTTGGTAGGTTTCTTCTATCTGAGTTCTAACTTCAAATAGGACTTTCTTCTAAAGAATATAAAGGTGTTGAGGTCTTCACAAAGCTTCTCTCTAAATATTGATAAATTGTTTACCAAAATTTCTCTTTTGGGCTTGTTTTTGGATGACGATAATTATCCCAAGTTCTTCCACTATCTTTTATAGTGAATTTCTCCAATGAGTTCTCCTAGTAAATTCTTTGATGACTTCGATTTTTGTAATGAGCCTCTCCAAGACTTATCCTTGTTTCTCATTGATACCTCTCCAAGGTATTTAGTATTACATCTTCTCTAGTCTTCTTGATGAAACCTTTCCTTCAAAATTCAACTACAAAAGTGTTGGCAATGAGATCTTCTTCATGGATATCTAGAACATGACTTTTTGATAGTCCTTCTCTATCTCTTCTAGGGATGGAAGTTCTTCAATGAGATCTTTGATGGGTCTCTTCAGCTTCTTCTAGAGGAAGTCTTCAATCAACAAAGGAGATCACCAATATCCTATCTTTCATAGACTCTTCTTTAGAGTTTTCTTTAGGTTCAATGCTTCTATGGTCTTTTATTCTAGATAAAGGCTTCTATGGCCTTTTCTTCTAGATCAAGGCTTCTATGACATTTTCTTCTAGATCAAGGCTTCTATGACATTTTCTTCTAGATCAAGGCTTTTGTGGCATTTTTTTGGATCAAGGCTTATGTGGCCTTTTCATCTGCAATATGTTGGTATGCAATAGAGCTTCCCTTAGTTTCCTTTTCCTACAAAAAAGTATTAGTAAGTTGATTCTAAATCTTGTCAATGATGAATATTCACTAGTTGATTTTTCAATCTAATGGAACAAATATTGAGTCCTAGTATTCACAAGTGTTTTTGTAAATTTGTGGAAAGACTCTAGAAAAATGTAATCTCAAAAATTTTGGAACTGAGATTTGCTTCTCCTCTCAATATTTCTTGTGACTTTCCTATTCCTAGTGATCTACTAGGGATCTTCCTATTCCTATTGATCTATCGTGGATCTGATACCATTGTTAGCTTTTGATGGTATATGCCAAGGAATAATGCAATCATAGGATGCAAAAAATGCAAAAATGTATGATGTTGAAAATATGCTATTAATGGAAAATGATACAATGTAGAATAGAGGAAATGAACACTCCAAAACTGATGCTAAATAATTATATTGTATCCATCACCAATCTATATGGTGATCTACCTAGTATACCTACCACTACCTACAACAATATCTTATCACTCACTATAAGGCCCTTTATATAAAAATATGGATTACTTGGCCAACACTCTACCTAGTTGTACAAGGGGACACCTTGCACATTTACAAATTACACATAGACACTTGTGCATTTATTATATTACTTGAAGTAACTAGCTAACTGTAGCAAAAAAAAATAAACATCGTAATGTATGAAATAGAAAATATAACTTTACAATATGAAAAATAATATTTCTTTTGTATTACTATAGGGGAGCTTGAATCTCCTAATTTTACAATGCTTTTTTATTTATCCCAATGTCTTGGGGGCAATGTTACAATTATTTATCTCTTCTGAATACAATGATTTGATAGGGGGATATTCCAAATCTTCAACAAAATATAGTGTGTTCTTCACTCCTCTGCTATAGCTCCAAGGGTGAGTGGGATTTTGATATCTAGTAATGGGACCACTCCAGCTTTAATATTTTTCCAAGTACCTATCTCTTGCATACATGACAAAGAAAATGAGGGTTAGTAGCACTTGTTGATAAATATATAAAATAGTACTATAAACCCTAGCTATAGAAACATAAAATATGGTGTAGAAAATAGAGAAATAAAACTTAATATGCCCTACTAAAAATCAACTTACTAATCCATGCATATCATGCTTTTTTGAGTCTTGAGCAACCATAGATGTGTGGTTTTGATTGGGCAACCATGGAAGGGTGGTTAAACAACTGTGTGACTATGTAACCATGGATGGGCATTTGATTCTGAATGGCAGAAGGTTCCAAAATATGACTTCAAAGCTTCAAATATTTGGTTTATTTAGGATGCATGCAAACACCTAGTGCAATTTTGATAGCCTAACAATGTGTGTTCTCAGTATCCTTTGGTTGATGGCATATGGTTTCTTTTGTAGGTAATTTTAGGGTTTTGGAGGAAAAGGGAGGTGGCAAGCCAGAATTACCAAGTGGTAATTCAAGGCTGCCAAATGGAAGGGGCAGTTAGAGTGAGTCACCTAGGGTGTCTCACTTAACTAGGGTGATGTGTTTGCAAGTGGAGTGACGTGTGAGGGATGTCCCATGTGAAGGGACAAGGGGGACATGAATGTGTGAGATGTGGTAAGGGATGGAGCAGTGGTGGATAGGACACATGTCTAGTGATTAGGTAGGGTATCCTAGGTAGATTTTCTAGATTTATTAAAAGCTAAAAAATAGGATAATATGCAGAATTTGCACACCTAATTTTAGACTTAGGGATATAATTTTACTATGCAATATTGTGATGTGGGATGCAAAATATGGTTTTTTGGTTGCCTAGGTTTTGGCATCTACAGATTCTCCTTTTTGTATTGTGTTGTGTAAAACACAATGCGATGCAAAAACAAAATATGCCTATCTTTATTAGATGGATAGATGGACTTGAATCTTCTCAACACACAAGAATGAATCATTTTTAAAATTTTTGATTTGTTTGGTTACCCTCTTAATTAGCGAATGGGTAAAGAATGAAACCCATGAGCCAATTGACCAAATGTGGATGATGAAAAAAGGTGTAGATGTGATGGATGCTTGGGATGGTTGTTGTTGCTAATTTACCTTTGGTTTAAATTATGCACAAAATATCATGGTAAAATCACCAACCACATTGGAATTTTGGATTCCCAAACAACTATTAGAAATTCATGTTGTTAGGAACCAGGCGCTCTAGGATTTTGATACTCGTAGTGATTTTGGCAATTGTTACCAAATTGTGATTGATTGTTTCCACTTTTGTAACCCAATGGAAAGGGCTCAATATAACCTTGTGCAAATTAGCTTGAATAGATCCATACTCAAAAATTAAGGTACCCATTTGATTTAATACCACACGTGCTAATGTTTGATATTATTTAGTGTCCTTGTGGCGAGTTACCCATATTACCAGATTGCATGGATTACCAGTTCTTTGCAATAGCTAGGTTTGTAGGATAAGTCACTAGATACGAGGATTACTTAAAGATGTTGATGATGATGTTGTTTGTGATAATGCATATGGTGATGTAATGAATATGATGAGTTTGGTTGTTTTTGAGAGGTTTATTATTGTTGTTTTTTATTTTTTTGGCTAATCACATGAGCGTGGTTTGTTCTCCCTACAATTATGCATCCACAGTTGGCACCACCAATCATGGGTGCACAATTTTGTGTGCTCGCAAAATTTGAGCACGCAGTTATAGCCATAAAAAGCGGTTAAAATAGGGCACTAAATATTTTGGTTTTTCATTTGTGCAACTGAGTTTCTCTGAGATGTTGAAGAGTGTGAGTGAGTATGGAGTTTGTTGGTGATACGAGTGGAGCGGGTGTGGCTATGGAGGCTGGTGGCTTAGCTGGAGTGTAAGATTGAGTCTGCTATGTTGAGGTAGGTGGTCTAAATGCTTAGTTTTTTTATTATGTTTTTGTTTTTTTTTTTTACTTAGTTAAGAGGGGTTGACAATTTTTTTTTCTTTTTTGATAATGATAAAGGGGAAGGCAAATTGTTTTTACTTTTTTCTTTTTTTAAATGATAAAGAAGAAAATGCATGAGATTTTGTGTTTAATGTTTTTTTTTTTTTTTTTAAATTATAAATGAGAAAATTCATGAGATGTTTTTGTGTTTTCTATTTTTGGAAAATGAAAATAAAAGCATGAAATGTTTTTGTGTTTTCTATTTTTGGAAAATGAAAATAAAGCATGAAATGTTTTTGTGTTTTTTTTTTTTGGAAAATGAAAATAAAGCATGAAATGTTTTTGTATTTTTTTTAATCATGTTTGCACTGATATGAATTTTGTTTGTGCTTGCAGGTGAGGATACAGATGACCTCGCATTATTTCTTGAGAATGGAAGGCCCTCATAGATGATCATTGGAAGTGGTTGGAGGATGTGGGGTTGGCTATATATGGGTAGATTGAGATTGTTAGGGCAGATGAGGACTACTTGTTTGCCCTAGTGGAGAGATGGGACCTTGACATGGGGTCATTTTAGCTTCTAACAAGGGAGCTTACCATTACTATGGAAGATGTTTACCACATATTCCATGTTCCTATCAAGGGTACACCAGTCTAGGTGGGCCATGACAAGGAGTACGAGTGGAGGCCTATCTATGGTGATGACTAGAACATCGACTATAATAATGGAGGGATCCCATATATTAAGATATTTTAGGATAGGAAGTTGGGCAGTCTTTCAACTGTTATCATGTACATCCTAGGCAACATGTTCTTGCCTAACAACATGGGATCCAGGTTCCCTTGGAACTAAGTGAGGCTTGTGTTGGACCTTATTATTGAGCCTCATATTTGTGCATGGGCTCCCACTCTACTATGCTAGTTATACATGGAGATGTATGAGGTGAAGAGGCAAGAGCGAAAGGGACTTGGGTGCAACTTGCTACTTCAATTGTGTGCTTGGGAGTATATTAGAGTTGCTCGACTAGAAGGTTTGCCTTGTGAGTGGGATAACTCACTTCCTTGTTCTCTTCGTTGGTGGACTAATGAGAAGACTTCATTGAGTCATCCTGTCCATAGTGGATAGGAGTATCGAGACATGCTATATGGTCTGACTGGGGGTGATATATTTTAATAACCTTAGCAAGGTCTAACATGGGATACTAATACAACATAAATTTAGCAGATCAAGTGAGGTAGGTGGGTGGTTGGATGACATTGGTGAGAGATGGAGTTCATCTAGTTCTCATGGGTGAGGAGATAGTTTGAATTGGTACAAGATGTTCTAGATGCTCTGATGGTATACAGGTGGTGAGGTGACAAGTTGAGTCTCCTAATGACTCCTGATTTTTGGATAGTGGATGATGTTAGTGATGATGAGGTGATGGATATACCAGATGTAGATGATGCTAGGATGATAACTAATTATGATACTTGGTTTGTTGTGTAACCTCTATGGACACCTAACTAGGCTATGGATGATGTAGCTATTGGTGATGAGAAGGATACGAGTGAGCAGGTTTCTCAAAGGTAAAAGCACCATCAATATAGTAAGATTAGGGGGCAAGTTGGAGGGGATGTGCAACCCATAAATATTGATTCTAGGTTTGGAAGAGATAGATTGGGTGGTAGTAGCAGTGGAGTTAGGGGTGATGGAGGGTAGGGTCCCCCTCCACACCATACATAGGAGGAGCGAGGGATTCTCTAAGATGAGTGGGATAGCTTGGGGGATACTGTAAAGTATCATTATGTAGATATCATGAGGTTGTAGGGTGAGGTTTCTTGGTTATAGAGCAAGGTGGTTGGGCTACAGAGTGGACCTAGTGAATGTGGGTATGCTACTATGATAATTACCCTTCATGTTGAGATATCTCAGCGTGTGGCACACTAGGCTATAGATTTAGCTTCTACCCAGATGTGGGCTACCTACATTGTGATGCTTGAGTATACTCTAAATAATCATCATATTCCACTACCTCTACCTTCTTCATCATCAATGTCAGGATCTAATAGGTAGAGTGAGTCTAGGCCTAGTAGTTCATGATCTCAAGTTCCTAGTTTCCATGATTCGTTTGGCTCAAAAGGATCATATAATGGGTCTTGTATGATTCATGGTGATGCTAGCTAGTAGCACTTCTAATATTTTTTGTACTTTTCATTTTTGCTTATGAGCCTTAGTGCTCTAATGTATACAACCTTTGAGCATTTTTATACTATGTGATTCATATATATATATACACATGGATTTATTATGATCATTTGTATTGTGATTTTATCTTATTTTATGTATGGATGCATATGAAATATCATAGTGATAGATGGAATGAATGATGAATGCTTATGTTCTAATGATTATTTGGTATGTTATAGATTTTCGCTTGACTAATTGAATTCTTGTCACTTAATCAGGGGCATTAACATGTGGTATTTATAAATTAAATGTAAAATGAGATGTAATAATGTAAATGATAGTAGATTGTTTGGATATATGATCTATGGTTGTTTTGCAAAGACTCACATCTTAGTTGTTGGCAATTTTGGGTACCTTGAGTACATTGCCTTTGCTCAAGTATAGTTGTTGTCATTGATGTCAAAGGAGCTCTTGGTAGTTGTTGTCTTTGATGTCAAGGAGTTCTTGAAGCAATTTGATTTGTTGTCTAAGTATGTGTTTTGATGAAGGTTTCAGATGGTCAGTAAGTCTCCAAGAAAATCAGAGTAGCCCGAGTTGCAAAAAGATCAAGAAAAAGATAAGTTAGAAAAAGTATGCAGGCGGTTGGAAAAACTATCGCGATTTCGTGACATGTTTCAGGAGAGAGAAAGAGGCAAAACGCGTGATTTCAGACATGGAAGCGAGAGGCAAATGGAAAACGCGATTGTGACATGTTTTAGGAGAGAGAAATTTGGGCAAATCTCACGATTTCGTGACATCTTTGGAAGGGGGGGAGGAAAGTGCAAAAGTCATGATTTCGCGACATGTTTCAGGAGAGAGAAAGTTTGGGCAAATGTCACGATTTCGCGACATGCTGGAAGGCAGAGGCAAAGCAGGCAAAAGTGTCACGATTTCGCGACAAGTTTCAATGAAGTTGTACGGATGCGAAAGTGTCACGATTTCGCGACATGTTCGAGTTCGTGAGTAGTTGGCAGAAAAGTGCTTAAGGTAGTGAAAGCGTCACGATTTCGTGACATGTTCCGATTTCGAGCGGTTGGCGAAAAGTGCTTAAGGAGCGAAAGCGTCACGATTTCGTGACATGTTCCAGTTTCGTGAGCAGTTGGCAGAAAAGAGCTTAAGGCAACGAAAGCATCGCGATTTCGTGACATGTTCCATTTTCGCTAGTGCAAACCGAGAAAAGGTTGAAGAAGCAAGAAGTGTCGCGATTTCGTGACAAAGTTGCAGATGACGTCAGCAAGAGGCAAAGGTGTCACGATTTCACGATAGTGAGAAGAAGGCTTTGGAGTCTAAAGTGTCACGATTTCATGACAGAGTTGCAGATGACGTCAGCAAAAGCAGATGTGTCACGATTTCATGACAAGAGAGAGAGTAAGGCCTTGCAGACTAAAGCGTCATGATTTCATGACAAGAATCATGATGACGTCAGCAAAGTCAGAAGGCGTAGCGATTTCGTGACAACAAACCAAAGAAGGCGCACAACAGGCAGTAGTGTCACGATTTCGTGACAGCAAGTAATACAAGGTGTACGATAGACAAAGGCGTAGCGATATCGTGACATGTTTGAGTTTCATGCTAGGAAAGCTACAGAACAACAGAGGCGGTTGAAGCCGACGGAGTTAACCTTTGTCGACGAAGTGTAAGGTTGTGCAGTCGACGATTGTTTTAAGGATATACAGCCGACTAAGATCAAGAATTTAATCATGAATTATTGCTATAAAAGGAGGACTATTTTTGAGTTTCATGTATCGAATGTGTGTGTCGAGTTTGCGCAAGTGAAGTCTACTATGCGCAAAGAGCAGTCGTATCGAATCGATCGAAGTGTGTGTTCGAAGTGCGACTTTCGTAGAAGTAGAGTGTAGGAAGAAGTTCGATCGAGGAGAAGCAGACTGTGTGAAGAGGGTGTTGTTGTGGCTGCACATAGGCGCATAAGTTGTTGTGCGATCGAGTGTTGCAGTATTTACACAGACTGTGTAAAGAAAGCAGAGTGTGCGAAGACTGCGCTGCGATGGATGTGCAACAGAGTAGAAGCTAAGTTGAGAAGATAGTGCTGCTGTAATTTGAGAAGACTGTGCTATTGTAGTTGCGCAGACAGTGAAAAGTTGTTTTCAACCAAGTGCAAAAAAGAACAGAGGAAGAGGACAATTGTGCCAGACCGAAGGACTGTGTTTGGTGCGAGATAAGAGGACCGACTTTGCAGTGATAGAGTTGAGGACAGAGATCTCCAACCAGAGCAGGGAAGACAGGTGTTTTCTGTGGAGAGAGTTCCACTTGCTAAGGGCAAAGGAGATAGAGGTCTTCTAGAGGATCACCAACAAAGCGAGAATTAGGGGAAGGTATCTCCTTTGAGCCGAGGCTCATAAACATTGTAATCGGGAAGGATTCCCAGAGGACTTTGATATAACTTTTAGAGGAAAGTTTTATCCGTGGAGTAGCCCACCTTGGGTGAACCACGTTAAAATGGGTTTTCTATGTGTGATGCTTTCTGTCTTGTTTAATTTTATGTTGATGCCATTGCTATCTGAAATTAAAATTATTAAATGGTTCAGTCTTATCTTGTTCACCCCCCTCTCGGTATAAGTTCATGTTCTTCAATTGGTATCGAAGCAGGTCTCTCCAGAAAAAGCCTAACGGCTTGGAGAAGGATCTAACAGAGGAACATATAAATTCAGAAAAGGTTGAATTCGATCTCAAGAGTGAATTCTTCTTGGCCTTGAGAAAGCTTGAGAAACTCGGGGAAGAGAATTTTGTCCTCAAGCAGCATTGTCAGGAAAAAGAGATAGCAAGATCAGAATTGGCTCAAAGTGTTATAGATTTCAAAATTCTAGCTGAAGAAGGGAAGAAGATTGAACAAGTTCTAACAGAGATTCTAAAAGGAAAGGTAGCTGATTGTGAGAAACTAGAAGGGGAGATTATGTCTCTTAGAGTGAAGTTAGATCAGTCAACTCTCAGACAGAATATTCCGTGTGAAAAGAAGGATGGCATCACCATTCATGAAACAGGGTCTTCAAGCAAGAACAATCTTCACTCTGAAGAGCAATGGATTCCAGTTGATCGCAAAAAGAACAAACTTCCAAGGTATCAAAACAGGTTACATAATACCTTTCATGGATATTGTTTTTCCTGTAAAAAATTTGGTCACATAGCTATGCATTGCAATAAGTCTCAGAAGAGTCATAGTAAGGAAAATGTTAACTCATTTGCACCTCTTATGAATAAAAATATCATGTGTTACAAGTGCAAGAATTTTGGGCATATAGCAAGGATGTGCAGTTTGGATAGATTTAGTCTTGAGTTCTCAAAAAGGAGGAATGAGATAAAATCTAAGTCAATGATAGTTCAAACTGCTTTTCATGCTCAAGACAAAGTAGAAAAATGGTATCTTGATAGTGGTTGTTCAAAACATATGACTGGTGAAAAAGAAAATTTTTTGTCTTTTAAAGAAACAAACAGAGGAACAGTCAGTTTTGGAGATAACAAGTCCGCAAAGATTTGTGGTAAAGGGACTCTTAGTTTGGATGGGAAATCCAAAACAGAAAACGTGCTTTATGTAGAAGGGCTAAGACATAATCTGCTTAGTGTGAGTCAACTTTGTGATCAAGGGCACATAGTATCTTTCTTTTCAGATAGATGTGAGATAAGTAAAGAATTAAATGGAAAACTTATTGCTAGGGCTACAAGGACTCCAAACAATCTTTACATGTTGAGTGAGATAAAAAGAGAAAAATGCTTTCTAACTCAAGAAGATGAGAGTTGGTTGTGGCATAAAATATTGGGACATTTGAGTTTTGATAATCTGGTCGAGTATTAGTAACAAGGAAGCGAGTTAGAGACTTGCCCAAAATAAAAAGGCCCCAAAACATCATTTGCGGTCCTTGTCAACATGGTAAACAGACCAGAACCAGTTTCAAATCGAAAGGGTATACTTCTTCCAAACCCTTGGATCTTATTCATACTGATTTGTGTGGTCCCACCAGAACTCAGAGCATTCAGGGAGATAGCTATTTCATGTTGTTTATAGATGATTACTCAAGAATGACTTGGGTTACTTTTCTCAAGGAAAAATCTGAAGCTTTTGAAAAATTTAAAGTTTTTAAAGAAATGATTGAAAATGAGACTGACAAGAGAATCAAATGCTTAAGATCAGATAGAGGAGGAGAGTTCACTTCAAATGAATTTGTGGAATACTGTGAACAACACGGAATCAAAAGAGAATATTCAACAACAAGAACTCCTCAACAAAATGGAGTAGTTGAAAGAAAAAATAGAACTGTTGAAAATATGGCTAGAGCAATGTTAGATGAGTCAAAACTTTCAGATGGTTTTTGGAGAGAAGCAGTAAATACGACAGTCCACATCATTACCAGGGCTCAACTCAGAGTCAATCATCATAAAACTCCCTATGAGCTGTGGAAAGGAAGACCAACTACAGTTAAACACTTCAAAGTGTTCGGGAGTAAGTGCTTCATCGGAAGGGAAGATCAAAATCTGGGTAAGTTTGATCCTAGGTGTGATGAGGGAATTTTTCTTGGATATTCCAGCAAAAGTAAGGCCTACAGATGCTTCAACAAAAGAACTCATACAGTTTGTAGAGAGCATAAATGTAACAGTAGATGAAAAAACAGGGATAAGAGAACCAGTCAAGGAACTCAGTGATGGAATCTGTCAAGAAGAATTCAGAGAAGTGTCAGATGAAGAAGAGGAAAGACAACAGTTGCTTCCCAAAACTCCTTCACGGTATGTTCAGAAACATCATCCCAAAGACTTGATCATTGGTGATCCAAATAGCGAGGCAAACAAGAAGAAGAGTCATTTCTTCACATGAATCTACGAATGTTTCATTGTTATCTCAGATTGAGCCAAAAAATTTTAGTGAAGCATGTACGAGATGATTTTTGGGTAAAAGCAATGGATGAAGAGCTAAATCAAATAGAGAAAAGTGAAACATGGGATTTGGTTCCAAGACCTAAGAACAAGAATGTCATTGGCACAAAATGGGTATTCAGAAATAAACTTAATGAGGATGGAAAGATTGTCAGGAACAAAGCCAGGTTAGTCTGTAAAGGGTATGCTCAAGTCGAAGGTGTTGATTTCGAAGAGACGTTTGCGCCTATTGCTCGTCTTGAAGCGATCAGAATGTTTTTGGCCTTGTCTAGTTTCAAATCTTTCAAAGTGTTTCAAATGGATGTAAAGTCTGCTTTTCTAAATGGGGTGTTGGATGAAGAAGTCTACATAGAACAACCAGAAGGTGTGTCTCTCTCAAAACAGCCAGACTATGTGTGTAAACTGAAAAAGGCACTGTACGGGTTAAAGCAAGCACCCAGGGCTTGGTACTCAAGACTTGACGGGTATCTTAATGAACAAGGATTCAGGAAAGGCATGGCAGATAGCAACTTGTACATTAAGAATAAAGGTGATGATATGATTATCATAGTTGTCTATGTCGATGACATTATTTTCGGGGGAAATAATACTCAGATGTGCAAAGTTTTTGCTAACACCATGCAAAAGGAATTCGAGATGTCTATGATTGGAGAGTTGTCATTCTTTTTAGGACTGCAGATTGCGCAATCAAAAAATGGTATATTTCTCTCTCAGGAAAAGTATATCAAAGAGATGTTAAAAAAATTTGGGATGATGGACAGCAAACCCGTATGTACTCCAATGATTACAGGGTGCAATCTGAGTAAGGATGATGAATCTCCAGTAGCAGATCAAAAATTGTATAGATCTATGATTGGCAGTTTACTATACAGTACAACTACCAGACCGGATATCATGCAGGCCGTTGGATTAGTAGCAAGATTTCAGGCAGCTCCAAAAGAATCTCATGTTGTAGCAGTCAAGAGGATATTCAGATATTTGAAGGGCACTGTGGATTTTGGGCTTTGGTATCCCAAAGGCGATGATTTCACCCTCACAGCCTATACAGATGCAGATTGGGCAGGCAGTATTGATGATAGAAAAAGCACTAGTGGTGGAGCATTCTTTCTGGGAAAGAGTCTGGTTTCTTGGCTGAGTAAGAAACAACCTTCAGTTTCCTTATCTACAGCAGAAGCTGAATACATAGCAACAGTGGCTGGGTGCACTCAGGTTTTATGGATGAAAACAACCTTGGAGGATTTCAAAGTCAAGCATGAACAACCTATCCCTATTCTTTGTGATAATTCAAGTGCCATAAGTATTTCTAAAAATCCGGTAATGCACTCAAGGACGAAGCACATTTCTATCAAATATCATTTTCTAAGGGAGAAAGTGCAAGAGAAGCAGGTCAAGCTAGAATATGTACCCACTAAAGAGCAGATTGCAGATATCTTCACCAAACCCCTTCCAAGAGATACGTTTGAGTATCTAAGGGAGAAATTGGGAGTTGTACTCTCACCTCAAGATTAATCACCTCATCGGGAGGTGGGGGAGGGACCAAGCCAAGAGGCTCTTTCTTAGTCCCGAGCCCCAAAGGTGACCCTTTGCCATTGATGACAAAGGGGGAGAGATATGAGTAAGGGGGAGTGCTTCAAGTGAAGAGAAGAGCTTCAAGTCAGGGGGAGCAAAAACTTCAATTGCAGAATTCTTAGTTGATGGATCGGTTGGTTCAGTTTTGGCTCTTGAGATATGTTTTTAGTTAAGGGTTGCCATCAATGACAAAGGGGGAGATTGTTGGCAATTTTGGGTACCTTGAGTACATTGCCTTTGCTCAAGTATAGTTGTTGTCATTGATGTCAAAGGAGCTCTTGGTAGTTGTTGTCTTTGATGTCAAGGAGTTCTTGAAGCAATTTGATTTGTTGTCTAAGTATGTGTTTTGATGAAGGTTTCAGATGGTCGGTAAGTCTCCAAGAAAATCGGAGTAGCCCGAGTTGCAAAAAGATCAAGAAAAAGATAAGTTAGAAAAAGTATGCAGGCGACGAGAAAAACTATCACGATTTCGCGACATGTTTTAGGAGAGAGAAAGCGTTGGCAAAACTGTCACGATTTCGCGACATCTTTGGAAGGCAGAGGCAAAGCTGGCAAAACTGTCATGATTTCGCGACATGTTTTAGGAGAGAGAAAGTTCGGGCAAATCTATCACGATTTCGCGACATGCTGGAAGGCAGAGGCAAAGCAGGCAAAAGTGTCACGATTTCGCGACAAGTTTCAATGAAGTTGTACGGATGCAGAAAGTGTCACGATTTCATGACATGTTGAGTTGGCAGTTGCAAGTGTTAAGGTAGCGAAAGTGTCGCGATTTCGTGACATGTTCCAGTTTCATGAGCAGTTGGCAAAAAAGTGCTTAAGGCAGCGAAAGCGTCACGATTTCACGACATGTTCCAGTTTCATGAGCAGTTGGTAGAAAAGAGCTTAAGGCAGCGAAAGCGTCACGATTTCGTGACATGTTCCATTTTTGCTAGTGCAAACCGAGAAAAGGTTGAAGAAGCAAGAAGTGTCACGATTTCACGACAAAGTTGCAGATGACGTCAGCAAGAGGCAAAGGTGTCACGATTTCATGACGAAGCTGAGAAGAAGGCTTTGGAGTCTAAAGCGTCACGATTTCATGACAGAGTTGCTGATGACGTCAGCAAAAGCAGATGTGTCACGATTTCGTGACAAGAGCAGAGAGTAAGGCCTTGCAGACTAAAGCGTCATGATTTCGCGACAAGAATCATGATGACGTCAGCAAAGTCAGAAGGCATAGCGATTTCGTGACAACAAACCAAAGAAGGCGCACAACAGGCAGTAGTGTCACGATTTCGTGACAACAAGTATTACAAGGTGTACGGCAGACAAAGGCGTAGCGATATCGTGACATGTTTGAGTTTCGCGCTAGGAAAGCTACAGAACAGTAGAGGCGGTTGAAGCCGACGGAGTTAACCTTTGTCGACGAAGTGTAAGGTTGTGCAGTCGACGATTGTTTTAAGGATATACAGCCGACTAAGATCAAGAATTTAATCATGAATTATTGCTATAAAAGGAGGACTATTTTCGAGTTTCATGTATCGAATGTGTGTGTCGAGTTTGCGCAAGTGAAGTCTCTGTGCAAAAGAGCAGTCGTATCGAATCGATCGAAGGGTGCGTTCGAAGTGCGACTTTCGTAGAAGCAGAGTGTAGGAAGAAGTTCGATCGAGGAGAAGCAGACTATGCGAAGAAGGTGCTGTTGTGGCTGCACATAGGCGCATAAGTTGTTGTGCGATCGAGTGCTGCAGTATTTACACAGACTATGTAAAGAAAGCAGAGTGTGCGAAGACTACGCTGCGGTGGATGTGCAACAGAGCAGAAGCTAAGTTGAGAAGATAGTGTTGCTGTAATTTGAGAATATTGTGCTGTTGTAGTTGCGTAGACAGTGAAAAGTTGTTTTCAACCAAGTGCAGAAAAGAACAGAGGAAGAGGACAATTGTGCCAGACCGAAGGACTGTGTTTGGTGCAGATAAGAGGACCAGCTTTGCGGTGACAGAGTTGAGGACGAGAGATCTCCAGCCGAGAGCAGGGAAGACAGGTGTTTTCTGTGGAGAGAGTTCCACTTGCTAAGGGCAAAGGAGATAGAGGTCTTCTAGAGGATCACCAACAAAGCAGAATTAGGGGAAGGTATCTCCTTTGAGCCGAGGCTCATAAACATTGTAATCGGGAAGGATTCCCAGAGGACTTTGATATAACTTTTAGAGGAAAGTTTTATCCGTGGAGTAGCCCACCTTGGGTGAACCACGTTAAAATGGGTTTTCTATGTGTGGTGCTTTCTGTCTTGTTTAATTTTATGTTGATGCCACTGCTATCTGAAATTAAAATTATTAAATGGTTAAGTCTTATACTGTTCACCCCCCCCTCTCAGTATAAGTTCATGTTCTTCATTAGTGACCTCAAACAAACTCGTTTATGATATCATAAATATTCATGATTCTAAGGTTGTCCTAACATTTTTAAATTTCTTAAGTACCAACCGTGTGTGTAATGATTGTTCATTTCTCATTATGAGCTAGGTCAAACTAATCAATTGGTAACTTATACCAATAAGCTATCTCATTCGTGAGCATCAATAGGTTTGTACAAAAGAATGTTGCTAATGTAATAGACGTGGCATCATGCGTAAGGATACCCCATTGCTAAGTGGGTTTCATTCAACACATTATTGTAATGAGGATCACCCCATGGTTTTTGAGACACTAAGAGTTCTAGGTATTCAAGATCCTTCCCCTTTATTTATTGCATTAGATTTTGGGGATTTTATTTTTGAGTTTGCTCATTTTTGTGTGAATAACACAAGCTTATACTGAGATGGGGGTGAACAGTATAAGACCAATTTTTACTTTTCTTTTCCAAATAGTATTATGCAATATTATAAATGGCAAAATCAATAGAAGTAATGAAATAAATGCACAAATCATCAGACACAATAGAGAGACCAATTTAACGTGGTTCACCCAATGTGGGCTACTCCACAGAGAAAATATTTAACTAATATTTTCTCAACAAATATCTTTGGGAATCCTTCCCTATTACAATTCTTATGTACCTCTGTATAAAGGATACACCAATCCTCTAATCAATTTCATGGATATCTATTCATAGGAGACACAAATATCCTTAGTTGGTTCATGGATATATATCCATAGGAGAACTCCTCCTTTGCTTTGGTTGGTGATCTTCTAGAAGAACTACTGCCTTCACTACACTATCTTATATATCTCTATCCAATGAAGACTCATATCCTCACTCAGAAGACTTATCATCACTACCTTGGCTAATGGACCTCTATCCACTATAGACTATCATCCTCTATACTCTATCACCTCCAAATCTAGCTCTCAAATTTGTCTCAAATTTACACTAAACATGGTTCGTCGGTCTAACACAAATATTCTTTAAAAAATTTCTTTGATATACACTAAAAACATTCCTTCGGTATAGCATAAATTTTCTTAAAATATATCCTCTAATCTGCACTAATCACAGTCCTTCGATCTAGCACAAATCTACTCAATATCTATTTTTGGTCTGGAAAAAACCTATCCTCAAATCCGCACCAAACTCTATCCTTAAATCTACACTAAACACAATCCTTTGGTATAGCATAAATCTACTTAATCTCTATCCTCAAACCTTAACACAAAGCTTGATCTAATCTCAAATCAACTCTACTAGATTTTCCTTGAAGCCTTAACTCAAGGTTTGAATAAATCAATCAATCAACTCTAGTCACAAGTAGTCTCAAAGACTTGTCCCAAATCTTTCCAACAAGTCCTCCCTAGAACTTATCCAATCTATTCTCAAGTCTTCACTAATACTTACCTCAAATCTTCTCAACAAGTCCTCACTAGAACTTGTCTAATCTACTCAACAAGTCTTCACCAAGACTTACCTCAAATCTGCTCAACAAGTCCTCACTAGACTTGTCCAATATACTCAACAAGTCTTCACCAAGCTTACCTCAAATATGCTCAACAAGTCCTCACTAGAGCTTGTCCAATATGCTCAACAAGTCTTCACCAAGACTTACCTCATATTTTCTTAACAAGTCCTCACTAGAACTTGTCCAATCTGCTCAACAAGTCTTCACCAAGACTTACATCAAATTTTCTTTGTAAGCTTTCACAAAAACTCACATAAATTTTTCCTTAAACTTTCACAAAATCTTACTCAAATTTGTCCTTAAGTCCACTCTAGGACTTACTCAAATCTTCTCACAAGCTCTCATAAAAACTTGCTCAAATCAAATATATTAACTTACATCTAAAACTCAACTTAATATCTTGCAAAAAACCTCTTTCAATCACGCAAACAAGTTTCACACAGAATCTTGTTTGACTCACAAAAACATATAGATAATGGTTAGAGGCTCAATATATTACTTACTCATAATAATTCTCAATCACTTTCAATCCTCTTTTCAATTCAATTTCAGAATATGGAACAATTTGTTTCATAAAATTTCAGCTATCACTCCAAATAATTCACTTAACTCAACTTTACTTCATCAATAATTCTATGAAACAAAACTCTCACTCAACATCAATGTAGGCACAACTTGATTCACACAACCCAATGGAAGTTTTACATGCATCAAGGCCTTAACTCAAGTGGGGTTTCCAAATCACATAGCAATGATACTCAAGTTCTTTTAAACCCTAATCCAATATTCAAAATCAACCTCAAACGATCTCAAACCATACAAGCATGAAGCATGCACTAGCTCACTCACAATACCCAACAATTCTTATCAAACAAAGTTTATAGCATCCACTTCCATTTCATAAAACTCATCAACTCAACAAGGAATACTCAAATCAATCCTTTTCACTCCAACTTATTTTTTAGAAAATCAACCAAACACCTCAACCAAAGAAGAATGTGCCCATACTTTTTCACTTTATGAAGAGTAGACCTCAAAAACCTGCCTCAAACACAATCGACCTCTTTGCCAATCTCAAGGGTTAGATGAAAAAAATACTCCTCAAAAATATTTCTCAATACAAAAATAATAGCACTCAAATACACCTTATTACTCCATATTGAAATTAGCAATCATCAAAACATACATAAAAAAATAATTACTCAACGACACCTTATAATATCCAAAATTTAATTAACAACATAGCATACATGAAACATTGGCTCTTAATACACATTATAACTCCAAAATTTAAATTAACAACCTCCAAAATCAAACCCTCAAAAATAATACTGCCTACCCTTTTATCTCCCTCAAATACTCAATAACCAATTTTTAAAAAACTTTATAAACCTTCAAAAATATTTATTTTCATCCAACCTTAGCATATCCAAAATATTTCATGCAACCTTTGCAAATAATAGTGCATACCTTTTATCTCAAGCAAATGACATCGACGGGTTTTGAATGTGAGACCACTCCCAACTGAGTGCCTTATCGAGGTGTTATCCCACCACGTGGGCTATGAGCCTCCACACGAAGGGGAAGGCTCAAGCCTTCACTTTGTCCTTTTTTTATTGGTGCAGCATAAAAAAAATTCACTATTCTCCCTTTCAAAACAAACTTGACAGGTTTTGAACCCTGCTCTCCTTGCCTACAAAACTTTTTAGTGTCATCCATTGTCACCAACTGCGCTACATAGTGTTGTGTAGAGAAAAAGGAGCCCTGCTCCTATTTTTTTGTCTTTTGCCACTGAATGCTTTCAAAACACATGAAATCCTTTGTCTTTTCCTTGTGCATTAATATTTGGAGCTTGATTAATCGATAATTGCATAGACTTAAGACAAAGGTTATTGCCCCCCTTTTATACATGAAATCCAATGCCTTAGGTACGTCGATGCCACATTCAAATTTCAAATTTGAATTAATAATTAACCTTTATAACCCAACCTTAGGATTATTTAATTAATATAAATTAATTTTATTTAATTATAATTAATTTATAATTAACTTAAGAACTTTAGAAATTAAGTAAAATAATTAATAAATTAATTTATAATGAAATTATTTTAATTAATTTATAATTAATTTAAATCTCCCCTTTTAATATTATAATAAAATATTATAATATTATTTTTCTTGGGCCTCTTCATTGCTCTTTAAACCTCATTTGTCCACCTGGAACCGGATCTGACAAACTGGAAGTGGACTTTCCTTTTGCACTAATTGTGGAACCGCTTCTTATTGCATTGCTCACTAAAACTGTCTCTTGACATCAATGACAACTCAACTACTCAAAATATCCAACAATATCTCCTTTTGTCATTGATGGCAATCCAATTACATTTTACAATTTCCTTAACCTTTTTCTGTGCTGCTCCCCCTGACTCAATGCTCTCCCCTTAAATCAAATCTCTCACCCTTTGACATCAATGGCAAAGGGTCACCTTTGGGGCTCGGGTATAAGAATGAAACTCTTAGCTTAGCCCCTCCCCCACATCCTCTTGAGGTGGTTAATTCTAGGGTGGGAGTATTTCTACTCCCAGAAAGCATTGATCTTTACCTTTTTCAACTTTCCTCCTTATTTGATCCTTCAAATTCCTCTGACCATTTCTATTCTTGCTTATCTCTAAAATTTCTGCTCTACACCACTTTGTTTTATGTCCATACTTATTGCACTTATAACACTTAATATTGTTATTCCTTGGAGGTGCAAATGTCTTGGTATTTCTTATGGTAAATCCATATCTATTCATGTCATGAACCCTGCAATTCATTTCTTTTTGACCAAACTGATTACAAGAGTAGCAATACCCTTGAAAGAGATGCTTGTTTCTAAAATTTCCATATTCTTGTCTTTCATGTGTCTTGCACTGTGTAGCCTTGTGCCCAAACCTATGATATGAGAAGCATCATCCATTGAATAAACCTTGCCTTGACTCCATTGGTCTCATAGTCTCTTATACCCTGTCATATTTCCTATTCCATTTATTCCTTATTTGTGCATTGTTCCTTTCCTTGTTGAACTTTCTATTGTCCAACTTGTCCTTATAAGTCTCACTCTCTCTTTCACATTATTCTTTTGAAGCTTCTTCTTCTTTGGTGCTTGAGCTTGACTCTCCTTTTTCTGCTTCCTTTTTTCCTCGTTCTTCTTCAAAACCAAGTCCTATTTTGGTGACTCAAGATCTTTGTGCATTGATAAGCCTATCCAGGGATTTTGAAATTTTATCAACCTTGTGTAGTTTATCCTTAGAGTCTTTCACTTCCATCCTTAGTGAAACTATCTCATTCTAATTCTTCACACTCTAGATATTTTGTCTTTAATTTTTTAGCCATACCTTCTTCTATTTTCCTTGCCTCTTCAACCTTAATTTTAAAGTTAGTGAGCTCTTGTAGAAACTTTAATTTTACTTTCTTATATTCTTGAGCTTGAACCCTTAATCCTAAGTTCTCCATTTTTAATTCTTCAATATAAAAAATAAGTCTTTCACAATCTAGCTCTTTTACCTTTGATTGTTCAACCATACCTTTTTCAACGCTCCTTGCATTTTCAACCTTTTTCTTAAAGTCAAAGAGATCTTGTAGAAGCTTTGTATTAAATTTCTCATTCTATTGTATTTGAGCCTTTAATTCTATTTTTTCCCTTTTTAACTCAACAAGTTCCTTAAGTGTGGCTTCCTCCTTTTATTTTTTTGAATTTTTCTCTTTTCTTTGGTCTTCAATTTCTTCTATTGTCCAAAGTAGATTTTCTTCTTCATACCTATTTTGACTGTCCATGTTATCCTTTTATGAACCATCCTCTAGGACTTTAATTCTAAAAGTATCATATTCATCTTCATCGCTACTAAACCCATTGCAATAACTTGCATCATGATCGAGTTGACCACAAACAAAACATTCTTCACCTTCTTGTGAACAGTAAGCTACAAGGGGACCTTTCTTCCTACATCTCGTACAAAAATTTATTAATCTGGCCTTTTCTCCACTGCTTGATTCAACTCTTAAATCTATTTCTATTCTTCCTCCCAAAACAACAACATTGAATTCATCTTCCTTCTATTTCACGACCATGTGTGTTCTTTTATTTTTGTGTCTCATGATTCTACTTTTGTCATTCTTTGCCATTTGTGGTCTTGTAAGATCTTCCTTCAAGCTTTTAAACCTTTTTCGAAGGAATTGACTTTGATACCAATTAAAGAATACAAGCTTATACTGAGAGGGGGGTGAACAGTATAAGATCACTTTTTACTTTTTCTTCTCAAATAGTATTATGCAATATTATCAATGACAATATCAACAATAGTAACTAAAGCAATGCATAAATCATCACACACAATAAAGAAACCAATTTAACGTGGTGCATCCAATGTGGGCTACTCCATGGAGAAAATATTTCACTAATATTTTCTCAACAAATATCTTTGGGAATCCTTACCTATTAAAATGTTTATGGACCTTTGTCCAAAGGAAACACCAATCCCCTAATCAAGTTTGTTGATCTCTAGCCACAAGAGACACCAATCCCCTCAATTGGTTCATGGATATCTATCCACAATAGAACTCCTTCTCCTTTGCTCTGGTTGGTGATCTTCTAGAAGAACTTATACCTCCACTACACTGGCTTATGGATCTCTATCCACTGAATACTCATATCCTCACATAGAATACCTATCCTCACTACCTTGGCTAATGGACCTCTATCCATTAAAGACTATCGTCCTCTATACTATGTCACCTCCAAATCTAGCTCTCAGCTCTGTCTTAAATATGCACTAAACACGTTCCTTCAGTCTAGCACAAATCTACTCAAAATTTATCCTTTGATCTGCCCTAAATACAGTACTTCAATCTAGCACAATTTTTCTCAAAATTTGTCTTCTAATATGCACTAAACACAATCCTTCAGTCTAGCACAAATCTACTCAATCTCTATTTCTAGTCTGGCATAAACTTATCCTAAAATATGCACAAAAATCTAACCTCAAATCTACACTAAACATAGTTCTTCGATCTAGCATAAATTTTCTCAATCTCTATCCTCAAGCCTTAACACAAAGCTTGATCCAATCTCAAATCAACTCTGCTAGATCTACCCCAAGCCTTAACTCAAGGTTTGAACAAATCAATTAATCAACTCTGCTCACAAGTATTCTCAAAGACTTATCCCAAATCTATCCAACAAGTCCTTCCTAGAACTTGTCCAATCTGTTCTCAAGTCTTCACTAAGACTTGCTTCAAATCTACTCAATAAGTCCTCACTAGAACTTTTCCAATCTACTCAACAAGTCTTCACCAAGACTTACCTCAAATATGTTCAACAAGTCCTCACTAGAAATTGTCCAATATTCTCAACAAGTCTTCATCAAGACTTACCTTAAATCTTCTCAACAAGTCCTCACTAAAACTTGTCCAATCTTCTCAACAAGTCTTCACCAAGACTTACCTCAAATATGCTCAACAAGTCCTCACTAGAACTTGTCCAATATGCTCAACAAGTCTTCACCAAGACTTACCTCAAATTTGCTTTGTAAGCTTCCACAAAAGCTCACATAAATATGTCCTTAAGCTTTCACAAAAGCTTACTCAACTTTGTCCTTAAGTCCACTCTAGGACTTACTCAAATCTGCTCACAAGCTCTCACAAAAGCTTACTCAAATCAAATACAAAACTTGCATATAAAACTCAACTTAATCTCTTGCAAAAAACTCTTTCAATCACACAAACAAGTTTCACACAGAATATTGTTTGACTCACAGAAACATATAGAGAATGGTTAGAGAATCAATATGTTTCTTACTCACAACAATGCTCAATCACTTTCAATCCTCTTTTCAATTAAATTTCAAAATATGGAATAATTTGTTTCACATAATTTTAGCTATCACTCCAAATCATTCACTTAACTCAAATTTAATTCACCAATCATTCTATGAAACAAAAATCTCACTCAACATCAATGTAGGCACAACTTGATTCACACAACCCAATGGAATTTTTACATGCATCAAGTCCCTAACTCAAGTAGGGTTTCCAAATCACATAACAATGATACTCGAGTTATTTCAAACCTTAATCCAATCTTCAAACTCAACCTCAAAAGATCTCAAACCATACAAGCATGAAGCATGCACTAGCTCACTCACAATCCCCAATAATACTTATCAAAAAATGTTTATAGCATCCAATTCCATTTTATAAAACTCATCAACTCAACAAGGAATACTCAAATCAATCCTTTTCACCCCAACTTGTTTTTCAGAAAATCAACCAAACACCTCAACCAAAGAATAATGTGCCCATACCTTTTTACTTGATGAAGAGCAAACCTCAAAAACTTACCTCAAACACAATCAACCTCTTTGCCAATCTCAAGGGTTAGATGACAAAAATACTCAAAAATATTTCTCAATACAAAAATAATAACACTCAAATACACCTTCTTACTCCATCTTGAAATTAGCAATCATCAAAACATACATAAAACAATAATTACTCAATTACATCTTATAACATCCAATATTTAAATTAACAACCTCCAAAATAGCATACATGAAAATTTGGTTCTTAATACACCTTATAACTCCAAAAATTAAATTAACAACCTCCAAAATCAAACCCTCAAAAATAAAACTGCCTACCCTTTTATCTCCCTAAAATACTCAATAACCAATTTTTAAAAAACTTTAAAAACCTCCAAAAATATTTATTTTTCATCCAACCTTAGCAAATCCAAAATATTTCATGCAACCTTGGCAAACAATAGTGCATACCTTTTATCCCAAGCAAAAGGCCTCGACTGGTTTTGAATGTGAGACCACTCCCAACCGAGCACCTTATCGAGGCACTAGCCCACCACATGGGCTACGAGCCTCAACATGAAGGGGAAGGCTCAAGCCTTCACTTTGTCCTTTTCTGATCGATGCGACACAAAACAAAATGCACTCTTCTCCCTTGCAAAACCAACTTGGTGGTTTTGAACCCTGCTCTCCTTGCCTACCGATCTTCTTAGTGCCACCCATTATCACCAATTGCGCTACATAGTGTTGTGCAAAGAAAAAGGAGCCATGCTCCTATTTGTTTTGTATTCTACTGTTGAATGCTTTCAAAACATGCAAAATCCTTTGTCCCTTCCTTGCGCACGAATATTTGGAGCTTGATTAACCGATAATTGCATAGACTTAAGACAAAGGTTATTGCCCCCGTTTTATACACGAAGGCTAATGCCTTAGGTACATCGGTGCCACATTTAAATTTTGAATTTGAATTAATAATTAACCTTTATAACCCAACCTTAGGGTTATTTAATTAATATAAATTAATTTTATTTAATTATAATTAATTTATAATTAACTTAATAATTTTAGAAGTTAAGTAAATTAATTAATAAATTAATTTATAATGAAATTATTTTAATTAATTTAAATCTCCCCTTTTAGTATTATAATAAAATATTATAATATTATTTTGCTTGGGCTTCTTCATTGCTCTTTGAACCTCATCTGACCACCTGGAACCTAATATGACCAATTGAAAGCGAATTTTCCTTTTGCACTGATTGCGGAACCACTTCTTCTTGCACTGCTCACTAAAACTAACTCTTGACATCAGTGACAACTCAACTACTAAAAATATCCAACATTGTGTTGGAGCAAATTGGATTTTTATTGCTTTTTTGATACTTTCTCGTTTTGAGGAGCAAGGGAATTGTATTGCTTTGGGACACTTGCTCATTTTGAGGAAGAGCAAGGGAATTTTTATTGCTTTTGGGATACATGCTCATTTTGAGGAAGAGCAAGGGATATTTTTTTATTTTTTATTTTGGGGGGGATGAAGGTGGAGCTTGTCCTTTTTTCAACTCTTATGTTTCTATACTAAGCACATAATTGGATGAACAAGGTGATGCACCTTGTCGGAGCCATAACTTGTGAATCGTACACCCGTTGGCCTTGAAATTTAATAGGTGGTTTTGTGTGTGTGTTCTACATCAAGCGAATCTTTGATTGGCTTGACTCTCCAAAAAAAGTGTTTTAGGGACCTAACTCCTCCATCTAGTGTCCCAAAATTAGCTTTTAGAATAGGTTCCCGAGTTTTTTGGGTTTTTTTGGCTGTTAGAAGTTTATTATCTTTTGTTATACCTTAATTTGAGACCTAATATTTTAAAGTAAGGTTTGTTATTGTAAGAGAGATGTGTGCATCGAATTTGGGCGCAATCCGACTCATTTCTATTTTTAGAAGTTTTTAGAAAGATCTATTTTTAGTAGTTTTAGAAAAAAGACATTTTTAGGGTTTATTTAGGGTTTCTTTGGTTTTCGGTTGGTATATGATGGATTGTAATATTTTGTAGAAGGGTTGTGAATTCAAGGATGAGAAGAATATCAATTTGCAATTTTCTTCCATTATTGCATTTTTGTTATGTGATTGGAGTCTATTTTGTTGGTCTCTTGTAGTCGAGTTTACACCATTTGGTATCAAAGCAAGTTGGATCTTGCTGGGAAGAAAAGAGAAAAAAAAAAAAGAGAAAATGAGAGAAGAGAAAAAGGGCTCTAAAAAAATTGGCACTCTGTGCAGTGCTTGAAGGTTTGTAAAACCTTGGAAATAGAAATTGGCACTCTGTGTAAGTGCTTACAGGAGATTTTTTTATTTAAAAAGCCTCAGAGAAAGAGATTGGCATTTTGTGTAGTGCTTGTAGAAGGTTTTTAAAACCTTAGAGAAATAAATTGGCACTCTGTGTAAGTGTTTGCAGGAGGTTTGCTATTTTTAAACCTTGAAGTAAGAATTGGCACTATGTGTAGTGCTTGCAGGAGGTTTGAGATATAAAACCTCAGAAGGATATTGGTACTTTGAGGAGTACTTGCAGATGTGTGGCACTCTATGGAGACCGATTATGAGTTTGATCAGAGGAACTCACATGAGCAGAGTTCTTTTCAACCAAAGGAGAATGATGCAGGAGCCTATCTTTAGAGGGTTTTTTTAAAAGAAGTTTTAAAGTAATTTTTTCTATACTCAAAATGAAATTATTTTACGCAAAATATAATTTTCCGAAAATGGTAATTACTAAAAAAGGCAAATTTTTATGAAAAAATAATTTGCCAAAAATAGTAATTACTTAAAAAGGCATTTTTGGTGGAAAAATAAATTTGCCGAAAATAGTATTTTGTTTTTATTTTTAGGGTTTTAAGCTTTAGGGTTTTATTTTAGGGTTTCTTTTAGGGCTTCAAGTTTTAGGGTTTTATTTTAGGGTTTCTTTGGGGATATATATTCCCTTGGTATTGCATTGTAAAAGGGGAAGTGAATCCAAGAATGATAATAGAAAATATTTATTGATTCATTTCCATGATTTGTAGTTTTTATGTGAATGGAGGGTTTTTATGATTATTTTCATTTATCACAGTTTTTATGTGAATGGAGGGTTTTGCATGATTATTTTCATTTATCATAATTTTTATGTAAATGGAGGGTTTTGCATATTATTTTCATTTATCATAGTTTTTATGTAATTGGAGGTATTATGTTTTGACCTCTTGCAGTTGTTCGTGAAGGGAAGATGCCACCTAGAAGATATGCCCAGATGAATAGGCATATTGAGGATCTGAATGCAAAAATAGCATGGCTGACTAGTGTGATTGATTGCATAGGAGAGAGATGTCCCAAGGCACATACAGATCAAGGATCTGATGATGAAAACATACTTGAGGAACGTGGATCTAAGGTCCACGTAGAAGTAGAACCAGAGGGTCCAGAGGAAGAAGGGCATGGTTTTGAAAATTGACTAATACGAGCTCTAGAGGGGCTTAAGGGGAATCGATATGGGATCAAGATCGAGGTTCCCGAGTATGCTAGTGGGTTGAAACCAGAGGAGTTGATCGATTGGATCAATAGCCTAGAAAAATATTTTGAATGGAGTAACCTTGTTGAAGAGAAGAAGGTTAAACTCGCATGCACAAAGTTGAAAGGACATGCATTGATTTGGTGGGATCATTTATAGACTACACGACAAAGGAATGGAAAGGAAAATATCAAGGATTGGACAAAGATGAACAAGAAGTTACAGGAAAAATTTATACCTGTAGACTACTCCCAAACCCTATTTTGTAGATTTTAGAATCTCCGATAGAAGGATCAAAGCATTGAGGACTATACTAATAAATTCTACAAGTTATCCATTTGAGAGGAGCACAATGAGACATAGGACCAAAAGGCTGCCAAGTATGTAAATGGCCTAATTTTTGCTGTTCAATGTGAGATGAGCATGCATCGCACTCTTTTAGTGGAGGATGCGTATCAAATGGCCCTCAAGGCGAAGGAGAAATTAAAAAGGATTAATAGAAGAGGTAAGAAGGGATTCACGCCCTCTTCAGGTCGGGGTCGAAGTGGATCTAATTTTCTCAAGGGATAATCCTCAATACCTGCTAAACAAGAAGAAGATAGGTAGAATCTAAGAGAAATAGGATACCAACAAGGTAGATGTTACAATGGTGGACGAAATGGGAATGATCCGAGGAGGTCGTATACCTGTTATGGATGTGATGAGGAGGGGCACAAAGCATTTGAGTGTCCCCAATGTGATGTCCAATAAAGGGGTCAAGGAGGACAAGGAAGGGTCAATCTGGTTGAGATGGAAGAGCAGGATGAGGATGAAGTTGTTGCTGACATGGGGGAATCCCTTATGATAAGGAGGACATTGATTGCTCCTAAGAAAGAGATGGTGCAGAGCAAAGTAAATGGGTAGACCATATATGGTGAAGATTCTTGGGTGCAAATAAACATATTTTGAACAAGGTGTACATCAAGAGGGAAGGTATGTAACATTGTCATTGATGGTGGTAGCTGTGAGAATATGGTGTCAAATATCATGGTTGAAAAAATGTACCTAAAATGTGAAAAACATCCTTATCCATATCGCATCTCATGGGTTAATAAGGGGAATGAGGTAACAGTAGATCATAGGTGTTTAATTAAATTTTCAATTGGAAGCACTTACAAGGATGAAGTGTGGTGTGATGTGATCTCGATGGATGCATGTCACATTATATTGGGAAGACCTTGGCAGTACGATAGGGATACTAACCATAATGGGAGAAAGAATACTTACACATTTTGTAAGTATGGTATAAAGGTAGTGCTTGTGCCTCTGAAGGAGGATGGGCCAAGTGAGAGCTTGTTGACGATGAAGGATTTTCTTGCAGAGATAAGGGATGCTAGCTTCTATTATGCCTTAACAACTAGGAATCTAGAAATAGAGGAAGTGGTTATGCCTAAAGCAGTAGCTAAGTTGCTAAGTGAATATAAATATGTCACACTAGAGGAGTTACGAGATGGGATACCACCAAAAATAGATATCCAGCATCACATGGATTTGATTCCAGGATTAGCGCTGCCAAATCAGGCAGCTTATCGGTTGAACCCAACACAGAATGTAGAGTTGAGTAGGCAAGTGATAGAGTTGATAAAGAAGGGATTAGTTAGGGAGAGTATGAGTCCATGTGTGACTCCAACATTTTTGACCCCAAAGAAATATGGTTACTGGCATATGTGTGTGGATAGTAGAGCCATAAACAAGATCATAATAAAGTATCGATATCCTATGCCGAGAGTGGATGATATGATGGATGGATTGGCTGGAGCTAAATACTTTAGTAAAATTGATCTGTGGAGTGGCTACTACCAGATCATAATTCAATAAGGGGATGAATGGAAGACAACTTTTAAGACAAAATATGGATTGTACGAGTGGATGGTGATGCCATTTAGTTTATCTAATACACCCATTACATTTATGCAGCTTATGAACAAAGTACTATGGGGATATAATGGTAAGTTTGTGGTTGTGTATTTTGATGATATTTTTATTTATAGTAAAAGTGAAGAAGAGCATTTATTACACCTAAAATTAGTGTTAGAAGTTCTCAGGAAGGATAAATTGTATGTCAACCTGAAGAAATGTATATTTCTTCAAGATAGTTTAGTGTTTTGGGGATTTGTAATCTCGAGAGATGGCATGAGGATGGATGATGAGAAAGTGAATGCAATTCTGGAACGGACTCTTCCATAATCTATAACAGAAGTAAGGAGCTTTCATGGACTAGCTACCTTTTACAGGAATTTTATCAGGAACTTCAGTAGTATAGTTGCCCCTATAACTGAGTGCATGAAGGGGAAAGAGTTTGTATGGACTACGACAGCAACAGAGAGTTTTAAACTCTTGAAGAAGAAAGTGTCGGAAGCCCTTGTTCTAGTGTTACCATATTTTAGTAAGATGTTTGAGGTTGATTGTGATGCCTCATTTATTGGGATTGGTGGTGTCTTAAGTCAAGAGGGCCGACTTGTAGCATTTTTTAGTGAGAAGCTGAATGATGCAAGGAAACATTATTCTACATATGATGTGGAATTTTATGCAATTGTGCAAGCATTGCAACATTGGAGGCACTACTTAATCTCAAAGGATTTTGTGTCATTTATCGATCATGAAGCATTGAGGTATGTAAATTCTCATAAAAATTTAAATAGCAGGCATGCCAAATGGGTTTCATTTTTGCAATAGTATACATTTGTCCTGAAACACAAGTTGGGAAAATAGAATAAGTTTGATGATGCATTGAGTAGGAGAGTCTTGTTGTTGACCACTATGGATAATGAAGTGGTAGGATTTGAGGGGATTAAATATCTCTATGAATTTGATGTGGATTTTGGGAATATTGTGCAACAGTGCAAAAGTGCGGTAGGGGGCGAGTCCCGTACTATTTTTGAAGAGTATTTTTTTTAGAATGGTTACTTGTTTAAGGGTAATAGATTATGCATTCCCAATGGCTCTATGAGAGAGAACATCTTGAGGGAATTACATAGTGGAGGTTTGGCTGGTCATTTTGAAGTAGCCAAAATTACCACTCTTGTAGAGAAGTACTATTGGCTAAAAATGAAGAGAGACATAATCAAGTTTATCTCTAGATGCAGAGTATGTCAAATGGCTAAGGACCATGCACAAGATAGAGGGTTGTATATGCCACTGCCAATTCCTACAAGACCATGGACCGATCTGAGTATGTATTTTGTGTTGGGGTTACCCAAGACACAGCGAGGTAAGGATTCCATTTTTGTTGTGGTAGACAAATTTTCAAAAAATGGTGCACTTCATTGCTTTCCAAAAAATTAATGATGTAACTAGGACTGTAGTCTTATTCTTTGATGAAATTGTGTGGTTGCATGGTGTTCCAAAGACTATTACTTCTGATCAGGATACTAAGTTCTTGAGTCACTTTTGGAGGATATTATGGAAAAAATTGAATACCAGGTTGCAGTTCAATAGTGCTTACCACCCACAGACCGATGGGCAAATAGAGGTAGTGAATAGAATCTTGGGAAACCTCTTATGATGCATAGTTGGAGAAAAACCAAAACAATGGGATTTAGCCTTATCACAAGCTGAATTTGCATACAACAGTTTAGTGAATAGGTCGACAGGTAAATCTCCTTTTCAAATTATTTATGGTCAAAATCCTAGAGGTGTATTAGATTTAGTTGAGTTACCAATTGGGGAACAAGTTAGTGATGATGCAGAAGCATTTGCTAAGCATATCCAGAAAGTGCAAGAGTCAGTGAGGGAAAAATTGCAGAGTAGTAATGCTCACTACAAAGAGTCTATTGATGCACACATAAGGGTGAAAGTGTTTGAAGAGGGTGATATGGTCATGGTTCATCTTAGGAAATAAATATTTCCTAAGGGGACGTATAACAAACTAAAACTTAAGAAAATTAGGCCATGCAGGATTTTGAAGAAGATCAATGATAATGCTTATAAAGTGGAGCTGCTCGATGAATTTGATATTTCACCCATTTTTAATGTTTTTAATTTATTTTAGTATCTTGGTACTATCAAGGATGGTGAATTATAGGAGATAGTAAATTGGGCACGACAGATGCCTAAGAAGAAAAAAGACAGAGTTGCATAGGTGCTCGATAAGAAGGTGATCACCACCAAACATGGGAGCTACAACAAATTCCTGGTTCAGTGGAAAGGATTACCATAGTCAGATAAAACTTGGGTTTCAGAGTCAAAGCTAAAGAAAATTGATAACCAGAAGCTATAGGATTTCAATTCAGTTGAACTCATAGGATCTGAGTTCTTTTTCACCAAAGGAGAATGATACACCTTGTTGAACCCATAACTTGTGAACTGGTATGCTCGTTGGCCTTGAAATTTAACAGGTGGTTTTGTGTGTGTGTTCTACATCAAGCAAATATTTGATTGGCTTGACTCTCCAAAAAAAGTGTTTTTGAGACCTAACTCCTCCATCTAGTGTCCCAAAATTAGCTTTTAGAATAGGTTCCCAAGTTTTTTGGCTATTATAAGTTTATTATCTTTTGTTATACCTTAATTTGAGACCTAATATTTTAAAGTAAGGTTTTTTATTGTAAGAGGGATGTGTGCATCGAATTTGGGTGCAATCCAACTCATTTCCATTTTTAGAAGTTTTTAGAAAGAAGATCTGTTTTTAGCAGTCTTAGAAAAAAGATGTTTTTAGGGTTTATTTGGTTTTCGGTTGCTATATGATGGATTGTAATCTTTTTTAGAAGGGGTGTGAATTCAAGAATGAGAAGAATATCAATTTGCAATTTTCTTCCATTATTGCATTTGTGTTATGTGATTGGAGTCCATTTTGTTGATCTCTTGTAGCTGAGTTTACACCACAAGGGAAACTTTTCACTTTATGGCAATAGCAACTTATGACTTTGTCATTTCTAAGCTTCATAATATTTTATATATTTTGATGTGGGTTGTCCAAGAGGAAGCTTGATTGTCCAAGAACAACTTATTACATCTAAATATTGTTTGATTTTTAGTTGGAGGTTGCTTAAAACACTAGGAGTGTTTGAGTGATTGAAAACATTTGGATTTTGCTTATGGATTAATGTAATATGTTTGATTTTTCAATACCTTTGCTACAAGATTTTGAAAATTAAGAGGTGTACACAAAAAATTCAGTGGCCACCTAATCATTATTGCTAATGATCATACGGTATCTATCCTAGTTTGTGTGAACCCATTTAATCATCAAAAGATCATAAAGAAAATTGCAAATTATTGCAATGGATGGAGCGATGAGTAGTATTTTTTGTAATTTATCCCTCAATAAGACAAAAATACATTAGTGGACTAGCGATCATCAAAATTAACCAAATGATCCTTAATATGATGGATGGTATTAACAAATACCTAAAATGCATCTATGAAATGTCGGTGGAATGCATGGGTGGATGTATGAAATGCTATAAATGTGTTTTTTTTTTAGCCATGTATATGTACATATTTACAATTCACATTATACATAAAATGCCTTTAGATGTATTATATTTAATGGCTCTGGTTCCAATGTTCTTGCTAAATTTACAATTCGATATGTTCATGGACCCAACTTCTACATAACAATGTATGGATCTAACCAATTAGCTACGAATTTATCTGTCAAGTGTGGCAATGCATTGGTGTTCTTTTGATTCTCTTTAAGAATGAGATCTTCCACTTGGAATTTGTAAGGATGGAATTTTGCATTATAGGCACACTTGATGCGATCTTGATATACTCGTAAATATTCTAAGACATTGATTCACCTTTAATAAAGGAGTGTGAGTTGGTCAAAACGTGCTTGTCTAATTGTGTCATCATCCATGAATTCTTTTAATGCAACTCATAAAGAAGGGATCTTGAGCTCAAGAGATATTATTGCTTCAACTCCATAGACCTGTTGTGACTGTCCCACAACTCACCCCAAAATTGGGGACCCACCTTTTATTTTGGTTATTTGGGATGTGTGTATCGTGTTTTAAGTAAATATGGTTTTTCTTTGTTTGGGTTTGTGGTGATCGTTCTTTTCCTGTCGATGATATTTGTACTATAAGCTTCTTGTTGAAGATATTTTTATAGTCAAAAAGTTATCGACGATTTATTTTTTATTGTTAAAAAGTTGTTGACGATTTTTTTTATCATTGAAAAGTTGTTGACGATTTTTGTCGTCATTTTTTTCTGTCGATGACTTTTTGTCATCATTTTTTTGTCAACGAATTTTGTCGTCAATGTTGTCATAGGCAAATTTTCGTCAATTTTGTGTGGTGTTGATTAAATATTAAAAAAAATTAAATAAAGTATATTATTATATATTTCATATATGTAATAATAATAATAAAAATAATAATAATAAAAAATAAATAAATAATAAATAATAATAAAAGAGATACATATATTTATATATGTATATTATGGTTAGATAATCCTTTGTTTCATTTCTTTGTTAGCATTTTGAAATTTTTTGTTTAAGTTAGTAAGTGTAGGTCTTAGTTGGAGTGGTTTCATTTTATTAGTTTAGGTTTTAAAGTTTAAAAGGTGAGAAAATTTTGGTTGTATGATCTCCATAGGATTCTCATACAGGCAACAATAGGAGATATTGCTCGAGATGTGGCAAATTGTTTGGACACGTTAGGCAGCTATGGACTCATGTGGCTAAAATGGTATGGGAATTGAACCACACAGTGGCAAAAAACTCAATGGATGTGTAATACCTCTCCAAGCTAATGTAAATCATCATGTGTGACAAATCTGACATGGGCATGCTGACACAAATGAAACAACTAAATGCAGGGTGAAGACAGAGTGACAGATAATATGTGATGATCAAATGCCATGACAACAATGGAAATTCAAACCCGATGGATTAAGGCAAGATGAATGTTTTGTATCTCGATGGATGATGGGGTGTAAAGTGGCCACGGTTAGATGACATGGGATGTCGATATTGGTTCCAAGGGTATGGCATTGCCAACGAGAATCCACAAATTCATAGCATTGGTCGACGTGGAAAGAAAGGATCTTAAAGCATGAAGAGGACCATTGGATGCCCAATGAGAGTATTAGACAAAGCATCAAAGAGGACATGACGATTTGGTTTACAATAATTTTAACCATTTAGAAAACTTTTCGGGTATCAATTTAAGTTGATTTGGTAGTCGGATAGAATGACGGTGATCCACAGTAGGTCAGTGTGAAATAAGTAGCACAAATACATGCTACACGTTGGATGGACTTATCATGTAGCATATGGGCTAACCCATCATAAAATTATGTGGCTAAGGTGGAAAGAAGGACCCACATGAATGACATGGTGCCTACATTTTGCAACAACTAGAGAATCCCAAGCAGATGAAGGGGTTTGCATAGTGACATGGGCAAGTACCCAAATTGGGATCTATTTGGATGGGCGAGATGATAGCATGATTTGGACTAGGAGCATCAACTTGGTGATACACCTTGATAAATGTGAGGTGGCAAGTTTAGGAGAATAAGAACACCTGTGGGACCCACCCAGATAACGATGACATGGTGTGAGAGAGAAATTTGATTATTTGAGGAGGCACTATGCATAAGTTGGGGATAAACTCGGATAGCACATAGGCATTATTAGCTTGGTGGATAACAAATAGGGTATCTTGACACCAGGAAGGGACCCCGCATCATAGAAATGGAGGCTAGTCACAAAAATTGACATGGGTGTTGACATATAATGATGGCTATGTTATGCTACGGATGACATCAATGTGGTGATGAAGGTGTGTCAAGATAGCATGCATGAAAATATTTGGCTATATCAAATGCAAATGAATGGGTAGATATTATGGAGCCTAGAAAACCAGAGGATGAGACCTGATTGGCGTGTTATATTTAGCTGCATACAGAGATTGTGGATAACATAATAGTTGTTGGGATGTCAATTCTTAAATGGATAGTACAACATACAGATATTCGATGATAGATATTAGGTGGGTGTTATCACCAGGAGTTGATAGTTGATGGTGCAAGGCAACCATGGTAGGCAAATACCATGAATATTTATACACTTTGTCAAGAAACCCTAAAGTTTCATGGGCCTTGCATATTAAAATACCCATCATAGAAGGGAGGATTATTTTGTTATTTGAATTCGGGTCTCAGTTGTTGAGTGAAAAAGAACACACACAGTCAGATGGGATGATAGTAGCGCCTATCAATGAGTTCATGGCCTAGGACAACAATCATAGTGGTATGGTCTAATAGGGAAGTGACCACCACTGTGGTGTGAATAGATGGAGTGGGTATGCTTAGAAGGGAATGGTGTCCTAGAGGTTATCCATGTCATGGGCGGTCGCTACCATGGTGGAGGTACAGTCAGGAATCACGGCTTGAACTTCAACCATGGAAATCCATAGAAATATTTGGTGAAGGCCTTATCATGAGGCCAAGTTTTAAGGTTTGTTTTTCAATCAATATCATATAATTTCTTGGAGTTTTCTTTGACCATAATATGGTATATTTTATATGTGGGTAATGGGAATCATAAGGGGATAAAAAAAAGGTTTCAACTTTTTTGTTATATATATATTATGATATGAAGAATAAAGGAAAGTCATATATATATATATTAGAAGTGAATTTTCATATTATGATATAAGGGGAGGTATAAGAAGTAATAAATTAAAAAAGAAATGAAATAAAATGAAAAGGAAATAAAATATCATTATTTCTTTTTGTTTTATTATTTAGGTTATTGCAAGGCTGCGGGAGACATAAGGAAGGTGAAGATTCAAAGTGGGAAAATGAATGCCAAGGGTCAAGTTTTATTTAAGCCTATGATAATTTTGTAAGAAGGGTTGGAAATGTTTGTAAAAAAGGACAATATTTTGAAATTGAATGCATACATTTTGGCAGGCATACCCTTTGTGAGCAAAAATACAGGATATTTTTGGTTGAATTTTATTGTGTTTATGGTCTATTTTTTTGAATGCATCTAATTTTAATTTGTATCTACATATTTAATGCCTTTAGGGGTTATACTAGATGAATATTAAAATTATTACAAACTTTATTGAATCTTTTGAGTCATGCACTTGATCTAATCCGACTGTGTTTTATGTAGGTTGCTTAGATTTGGTTACCTTCAAACTTGTCTCATAATTCTATGGTTTTGCAGGGTAGGGGAGTGTGATACCAGGATTTACATGCATGTTTTTCTAGCTTTGATGTAAATAGATTCAGTTAATATTTTATAGTTTTTTTAGTTTTCATTCTGTTTCTATCCATTGTTTTTCCATTCTGGTCATTTCCAGAATTTCTATTTTCTGCTTTTCCATTCTGGTCATTTCGAAAATTTATGTGTGTAGTTTTCCATTCTAGTCATTTCCAAAATTTTTGATTTCTGCTTTTCCATTATGGTCATTTACAGAATTTATGCATTTCATTTTCAGTCTTTTATTTTGGTCCTTGTCCAAAAAAATTTCTATACATTTTGTTTAATTTTATTTTATTCTGGTCTGTTTTACAGAATTTCTTGTACATTCATTTCATTTGCTTCCATTATGGTCATCATCTAGAATTTCTACACCTCCAAATTGCACTAAGCTTTTAGTTTTCAAATCTATGTTTTCAAAAAAAAAACCAACCTTAGGAGGGAGGGTACTAATGCCTAATTTACATTAATGGTAGATAAAGCAAATGAACACTGACTTACTAACTTACTAACATGTACAAATTCTAACTTAGCTTTAGTAGAATGTTCATAATGAAGATAAAATGAATCTACTAACTGTAAAATGAATCTCACATTAAAGGTATGAATTCTAAAATGAAGTGGACTATTCCACTCATTTTTGCATTTTTACACCTTTAATTTGAAGATAAAAAGGAACTTGCTAATTGTGATTCATGGTAAATCAGATTAATATCAAAAGCATTAAAAGGAACCACTATCACACAAGAAAAGTTCACATTCACTTTAAGGATTAAATAATCATGATCACTAAGCAATATATGAATCAAATTATCAAGGCCCCTTGTTAACTGTCACTTGCATACTGTGAGACTATTCTAGCATATGTTGTTTTTAATTATCATCAATTACATGCATGTATGTGGAATTTTTGTCTATTAGAACCTTGGAGAAATTCATGTTTGCACTTAATTTCTTTGCAAGAGGGAGTTTTCAATTCAATACTCTGATTGTGGTGACTATTTTGCAATAGGGAAAAATATTCACTCAACATTTTGGTGCTAGAAGGAGGGCATTCTTTCATAGCTTTGTTATTTAGATCTTTGATTTTATAATAGTTAATGTGGGTAGTTTTATTTCCACCTTATTGTGCTTGTAGGTACAATGTTTATCCAAGTTTTATTGTGAGTGATTTGTGAGAAGCCTTGTAGAGCATTAGTTTTTCCAAGCTGGCCCAACCTGAGTACATAGCTACTAGGTCTAAAACCACTGGGGAAACCATTTTTCAAAGTCTTTCTCCCAATTATAGGAAGCCAAGAAACAAAACTCAAGAGATCAAAATCCCACCTAGTATACTTGATCTAGGGTCATCTTTAGACTCAAGTACATCTAGTGGGTCTGCGCCCACTATTTCCATTACAGTAGCTAAATTAAGTGTATTTGTCCCCATAACTTAAATGGTTTCTATCATTCCCATAGGGTCACTACCATTGAATAACATGGCCCAACCACCAGTTCCTTGGTATGGTGCATAAAGTATTCCCTTGAACATACCTAGGGATGTCCATGAAATACCTAGGCATATTGAGAGGTCGATACCCAAGTTTAAGCATGATGGTTCTATCATAGCTGAAGAGCATGTTCAGAATTACAAAGACCATATGATTAGAAAAGGAGTGAATCATGAAGATGTTGCTTGTAGACTCTTCCCTACAAGTTTGGATCAGATGGCTCATGATTGGTATATGAATCTTCCTGCAGGGTCCATCACTTCTTGGGCCCAATTAGAGGTAGCCTTCATCAATCAATTTAGGTCACTTTTAGATCCTACCATCATCTATAATCAATTTGTGTCTTGTAAAATGTTACCCAATGAGCCGATTAGGATGTTCAATGCTAGGTTCCAAAAGCTTTACACGAGTGTAACTCACCATTTTACGGTGGATGCCACTGTGGCCCTTCAATTATATTTTGGAGCTCTATATCCCATGACAACCATGTTTGCTAGGATAAATCCTCAGGTTACAACTCTTGCCCTAGCTTATGCATAATCCATGACCATTGAGCAACAAATGACATCGCAAGGCATGGGGATGCCCCAATTTCCCATGATAGGACAATATGGTCCTTATAGTTAGTTTACCATGATGAACCAAATGATGGCACCACAAGTGCCAATGATGAATGCCTTACCATATCATCAAAAATACCCATTCATGCCCATGTATCCATCCTTTCCCACCTACCCTAACATAGCCATTCCACCCACCACACCTATGCTGGAAAATAATTAGATAACCATGCCAGGATTTGATGTGACCAACACTTAAACCTCGATAGCTTATCCTATGGTTGCACCTCTTCAAAGAAGGAATTCTTGGTGGAACCAAAATGCTCAGAATCAAACCATAACATCTAGTCAAGAGGTTACCAACATAGGAAATGAGTATGGATCTGGCATCGCAGTGCCCCAACCACAAGGATCTAATTCTAAATTTGAGGAATTAAATAAAATCACTCTCAAACAAGGCAATGACATAGTCCACCTATAGAAACAAGTTGCCCAAACCTCTATACCCAATCAGAATCCTAACCATAGGAGGATGGGACCGTATAATACTCACCCCAATAATGGACACGTACCTAACCCTATAGCCAATCAGGTGGATGCTTTTGAGGATTATGATGAGTTAGAGCCCCAAGGTGAGGGAACATCCCATTGTTTCCAAGGGAAACAAGATGCTTTGGTAACAAAAATTGTCCACTATCAAGAAAATAAGGAAGGAGAAGAGGATGCTGAAATTTTAGGAGAAGAGGATGATGAAACTATGGAAGAACAAATCCAAGTTGTTAGATGTTTTGGGAAAGGAAGTCATGGTTATTACACAAGGAGTTCTAAGGATCCCAAAAATTCCTCCACTCCACCAAACAATCCCCTTCTTCCTCCTGATACCAAAGGTGATAATAATCCACCTCCTCCTCTAGCTATTGAATTGTCCAAACCTACGCAAAAGATGTAAAATCTTGAAAAGTCTACTTATGACCTAGTAGAGGACATGAAAAGGACTAAGGCTAATATCTCGATATTCAAGGTTGCTAAATTGTTGGGTCAAGGGGAATATTTGGTGAAAGAGTTGTATTCACCAAGTGAAATCCATGAGGTCAAAGGTACCAAGTCCTAATTAGTGTTAAGGAAGGAAAAATGAGAAGTACCTCCTTTTCTCATAACCATCGAAATTGTAAGCAAAAACCTACATAATTGTCTGATAGACTCGGGTGCCTCGGGTAACATCATACCCCTTGAGATTTTCTAAAAGTTAGGATTCAAGCCAATTCCTTCAAAGAGTAAAGTGGTACAATTGGACAGATCGATTGTGGATGTGGTTGGAATTTTGAATGATGTCCTGATTTAGATCAATTTAGAGCCTAGATTTCAACATCATGTGGATATACTTGTGCTCAATATCACTTCCAAATATGGCATGGTGTTAGGAAGATATTGGAGTAAGAACCTCAATGGTTACATTGTAATAGATTCTTCTCACATGTGGTTACCTTGGAGGGGAGTAGTAAACCAAATTCGAGTGGATAGTGAGTCGAGGCTCAAAGAGATGATTATATAGTATAATAGGCCCAACGAAATCTAATTTGTTGAAACTGAGTTAGGGGTCTATAACTTTGACATAGAAGAAGCTACCAAAGAACCTCAAAAGGAAAGCCTTTCTTGTAGCACTTTTGAAGAGGATAGTTTGGTTTGGACTCTAAGATTTTATAGATCCAAATAGAAACAAGGTTTTGGAGCTAGTATTGAACTTACATGTCCTAGTAGCAAGCCTATGCTAGCTGCCTATAGATTATAGTTCCCAACCACCAATAACGTGGTAGAGTATGAAGCGCTGATTTTTGGACTTCAATTGGCTCTGAATAAGAAGGTTAAGTGTCTCAAATTTTTGGGAGACTCGGAGTTAGTGGTTAAATAGGTAAAAGGGTAATATGCATGTCGGGATAAAATATTAAGCCTTTACAGGACTAGAGTTAAGGATTTGATAGATGAGTTTGATGCTTTCAACATTTCCCTTATCTCTAGGAAACATAATCGAATGGTAGATTCTTTAGTCATTGCTGCAAGTATGCTAAAACCAGTTGACCATAAAAAATGCAAAAAAAATCAATTGAGTTGGTGCCCTATCCCTCAATACCCGATAACGTTACCAATTTGCAAGTATTCGATAGTGACAGACACATTTTCAATTTTGTCACTAATTCTAGTATTTTTGAAAAATGGGTGATAGATGAAGATAAGATAGGGTAGGAGGAAATAGACATGGATAGTGAAACATCCCAAATTATGAATAAAATACCAAAAGATACAGTTTCACTAGAAAAGATATTCGATATCGAATATCAAACAAAAAGAGGTAAAAAGGTACCACCCCCTAAAGAAGCATGTGATCTAATCAACTTGGGGAGTGCATAAAATCCATGAGAGGTATTCATTGCTAAGGCATGTACAATTCAATAAAATGAGTCTATCACTCATGCACTAAGAGAATATGTGGATTGTATAGCATGGATTTACAAGGATTTGAAAACCTATGATCAGAAGGTGATAATGCATATGATTCCATTAAAACTAGAATCCAAACCTTTCGAATAGAGACAAAGACCTGTCAACCTGTTATTAGAACCCCTAATAGAGAAAGAGATGAAAATATTTCTAGAAGCAAAAAATCATCTTTCCTTTTAGGCATTCCACATGGGTTGCCAATCTAGTCCCGATGAGAAAGAAGAACGGAGAGATAAGATTGTGCATTGACTTCAAAAATTTGAACAAGGCTTCCCAAAAGGATAATTACCCATTGCCCTCCATCGATGAGATTCTTCAAAAGGTCAATGGGTCAAAAATAATATCATTTCTAGATGGTTATTCAGGATACAATCAAATCCTTATCCACCCAAATGATAGAATGAAGACAACTTTCACAACTAAATGGGGAACATTCACATATAGAAGAATGTCGTTTGGATTATTGAATGTGGGTGCCACCTTCCAACGAGCTATGGATTTTGCATTCAAAGGGCTCATTGGTAAGTGTATCATTGTTTACGTGGATGAAATTCCTATTTTTCTAAGAAAAGGGAAAATCATGTCAAGGATTTGAGGAAAGTACTACAAAGATGTAGGGAACATGGGATCTCCCTAAATCTAAAAAAATGCATATTTGGGGTAACGAAAGGTAAGCTATTGGGCCATGTCATCTCAAAGGATGGGATTGCTATTGATCTAGAAAGAATAACTGCTATACAAGATATCCCTCCACCCAATAGTAAGAAATAGTTAAGGTCCTTCTTCGGCAAGATCAATTTTGTAAGAAAGTTCATTTCAGGATTCGCAGAGATTGCCAGGCCCTTGAATGACATGTTAAAAAAGGATGCTCAAATTAAATGGACAAACGAAAATAGGGACGCTTTCAAAAACATCAAAGATGCTATCTCTAGAGCCCCTATTTTAGTTAGTCTAGATTATTCAAAGCCTTTTTATGTCTACACGTTTGCTTCAGATCATTCTTTTGCGAGTGTCTTAACTCAAAAGAGTGAAGGTAACATTGAAAATCCCATTGCTTTCTTGAGTGCTCCTTTGAAGGATGCAAAATTGAGATATTCCATTCTAGATAAAAAAATGTATGCGTTGTTCAAGACCATAAAGAAATTTAGACATTACATAGTGCATAGTAGGGTTTTTGCTATAGTTCTTGACCCTGCTGTCAAGTCTATGTTTTTGCAAAATGAACTAGGTGAAATATGGGGAAAATGGATTTCAACTCTTCAAGAATTTGATCTAGAAATCCAACCCATGAAAATAGTTCGAGGACAAGGTTTGGTCAAGTCAATCGCAGAAATTGATCCATTGATATCATGCCAACATTACAATGTAGAAGACATAACTAAAGATGATTGGTATGTTGATATTGTGTATTTCTTGTTGAATGGTAAGTGCCCATTGCATCTCAATTCTACTCAATGTAGAGCTTTGCACTTGAAATCTGCAAATTTTCTAATTAAGTCAGATGTTTTGTATAGGAGAAACCATGAAGGTATTTACCTTCATTGTGTTAATCAAGAAGAGGCGACCCAAGTACTCAAGGATGTCCATGGTAAGTATGGAACTGGACATGGGTTAACCAATGCAATGACACATCAGATTCTTAGGGAAAGATACTATTGGCCCCATATTTTCAAGGATGCACATGCTCATGTGTGATCCTGTCATACATGTCAAGTGGCGGCCAATAGAGAAAGGAATGCAGCAATGCCATTACAATCTGTGGTAGAGGTAAGACCTTTTGCACAATGGGGACTCAATTTTGTTGGGGTTATCAATCCTAACTCATTGGATTATCATAAATATATCCTTACTACCGCATGATTATTGCACTAGGTGGATCGAAGCAATTCCCACAAAGCACGCTACCACTGATGTTGTTATTAAATTTTTAGAGGATAACATTGTGACTCGTTTTGGCATACCCAACGCAATAGTAAGTGATAATGGTTCTACTTTTTCTTCCATGCAATTTACAAATTGGGCATATGATAACATGGTAAGCTTGAAATTATCTTCAAATTATTACCCACAAGGTAACGGTTTAGCAGAATCCTCTAATAAAAATTTGCTATGTGTGATAAAAAATTACTTGAAAAGAACCCTAGGGATTGGCATAGTAAACTAAAATTTTCCCTTTGGGCTGATAGGACCAGAACAAAAGAATCAATAGGAACATCTCCCTATCATTTAGTTTATGGGTAGGATCCTATTTTTCCCACAAATTTAAGATTACAAATGCTTCATTTCATGAAAGAATACATTGGGACAAATAATATGCTTGAAACTAGATTGACACATTTAATGCATCTTGATGAGAAAAGAGACGAAGCTATGCTTCACTTTAGTAAACATCAAGATGTAGTAAAGAGATGGTTTGATAAGAGGTCTACGGTTAAAACATTCAAAATTTTAGATCTAGTTTTGTTGTGGGATAAAGGGCATGAAAATAAAGGGGATCATGATAAATTTGATTGTTTGTGGTTGGGTCCATATCAAATTTCTGAAATCCTAGGTGAAAACAGTTTTAGACTAAAAACCTTGGATGGAAAATATTTGTCTTTGCCTGTTAACGGGTTATACCTAAAGCACTATTTCAAACCCTGAAAAGCGTACAGGCATGTATTATATGTATATATGCTTGGTGTTTTGAGTTTTGTTTTGTTTTTGTTTTATTATTTGTGTTGTTGATTCGTTTATGGTGTGTTGTTTATTGTTGGTTTAATCTAGGCCAGATTTCAATTCTCTTGTTTCTTTGGTGGGTCAAGATTGTTCCTTGGGCTTGAGGTAATATTGTGTAGTCATTAAATTTTGGTGATCATGCTCAGATTTTGGGACTAAAATTATGGAAAGTGGAACAATGAAATATTTCACTAAAGCTCCACATGTAACTCACAAACATTAAATGGTATTTATGGAATTAGGAAGGATGAAGTTGTCTTGATCTATAGCCCTAGGTGAAAATCCAATATGCTCCACTTGTAGGTTGCCTAACCCTAGTGATGCTTGAAGGTTTGCCCAGTTGTTCTTTTGAAAAAAATAGGAAGAAAGAAAACATATATATATATATATATATATATATATATATATATATAGTGTGTGTGTGTGTGTGTGGGGGGGGGGTGTACAAAAAAATGAGCATTGGAAAGCTTGATCAAATTAGTCACAAGATCTAGATAAACTCTACCGGGGCTATGGACACCTAACTAGTAGTAGGGCTTTGTCTAGACATAGCTTGGGTAAAAGGAAAGGCTTTGCAAAGCATTAAGCAAACACAAGGGTGAGTTAGATAAACTCCACTGAGGCTATGGACGCCTAACTAGCAGTAGGGATCTATCTATAGCCATTTTTTTTTTAGTGACACTTCATAGCCTAATGTAGAAAGGGATGATGGAATCTGGAGGATTTTCAAAAATATAGAAATGAATCACTTTTGCACACACTGAGTAAAGGCAGGTGGATTAGTTGTTTTCATTCTAAAGTTTTTTACCCCCATCTTCTTGGGGCGTTGCTAAATTATTGTGTCTCACTGATTTTGTGTGTTTCTATTTCAGGTTGGGTTCTTACCAAAATGCTCAGGAGCATTTCCTAGCAGAGTTGCCATTTGTTGTGACTATCACAAAACTCACCTCAAAATTGGGGACCCACATTTTATTTTGTGTATTTAGGATGTGTGTATCGTGTTTTAAGTAAATATGATTTTGCTTTATTTGGGTTTGAGGTGATTGTTCTTTTTCTGTCGATGATATTTGTGTATTATAAGCTTCTTGTTGATGATATTTTTATTGTCAAAAAGTTATTGATGATTTTTTTTTATCGTCAAAAGTTGTCGACAATTTTTTTTATCGTCGAAAAGTCATCGACGATTTTTGTCATCAGTTTTTTTGTCGATGACTTTTTGTCGTCATTTTTTTTTGTCAATGATTTTTTATCGTCATTTTTCTATCGATGACTTTTGTCGTCATTTTTTGTCGTCAATTTTGTCATAGGCAAATTTTCATTAATTTTGTGTGGTGTTGATTAAATATATACAAAAATAATAATAATTAAAACAAATATATTATTATTTATTTCATATATAATAATAACAAAATAATAATAATAATTAAATAAAAAATAAAAAATAATATTAAAAGAGATACATATATTTAAATATGTATCTTATGGTTAGATAATATTTTTTTTCATTTCTTTGTAAGTATGTTATTTTAGTGCTCATGTTAAAGCGTTTTGGATTTTTTTGTTTAAGTTAGTAAGTGTAGGTCTTAGTTGTAGTGGTTTCATTTTATTAGCTTAGGTTTTAAAGTTTTAAAGTTGACAAAGTTTTGGTTGTATGATCTCCACAGGATTCGCATATGGGCAGCGATTGGAGACATTGCTCAAGATGTGGCAAATGGTTTGGATATGTCAGGTGGCTATGGATTCATGTGGCTACAATGGGATGGGAATTCTACCACACGACGGTGATGAACTCAGTTGACATGGAATACCTCTCTAATATGACGTAAATCATCATGTGTGACAAAGCTGACATGGGCATGCCAAGGCAAATGAAACAATCAAACGTAGGGTGAAGACAAAGTGACAGATAATATGTGATAATCAGATGCCACGATAGTGATGGAAATTCAAACCCAATGGATGAAGGCAAGATGAATGTTTCGTATCTCGATGGATAATGGGGTGTAAAGTGGCCATAGTTGGATGACATAGGATGCTGGTATTGGTGCCAGGTGGATGGCATTGTCAACTAGGATCCATAAAGTCATAGCATTGGTCTATGTGGAAGGAAAGGGTCGTAAAGCATGAAGAGGATCATTGGATGCCCAATGAGAGGACTGTATAGAAAGTCAAAGAGAAAACAATGATTTGGTTCATGGCAATGCTAACCATTTGAATAATTCATTAGGTACCAATTTAAGTCGATTCGATAGTTGGATAGAACGATGGTGGCCCATAGTATGTTAGTGTGAAATAAGCAGCACGAAGACAGGCTACACTTCAAATGGACCTGTCACGTAGCATAGGCTAACCCATCACAAATTGACATGGCTAAGGTAGAAAGGACCCACATGAATGACATGGCACCTACGTTTTGCAACAACTAGATAATCCCAAGTGAACAAAGGGGTTTTCACAGTGACGTGGGCAAGTACCCGAATTGGGACCTATTTGGATGGGTGAGATGATAGCATGATTTGGACCAGTTATAGTAGCTTGGGGACACACCTCAACAAATGTGAGGTGGCAAGTTTAGGAGAGTAATAACATCCGTGGAACCCATCCAAATAACAATGACATAACACGAGAGAGGAATTTAGCGATTTAAGGAGACATTATGCATAATCTGGGGGTAAACTCAGATAGCGCGTAGGCATCATCAGCTTGGTGGATAACGAATAGGGTAGCTTGACATCGTTAAGGGACCTCACATCACAGGAATGGAGGCTAGTCATAGAAAATCAATGTGGATGTTGACAGATCATGGTGGCTAGGTTAGACTATGGACAAGGTCGACATGGCGATGAAGATGCATCAAGATAGCACGTACGAAAATCTTTGGCTATATTAGATATAGATGAATGGGTGGATATTGTGGAGCCTAGAAAACCAGAGGATGAGACCTGACTAGCGTGCCATATTTAGCTACATACGAAGACTGTGGATAACGTAACAGTTGCTGGGATGTCAGTTCTCAAATTGATAGTGCATCATACAGAGATTAAATGATAGATATATCAGTAGGTGGGTGTTATCATCAGGAGTTGAAAGTTGATAATGCAAGGCAACCGTGGCAGGCGAAGACTAGGAATTTTTGTATACTTCATTAGGAAACCCTAAAGTTTCATGGGCCTTGCATATTAAAATACCCATAACAGAGGGAGGATTGTTTTGTGAGTTGAAGTCAGGCCTTGGTTATTGAGTGAAGAAGAACACACACAGTAGAATGGGATGATAGTAGTGCTTATCAATGAGTTCATGGTTTAGGACATCGATCATAGTGGTATGGTGTGATAGGGAAGTGACGACCATCATGGTGTGAATCGATGGAGTGGGTATGCTTAGAAGGGAACGGTGTCCCAGAGGTTATCCATGTTATGGGCGGATGCTACCATGGTGGAGGCACAATCAGGAATCACGGATCGAACTTCAATCATGGAAACCCGTAGAGATGTTTGATGAAAGCCTTACCATGAGGCCATGTTTTAAGGTTTGTTTGTCAATCGATATCATATGATTTCCTAGATTTTTCTTTGATCATAATATGGTATATTTCATATGTGGGTAATGGGAGTCATAAGGGGATTAAAAAAAGGTTTCAAATTTTTTTGTTATATATATATATATATATATATATATCTTATAATATGAAGAACAAAGGTAAGTCATAATATATATATATATTAGAAGTGAATTTTCATATTATGATATAAGGGGAAGTATAATACGTAATAAATAAAATAAAATGAAAAGGAAATAAAATATCATTATTTCTTTTTGTTTTATTATTTAGGTTATTGTAAGGCTACAAGAGACATAAGGAATGTGAAGAGTCAAAGTGGAAAAATGAAGGTCAAGGGTCAAGTTTTATTTAAGCCCATGAGATTTCTATAAGAAGGGCTAGAATTTTTTTTTAAAAAAGACAATATTTTGAAAATGAATGCATACATTTTGGCAGGCATACCCTTTGTGAGAAAAAATACAGGAGATTTTTGGTTGAAGGTTATTGTGTTTATGGTCTATTTTTTTTTAATGCATCTAATTTTAATTTGTATCTATGTATTTAATGCCTTTAGGGGTTATACTAGGTGAAGATTAAAATTATTGTAAACTTTATTGAATCCTTTGAGTCATGCACTTGATCTAATCTAACTATGTTTTATGCAAGTTTCTTAGATTTGGTTATCTTCAAACTTGTCTCATAATTCTGTGGTTTTGCAGGGTAGGGGAGTGTGATACCAGGATTTACATGTATTTTTTTCCAGCTTTGATGTAAATAGATTCAGTTAATTTTATGTAGTTTGTTTAGTTTTCATTCTTTTTATGTCCATTGCTTTTCCATTCTTGTCATTTCCAAAAAAATTGTGTGTTGTTTTCCATTCTAGTCATTTCCAAAATTTTTGATTTATGCTTTTCCATTCTGGTCATTTCCATAATTTTTTCATTTAATTTTCAGTCTTTTATTCTCGTCCTTGTCCATAAATTTTTCTATATTTTGTTTAATTTCATTTCATTCTAGTCTATTTTCTAGAATTTCTTGTACATTCATTTCATTTGCTTCCATTTTGGTCATCATCTAGAATTTTTGCACCTCAAAATTGCACTAAGATTTTAGTTTTCAAATCTAAATTTTTAGATAAAACCAACCTTAGGAGGGAGGGTACTAACACCTAATTTACATTAATGGTAAATAAATCAAATGAACACTAACTTACTAACATGTCCAAATTATAACTTAGCTTTAGTAGAAAATTCATAATGAAGATAAAATGAATCTACTAACTGTAAAATGAATATCACATTAAATGTATGAAGTCCAACTTTTGCATTTTACACCTTTAATTTGAAGATAAAAAGGAACTTGCTAATTGGGATTCAGGGTAAATCAGATTAATATCAAGAGCATTAAAATGAACCACACACAAGCAAAGTTCACATTCACTTTAAGGATTAAAGAATCATGATCACTAAGCATTGTATGAATCAAACTTTCAAGGCCCCTTGTTAACTGTCACTTGCATACTGTGAGACTATTCTAGCATATGTTGTTTTTAATTATCATAAATTACATGCATGTATGTGGAATTTTTTTCTATTATAACCTTGGATAAATTCATGTTTGCACTTAATTTCTTTGCAAGAGAGAGTTTTCAATTCAATACTCTGATTGTGGTGAATATTTTGCAATAGGACAAAATAATCACTCAACAAGACCAATGAAAATGGAGTTTCCTTGATTGGCATTCGAATACTTTTTTGATAAGCTCGTAATGCCAAGGGGAGTTGAGTGTGCCAATATCTATGGTTTTCTTTGACAAGTTTCTTGAGAATGGCTATCAAGGTCTTATTGGTCACTTCAACTTTTCTATTTTCTTATGGGTAATAAGGAGTTGAGAAACTATGTTGGATATTGTATTTGTTGCATAATGCTCAAACATATTTGTTTTTGAAGGACTTGCCATTGTTAGAAATGATTTTTGATGGAATCCCAAAATGTTAGATAATATGTTGAAGTATGAACTCCGGAATTCAAGGTCCAGTCATAGTGGTCATTGGAATCACTTCAACCCATTTGGTGAAGTATTATGTGGCAGTTAAGATGAACTTATATTATATAAAAGAGGTAAGTGAAATTTTTGCCAATGAAATATAGGCCCCATTCTGAAAAGGGCCAAAGGCTTTGAATGGGCTATAATGCTTTTGATGGTACATGAGTCAAATTGGTGTGATGTTGGTATTTTTAAAATTTCTTCATGTATTGACAACAATCATTTTACATAGTGTTCCAATAGTAATACATGCAAAAAATGTGCTTTGTGATGGACATTCCACTAAAGTGGCCACCGTAAGTACCATCATGCACTTCAGTTATGGCTCTTTGTACCTCTACGAGATCTAAGAATCAAAGTAAGATTCCATCATAGCCATGTCTACACAACACATCCTCCAAGAGAGTATAACAAGCTACTTTTTGTTTAAACATTCTCTTTATAGTTCATGTTATTTCTAATGGTAGGGTCCCAAACTTGAGAAATTCTCTTATTTGATCAAGGTAATATTCGTATGGTTCTACATGGATTAAAAAAACACTCTTCTTACCTTTAGATTCTAATCGTGCTATTGTATATTTGGACATTATTGTGATGATAAGTAGTTAGACTTCTCCATTTTCATTCTTTGGAATAAATGATCCTAAAGAAGCCATCACATACCCAAACCTATTAGTCAAATGAGGCAATTTTTCAATCTTGTACCAGTTAAACTTTACTAGAAATTTAATTACTACTTCATGATATTATTTCAAGACCGGATCTCCACATTGGTAAGTTTCCTTCACTTGATATATGACAAGATGGGAATCACTAAAAATTCTTATATGCTTAATTCCCATAGATAGCACTCACTGAAGCCCCAAGATTAAGGCTTTGTACTTTGCATTGTTATTTATGCATGAAAAGTCAAGTTTGAATGATAAAGGAATTGAAATTTTTTTAGGTGTATAAAATATGACTCAAGCACCTTATCATTTTTTACACTTTGATCCATCAAAGAAGAGAGTGATGTCAACATCATCCTCAGGAGGGACTAGTTCTTATTTTTCAGTGATGGAAAAGACTGAATCATCTGGAAGCTCTCTAAGAAGAGGTTGATCATTTGGAAGTGGAGCTTCTATGAGTTGATCAACTATCACATGACATTTGATAGATTTTTGGCTAATGAACTTGAGATTGAATTATGTTAAGAGCATTATCCATTTTGTGGTACGAGTGTTATTGTATGTGTGAGTCATCATGTAACGTAGAGGATTTTCTCTATCTATGACATAGGTAGTGTTTTTTTAAATAAGGAGGTGAAAATTTATTGATAAAAAGTCTGGATTATAGAGTACAACTTAGCTTCCAACTAAGACTCAAATAAATAGCCAAACAGGCTAAAACCACTAGACTAAAATGACACCTAAAAAATACAACAAGAACAAATCACATTAAGTCTGTACATCCTTGTGGATCAACTCCCATAGGAGTTGAGAGTCCCCAGATGAGAGACTCTCCCAATTATCGATACTCTAAGGATCCAGCAGCTCAGAAGCCCTTTTGGCCAGGTAATTAGTAACCACATTCCATTCCCTTGGAATGTGCACAAAGGATATAAATGAAGAACACAAGCTTATACTGAGAGGGGGGTGAACAGTATAAGACCTCTTTTTACTTTCTCTATTTAACTTCAACTTCGCAAAGCAATGAACCAATAGCAATATCAAAGCAATGCATAAAGCAACACACAATGAGACACCAATTTTAACGTGGTTCACCCAACATGGGCTACATCCACAAAACTTTTCTCTAAAAAGCTTTCTCAAAGTTCTTTGGGAATCCTTCCCAATTACAATGTTTATGAGCCTCAGCCCAAAGGAGAAACCTTCCCCTACTCAAGTATTTATGAGCCTCTGCCCAAAGGAGAATCCTTCCCCTCCTCACGAATTTATGAGCCTCCTGCCCAAAGGAGAATCCTTCCCCTCCTCACGAATTTATGAGCCTCCTGCCCAAAGGAGAATCCTTCCCCTCAGCTCTGGAAATGATACTTCAGAAGATCACCTGCCTCTTATTCTGCTAGCACGTGGAACTCCTTTCCATAGAAGACCTCCTATCCTCAATGCTCAGCCTCAAGAGACCTCTGTCCTCACTGATCACCTCCACAACAACTCATCAACCTGTACTAAACACAGTCAGTCGGTCCAGCACAAGTCTTCCTCACTCTGTCAGATCTGTCCCAAGCTCAACTCATAAAGCTTGAACAAATCAATCTCTGCTGCACACAAGCCTTCTCAAAGACTTGTCAAAATTGTCCTCAGGTTCTTCTCAAAGAACCACTTCAACTCTATCCTCAAGTCCTCTGCTAGGACCTATCCAAATCAGCTCACAAGTCCTCCCTAGAACTTGTCCAAATCAGCTCACAAGTCCTCACTAGAACCTGTCCAAATCAGCTCACAAGTCCTCACTAGAACCTGTCCAAATCAGCTCACAAGTCCTCACTAGAACCTGTCCAAATCAGCTCACAAGTCCTCACTAGAACCTGTCCAAATCAGCTCACAAGTCTTCACTAGAACTTTGTCCAAATCAGCTCACAAGTTCATCAAGAAAAACTTGCTTAGCATGAACCCACAAAGAGAATTGTTAGAGACCCAATGTGATTCATCAACCTCATAGAAGCATAAAGAGAATTGTTAGAGACTCAATATGTTCTATACTTAACTCCCAATCTCAATCTCAAATCTCATAGAAACATAAAGAGAATTGTTAGAGACTCAATATGTTCTATACTTAACTCCCAATCTCAATCTCAAATCTCATAGAAACATAAAGAGAATTGTTAGAGACTCAATATGTTCTATACTTAACTCCCAATCTCAATCTCAACTCAATCTCAATCTCAAAAGAATAAGATAGATGTAGTATGCTTTTCTCAAGAACATGAAACACAACCCAACAATTGCCAACCATGCAATATCTCATATAACAATGATACTCATGTTCTTTCCACAACCAATATCTTTTCTCAACCAATTAGGGCTTTAACAACAATGCTTATAGACAAGGTTTAACCAACATCATTCAACTCAACATTAACCTTGAAGCATTCAACCAATCACTACATGAAAAGGAAACTAGTAGACATCCTTTTCCCTCCAAAGGTATTTGAACAAAACAGCCACCAACATAAATCACCAATGCAAAGAATAACTTGCTCAAATCAATCTCAATGGAGTAAGCCCAAATCATGTATCAAGTAAAGCATTAACTTGATCAAAACAACCTCTATGGAAGCAACTCAACCATCAATCTCAAAACAGCCAACTAAGGGTTTCACCATCTCAATGCAAGTAGCAAGACTTACTAACATAAACCCTAGTGCAAAAATGCTTCCTCTTCCTCAACCAGAATTATGCATTCACCCAAAAAACTCATCAATGATTTTAATGCATAAACAATCTTCAATATCCAGAAAATGGGATTTACACCAACAAGAATACCTAGTAGACAACCTTTTCACTCCAAACTCAATTTCAGAAAATACACCATCAACAATATACATGGAAGAAGTTGCCCATACCTTTGTTTGAGGAAGAAGAGAATAGTTCTTCAACTTCGTTACCAACACCACCCTCAACTTTGCCACCAAGTTAGGGTTAGATCATAAAAGTAACCACAAAAATATTTATTCCATAAAACACCTTATGACTCCAATCCTTAGAAGTCAACTACCAAAAAATATAAAGCATACAAACAATATATCCTTTTACACCTTATTTCTCCAAATTAATTAAACCATGCTCAAGGAATAATAGCTTCTAAGCAAATCTCACTCAACAATCAAGCCAAAAATCTCAACCACACACTATCAACCTTATATCTCCAAAGAAGCATTTAACCTTAAAAATAATTTTAAATAAATCTGCCCAACCACTTCTTCTTTAACAAAATGCAGATTTTATTTAAAAAACCTTACCAAAAAAATGCTTCCGAAAATCGCGGGTCAACAGTGCCTCCAAAAAATCGGAGCGCAAAAACTCTTCTCACACTCCACGGCGGGAGTCGAACGCTTGACCTCCCTTCAAGCGCCTTCGCAGAACAGTCGTTGCCACTAGGCCAACGATGCTAGCTTGAAGGCTAGCAAGAGTCTCCTTCTCCTTAACCCTTTGGCGGTGGATAAACGTGGCAAAAAAATGATAGCCATAGCTTTTACTTCCCAACCTTTGCGCAATTCGAATTTCTTTCACACCATTGCTTTGGACTATAGGTTATGGCTTATATAGCCAAACTTCCATGCTATGCACGACGTCGACGGGAGGATAATTCAAACTTTTCGAATTAATATTATTTTGGCGCCTTCGAAACAACTTTAGGGTTTATGAAACCCTTTTGATTATTTAAAAAATAATCAAAGGTCTTTTAGACCTTAGACCTTAGGTGGAGAACCCATTAAATTATTAAAATAATTTAATCACTAAATCAAATAAATAATTAATTAAAAAACCTTAAAAAGGTTTTATTAATTAAGTTATTTAATTAATAAGTGTCTCCAGCCTTTGCATTAAGCTGAGAGTGGTTTTGAGAAAAACCCTTAATGCATCCACCTGGTTTTAATAAAAACCCTTAAACCTGCCATGGTTTTGATAAAAACCTTTTCATCTGCCACATGGAATCTCTCCGAAATCTTCTAGAAAATATTCTTTGGAATCTTCAACCTTTGAAGCCAATAAATCCTCTTGACATTAATGCCAGTTCCTTTTGACATCAATGACAACTCATAGACAAGAAGCTAGGATCTCAAACCCAAAATTGCCAACAATCTCCCCCTTTGTCATTGATGGCAAACCATGCTTCTCAACAACACTGAAACTCAAAATTGCTGTATAGAAATCAGCTCCCCCTGACTTGAGGCTCTCCCCCTTACTCATATCTCTCCCCCTTTGTCATCAATGGCAAAGGGTCACCTTTGGGGCTTGGGACTAAGAATGAGCCTCTTAGCTTAGTCCCTCCCCCACCTCCTGTTGAGGTGATTAATTTTGGGGTGGGAGTAAAACTCCCATTAGGCACTGATCTTCATCAGTGTCTATAGCTGCCTTACCATGTCTTCTCTTGTTCTCCTTGTCCATATTCCTGTTCCTGTTCATGTCACTATTGTTGTTCTTGTTATCATTCTTGTTCTTATCCATGTCTTGATTCTTGTGCCTGTTCATACCCATGTTCCTATTCCTGTACCTTGGAATTTCAGCTCTACATTGTCTAGCTATGTGACCTTCATTGTTGCACTTATAACAACTAACAATGTTATTTCTTTGAGGCATACCTGATCTTTGACTCCATCTGTTCTGACCAACCCTGTTCCTGTTATTAGCCTTGCAATAAACAACCTTGTGCCCAAACTATTTACAAGAGTAGCAATACCCTTGAAAGAAATTACCACCTCTGAATCTGTCATTTACCTTCCTCACTTGAGTCATGCAATGTGAAGCCATGTGACCAAACTTGTGACAAGCAAAACATCTGCCATTAAACTTTCCTTGATTTGACCTCTTAGGTCCTGTAAACTTTCTCCCCTTTTTTTGATTCCTATTTTCTGATTCTGTGCATCTATCACTCAAGGACTCTTTTTTTGAAGTACTTTCCTCATCAGAACTCTCTTCCTTTCGAAATCTCTTACTAGATTCCCCAGTAGAGTCGCCAACTTTGTTCCATGTGTTTCTTACCAAAACCAAGACCTGTTTTATCTGTTGTCCTTCTTTGATCTTTGATGATTGACTTTACCTTTTTGGTGCTATCTTCAAACCTGTAAAGCTTCTCCTTGTACTCTTTAGTTTCCTCTTTCAAGGAAGCCACTTTCTGTTCCAACTCTCTACACTCAAGAACCTTAGACTCTAACTTATCCTTAAGTTTATGTGTCTTAGCTATAGAGAAGTCAAGACTTTCTATAAGCTCATCTCTCTCAATACAACATTCATCCAATTTATCATTGAGTCTAGCATTCTTCTTTCTTTCCTTTTTCAAAGCACTAAGAGCACTAACAAGTTCAGCTTCAAGATCTACTTCACCATCCTCTATAACTTCCTCTATTTGTTTGCCTTTTGAAACATCAATGACTTTTTCAGATTTCTTATCACTAGAGGTGCTACCCTTTTCTAAAGCCATACAAAGATCTTCCTTACAATTTTTCGAAGCATCCTCATACATAGTATAACTAGAAATCAATCCATCATTTGTGCAATCATCCTCAAGATGTCCAAAATTTCCACATCTAAAACATTTCATAAGGACAAATCTATGTTTCTTTTCTTCTTCTTTTTCTGTTAGGAACAACATCTCATTTCCAACATCACTTGAAGAACTTTCACTATCACTACTAGAACACTTACTTGCCTTGTCTAGGTAGAAAATTTTCTTGTGTTTGTGAGAGTACCTCTTTCCTTGATTGCTTTGCTCATCTTTATTCTTCCTTTGATGCCTGTGCCTTTCAGAATCCTTGCTCTTATAATCCTGTTTATCTTCATCACTTTCATCCTTGGTAGCAGTATAGTTAGTAGCATAATGACCAAACTTTCCACAATTGAAACACTTGACATATTTCATACCTTTGTGCTTTCTTGAGAACTTGCCCTTCTTGCTGTAATATGCCTCTTCATCACTAGAAGACTCATCACTATCTTGAAGCTCTTTACCCTTGGATTTCTTGGTAGCCTTGAAAGTTGCCTCCTTCTTAACATCAACCTTCACTTGAGTTCTCAACTCAAATGCTGCAAGTATACTATGAAGCTCATCCTTTTTCAACTTATCCAAATCCTTAGCTTCCTCAATAGCAGAAATATTTTCACTAAATCTATTTGGAAGAGACCTCAAAATCTTATCACAAATATCATTTTCAGCAAGCTCAAGACCTAGTTCCTTCATAGAGTTAACAATCTCATCCATACGAAGCATATAGTCACTAATATTTTCTTCATCATTCATCTTGAGTTGTTCAAACATACCTTTGAAGTGTCTCAACTTGGCCTTTCGGACATTTGCATCACCTGTATGAACCACCTTCAACTGTTTCCACATTTCACTAGTTGTCTTGCAGTGAATCACCTTGGTAAGATCTGCCTTCTGTAAACCCTTCAGGATTGCATTCATTGCCTTTGAATTGCTATGATGTAGGAGCCTCTCTTCCTTAGTAGAAGGACCATGCTCAGGAATGGTATACTCATCCTCAATCACTTCCCAAACTTCATTTCCAAGAGCCATAAGATGAACCTTCATCCTAGCACTCCAAAGCCCAAAATCTGCCCCATCAAGAATAGGTGTTGCATTACCACTTGTAGATTCCATTGTGTTCTTTACAATATTTTCCTTCAAGCTATTAAACTTTTTGAAGGAACCCGCTCTGATACCAATTGAAGAACACAAGCTTATACTGAGAGGGGGGGTGAACAGTATAAGACCTCTTTTTACTTTCTCTATTTAACTTCAACTTCGCAAAGCAATGAACCAATAGCAATATCAAAGCAATGCATAAAGCAACACACAATGAGACACCAATTTTAACGTGGTTCACCCAACATGGGCTACATCCACAAAACTTTTCTCTAAAAAGCTTTCTCAAAGTTCTTTGGGAATCCTTCCCAATTACAATGTTTATGAGCCTCAGCCCAAAGGAGAAACCTTCCCCTACTCAAGTATTTATGAGCCTCTACCCAAAGGAGAATCCTTCCCCTCCTCATGAATTTATGAGCCTCCTGCCCAAAGGAGAATCCTTCCCCTCCTCACAAATTTATGAGCCTCCTACCCAAAGGAGAATCCTTCCCCTCAGCTCTGGAAATGATACTTCAGAAGATCACCTGCCTCTTATTCCGCTAGCACGTGGAACTCCTTTCCATAGAAGACCTCCTGTCCTCAATGCTCAGCCTCAAGAGACCTCTGTCCTCACTGATCACCTCCACAACAACTCATCAACCTGTACTAAACACAGTCAGTCGGTCCAGCACAAGTCTTCCTCACTCTGTCAGATCTGTCCCAAGCTCAACTCATAAAGCTTGAACAAATCAATCTCTGCTACACACAAGCCTTCTCAAAGACTTGTCAAAACTATCCTCAGGTTCTTCTCAAAGAACCACTTCAACTCTATCCTCAAGTCCTCTGCTAGGACCTATCCAAATCAGCTCACAAGTCCTCCCTAGAACTTGTCCAAATCAGCTCACAAGTCCTCACTAGAACCTGTCCAAATCAGCTCACAAGTCCTCACTAGAACCTGTCCAAATCAGCTCACAAGTCCTCACTAGAACCTGTCCAAATCAGCTCACAAGTCCTCACTAGAACCTGTCCAAATCAGCTCACAAGTCTTCACTAGAACCTGTCCAAATCAGCTCACAAGTTCATCAAGAAAAACTTGCTTAGCATGAACCCACAAAGAGAATTGTTAGAGACCCAATGTGATTCATCAACCTCATAGAAGCATAAAGAGAATTGTTAGAGACTCAATATGTTCTATACTTAACTCCCAATCTCAATCTCAAATCTCATAGAAACATAAAGAGAATTGTTAGAGACTCAATATGTTCTATACTTAACTCCCAATCTCAATCTCAAATCTCATAGAAACATAAAGAGAATTGTTAGAGACTCAATATGTTCTATACTTAACTCCCAATCTCAATCTCAACTCAATCTCAATCTCAAAAGAATAAGATAGATGTAGTATGCTTTTCTCAAGAACATGAAACACAACCCAACAATTGCCAACCATGCAATATCTCATATAACAATGATACTCATGTTCTTTCCACAACCAATATCTTTTCTCAACCAATTAGGGCTTTAACAACAATGCTTATAGACAAGGTTTAACCAACATCATTCAACTCAACATTAACCTTGAAGCATTCAACCAATCACTACATGAAAAGGAAACTAGTAGACATCCTTTTCCCTCCAAAGATATTTGAACAAAACAGCCACCAACATAAATCACCAATGCAAAGAATAACTTGCTCAAATCAATCTCAATGGAGTAAGCCCAAATCATGTATCAAGTAAAGCATTAACTTGATCAAAACAACCTCTATGGAAGCAACTCAACCATCAATCTCAAAACAGCCAACTAAGGGTTTCACCAACTCAATGCAAGTAGCAAGACTTACTAACATAAACCCTAGTGCAAAAATGCTTCCTCTTCCTCAACCAGAATTATGCATTCACCCAAAAAACTCATCAATGATTTTAATGCATAAACAATCTTCAATATCCAGAAAATGGGATTTACACCAACAAGAATACCTAGTAGACAACCTTTTCACTCCAAACTCAATTTCAGAAAATACACCATCAACAATATACATGGAAGAAGTTGCCCATACCTTTGTTTGAGGAAGAAGAGAATAGTTCTTCAACTTTGTTACCAACACCACCCTCAACTTTGCCACCAAGTTAGGGTTAGATCATAAAAGTAACCACAAAAATATTTATTCCATAAAACACCTTATGACTCCAATCCTTAGAAGTCAACTACCAAAAAATATAAAGCATACAAACAATATATCCTTTTACACCTTATTTCTCCAAATTAATTAAACCATGCTCAAGGAATAATAGCTTCTAAGCAAATCTCACTCAACAATCAAGCCAAAAATCTCAACCACACACTATCAACCTTATATCTCCAAAGAAGCATTTAACCTTAAAAATAATTTTAAATAAATCTGCCCAACCACTTCTTCTTTAACAAAATGCAGATTTTATTTAAAAAACCTTACCAAAAAAATGCTTCCGAAAATCGCGGGTCAACAGTGCCTCCAAAAAAATCGGAGCGCAAAAACTCTTCTCACACTCCACGGCGGGAGTCGAACGCTTGACCTCCCTTCAAGCGCCTTCGTAAGACCAGTCATTGCCACTAGGCCAACGGCGCTAGCTTGAAGGCTAGCAAGAGTCTCCTTCTCCTTAACCCTTTGGCGGCGGATAAACGTGGCAAAAAAATGATAGCCGTAGCTTTTACTTCCCAACCTTTGCGCAATTCGAATTTCTTTCACACCATTGCTTTGGACTATAGGTTATGGCTTATATAGCCAAACTTCCATGCTATGCACGACGTCGACGGGAGGATAATTCAAACTTTTTGAATTAATATTATTTTGGCGCCTTCGAAACAACTTTAGGGTTTATGAAACCCTTTTGATTATTTAAAAAATAATCAAAGGTCTTTTAGACCTTAGACCTTAGGTGGAGAACCCATTAAATTATTAAAATAATTTAATCACTAAATCAAATAAATAATTAATTAAAAAACCTTAAAAAGGTTTTATTAATTAAGTTATTTAATTAATAAGTGTCTCCAGCCTTTGCATTAAGGTGAGAGTGGTTTTGAGAAAAACCCTTAATGCATCCACCTGGTTTTAATAAAAACCCTTAAACCTGCCATGGTTTTGATAAAAACCTTTTCATCTGCCACATGGAATCTCTCCGAAATCTTCTAGAAAATATTCTTTGGAATCTTCAACCTTTGAAGCCAATAAATCCTCTTGACATTAATGCCAGTTCCTTTTGACATCAATGACAACTCATAGACAAGAAGCTAGGATCTCAAACCCAAAATTGCCAACAATAAATTCGAACTCTTCACTCATTCTGAGAATTTGAATGGCTACAGAGGCCAACTACCAATTAACTTCCTCCACCCTTTTACTGTTTAAAATATTAACCATAATTTGAGAGTCAGACTAACATATAATCCTATGCCAGCCAAGAGAAAACCCCCTTCGCAAGGCCTCAAGAATTGCAAGAGCTTCCATAAAATTATTGGAGTGAACACATTTATAAATGGAAAAGAAAAAACTAACACCACCAGTAGAATCTCTCCCAACATCGCTGTTGAGTGGTATTTTCACCCTGTTGTGAAAGTACACTCTCCTTTAGGATTTGGGTTCCAAATCCCCTCTTGCAAAGAAGTTAAACAAACAACTTCTCCAAGGTCTCCGTTGTATTAGCATTTGCATATGTGTATTAGTAATCTCAAATATAAGATATTCAATTTGAATGCTTGGAACACCTTAGTGATTGCAAGTAACTGTAAACAAGGGGCAATGTTGGTTTATTTCATCATGAAACTTTAGTGATTGTTCATTGTTTTTTTGGATTTTGATATTTTTTAAATGTTTATTTTAATGCCTTGAAAAGTTAAAATTTCTGGAAAAAATATAAAATGCAGAAAAAATGAAAATGAAATGCAGAAAACTGAAAATAAAATGCATTCAGTATGATGCTATCCTATTTCGACAAAACCGAAGATGTGAGGTTTCCGTGCATGCAACCTAACCTATTGGACTTGCAAAACAAGCACAATCCCGATAGGCTAAGTGCTGGTTCCTAGGGTACGAAATAAAATTCAGATTTCAAATATTCGCCTAATGTAACCCAAAAAACATGGCATTAACATTATCTATAAATTCGAAATCTGAAAGAATGAAAGAATAAACATTAAATCCATAGCATGCAAAGAAAATCTCCTTCTTTCTTGCCCACAAGATGCAAATTTTTGAACACTTCTGCATTAAAAATGTGTCATTTTACAATAGCAGAATTTTTGGTTTTCCCAAACCAGTCCATGGAAGAAAAATGACTCAAACAGGCCCAAAATGGCATCATCGCCTTCAAGTCTGCAACTCTGCTCGCCGCAATTTCCAACCCATGTCCATGAAGAAGAAAAACTAGTCTACAAAGAAAAAAGCCCAACTAGGTCCGAATGGCTATCTCGCCTTCAAACTCGCAACGCTACTTGCAGTAGTTTTCCACCTCCTTCGGCCTCTTTGAATGGCGTATTTAAACTTGTGAAAACATTGTTTCTCCTTCCCTGACGGTTCGTTTCATTTGCCGATGGTTGTTCGCTTCACCTTCCCTGACTGTTCATTTCACCTTCCCTTGTATGCGTGTGCTTTGCTTTCCATTTTGTGGCCCTTCGCTGCGTTTTCTCCACATGGGCTTGCGTCCGTTTCCCTCCGTGTGTAACGACCATCTTAAATGATTTCAAATCATTAAATATTCCTTATGTAACGCTTGTCTTATTCATTGGATTTTGTCCTTATGTCCACGTCACTATGCAGGTCCGTTACCTTGGCGAAAATGGAACATGTCGCGATATCGCGACACTTTTCCCCTTCCTCTTTTGTTGCTTTTAGCCATGAAAATGGAACATGTCGCGATATCGCGACACTTTTTTTTCTTCTCTCTCTTTGCTTTGAATCGTGAAAATGCAACATGTCGCGATATCGCGACACTTTTCAATTAAGCAACATGTCGCGATATCGTGACACTTTTCTTCTTTCTTTCTTGGTCACGAAAATGCAACATGTCGCGATATCGCGACACTTTTTTCTTCTTCTGTGAAAATGCAACATGTCGCGATATCGCGACATTTTTCTTTCTTCTCTTCTTTAAATGCAACATGTTCCTTTATCGACACTTTTTTTTCTTTTTTTGATGCAACATGTGATATCGGACACTTTTTCTTTTGGCGGATGGTGCAACATGTCGCGATATCGCACACTTTTTCTTTTTGGCCGTGATGGTGCAACATGTCGCGATATCGCGACACTTTTTCTTTTTGGCCGCGATGGTGCAACATGTCGCGATATCGCGACACTTTTTCTTTTTGGCCGCGATGGTGCAACATGTCGCGATATCGTGACACTTTTTCTTTTTGGCCGTGATGGTGCAACATGTCGCGATATCGCGACACTTTTTCTTTTTGGCCGCGATAGTGCAACATGTCGCGATATCGCGACACTTTTTCTCCTTGTGGTGTTTTGCTTTTTTCTTTGAACTTTAGCCTATGGGCCACTTCGGTCTTCTTGGAACACATGCAAAAAGGGTGGGTCCCCAATTTTGGGGTACGTTGTGGATCAGCCACAACAAATGGCGACTCTATTGGGAAATGCTCCTGAGCATTTCGGTGAGAACTCAACCTGAAAACACACAGACTCAAATACAAGCGTTAGCAAATATCCCAAGAATGAAACTAGATGAGAAATACATGAAACATTAGAATTATTAAGCATCAGCTCGGTGTGTGCAATGTGCTTCATTCCCTATCGTTTGAAATTGATCAACATTCCATTGTCAGTTTCACTTATGATTCGTATGCAAGGCTATGAATGATTTGTGCAGGATTTGATGTATGATGAAGATGCTAGAGATATAACAACCTGCTTTGCAAAGGCTCGGACCTTCTAGTATCATGAACAAACATATTAAAACTGTCAAACCCTCTTAGGACCAAATATATGTATACTTGAATTAATTTACTAGATCCCAAAGTTGGTTATGTGTCACTACCATCTTGAACCCATGTGCAGGTGTAAGTGAAATCAGAGCTTTGGGGAATAGGATTCCCAACCTAAGCGAGATGGGAATTTAATCCTATCCTTACTACTCTGATCCGGAATTCATTACCTCATCTTGAACAAAATGATTTAACCTTGTTATGGATGAAACTGTCAGGCTAGCCTATCCGTTTGAGCAGTCAGTGGTCTTGCTTTTAGACAAGACATGTTGCCACGCATGAGCATACTCCACTGCCAGCCAGGCGTCTATAGCCCCGGTGGAGATTAACCCCATAATCCAGGATTTGACTTTACTTTGATTTCTTGGACCTTGGGGATGACTACCCATCCTTGCAAGGGACATGTAGTACGATCCTTCCAATCCAATATTAATAAAGAAATGAAAAATATTTTCTTTTGAATTTCAAGTTCTTGAGTGGGCAAAATAGAAGCTTTGGGGAATCGGATTCTCAACCTAAGCGAGATGAGAATTAGACCCTATCCTTACTACTCCATGAAGGTCAAATCATAGCTTTGGGGAGTTGGATCCTCAACCTAAGTTCGATGAGGATTTAACCCTATCCTTACTACTCTGATTTTAGGCTTTAAGCACTATGGGAGTGGTGAAAACCACTTGTTTTAAGGATTATGTTGCATGATAGGACAGACACGAAATACTCCTTTCGCCTCACCTTTTCTTCCAAGTATGGTTTTGACCATTTTGCTCAAGATCCTCTTTAATATGCGTAGAACGTGCTTGGTTCAAGATAGTTCGGGCATCGGTTCCCAACCTTAGGATCCTTTTAATATATGTTATGTAATAACCCTAAGAGGATTCGACACCTTTTCAATGATTTCACATGAAATGAAGATGCAACTGAGATGGAATGTATATGCAATGCGGAATGTACATGAGATATGAATGCATTGCTCCTTTTGAAATGCGGATGGAGTATACCACCTACTTTGCCATAATTTATAAAACTGACAACTTCCTGCATCATAAGTTCCAAACGATATTCTTTAATGTGTTTGCGAAATTCATGGAGCTTTCTGCAATACAATTCCGATGTTTCATATTCTCCTAGTCTTAGTCAACATTCATAAGGACCTAAATTAACAAACCAAAAATGTCCAAAGGACCAACACACAAAACTTAAAACCAAAATGAGATCTAATCCAAAACCAAAACACGAAAACCAAAAGTATATACAATACAATACAAGATGATGCAAAAATTTGGATTATCATTTTCTCGGATCCCAAACCTGATTAGAGCATTCCAAAAGACATATAATATGATACACATGCCGAATGTGGAAGGAATCAAACGAAAACAAGATTAGACCAAACAATGCAACCAACTTCAACTTTCCTCTCTCACCCCACCAATTAGATTTAGTTCCATTAGTATTCTCATAGGTGAGATTCAAATTACCAGATTGATTAGACAATGGTTGATTTTCAATTCTTTCTTGTCTATTCTTTAAGGTGCAAATTTCATAATCCCATTCATGATTTAGAACTAGGCTTTCTTTATTCAAAATGAAATTTTGTAAGCAAGAGCCTATTTCTAAAAATTTCAAAGCTAATTCATTTTCCATGTTCTTAGGCCAATCAAAATTGTGCAACAATTTACAAGCATCTAGGATATTTACTAAATGGGGATCATTAAGAGTTTTTATCCTAGATTCAAGAATTAATTGTTGATGAATTTGATTTAGCAATTTAAGTGCATCAAGCTCCTTTTCATTCATTAAAGTAATGTTATCAAAGGTGTGGTTAGAAATTAATCCTTGTTCTTCATTCACCTTCAATGGCATTTCATCATAAATATCATTTGAATTATACAAATCTTCACCAAAATCTTGGATGTTTGGACACAAAGGTTTAGATTTTACCTTTTTCACATTTTCATTTACCAAGATTTGGTGAGGATTTGCAATTCCCTCTTTTACCTCATGGTCTTCATATTCTTCATTGATTACTTGTTCATCAAACATACCAAAATTGGGCACCCAATTAAAAACATGCCCATCCTTTTCAACCCTCAAATATTCTTGGTCGAAGTGTATGTCAAGTAACTCATCTTCATGATCAATCACTTTCGTTGCTTCCAATAGATCAACCACTTTGTCATTTAATTCCAATTCTTTGTTCACTATCCATGGTATCTCTTCCAAAACATCCTCAAATTGTACAGGAGTTGTACTATCTTCCTTTGAGTAGGCGATTATGTTGTCCTGTATATCAATTGGCACACAAGTTTCATTAGCAGTTTTGGAGTGAGTGTAGTCTTCCCACTTCTTCCACGAATCATAGTAGTCATCCTCCAAGTTCAAGTTGTGACGTTCAACTACTTCTTCAACATCTTCCAATTCATCAATGTGCTTCTCATCAAATTCACCTTCACCTTCCTTAGATGGTTCAATTATTTCCAAAAGTGGGTCATTTTTTGAATTCCAATTTATAAGGCTATCATAGTCCAACTTGGTGACCCCTGATTCGATTTTATCACAATTTGGAGGGTGAAGAAATTTTTGATCATTAATTCCAAGCTTCTCATCGAGAGTGTCTTCCAAGAACAAGTGGTGACGCTCAAGTACTTCTTCTTCATCTTCTGATTCATCAACATGTTTCTCACCCCATTCATCTTCACCTTCCTCATGCTCACTCTCTTGACGATATAGAGTTTCCCCCACCAAAATGTTGTTCTCTCCTTGTTGATGTTGGGATGGACCCTTATTTGGCACAAGTTCCAAATCATCCACTTGAGCTTGGAGACAATGGGTATACATAGCAATTTTGGGACAATTCCTTTCATTATGCTCCTTTGTATTATGCAATCTACACCCCTTTTCCCATGCAAAATCAGAAATATTAAGAATGGAACTAGAGTGACTTGGTCCTACAGAAGTATCTATCTGATTAGCAATAGGGGAAGGCACACCCCCATTGTTTGGCTTCGTATTCCATTGTCTCCCTCTATCGTTGAAGTTTCGATTTGGGTGAGGGGCATGGGATTCATACTTCTATTTTTGAACCAAATCATTACTCAATTTGTGAACCATATTTTTGAGTTCTTCAACCTCTGAATAAATCTCTTTTGGTTGAGCTATGTTATTGCTAGTTCCAATAGGATTTGCGTAATTGGTGAGATCTTGACTTAACATTTGAGTTGGATTTTGAGCCACTTGATTTGCGTAGGGATTCACACTTTGAATCGAGATTGGACTGGGTGCGTAAGCGGGTGTTGATGAATATGGTTGTTGATAAGGCAAAGCATTTATGCCTGATATTTGTGGTGCCATGATCTGATTCATCATAGGAGCTTGACCATATGGACCATATTGTCCTACCATAGGCATCCGGGAAAACCCATAACTCTGTGGTGTCATTTGTTGTTCAATGGTCATAGCTTCATTGTAGGCTAGAGCAAGCGTGGTAACTTGAGGATTTCGCCTTGCAAACATTGCCGTCATAGGATCCAATGCCCCAAAATATATTTGCAAAGCTACTACGGGATCAATGGCAAAATGCCGAATTGCTCTATTATAGCACTTCTGAAATCTCCGATTAAAAGTTTGGATTGGCTCACCCTGGCCTCTTTTGCATGTAATGAACTGATTATAGATGATTGTGGGATCTAATGGTGACCTGAATTGGTTGACAAAAGCATTCTCCATTTGCGTCCATGACGTAATGGAACCAGTAGGTAAGAAAATGTACCATTCGTAGGCCACTTGGTCTAGGCTCATGGGGAAGAGTCTACAAGCCACATCTTCATGTTGAACTTGCAATCTTATCAAAACATCCCTATAGGCCTGAATATGTTCTTCTGCGGTCCTTGGGCCATCCGATTTGTATTTGGGCAAAAATCTCTCTATATTCCTAGGGATCTCGTGAATATCCCCTGCAATATTCAAAGGAATGTTATTGGCTCCGTACCAAGGAGGTGGTGGAGGTTGGGCCATTTGATTCAAAATCGATGATGATAACCCTACAAGAACCTGACAAAACTCTCAGTACCTCAAAGAAAACCTGCGACACACAAAAAATCCTGCAATTAATGAAATTCAAAGAATAACTTCAAAATCAATTTGTTAGTCATGAAAGAAGGAACCTTGACAAAGCAGTATTCTAAAAATGTAAGTTTCTGATTCACCAGATCGCATATGCGCAAGTGAAGAGCATACTCCTAGTGTTGTAGGCTTTCTGATTCACAAGATCACATTACGCGCAGGTGAAGAGCATAATACCGACAACAAATACATTTTTAGACAAAATAATTCCTTACAAATTAGCATCAACCAAGAGATGTATCCATTAAAATCAAATGAAAGTAATTGCATGGAGACAACCTCGTTAGTCAAGATTTTTTTTTTTAAATCAAATCAAGACACATTATTCCTGTATGAACAATCAAAAGCGTTAGAACAATGCATAGCAATTCATGTCCTCCTTTTAACACTACAAGGTTGTATTGTTAAAAGAGGGCTAAAGATAATAATCAATAGGGCATGAAATATTCAAAATTTAAATCCCTATAGCATTTAAATCACTCTGAAATAAAACAATTCAGGCCCTCCTTCTAGCGCCAATCTGTTGAGTGGTATTTTCACCCGTTGTGAAAGTACACTCTCCTTTAGGATTTGGGTTCCAAATCCCCTCTTGCAAAGAAGTTAAACAAACAACTTCTCCAAGGTCTCCGTTGTATTAGCATTTGCATATGTGTATTAGTAATCTCAAATATAAGATATTCAATTTGAATGCTTGGAACACCTTAGTGATTGCAAGTAATTGTAAACAAGGGGCAATGTTGGTTTATTTCATCATGAAACTTTAGTGATTGTTCATTGTTTTTTTTGGATTTTGATATTTTTTAAATGTTTATTTTAATGCCTTGAAAAGTTAAAATTTCTGGAAAAATATAAAATGCAAAAAAATGAAAATGAAATGCAGAAACTGAAAATAAAATGCATTCAGTATGATGCTATCCTATTTCGACAAAACCGAAGATGTGAGGTTTCCGTGCATGCAACCTAACCTATTGGACTTGCAAAACAAGCACAATCCCGATAGGCTAAGTGTTGGTTCCTAGGGTACGAAATAAAATTCAGATTTCAAATATTCGCCTAATGTAACCCAAAAAAAATGGCATTAACATTATCTATAAATTCAAAATCTGAAAGAATGAAAGAATAAACATTAAATCCATAGCATGCAAAGAAAATCTCCTTCTTTCTTGCCCACAAGATGCAAATTTCTGAACACTTATGCATTAAAAATGTGTCATTTTACAATAGCAGAATTTTTGGTTTTCCCAAACCAGTCCATGGAAGAAAAACGACTCAAACAGGCCCAGAATGGCCTCATCGCCTTCAAGTCTGCAACTCTGCTCGCCGCAATTTCCAACCCATGTCCATGAAGAAGAAAAACCAGTCTACGGAAGAAAAACAGCCCAACTAGGTCCAGAATGGCTATCTCGCCTTCAAACCTGCAACGCTACTTGCAGCAGTTTTCCACCCCTTCTGGCCTCTTTGAATGGCGTATTTAAACTTGTGAAAACATTGTTTCTCCTTCCCTGACGGTTCATTTCATTTGTCGATGGCTGTTCGCTTCACCTTCCCTGACTGTTCATTTCACCTTCCCTTGTATGCGTGTGCTTTGCTTTCCATTTTGTGGCCCTTCGCTACGTTTTCTCCACATGGGCTTGCGTCCGTTTCCCTCCGTGTGTAACGACCATCTTAAATGATTTCAAATCATTAAATATTCCTTATGTAACGCTTTTTCTTATTCATTGGATTTTGTCCTTATGTCCACGTCACTATGCAGGTCCGTTACCTTGGCAAAAATGGAACATGTCGCGATATCGCGACACTTTTGGCCCCTTCCGTCTTTTGTTGCTTTGAATCGCGAAAATGGAACATGTCGCGATATCGCGACACTTTTTCTTTCTTCCCTCTCTCTTTGCTTTGAATCGCGAAAATGCAACATGTCGCGATATCGCGACACTTTTTCCTATACGGCCGCGAAAATGCAACATGTCGCGATATCGCGACACTTTTTCTGTCTTGCCGTGAAAATGCAACATGTCGCGATATCGCGACACTTTTCTTTCTTGTTCTTTCTTGTCTTGTTTGGTCGCGAAAATGCAACATGTCGCGATATCGCGACACTTTTCTTTCTTGTTCTTTCTTTTCTCATTTGGTCACGAAAATGCAACATGTCGTGATATCGTGACACTTTTTCTTTCTTCTCTTCCTCTTTGCTTTGGGTCACGAAAATGCAACATGTCGCGATATCGCGACACTTTTTCTCCTCTAACCGTGACCAAGCAACATGTGATGGGGAGCCAAATTGCTCACGCCAAATCTATGTTCTCATTCAAAAATTCGAAAAAAGATTACAATGATGGTAGCAGTCTGCAAATAAATTCCTTTATCCCAAAAGATAGTTTATATTACAACATCTTCCGTCCTGGAAGAAAAACAGCCTAAACAAGTCCAAAATGGCCCTCTTGCCTTTATGTCTACAACTCCATCTCCACAGTTTTTCGACCCTTGTGCATGCCTTCGATTCCCCTTTTAAAATCTCTGGCGTGACTCTCAGTTTCCCTTTTTTGACCCTTCGTTTCATTTTTCGTGTCTCTTCGTTGTCTTGGCTTTCAAAATGTCTTCCTTTTTGACTCTTGATCTTTGTCTACTTTCATTGCACCTTGGTGCCATGTGCTTGTCCAGTGCTGCCATTGTAGACTCTATCCACCTGTCAACCCATGATGACATTCGGGATACCCATCGCTCGAAAATTTCTTCTATAATGGCCCCTATAACCGCCTACCTTTCCTTTCCTTATGTTTGGTCATGAAAACGCGACATGTCACGATATCACGACATTTTTGCTTTATTGCCTTCCTGTCCCTCTTTGAGTCATGAAAATGCAACATGTCACGATATCATGACACTTTTGCTTTTACGGCCTTCCTGCCCTTTGCGAGTCACGAAAATGCGACATGTCGTGATATCGTGACACTTTTGCTTTTCGGCCTTCCTACCCCTTGCGAGTCACAAAAATGCGACATGTCACGATATCACGACACTTTTGCTTTTTGGCCTTCCTGCCCCTTGATATCGTGACACTTTTTCTCTCCTGCGCCTCCTCTCGCCTTTTGGCTGCGATAATGCAACATGTTGCGATATCACGACACTTTTCTCTCCTACACCTTCCTCGCCTTTTGGTCGTGAAAATGCGACATGTCACGATATCGTGACACTTTTTCTCCTTTGTGCTTTCTTTTGTCCTTTGGTCATGAAAATGCGACATGTCACGATATCGTGACATCTTTCCTTTTCGGCTCCTCTTTCTCCTTTTCAGTCGTGAAATTGCGACATGTCGCGATATCATGACACCTTTCCTTTCTGACTCCTCCTCGCCTTTCGGGTCATGAAATCACAACATGTCGTGATATCGCGAAAACTTTTCTCTCTACCTTCTTTCTCTGTTTTGGGTCATGAAATTGTGACATGTCGCGATATCATGACAGTTTCTTTCCTTGCTTTCTTTTTGCTCCGTCAGTCGCAATTTTGCGACATGTCTCGAAATCGTGACATTTTCTTCTTTGGCCCTTTCGGTCTTCTTTCTATCATGAAAATGTGACATGTCACGATATCGTGACATTTTTGCTTCACGTCTTCTCTCTCCTTCCTGAGTCGCCAAAATGTGACATGTCGTGATATCACGATAGTTTCTTTCCTTGCTTTCTTTCTGCTCCGTCGGTCATGATTTCACGACATGTCGCAAAATCATGACATTTTCTTCTCTGGCCCTTTCGGTCTTCTTTCGGTCATGAAAATGCGACATGTCACGATATCACGAAATTTTTGCTTCTCGTCTTCTCTTTCCTTCTTGAGTTGTGAAAACATGACATGTCACGATATTGTGACACTTTTCTCTGTCATGATATCGTGACATTAAGGATAACACTTAGAAATTTTTTTGTTGATGCAATATTTCTTTGCTGCCATCGGATGCTCCTGCATCAGACAACCGGGGTGGATTGAGAAGTGTCCTCCACTTTTGTATTGTTGGAGGAAGACCCAGGCGGTCGACCTCTATTTTTGACAACCAAGTTACATCTTCGATAGGCCTGCCCTTCCACTTGACCAGATATTCAGAATACTGCCTACTCTTGGTACTTCTTTCTACTCAAGTGTCTAGTATTTCCTCGATCTCGCTTGTTGCTGGAGTAGACGTTGGAATACTCCACAATTCTGCACTTGGTGTCTCGCTACTACCTCCTTCATGATATTCTACCAAATCTACAATGTTGAAAATAGGTGATATGTTAAGGCCACTGGGCAATTCTACTTCATATGCATTGCCTGAATCCCATTTTCCTAGAATTTGACATGGTCCAAACTTCTTCATCTTCAGCTTGTTATAGGTTTTAGCAGGAAATCTTTATTTTCTCAGATGGACCATGACCTCATCTCCCACAACGAATTCGTTTAACCATCGCTTCTAGTCTGCCCTTGTCTTATATTGGTTATTCATATTAGTAATGTGCTTCTTCACTTCTTCATGCATGCTCTTAAGATGCTCTACAAAGTCCTTAGCCTCGACATTGCACCTTTCCCCTATATCCATCTTCCTCAACTCAGAAGCATTCCTTGGACTACTCCCATACACTATCTGAAATGGAGATTTGTTAGTACTCCTGTTGACACAATTGTTATATGTAAATTCTACCTATGGCAAAACCAGATCCCATCCTATGGGCTTATCTCCTATCAAGCATCTCAATAGATTTTCCCAGACTTCTATTCACCACCTTTGTTTGGCCATCAGTCTATGGGTGGTATGCAGAACTGAATTTCAAATATGTCTTTAGTTTCTTCCACAAAGTCCTCCAAAAATACCCCACAAACTTGGTATCTCTATCAAAAATGATACTCTTTGGTAGACCATGAATTCGTACCACCTCTTTGAAAAATAACCCTGCAATGTGAACTGCGTCACTAGTTTTCTGGTAGGGAATAAAATATGCCATCTTGGAAAACCTATCAACTACCACAAATATGGAGTTATTTCCCCGCTGTGTCCTTGGTAAACCAAGAACAAAATCCATGCTGACGTCCTCCCATGGTCTCTCTAGTACAGGTAAAGGCTGATATAATCCAGTGTTCTAGTTCACACCTTTCACCCTCTGGCATACTCTACAACTTTGCACAAACTTCCTCACATATTGCTGCAGTTGCGGCCAATAGTAGTTCTCACTAACCAGGACAATGGTCTTATCTCGACCAAAATGTCCAGCCAGCCCTCCACTATGTTTCTCCTTGACCAGATTTTCCCTCATTGAACTCCTTGGAATGCACAATTGACTTACTCTAAACAACATTCCATCTTGGATCATAAAATCCAACCACTTGGTCCTTTCCAAAGTGACAGGTGCCAAGCAAGCCTTCCAGGCTTCTGCAAAATTAGGATCTTCAAGGTACAAACCCTTCAATTCATCAAATCCTACCACTTCCACATTCATTTCTATCAACAAACACTACCTTCTACTTAAGGCATCTGCAACTCTGTTTGACCTTCCACTCCTATGCTTCAACACAAAGGTATAACTCTATAGAAACTCAACCCACTTTAGGTGCCTCTGATTTAGCTTCCCTTGGCTATTAATATACTATAAGGCTTGATGATCAGTAAATAGAACAAACTCTTTTGGCAACAGGTAATGTCACCACGTCTTTAGAGCCTAAACCATAGCATAAAAATCTTGATCATAAACCGAATATTCTTCCTAGCATCATTGAGTTTCTCACTAAAGTAAGCAATAGGTTTACCTTCTTGACTCAAAATAGCTCCTATGGCACTGCCACTAGCATCATAATCTACCTAAAATACCTTATTAAAATCTGGAAGTGCCAAAATAGGTTTCTTTGTAACGTTCTTCTTCAATAGATCAAAGCTCTTATCTACTCTTAAGGTCCACTTAAATTCTTTCTTATCCCCTCTCATTGTTTCTGTAAGGGGTGCACAAATACTGCTGAAATTCCTAATGAATTTCCTGTAAAAACTTGCTAGACCATGAAATGATCTTACCTCAGTCATGCTTCTCAAAGTAGGCCATTCAATGATAGCTCTCACTTTTTCTAGGTCCATTTTTAGACCTTCGACTGAGATGAAAAATCCCAGGTACACTAACTCCTTCATGAAATTACACTTCTTCAGATTAATTAACAACTGCTCCTATCGCAGCTTCTCAAAAACTCTTTTGATATGCATCAGATGTTCGTCTAGGGTTCTGCTAAATATTAAAATATCATCCAAATAGACAATGATGAATTTGCCTAAAAATTCTTTCAATACCTCATTCATCAGTCGCATGAATGTGCTTGGTGCATTGGTTAACCCAAATGGCATGACCAACCATTCATACAAACCCTCTCTGGTCTTGAAGGCTGTCTTCCACTCATCTCCTTTTTTGACACAAATCTGATGATAACCACTCTTCAGATCAATCTTTGTGAAGTACTTGGCTCCACTCAAACAGTCCATAATGTCATCCATCTTTGGCAATGGAAATCTGTACTTTATGGTGATCTTCTTAATGGATCAAGAGTCTATACACATTCTCCACTCTCCATATTTCTTTGGTGCTAGTATTGTAGGTACTGCACATGGACTCTAGCTCTCTCGAATCATTCCCTTCTCCAGCAACTCCTGGACTTTCCTGTTCAGCTCTTCAGTTTTTGTAGGAGTCATTCTATGTGCTGCCTTATTGGGTAAACTAGATCCTGGTACCAAATCTATATGGTGACTGATCTTCCTCACTGGTGGTAAACCCTCGGGCACATTATCAGATACAATGTCTGGAAATTCTTCTAATAGTCCTAAGACTTCTACAGGGGTATCCTTACATTCTTCCTTCCTAACTCTAGGAATTAATGCATAGCACATATGCTCATGCTTTAAACCATCCAAAAATCTTCCTCCTTCAACTAAACAGATTCTAGCACTGCCACATACCTTTTTTCCCACTTCCTTCAAGGGCTTCAGCTTATGGTGCACTCCATTCTTCGTCACTGAGTAAGTGTTGGCATGACCATCATGCACTACACACCGATCAAACTGCCATGGCCTTACCAACAACAAATGACAAGCATCCATAGGTAGGATGTCACACAGGACCTCATCATAGTAATTCCCAATATTAAATTTCATTGAGCATTGCTCACTGACCAAAGCCCTATGGTCCTTCTGTAACCACACAATCTGATATGGATGTGGGTGGCTTCTCCTCTTTAACTATAACTTAGTAACCATTTCTTCTGAGACCAAGTTATTAGTACTACCATTATCTATAATGATATTACAGACCTTGCCTAAACTTCTGCACCTTATGCGAAACAGGCTCCTCCTCTGGTCTGGTTCTTTCTCCTCATTCAACAGGGTCCTCCTGGTGACCATAACTTCTCCTCCCTCTGCCTCCTTAGAATGTTTTGATTCAGCACCTTCATCTGCCACAGTAGCTCTAGCAGGACCCTCAGGTCTCTTATTCATCCTTTCTCGATGTTGTGGACACTCGTATGCTCGATGTCCTTCTTCGCCACAGTGGAAAAAGGTTCCACAAAATCCTCCCCTTCCAAATCCACATCCAGATCTACCTCTCCCTCTCAGGTAACCATTATTCTTATTACAGGGTTGATAGGTGTTCCTCTCTTTTTGGTCCTAGGTATTACTGGTTCCACCAGCCTTCATCTGATCCTTATATTTTTCTCCACTGGTCCTTCCACCAGTTCTTCCACCATGACATCTTCCTCTTTGCTTACCCTCAAATCATCTATTCAGCTTCTCTTCTACTTTGAGGGAAAATTGGTAAGCATCCTCAATGGTGCTCATCCTAACTAGACTCAATTCTTATTGAATACTGGTTCTCAACCCATTGATGTAATGGGCCACCTTCTCCCTGTTAGCCTCTGAATGGCCAGTTCTGATTGAGATCTAAAAAAACTCCTCTCTTTATTCTTTGACAGACTTGTTTGACTGTCTCAAACTCTACATTTTTCTCAACAGATCCAATTCATAATCCACAGGAATAAATTGTCTCTTCAACTTCTCCACCATTCGATCCCATCTGGTTATCTTCTCTTTTTTGCTTCTATTCCTTTTTAGTTGCACTTCTTTCCACCATATGCAAGCATGGCCTTTCAACTTCATTTTTGCAAACTTGATTCGATCTGGATCTACAACCTCCTCATACTCAAAATACTCCTCCATATCATTGATCCAATCAATCAACTCTTATATATTGAGATTCCTAGAATACGTGGAGACATCAAACTTTGTCTTCTTTCTGATCCAAGATATGGCCTTAACCAATCTGGCTTCTACAAGATTCATTACTTCTTCTTCTTCTGAGGGATTATCAACCTCCCAAGCTTCATCTTCACTATGATCTTCTCTTCTTGGTGCAATCCCTCTTCATAACTCTTCTTGCAGGGCTTGCACCTACCTCTGCAAAGCTTTGAAATCTTCTTTAGGTACCACATTTCTTCCACCACCACATTTTCTTCATGGATGCATTCTTCCTCACTCTCTTCTCACAACCCTTCCATAGATCCTGGTGCAAACTGCCTCACTTTTGGTGATCTGCTCACACACTCAAGAACTCCTGCTCTGATACCACTTGATGGGGAGCCAAATCGCTCACACCAAATCCATGTTCTCATTCAATAATTTGAAAAAATATTACAATGATGGTAGCAGTCTGCCAAATAAATTCCTTTATCCTGAAAGATAGTTTCTATTACAACATCTTACGTCCTGGAAGAAAAATAGCCTAAACAGGTCTAGAATGGCCCTCTTGCCTTTATGTTTGTAACTCTGTCTCCATAATTTTTTGACCCTTGTGCATGCCTTCGCTTCCCCTTTTAAAATCTCTAGCGTGACTCTTTGTTTCCCTTTTCTAACCCTTCGTTTCATTTTTCATGCCTCTTCGTTGTCTTGGCTTTCAAAACGTCTTCCTTTTCGACTCTTGATCTTCATCTGCTTTCATTGCACCTTGGTGCCATGTGCTTGTCCAGTGCTGCCATTGTAGACTCTATCCACCTATCAACCCATGATGACGTTCGGGATACCCATCGCTCGACAATTTCTTCTGTAACGATCCCTGTAACCGCTTGCCTTTCCTTTCCTTATGTTTGGTCACGAAAATGTGACATGTCGCGATATTGCAACATTTTTGCTTTACTGCCTTCTTGTCCCTCTTCGAGTCGCAAAACCGCGACATGTCACGATATCGCGACACTTTTGCTTTTGCAGCCTCCCTGCCCTTTGCGAGTCGCAAAAATGCGACATGTCGCGATATCGTGACACTTTTGCTTTTTCGGCCTGTTGGTCACAAATCTGCCACAGGAAAGGATTTTTACAATTACGCCCTAGACCCGGCCAACATTGAAAGGCTGGAAGCAAGAAATGGCTCCCAAACCAATCTCCAGAGTGGGCTGGTTCCCTCTACTATTCTAAAATTGGGTTTAAGATAGGGTTGCTTGGAAAGAGATTTAAAAGGTTGCGAAAAGAAATGGGAAATATGGCCACAGGCCGAAGTGATGGGATCAGAAAAATAACAACAAGAAACTACAAACGCAACAACAGCAAGTAACATAAGAAATCAGCTTAATCTTCGCACAATCACATGCCGCAAATCCCTCCAAACCCACATTCCAGGAATCGTACCCTGACCGCAGTATTTAAATCCAGTATGCAAAATTTAAATGTAATAGCAATGCAGGAGTACGAATGCTATTAGAAATACAGAAAACAGAAAAGAAATTCATCCATGCAATGCTTGAAAAAATCAAAATTGATCCTTTTATTCCCGCAGATACAATTCCAGTTTCTAGCAGCAAGTTTTTCCAACCTTTTGTAAATGAGAATTACATTGGTTTTTATAGAGGTCCGTCCTCTTTGCAGCATTAAATATTTAAAACCAACTTTCTTGTGATCCACAATTATATCTTGGAAATCAGGAACACGATCCCCTTAATCGCAGCCTCGAGGAAGCAAAAATTAAATGCAATGAAACGTTCACGGTTCTTCATTAAATTCATTTTTGACAATATGCATGAAACCGTTACGCCAATCCACGAACAACAACTTTGAACCAATAAATCCTTCAATTTTGGTGGCCTGGGCGCTTCTTCGACTTTAACCGCCTCGAAAATCCGCAAAATATTTAATTCGGGTCAGCATTAAATCATCGAAAACCCAAAAAACCCTTCTCGGCCGTTCATACTGCACTTGGCGGGAAAACAGTTACAGGTCGCGAAAACGCGACGGGTCACGAAATCGCGACGTGTCGTGAAATCGCGACATATTTTTATGTCGTACGCTTCACTGCTGAAGACCCATGAAAATGGAACATGTAGCGATTTCGCTACATGTTCGGCTCCTTGGTCCTTCCCTGCGCTCGGCCCCGTGAAAACGAAACATGTAGCGATTTCGCTACATGTTCCCGTCGTTGGCTCCTCCCTGCGCTCTGCCCCGCGAAAACGAAACATGTAGCGATTTCGCTACATGTTTCTTCTCTCCGCACCAATCGCCATTTTCCGTCGTGATTCGCTGACATGTCAGCGACGCGCTGCAAATTTTCAACTTTGCCTTTGAAGCCGCCAGGGTCGCGATTCGCTGACATGTCAGCGACGCGCTGCAAGTTTTCACTTTGTGCCTTTGTCACCGATCGACCCACGATTTCGGAACACGTCGCGATATCGCGACGGTTTCGCCCAACCTGCCTGCATTGACTGCGTTGACCGCGATTCTGCAACATGTCAGCGCGTCGCTGCAGTTTTTTGACTTAACCATTTTTTGCTCAATTTTCCTCCTATTTTTTTTCGCCCAAGCTGCATCAGAGCTGATATCAAAGGTGAGATTTCCAACAATACATTAATGCATTAATCAATGAGAATCAATGTGGCAAAAATGCCAACATTCTTGGTGGCTCGCGGGGTATACAGCTCGCTGTATGCAAGAATCCAGGCCTTAGTCCATTGGGCACAGAGTCATATCCGAACAGAAGGCGGGCTGCTGCAATACATGTTCTGCTGAAAAATTGAAACTGGAAGGACCTGCAACTTGTGAAATGAAACAAATGGAATGGAAATGGAATGAGCTCTTGCGGTTGCGCAAGCGGTGACTGCAATGGAGTGATATGAAAATGAATGAAGTTATGGAGTGGGAATGGAACTAGGAAAGCTGTGAAATGAAATGAACTAGACTGTTAGCAAATAAATGCATAAAATACTGAACTTATAGGAAAGGGATAAGAAGGGACGGGGAAAAATAGAAAAGGGAAAAAGAAACAACAGCTGTGGCTTATTTTGTTTTAATGCAGAAGAAAAAGAAGGAAGAAGATGAAGAAAGGAAAGAAAGGAAACGGGGAAGGGAAAAGAAGAAAGTGCTAGAAAGCCACCAAACTGTTGGGAGGAGAAAAACAAAGGAAAACAAGCATCTACGGCTCGCAGGCAACAAGAGCCGAGATGAACAAATAAAAACAATACCACTTTTTTTTTTTTTTTCTTCTTTTTTCTATTTTTTTTTGTTTTTTTCAAAATACTATATACAATAATTCATGACATGATTGGCATGTCGCCACCAGAAATCCAATCTCAGAATGTTATCCGGTAAATCTGCAATGTCCTGACCAGATCTGATCATACTTAAGTCGGTCCTTGAAATTGGGCTGGCTCCTTCCTGAAGTTCTCCATGGTGCGAATAGGATGCAATGCGACAGATTATCCTTCTTACTAGTACCCACATGGAGGACTTCTTCAGGTGCTGGATGTAGTGGCTGGAACCAACACCACCACTTTGTAGACTTTACTGGCTGTGGGCTGAGTACAGGCTCCTCTAACTCCTTGATGTGATCACAAGGCTCTTCAAGTGAGAAATCTGATTCTGGGATCTCCTCAGGCTCTGGAATTTGCACTTGTTCTTCTACTTGGCCCATCTCTTGATGAAAACTGCAATCAACCATATTGTTCATTGCTGGAAAAGTGCTTGCATGTTCCAATCCTTGAATTCGAACGAGATCTGTCCCTTGAACTCCACATGACTGCATCTCAGGTTTATGCTCAGTATAAGGGATCTGGCATGAAAAATACTGTGCAGGGTAAACAGGAGCAGCAACCACCGGAGAGGGTAATGGAGTTTCTCCCCACGGTAATTTCCTTGATAAGAGCAAAAGTTGTTCCGCTCGCACTGCTTCCTCAAAGATTTGTGGGAACCGTTGTTCACCTGACTGCAGCAAAAAGAGACCTATGTCTGAATTAAAAGCTCGAACATAAAAGAGGTGGGATTGGGTGGGTGATGGATGGATCTTCTCTGGAATTCTCTTCCAACTTATCAAGAATCGGACATTGAAGTCCGTGATGCTTTCTTGAGGTGCTCTCTTGATGTACATGAAAAATTGGTAGAGATCCAAAGAACTGTAGAAAGGATCTTCGTCAAATCTTTTGATTAGTGCTCCCGCTAGATCGTCCCATGAGCTGATGCTTTGACGTTTGAGCAATCTATACCATTGCAATGCTCTTCCTTCTAAAGACTGAACCAGAAGTCAGATCATGACATCTTCGTGTTCTATGACATGGATCATGGACAGAATAGCAATATCTTCAACATGTGCCAGAGCCATGCCTACGGTACCATCATATTTTGCCAAATTCTTCAGGACACCTTTAGGAATTTCATGTCGAACTTGGAGATTCAGAGGGCCAGGATCATCCCATCTAGGAAAACCCTTGCCTTTGTGGCAGTGGTCTGCGGAATCACGGCCATCGCCATTAAGTCAGAGTCGCCAGATGAACATTCTTTGAATTTTTTTTTTTTTTTTTTTAAACAAAAACAGGCGTCCACGAACAGATCTTCAACTCAGCAAAGTCGCCAGATGAACTTACAAATCTCCGCTATGAGGTCAAGACAGCTCATCAAATCTTGAGACCTCCGGGTGTTAAAAGCGTGCCAAAACTGTTGGCACCGGTGGGTTTATCACTTTGGAAAATTATACATATCGCACCGACTATGAATTCTTGGAGACAAAAACAGTCTGTCCCATTGGGCGTGCCAAAAACTGTTGGTCATGAATCTGCCACAGGAAAGGATTTTTACAATTGCGCCCTAGACCCGGCCAACATTGAAAGGCTGGAAGCAAGAAATGGCTCCCAGACCAATCTCCAGAGTGGGTTGGTTCCCTCTACTATTCTAAAATTGGGTTTAAGATAGGGTTGCTAGAAAGAGATTTAAAAGGTTGCAAAAAGAAATGAGAAATATGGCCATAGGCCGAAGTGATGGGATCGGAAAAACAACAGCAGGAAACTACAAATGCAACAACAACAAGTAACATAAGAAATCAGCTTAATCTTCGCACAATCACATGCCGCAAATCCCTCCAAACCCACATTCCAGGAATCGTACCCTGACCGCAGTATTTAAATCCAGAGATGCAGAATTTAAATGTAATAGCAATGCAAGAGTACGAATGCTATTAGAAATGCATAAAACAGAAAAGAAATTCATCCATGCAACGCTTGAAAAATTCGAAATTGATCCTTTTATTCCCGCAGATACAATTCCAGTTTCTAGCAGCAAGTTTTTCCAACCTTTTGTAAATGAGAATTACATTGGTTTTTATAGAGGTCCGTCCTCTTTGCAGCATTAAATATTTAAAACCAACTTTCTTGTGATCCACAATTATATCTTGGAAATCAGGAACACGATCCCCTTAATCGCGGCCTCGAGGAAGCAAAAATTAAAGGCAATGAAACGTTCGCGGTTCTTCATTAAATTTGTTTTTGACAATATGCATGAAACCGTTACGCCAATCCACGAACAACAACTTTGAACCAATAAATCCTTCAATTTTGGTGGCCTGGGCACTTCTTCGACTTTAACCGCCTCGGAAATCCACAAAATATTTAATTCGGGTCAGCATTAAATCATCGAAAACCCAAAAAACCCTTCTCGGCCATTCATACTGCACTTGGCGGGAAAACAGTTACAGGTCGCGAAAACGCGACGGGTCGCGAAATCGCGACGTGTCACAAAATCGTGACATATTTTTATGTCATACGCTTCGCTGTTGAAGACCCGCAAAAACGGAACATGTAGCGATTTCACTACATGTTCGGCTTCTTGGTCCTTCCCTGCGCTCGGCCCCGTGAAAACGAAACATGTAGCGATTTCGCTACATGTTTCCGTCGTTGGCTCCTCCCTGCGCTCTGCCCCGCGAAAATGGAACATGTAGCGATTTCGCTACATGTTTCTTCTCTCCGCACCAATCGCCATTTTCTATCGCGATTCGCTGACATGTCAGCGACGCGCTGCAAATTTTCAACTTTGCCTTTGAAGCTTCCAGGGTCGCGATTCGCTGACATGTCAGCGACACGCTGCAAGTTTTCACTTTGTGCCTTTGTCGCCGACCGACCCACGATTCCGGAACACGTCGCGATATCGCGACGGTTCCGCCCAACCTGCGTTGACTGCGTTGACCGCGATTCTGCAACATGTCAGCGCGTCGCTGCAGTTTTTTGACTTAACCATTTTTTGCTCAATTTTCCTCCTATTTTTTTTCGCCCAAGCTGCATCAGAGCTGATATCAAAGGTGAGATTTCCAACAATACATTAATGCATTAATCAATGAGAATCAATGTGGCAAAAATGCCAACACGGCCTTTCTGCCCCTTGCGAGTCACAAAAATGTGACATGTTGTGATATCACGAAACTTTTTCTTTTCAGCCTTCCTGCCCCTTGCGAGTCACGAAA